>JARCFY010000011.1:1326666-2653333 GCA_029233225.1 Lepidodactylus listeri
CCAGAAAAGGAGGGGTAGGTGAAAGGCATGGCCAAGGGGACGGAACAGTGTGAGCTGCCACAGAGCCCTGAAAACCAGGGCCCCATAGCCAGCGTCCGACAGCCCCAGCCTCCTTACCTCCCTGCTCGGAAGGAGCAGTATACAATGCCAACTGCTGGCTCCCCGAGCTCCGCCCAGGCCTCTCCAATGATGACTCCCCTCCATGTTCAAATGCTGCAGCCTCCTTCTTGTCCTCCAGGAAAGCCAGACGAGCAAGAACCTGGGCTTGAAAAGAGATGTTAGCTCCCCCGCCTGCCTTAATGTCGCCATGGTGCATGCCACGTTCCCCTTCCAAAGCCGCGAGGCACTGCAGGATGGTGGCATTCACAGGATCATCCTCATCCTCCTCGTCAGATGGGATGACTGGATCTGGTCAGGCTGGAGGCCTTTTGGGAGCAGGCTGCTTCCCCTTACCTTTGCCTTGCCCCTTCTTAGGAGCCATAACTAACCTGGAATGCAAAGTGGAGAATGACAAATCAATCCAGAAATCAACTTGCCACTTAATAGTATTGGGAGAAAATGGCCGCCTAAGGCTTACCTAAAATGGCTGCCGGCACGAGGCAGCAGACCCTCTCAAAATGGCCGCCTGTAAGGGCAAAGGCAGGCCGCACCAACCACTTAAACTAATAAGCACTGCCACATCTAAGATGGCCGCCAAGAAGAGGCCAATAATATTCACAGGCCTGAGTACTGAAAATGGCAGTTATCCTCTCAGGACAAAGCGAACAAGGGCCTACCAAATGGCTAGCCTATAGTTACTCTAAACACGACCCAGACAGGGTGGGATTGACGAGAAAAGAAAGCGGGTACGCCCAAAAGTGGGCTAAAAAACACCAGCCCAGATGTGCGCCGAGAACCACGCCGATTAATACGGGGGGGCGATGAACCACCCCGACGGGCCAAAGGAAAGTGGGATGGGAATCCCCGCGGCCGAAGCCACCTGGCCCAGCGAAGGAGAAAGATTAAACCAGGGGAGAGGCCAGCCGCAGTGCAGCGGACTGGCGCGGACAACCGCTGCCTCCCCGCTTGCAAGGTCGGTGGCAAAAAAGGGGGGGCAACTGTGTAGGACAACTGAGCCGAGAGGGTGTAGTCAAGCCGCAGAGCAACGAGTGCCCTGGGCCGCCTCTGCTGCCGATAAAAGGGGGAGGCAGGGCAGGGAGAGGCACAGAAGTCAAGCCTCAGCCTGGCCGCCGGGAACGTTGCCGCTGCTGCCGCTGAGAGGAGGCTGGCCACCTCACGGCAGACTCCCTGCCATTTTCATGCCGCCGCGCCGACAAGGAGCGCTGCTCCTCCGAAGCACCGTCGCCGCTCGATCCCCGCTATTGTTGAAGTCCTCCGGGCTTCACAAAAGGAAGGCCTGAGGACCACCTACGCTCCAACTGTGTGCTCCTCTCCAGAACAGCACGCAGAGCAACTGCAAAGGCAGGAGTGGGGCACCAGCTCTTATAGAGCAAGCCCCGCCCCCGCCTGCTCCGAAACGCGCCACAGAGTGTCAGTTGCTGCCTTGCATCCAGCGAGGTGGCAAAGCAGCCCCCGGGAGCCACGGCTTTGCCGGGCGCCCAGGAGCTCAATACTAGAAAATCCAACTGTAGGGTTCTGGTCGCTGCGGCAGCAGGAGGTACTTTCGGCGCTCGTGGCACCTCTGTGTCTGAATTCTTTTTCCCCTTAGAGGTCCGATTCTTTTGCACTGGGGTGCTAAAACTACGGGCGGTGGCTCGTGTTGACCCCCAGGAGCGAAGCTGAAGCAGCAGGTAAAGACAAGACGGCTCGGTTTTACTTCCGAGCCTTAGCAACGGCAGGTGAATCTGGGGAGGAACACCCACCTTTGCTTTTATTTGATTTATTTCACGGAGAACTAACTGGTTGCTGAATTTTGTTACTTGTTTGGAGCTCCGTTTTGGCTGGGAAACGCCCGACGCTCACTCGAGGACGTCAAGCCGATTGCCGAGCGAAGAGGCGCAGGGATAAGCGCCAGATCAGCGGCAGCTAAACGTTGCGGCAGGCTTGCTAAGCTACTGGAAAGTGAGACAACGTGACTTGTTTCCTTTTTTCTGTTCCCCTTTTTTTTCCGCCCTATATATATTTCTCTCTAATACTGCCATTTCGGGACTTTGTGACTTTGACATAGGACAGCCTGACATTAAAGACCTGTTTGAGGCTAACTGATCTCTCCTTCCTGACACACTCTGGTATCGGCTGTTAAGGTCTGGAGACCCGATTGTGACTGTGCCTGCTTGAAGTTTCCTCTGTGCATGCCGGCTTGTGGCTGTGACTGTGAGGAAAGCAACAGAGCAGACAGAATGGGGAAGGCTTGGAGACCAGTCTTGGACTGCTTGGCTTGAGGCACTCCTTTTTATGCTCTGACTTTCAGTGGTGAAATGGTGCCGGCGAAAGAGGCCATGGAGCGGAAAGAACGGGGAAGGTGCTGAAGGTGCTGATTAACTGATTAACTGATTAACCGATAAGGAACCTTGGACACCAAACAAACGGACTCTATTATTGGTGTACTAATGTTTGGTGTATTTACTGTTTCCTGATTTGCTGTTAATAGACTTGGTCTAGTTAGGGCAGGAGGTATAAATTAAGCTAAGATAGGGTAAGATAGTTTAAGGCTAGATAGTCCAAGATAGAAGAGATAGATAAATAATTAGATAGGTTAAGGTAGATTAAGGTAGTCTTGGGGGGTGAAATAGACAAATAATTAAGGTAAGGAAAGTAAGAAAATTCATAGGTTAGTGAAAGTACTATAAGACAGATAGGATAGAATAAGATAAGACAGAATAGAGAACATAGGCTGTTTAGGTTAGAATAGGTTAGAATAGAGAAAGGTAAGATAGTATAAAAGTAAGATAATAGAAAAGATAATAGAAAAGATAACCCAAATAGGAAACTGACAACAAATTGGAGTGTTCTACGTTAATTAAATTAAAGATGGCTAGTGGTTCCAGGAAATCATCACTACCTGGCCTGCCTACAGGATCAACACCATCATTATCGCAAATGAGCGCTAAGGAATTATCGTTACAGATTCATGAAAACATTGCAGACGCAATGAATCAGGAAGTCCAAAATTCATTGCCTAGCTTAATTGCTAAAGCTATGGAGCCGATTCAGTTGAAACTGGACACTTTTACACAA
The DNA here is from genome assembly GCA_029233225.1 of Lepidodactylus listeri. Classification (NCBI taxonomy): domain Eukaryota; kingdom Metazoa; phylum Chordata; class Lepidosauria; order Squamata; family Gekkonidae; genus Lepidodactylus; species Lepidodactylus listeri. Next base: position 1,329,844 of record JARCFY010000011.1, read on the forward strand.
CAAGTAGCATTACAACTGGAAGACTTTAAGAAACAAATAGTAGAAAATAAACAGGAGATTTTAAGATTAGATAAAGCACAATCTCAGACAGACAATAAGGTGGAGGATCTAGACATACAACTGCAAGACTTAAAAGCTAAATGTGAAACATTAGAAAGTTCGCTTTGTACTCTGGAAATGGACAAAGCTGCTAATCTTTTAAGGTTTCAGAACATTCCTGAGAATAGTGAGGAAAATATAAGAGAACTTATGGTAGAAGCGCTATCAGAATTTGTAGAGATCTCTCCCCCCTCAGAGATTGATAAGGATATTGATATTGTTTACAGAAGAAATTCGGCTTTTGCTAGGAAAAATAAAACCCCGCGGGAGGTACATGTTAAATTTCAAAAGAGAGCTTTAAAAGATAAAATCCTGGAAAAAGTCAAAACTAAAACCTTTATAATCCAGGAGGCTGAAATCCCTATTTTGAGAGATATTCCTTGGAGAATACGTGCAAAAAGATATGATTATCAAAATTTGGCATCTATCTTGAGAGAAAATGAAATTCAATACAGGTGGCTGCTTCCGGAGGGTCTATCCTTTATTTTTAAAGGTAGAAGATTAAACTTAACCTCAATACCTAAAGTAGATAATTTTTTGGGAAAGCACGGTAAGGAGTTGAACTATCAGAGAAATTCAGGAAGTGAATCAGGGGAAGAAACACAACCCACAGGGGAGGCCAAAGAGATCCCAAAAGGAGGTAAAAATAAGAAAACAAGGTTACAAGTGCCCTCAGCAGTGATTACTAGATTACAATTCAGAAAGGAGGGACAAAAAAATACACAAAATGGACAGGGGGAAAATTAAGTTAATTTCTGTAAATGTAAACGGGCTAAATGCTCCCCAGAAAAGGAAGAAGTTTTTTTTGCAGTTACAAAAACTTAAAATGGACATTGTTTGTCTACAGGAGACACATATTAAATGTCAAGATAAAAAACTGTTGGACTGTAAGAAACTAGGGGTTGCTTTTGTGGGAGCTGATAAACTTAAAAAAAAAAGAGGGGTTGTGACGTATGTCAAATCATTTTTACAACCTGAGTTAATTTATAATTCTGATGATGGCAGAATTGTTATAGTCAAAATCCATAAGCAAACAAAGGTAACTTTTATAGTTAACATATATGCACCGAATCAGGGGCAGGAACTTTTTTTTTGAATCCCTGCGTGAAAAACTTGCCAGTCTTCCAACTGAAGATATATGCATTATTGGGGACTTTAACGCTGTGGTTGACCACCAGCTTGATAGGAAGAGCTCTTCCAAAAAAATTAAAAGAGGTAATGAACTGCCACAATCATTTATGGGTATAATAGAAGAGTTTAGAGTTATCGATGCCTGGCGAGTCAGAAACCTGGCCAAAAAAGACTTTACTTTCTTCTCAAAAAGATATAAATCGTGGTCCAGGTTAGACATGGCCTGGATCACCTCAACAATGTTAACAGAAATTTTGGAAGCGGAGATTTTACCCGCAACATTTGCTGACCACAACCCCCTCTTGTTAACCTTACAAGAAATACCAAAAAAAACAGATGGACAATGAAAACCTGGATGCTAAAAAATGAGAATTTTATTTTGGATTGTAGAAAAGAATTTGTGGACTTTTTTACTCGAAATATCATACCTGAAACTAACATAGAAGTAGTCTGGGATGCGTTCAAGGCCTTCGTTAGAGGAAAGATGATTAGCCAAGAAATTGGACTTCGAAAGCAAGGAAAGCTGGAATACCAGAAGATAGTAGATGCAATTCAAAAAGATGAGAATAGGTTGAAGAAGGAGCCCACTCTGGAAAAATACATCAGTAACCTGAGGAAATCTCAACATGCCCTTAACTGCCTATTATCTAGGGACCTTGCCAGGAAAATTACTTACACCAGACAGCAGTTCTTTGAGAATGCAAACAAGCCATCTAGGTGGCTGGCGTACAGGCTCAAAAAAGATAAATTTGACAGATATATTAAAATCTTAAAAGATGAGAATAATCAAGAATGTTATTCGAATGCTGGAATAAAGAAGATCATAGAGAACTTTTACAAACAACTGTACAAACAGGACAACCAGGATATCCAAAAGGTTGAAGAATATCTAGAGAAATTCGTGAAGACCAAATTTACTCCGGACCAGGAGAAAGTGCTAAACGAACCCGTAATGTTGGATGAATTAAAGGAAGCCATTAAGAAACTAAAGGGGAAAAAATCGCCAGGACCAGACGGTATACCGGCTGAGTTCTACCACATCTTTGAAGAACAGATTATTCCATCCATACAAAATATTTATGAGGAGGAAAGGATACCAAAATCGTGGGAAGATGCCTTGATTACGCTTATCCCTAAGAAAGATTCCAGTCCCTCAGAAATAAGAAATTATAGACCTATTTCCCTTTTAAATGTGGACTACAAAATATATGCAAACATTGTGGCTCTTAGATTTAAAAAAGTTTTGGCGCAGGTTATACAGAAAGATCAAACCGGGTTCCTCCCTAGTAGACAGTTACGTCATAATGTACAAATTATTTTAGACGCGCTTGAATTTTATGAAAATAGTCCCGATAAACAAGCTGCCTTTTTATTTATCGATGCCAAAAAAGCATTCGATAATGTAAGCTGGGGGTTTATTCTGGCCCTGTTAAAACGTTGGGAATGTGGTCCAAAATTTTTATCTATGGTCAATACAATATATGACAAACAAGAGGCCAAAGTGCTATTTAATGGTGACATGACACGTAATTTTCCTATTCAAAAAGGTACCCGGCAGGGCTGCCCCCTTTCACCTCTATTATTTATTTTTGTTTTGGAAACCTTAATAGTAAATGTGAGAGACAATCCACTGATTAAAGGTTTAAACATAAAGGGTGAACAATTTAAAGTACAAGCTTATGCGGATGATCTTGTGTTTATTTTAGAAGACCCTTTGAATTCTATTGATCCTTTACTTTCTGATTTAGTGGATTTTGGTCAGGTTATGGGTTTAAAGATTAACGTGAAAAAATCCCAAATGCTAACCAAAAACTGTACTAAAGAGGTGAGAGATCAACTAAGTGAGAAGACAGGCTTTGAAGTCTGTAATAGGGTAAGGTATCTAGGGATCAACCTAACTAACAGGTGTAGCTCCTTATTTAAGGATAATTATAAAAAAGTATTACTACAAATTAAACAAGACATTAGAAACTGCAAAAAAAATGCAACTCTCCTTGCTAGGAAGGATTGCAGCAATTAAGATGTGTATTCTACCTCGTCTAATTTTTATTTTCCAAACCATTCCCATTCTGAAAAATAAGTCTTTTTTTTATGATCTAGACAAAATCATAGCGGATTTTGTCTGGTTATCTAAAAAGCCGAGAATTAGACGTATAGATCTGCAGGACAGATCGGAAAGAGGAGGTTTGGGTCTACTGGACTGGCAATTATACTACAGGGCTGCGGCTCTGGTTTGGTTAAAAGAGTGGGCCACCCTTGAGAATTCAAGACTCTTGAAATTAGAGGGTTATGACTTACAGATGGGGTGGCATGCCTTCTTATGGTACCGTCAAAACAGGGCATATTTTAAACAGCATATATTGAGAGCAGCACTTTTTAAGGTGTGGGAAGAAGTTAGACACATTCTCTACCGGAAAATTCCTTATTGGGTTTTGCCCCTTGAGGCGTTTATAAAACCTTCACTTTTTAATACAGAAAAGAAAATTGATTATGCACACCTACTGGACCCAGACTTAAAACTGAAATCCTTTGAAGTGCTGGAAAAAGCGAATATCAGGCTCACATGGTGGGAAAAGATACAACTATCCTCCAGATTCAAAAAAGATGAACTAGTAGGCTTTATTAAAGACCCAAATGATTTCGATAAACTTTGGTTGGGATCCGATTTGAAAGTGATAAAAAAAACTGTATAGCTACTTTCTGGATGATAAAATGCAGGGAGAATCGGTTAAACCCAGTATGGTCTTATGGGCAAAAAGTCTAGGTCATAATATAGAACTTGAGAGCTGGTTAAAGGTGTGGAAAAACAACATAAAAATTACAAGGGCATCTTCTTATAAAGAGAACTTTTACAAGATGTTTTATCAATGGCACTTATCTCCGGAAAAACTTTCAAAATTCTCTTCCTCTATATCCAAAAACTGTTGAAAGTGCAAAAAAAATACTGGTTCTTTTTTCCATCTATGGTGGACATGTCAAAAAGCTAATAAGTTCTGGCAGACGGTGCATAAAACTATACAGGAGATTATTAATTGTAAGATACCTTTTAAAGCACAAATATTTTTGCTAAATATGGTTCCAGGAGTTTTTTCCCAAACTGATAGTCTATTAATTTTGCATTGTGTGACGGCAGCAAGATTGGTATATGCTAAGTATTAGAAACTAGACAAAACACCTAATAGAGACGATTTTCTCAAGAAAATACTAGAGGTAGCCGAAATGGACAAATTTACCTCTATAATGAAGGGGAAAGAAGAGTCAGAATTTGAACTAACTTGGGAAAAACTTTATAATTGGATGGGAAAAATAAGCAATTAAGATGTAATTAATGGACACATAATTGTAAAATTCTGATTCAATCTGTTGCAATATGCCGTTTTGCTTTCTTCTCAGTTTTACTTCTTTTCCCTTCCCTACTATTTTGAAGCTTCTATGAAAAACGGTATTAATAGATATTTGTTGTTAATCTCCGATTTTGTATTAATGGATGTTCCTCATTAAGCATATTGAAATAAGCTGATGTTATTCTTAAATCATAAAAAGTTATAAATAAAACATTTAAAAAAAAAGAAAAAAGAAAGAAAATCCAACTGTAAATTCTCTACCACACTCCAACAGCATCAAGCTACACTCATCATTCATCCCTGGAGGGGGCAGCTCATGGACTGGAGATTAAAGCGTTCAGGCGAACATTTTTAAAGTCAAATTTTAGATATTTCCTATAAGAAGGTCTATCTAAAGTATACACAACTTGTCTCTCAGTCTGAAGATCATATGACAATCACCCTTACCTTTGCCTCTAAGTATATTCCGCAATTACTTTTCAATAATAGTGCCTGGCTCAAGTCTTTTGGGATTAGATCGCAGAGAGTCTTTCGGCAAGTTGCATTTTGGCCTTTTCAAGACTCTTCCCTGAAAACCTAGATGAAAAAGTTGGTTCAAGGAAAAATGAAGGAGATACCGGAAATGGGGAAAGCTGGTAGTCTTCTTTCTAACATCCAGAATGTAGAAGATAGCAAGGCTGTAGAGAAGTCATCCTCATTTAGGCAAGAGGTGATTTTACAGAACATACAATATATGCGTGACGTCTTGACTTCGGGACAAGTTATGGCTTAACATCTGCAATCAAAGTATCCACTCACAAACCCATGGCCTTACAAATTTGCCTTTTTTAGCATGTGAGGCCTCTCATGATACTGGGGCTAACCCTGGAGCTCCTATTTCCCATGAACTGGTGTGTACAGCTATGGTTCACAATTCTCAGGGTAGTCCCCCATTGACAGCGGAATTTAACATGAGGGAGCAACAGATTGGGAAAAATACTCCTCAAGAAGCCACTTTACAGCAGTCCCTAATCACAGACAGTGCTGAGCGGAGGTCTCGCCATCTGCAGAACCCGATTCTATCTTCTGTTACTGGCTGCATACTCCGGAAGTTGGGAGTAGAGGAGATAACAACCTTCCCTTCACAACCAAACTATATACTAGATAAAGCCGGGAGAACCAGTGCTAAATCAAAGACAGATTGACAATCTAGCACACAGAATCTTCAGATTCTCTCCTGGAATGTGAATGGGTGGAAAGCAGAGCCATGATTGTTCCATTGTTGAGTTATTTTTGGCATATCACATTGTCATGCTGCAGGAAACCTGGTTTACTGGGGCCTTAAATGTGGCTGGTTTTCAGGCCTTTTCTTCCTCTGCAATTAAGGGTTTAGGCCCTGGACGCCCCAGGGCTGGCATGGCGTGTTTGATTTCCAACAATTTGCCAGTGACTAGGTGTTCTCTTCTGATGTCTTCACCATATCGGATGGTGATCAAATTGAAACTCACTTTCTTTGATCATATCTTACTTCTGGTGAATAATTATATCCCCCCGCTCTCATCAGAGGAAGAGATTGAAGATTATTGGAGTGAGTTGGAAAGAACAGTTGAGAAACTTCATCAGACTCACCCCATTTCTGTGATACTTGTGGGAGGGGATCTGAAAGCCAGGACTGGTGCCTCTGATGCACAATTGCTGTCTTCGATGGGTGACCTGGATGATCTAGCTTTGCCCCCTCCTTTCAATGTGTGTCCAGAGACTCAAAGGTTAATTTAGCAGGCAAATGGCTAGCCACTCTGGCCCTCACGCAGAACTTGGTCTTTTTAAATGGTGTAGTTTCTCCTGACACATCAGATGATTACACATGTTATACCCCAAGGGGTTCTAGTGTTATTGATTTTTTTCTGATATCTCAAGAATTCTTCCCCTCGGTGCAAGAGTTTGTTATTGGAGATTACATAGGGGGTGATCATCTTCCATTGTTTCTTGTTTTAAATATTCCCACTGGTAAGAAACAGGAGGCAGCTGTGATAAAGCCTGGTGGGGATGTTATACAGCAGATCAGATGTGCATGCAGGAATCCCCCAGTGGATGCCATGCAGGTTGTCAAAATTCAAGATCGCCTGGATTCTGGTAACCCCCCCCCAAGCCACCGTCTTTGATAAATCCTATTCAGTTACAATCTACACTTTACTTTGATTTACTTAACTTTTTTGTGGAAAGCTGTTCTATAGTTAAGAGATTCATTGAGGAGCAATGGAGGACGTTGGAAAGCCATTCAAACTATTGGTTTGATGCCAAATGCAAGTCGGCTAAGAAGGCCATTCGAGTTAAATTACGACACTACAGACTTACTAGAAGATCTGAGGATTTGACAGAATTTTTTTTCCTCAAAAAAGCTTTTAAGGATTTAATTCGGAAGAAAAAGGAAGATATGGCTACCCGGGACTGGGAATCCCTTGCTTCCATACTGGGACTGGGAATCCCTTGCTTCCATACACAGAGATGTGAAGGCCTTTTGGAGACTTGTCAGACCAGGGCATCAATCCGATCCTGTGGTGATGATTCTCCCAGCAAGATGGATGGAGCACTTTGCAGCTGTGTACCAATCTTCAGAATGCTCTGTCAACGATAAGGATATCAATGAGGTTTTGATTACTGCTCCAGATTGGGACCGGGTCTCTCCAGAGTCAATTTTGGAATGCCTTAACCAGATGAAGCGTGGCAAAGCGGTGGGCCCGGATTTTATACCCCTAGAATTATTTCTAGTTAATCCTGAATGGTGGGCCCATCGATTAGCCCACCTGTTCTCCGGCATTAACCAATCAGCCAGTATCCCCGAAATCTGGAAGACAGCTACTTTGGTACCAATACACAAAAGTGGGGATGCCAATGACCCAGGGAATTATAGACCGATTAGCCTCATTGCTATTCCAGGTAAGATCTACTCTGCACTTTTATTGAAGAGACTTCAGAACTGGCTTGATGATGAGATGTACCTTTTCCCTGAACAGTGTGGTTTTCGACAGGGCATTGCAACTACAGACCATTGTCAGACGCTTCTCCATCTGGCTGCCAAGTATTCTTCCCACCCAAGAGGTTGTCTCTACGCGGCCTTCATGGATCTGAGGGCTGCGTTCGATTCTATCTCCCGTCGTAGACTTTGGGAGAAACTAATGAACACCAATATTGATCGCAGACTACTGGGATTGATTATGACCCTTTATTCTAACACATCTGCTTCGGTCTGGGTGAATCCTATTGGAATCTGGACAGACTCTTTCTTAGTGCAGAAGGGTGTTAGACAGGGATGTTTACTTGCCCCCTCCTTGTTCAACATTTACATTAACGACTTGGTGCCATTTCTCAAAAAGAGAGCCAAACATTCCCCGCATCTAGCTGGTCTTTCTATACCACTTCTACTTTATGCGGACGATGCAGTTCTGTTGGCCACATCTGAAGTCGGACTGAGGTCTATTGTTAATGCCTTTCTGGACTGTTGTCAACAAGAAGAACTCACTGTGAACTATGCAAAGTCTAAGGTTCTCCATTTTTCTGCTGCTAAAAGAAGAGGCCCTCATCATTTTAAAGTCAGAGATGGTCAACTAGAATGGGTTTCCCCTTTTCGCTACCTTGGCATTGTTTTTAACTACAATTGATCTTGGTCTGCTCACCTGATGTACGTTAAAAAGACATCTAGATTTGCTACGGCAATGGTTGAGAGATTTTTCCGTACAAAGGGGGCCAAGCGGATTCCTCCTGCCATTGAGGTGTATAATGCTAAGGTGGTCTCCCAAATTCTATATGGTGTAGAAATTTGGATTGCTGGTGTGGATGAGAAATTGGACTCCCATTTAAATTCATTTCTTAGAAGAATTACTGGAACACCACGGTGTGTTGCATGGACTGTCCTTCGTATGGAATTGGTTCAACCCTCGCTGGAAGCACGTGCTTGGAAAAGGGCATTTAAGCTGAGATTCAAGTTATCCGATCCAAGTTACCATCCCCAAGCAGGCTTTCTTCATTTTATTTTAAAGGATTCGGCATCTAACCCCTGGTTGTCCCTTCTTGCCTGTAAACTTAGGGCACTGGGAGTTCCGATCTCCTCACCTACTGGAGAGCTTGTACCTTCTCAGCTAGCAGAAACCTTGAAGAAACTTAAGCAGCTGGATTGGGCCAGTACTGTGGCTAGGGCCAGACGCACCTGTTCACCTCTGGCCCTGGGGCTGCCTCCACCTGAGAAACTTCCTAACTTTCATTCAATGCTTCCAGTTTCATCCCACCGTTGCGCCTTCCTAATGGCTCGCTTAAATGTATTTCCAACAATGGTAACATTGGGCAGATTTGGAGGATTACCTTACTCGGATCGCCTCTGCCCTTGCAACTCAGGCGAAATTGAAACTTTAGATCACCTTATGCTCCGCTGCCCCCTTTGGACGCAAGATAGAGGGACATATATCACTCCCATCCTTACTAAGATACTGGAGAGCCGCCAGCGGTTCCGGCACAGCCATCCCCACGTCCCGTGGACCGGTTGTACCGGCAGCCTCCTAATGATCCCCTGACTGCTACATTTGATGGCGATCCCGACAAGCTCTGATTTTTCATCATCGAGACTGAGCAGTTTTTGGGGACTTGGGGCCACCTTTACCCTACCGAACATGAGAGGGTAGGCTACATTGGCTCAAAGCTGTGGGACACTGCAAGTGACTGGTATGTAAGTCTGCACAACCCCCCAGGTCCCGAATTGAGATCAGTAAATGACTTTATGTGGGCCCTCCGGCAGCACTACGAGGATCCCTTGTGGGAGGAGAAAGCCAGGAATCAGCTGCGGAAACTGGTTCAGGGCTGATCCTCTGTAAGGGAGTACACTGCCCAATTCCGTAGAATAGCTGCGAAGGTGCAGGGCTGGGGTCAAGATCTCTTCATCTCTTCATCGAGAAGTACCGGAAGGGGCTGAACTGTGAAATATACAAGACTGTGTTGAGAAATGATCGGCCTGGCTCGTTGGTGGCTTGGATGAGAGCGGCAGCAGACGTGGAGGAGAGATTCACGCTGATTAAGTTGAGTTCACTGGCCTCCCACTCCGCCACTAAAGCTACACCAAAATCCAAGTTTAAAACCGCCATTCAAGAGCTCCGAGATGCCCGTTTTAGGCTCCAACAGATCACCCGGCATTGCACCTTCCCCGTACTGGAAGATGCTCTCCGCGATTGGCTGGTTTGCAGTCTTTGGGATGAAAGAATACAGATGAAGATCCTTGCGAAGGGTGATCAAAACTTCAAGGAATCCATGGAGGTGGCCCTCGCCGTGGAGTCTGCCGAATGTCAGTGCCTGACATGACAGTTCTTGCAATCCCTGCACGTGTTCTTATATGCTGTATGGAATACACAAAGTTCACTTACCCTTTCCTCTCAGTTGCATTGGGACTTTCTCACACCGAGAAGTTCACCACCGAAGTCTGACGCAGAAAGGGTCCGCCATCTTTGCAAAGGCCAGCCATGACCTCCCATCACGTGGACAGCCCAGAGGAAGAAAAAGACAAAGTACTACAGCTACAGTGCCCAAGGTAGTGACAAACACAGCCTGCACAGTGCCTGGCTGTATCACCCAGGTCTGCTGAGTCATTCCCCCCGAAGATGTGTGCCAGCTGTGGTGATAACCACGAGAGGCGATCCTGCCGATTCCGTGATGCCACATGTAGGGCCTGTGGAAAGGTCGGCCACATCGCCAGATCATGTTGCACAAAGGGAAACTGGAGGCTACCCACAGCAGCAGCTTGCATCTCCACCCACTCCAAAGACCTCCGCACCACTTCAACTCACCAACAACAGGTACTGAACTTTCCCCTAGACACCCCCAACAAAATTTCAGTAACTGTCCGCATAGAGGGTAGCCCCTGCAGGAGGGAACTGGACTCGGGGTCCTCTATCTCTATTATATCAGAGGACATGCTTAAGAAACTTTGTCCAAAGGGGCATCCTACCCTACAGCCCACCAGATTCACCCTCTGGGACTTTTCAAAAAATGAGGTGTCCATCCTGGGAACTGGCAAGTTCCGAGTACAGTACCAGCAGTTTGATGGACTTTTGGACTTGTTAGTAGTAAGAGCAGGGGTCATTTCCAGCAGGAGCTCGGGGGAGCTCAGCTCCTGGGATTGGTGCCAGCCCCCCCCCCGTGGGAAAATGCCTGCTTGTGTCATGGCTGCAGCAAAATGACCCTGTCCCCTGGGAAGGTCCTTGTTCCTCCCACCAGCCTTCTGAAGGCTTCAGCCACCACTGAAGCTATCCTCCCAGAATAGTGGTATTTCTGAGGCTTAGATTAGTAACTGTCCCCTCTCTGCCATCTTTCTTTCTTTCTTTCTTTCTTTCTTTCTTTCTTTCTTTCTTTCTTTCTTTCTTTCTTTCTTTCTTTCTTTCTTTCTTTCTTTTTCTTTCTTTTTCTTTCTTTCTTTCTTTCTTTCTTTTCTCTCTCTCTCTCTCTCTTTTTCTTGCCTTCTGACATACTTCTGGTGATGTCAGGTGGTTTAGCATATGCAAATAAGTTATGCTAATGAGTTATGCTAATGAGCTCCTGCACCTCTTTTTTTGCAAAATGACCCCTGAGTAAGAGGCAGTTGCACGAGTCTCATCGGGTTGGCATGGTTCAGGCCCCTGGGGTTCTGCATAATGGGGGTGCACCAGGTGGCCACAAGAGACTTTCAGAGGGTGTGTGAGGAGTTCCCTGGGGTTTTCGATGGCTTGCTGGGCCGCTACACAGGGCCCCTGGTGTCCTTGCAGCTCAACCCTAATGTGTGGCCCATAAGAATGAAGTCCAGAGGGGTGCCACTGGCCCTAAAACCAAAAATTGATGTGGAACTAGATCGGCTGGTCACACAAGGGGTTCTAGAGCCAATACCGCATGCTTTGTGGGAAAACCCCATTGTGACACCGATTAAGCCCAACGGGGAGGTCCGCATCTGCATGGACTAAAAATGTACGATCGACAAAGCCCTTCAGGACCACACTTATCTGGTCCCAGTGGTCCGCCATGTACTAGTGTCACTTGTGGGCTCCAAAGTTTTCGGCAAGCTGGATCTAGCACAGGCTTACCAGCAACTCCCAATAGACGATGCAACTGCTGAAGCCCAGATGATAGTGACCCACAGGGGTGCGTTCCGGGTGCGGCGGTTGCAATTTGGGGTCAACGTTGCCCTGGGAATCTTCCAAAATCTCATGGACTCTCTCCTTAAAGGGATCCCCGGGGAGCAGCCCTTCTTTGATGATGTTCTAATAGCGGCACCCATGGATGAGGCCTTCACCGACAGACTGCGTACAGTCCTCCAGAGGTTCCAAGACACTGGCCTCAAATGTGAGAAATGCCTCCTAGGGGTCCCGTGAGTTGAATTCCTGGGGTTCTCCGTCGACACGCAGGGCATTCACCCCGCTCCAGACAAGGTCCACACCATTGTCAATGCCCTGGCTCCCACATCCAAGCCCGAACTCCAGGCATTCCTGGGCCTGTTGAACTTTTATCACTCCTTCTTGCCCCATAAAGCAGCAGTAGCAGAGCTGCTGCATCGCCTTCTTGACAAAAAAGCCCCCTAGTCTGGGGGCGAAAGTATACCACCACATTCCAGGCTGTGAAAGAGTTGTTCATGTCCAACACGGTCCTTACACACTTCGATGAAGCGCTGCCTGTCGTCCTTGCCTGTGACATGTCCCCATACAGGGTGGGGGCAGTCCTGGGGCACCAACTACCTGATGGCCGGGAAGTCCCTGTGGCTTACTATTCCCACACTCTGTCTTCAGCTGAGTGCAACTATGTGCAGATTGACAAAGAGGTGCTGGCAACTGTCGCTGGAGTGAAGAAGTTTCACAAGTACCTCTATGGTCACCCCTTCACCATTGCGATGGACCATAAGCCGCTGCTGGGTATGCTGGCTGCAGATCGCCAAACACCGCAAAATGCTGTCACTAAGGGTGCTGCATTGGTCCATCTTCCTGGCCGGATACCAGTACTCACTCATACATCACCCTGGGAAAGCGATGGGTCATGCGGATGCCCTTAGCTGCCTGCTGCTGCCCTCCTGTGACCCGGACCTGGCACCAGCGCATTGGGTCTTGCTTCTTGAAGATCTTCAGGTGTCAGATGTGTCCCACTGCACTGCCAAGGACTACGTAGTCTCCCACATCTTAGACTGGGTGGGGAGGGATTGGCCCACTAGCTGAGTGGGCCCAGAATTTATGCCTTTCTCCTCCTGCCGGGAAGAACTGTTGTCTCACAAGGGATGTCTACTGTGGGGAAGCCGCGTAGTGGTGCCAGCACCATTGAGCCACCAAGTTCTAGCAGCCCTACATGAAACGCACCCGGGAATTGTAAGAATGAAGAAGTTGGCCTGCAGCTACGTGTGGTGGCCTGGCATGGACAGGGAAATCGAGGACTGTGTCAGGCAGTGCCATGCATGCCAAGAGACCTGACCAGAGCCTCCCAGGGCACCAGTGCAGCAGTGGTGTCAGAATCTGACAATAGCAGTCCTGTATGTTGCTTTTGTTTCCAGTGTTACCATAAATTGATTGCCTTGACACCCTTATCAAAAACCCCTCCTATCCTCCTGCAACCATATGTCCCCCTTTGAAGTATATTGTCTGCTCTGTTTAATGTTACTCTTCTCTAGGCGGGAGGATGGCGACTCGCATTCCTACATGTCATTTAAACAGATGGCTTTTTCCAGCCATCCTCTCCTCCTCCTCTCTTTGAGGCTCTGTGAATGTTATCTTGTTATAACAACCTTGAAGCTGGTGTATTGTTGCAATCTGGAATGTTTAGCCTAACTTTCACACATGTGGGTCAACAGGATCAAGAAGGGAATTTTTATAACTTTCTCACCTTGCTGTGGGAACCCCAACGGTCGCCTTTCTTTTTCCCGCGTTAGAACACTGACTCTGATTGGTTACATGTCGGGGTTCAATTGTAGCTTGAAGGTATATTAACCATGACTGCTTTCTATCATGTATCTCTAACAAACATTCGAGAATCTGTTCCAGTATTAGAAATAAAGAACTCTGATTTAATTCAAAGGTCTGATCTTTTGCTGCTAGTACAGAAACCTCACAGATTGTTAGAGATCTGTGTTTGGGATTTTCTCATACCTGATCATGTCAGATGATGAGACCATTCCCATAACTAAAGAAGAAACCCCGGTACCCACGGAGAGTGGACCTATCGGGCCGGGGGGACCGGTGACTACGGGCGAAAAAGTCTTCCAGGTTCTGCGACCGGGACCCGGGCCACGTTGGGCCCCCATCTCACCCCAGTACTCATGGTCCACATTCGGGGCTGGCACTTCCAAGTCATGGATACACGACTGGAAGGGAGCTCAAGTGCGGTTCAGTGGGGACCGGTCAGAGTTTGGCCACCCAAGCCAATAAATAAATAAATAAAAATTATAAAAAGCCTGCTGGACGACGAGCGGTGCTTCCAAGGAGGCCAGGACGATTGACGGTACCGGTTCCCAGACGAGGAGTGTGGGCTGCCCAGGGGACCCGATCCTATGGGAGAGGAGTTGGGTCGAGTGCTGGACCGGAGGTTCGGCAAGATGCACGATCGTATAACCGTGGAACTACGGGAGGTTGTGCTCGGTATGCAGCAGCAGCTGATAGATGCCGTTGCCGCTGTGAGGGGCCCTGCACCAGGGCCACCCCAAGACGGGAGAGGAGCACCGGCGGTCCCTGGTCCGGCTGGAGGGGTACCGCAGCAGCCCGCTCCCCCTGTGGTACCACCGGGGGGGAGGACCCCCACAACAAGTGCCGGTGTCACCAGTGCCGGTAGAACGCCTGATCCATCAAGCCCCTGCCGACCCCCTGACGGCTACGTTCGACGGCGACCCGGAAAAGCTTCGATTTTTCATCATAGAGATCGAGAGGTTTTTAGCTGCTTGGGGCCATCTCTACCCGACTGAGCGAGACCGAGTGGGCTACATCAGCTCCAAGCTACGAGACACCGCAAGTGATTGGTATGTGAGCTTGCACAACCCGCCAGGGCCCGAGTTGTGGACTGTTGATAATTTCATGTGGGCCCTGCGGCAGCACTACAAAGACCCCTTGGGAGAGGAGAAAGCTCGGAACCAGCTGCGCAAACTGGTGCAGGGGCGTTCCTCGGTGAGGGAGTACACTGACTGCTTCAGGCGGATCATGGCCAAGGTACAGGGATGGTCCGAAGACCTGTTCGTGGAGAAGTACCGAGAGGGCCTACATCATGAGATCTACGAGATGATCCTGAGAGGGGGCCGGCCCATGTCTCTGGCTGCCTGGATGCGGGCGGCCGCTGATGTGGAGGAGCGGTTCACTCTAATAAAGCTTGGGGCATCTGCGTCCTACCAGCCGAAGGGCCCCCCTCCCAAGGCTAAAGGAAAGTCGGTGTTCCAGGAGCTGCGAGACACCCACTTCAAGCAAGGGCTCTGCATAAAGTGTGGTGAGAGCAGGCACTTCACGTCAGCCTGTCCCCGTGGCGGGGCGAAGCTCCCCAAGACCTCCACGCCGGTGGGGGGGAACCCCCCGACCCAGCAAGACACCATTTAAACCCCTGGCATTACAGCTGGAAGGGGCAACGTGCAAGCAGGGTGAGCTGGAGCTGGTCGAGACACAGCCATCAGGAAACTTCAACGACCTGCAGTAGGTGGCGCAGAGCTGCAGGTCCCCCCACCCGACGTGCCATCCCCGGTGAGCATCCCTGGCCCTTTGCTTTATATGGTAGTGACTGTAATAGTGCCCAGCACGGGAACCCATGTACGGGTGCGTGCCTTGATAGACTCGGGATGTGCTAGAGACTTAATAAGCCCTCTAGTAGTAGATGGGTTAGGACCCAAAGTGACTTCCCTGGGGGAGCCCCTCACGTTCACTCAGACGGATGGGTCAGAAATGAAGGAGGAATGTGTGGCAGAGACTGAACTGTTAATTGTGGGTCTGGGGAGCATTGGGAAAAACGAGCTTTCGTCATCACCCCCAACACCCAGTTCCCCATGGTGTTAGGAAGCCCCTGGCTCAGTTCCCACAACCCCTATGTCAAGTGGAGCGAAGGGAAAATCTCGTGGGTTGATGCAAAGTGCACCCACCACCCATGGGACCCAGCTTGGGGCCCTGGACCTCCTACCCCAGTCACCACCACAGCAATGTCCCTGGTGCCAGTAAAGATCCCCTGGAGTATAGAGATTTGGCTGAGGTGTTTAGCGAGACAGAAGCGGACGAGCTTCCCCCCACCGCCTCACTGATTGTGCCATCGAATTGCTACTGGGGGAAAAGCTGCCAAAGTGGAAGTTATACTCCATGAGCCCCGCGGAGTGGGAGGAACTGAGAAAGTTTCTAGATAAGAACCTAGAGCGGGGTTTCATCCGCCCAGCTAAATCCCCATTTGCGGCCCCCGTGTTGTTTCGGAAAAAGAAGGACGGGGGCCTAAGACTGTGCATGGACTATCAGGGTTTAAACGCTGTCTCCGCTTCGAATGCCTACCCCCTCCCGTTGATCAAAGACTTGCTTGCAGAAGTGGCAAAGGGGAAAATCTTTACTAAGTTGGATTTACGGGATGCCTATTTCAGAGTGCGCATCAGGGAGGGGGATGAATATAAGACTGCCTTTAACACCCCCTTGGGACAGTTTGAATACCTGGTGATGCCATTCGGCTTGAGTGGCGCGCCAGGAGTTTTTATGAGCCTGATCAATGAAGTGTTGCACAAGCATTTATTTAAGCCAGCCATCCTCTCCTCCTCCTCTCTTTGAGGCTCTGTGAATGTTATCTTGTTATAACAACCTTGAAGCTGGTGTACTGTTGCAATCTGGAATGTTTAGCCTAACTTTCACACATGCGGGTCAACAGGATCAAGAAGCGAATTTTTATAACTTTCTCACCTTGCTGTGGGAACCCCAACGGTCGCCTTTCTTTTTCCCACGTTAGAACACTGACTCTGATTGGTTACATGTCGGGGTTCATTTGTAGCTTGAAGGTATATTAACCATGACTGCTTTCTATCATGTATCTCTAACAAACATTCGAGAATCTGTTCCAGTATTAGAAATAAAGAACTCTGATTTAATTCAAAGGTCTGATCTTTTGCTGCTAGTACAGAAACCTCACAAGTGGGAGTCCACCCACAAACTGTGGTCCCGGCTACATTAGGATTTTGCCAGGCCATTCCAAGGACAGATCTTCTTTATATTAGTGGACTCCTGCACCAAATGGTTGGAAGTTGTTCCGGTTTCTTCCACCTCATCCAAGGCAGCTATCCACGCCCTGCGGCATATCTTCACCACCCACGGCCTCCCAGACAATGTGGTGATGGACAACGGGACTGCCTTCACTTCAGGGGAATTCCTAGAATTCATGGGCCACTACTTAATCCAACACATCCACTCGGCCCCCTTCCATCCACCCACCAACGGCCAGGCCAAAAGGATGGTGAGAATCACTAAGGAGTCCCTATGAAGGATCATCCATGGAGATTGGGATCACCAACTCATGGCGTTCCTCTTCCGCCACCGGGTGACCCCAAGCTCCTCCACTGGTCACAGCCCCACTGAACTCCTAATGGGACAATGCCTCACCACCCGCTTGGACAGCTTACACCCGGATCATGCTCCTTACCCTTGTCCAGGGACCGAGAGCAGGACAGCCCCACTGTGGGTTCTTCCCCAGGGACCCAGTCTACCCCCGCAACTTCTCAAGTGGGCCAGCATGGATACCAGCCAAGATCAGCAGAGTAACCAGACCCCTGTCCTACGAGGTGTCAACCAAGGATGGTCAGTTGCGATGCAGCCTCCCAGCTGAGCCCGAGGACTATGAAGGGGAGCCTTCAACAGAACTGGTACCTGATGGGGGATCCACAGAGGACAGTGACCCACCCACCAGCAGAGAATGGCAAGAGGAACCTGAGACCACCGACAGCCCAGAGGCCACACCGACGTCTCCTGAAGTCCCCAGCACACTGGAGGCAGCAGAGGACTCCACACCAGAGACTCCAATACCCAAAGTAGAGCTACGCCATTCGAATCGAGAATGACACTATCCAGCATACTTAAGAGACGTTGTCTGTTGAGCAGTTTGAACTTAGGGGGGAGGGGTGTAATGTACTGAGTTTGAGTTGCATTCCATTGGGATGGCTAAAACAGCCTGAGCTTGAGACACATTACAAAAGCTGGCTAGGATCCAAAAAAGGACCAGTAGGGAAGCAGGGATCCTGGAGATAACCAATTGAAAAACCATGCACTGTAAATAGCCTATCACTAGGAGTGCGGTGTGTGTGTGGGGTGTGACCTTTAGGACATAAATACCCAGCTTCGGCTGGGCAGTTTTTGTCTTTGTCCTCATGGCTGTAATCACAAATAAACTATGAGCTGATCACTACATGCATTTGAACCCAGTATACTTCAGCAGGCGTACTGCTTGGAGAATGTCCTCACACATTATGTGTCCCAGTAGACCTTAAGCTCAATAAAGGAGTGAAGCAAATCTCACCTTTTAACTTATCAGTGTGAGATTTCAAAACTCTCAAAGCTTATTAAAGCTTAGATAGAACAGGTAAATATTGGTTCTGATGGGAATGTTCATTAGCAAATCTTTATCCAAGAATCATGCTTCAGCAAACTGCCTACTATTACTAGGTTTAACAAGAATATTTTCAGGTGGAAGAAATGTCAGATGAACTGTGGAGAAGGAGTTCCCCCCTGGAGTCAATAGGACTGCTACATTTCTTTCTCCCCTGCAAGTCTCACTTCCCATCACTGCACCCAAATGTCAAAGGGCACAATATACACATCACATGAGACACAAGCTGGGTTGCAGGTGCTTGACCAAGGATTCAAGTCACATACTCATTCAGGGACTAACCTCTAAAAACCTCTCTGTCACTCTGCATGGGGCCGAATGCTGCAAAAGGGAAGGAGGGACTTCAGGCTTCTCTCTCACCCTCTATTTATCAGCAGAAATGGCTTTGGGGAGAGAGGCCCGTTTATCCTTTCCTCAGGTTCCATGGGTCCGACCTGAGGAAAAGGCAACTCCCCCACTGCATTTCTTTTAACAAAAATAGCATGGACATGATGCCTGAAGCCTCTCCTTCTTCTTCATAGGGTTTGGAGCTGTGCAGAGTGATGGGAAAGTTTTAAAGGTTAGTGTCCACCTGAACATGTGATTGAGAATAGGTTGAGTCGGTCACCTGTGGCCCAACTCATGTCATGTATAATGTGTATGCAGTGAGTGCCTGTGGCCTCATACCAACACACAGGTTTCCCTAGGTTCATCCCCTGCCTGTGCAAATGTCCTTCCTACATCCCCCAGGTGGCACACTTCCTGCTCTTTTCCTATGGTGTTCCACTATACAAGTGTGCCTTTCTGCTAAGGAGGGCCTGCCATCCCTCTGTTCCTAAGGAGGTCCCACCATCAGGCCTTAGTGAGCTTCTTATGGATCATAGCCCTCAGTCCTGCTTTCTCCCTCTGGGGTCCTTTGCCCTTCCAGCCTGGGGTCAGCTGACAGTCTCCTGGTGCTCCTTTCCTGGGGCCTCTCTGTTCATGCTTGGGCCCAACTAGATGGGGGAGGGGGCTCAATAGGTTTGTCAACTTCCAGGTAGGGGCTGAAAAACTCTTGGAATTACAACTAATCTCTAGACTACATATTTCACTATTTATTTATTTAAAGGATCTATTCCACTTATCTTACAGAAAATGGCTGCTTTGAAAGATAGACTGCATGACATTATACCCTACCATGGACCCTCCCCTCCCTAAACTCCACTCTTCCAGGCTCCACACTCAAATCTCCAGGTTTTTCCAAACCCAGATTTGGCAACCCTGGGCCTTAGTGATTTTGCTACCAGGGCCCTCCCAAGGCTCCTGCTGCCAGGGTTGCCAGGTCCAATCATCACACCAGCAGGGGGATTGGGAGGTATTCTGGGAGTGGGTGGGGATGTTGCACAATGTGAGAGCCAGTTTGGTGTAGTGGTTAAGTGCGCGGACTCTAATCTGGGAGAACCGGGTTTGATTCCCCACTCCTCCACTTGCACCTGGCTGGATGACCTTGGGCAAGCCATAGCTCTGTACCAGCTGTTCCCTCAAGGACAGCTTGGGAAAGAGCTCTCTCAGCCCCACCTACCTCACAGGGTGTCTGTTGTGAGGAGGGGAAGGGAAAGGAGTTTGTAAGCCACTCTGAGACTCCCTTGGGGAGTGAAGGGCGGGGTATAAATCCAATCTCTTCTTCTTCTTCTCTTCATACGTCACCAGGAAGTGATGAAGGCATGCCAGTGACGTTGGGGCAACACTGTGGTTTTCGGGCAAAATTCTATTGTAAAAAATCATCCTCAAACCATAGAGTTTTACCCCAAAACCAGAGCATCACCCTCCCCAACATCACCGACGTTCCTACGTTACTTCCGGGTGATGTCAGCGTGTTGCGCATGACATTGCTGTTTGGGGGGTGGGGAGAATTTCCTCCCACCAACCAGCTAGCTGCTGATGGGCAGGAGCCCGCAAAAGTGGTGGATTCCTCACCCCCACCTGGGGAATGGTAACCCTACCTGCTGCCCCAGCATCAAATTGGGCCCTGCCACATTGTCTGCCTCTGGCCTGATGCCGCCCCCAGCCTGCCCATTCTCCTGCCATTGTGCCTCTTTCTTACACCTCCTGGTGCTCCCACCTACCCATGCACCTGCTATGACACTTTCTCCCCAGGTGGTGGCTCAAGGCCTCCTTTAGACAGCCCAGGCAGCCAGAGTGGGCCCTGCCTTCCTACTGGTATCCCAATGTCCCTTCCAGTCTGAATATGTTCACTTCTGGCTGGGCCATCAGGACTGCCCTGCCATTATGTGGCTCTGTGAGGCTGCTCTGCTGGCCACAATGTGTTTTGCCCTTATTCTGAGTCAGTCTATCTAGGCCACTATGGTCTATTCCAGCAGCAGTTCTGTATGGTCTTGTACAGATGTTTGTAGGGACTTCCTAATGCATGTGCTCTATTACTGTGTAAGGGAACCAAGTTGTATTCAGTTTGAAATCTTCCTTTTTGATCTGATAAAAGAGATTCAGTTGCAACATTAGTAGGAGACAGTCAAAAGCCATGCCAAGTATCTGAATGCTCATAATATATGTCTGTACCTCAGCCATGGTTGGGTCTTCCTCATAATGTAGTAGTAGGGTGCCTGGCATCTGCTCCCTAGTACTGTGCCACGTCTTGCCCATCTGTGTGTTTACAATGAGCTGTATTGGTCATGCTGCAGAGGTGGCCTCCACAGGAGCAGCTCTGGATCACAGCCTGGCAGTCGAAGCACTGTAACACATTGCCTATATGAACTGGACCAAAAGCCTGTTCTTGTACTAATTACTTGTACTTCTTGTACTTCTTGTACTCCAATTACATTTTTTAAAAGTTTTAATGATTTTTTTAAAAAAGAGCACCAAGTGCCAAACCTTCTGTCTGAAACAAACACCAGGATGCAAACTATGGCAAAAATGCTGACTAACTTGTAGTACAAGATATGGTATAGTAGTACTTCTCAGCTGCCTAAAACCCTAAGATATATTACCATTTTATGTCACAGAGAATTTTATTTATTATTTATTTATTTATTGGGATTTATATCCCGCCCTCCCCACCAAAGGCAGGCTCAGGGCGGCTTACAACAGGCCAAGCGGCCAAATATACAATATCTTAAAAGCATAAAAAGAAGTAAAACAACATATACAACATTCAGATGGCAGATCTTCAGTTGAAAATATCAGACCAGAACCCAGATGTAATAGGGTGGGTGGTCATATAGGCTGGTGGGTAAAGGTCAGGCCAGGGCCAAGATGTATATATTAGGAGGCCCCTACTCAAAAGCCTGGTGGAAGAGCTCTGTCTTGCAGGCCCTGAGGAACTGTAAAGGTCCTGATGTTATCCGTGGGGTCCTGATGTTATCCGGGAGCTCATTCCACCAGGACGGGGCCGCCACTGAAAACGCCCTGGCCCTCGTAACTGCCAACCAAGCCTCTTTTGGCCCTGGGAGGACAAGATGGTTTTGGGATCCAGATCAAAGTTCTCACTGGGGAATATATAGGGAGCAGCGGTCCTTCAAGTAGGTAGGTCCCAGGCCACATAGGGCTTTATAGGTAAGCACCAGCACCTTGAACTTTATCCGGTATGCTATCGGCAGCCAGTGCAGTGCTTTTAAGGTGGGCTGGATGTGCTCCTGTACAGGGAGACCCATTAACAGCCACGCTGCTGCATTCTGCACCAGCTGCTGCTTCCGGATTTGGTACAAGGGCAGCCCCATGTTGAGAGCATTACAGTAATCCAATCTTGAGGTGACCAGAGCATGGATCACTGTAGCCAGTTCCTTGCATTCAAGGAAGGGAACCAACTGCTTGACCAGCCGTAGGTGGTAAAAGGCTGATCTCACAGCAGCTGCTACCTGGGCCTCCATTGTTAACGAGGGGTCCAGGAGCACTCCCAAACTCCTAACCTCTGACGCTGGCACCAATGGTACCCCCTCGAAGGCCGGGAGAGGGATCCCCACCCCTGGTCTGCTCCGACTCAGGCATAGGATCTCCATCTTCATCGGATTCAATTTCAGTTGACTCTGCCTGAGCCAACCAGCCACAGCCTGCAACGCCAGGTCCAGATCTCCCAGGCCAGAGTCCGACTGTCCGCCTAACAGCAGATGGAGCTGGGTATCATCCACATACTGATGACACCCTAGCCCATACCTCCGGGCAATCTGGGCGAGGGGGTGCATGTAGATATTAAACAGCATTGGGGAAAGCACTGCTCCCTGTGGGACCCCACAAACCAGCGGATTTCTCTGGGAGAGCTGTTCCCCCACCACCACCCTCTGTCCTCGACCTTGGAGAAACGAGGAAAGCCATTGTAAAGCTAACCCCTGGATTCCAATCTTGGTGAGGTAGTGGACCAGTAACTGATGGTCAACTGTGTCGAACACCGCTGACAGGTCCAACAACATCAGCACTGCCGTACTGCCTCAATCCAGATGCCTCCAGAGGTCATCTGTAAGGGCAACCAGCACCGTCTCCGTCCTGTGGCCTGGTCGAAAACCGGACTGGAAGGGATCTAACACAGAGATGTCTTCCAAAAAGCCCTGCAACTGGTCCGCCACCACCTTCTCGATTAACTTGCCCAAATAGGGCAAGTTAGATACCGGTCGATAATTAGCTAATTCGGCCGGATCTAGCGATGGTTTTTTTTAGGAGGGGGCATATCACCGCCTCCTTAGGGGCACTAGGGAACATCCCCGTTGCAAGGGATGTGTTGATAATCTCCCTAAGAGCCCATCGCACCCCGTCATGGCTCGCTTTAATTAGCCATGATGGGCATGGATCGAGCTTACAGGTGGTAGGGCGGACCAGAGAGAGCAAATTGTCGACCTCATCTAGGCAGAGTGGACTGAAATAATCCAAAACATGACCAGAAGACACGCTTGGAGCCTCAAGTTCTGCCACTGTATCAACTGTGGCGGGGAGATCCTGGCGGAGCAACAGAGCTTTAGCTGCGAAGAAGTTCCCCAAAACCTCACAGCTGATATCCAATTCTCTATCATTTGGTCTGCTTGTCGGCAGAGTCGGCAGTGACTGAATTGTTCTAAATAATTGGGCTGGGCGGGAACTCGCAGACACTATCTCAGCCGCATAGAAAGCTTTCTTCACGGCCTTGACAGCTGTCTCATAGGCTTTCATAAACGTCCTATAAGATGATTTATTTATTTAGATTTATATCCCGCCTGACCAATACAAGTGGCTCTAGGTGGCTCACAACACTAAAATCAGTACATACAAATATAATTAATACAATAAAATACAATGCAATTGGCAGCAGTTACAAATACAATTGACGGCAATTTCAAATACCAACACTAGGGCAGCAACTACTCCCCACAGCCAGGAGGCTACCACCAGCTGTTATACTGGGTCAGTGTGCTTCTCTGGCCACCTACCGGTGGCCATTTCCCCCAGTGGCAGCCCCAGAAGCCTGGCAGAAGACTCCGTCTTGCAAGCCCTGCAGAACTGCAAAAGGTCCCGCAGGGCCCTGATGTCTTCCGGGAGCTCATTCCACCAGTGGGGGGCCGCCACTGAGAAGGCTCTATTCCTGGTGGTCGCCAACCTGGCCTCTCTTGGGCCAGGAAGGGCCAGGAGATGTTGTGTGCCTGACCGTAGTGCTCTCTGGGGTATGTATGGGGAAAGGTGGTCCCTTAGGTAGACAGGCCCCTGGCCATATAGGGCTTTAAAGGTTAAAACCAGCACCTTGAACCGGATCCGGTATGCTATAGGCAGCCAGTGCAGTGCCCTCAGCACAGGCTGGACATGGTCCCTCACAGAGAGGCCCATCAACAGCCTGGCCGTGGCATTCTGCACTAGCTGCAGCCACCAGAGCCGGGACAAGGGCAGCCACATGTAGAGAGTGCTACAGTAGTCAAGTCTCGAAGTGACCATTGTGTGGATCACTGTAGCCAGGTCATTGCGTTCAAGGAAGGGAACCAACTGCCTAATCAGCCTCAGATGGTAAAAGGCTGCCTTGGCAGTGGCCGCTACCTGGGCCTCCATAGCACTCCCAAACTCTGAACCCTCGGGGCTGGCACCAGCGGAGCCCCCCCTGAAGGCCGGTAATGGGGTCCCTACCCCCGAACTGCTCCGACTCAGGCACAGGACCTCCGTCTTCATTGGATTCAACTTCAATCGACTCAGCCTAAGCCAGCCCGCCATGTCCTGAAGCGCCTGCTCCAGGTCCTCTGGGGTGGCTCCAGACTGGCCACCCAACAACAGATACAGCTGGGTGTCATCTGCATACTGATGACAACCAGTCTGTGCCTCCGGGCAATCTGGGCGAGAGGGTGCATATAGATGTTAAACAGCATCGGGGATAGCACCGCCCCCTGAGGCACACCACATACCAGTGGGTGCCTCTGGGACATCTGCTCCCCCAGCACCACTCTGTCCCCGATCTTGAAGGAAAGAGACAAGCCACTGTAAGCCAAGCCCCTGAACCCCCATATTGGCGAGGCAGTGGGTCAGTAACTGGTGGTCGACCATGTCGAATGCAGCCGACAGATCTAACAACACCAGTACCGCCGTACCGCCCCGATCCAGATGCCGCCGGAAGTCATCTGTGAGGGCGACCAGTGCTGTCTCCGTCCCATGGCCCGGCCAGAAGCTGGACTGAAATGGGTCTAGCACAGAAGTGTCATCCAGAAAGCCCTGCAACTGAATCGCTGCTGCTCTCTCCAAGATCTTGCCCAAAAAGGGCAAGTTGGAAATCGGCTGATAGTTGGCCAATTCAGCTGGGTCCAGTGATGGTTTTTTCAGGAAAGGGCGGACCATTGCTTCCTTGAGTGCCCCAGGGAACAGTCCCTCAGCGAAAGACTTGTTCACAATCTCCCTGAGGACACCTCGCAACCCCTCACGGCCAGCTCTTACAAGCCATGAAGGGCACGGATCAAGGCTGCATGTGGTTGGGCGTACAGTTGAGAGCAGACTGTCAACTTCTTCAAGTGATCTTGCTGCTTCATCGGGGGCACGACGCCACTGTCTCTCTAGATGTCTGAGTTCCCATTTCATTTCCCTCAACCCGCCCGTATACCAAGGGGCTATTCAGGAACGGGGGCGCAGAGGATGCCGGGGAGCAATCTCGTCGACGGCCGCCGAAAGACGTTGCCAGTCTTCGACCTGCTCATCCAACAAGCCACCAGGGGGCATCGGATCCCACAGAGCTTCCTGGAATCTCACAGGATCCATTTGGCTCCGTGGGTGAGCTAAAATCTGCTCGCCACCCAAACGGGGTTGGAGTGGCAAGTTCACCCGGGCCTTCAGAGTCTGGTGGTCCAACCATGGTACAGCCGTGGCCGTAATCTGGTCCACCATAGCCCCCACTGCAAAAATCAAGTCAAGCGTGTGACTGGTTCTGTGTGTGGGAGTCATAACTGTTAGGACTTTTGTCCAATAATCAAGAAAAATTCAGAGTAATGAATCTTGCTTTTCTGGAAAGAAGAGATTGCTTCTTTTAGTTTAAAAGAAGTTTATTACTAAAGGAAAAAGGTAAACGGGATTAGCTACAAATAAACAAAACATGCTTACTAAGCAGCATTGTGCTGCGTCTGCACACTAAGACATTTTGATAGAAAGTGAGAAGATTGTAATGGAGGATCTCTCCTTCTTCTTGACCCCAGAAAGGAAACACCTGATATCATTGACCAATTAGCAAAACAGTACACCTTTAGTTTTCCCGGGCTTAGAGATAATTGGCCAGCTGCCAGGTATCACTTCCAGGCTAAATCTAGGTAAACAAACAAGTTGCATAGGTTAACCCTATAATGACTGAATTTCTCAGGCCTTGCGTTACATGCTCATTTTTCCAACACCCCTTCTCAAGACCTGAAATGCAAGTCATTATACATGCATACACAAAACATTATTCAACATTAGCATCAAGCATATTCAACATTTCACGAAGTCTTTCAAATTTGTCTTTGGTCAGTGGCTTAGTCAGGACATCAGCCACCATCTCTTCTGTACGACAATGCTTAATCTCTATCAGCCTTTTCTGGTACAAATCTTTAACTAATGCACATTTAATACCTATAGATCTACTTCTAGCAGTCATGCTCTCTTCCTTACATATAGTTATACAAGCTTGATTATCCTCTAACATAAGTATAGGTACAGGTTCAATTATTCCAAAATCTTTCAACATCTCAAAGATCCATTCAAGTCTGCTGCAGGCACTTGCTGCTGAAATGCATTCAGCTTCTGCTGTGGATTGCTTTCTACTAGTCCAGTCTATCAGTCCATCTCCATAAAAGAATAGGTATCCACTGGTAGACTTGTAGTTGTTCATCTCTTCTCCCCAACTGGCATCCATATAGCCAACTAGTCTTGGTTGTTCAGTTGGTGCAATTTTTAGTTTTAAGTCCATTGTTCCTCTTAGGTAACGTGCCATCTTCTTTATTGCACTCCAATCATGATGATTTGGCGAACTTACTTTTCTACTTAGAAATCCAACTGCCGCTGTAATATCTGGACGCGTTGATTTGCTCAGGTACAATAGCTTTCCGACAGCCTCTCTGTATCCGCCTATGTCCTTTAGTGGTGTGCCGTCCTTCTCCTTCAGATATCCAGGTTCAAGTGGGATTGTTGAAGCTTTGCAGTTCTTCATGCCAACAGATTCAATAAAGTCCATAATCTTTCTTTTCTGGCATAAAAGAAAAGTTCCATCCTTGAGTCTCTCAATTTGCATTCCGAGATATTGCTGAACATCTCCTAGCTGTTTGACTTCCACTTCCTTATTCAGTCCATCAGCTATTGCTTTGATGTCTCCTCTGTTTTGACAAGCCACGATCAAGTCGTCAACGTAAACAAGAACATACTGGTATTGTCCATTTCTGATTCTAGTGTACAGACAAGGTTCAGCTTTCCCTTGCTTGAAGCCTTGCTTCTTTAAAAGTTCAGTAAGTTTGTCATACCAGGCCTTTGCTCCTTGCTTTAGGCCATAGAGTCCTTTATTGAGTTTGTAGACTAAGTTTTCTTGACCTTTGACCTTGAAACCTTCAGGTTGTTCCATGTAGATTTCCTCTGATAGTTCTCCATTGAGAAAAGCAGTCTTTACATCAAGATGCTCTACTATCATGTTCCTAGATGCTGCAACACTTAGAAGTGTTCTGAATGTTGCTTGGTCAGTAACTGGAGCAAAAGTTTCAAAATAGTCAGTCCCATATTGCTGTGAGTAGCCTTTAGCTACTAGGCGTGCTTTGTACAGCTCCACAGTTCCATCTTCCTTGTGCTTTATTTTGAAGACCCATTTACATCCAACAGGCTTTCTGCCTTGAGGTAGTTGAGTGAGGGTCCAGGCCTCTTTTTCGCTAATGGATAGCAGCTCCTGTTCCATTGCTTCAAGCCATCTGCCTCTTTCACTCGCAGGTAAGTTGCAAACTTCCTTCCAGTTCTTGGGTTCCTTTGCAGGTTGCACAAGTTCACAAAATCCATACTTCATTGCAGGTTTCCCCTTAATGCTCCTTTCTGATCGCCTCACACCGGGTGTGGGTTCTGCTGTGGGTTCTGCTGTGGGTTCAGCCGCTTCCTCTGGTGTGGCCCCTGCTTCCCCTTCTGTTTCAGTAGTTTCCTCAGAAGGTGGACCTGCTGCTTCACTTGCCAGTTCCCCAGCCAGTTCACCAGTGGTCACTACAGGTAGCCAAGCAACGAACTCATCAGGTGCAGTCCCAGGCATCTTTGGATCAGCTGCAGTGGAAACACTAGGCAATACAGTCTCATCAATAAAGACAACATTGTGTTCTTCAACTGTGTGGGTTTGGGGATCGTATATCCTGTACCCTTTCCCACCAACAGGATAGCCTACAATAATTCCAGTTTGAGCTCGGGGATCAAGTTTTCCCCTCTTTTCCTTTGGTATGTGTGCATACCCTTTTGCGCCAAAAGCTTTGATATGCTTTAGACCAGGCTGTTTTCCATACCACGCCTGAAAAGGAGAGGTTCCAATAATCTTTGAGGGTAATCTGTTGTGTAAGTACACTGCTGTGTTCAGGGCTTCTGCCCATAAACCGTTTGGCAGTCCAGAATGCATTAGCATAGCTCTGCACATCCCTTGCAGTGTTCTATTTAATTTCTCAGAAGCTCCATTTTGGTGGGGTGAATAGGCAATGGATACTTTATGTTGAATTCCTTGCTCTTGTAGAAATTGTTTGAATTCAGCATTACAATATTCACACCTCCATCTGTGAGTAAGCTTTGAGGTGCTTTGCCAAATTTATTTTTAACAATAGCCACATAATTTTTAAATCTACGCAGTGTTTCATCCTTATTTCTCAGCATATACACATAAGTGTATTTTGTTTTATTCTCTGTGAAAGTCACAAAATATTTGTTCCCACCTAGGGATGCAGGTAATGGCCCAACAAGATCACTGTATACAGTTTCCAAAAATTCTTGATTTTGCGCTGGAGTTTTCCCAGAATAACTTGGGGCATCTCCCTTTGCTCTGGGGCATGTCTCACATCTAGTTTCACTCTTTTCACAGTGCACAACAGGTATTCCACATAGCTTTAACAACTGCTCAACAGATTTCAAATTTCTATGTCTCATTTTAATATGCCACGAAAATAAACATTTTTCATATTTACAAGCATCATCACAAGCATCCTTAGTCTGGCAAATCTGTTCCTTATCATCAACAGTCTCTATTTCCTCATCAGGATCAACATCAAAAGTTTCTGTCTCCTCATCATCACAAGCTACAAGGTAATGAAAGCCATTTTTTTCTTCCACTTTAAATTCAAGCTCTTCATCCTTGGTAGAGACCTTGCTTCCTTGCTCTGATTTGAGCAGGACGATATGTCCAGTGTTCATGAGGCTTTTTGTTGAAATTAAGTTCTCTTTTTTTTTTTTTTGTAAAGAAATTTTATTTTTCAAAAAAAAAACATCGAAAATAATACATTTAACCTTACACAAATCCCTTTTTCATATTAAATAACATTTTGTTCTATTTGTACATTCTATTTTTATCTTGTTTTGGTGGTTTCCCACCACATCTGAAGCATAACACATTTTCCATTTTATTCAAAATAGTAATACTTATATCTATGTTTCGTTTCTGGTGACGGTTATATAGCTTTAAAATACTTATACTTATACACCAATTCTTATTTTCTATACTCTTATGTATTTCTAAATAAAAACAGTTTCATTGTCTAATTTTAACTAAAACTAAAACATTCATATAATATATTTCTATTCCTTTATGCTATTATAACCATGTATAGATATAGTTTTTCATATCCCAATACTTTTCAACATATTCTTTCAAATCTTTCCAGTCTTCCAGAAAGGTCTCTGAGTAAAGATTATTCAATTTTCTAGTCCACTTATCCATTTCAGCCATATATAACAGTTTTTTCAACCATTCCCACACCTCTGGTATTTTTTCATTTTTCCAGTTTTGTGCATACACCATTCTTGCTGTTGTAATCATATACCATATTATTGTCCTTTTCTTTACATTTATCTCTTCTAGTTTAAGTCCTAGCAATAACATTTCAGGCAACTTCTTAAATGTACATTTCAAGATTTTTTCCATTTCTGCATGTATTTTTGACCAATAAGTCTTTGCTTTATCACAAGTCCACCACATATGATAAAAAGACCCTTCTTTCTTTTTACACTTCCAACATTTGTTAGACATATTTTGACCAATATTTGCAATTTTTTTTGGTGTCATATACCATCTATACATCATTTTAAAACAATTTTCTTTTAAGTTATAACACGTAGATATACTCATAGCATTTTTCCATAAAAATTCCCAAGATTCCATTTCAATGTCTTTGTTAAAGTTTATCGCCCATTTTACCATTTGTTCTTTTACCATTTCATCAGCATTAAACCATTTTAGCAAGACTTTATACATTTTAGAAATCATTTTTTCCCCACCTTCCTCCCAAACTTGTTCTATTTCATTATTTTTTTCCCTGAAACCGTGTTTTTATCACTTCTATACAAGTCATATATTTGTCTATATCTTAACCAACCATAATCAAAATCAATCTGATGCTGCTCCTTCAGTTTGAAATCCTTGCCATGTCTTATTAATAAGTCTCTATACTTCAGCCAATCTTGTCCTTTATATCTTGATGTTGGATGTAAGACTTCTGCGGGTACAATCCACATGGGTATCTCTTCTGAAAAAAAGTTTTTATATCTTGTCCACGTATCCATTAGTGTTCTTCTCAAATAATGATGTTTAAACATATTGTCCATTTTTGTTTTGCCATAATACAAATATGCATGCCACCCAAATCTACAATCATGACCTTCCAGGGACAATAACATTCTATCTTGTAACATAGTCCATGCCCCTACCCAGGTCAAACATATTGCATCATGGTATAACCTTAGATTTGGTAGTTGAAACCCTCCTCTTTCTTTGGCATCACACATTATTTTCATCTTAATTCTTGGTTTTTTCCCTCCCCACACAAATTTAGACAGCTCCTTCTGCCAACCTTTGAATGTTTTTACATCTTTCACAATTGGAATAGTTTGAAACAAAAACATTAATCGTGGTAACACATTCATCTTGACCACCGCAATTCTACCCAGCAATGACAAATTCAATACATTCCACTTTTTAATATCCTGCATAATTTGCAACCATAATTTTTCATAATTATTTTTATAAAGATCAATATTTTTCATAGTTAGGTTTACACCCAGATATTTTGTCTTTTTCACCACCTCACATTCTGTAAGTTTTTGTAACTCGTTTTGTTTCTTATTTGACATATTTTTGCACATTACTTTTGATTTGTTTTTATTTACATAAAATCCTGCTAAGTCACCAAACTCTTTTACTCTCTGTAACAAATGTGGTAATGTGGATAAGGGGTCTTCCACTATAAACATCACATCATCTGCAAAGGCCCTATATTTGAAAGAAAAACCTTTAGTTGTTAAGCCTTTAATATCTTTGTCTTCCTTCACATTTAACAGTAGAACTTCTAAAATCCAAATAAATAGCAGCGGCGAAAGCGGGCATCCTTGTCTTGTTCCTTTTTCAACTTTAAAATCGTCTGTCTTTTCAGTATTAATTATTATTGAGGATTTCTGTTCTTTATATATTGCTTTAATGAAGTTAAGCATATATTCACCGATCTCAAGATGTTCTAAAACTTCAAACATAAAATCCCAGTTTAAATTATCAAACGCTTTCTCCGCATCTAAAAAAAAAAGCCCACTTCCTTTTCAGGATGTTTGTCGTAGTATTCTATAGCGTCCACTACTACTCTTAGATTGTCCCTTATTTGTCGATTAGGTAAGAACCCTGCTTGTTCTGTTTGTATAGTCTCTTTAAGGTGCTCTTTTAGTCTATCCGCTATAATCTTAGCAAAAATCTTATAATCATTATTCAGTAAAGAGATCGGTCTATAATTCTTAACATTGGTCAAATCCTGATTTTCTTTCGGGATCAGTGAGATGGATGCATCTTTCCAGGTTTCTGGTACCTCTCCAGTAACTCTTATATCGTTCATCAATAGCAGTAACACCGGTGAAACTGACTCCTGTAACGTTTTGTAGAACTTCGCTGTAAATCCATCCGGTCCAGGTGCTTTACCTAATTTTGAGTCATTTATTGCATTTTTGATCTCTTGTAATGATACTGGATTATTAAATAGTTCTTTAATTTTCTCTGTTGGTTTTGGTAGCTTTAATGTTTGCAGGTATTCTTTAATCTTTCTTCTGTCTTTGTTTTCCTTCTTAAAAAGTTTTGCGTAGTATTTAAAAAATTCTCTTTTTATTCCTTTGTTATCTATTATCTCAATATTATCTCTTATCACTTTAGTGATAAATTTATTTTCACGTTTTTTCTTTAATTGCCATGCTAAGTATTTTCCGGGTTTATTTGCACCTTCAAATGCTTTTTGTTGAAGTTTTTTTAAGTTCCAGTACATCTCCTGGTTCAAAATGGCTTTTGCTTGGTCTTGTAGCATCCAAATTTCCTTTTGCAGTTTCTTTTTCCCTGGTTTCTTCTTCAGTTCTTCTTCCTTTGTTTTAATGGCTTGTAAAATATTTTCATATTGCTCTTTTTTCTTTTTATTATCTTTAGCATTTAACGATATCAATAGTCCTCTCATCACTGCTTTATATGCATCCCATACGGTTTGAATTTTAACTTCTTTCTGCATGTTTACTTGGAAGTATAGGTCTGTTTCTTCAAGTAATTTTTTAATTATTTCTTGATTATCTAATAAGTCCTCGTTTATTCTCCATCTCTTTTGTTTTTTAATCTGCCCAGCTGTCCATAAACACGGATTGTGATCTGAGATTATTCTGGGTAAAATTTCCACTTTTCTTGTCTTGAAGGTTAGGTTAGTAGTCATCCAAATCATGTCAATTCTTGAATGTGAGTCATGTCTGTTAGAGTAAAAGGTAAAGTCTTTTCCTTGTGGGTTAGCTTTCCTCCAAATATCTTCCAACTTTTCTTGTTTTATCAGTTCAAAAAAGTTTTTTGGAAGCTTCCCTAACGTCTCATCCTTTCTTTTAGAGCGCCTGTCTAGTTTATTATCTACAGTTCCGTTGAAATCTCCTAACATCATAATTTGATCATAGTTTACATTGTCCAATTCCATTTGAAGTTCTTTAAAAAAAATTTCTTTAGCTCCATTCGGAGCATAAATGTTCACAATCAAAGTTTTCACTCCTTGCAGTAAAATTTCAATAGCTAAATATCTTCCATCTTTGTCTTTGAATATTACTTTGGGTTCCAAATCTTTTTTGACATATGTTACAACACCATTTTTTTTGTTGCTTGCTAAAGAATAAAATTCTTCTCCCAATTTTTTCCTTATTAAATATTTATGGTCTTGGTTTTTAAGATGAGCTTCTTGCAAGCAAATTATATTACATTTTTGTTTTTCCAACCAATGACCTACCATTCTACGTTTTTGGGGTGAATTTAGTCCATTTACATTCCATGTAAGTATTTTGTAATCCATTTTGATATATTCTTAAATATCTCCAAAATCATCTTTATTCTCTCCCAGGAATGCATACATTTCTTCTGTGCTTTTAATCACTACTCTGGATTTGCCATAATAAAAACTTAGTCCTTGAGGTATTTCCCAATGAAATCTGATTTTTTTCTCCTTCAGTTTATCCGTCAGACGCTTGAATTTTTTCCTTTCTTGCTCTAGGCAATTCTTTCATTACTATGATTTTCTTTCCATCTATTACAAAGGGGTCAGTAAAGCACTTCCTGTAGATTTGTTCTTTTGTTCTTTTCATTGTAAATTGGACAACCACGTCTCTTGGTATGTTTTTGTCTCTTGCATATGTAGAATTAACTCTATAAACAAGATCCATGTGTTCTTTAACAACTTCTTCCTGTTCTTGTAAAAAATCTGCTATTGCTTCTTGCATTCTTGTAAAAATATCCTCATTCAATTTTTCCTCAATCCCTCAAAATCTCAAGTGGTTTTGCATATCTTTATAATGCATCATCTTTTCCATCCTCTCGTTCTCTCTCATTGTCTTATGGGTGTTTTCTTCCAGTTCTTTTACTTTAGTTTCTATATCTTGTGTTCTTGTGGATAATTTTTGAAATTAAGTTCTCAACAGCTTCAGGCACATAAGCTGTATTTTGCAATTCAACATCAATTAATTGATTATCTGTAGTGTACAATTGTAATTTTACAGTTCCAACACCTTGTACATTCAATAATTGCCTGTTAGCTTGGTAAATTCTTGGTTTGTTCTCAACATCTAAGTTACTAAACCAGGCTTTTTCTCTACATACATGTGTGCAAGCGCCAGAATCGATTAAAAATATTTTCCTATCATCTGTGTTAAAATCATCAGTGATCCTAAAAGCATTGCCTTTGCTCTGTGTCTGTGCTGCAAACTTCTTTCCTCTGTGCTGTGTGTGTGAAACGTGACCTCTGCTCCTCCCATAATGGCTTCCCCTTCCACTGGCTGGTTCTTTGTTACTGGAACCATGTGCTCCTGTGGCTCTTTGTTCTTGGGGCTCATCATTAGGTGCATACTTAGAAGAGCAGTACTTTGCAAGATGATTTTTCCCACATATAAAACACTCTATTTTCCTTTTAAATCTCTGTCCATGCTTTAGGCTCAAAACAGACATCTCATCAGACAAACTTTCTTTCAAATTTCTAGAATCATATTCCTCAGTTAGTGCAGACAAAAGACCTTCTAAAGTCAGATCATCTTTCAGTCTAATCATACTGGTTACAGACTTATAGGAGCCAGGCAGACCCTTAAGAATTGAAGAAATCATATCTGTATCAGACGGTGCTTCATTCAGGTCCTTAAGCTGTGTGTAAATGCCCATTAATTTGTCCATCTCTTTGGGAAGGCAGTCTCCCTCCTTCATCCTGAAATCAAAAATCTGTCCCTTGAGGGAATAGATTTTACTCTTGCTGTGCTTATCAAATTTGTCTTTTAGGTATTGAAGCATCAATCTGGACGTGGCTAGCCCTCTTAATCCTGGTACCTTGTGTAGGGGATACTTCCTAAAATCAGGGCTTTAGCAAAACCATCCATCATAAGAAATTGTGTCTTATCAGGGTCAGTTTCTGGAGGATTTTCCATTGTTAATACTTGAAGGGCATTGTGAGTCTGCAGGCAACTCTTCAAATACTCCTCCCACCACTGATAGTTAGATTTTGTAAGTCTGAGGTTTGGCATTTCTTGGGATGGGGCATTAAAAGCCATTTTGTTACTCACATCCCTTTGGATTTGAGGTAGAAGCACAGGTTGAGCAGCTTCGCTGGAATCTGGCTCACTCATCTACTTCTCCAGGAGCTCACAGGGTTAATCTTCCTCTCTCTGTGCAGCAGCAGCGCAAAATTCAAAAGCTCCTTTGCCTCGCCTTCCTGCAGCATCTCTCCGGTGCTCCAAGGCTCAGCTCAGCTCCACTTACAGCAGGCAAAAATTAATCCAGTCAAAAAGATCCTTTGCTCCTGGCAAACTACAATCCAGCATAGGTTTTCCCCTGATCAGCAAGGAAACAGGGTTGGGCCTTTCTGGCTGCAAGATTGCTCTGAGAGCAGGAAGGAAAAAAAAGTGGTTGTTTTAAAAATCCAAGCCTCTAGCTCTTATTCCCTATTTCTCTTTCTCAATCAATCCAGAAAGCTTTAAAGAGAACCAGACTCTCTTGCTACCATTTGTTAGGACTTTTGTCCAATAATCAAGAAAAATTCAGAGCAATGAATCTTGCTTTTCTGGAAAGAAGAGATTGCTTCTTTTAGTTTAAAAGAAGTTTATTACTAAAGGAAAAAGGTAAACAGGATTAGCTACAAATAAACAAAACATGCTTACTAAGCAGCATTGTGCTGCGTCTGCATACTAAGACATCCTGATAGAGAGTGAGAAGATTGTAATGGAGGATCTCTCCTTCTTCTTGACCCCAGAAAGGAAACACCTGATATCATTGACCAATTAGCAAAACAGTACACCTTTAGTTTTCCCGGGCTTAGAGATAATTGGCCAGCTGCCAGGTATCACTTCCAGGCTAAATCTAGGTAAACAAACAAGTTGCATAGGTTAACCCTATAATGACTGAATTTCTCAGGCCTTGCATTATATGCTCATTTCCCCAACAATAACAAACTGGGAAAGCCCTAGCATCACCATGGACAACATCAGATCCATTGCCTGTATCGAGGTCACGTCCTCGGTGTGGACGTTGAAATCACTCAAGACTAATAGCCGAGGATGCTCAAGCGCCCAGTCTGATACGGCCTCCAGCAGGGATGGCAGGCTGCTTGCCAGTGCGTTGGGTGGTTGGTACACCAGCCAAACAGCCAAGCTTTCCCCGGCATCCCAAACAAAGCCGATGCACTCCATGCCCACAAGATTCTGTGGCGGTAGTGCCCTGAAGGTGTAACCCTCCCAGATAAACAATGCCACACCTCCCCCCCGCCCCTGGTGAATTGGTGGAGGACCGAGAACCCGGGCGGTGCCATTTGAGAGAGAGAGACAGTTTCACCCTCCCGCACCCAGGTCTCGGTCACACACACCAGGTCCACATCCTGCTCTGACACAAAGTCATAGAGGGTTCTGGTCTTATGATTTATAGACCTATTATTATTTATTTTCCCAATAATAATTACACATAAGATTTATATAGTGTGCTCACTTCACACTTCACTTCACTTCACTTCACACAGATTCTTACTGTAATCCTTATATAACAGTCCTTTTTGATAGACCAGTTTTATTATCTCCATAATGCAATTGTGGGAGCTGAGACACTAATGACTTAAGAACATAATAGAAGCCATGTTGGATCAGGCCAGTGGCCCATCCAGTCCAACACTGTGTCACACAGTGGCCAAAACCCAGGTGGCATTAAGAGGTCCACCAACTCCCACTGTTGTCCCCCCCAAGCACCAAGAATACAAAGCATCACTGCCCCAGGCAGAGTGTTTAGGGCTCTTTTTCTAGCAGGAACTCCTTTGCATGTTAGACAACACACCCCTAATGTAGCCAATCCTCCAAGAGCTTACAGTAGCCCCTGTAAGAAAAGCTCTGTAAGCTCTTGGAGAATTGGCAACATTAGGGGTGTATTGCCTGATATGCAAAGGAATTCCTGCTAGAAAAAGAGCCCTGGTGTTCATCTATACCTTGTGGCTAATAGCTCTGCTCCGTATGTTTATCCAATCCTCTCTTGAAGCTGACTATGCCTGTAGCCGCCACCACTTCTTGTGGCAGTGAATTCCACATGTTAATTACTCTTTGGGTGAAGAATTACTTCCTTTTATCTGTTCTAAGCCTACTGCTCATTAACTATTAATTAATTGTGTTATATTATGTATTTAGTTTTATGATCCTGCATTGTGTTAATGCATTGGTGTTTTAATGCATTTTAATTTTTATCATAAGCCACCCCGAGCTTGCCTTGGCAGGGAGGGAGGAATAAAAATCTAACTAGCTAGTGAAATAACTAACTAAATAAATATTGTGAGAAAGGGAAAAAAGTACTTCATTTGCTACCTTCTCTATCCCATGCAAAATGTTGTAAACTTTTATCGTGTCACCCCTCAGTCGTTTCTTCAAACTAAACAGCTCTAACCTCTTTAACCTTTCTTCATAGGAAAGGTGTTCCATCCCTTTAATAATTTTAGTTGCCCTTTTCTGCACTATTTCCAGTGCTATAATATCTTGTTCTTCTTTTTGAGGTACAGTGACCAGAACTGTACACAATATTCCAAATGGGGCCACACCATAGGGGCATTCTGATACTGGTCAGTTGGGACCCCATCAATGTGTATTTATAGTTAGGATTTTTGGCTCCAAGTTTTTTTTTATTTTATTTATTCAGAATTATATTCTGCCCTCCCCACTAGTGGGCTTTACTTTGCAGGTGCCCATGTTGAACCTCATTTGCCATGCTGACGCCCACTCACCCAGCCTTGACAAATCCCTCTGGAGCTCCTCATGACTGGTTCTCACCGCCCTGAATTACTTAGTGTCATCTGCAAACTTAGCCACTTCACTGCTTAGTAGCTACTCCAAATAATTAATGAACAAGTTAAAAAGCACCAGACCTAGAACCAAGTCCTGCAGTACCCCACTGCTTATCATTATCCACTGTGAAAACTGCCATTTATACTTAACTCTGTTTCCTGTTATTGAACCAATTTTTAATCCACAAGAGGACTTGTCCTCTTATCCCATGACTGCCAAGTTTTCTTAGGAGCCTTTGATGAGGAACTTTATCAAAAGCTTTCTGGAAGTCTAGGTAAACAACATCTACTGGGTCACCCTTGTCCACATATTTGTTCACACCTTCAAAGAACTTTAAATGGTTAGTGAGACAAGATAGTCTGTTAAAAAACTCATGATGATTCTTCTTCAATAGCTGTTGTTCATCAGTGTGCCTGCCAATTCTGTCTTTAATAACAGATTCCACCAACTTACCTGGTATCAGCATTAGACCAACTGGCCTGTAATTTCCCAGATCTCCTCTGGAACCTTAAATTAGCTACCTTCCAGTCCTTAGGAATGGAGGCAGATTTTAGTGATAGATTGCATGTTTTTGTCAGGAGAGCCACAAGTTCTTTCAGAATGCTTGGATGTATGCCTGAGGCCTGTGGTTGCCAACTCTGGGTTGGGAAATTCCTGGAGTTTTGGAGGTGAAGCCTAGGAGGGCAGACTTTGGGGATGGGAGGCACCTCAGTGAGGTATAATGTTGTAGAGTTCACCCTCCAAAGTGGCCATTTTCTCTAGAGAAACTACTCTGTAGTGTGGAGATCAGTTGTAATCCTGGGAGAACTCCAGGCCCACTTGGAGGTTGGCAGTATGAGGGTAATACAAGCACAGAGGAAGATGGCAGTGGGGAAACCTACACAGTCATGACAGAAGGGAATAAAGAGCTGTACTCTGCCCTATGTTTCCCCGTAGCTGAAATTATGATTCATATATATTTCTCCTCGTAAATTGGGTCCAGATGGTGGTGGCAGAGAGTGCTGCCAAGTCTCAGCTGACTTATGGGGACCCCATGGGGTGTTCAAGACAAGAGACATTCAGAGGTGGTTAGCCATTACCTGCCTCCACCTCACGACCCTGGTATACCTTGGAGGTCTCCCATCCATATACTGGCCAGGGCCGACCCTGCTTAGCTTCCAAGATCTGACGAGATCAGTTGTCAGAGTCTCTAGTAATCAGCACTCAACAACATTCCTTAAGCAGGTTCAGTTTATTGTAGTCAGTTTACTATACATAAACACTATCTGTGTTATGACTAAAGAGGGGAAGCGGGAAAAGGAATTTTATATGGGGTTCAAACTGGGGTGTCAGATGGCTACAAGCCAATGAATGCCACATTACCCTCATGCAGAAAATAATGGCTTCTACTTCCAAGCGGGAAACTCTCAAGAGAAACCCGAGATCATATGTAAACAGAGACAAATGCTGGAGGAGAATCGAAAGTAACATTCCAGCGTCAATAAACTTCCCCCCTCCTTTTCTTCATAGTGGCCACTCTCTCCCCCCCTTTTATTTATGACAGCCTAGTTGATATCCTGCCCCCCTAAAGAGGTCCCCCCCCGGCTTCAAAGGGTACGAAGAGTGGAAAGTGTATAACAACTCAGGGGCATTAACATGACAATCCTGGACCCATTCATTTTCTTCAGGACCAAAATTCTTCCACTTAACCAAGTAGAATAGATGGTCACGCTGTGTTCTAGAGTCCAGAATCTGATCCACTTCGTGATGTGGTTCGTCATGCAGAATCAGAGGTGGGGGGCCAGGGGAACGAGGGTGCCAAGCATTCGGTCCAGGATCTCGCTTCAGGAGGCTGAAATGAAAGATTGGATTTTAAGTATTGAGTGGGAGGCGATGAATTAAAAAAACAGGCTTTTATTCAGTGATATTGCTCAGCTCAAAAGACAGCTCTATGAGAGCGGCACCTTAATTTATACTCTTCCAACAGATAACTTTCAACAAAGTAACTATATACAAGCAATACTATTGGACCCAAGCAGGGCTCAGTGATTGGATATCTAGACTGGCATTAGGACCAATGGGAGTCTTTATTCATCAGCCAATAGGATGTGGAGCTTTAGGATACCAGAGCCCTTTCAAGCTATTGCTGCTTCAATGATCCAAAACACAAACACAACACTCCTCCCTCCTACATTCAAACAATAAAGTCCCTTAGGTGTGGGAGCGGTCACCTGGTCCGTCAGGACCGGCGCGGCAAAGGTGGACCCAATGGAGAACGTTCTCTTAAGTCTGGGGACCCCATGAGCTGTGGCGGCAGACTCACGGGGGAGCTGTCCGTAAAGTCTGGAAATTCCAAGAGTTCTGGAGTACGACCCAGCTCTGGCAGGGGGCCTACCTCATTCCGAGCTGGTAGTGGCTTGGCAGACAGTCCTCTTGGGATGTCCTGGGCTGGATTTGGCAGAGGGCTGCCCTCCATCAAGCGACTTCCCCAGCCGCCGGCGTCTTGCTGTGCCAGGAAATCTCCCTGGCAGGCCTCAGGAACCAGGGTGCATTGTCCCGTCACAGGAACTGGGGAGCGTTGCAAACGTTGTTCTTGCTCAGGAACTAGAGAGTGTTGCAAACAATCTTCCTGCACTGGCCACTGGCATCGTAGCTGGGCCAGATGTCTGCGATGGACCCGTCCCATGTCGTCCCTCATCTCATACGAGATCAGGCCTGTTGCACACACCACAACTGCTGGAACCCAGTGTGGACCTGCCCCATAGTTCCTGGTGTACACTGGGTCTCCCTGTGCGAAGGACCGAGTGGACCCTGTGGTGATAGGGTCATGATGGATGTCTGGTGCCAGGTCTGGGTGGAGACGGCTCATGTGGGTGGACAGCTGGCGACCCATGAGCAGCTCTGCTGGTGACTTCCCAGTGATGGCTTGCAGCGAGGAGTGCTGCTGCATCAAGAAACCGGCGAGCTTAGCCTGAAAATTCCTGTCATCCAAACGACGGAGTGAGTTCTTGACCATTCACACCATTCTCTTGGCCTGACCATTCGTTGTGGGGTGGAAAGGAGCCGAGGTGACGTGCCAGATACCCTGTTCGTCTAGGAAGGACTGGAACTCTGCTGATGTAAATTGCATTCTGTTGTCGGATACGAGGAGGTCCGGCAGGCCGAAAATAGCAAAGAGACGGTCTAGGCAGTGGGCAACAATGGCTGATGTCATGGAGGTGACAGGGATGACCTCCAACCATTTGGAATACGCATCCACGACAATCAAGAGTGTTCGGCCCTGGAAAGGCCCAGCGAAGTCTACGTGAATGCGGGACCACGGCCCCCTTAGCTTCTCCCATGGGTGAACAAGAACCTCTGGAGCCGCTGGTCTTGACTCCTGGCACGGCTGACACGGCTGGACCCACCGCTCAATCTGCTGATCCATGCTGGGCCACCAAACATAGCTCCTTGCGATGGCCTTCATCTTAACAATGCCCGGGTGTCCTTCATGTAAAGCATCCAGCACCCGTTGGAAAAGTGGGGGAGGGACGACGACTCTGTTTCCCCACAAAAGGCACCCCTTGTTTACCAACAGTTCAGAGGATCTTGACAGGAATGGCTGGAAGTCGGCATCGAGTGTCCCTGATGGCCATCCCCTCCACACATAGTTATAGACTCTGCTGAGCATTCTATCCCGGCCAGTGTGGAATGCTACATCAGCAATGGAGAGCAGAGGCTGTGACAGCTCCTCAATCAACAAAACTTCCTGGAGTGGGGCCTTGGCCGGTCCCGACGATGGAAGCAGCAGCCGGCTAAGGGCGTCAGCGTGCCCAATGGTCTTGCCGGGCCTGTGGAGGAGACGGCAGGAGTAGGCAGACAGAAGGACTGCCCATCGCATCATCCAGGGGGACAGAATCTGGGGGGTTTGACGGTCAGCTGTGAAGATGCCCAGCAGCAGCTTGTGGTCGGTGATGATTTCAAATTCCTGCCCGTAGATGAAATCGTGAAACTTTTTCACTGCAGCAATGATTGCTAGTGCCTCTCGATCTATCTAGGCATAGTTCCTCTCAGTGGAAGATAACATTCTGGAATAAAAGGCAATGGGGGCCTTCTGGCCAGATGGCAAGTGGTGACTGAGTACGGCCCCTATTCCATAAGGCGATGCATCACAAGCTAGGACAAGGGGCTTCTTCTCATCATAATGCACGAGGATGGCATCGGAGGCAAGGAGGGCTTTGACGGCTTGGAAAGAGGTGTTTTCCTGGCAACCCCATGCCCATGGAGCTGACTTGTCCAATAACCGATGGAGTGGTTCTGCAAGAGCTGCTTTGTTGGGCAAGAAAGCATGATAGAAGCTCAATAGTCCCAAGAAGGACTGCAGTTCTTTCTTAGACTTTGGCGGGGGTGCGTTGTGGATTGCAGCAACCTTGTCTGGAGCAGGGTGGATGCCATCTGTGTCTAGGCGGTAACCCAGGTTGCACGGTAGGGATGAAGAATTCGCATTTCTCCTTCTTCAGTCGAAGGCCAACATCCTGTAGCCGATGAAGGACCTCTCACACTTGAGCAGCCAGTTCAAGATCAGAGGTTCCGGCAATTAAGACATCATCGAAATAGGATACGACGCCAGGCAGACCTCGAAGAAGGTGCTCCATGAGTTCTTGAAAAATGCCGGGGGCGACTCTTACCCCGAACTGCAGTCGATTTACTTTAAAAGCACCTCGGTGCGTCACGATAGTCTGTGCTTCGGCTGTGGCTGCATCTACCGGCAACTGCTGATATGCCTGGGCAAGGTCGATTTTGGCGAACACCCGGCCCCCAGAGGCTGAGGCCAGGAGGTGGCTCACCACAGGAACCAGGTATGCGTGTGGCTGTAGGGCCCGGTTGATTTTACACTTATAGTCAGTGCACAAACGGACGGAGCCATCAGGCTTGAGGGGGGTGACGATAGATGTCTCCCACTTAGCATTGGGAACTGGCTCGAGAATCCCTTGGGCCAACAGTTTATCTATTTGCTTGTCAATCTTGGGCTTGAAAGCGATGGGGCAGCGTCTGGGCTTGAGGTGGATTGGTGATACCGCAGGATCCAGGTTAAACGACATGGGTGGA
Source organism: Lepidodactylus listeri (assembly GCA_029233225.1). Taxonomy (NCBI): domain Eukaryota; kingdom Metazoa; phylum Chordata; class Lepidosauria; order Squamata; family Gekkonidae; genus Lepidodactylus; species Lepidodactylus listeri. The sequence continues at coordinate 1,372,455 of JARCFY010000011.1, forward strand.
CCCTTGTTGCTACAAGCTCAGTCTTGAAAACCTCTGGAAACTCTGTCCCAAAGTCCAATAAAGGCTGCGTTTCGACCTGGTACATGCCAACAACGTCTATGCCCAAGGCGGCAAACCAGTCCAGTCCAATCAGGCTAGTGTGGCGACCCTCTACCACGAGCAGGTTCAGACGGCCAAAGAATTTCTTATATTTGACTTGGACTGTGGCGATGCCAATGACCAGAACTCGGTTCCTCTGGAAGTCAAACAGCAGTAAGGTGCATCTTTGAAGGCGGTGTGCAGCTAAACGCGGGCAGACTTGTTGGAAAGTGCTCCACGAGACGATGGACAATGCTGACCCCGAGTCCACCTCTATCTGGCACGCTTGCCCTTCAATGAAAATGGTGGCTTTGATCTTCGGACATGGATGTAGTCCCTGGTTTATAAATAGGCGGTTGGTGTAGTCCTCGTACACGCTTGCTTCATGGCTGTATCTTTGTCTTTGCCCTGGCGGCCGAGATGTCTTGGAACGATACGACTGGCTGGGGGTATTCATAGACCCTCGGGTACACTGGAACTCGTCCATAGCATCACCACCCTGAGATGAGCGACAAACTTTGGCAAGGTGGCCCGTTTTCCCACACACATGACAGATGGCATCGTGGAACTGACAGTCTCAATGCGCATGTGTACCTCTGCAACCGGCACAGCTATTTCTTCGTGGGCTTTTTTGAGAGCGGCGCAGGCTATTGCGATGGCAACGCAGCTTCTGGTTGGCTGTTGCATTGCAGACTCCATCATTGGACACATCGGATGAGTCGTCCCGGGCGTCATCAGACTCAGCAGTATTGCTCTGGTGTACAACCTCAGAGCAGCCTGGCGTGTGGCTTTGGGGATCCAATCGCAGTTCGCGGAGGGATAGGTTGGCAGCCTCTACTCTCAGGGCCTCTTCGAGGGCTGATTCATATGTAAGAGTCTTAAGTAAGAGTAGGGCTTGCCTGATGCTCTCGTCTCGGAGGTCGCAGAGTAGTCGATCTAGGAGAACAGACTTCAAATTGGTGAAGTGACAGTCTCTAGCAGCCCACCTCAATGCAGTGAGGTACTCCATGACAGACTCGCTCTCCTTCAGGTTCCTCTGATCGAACACGCATCGGTGTGCAGCAGCCGAAATCTTTGGGGTGAAGTACTCGGTCAGCTGGGCCTTGATGATGCCAAGAGGGGTCTCAAGTAACTTAGAGGGAGCAACTAAATCCCGAGCAATGTCAAATACAGCCTGGCCACAGGTACTCAGAAAAGTGGCGCAGCAAACATTGTCCCCGTCAATACGATTTGCTATGCAGTACCATTCAAATCGCTTGAGGTATGATTCCCAGTTCCCAACTTTTGGGTCGAACGGTTCGATATGGCCCTTGGATGCCATGCCCGTAGTGATTTAGCTCTGGGCACCCTTAGTGATTTCAGCTGGGCAGGCAGAGTGATTTCAGCTGTTCAGTTAGGACTGGGATCCCATCCTCGTCACCAGTTTTAAGTATTGAGTGGGAGGCGATGAATTAAAAAAACAGGCTTTTATTCAGTGATATTGCTCAGCTCAAAAAGACAGCTCTATGAGAGCGGCACCTTAATTCATACTGTTTCAACACATAACTTTCAACAAAGTAACTATATACAAGCAATACTATTGGACTCAAGCAGGGCTCAGCGATTGGATATCTAGATATGCTTTAGGACCAATGGGAGTCTTTATTCATCAGCCAATAGGACGTGGAACTTTCGGATACCAGAGCCCTTTCAAGCTATTGCTGCTTCAATGATCCAAAACACAAACACAGCATTGGATGAATGCCCCGAAGGGATTTAGGCAGGGCCAATTCAATAGTCACTTCATTGATTTTATGCACAACCAGAAAAGGTCCCACATAACACCAACCCAGCTTCCTACTGGGTTGTAACCCCTTTAAGTTTTTAGTGGACAAATACACACAATCACCCGGATTTATGTCTCAAGGTTCAGCCCAGTGCTTGTCAGCCTGAGTCTTGTAATCGGCTTTGGCCTTATCAAGTGCCTCGCGAATCATCGGCCACTGGTCCTGCAGACCGTGCCACCAATCATGCAAGTCCCCCCCCGTTTTGTAGGGGTTTTGTCAGGCATTACAGGAAGGGGCATCCCTTCATAACCATACAAAGCCATAAAAGGGGAGACAACTATGGAAGAATGCACCGAGTTGTTGTAGCTGTATTCTGCATATGGCAACAAGTCCACCCAATCATCTTGCTGATAATTGGTGAAACACCTGAGAAATTGTCCCAGTGTTTGGTTAATTCTTTCTGTTTGGCCATCAGTTTCTGGGTGATAAGCACTACTGACTCCTTGTTCGATGTCCAACAGGTGCAAAAGTTCTTTCCAAAATTTGGCAACAAATTGCAATCCTCTGTCTGAAATTACCTTCCTCAAAAAGCAGTGGAGTTTAACTATGTGGTGCATAAACATCTTTGATAAAGTTTTAGCAGTGGGCAGCTGTTTGAACGGAACAAAATGTGCCTGTTTTGAGAATTCACCCCCCCGAATCCACCCCCCCCCAAATAACAGTATTTCCCTTGCTGGGGGGCAAGTCAGTGATGAAATCCATTGAAATCACCTTCCAAAGCCTAGATGGGGTTTCTAAAGGTTTCAACAATCCAGGGGGTTCCCCCCCCCGTCTTTTGCACATGAGACAGGTAGGGAATGAGGTAATATCTTGTGAAATGTCCGCCCACATATGCAGCCACCAAAACTGGTGTTGCAGTAAATGCAAAGACTTCAGAAACCCAAAATGTCCAGCTAGTTTAGATTTGTGGCCCCAGTGCATCACCTCCCCCTGCATAGAAACAGGCATGAAGACTTTGGACCCCTTATACCAACAGCCATCTTCGTGTTCATCTAATCCCGGCATGGAAGCAAGTTCTTCCCAGTCTTTGTCAGACACACTCTCCTTGAATCTAGTACTCCACAGAAGCGCCTCATTCTCCCCCCCCCCTGCTTTCACCTGACTGCGAGTCATGATGTGAGGGTGTGAACATAAAGTCAATCATCTCTTCCCTCTGACCCGTGTGTTGGGGTAGGCGTGACAGGGCATTGGGCAGAAAATTTGATTTCCCTGGGAGATGGTGGAGTGTAAAAAAGAATTTAGAGAAGAACTCCGCCCATTTGAGCTGTTTAGCATTAAGAAGAAGAAGAGGAAGAAGAGATTGGATTTATACCCTGCCCTTCACTATGCAAGGGAGTCTCAAAGCAGCTTACAAACTCCTTCCCCTTCCCCTCCCCACAACAGACACCCTGTGAGGTAGGTGGGGCTGAGAGAGCTCTGACAGAAACTGCTCTTTTTCAAGAACAGCTGTGACAGAGCTATGGCTTGCCCAAGGTCATCCAGCAGGTGCAAGTGGAGGAGTGGGGAATCAAACCCGGTTCTCCCAGAGTCTGCACACTTAACCACTACACCAAACTGGCTCTCGGGGTGTGTGTAAAACCTCTAAGTTCTTATGATCAGTCCAAACTTCAAACGCAACCTGCGCCCCCTCCAACCAATGATGCCAATCGACAAAGCTAATTTAATAGCCGCGGCTTCCTTGTCCCACACTGACCAATTGTGCTCAGTAGTGTTGAACTTCTTACAGATGTAAGCCAGGGGGTGGAGTCACCCATCTGCCCCCTTCTGCAAGACTGTCCCCCCATTGCAATGTCCAAGGCATCCACTTGGACAATGAATCTTTTATTCTCGTCGGGGTGGGCAAGCACTGGCTCAGAAGTGAACAGTTTTTTAAGCTTCTCGAATGCATGCTGGCATTCCTCAGTCCAGTTCAACTTGGCCCCAGGCTTTGTACTCTCCACACCCTTCCCCTTTGTTTTCAGCAAGTCCATGAGTGGGAAAGCTTCTTGGGCAAAATTTGAGATGAAACCCCTATAAAAATTACAAAATCCTAGGAATGATTGGAGATGGCGCCGGGTGGTGGGTGCCTCCCACCCCACCACATCAGCTACTTTCTTTGGATCCATCTCTAAGCCCCTCTGGGAGATGCGGTAACCTAGGAAATCCACTTCCTCCTTCTGAAACTCGCATTTGGACAACTTAACAAACGGCCTATGCTCCAGAAGGGTCTGGAGGACCTCCTGCACCAATTTGACATGCGATTCCCTATCGGGAGAATACAAAAGAATGTCAACCAAGTACACTAGTGCCCCCTGGAATAAGTGCTGGTGTAGCACTTCATTGAGCAGGTTCATAAAAATTCCAGGCACCCCCTGGAGGCCAAATGGCCTAACCAGGTATTCAAATTGCCCCAGGGGTGTGTTGAAAGCTGTCTTAGATTCATTCCTCTCCCTTATGCGCACTCTAAAGTAAGCATCCTACAGATCTAGCTTAGTGAAGATTGTCCCTTTGGAAGCCTCTGCCAACAAATCTTTAATCAGTTGGAGGGGGTAGGCATTGGTAGTAGACACTGCATTAAGCCCCCGATAATCTGTACACAATCTGAGCCCACCATCCTTCTTTTTCCGGAAGAGAATGGGAGCCGCATAAGGGGAGGAGGCGGGATGGATAAAAGCCTCACACCAAGTTTTTATCAATGAACTTTTGCAGCTCCCCTTTCTCTGCAGGGCTCATAGAATACAACTGTCCTTTCGGTAACTTGTGTCCTGGCAATAATTTAATAGCACAGTTACGATTCTGGTGGGGGGGGGGGCAGTTTGTCTGCTTCTGCCTCCCCAAAGATCTCAGATAAGTCCTCAGATAAGATCCCCCCCCACGTTCTCCTCCATTAGGCAAGCAGTCACTGGTTTGATTGGAGGAGACTCACCCCATTCAGGTGACCACACATGGGATTTACACCCTGGGTCAACAAAACGCACCACCCCTTTGCTCCACTGAATATAAGGATCATGTGCACACAGCCAAGGGCTTCCTAACACCATTGAGAACTGAGCATTGTGGTTAATCACAAAGGAGCGGTGCTCTCAATGTTCCCCTGCCTCAATTAACAAGGGGACCATCTTGTATTTGCACAACTCCTGCATCTGGACAAAAACTAAGGGCTCTGGAAGCCTTTGGACAGGGGTCCCCAGCCCCGTAACAAGGGATGGGCTGATGATGTTTCTCACACAGCCCGAGTCAATCAGCGCCCGGACTCGAATTTGTGTGCCCATGTCTCTGTTTAAAATGGTCATAATCACGAACAGGATAGGGTCAGAGCTGCTTAACATAGGTGGCGCCTGCTTCTCTCGGACCTGTTGTTCTGCACCTCCTACAACAGGTCCCTGCCTTTTCCCAATGGCTCTTGTGTTTCCTCACTGCTTGATAAGGTGTCTTCCAGTTGTGTTGCCAGCTGCAGTGCTTTCGGGAACTTTCCCTTCTCACCGCTCCATCTCTTTGGGGTCCCTGTGGTTTTCTTCTCTTCAGCTTTCGGAGGGGTCAAAGTCGTGCTCGACGAGCAGGCAGCTGCCAAATGGCTGGCCTCTCCAGACTTAAGACAAAGCGCTTGCTGCATCCACTGTTCTTTAATTGGGTCTTTTCCTCTGGGATGGGTAATCTTCTGGAGGGCTCCCGGGGTTTTAGGGTACACCCGCGGGACCCACATCTTGATCAGCTGCAGGCAGTTCTCCGCATCGTCTGCTTCTCGCATCCAGGCAGCCCGGGTGAGGAGTTGCACATTATGCAGAACCATATCAAGAATTTGGTAACTAAGGCCCATCTGGAAATGCTCCATCAGCATGGGCTCTGGTCACCCCTGGATCTTTGCTGTGATCATTTTGAACTCTTCCAAGTACTTGCGCACCATACGGCTGCCTTGCTTCAAAGTACATAGGCGCACCCTCGTCTTTTCCCCTACAAGCAGGTCTTCATACTGCCTTCAGAGCACCCACATGAAGGCCTGCACATCCCTTGGTTCAGGGCCCTGGATCTCGTGCAAATCCATGTACCAGTCTGCCCCTTGAGCCCTCAACTTCGCACTGATGAACTTTACACGGTGCTCATCATCCGGGAACAGATGGCCCCAGTCTCTTAGAAATCTGCGTATTTGCGCTAAAAAGAACACTAACTTTTCAGGGGTCCCATCAAACGTAACTTCCAGCAACTCCTTGGGTTGTTGCAGTTCAGGGACCTCAGGTGTCGGGATTTTAACTGGTTGCTCTGGCCTCACAGGAACCCCAGGTGTCCTGGTGGGTGCCGTAGGTTGCTTAGGAAGGGCTCCCAGTTGCCTGGCCGGTGGCCCTGTCAGCACCGCAACCGCCCCTGGCTGGAGGGGAGCCTGTTGCCTCAGTTCATCTTGCACCACATCTAAAATCATCTGGGGTAATCTAATCATTAGTTCGAAGACCTCTTGCTGCACTTGTTCCCACAAGTATGTTCCCATGCGCTCGACCAACACCTCGACCTCTCCACCTCCACCCTGGTCCAGTGACTCTGGATGGCTGGGGAGTGCTCAGTCATAGTGGCTTGGCACAGCCACCCAAGGAGTCAGAATCCATGACTCCCTTGGAGCAGTAGAGAGGTGCACCCATGAATACAGGTCTCTCACCTGGGGCCGAGCACCTCCCACTGGCCACTGACTGGAAGCCAGTGTCTGCGTCCCTGTCAAGGGGATCTTGCTCACCATGGTGACGGGAATCTCTGCCTCCATGACTGGCTGGTCTCCACCGTCTCCCGCGCTCATGTTGAGATTTGGGGTGTGGAGCGCAGTCCAGTGATAAGGAGTCTTAACACTCTGTCAGAGTCTCTAGTAATCAGCACTCAACAACGTTCCTTAAGCAGGGTCAATTTACTGTAGTCAGTTTCAGTTTATTGTAGTCAGTTTCAGTTTATTGTAGTCAGCTTACTCTAAACACTATCTGTGTTATGACTAAAGAGGGTAAGCGGGAACAGAGATTTTATATGGGGTTCAAACTGGGGTGTCAGATGGCTACAAACCAATGAATGCCACATTACCCTCACACGGAAAATAACAGCTTCTACTTCCAAACAAGAAACTCTCAAGAGAAACCCGAAATCATATGTAAACCGAGGCAAATGCTGGAGGAGAGTCTAAGCAGAGACAAATGGCACAGGAAAATTGAAAGTAACATTCCGGTGTCAATAAACTTCCCCACCTTCTTTTCTTCATAGCGGCCACTCTCTTCCCCCCCCTTTTTATTTATGACAGCCTAGCTGACATCAGGCTAACCTGAGCTATCCAGGTCAGGGGGGCTCAGATAAAGCAAGCTTATTTCATATTTTCAGAGTATTATGTCGGAAAATAGAAAGACACCAGCAGCCCTGGAAAGATGCTTCTCTGGAATTTTGCATAAACTAACTGAATCTGTATTTTTATAACACTTTATGTAAAATGTTCAGATTTTAAATTTGTAATACTGCTCTCCTGAAAGTGGATACAATTTTCTTACATTTCCTGGATACAGTCAGGGGTCTGTTGGAGTGGGAGCGCACAGGAGCGCAGCTCCGGGAGTGAGGAGCCCAGGGGGCGGGCACATGACCAAGCCCCGCCCCCTCCTTGGCTTCCCCAAGCAGTGCAGAGGTGCAACGCCCTGGGGAAAGCCCTGCTAGGGTCTTTATTGTTTTTAATGTTTTGTTTTAATATTGATAATTTTATCATTGTTCCTTTTATGACTGTGTGCTGCTTTTCCAGAGACTTGCTCAAGGTGGCATATAATTTTTCTAAGTATACCATTTTTTATCTGGGCACATGGCACATAAGTACTGGAGAAATTTCACCAACCCTTCAGCAGCTTCCACCCCAACGGTTTGGTGTAGTGGTCAGGAGTTGTACTCTAATCTGGGAGAACCTGGTTTGATTCCCCACTCCTCCACATGCAGCTGCTGGTGTGATCTTGGGCCAGTCACAAGTTCTCTCAAAGCTGTTCTCTCATGAACAGTTCTCAAAAGACCTCTCTCAGCCCCACCTACCTCACAGGGTGTCTTGTTGTGGGGAGGGGAAGGGAAAGGGATGGGTGGTGCACATGTCCTGGGTATCTCAAGTCTACTTGAAACCTGGTGGTTTCAAGGGAGCAGGAAGAGAATGAGGGTGTGTTCTTTATGCTTATTTTTATTGCACAAAGTATTGGATGGGGAAGGGAATGGAGGAAGAGCAGGTCAGTTTCACTCACCTGTGGAGTGGAGCCTGAGGGGTGGGTGATGCCTTCTGACACACTTCTGGTATGTTAGGGGGTGTGGCATATGCAAATGAGTTATGCAAATGAGTTATGCTAATGAACTCCTGCACCTCTTTTTCTACGAAATGACCCCTGGATACAGTAATTGCATCAGATTCACCATAAATTAAAGAGAATAAATATGCAGGCAGAACACTAAAAAAACCATACATTCATCTATCCAGAATGCTATGGTAACCAGGAAGTGCTTTCACAGGAAGCCATCTGCAAAAAGTCCGCCTATCGATGTGCAGCTTATAATTTACAAAGGAGGGCTGGGGTACAAGAAGTCAGGAATACAGGAAGTCAAACAGAGGGGATTGATGCCTGGCCAACTGCATTTTCAGACTTTTTTTCCTGTTTTCCACTTATCATTGTACACAATTATACATCAGGTGTAAGAAGTAAACTGTCTATTGAAAACTACCACCTATTACATGCCACATAACGCAGAGTCGACAGGGTAGTCTTATCAATGAATTACAGATTTGGTTTATTTTCCTTATGGAGCAATTACAGGATATTCACTAAGAAATCATTTGTTTAGAGTACTGCGATGTCCTTTTCCTTGGAAGAAGAATGTAAGCATATTAATAGATACTTCAAACAAGTCACAATATCAAAGGGGGAGAGAGCATTTTCCCTAGGATTACTTTGTGCCGTAAAACAAAACTGGAATAGAACAAAAAGAATTTTTAAAAATTAAGGCTGTGGACATATTGGCAGTCTGCCACGCCTCCGCCGGAAGGAAGCCGCAGCGTTCAGACTGCAGGCGGCTTCCTACGGCGGCGGGTGGACGCCGCGCAGCTCCCCCTCCCCACGCACGTTCACACCCGCTCTGGCGGGTGGAACATGCGCCGCAGCAGCTGAGCACCACTTTGAAGTGGTGCTTGGCTGCTGCGGGAGGAGCGCGGCGCCGGACGTGATGCGTCCGGGCTGCCTCCTCTGGGCAGAGGCAGCCGTCTGAACGGCCGCTTTGCCTCCGCTTTTGAAGCAGAGGCAGAGCGGCTGAGACTGCCAGTCTGTCATCAGCCTAAGGCACTGTCAGATCCAGACAGCAATTAAATCAGACTGCTCAGAATAGAAGAAGGTGAACATCCTCTTCAAAGTCTTGTCTCTCAGTTTAAAGTTAAAGAGCCTGATAAAAGAGATTTAGAGAGTCTTTGCTTCCCATGATACACAGATATTTTTTCCTTTGTACAGCTGCTGCCTCACATCAGACAGGCTTTGCAGGTGATAGAATACTTTTATCAGTTTACCAGAGATAATATGCATACCATAAACAGTGTGCCTTCACCTCTGTGGTGAAATAAGCCCATGGATGGTATCCATCTTCTCAACTGGATTTTTTCATGCTTCTTGAAACCATCAGCCTCTGTACAATGATTTTCTGAAACGTGTAAAATGAATAAAAGTTCAGTTTCTTTGCTAGTGAAATCAAACATATTATAAGACACTACTTGGAGGTTTTTTGTCCCTTCCAGTAAAAGCATGATGTTTAGTTAATGTACTTCTTTTCTTTGTACAAGAAAAGAGAGATTGTTTTCTATATCAAATATTGATGATATATCAAGGAGAATTTTGTACTTGAAAAAGATGAAGCATTACAGTCGACTGAGCAATTTCCTTTGTATAATCTTAGCAAGATCATGAGAAATCTATTACTGTCATAACACACTTATAAAATTCTTTCATTTATCTGAGATACATTTGCCCAGTGGAGGCAAATAGGACTTCTTTTTTACTGCCTTAATTTAACTGTAGGTGCTATTTTTCATTCCGTTAATCCAGTCTGGGAATGGGATATGCTATCATAATTAAGGAGTGATGTGCATTGCAACAGAACATATGTGCACTGATTCAGTCATAGGATCTAGAGATGTGCATGGGGCTTACAGCCAAACTACATGAGCTATTTTTAATGAACCGAGACCTGACTCCTTTTCCCTGCAGTCACACAGCAGTTGCAGGGAACAGCTTTTTAAAGTAGCACAGGGGACCTACTGGGCTCAGGATTGCAGCAGGGGTCCCAAGCTGAAGGCACCAGGGGATGTTATTTCCACCCTCTGGGAGCTGTATGTGCACAGAATACTGCACATGCAGCTCCGAAGAGGGGGAAATAATTCCCTCTGTGGCCGTTTCAGCTCAGGAAAATGGCATGTACCATATCTGGGATACTACTGTTCTTGAGGCTTTGCACCTAATGTTGGGATTGAGAGGCAGGGCTGGGATTCTCTTGGTGTAGTGCCCACCCTGCAGTCCAATAGTCTCCCTGCCTGAGCTGACAGGGGTTGTCTCGAAGGTGTGGAGCACTCCCAGGCTGGTTATCCCTGGGGGATTTCAAAATTCATGCCAAGGCTGACTTGTCAGGAATGGGTCAGGATTTCATGGCCTCCACAACAAACATGGGCCTGCCTCAGGTAATAACTTGTCCTACACATTGTGTGGGTCACACTCTTGATCTGGCATTTTGTCCTTGACAGAGGGAAATGTAATCTGAAAGTTGGAGGAATTAACAATAGTTCCTTTGCCATGGACAGATCTGCACAGGGGTGGTAGGATCTATTAAAATGATCTGCCCCTGGAGCCAGATGGCTTTCTGATGGCTCCAGGGGATTTCCCTGTTGATATGGCTGGTGCTCCTGTTGATGCCCTGGTTGACCTCTGGAATGAGGAAATGACCCAGGCAGTTGACACAATTGCTCCCAGGCACCTCCTCTCAAGTGTGAGAACCAGTGTGGTGTAGTGGTTAAAAGCCACAGATTCTAATCTAGAGAACTGAGTTTGGCAGGGGTCATTTTGTAGAAAAAGAGGTGCAGGAGCTCATTAGCATAACTCATTAGCATAACTTATTTGCATATGCCACACTGGACGTATGTCAGAAGGCAAGAAAGGGGGGGAGAGAGAGAGAGAGAGAGAGAGAGAGAGAGAGAGAGAGAGAGAGAGAAAGAAAGAAAGAAAGAAAGAAAGAAAGAAAGAAAGAAAGAAAGAAAGAAAGAAAGAAAGAAAGAAAGAAAGAAAGAAAGAAAGAAAGAGGGAACAGCTACTAATCCAAGCCTCAGAAATACCACTATTCTGGGAGGATAGCCTCAGTGGTGGCCGAAGCCTTCAGAAGGCTGGTCAGAGGAACAAGGACCTTTCCAGGGAGTGGGGTCATTTTGCTGCAGCCATGACACAAGCATGCATTCCTCGGGGGGGGGGGCTGGCACCAACTCCCGGTGTTGGCCAGCAAGGCACTTTAAGTGCTCTTATGGATTTTGAGATTCATAAGCTTGCTTTATTGAGGGGGTTTCAGCAATGAAAAGACAAGAGAGATGGCTTGAGTGACAGTGGATTAAGACTCATGACAAATCCAATAAGTGTACTCCCTAGTGGTGATGGCGTTAAAGAAACAAATTTTCTACCACCATTGCATCTGAACAGTGTATGCCAGCAGAGCTGTTCCAGGTGATCAGAGTAGGGTTGCCAGATCCCCCCTGGCTACCAGTAGGGGATGGGGGGTAGGGTTGCCAGATCCAGGTTGGGAAATTCCTGGAGAGTTGGAGATGGAGCCTAGGGAGGACAAACCCTCAGTGGGGTACAATGCCACCAGTGTTCCCTCTAAGCTGAGTTAGTGTGAGCTAGCTCAGTTTTTTAGCCTCCAGCTCACACATTTTTGTCTTAGCTCAGGAAAGATGGCTCCAGAGCAAACTAATTTATGCAGTAGCCAAATCACTCACTCACAACTTTAATGCCAGTAGCTCACAAAATAGCATTTTTGCTCACAAGACTCCATAGCTTAGAGGGAGCATTGAATGCCACATAGAGTCTATCCTCCAAAGCATTCATTTTCTTCAGGGGAACTGATCTCTGTAGTCTGGAGATGAGCTGTAATTCCAGGGGATCCCCAGGTCCCACCAGGAGGCTAGCATCCCTAGGTCAGAGGCCTGTTGGGATCTGGCTTGCAGGAGGAGATGGACAGCTTGGTGATCTGCTGTGACTGTTTTCCTCAGAACTTCAGGAGCTCCTCTCCCCATATGAGCCCCATAGAGCACTGAGATCAACAAATCAATGCCTTTGGGTAGTTTCCAGCCCCAGGGATGTCCGACTTGCCTTGTCTAGGACTAGGGCCTTTTCGGCCCTGGTCCTTACCTGGTGGAATGAGCTCCCATATGAGAACAGGGCCCTGTGGGATTTATTACAATTCTGCAAGGCCTGCAAGATGGAGCCCTTTTGCCAGGCTTTTAGCTGAGGCAGTGGGCGTCCCCCCCCCCTTTTGGTTGGTCTCCCATCAGTGTCCTGGATTGGAACAGCCACCTGGGAACTACACTATTGTTCTATTTTAGCTACTGAGTCATTGATTACTAATCAATGATTAGATCCTGTATGGTATTTTATGATTTTATAATTATTGTATTATTTTAATATTGTTGTTTTAAATTGGTTTTAATTGTTATTGTATATTGTCTTAACATCGATGGAACCCACCCTGAGCCTGCATGCGGGAGGGCAGAATACAAGTTCAATAAAAATAGATAGATAGATAGATAAATAAATAAAGGTGTTACTCCTTCTGGATGGGGTTGCCGTCCCCTTGAAGGAACAAGTCTGCAGACTCAGGGTGCTCTTAGACCCAGGCCTACTGCTGGATAAGGAAGCATCAACTATGGCCACGACTGCTGGCCGTGTTTTGTGGTTGGCTCCACCTCCTGAGGCAGCCATTTTGTGGTTGTGCCCACCTCCATGTGTCAGAATTTCAAAAGTACCCACAAGCTCAAAACAGTCAGGGACCTCTGCTCTAAACTATGACAACTTTATGAGGTATCACAACAATATCAAAAATGTGTATTTTAAGCAGCTGTGCAAAATCTAATATTAAGAAGGGTGGTTTTTTGTTTTTTGCTTGTTTTGTATTTAGAGCCCCGGCATAACCGGAGTCCATACACTGTGGATTATTTAGCTTGTTGGTAAATCTCTGTAACAGGAGCGTAACCTTGAAGGAAGAAATATAGAATCTTATTCACCAAAATAATCATACAGAAAGATGCTAACAAGCCACTGAACTGAAACAGAACAAAACATTCACTCAATAGCTCTGTACAGAAACAGGAGTGGCAGAAATTGTGAAATAAATTAACCAGCACAGAAATAAGGAAGGAAACAACAAGTTAAATGATTTGGTTTTCTAAGCTTACTCTGCTCCTTGCAGATAGGAGCTTAGAATCAGAGCTTACAGCACAAGGATTTGATTAAATGAGACAGAAAGAAGAGAGATCTAACACAAAGATTTCCATCAATTCCAAAGAATACTGTGATATTGTAACTATTTTTGCCCATAGAGGCTTCAATAATTCCAAGTGGAATTTATCTTTAAATCTTCCTGAGCTAGATTCTATTATCAGCCATGCTGCTACAAAGCCAGGGTAAATTTATTTTCTTTGTACATTCTTGCCTTTGGAGGAACTGACTTGTTTGTAACAGAACTTGGTTCTAAATTAATTAATAACAGATGTTCTTTCTGAAAGTAGTGTGGATGTTGCGTATTTGTATTATTTTGGGGTTAACACAGGACCATATCTGACCAGCAAGATCTGCCTCACTCCACGTTCCCTGCACTTTTTTACACATAATTTGAGATGTCAGTCATTTGTACTCTCCAGTCATATTGTGAACGAAAGATCAGCAGACATACTCCCACTTTTCTGTACTTTGTGATGGCTTCAAAAAAAGGGGGTCTTGAATCCTGTGTTATTTGTGCTGTACCCTTTTCTGTTGTAGTGTAGTCCTCCGCTGCAAAGTATGTTTCTCCAGTGTTAGGGGCTCCTGCACATGCCAGTCCAGTGTCTTTCAGTGAGCCAAAAAACTCTAGCCTGCTGTGATACCTTTGCAATGCATTTTGCAGATGAAATTGCTTCCATCCACCATGACTTAGGTGCCACAGTTGGACTAGTTCAAATCTCATGAAGTTATAGGAGCATAATCTGATCCTAGTTGTATGTAGGAATTTCAGTTGGTGAGGCTCAATGACATCGACAGGGTGCTTTGAAGCACCTGAGATTCTGTTACAACAACATCACCAGTGCTAATACAGTATCAACCTATAAAAAGAAGAGGAGAAGGAGTTAGATTTATACCCCGCCCTTCACTCCGAGTCTCAGAGTGGCTTACCTTCTTCCCTTCCTCTCCTCACAACAGACATCCTGTGAGGTAGGTGGGCCTGAGAGGGCTCTAACAGCCTGAGAGCTCTATTTCCTTGAGACAATAGCTCTGAGAAGACTGTGACTGACCCAAGGTCACCCAGCTGGTTGCATGGAAGAGTGGGGAATCAAACCTGGTTCTCCAGATTAGAGTCCACTGCTCTTAGCCACTATACCAAACTGGCTCAAATGGTAACAAGGTAATGCAACTTGCGATGTGGAATTCAGTCCACAAGCCACATGGTGTGGTCTGTCAGGTGATGGACAACTGCTATACATCCATTTTTGAAGTCATTTCACCAGTCATCCTCATTGTTTAATGCTGGAAGTAAATGGACCAAACTGACCTTCAGTAATGCTCACTTCCAATGAAATCTATGCTCTGAGGCAGACTATCGCTCCTTCTGCAGCACCTGACAAAGCAGGATGACTTTCCTGCTTCAGAAAAATTAGAACATCATTTCTTTTGCACTACCCAGTGCAATCTGTGGTAAAGTTAATATATAGCAATTGTCAATCTCCGTTTTATTTAACCCAGTTATTCTTTACAGGCCATATAGTCCCTCCGGGTGTGATCTACAAATCTCAGAGAGCGTCCAGAATTCTGGGGGACACTTAAGGTTTTAGGCAACCCTCTTTCCCTACTTATATTGGCTTCTAACAGCCAGAAGAAGACTGTTGCTTTGTAATGCTCACTCTGTATTGAGGATAACATCCCAGAGACTTCCCCTCCTGATCTTTTAAAGAGGCACACAGCAAACAGGAATCAAAGTTAACATTAAGGAGGTGGCTAATGGCCATCAAGCCATTACTTGTTGAAAGTATACCTAAAATTACTTGTTTATTTGGAAAATACATATGCTGCCTGTAATTAACATTCATTAAAAACTCAGCTATAGCACAAAACAGAATAAAACATTTAGCAGTTTAAAAATAATTATCATAAAGTATGTATATGGTATTATATGACTAAATCATAAATATACACATATATATAAAGTTATGTCTTTTAGTGCTGTCTTTTAGATATATTTTATCAAAATAAATTGAGCCTTTCATCTTGGCTCAAGGCAGCTTTTTCTGTTCTAATGTTTTACCTGCGGCTTAGGGGATATCCAGTGATGAAGTTGTGTACCCACTTGGTGGGTGGTTGTAGATAAAAAGTTAAGAACCACTGATTTAACCAAGATGGCCAGCCATTTCTCTGGACAAAGCCAAACTACTCACACTCTAATAATCAGTTAAGTTTACTCATAGTTCCCAAAAGCAGCAAATCCAGAGAAAAAGCTCACACTTAACAAGATTCAGTTTTTATTTCATTTGTATCCCCTAACAAGAAAATGTGAGATTGCAAAACACCAGAAGAGAAATTCTGCTGATAAATATCATAACGTTTTGCAGAGTTTCCAAAGAATTTCCAAATGCTATCCAAGTTCTACCAGAATTCGAAGTCCATGTTATCTGGGCCCCCCACAGATATTCCATCTTCTACTCTCTGAGGTTGATTCTGATAACAAAGAACAATAAAAATGATTGTTTCTCCCAGGTTGTGTACAAAGCTAGCAGATCTTTTGCATTTCCAGATATAGCCACCATGACATTCCTTTTACCTATATATAAACCACAAGAAAATTATGCTGATAGTATCCAGTTAAAATAATTGTTAATATACCTTTGGAATATGGACCTCCCATACTAATGGAACCATTTTGACTCTTGTGTCTAATTTAGACCAAATGTTGATGAGAAAAAACAAGAAAATATTAATGATGTATTTTTTCTCTTTTCTTCATGAAGTTCTACGCAGTGACATTGGAGACAAATAGTTGTCTTCATCTTTTATTCCCACAACATGGTTGCATCTGGGAGCCCAAACCACAGGGGCCCAAATCACATCCATGTGATTAATTACTTGCTGAGCCAAGTTTACACAAGTGACGCCAGATCAAAATGAGAGGTTTCACTCACCCTGTTACCCCTCAGGCCACCTCATACGGGCATGGTTCCCGATAATGCTGACCAGTGCCACTGTGCTGTGCATCCAGAATTAAGAATGAATTGGAGCGCTTCCTTCAGCATGTTTAAAAATCACAGATGGAGGCTTGTGTAATATGCACATTTGTTTAAAGTTAAACACATTTAAGTAGCTCATGCCTGTTGCCTGTTCATATAAGGTGCCATTATACTCCTATGAGGTGTTAGCATCAGCGAACAACTTTGTGAAAGGTGGCTAAATGCCATGTTAATGAAGACAGGATTTATAGCAAACCCAGATATGCACATGCATGCACACACTCATCAGCCAAAGGAATTAGATTCTGGCTAGCTCAGAGCCAGTGGATAATAGAAAAGAAAGTGTCCCTTAATCTTCTGCAACTGTACAGCTGTGTCCAACCCAGTCAGGTGCTGCTGGAATATGGTCTTGCTGACAGCCTTCTAATTGGACAGTAGCAGAGAACAGAGAACAGCTCTGAAAGATGTATTTGTGCCAACAAGCGCAGTTGACACTGAGAGGGAGCTTGTGATAAATGAACATGGGGAAAATATGGTTGGGCTGCATTTCAGGGATTTGTTTCCAGATGATTTGTCCATAATCCAATAAATATGTTCTTGCTTGTTTTTTGTACGGGATCCAAATGCTTTCCTGCAGCGAAGCCCTTCTTTTTGTTGGCATCTTGCTTTCCCAGCACAACAATCTTGTCTTTGGTAAAATGTGTTTTCTCTTCCCGCTTCCCCAGATTACATGTACATTGCTATGGTGGTTGCCTGTGGAAATATAGTTCTGTGTTAGAGTCACCCAGGCTTCTTCCACACAGGAGTTTTTCCCCGTATGGAGAGCAGGAAACTCGGTATGCTCATTCTTGATAATGCCCGTTGCATCACTGATGTGTGAGACAGCTCTCATTCCATTTCTATGATCTTTTTAACAAAATCAACTTTAGAGCTCTTGAGGCAATGTTAGCTGCTGACCCTGCCTTTGTTGTGCTACTCCAGGGCAGAAGTGCTCTGCCGTTACCAGTTTAAAAACATAAAAAAAGTAATAAGGGCTGCTGTTTTTGTAATGTCGCTGACAGCCGCAAGGCGGCAGTGGCATATAGCCCGCCAATAAGATCTCTGGCGGGAAATTCAGGCCCGGGGATAGGGCCGGGAGAAGTCGAGGCTACTGTATATAGTGGGCACCTCGCGGCCAGTACGCCATTACTCTTTGTGTACCAATAAACTAGGGATAGCTATGTCATTGTCTGTCTCATCTATGCCATGAACCCAGTACACAAAAGTGGCGACGAAGGTGGGATCCCGTTGAGCGAGCTGCGGAGGAAGCAGATGTCCACCATCGCTCCCCACCAAAGGCAACCAAGACACTGGAGGAGACGCTTCCTCGCTGCACAGCGTGCCAATGGCGACCGCTTCGGGAGTTGTTCCGCCCTTCGATCCCGTGAAGCCCCATTGTGACACCAATGAAACCGAACGGGGAGATCCGCATCTGCGCAGACTATGAATGCACATTGAACAAGACGCTGCAAGATCACGCATATCTGGTCCCGGTGGTGAGCCATGTCCTGGCCACTCTGGTGGGGGCACGGATCTTTGGGAAACTAGATCTCGCACAAACCTACCAGCAGCTCCCCGTAGACAAGGCGACTGCTGCCGCTCAGACCATTATCACGCACAGGGGGGCCTTTAAGGTGAAGCGACTGCAGTTTGGGGTGAAGGTTGCGCTGGGCTTGTTTCAGAACCTAATGGACTCTCTCCTTAAAGGGATCCCCAAGGTCACCCCATTCTTTGATGATGTGCTGATCGCCACGGCCACGGCGGACAACTTTGCTTCCCATCTGCGCGCAGCGTTGCACCGGTTTGCTGAGGCGGGCCTCAAGGTGGAGCGGGAAAAGTGCCTCCTTGGGGTCCCATCCGTTGAGTTCTTGGGCTTCACGGTCGACGCTGATGGGTTGCACCTGGCAAGGGACAAAATTAAGGCCATCGTTGAGGCGCCGCTGCCAACATCCAAGGCGGAGCTTCAGGCATTCGTAGGCCTCTTGAACTTTTACCACCCCTTCCTCCCCCACAAGGCAGCAGTAACCAAACCCCTGCACTGGCTGCTCGACAAGCAGGCCCCCTGGATGTGGGGCCCGTGACAGGCCATGGCCTTCAAGGGGTGAAGGTGCTCCTGATTTCTAACAAGGTGCTCGCACACTTTGACTTTGCCTGTGGTGCTTGCCTGTGATGCTCCCCCATACGGGGTGGGCTCCATCCTCGTGCATCTGCTCCCGGATGGCCATGAGGTTCTGGTGGCCGACTACTCACGAACCCTGTCTTCCACGGAACGCAACTACGTGCAAATCAACAGGGAGGGTTTGGTGATTGTGGCCGGTGTGAAGAAGTTCCACGACTTCCTCTATGGCCACCACTTCACAATAGCAACAGACCATAGGCCGCTCCTGGGGATCTTTGCAGCAGATCGCCAGACACCTCAGGTGCTCTCCCCGCAGGTCCTCCACTGGTCCATCTTCCTGGCAGGATATGACTACACCCTGCAGCACTGCCCGGGGAAGGCTATGGGCCATGCGGATGCATTGAGCCGCCTTCCTCTGCCCGTAGTGGACGAGGACCTGGACCCGGCGCACCATGTCCTCCGGGTGGAGGACCTCCCTGACAAGCCCCTCCAGGCGGCTGATGTCACACATTGCATGGCCCAGGATCCTGTTCTTTCCCGAGTTCTGGGCTGGGTACAGAAGGGGTGGCCCAGGGAGGCCCAGAGTTTACCACCTACTCGGCTCGCTGAGAGGAACTCTCCACCCACAAGGGGTGCCTGTTGTGGGGGGACAGGGTGGTAGTTCCCAGCCCTCTGCAGCAGGGCGTCCTAAAAGCCTTGCATGAGGCACATCCAGGGGTCATGAGAATGAAGGCTCTCACACGTGAAGCACTATAAACCAAGAATAGAGATTTCCCAATGATCCTAAGGTCCGAACATCAGGTAGAGAAGAAAGCCTTTATTTTTATGACGTCAGTCTCGGCAATGGTAATCCATTAAAGCTACCGAGCCCAGATTTTACTGAGGCTTGGTGTTTTATACCAGGAGGTGGGGACGCACAGAAAGGAAGGGGACAGTGTCATACAGCATCATATTTGTTAACAAATCATATGATATAACTCCGCCTAACTAGCTGCTCAAGTGTTAGGAATATTTCTATCTAAATGTTGCTAATTGCTTGCCGTTCCCATGGTTCTTGAGCCCAGCCTAAGAGCAATAATGTTGCCCACTAAACAATGTAAGACTGTTAGCTAGATGTTGTTAGTGTTCCATGTAACAGCAAAGAATCTTGTTTCATTGACCTTGCGTTTCAAAGCTTCTAACTTACTAAGCAATATGCAGAGTTCTATTCAGCATAATTATTGATTAATTTTTCTTATTGCTTCATTCCCCCCTCTGGGCACTCTTCCACGAAGTGGGAGAGCTGCCCACCTTTATTTATAGACATGTGGTTCACCTATTTGTGATAGTTCTACATATTGATAGCGCTGTTTTACATTTTGCACGTATAAGAGTCTTGCAGAATTTATATTTCTCACTGCTGCTTCTACTGATCTACGCACCATTGATCTGACCATATGAATCAAACAAGGCATTATCAGCAGTCCACCTAGAGCGATACCAATCATTAAGAGAATCTCTTTCCAGTTTGCAAACAGACTTCCCAGAAACCCTTCAGTATCCAGCAACCTTGTCCACATCTGAACTGGGACATGCGTCAAGTTTCTCATTCTGTCGGTTATCTGCTCTATCGCCTTTCCGTTGTCATTGATCTGTAGGCAGCAATTGGTGAGATTTAAACTTTCTGCAAATGCCTCCTTTTGCAGCTAGGAGGAAGTCCAGTGCCAGGCTATTTTGATGTACTGCTGGGCACATGTGCCTGTTGGTTACTGCAAGTAGTTAAGAGCAAGTGAAGTTTCATTAGTTATGATTTTTAAGACAGCCTGCAAACGAATAATAAGGCTCAGCCTGTAAGTGGGGGGTCCAATAGCCATAAGTTCCATCAGTTGCCCATGTAGTGGGCCCATAATCTTGGACAATTCTCTCTGGGGGCCATTTATTGCCTTGCCAGGCATCAATGCGAATGAAACATCTTTTTCCGGCCCAGAGTATCATATACAGGTATTTCCAATCACTTTCTTGTAGAGATAGGCAGCAGGAAGAAGCTGGGTTGAATTGTGCCAAGAACACAAGCTCCTTTCCAGTTGTGGGGCAGAATAGCATAAGCAGATATTTCACAAATTTAATCTAAGTGATCAGGAGCTTCCCATTCAAACAAATCAGTACAAAGTAAATGACAATATACATCAAACAAAGTCTTAGTATTTGCCTGTGGTGTAGAGACAAAAGAAACATTAGTAGCCGAGAAATTCATATACAGTTGAGGCTTATATTGATTGCATACCCAAGCAGACTCACATTCCAGGGCACCGATTGAATAATTGAAATAAGGACCCTGTCGAAGAATACATAGGTTTTTAACTATAGGGTGCTGTAAGGTCCATTTAGTGGGGCAATTCCTATTTTTCCATGTTAAATTAGCAGCAGTAATATTTATTAAATCTAGCCCCCTTACCTCCAATGGTTATTGTTCACCCATGCTTGTCCCCACACATACATAACCATTTTTAACACTCATTTCGGATGCTATTCACTCTGCAAGATCAATAAACAATTCTTAGAGAATGGGGTTTTTTCTATCTGCTTGCCCATTTCTTGCCAGAACTCTGTATGTACACGCTTTTCTTCTGGGTGAGGGGGTGAACCTATTAATTCCACCATGCTATGACCATAAGGATCTACACCCCTTCCATCTATTGCAATTACCATAAACTGTTTGTTTGGAGGAGCTGGAAGTTGGAGGCAGAGTAGAAATACATAAGGGAGTGCAAAAACTTTCTGTATATGCATTGGGAACCTGTCCCAGAGACAAAAAAAAGATTATCAGGGCCAGTAGTAGTACTGCCATAAGAGACATAATAAGAGTGTACAAATATGTATTTTCTTGAGCATATTGAGTCTCCCACGATTGGTTTCCACAACTCCTCTGATGGCTTTGAGATGCCTGTTTGGAAATAGCAGCACAAACATTGAAGCATACAGCAAGATAACCTTTAGGATAAATGGTTAGGTTACTAGCAAGAAGACTCCCAGGAATGAATGTTTTCCCCGGACCTGCTTTATAAGAATAAATATTAATACAAGCTCCAACAGAATAAGCCTGGGGTTTGAAACACACAGGTTTAGGAGGTTGGTGGCACACATGGTATGAGGTATTCTGGTAAAGGCACAAAGAAACATTTGAGGTTAAGCAGTCATAGTCAGTGTGATAGACAAGAGTCTGGGAAACCTGAAAGTTTCTATAAGTAGCTCTGACACAGTCATGTCACTGGCTTATAGCCTGTGCTTGTGAAATGAAGAGCAGCAGCAGGAATATCCAGGTGGTGGAAGGAATGCCCAGTGCACCTTCTTGACGATGAACCAGACCTTGTTAAAAGTCTCAGCAGGGGTTTAGCAACTGTTGGTTGTGTTCTCCCAGGCCGACTGGAGAAAAGCAGGGCAACAAGACACGTTTTGGATCATCACAGATGTTGGATTAGATCTTGGAGCAGTGACCCACTGAGGAGGGGTAAACTGTAAATTAAACCAGTGGAACCAAGGCCTTTTCGCTTAGCTACTTTAGCAGATGAGGGCAAACCTTAGAATAAAGATGTTACAATTTTAGCCAAACAATAGGCCTACTTCTTCCCAGGGTATGAGGCTATAAAAGTATTTAACATAGCAGATATGGGTACGAGCATGTTCTTCATCCAACTGAAGCTAACTGAAATCAAGAGTACACACAGTTATTGTTTATCGAGAAAAAGCAAGGTTATGAGCAGTGTAACTCTCTGTCAGCATCTTAGCATTCTTCCCAGCATGCAGGCAATGAACCAAAGGGAATATTTGAATATACCTTCATGATTGATTTCCATTCCTGTGATTTGGTTCACCAGTAAGACTTAATATATATATATATAAGTCTCTCTATGCCAGAAAGAGGCTAAATGTGCTTACCAAGGTTAGCTAGGTCAAGTCAGTGGCAGAGTGTTCTTTAACTGTGCTTACAACAAATTTCCTCTTAGTTCACTGACACCAACCTTAGCTCATTCCCCCCTGTATAAGCTTTAGCAACGATTAGCATTCTTACAATGCTAGGGAAACAGTTAAACAAGGTCTGGCATTTTGAAATCTCTAATAGGATTAGTTATTTTGCCATCATACTTTTGGAACATAAAGGAAACAGATGAATCAGATAAACTATTGAGCACTTTTTCCCTATTTGTAGAGCAGCCTTTTGCTATGCCATGTAGAAAGCCCGCTATAAATTAAATGAAACAAAACATACTACCTTTTTCCCTGGAAAGACCTAGTGCATGGATTTTGAGGGGCAGTACCTATGGCAAAGTCTGTATAATAAAATAAATGTAGGTTAAACAGTCTTTGCACTTCCAGGGCCATGTGTTTTGGTGTTTCTTTAACCAGGTTTTTAAGAACAGGTTCCAATCCTGGCTGACCTTCTGGAACATTTGAGGAAATCAAAAATCAAGGAAAAGACATTCTTCTGTCCAATGAGAATAAATCCTGGCTTCTTAAAAGAAAACAGTTTTTGAATTAACAGAACAGTCTCAGGATTGCCGTCAATATCCATTGCTGTAAAACTGCAGGGCAATTTCATTGTGTCTCTGAATGCAGGCTCCGTATGGAGGGAAAAGTTTCTGCAGAAGTGGGGGACACCTTCCCATTTCCCCACTTGATCAGTCCAAATATAAACTGTCAAACACATCAGCCTCTTTAGCAGGTGTAATCTGCTTTTTCCTCACGCCAACTCAGGACAACATCATTCAGCTGATGTTTAATGGAACCACATTCCAGAATCTTTTTCAGCAACTCTCACCATCTCAGTCCAAGGGGGGGGGGGCTCCCTTATCCAGTATAGATTGCTGCACAGCATTTCCCACCTCCAAACAACGTACTTTAACCACTGGCATCATCACTTTCCGTTATCAGTCATAACAGAAGGAGGGGTAAGCCTCCCCTTTTTCTCATTGTCTCTACAAGGCCATGGTGCATTAAAAAAAATCTTTTTTTCTATGAACAGATAAACCTCAGAAAAAAAAAATTTTTTTGAGGAGAAGGAAAATGAAATGGAAACAAAATATTTAGACTCAAGGAGAAAGTGTATTCAGAACTTAAAATTAAATCAAAGGAGTGTGTGACTGTAACAACAACAACAAAAAAGGATTCTAGGTCCTTCCCCCACCCCGCTTTTTCCTGCCTATCCTGAAAATTAACTCCCAATAACGTACCTGGAATATTTTATAAATAGCCACACTTTACTCTCCTGGCTTAGCAAGGGCTGTTACAATCTTTTACAATTGTGAGACCAACCAGAATCTGTCATTAAAATATTAACATTAGGTGTCATAGCATCTGCTTATTTGAACATAAATTGGATTCCGTTTAGGACATTCTGTCCTGAGAAAGGAGAGAGAGAGAGAGAGAAAGAAAGAGGGGGGGGGAGAACAGGAGACTCCTTTGCAAGAAAAAAACAACAGTTTGACTCCAGGAATTAAACTAAAACAGTTTCTCATTATTAGAATGACACAGTAACAAACTTTGTACCCTTTTATACACTAAAAGGCAGGGCATGTACTTACAGATCTTCAATATATAATCATTTTCCTTGTATAACTTATAACTTTGGTCTGTTATGCGACTCTCACTTGCTTCCAGAGGTCAAAAATTTTCTGTACTGAAATAATTCTGAAACAGCTTTATAAACAAAACAATTAGCTCTGCTCAGACCAGCTGAGATATGAACATTATTCCAAAGTAACCTTTAAGTTTTATTAACCTTATAAATCATTTGTCCCTTTCAAAAGACTGTATAACAACTTAAAATTGACTTAAAAGTTTTAAAAACCAACAGCCTGGACTGGCACATCACCTTGAGAGAACTCTGCAAGATTATTACATCTCCAGGAAACCATTCATTGATTTCCTACCAGCATTTATATCTGTACAGTATTTCTACCATCTTATTTACAGAATACCTATATCATATATTAACACCACAACATATTTTCATTCCATCTTAATTCTTCAAACAAGCAGGTAAATACAATTTTACAAGGGTACCCAAAGGCCGTGACTGAATTCAATCTTTGTTTGGAAGGAAACAGCCAGGCTAATCAGCTTCACAGAATGTCTGGAATTTTATGGGAGTCAATGCTTTCTTTAACATGAATTACAACAAACATTTGAACAAACAAACAAACCTCTGGACACAAAGGGAGGGGGAGACCAAGAACCAATTGATACACTCTTTCACATCCATTTTCCAAACATTTCAATCACCACGGGAGAGCCCTTTTAATCAGAAGAAAGCTGTGCCTCTTTTTTTATTATTATCATTATTTTAATTCAGCCTCCTGCCTTCCTTGCATCAGGCTGCTTGTGTAGTAAGGGAGGAGGCTTGTAGCTGATTTGAGGGCCTTACAGCAGATAAGCGGGCAGCCAATTTTTTTTTTCTTTTTCTTTTCGGGAGGGAATAACTGCAGCAGTGGGAGCTTTTTGTTTCTGGCTTGGGCATAACTGGACAGATATAGGGAATAGCTCCTGGCACAGGGAAAGATTGCCTCACTGCAGTTTGGGAATATAGCTTTTGCTGAGTTGGAAAGCTGGCCAATTGCTCTCACAAAATCTCTGCAAGTCTGTAGCCAGAAGGGCTTCAGCATATTCAGACAACACAAGCTAACAACTAGGAAACACCACGGAAAAGGGACGAGGCCAACAGTAGCAAGCCTGCTGCCCTGAAACACAAGGTATCCTTATTCAATCATCTTTGGTTCCAACAACACACTATGCAACCGACAACAATTAGTTTCTCAAAAATACATTGTCATCAGAAACAACAGTTATCTTCATATTCACACACAACAATTCCCCCCCTTCCCCGAGCAGAGCAGGAGTCCTCTAGTCCTCTTTAGCTCTGCCTAAAAATCTCCTGAGAGGAGGCTAGACATTAGGTGATGCAGGCCCACTGTGCTGACATCTGTCTACCTCCTCTTTCCATGAAAGGAGGCTGGGCTTTAGGTGATTCAGGCCCACTGCACTGACATCTGCCCCCTACCTTTCCCTCGGAGGGGTGATCAAGTCCTCCCTTCTCTCACTCTGGAGAGGTATCCTCACCTATTCCATAAACCTCATATACTTGCTTGTTTCCTGTAGACTCCGGAGTTGTTGTAGCAGAAGGGTTTGTTCTGGTTGGATTCTTCAGAGGGAGCAGCTCCCGGCAAGAGTCGCCAAGTCTGTTTGGAAACAGACCTCTCAAACTCGAGAGGGGGCCCCTGTCTGCTTGCTCAACGCAAGCCCGGCGGCTCTAGACAGAGCTGTGGCTCGAGAGGGTCTCCAAAAGCCCCCCTTAGGCTGAGAAACCTCTCTTTCCCGGTCAGGGAACCAAATGAAGCACTATAAACCAGAATAGAGATTTCCCAATGATCCTAAGGTCCGAACATCAGGTAGAGAAGAAAGCCTTTATTTTTATGACGTCAGTCTCGGCAATGGTAATCCATTAAAGCTACCGAGCCCAGATTTTACTGAGGCTTGGTGTTTTATACCAGGGGGTGGGGATGCACAGAAAAGAAGGGGACAGTGTCATACAGCATCATATTTGTTAACAAATCATATGATATAACTCCGCCTAACTAGCTGCTCAAGTGTTAGGAATGTTTCTATCTAAATGTTGCTAATTGCTTGCCGTTCCCATGGTTCTTGAGCCCAGCCTAAGAGCAATAATGTTGCCCACTAAACAATGTAAGACTGTTAGCTAGATGTTGTTAGTGTTCCATGTAACAGCAAAGAATCTTGTTTCATTGACCTTGCGTTTCAAAGCTTCTAACTTACTAAGCAATATGCAGAGTTCTATTCAGCATAATTATTGATTAATTTTTCTTATTGCTTCACACACAGTTATGTGTGGTGGCTGGGCATGGACGGGGAGATTGAAGCATGGGTCAAGCGCTGCTGCCAGTGCCAGGAGTCCAGACCCCTCCCCCCGGCAGCACCCACCCAAGCGTGGGAGTCCACCCGCAAGCTGTGGTCGAGACTCCACACTAACTTTGCTGGCCCCTTTCACGGTCTGATTTTTTATGTGACAGTGGACTCCTACTCCAAATGGCTGGAGGTCAGCCCCGTATCCATGGCATCGTCCAAGGCTACGATCCAGGCACTCCGCCGGATCTTTGCGATGCACGGCCTACCGGATGCCATTGTCTCAGACAATGGGGTGGCCTTCACGTCAAAGGAATTCCAGGAGTTTCTGCGAGGGAACTTGATCAGGTACATCTGGTCCACCCCATCCCACCCTGCGACAAATGGACAGGCCGAGCGAATGGTGAGGACTACTAAGGATGCCCTGACGAGGCTCGCAGAGGGTGACTGGGAAGCCCACATAGCTCAGTTCCTTCTGGCTCAGCACACCACACCAAACCAGGCCAGCAGCCGCTGCCCAGCAGAGCTGCTGATGGGCAGGAGGCCAGCCACCACATTAGACAGGTTGCACCCAGACCGTGCCCCCGAGGCACGCACCCAAGTAGAGCGGAGGGAAGCTCCCCGGGGGTTCTTTCCAGAAGACCCCATGTACACCCGTAATTTGGCAGGGGTGCTACCTGGCTTGCTGGGAGAATCGTTCGGCCCATGGGGCCGGTCTCCTACGAGGTCACGACGGAAGATGGACAGATCCTGCGCAGACACGTAGACCATCTGAGGAGGAGAGTACTTCCCCTCACCGAGGGCAGCCGGGCTCGAGAACCCAGGGCTGTCAACCCAGGGTCGGGAGTGCCAGACGAGGAGCCGGAGCCCCCTCCATTGCCAGCCGGAGAACGGCTTGCAGGGATGCCGGCAACCAGTCCCGCAGACAGGGATCGGCCTGCAGGGATGCCAGCAACCAGCCCCGCACACGCAGAGGAACACCCGTCCCTGCCAGAGAGAAATCCGACAGGGGTGCCAGACAAAAACATGGGGGGGGGGACAGCCGCACCCACACTGCAGTGATCACTGAGAGAGCGCAGGCCCCCAGGGTATTTGCAAGACTATGTGACCTAGGGGGAAAACCTAAACTATGGGGGAAGGGGTGTTATGTTCGCTGACAGCCACAAGGCGGCAGCGACATAGAGCTCGCCAATAAGATCTCTGGCGGGAAATTCAGGCCCGGGGATAGGGCCGGGAGAAGTCGAGGCTACTGTATATAGTTGGCCCCTCGCGGCCAGTACGCCATTACTCTTTGTGTACCAATAAACTAGGGATAGCTATGTCATTGTCTGTCTCATCTATGCCGTGAACCCAGTACACAAAAGTTTTCACATGGAGGATTGCCTGTGTCTTGCTTATCAAACTGCAACCAGGGCTTGGGGACCAGCTTTCCCCCTCCTGTCACCTTCCAGTCCCCCCTGATTTCTTCTGATGTTTCTCCAACCTGTTTTGCTGCAGTCTTTCCAGAAACAGGTTTGCCCACTTTTGGGCAAAAAGGGGCATATTCCAAACCTCACTGCCCACATCTGGGAACCAGTGTCATTTTCCCTCCCACCAGAGGCCTTTCAAAAATTGTTGTGTTACAGATATTAAGATACCAGTCTAATGATTTTTTTAAAAGTCCTTTGGTGTTTGACAGGATTGTAGGTTTGAAGAGACAGGGAGAAAAGAACAGTGTGGCCACTCCATTACTCCTGTAAACGCACTGTGTGGAAGCTGCCAGGGTTCTCTTCTCCTCTTGCAATGGCTTGCTGTTTGAGAAACATGTAGTTGATCTCTGATGCCATTGTTAAAAAGAAAAGGTCACTTTGGGAATGAGGAATTTAGACTGAAGAAGTGGATAGCTCGTGGGGAGTGGGGGTGTATTCCTAACCACAATTTTCCTGTTCCTGGTTATACCTTGAAGTGGATTTTTCCACACTCCTGAAGTGTGTTTGCTGCTTTGGGGAACCTGTGGCAGAAAACCCACAGTGTGTGTGTTTGAAGTGAAGAAATGGAAGGCAGGGAAAGAGGAAAGGACCCTTTGCTTCCTCTCTGCTCTAAATTTCCCTCTTCCAATGCATCTTTTTGTTTGTAAATGGACTGATTGCATGCACTCACTTTTTATGTGTATTTAGGCTTCCAGGAACCTGAAGGAAATTGACAAATGGTGAGAAAGGCTTCCAAGCGAAGAGTTCTTAATATAAACACATAAGAACTACCTTGCTATATCAGCCGAGGCAGCCAGTACAGCATTCTGTACCCAACAGTGGCCCTAGAACACTTATAATGATCATAGTCAATCCCTTTTGTTTGTTAATTAAATGTGTAATGTCTGTCTCTGAATACAGAGTTTCCATTTTTAGCAGTCATAGTTTGGAAACTGGCAGAATCTGAGTTCCCTTACTCTCACTTGGCACAAGGCTAGCCCACTTCTCTAGCCCACCACAGGAAACTGTATCTCAGTAGTTTGATACAGAAATATCAGAGGATGAGGAGTTAGGCAAACCTGTTTTTACCCAAGGCAGACTCTAAATAAATGATGTATATGCAGGTGCGCATCCAGCTGGTGCTATGTCAACTGCACTGGCCACCAATTGAGTACCAGATCCGGTTCAAGGTTATGGTGCTAACCTTTAAAGCCCTATGGGGCCTGGGACTAGCATACCTATGGGACTGTCTCTCCCCTTATGTGCCTCAGAGAGCCTTGTGCAACGTCTACTAGGGGTCCCTGACCTGAAAGCTGTCTGCTTAGCCTCAGCCAGGGCCAGGGCCTTTTCTGCCCTGGCCCCGGCCTGGTGAAACATGCTCCCATCTAAAATCAGGGCCCTGGGGGACTTATTACAATTACCTGGGTCCTGTAAAACGAAGCTGTTCTGCCAGGCCTTTGGCTGAGGCAGTGGACGTTCAACCATCTTGGCCTCCCCCTCCCACAGAAATTTAGTACTTGACTAACATCCTACAGACTGCTCTGGAGTTGTTTTTGTCTTTGTTTGTTGCCATCTTGTTCTGATTGTTCTAAATTTGGTTTTAATTATATGGTTATTCCTATTATATATTTAAATGTTGTGAGCTACTCTGAGACCATGTGGGATAGGGTGGGATATAAGCTTAAATAAATAAATAATAAATAAAATAAATTAAAAACAGACTACCCATTTTTTACTACTATCCCAAAGAACCTATCCAGGCTCAAAACAGGCTGACTTTGAGCAGACTGGGATGTAACTAACATGCTGGGGCAACAGGAAATGCAAATTTCTCATTCTTCCTGCACTTCTTTCTCTCAGCCAAAGCAGAACTTTTGGTACCTCTCCCTCACAGTGGGCAGAGGCACACACTCCCAGCACAGGGACAGTTTCATTATCAAGTTTGCTATGTTTCTAGTACAATTGTTAGTTTTCCTCTCAAGTCTAGGACCACACTTTGTAGATGGAAATTGAGAAGTATTGGTGTCGGGAGTCCATGGAACAGTGAAACAGCTAGATCTTTATTGCTGGTCCGGATGAAGCATACAACCCAGGGCTCCGAGCCCTCCTTTTATGCTGGTCAAGGATAATCCCCTGACCTCACCCAACTGGCCTGATAGGCTATTATCAGTCTATTTACATCTCATAGGTTCCCTGGGAGAAACCTAGGTACATGATTGGTGGCCGGTTCTAATCCACCTGGCCTTTGTTCTACCTGGCTGAAGCTCGGGTAGTTTCTTGGCCATGTGCTCTGGCCACATGGCGGTCGCCATTACTGGAGCACATGGCAACCGCATGGTCAATACATAACACCCCTCCCCCCATAGTCCAGAACCCCTCTGCACACATAGTCTTTGAGATAGTCTGGGCGTCTGCGCTCGCGTCCAGAGCGCCGGGGGGTTGTAAGACGGGGCGGGTTGCTCGTGTCGGAAGGTTGCGGTGTGGGTAGTTGTTCTGCTTGCGGGGCCAGTCGTTCAGGCGTGGATGGCGCAGCTGCTGCGTCAGAGGGCACGAGCGGAGTCTCCACAGTCTCTGGATCTGGGTCTGGTGCTGCTTCTGGAATCTTGTTGATGTCACGGTCCATTGGTGCAGGGAGTTCGGGGGCCTGGGTAGCATCGCGGCTCTGTGTATGGTGTCGAATCTGGTCGATGTGTCGTTTCCAGACTACGCCATCTTCTGTAAGGACCTCGTAGGAATAAGGCCCGGTGACTCGGATGATCCTCGCGGGGATCCATGTCGGACCATGCACGTAGTTCTTAGCGTATACGGGGTCTTTAGGAGCAAACCCTCGGGCTGCTGGCTGGTCCTCCGTTGTTGGGTTTCCGGTGATTGCTCGGTCGGGATGTAGGCGGTCCAGGACTGTTCCCAGTCATCTTCCCATCAGAAGTTCGGATGGCCGACCGACGCCCGGTCCCTGAGTGGGGTGTGTTCCGTTGGCTGAACAGGAACTTATACAGCTGCTGTTCCCAGTTGCCGTTCTCCATTCTCTTTAATGCATCCTTCGTTGTTCTCACCATGCGCTTGGCCTGGCCGTTGGTTGCAGGGTGAAATGGAGCAGAGCGGATGTGGCAAAGACCGCAGGCCTCCACGAACTGTTGGAACTCGCCGGAAGTGAATGCGGTCCCGTTGTCGGTCACGAGAGTGTCAGGCATCCTGTAGGTTGCAAAGACCAGCCAGAGACTTCGTAAGGCTGCATTGGTGGAGGTCGATGCTACCGGAACCACCTCAAGCCACTTGCTGTAGCTGTCTACAACGATAAGAAACAACTGGCCCTGGACCGGTCCCGCAAAGTCTAGGTGCAGACGGGACCAGGGCTTGTTAGTGGATTCCCAGGATCGGATGGGAGCGTGTGGCGGGTCTGGCTGCGACTCTTGGCATTTGGTACACTTCTGGACCCGCCCCTCAATATCTTTGTCCAGGCCTGGCCACCACACATAACTACGGGCCAGGGCCTTCATACGTACTATGCCTGGGTGGGCCTCGTGTAGTGCCTCTAGTACTCGGGGCCGCAGAGGCCTGGGGATCACCACTCGAGGTCCCCATAGCAGGCACCCCATGTGGGCCGAGAGTTCATGTCTCCGTGCCATGAAAGCGGCGAACTCCGGCCCCGGTCTCTCCGCCCCCCCCTTCCCACCCAGTCTGAGACACGGGAAAGAATGCGGTCCTGCCGCGTGCAATGGGCCACATCCGATACCTGCACGGGGCGCTCCGATAGGTCTTCCAGGAGCGCTACGTAGAAGGCTAGAGCAGGATCCAGGTCACAGGATGGGAGAGGAAGACGGCTGAGGGCGTCGGCGTGTCCCATCGCCTTGCCCAGGCAATGCACCAAGTCTTAGGAGTAGCCAGACAAAAAAATTGACCACTGCAGGACCCGCGGGGACAGCATGTGAGGGGTCTGCCGGTGGGGGGCAAGGAGACCTGGCAGTGGCTTATGATCCGTAGCCACGGTGAACGATCGCCCATACAGGTAATCATGGAATTTCTTGATGCTGGCTCCAATCGCAAGGGCCTCCTTGACGCCGGCTCCAATCGCAAGGGCCTCCTTGTAATTATGTTCCGCCGATGACAGGGTCCTGGAGTAGTAGGCTACCAGCACTTCCTTGCTGTTGGGTAGCCGGTGCCTCAAGACTGCCCCGACGCCATAGGGAGATGCGTTGCAGGTCAGAATGACAGGGAGCCTCTCATCAAAATGTGCTAGGACCGCATTTGAAACCAATAGGTCCTTGATGGCCCGGAAGGCTGCGTCGTGCTTGGGACCCCAGGCCCAAGCCGCTCCCTTGTCCAGGAGGCAATGCAGGGGTTTGGTGACAGCCGCTTTGTGTGGAAGGAAGGCGTGATAAAAGTTTAAAAGTCCCAAGAACGCCTGTAGTTCCACCTTCGAAGAAGGACGGGGTGCTTCCGTAATCGCCGCTACCTTCTCCTTGATTGGGTGAATGCTGTCCGTGGTCACTTTGAATCCCAAGAAGTTCACTGAGGAGACTCCCAGGGTACACTTATCCTTTCGGACCTTGAGACCCGCATCCTGGAACTGTTGCAGCACCATCCGTAGGTGTGCCGCAAACGTGTCGACGTCTGGGGCGGCGATGAGGATGTCGTCGAAGAATGGTTTCACACCTGGAACATCTTTAAGGAGAGAATCCATTAGATGTTGAAAAATCCCTGGCACCACGCTGACCCCGAATTGGAGCCGTTTCACTTTGAGCGCTCCCTTATGAGTCACAATCGTTTGTGCCTCGGCCGTTGCATCATCTACAGGAAGCTGCTGATAGGCCTGGGCCAGGTCGAGCTTTCCAAATATTTTGGCTCCCGCTAGGGAGGCTAGAACGTGGCTGACCACCGGTACTGGGTACGCGTGGTCTTGTAACGCCTTATTAATAGTGCATTTATATTCTGCGCAGATGCGGACTTCCCCGTTAGCCTTGAGGGGGGTCACAATGGGAGTCTCCCACTTGGTGTGGGAGACCGGCTCGAGCACCCCTTGTGCCACAAACTTTTCCAGCTCCACCTCCACTTTGGGCTGGAAGGCGAGCGGTGGCTGGCGGATGACCACGCGGATGGGCCGGACCACCGGGTCCAGGTAGAAGGAAACCGGGGGTCCTCTGTAGCAGCCCAATGAGCCGTCAAAAACAGCAGGAAATTCCTCGCAGATGGATGAGAAGTCGGTAGAGCCCATGCAGTGTATTCCGGTCCACTGCACTCCGAGCGGCTTGAACCAGGCGCGACCTAGAAGACTGGTTAGATTGCGCTCCACCACAAGAAGGTCTAGCAGACCGTTAAAGGCGTGGTACTGGACCCAGACCCTGGCTAGCCCCTTAATAGCCACTGGGGTTTTTTGGAAGTCCCGGAGGACCAACCCAGCTGGCAGCCGTAGCCAGCGTGCCCCCTTCGGGCAGAGGCAGCTGAACGTAGCTGCTGACACAATGGAATATGTGGACCCTGAGTCCAGTTCCATGGAACAGGGAACTCCCTCTATCCGGAGGGACACGGAAATCATGCCCGAAATGGGCTGGGGCAAGTTCATTACTGTGGCCGCGGGAACGACGCTGTCCACTTCCTCGAAGTTCGCTGCTGGGGCACGGTGGCTGTTCCTTAGGCGGCAGGCCCGGGCGAGATGGCCTGCTTTCCCGCAGGCACGGCAGACGGCATCACGGAAGCGGCATGTACATCTGTCATGGTGGTCCCCACAGCTTGCGCACATTGGGGCCTGCCTGTTGAGGGAAGCAGAAGAGGGAACAGAGACAGATGCTGGGTGCCGGCCCTTGGGCCTGGTGACGCCAGGCTCACCCTTCTTCGAGCGTGGTTGCATCCAGTGGACATCCTCTTCTTCGCTCGAGTTGGGTTCGGGAGAGGCCACCTGGTGGACTTTGGTGGCTGCCTTGTCCCTTTGCATTGTCTCGAACGCTGCTGCTGTTTGGAGCATCTTCTCCAAGGTTGGCTCCAACATTGCAATGAGACGCCGGCGGAGCTTGGCTTCACGGATCCCTCCCATGAAGGCAGTCTCCACGTGGTCATCCACGTGGCGGAATTTGCAGCCCACTGCTAGTCGACGGAGTTCAGCCAGGAAAGTGGTGGCTGACTCCCCTGGCTGCTGCTGGCACTGTATGAACTCCCAGCGCCTAGCCAGTTTTGATGGCTTCGGGGCGAAGTAATCGCCGAGGGCCTTGATGAGTACATCGTAAGGCACCTCGGTGGGGTCTTGTGGGGCGAGTAGGTTCTGGGCCACCCACATGACCTCCACCCCTCTGGAACTCAATAGCCAGACGCTCTTCAGGTCCACCTCTGTGATTCCGTGGACCCTGAAGGTGCAACCCAGCATCTTGAGCCAGGAGTCCCATGTCTCTGGGCGAGACGTATCGAAAGGGGTAATTGGTCCCGGAGTGTTTGCCATAGTTACCGGAGCAGGAGCAGCAGTGGCGGGTTGAGCGAGTTCCTCGTGGTCTTGTGGCGGTGCCAGGGAGTGCTGAGGCTCGGCGCTGCCTAGTGCCGGAGGATCAGGGCTCAGAGAGGCTTGTGGCAAGGTGTTGGAGCGCTGGAGCTTGGAGATGCCTGCGGCTGGTGGGACAGAGCTCGCTGTGCTGCTGCGGTCAGCTGGAGAGTTGCTCATCGGGATCCCATCCTCGTCGCCACTGAGAAGTATTGGAGTCGGGAGTCCATGGAACAGTGAAACAGCTAGATCTTTATTGCTGGTCCGGATGAAGCATACAACCCAGGGCTCCGAGCCCTCCTTTTATGCTGGTCAGGGATAATCCCCTGACCACGCCCAACTGGCCTGATAGGCTATTATTAGTCTATTTACATCTCATAGGTTCCCTGGGAGAAACCTAGGTACATGATTGGTGGCCTGTTTGAATCCACCTGGCCTTTGTTCTACCTGGCTGAAGCTCAGGTAGTTTCTTGGCCATGTGCTCTGGCCACATGGCGGTCGCCATTACTGGAGCACATGGCGACCGCATGGTCAATACATAACAAAGACAGACAAACTAAAAGCTTTCCAGGGGTTGGCAAAGATGTCTGCCTGCAGACATCACAGAACGGCTGCCATTCATAGTAGGTAATACTGGGCTAGAGGAACCCAGTGGTCAGTATAAGGTAGCTTCGTGTGGTCATATAAGAAGACCTATTTTGAGATTATCAAGAAAGGTGTGTGTGTGTGTGTGTGGGGGATCTTGAGTGCCTGCTGGTGTTCAAGTATTGCTAGTAAAGACCCAGTGCCTCCTCACAAGAGATCCTCCAGCCCTTACACTAATCTTTGGTATGCACACAGCATTCCTTTTTACTGGCAGAGCAGAATGGTGGCACTGACAACAGCTGGAGAGGGTCTCTCGAGATGAAGCAGGTGTTGCACGGCAGCAATTAGGGAGAAAGCAGGAGGCAAAATAACAGGGAATTGCCAAGAGCTAAATTCTCCCCTCAGGGACATTGTCTGACCTTAAGGAAGGCCATGAGACACTATGCCTGACTGAGAGGATGAGCTGGCTCCCATAATGCATAGGAGCCATCCCAGGCAAAAAACTCTGCCACACTAGCATGTTATATTCCTTGTAAATAACAGCATCAAGTCAACACACTGTAGCCAACGTTCAGGTTGCTTAAACGGAAAGGGTGTCCATTTGAAAATTTGGCTGCCATTAAAAAGGAAGCCAGGCAATTTTATGCCCCAGTAGTTACAGGCAGCCAGTGTTCTGGTCACTGCTAAATACAATGTTGTTGCTAATGTCTCCAGTAGCTGCTAATTTACTCTTCCATTTTGCTCCTCTCTACCAACCACAGAGGGAGCTGACTCCAATTATTTTTTCAGACAGAGCCCAGGCGGGTGTTTACCATTATCTCCCTGACAACCCCCTTTGTGTGACAACATTATGCAATGTAATTGCAAAGCTGCTTCATCTCGTTGGGGTTGTTATTTTCGGTTATTTTTCCCAAGGTCAAGGATAATAATTAAGGGATTAGAATGCCTGCAACACAACCTTGTTATGTACAAAAACCCAACCCCAATAATGCACCCAGTGCTCCCATGTGAAGAGATTTCTGCCCTGTTAAGAAATGCTGGAAGATTATTAGAAAGGAATTGGGGGCAGGAACACGAGGGGATAATTTGTATGAAATGGCAACCTGAAGTCAAAAACTTTTGTCAGTTATTTAAGAATATGATAGCTGAAGTGTGTGTGTGTGTGTGTGTTTGTGTGATATTGAAAATGGGGACACCACTGCTGTATTGAAAGAACTTTCCAATCATTTCTGGAAATTAAGTATCCTCCACTTTCTCAGTTGCCATAGGAAAAGGAATTTTACTAGTTATATAGCAAGCTGAACATAGCAGGTAATGAATCGGGGAACTATCAAACTCAAGAACAGACCA
This sequence comes from Lepidodactylus listeri, assembly GCA_029233225.1. Classification (NCBI taxonomy): domain Eukaryota; kingdom Metazoa; phylum Chordata; class Lepidosauria; order Squamata; family Gekkonidae; genus Lepidodactylus; species Lepidodactylus listeri. The sequence continues at coordinate 1,408,696 of JARCFY010000011.1, forward strand.
CCATGCTTCTGCTTCAGTGCAGATTTATTAAAACCCAGCAGAACATGCCTTTTTCAGAATCAGATCCAAAAATCCAGTAGACCCTAGACCCAGCTTAAGTTGTTCTGCTAAGCTTTCCACCATCTCTTCTTTTAAGTTACTACCAATTTTTTCTGGTACATTTTGACATCGTAAAATCATAGCCGCTTTGTCCATTTCTAGATTAATAAGCGTTTCTTCTATCCTCTCATTTTTTGCTTTCAGTTCCTGTACATCCAATTCAATCTCCATTACCCTGAGAATGTCTCAATGAATATAGTCCACAACAGGTCTTGTAAATAAAAGTCCTTTACTTGCAGAAAAGATTACTGGAGTCATACACTTCTGTTAGTAATGAATTGCTTTGGGTTACATGCATTGATATACTAAACTCATAAAATGGCTACAGATGCTCTACCAATCAGAATACAATACTTTAGGCACGCAACCAGAAAGAGAAGCAGTTCCCACAGAATCCGCGGGAAACCCTTTTCTCAGGGAATAATGATGCTGAACATTCTAAAAACCAGTTCACAGAGACCTGAGATCATAACATCAGAATAGTTTCTCTCCACACCAGAGCCTTTCATGTTCAAGGACAAGACATAAGATAACCAGCCAGAAGGGAAGGTAGCTAGGCATCTGCACAGGCACTAGGAACAAGCCAAGCAAAGCATAAGCAAAGCTGAAACAAAACAAGAAAGGAGGCGGAGGTTGTGGGAGCAGCGCCGGCTGACTTCGCATTCCTAGGGGCTGGGTAGGAGTCCCGTTGTGAACTCCCGGGCAGGACCTATGGGGAGGCTAGAAGCAAGGTTAAATGTAGGTAGACTGAAAGCAAGGTCAACATACCAGTATGGCATAGATAGAACATAATGCATGGCAGGCACAGAATATATGGCAGATACTGACATTAATGTATGGCAGGCACAGAATATATGGCAGATACTGACATCTATTCATTTTAATTTGACCAGACACAATTTTCTGTATTTATTGTTTATTTTCTAGTATTTGTTTCCTAAATTCTTCTGTTTCAATTTTAACTTATCTTGTAATCTCTTCCATCTGTATCTGCATAGCTTGGATGGATTCAATTTCTTTCTTAATCAACAGAGGGAGAGTATTTTCCACCGTGGTTTTAATTACAGATGCCACACTCTCCTCAATCATTGCCTTTGAATCTTTTTTTTTTTTTAAATTTTTTATTAATTTTATCTATATCTAATTCTACAACGCTACTTTTCTAAGCTATGTTTACCTTATACAGAGTGTGCTTTATCATTTGCTTAATATTGCTATGCCATTAATACATATGAAGCATTTTAAACCTTGGCTAATATTTAGATAAAATTGTTACTGATGATACATGAAAAATAAAAAAAGCTGTTTGACAGACATGCTCTTTTGAAGGAATGCTTAATTATACAAATTATTATATATAAGTGCAGTTTCAAAAAACATTTCAGCCTTTATTTCTTCTTTCGTCCTCTTCTTGTCTTAACAGTCTCTTCTTGTACTTTTGGAGCTGCTGCTCCCTTTTCCGAGTCAGACGTTTCTTCTTCGCTCTTTGAGCTATCAAATCCATACATACTTTCTTGCGATGCCAGTGAACCATCTGAGTCTCTCTCTTTTTTCTTTTCTTTGCTTTTTTCCAAAAAACTTTTCGCCTGTTGGACAGAGTCAATTTTATATTTCTTGTTTTTGATGCTGAAGCTCAATCCTTCCGGAACATTCCACCTATAGATAATAGATTCAGACTGTAGCCAAGATGTCAGTTTTCCATAGGCTTTCCTTCTTTTCCTTATTTCAAATGGGATGTCTTTCATCACTTTAACTTCTTTTCCTTTGATCTTCAGAACTGCTTTATTTGTGGTCCTGAGCACCACATCTCTTGTTGACTTTTTGGAGAACCTTATCTGAATCTCACCAGGCAGGCTTTTCTTTTTAGTATAATCTGGATAGGTTCTGTAAACCATATCCATATCGCTTTTTATTTCCGCTGCTTTTAAGCCCGTCACTGGTTCAAGCGCTTCACTTAACAGATTTTTAAGGTCTTCTCCTTTATCCTCTGGTACATTCTGAAGTCTTAGGAAAAAATTGGATCTTTCCATCTGAAGTTTCAAAAGCTGATCAGAATGGAAGGCCTTTTCTTTCTCCGCTTTTTGTAGTCTTGAATCATGATTTTTAACTGAAGTCTTAACTTCCAGAAGTTCTCGCTGCAGCTTCTCTGTAGTTTTATTCGACTCCTTCAGGTCCAATTGCATCTTGTCCATCTTAACGTTGAGAGCTGTCATTTGGTCCACTAGAGGTCGCAATAACGAGGAGAACACCGTGCTCATCTCCGTGGTATCAACCTTTGAACTCGGAGCTGTACTTCTTAGTTTGGGGGAAGGTTTCGGTTTCCCCGCCATTGTTGAGACTGTGCTTCTTTGTTGATAGTTAGATAAGATGGACGAAAGGAGCAAATTCCACGACTGCGCTTATATCTTTTTAAAGTTCATATCCTCTAAAGCGCGATGCTGCCATCAAGCAAGCCGAACATACGTTTTTTCATACAGTAACGCCACGTAAAGAGTCCCGTAAGTACGCCAGTCTCGAGGGGGGGGTTTTTTACTCCACCCGCCTTTCCCGCTGTATTCTGTTTCTTTCTTTTACTTCAGACTCACTGTTTCTCCAAGCGTAACTGTCAGTTCCAGCCTCATTGCTTCACACTCTCTGCTGCTTCTCGGTTTCGCGCTTTTAGCCATACGGCTCCCACGGACGGGGGAACCTATGGGGGTGATGAAAGGGGACCTCAATCCCTCGATCGCCACCGTAGGGAGAGATCCCCCTCGTGCCACCCCAGGCAGAGCCCCTTCACTAGGGTCTCTGGGGGCTCGGCACCGGTCCGAAGCCCCTTCTTCCCGCCGGGTACGGATCGCGCTCCCCGCTAGTGCGGAGGAGCGCGTCCGCCATGGTCGCAAATCTTGCCGGAAGTCCAATCATTGCCTTTGAATCTTTAGTGGACATAGGAGGGATATGTGAGGCTGATGGTATTAAGTGGCTCATAGCTCTAAATTGGCTTGGAGAAGGTAAAGAAGATTTCCTGAGACTACCACTACCACCAGAGGCCATAAACTTACATTAATTATTTTTAATTATCTATCTATCTATCTATCTATCTATCTATCTATCTATCTATCTATCTATCTATCTCCCTACTTTTATCCTTCTTTTAACTTTATTTTTTTTTCTTTTACTATTAATTTTTATATTTAATCTTTGAGCTCCCAGTGTTTCCTTTTTCTATCTTATTTTACAATAGCTTCTACACCAATTTTCCTATATCCCTTTTCTATATCCCTTGTTTATTGCTTTTATTGCTTCTATTGCTTTGAAACAGCCACTGTTCTCTTTTGTACTTCTCCTTTCCTCTATAACAATTCAAACTTCGTCAGTACACTCCTCCGTCGTCACTCAGCAACCAGTCTCCTTTGTGCAGGCCAGCCACACGCTCCTTCAGACCAACAGGGCTACCCTGCCTGGGTCTAGTTATGCTTCCAAACCATGTTTTGGCTTAATGGTGTTGCCACAAAGCCATGGATCCATGACTTTTGTGATGCAAGCTGTGCCCATGGACACATGGTGACCCAACACAAAAACACTGAGGATCCATGAGGATCAATGCTCCAGAACCATGTTTTTGTGGAATGGTTCGCCACAAAGATATGGATCTGTGATGTTGTGGTGCAAGTTGTTGCCGTGGACATGTTATGTGATTTGATGGTGTGTTTGGGATGATCCATTGCAAAACCCCCAAGGATCCACGAGGATCGTTGCTTCAGAACCATGTTTTGGCATCATGGTGTTGCCACGAAGCTATGGATCTGTGATTTCTGTGTTGCAAGCTGTGCCCATGGACATGATACGTGATGTGATGGTGAGTTCATGGTGACCTAAAGCAAAAACGCTGGGGATCCTTGAGGATCCATGGTTTGGAACCATGTTTTTGCAGCATGGTGTTGCCACGAAGCTGTGGATCTGTGAATTCTGTGGTTCAGGCTGTGGGCATGAACATGATATGGGATTTAATGGTGTGTTTGGGGTGTCCCAACACAGAAACCCTAAGCATCCATGAGGATCCATGCTCCAGAACCATGTTTTTGCAGAATGGTGTTGCCATGATTTCTGTGTTGCAAGATGTGCCCACGGACATGATATGTGAGTTCATGGTGACCCGAAGCAAAAACACTGAGGATCCATGGTTTGGCACCATGTTTTTGCAGAATGGTGTGGCCACAAAGCTGTGGATCTGTGATTTTTGTTGTGCAAGCTCTGGCCATTGTCATGATATGTGATTAGATTGTGTATTTAGGGTGACCCATTGCAGAAACCCCAAGGATCCATGAGGATCCATGCTTCAGAGCTGTGTTTTGGCTGCATGGTGTTGCCACAAAACTGTGGATCCATGATTTCTGTGGTTCAAGATGTGCCCATGGACATGATATGTGATTTGATGGTGATGTTGGGGTGAACCCAATTGAAAAACCCTGAGGATCTGTGCTTTGGAACCATGTTTTTGTACTTTTGTGGTGCCACGAATTCATGGAGGCATGATTTTTCTAGTGCTGCCTATAGTCTAAGACATGGTCTACAGTATGATATTGGTTTTATTTCATTTCAGCATAGAAATCATATGAATTCATGTGGATCCGTGCTTTGGAATCATGTTTTTGCGCTGTTGTGGTACCACAAATCTGTGGATGCGTGATTTTTTGGTGCTCCCTATAGACTAACACATGGTCTACAGTATGATGGTCGTTTTATTTCATTTCAGTGTAAAAATCATATGAATTCATGAGGATCCATCTGACTGTTACCCACACTTGCTGAGGAGGACAATGTGGGCACCCAGAGGTGTTCTTCGTGGCGATCCAGGCCCTGGTGCTGGAAATACCGCCCAGGGGTCAAAGAAGGGGAAGGGCTGCGGTATCAGCATTAGGATGCGCCTTTTCTCATTTACCCCCCCCCCCAGGGTTGCCCTTTCCATTTGCCAAGCAGCTCTCTCAAGACCCGGCCCAGCTAGCACACAGAGGACTCCGGGCTTGCTGAGAGGTCAGCCAGAAACCTTCCATGGCAGAGTGGGGGTTTGAACCTGTGTCTCCCAGCTGGTGAGTCTGACACTCTAGCTGCTAGTCCACACTAGAAGCCAACTCCTCTTTTTTTGATAATAATTTTTTATTTTTATATAACAATACAAACTTCAAACCACAAATCCATTAACATAAATAACATTGTCTCATATCTGGCATAATATTTTCAAAACACAACATTCAAATAGTTGTCAGGCACTTTATATGGTTTATTTTTACTTGTTGTAACATAAGAAAAAAATCTAAACCATCTATCCATAAAATCATTTTCTTTACCATGAGTATATTGAGACCTTATTTGTGAGGTAAGCTTATCTGCAACCGCGACATCCCAACATTTAATTATCCATTGACTGGTTGATGGGTGTATTCCAATATTTCGCTAAGACTGACTTTGCCGCCAATAGTAATAATGAAATGAGTTCAGACTGTTGGCTAGTTACGTTTAAGTTAGGCCAATATGTAAGAAGAATTGACTCTGGTGTGTTGGGAATTAAAGTCCCACAGATTTTATTTATTTCTTGAAGGATTTTTACCCAATATTGGAATACTAATGGGCAACTCCACCAACAATGGATAAACGTTCCAGTTGAACGGCAGCCTTTCCAACATTCTGGATTGGACTTGAACTTACAGCAGAAGAGGCATTGAGGCGTAAAATACCACTGTGACTGAATTTTAAATGATTGTAGTTTTACTGTTAAATTGCTTGTATTTAAAGGGAACGCCTTCCATATATCATTCCAGTGTTTGTCCTCATAAATTGAGCTACAATCTTTTCCCCAGGCTTTCCTTGCCTTCGATGAGAGCTTCCATTTCAAACTATTAATTAAAACATATATCTTACCAATCATACCTCTAGTATTAGCATTCTCTAAAATCATTTTCTCAAACCCGGTAAGTGTCCTATTCAAGTCTAGGGATTTTTTAATTGAGGAAAACATATGAGAAATTTGATTATATTGAAACCAGCTCAAAGGGGCTTCCAGTTTGTTTTCTAAAAAATCTCTTGGACACAACCTCTTTTGCAATAAAAGGTCATTGACATGGAATAATTTTTTCTTTCTAAAGGTCTGAAACACTAAGGGAGACCTACCGGGTTCAAACCAAGATTGACCCAAAAAAGAGGCAGGCAATGAAAGATCCGGTGCCAGGTTATTCCTGTTCTTATCCTAAATCTTAATGGTAAGATCCAGAAACTTGTTTAAAAAGCGATAATCACGGCGTTTCCCTGGAAGCTCCCAAATAATTTCATAAATCTTATCCGGTGCTACACTAAATGCCTCTAATTGGACCCATGTTTTCTCACAATTAGGGTCGGCATAATAACAAACCATTTTTAGTTGAGTTGCCGTAAAGTAAGATTCTAATGATGGGAAGCCCAGTCCACCCATGGATGTGGATTTTTGTAAAAGACTCATTCTAGGCTTTTTGTTGTTCCACAAAAACCTCAATATCAATGAGTTCCACATTCAGACTTCAAGAATGGGATAGGGATGATCTGAAAACAAAACAAAAGCTCTAGTTTTTCCAAAAGAGTAAAGTTCAGATTTTGCCATCTTTGTAAAGTCACTTTAAGATGAGTTTTAAGAGGTGCGTAATTAACCTGGTATAAATTATTTAGATTTAATGGAATAATTATCCCCAAGTGTCTCCAAGAGTTTTCAACCCAACGAAATGGGAATGCTTTAGAAATTTTGTTTTTAACATTTGCTGATAAACCAATAGAATAAAGTTCTGATTTCTCAAAGTTGATTGAAAGTCCTGATATTCTACCAAAGTCAGATATATGATGCATTAATAAATCTAATGAATGGTGTGGATTTGACAAATAAAAAATGGCATCATCAGCAAAAAGGCTTAACTTACAATTAACCTGTTTGATGGTCACCCCTTCAATAGCCGTATCTCCTCTGACAGCACAAGCCAAGGGTTCTAAAAAGAGGGCAAAAAGAAAAGGAGACAAAGGGCAGCCCTGTCTCGTACCTCGTGCTAAATTTATTTCTTCTGACCTATAAGAATTGACTGAGATTTGGGCCGAAGGATTAGTGTATATGGCTTTAATGGCAGTTAAAAAATGTGGGCCAAAATTCATGTTTCAATAATTCTAACAAAAATTGAGGTTCCACCTGGTCAAAAGCTTTTTCAGCATCTAAAGATAAAATAGATGCCGAAATTTTATTAGTATAACAATAATCTATGACATTCAGTGTCTTTCTAATGTTGTCTGTTAACGTTCTCCCAGACATAAATCCAACTTGGTCTTTGTGGATATAGTGAGTGATTATCTTGTTCAATCTAGCTGCCAGGATAGAAGAAAATAATTTGAAGTCATGGTTGAGGATCGAGATAGGGTGGAAGGAAGATGAAGATCATTTATCCTTGCCCGGTTTAGGAATAACAATAATTCTAGCCCTGGTCCACGAAGTTGGCATAACCCCTGTTGTAAAGACTGCATTCATAGTCTTCTGTAAATGTTGAAGCAAGTCTGATTTAAACGCTTTATAAAATTTGACCAGCAGGCCATCCCTACCTGGGGTTTTATTGTTTTTTGCATTTGATAATGCATCGGAAACTTCCTGGATTGAAATAGGAGAGTCTAATAATTTAATGTGCTCAATAGAAAGTTTATTTGAAAAATTCACTTTATTTAGGTAGGTTTTAATATCTGAAATATTTGGGTTTAATGATGTATATAGGTCTTTATAATAGTTGTAGAACACTGAGGTAATAGATTTAGGGGTATTTTGCAGGTTTCCCTTTTTATCTCTGATCACATGTATAAGGTTTTCTGAAGCCTTACAGGCAGCCCTACACTTCAATCTCTTTATGGATAGTGGAGTTTTAGTAACCCATGATTGCTTAAGATAGCGACGTGACTTTTGTATTTGGGTTGATTCTAATAGCTCCAATTTTTGTCGTTCTCTAAGTAATTTTTTATAAGTTTTTTGTCCTCCGAATTTCATGTGTTTATGTTCTAGTTTGCTAATGTTCGTTTGTAGTTCATTAACCATTTGTTGTTTCTCTTTTTTATAGATTGAAGAAACTGAACTAATATGTCCCCAAATGATGGCTTTGAAGGCATCCCATATGTTTGCTTGAGTGGCTTCACAGTCTGAATTAAATTTAAAGTATTCTAGTAAATTAGATTTTAATTTCTGCCTAACGTTGTCTTTGTTCAATAAAGATTTATCAAAAGACTAATGGGGTCCTTTGTTGTCATTTTGATATTTGTTTAATTTACAAGTCACCCAGGCATGGTCCGAGAGTGTTATAGATCCTATCTCCACTTCACTTAAATTTTTGATACTTTTGTTTGAGGCTAAAATGAAATCAATTCTAGTATATATCTGATGTCGAGGAGAGTAGTAGGTAAATTGTTTTTCAGTTGGGTTGAAAATTCTCCAGACATCCCCCAAATTAAATGAGTCTAAAATTGTTTTCAAATCTGTTTGTTTTGTTGTCCCTTTTCGAGAAACTCTCTTTTTATGAGGTCTATCTATGGCCGGGTCTACAATGAAATTCAAATCTGCTCCCAAAATAATTTCACCTTTACTGAAGTTTGTTAGGAGTTGAAGAGTTGATTTAATAAAACTTAACTGATCTGAGTTAGGAGCATAAATAGATGCTATGGTGAGTGGTTCACCATTGAGTACTCCGTTTAAAAAAATAAATCTACCAGCAGGGTCTGTTTTGACTTCCAAAACATTAAAAGGAACATTTTTTGAAATCAAAATTGCAGTACCTCGTGATTTAGAAGAACCAGGGGCCTGAAACTGATGAGTAAACCATTTGGATGGGAAAACCTTTGAGTAGCCTTTTTTTTGATGAGTTTCTTGGATACAAAGAAAATTTACCCTTTGTTTAACCCAAAAATTAGAGGCTCTTCTTCTTTTGATATTATTATTAAGACCTCTTGCATTCCAAGATGCTAGCTTAAAATTTTGTGCCATGTTCCAAACAAATAAAACTAATAAAACTTAAAACTAGGAAGCCAACTCCTTTGATACTCCTAATCTCTGAAGATATTTGCTAAAGTGCCATTCATGTCAATGAAACTCACCTCCAAGTGTCAAGTTTGTGCACACTTTACTTGGAAGGAAGCTCCAGGGTTTCAGTGGAGCTTACTTTCTGGATGAGGTGCACAGGGGCTGCAGTCTCTCTGGACTTCCTCATGAGCAAGTCCTCCTTGTGCTCAGTGGTACTTCCTCCATGCATGTGTGCAGAAAGAAAGGAGGCTTGGAAAATCTTGGTATTTAATATAAGAAACCCAGTAGCTCTATACAGAGAATAAGCCAGGTTTGCTACTTTTTAAATGTAGTGGGGAGTTTCTTTTCTTTGCTTTGGCAGGGCTTTTATCCAAGTCAATTGCCTTAACTGGTTTCTGGATCAAGTTTTGATTATGACCTACAAACTCCTTAGGCCTGTGAGCAGTGGCTTTCAAGTCCCTCCTTAGGTCATCTAAAAAGGAGTAAAGTCCAAGTAATTTAGAGATTAGTGATATCTCTCCAAGGGCTGTGATCCACAAACCGTATCATCTTCAACCTATTCTTGGGAGCCGCAACCATTAGGAAAGAGCCATCTGATAGAACTGTAATAATAATTTACTCATAGTTGCAAGAGCCAATAAGATCTGAGTTTGATGGGGGACTGGGCAAATTGATCTAAGGAACTCAAAGAAGAGAAAGTATTAGCAAGCTCAGTGGTTAAGGATTTGAATAGAGCTCTTTATAGTTCAATCCTGAGGACACTTCCCTGGGAGTAAGCCCCCTTGGATAGACCTCAGTAGGATGTCTGTATTAACCTATTGAGGAATTGTTATAGGAAGGGGATAAACAATTAAAGTATATGAGAGAGAGAGAATGTCTGAAAATGTAATGCAGGTTTCTATGGACAGCCTCCCCTATTATATCACACAGACCTTGCAATAGCATTGTAGCTAACCCCACCTAAGAAACTTCTATGCCATTTTTATCATTTCTAAAATGTACTTCACACCAACTGTGCATCTCCATTCTTTTCTAATTTCTCTCAACTATGTACAACTTTCTATGCCGTGCTTCATTTGGACTGCTTTGTTTTCTCAGGTCCTAGTTTCCTTCTTTTCTATAGCCATGGATCTACATTCCCTTCTTCAAGCCTTGCTTCTTGTCCCAACTCTCTAAAATCAGACCAGTTTGGCCAGTGGCAACCCAAAATACATCTGCCTGTCCAGAGAGTTCAACTAAATACCACTAGAGGTTTTGTCACCACTGTTGCATCACTTAATGCATTACAATATAGGTCCATGTTCAGGCTATAATTGATGATGTTTTAGTTTGGGAAAATCTGTTTTCTTGGTCACATCAGTTGGTGCTATTTTTTTTCTGTAAACTCCTCTTCCATCACAATGGACTCTGCTCACATGTTATCTGTCGATCCCCTCTTTATCCCATCCTTCCTCCAGTCTCCCTTTCCTTATACTGATCTCACAACAATGGCAATATCACCCAGCCTGATGAAGGGAGCTTTGATTCTTGGAAGCTTATTCCCTGAAAGTCTTGTTGGCTTCTAATCTTGTTGGTCTCTAATCAGATCTAACTGTCCCAGTGTCACCAAAAAAGTGTAATGCAAAATGTAGATCTGAAAATGTGTCTCCTCAATCCACACTGGTCTTCATGCCATTGGTCCATCTACTTCAGCATGGTCTGCTCTGATGCAGGTGAGCTCAGAGACTCAAACAGAGAAAGATCCTTTCCAACACCTGTTCTCTTAGACCTCCTAGGTTCAAACCTTTATCCTTTGGCACACAAAGCATGGTCTCTCTACCATCAGTGTCATCATTGTCTACTCAGACTGGCAGTGGTTCTCCAGGGTTTTATGTAGAGGATTTTGCCTATGCAATGCTTTGTTTTTGAGGCTTTGGGGCCAGGCTAGAGGGGTTTCCAAGGGTTCCCAGGCCCCCCTAAATTTCTGGAGAGCCACTTCCTAAATCCTACATGGCTCCACCTCCATAAATAGTGACAATGGCCTGTGATGTCACTGGGTCTCGGTTCTTTTAATAGCCTAGCACAGCAATGCCTCTGATGTAGCCCCAGCCCCCCCTGGGAAATTGTAAGTCTATACCCTTGCTTTGTGTGCAGCAACAAATCCTGGCAGTGTGCATGCATATTTGAAGGGATATTGTACATTGTGTGCACATCCACCTTCCAAAGTCCATGCGCAAGTGCATTCTGGTCGTCTATTTCTTGCCACCAGAGAACATCAGTAAAAGTCACAAAAGCTGTCTGTTCATGTTCTATTTGTTTCCTGCACACCTAGTTTACCACCCAAGTACCAATCTGCAGTCTCACCATCCCTTAACTCTGTTTCCAGGCAAAGAGAACGTGCAAAACCATTTTGGTGCCATGCACCAACATTAACCAGTTGTTTATAATGTACTCGGAAATGGAAGTGGCCTTGCAGGTTCTAATAACTATTATGGCAGAGAATTCTCCCAAGGGAATGAAATGAAAAAGTTCTGCTGGGTCCCTGTGAGAGTTCTGCTCAAAGTAGTCAAGGATCAGATCTTGGTTGGTTAACCACAGTTCTTTATTTCCAATCTCTACATTAGTACAGCGTCTCGGATTATTGTCAGAGATGAGACAGATAATACAAGCAGGTCTATTATACCATTCCAAGGAGTTTGAATTACCCATAGGTAGCCAATCACCTTAAGGGAAAATTGGCGGGCAAAGAGGTGTTCTGGCCGTTTGGTTCTCACAGGAAAAGAGTGAGGTGTCAAGCTGTAAATTTCCTTTCCCAAACCAGACCCCTCAGATGTTACCAGTTCACATAACAATCAATGGCCTCAAGGCTTTTGCATGTGATAAGAGATGAGAGGTATCCTCCCTTGAAGTTCCTGCCGGGGCAGCTGGAATGCGGAGGCAGGGATGTGAGGCCTCCTTGTTCACATACTTCACTGGTGTCACCCTCCCGCTTTACTGACTACAACCTCCCGGTCTGGACAAGCATTAATACATAATAGTTACATGGAAAAAGAAAGACATATAGCTACTTTGAAGGTACAGGCATGAATAACATTATGTCTGAATTAGCAGATTCTGACACACTGGCCTCCTCATAATTAACTTCACCTAGCTTTATCAGGAAACATTTTATGGAAAATTCTAACTCGTTTAGGAGCATGCACATTTTCTGAACGAATCCATTCATTGTGTTCCGGACCGAAATCAAGCCATCTAACTAAGTAATACAGTCGGCCCCTACGCATTTTAGAATCTAGAATTTCAGTTATCTCGAAATGAGGGGCCCCCTCCTTCATCAGTGGAGGAGGAGCTGGAGGAACTGGATGCCATGCATTCGGCCCAGGATCTTTCTTCAGTAAGCTGAAATGAAAAACAGGATGCACAGAACTCAGTGATTTAGGCAATTCCAGTTCAAAAGACACATCCGAAATTTTTCGCAACACTTTGTAAGGCCCTACGTATTTCCATCCCAATTTCCTACTGGGTTGTAGGCCATGTATATTTTTAGTGGAGAGATAGACAGAGTCCCCCGGCTGGAGATCCCAGCCTGCTGCTCGGCCCCGATCCGCGTATTTCTTGTAGTCCTCTTTCGCTTGGTCTAGTGCCTTGCCTATTAATGGCCATGAATCTTGCAAGGTCGTCCACCAACTCTTAAAATCCGAGGGGGGGGCATTGGGCACATTCTCAATGGTAGGCAATGGTTTTCCTTCAAAACCCCCCACCGCCATGAAGGGGGAGACCCCCGTGGAAGAATGCACAGCATTGTTGTAGCTATACTCCGCAAATGGCAATAACTCCACCCAATTGTCTTGATGGTAGTTGGTGTAGCATCTTAAAAATTGTTCCAATATTTGATTAGTTCGTTCGGACTGTCCATCGGTTTCTGGGTGGTAACCCGAGCTCAGTGCAGGTTCTATGTCCATCATTTTCAGGAGCTCCTGCCAGAAGTTGGCAACGAATTGACTGCCCCTGTCGGATACCACCCTCTTAGGAAAAGCGTGTAATTTTATCACGTGGTTGAAGAAAGCTTTAGCCATTCCCTTGGCCGTGGGCAACTGCTTAAAAGGGGTGAAATGGGCTTGCTTTGAAAACGTGTCCACCACCACCCAAATAACCGTTTTCCCTTTCGAGGGTGGCAGATTGGTAATAAAGTCCATAGCTATTGCCTCCCAAGGGCGAGAAGGGGTAGGTAAAGGATGCAACAGCCCCGGAACCTTTCCCCCCCCACTTTTTGCACATTAAGCAAGTCTGGCAGGCCAAGACGAAATCGGAAACATCCCGGCGCATGCGCGGCCACCAAAACTGACGTTGAATTAAGTTAAGCGTTTTTAGAAATCCAAAATGCCCTGCCAGTTTGGAAGAGTGGCATGCCAGTAGCACATCCTTACGTTTGCTTTGGGGCACCACCAGTTTGTCTCCATGATACCAACACTGGTTTTCTTTTTTGGAACATTCGTCTATCGCCTCCAGTTCTTCGATTTCCTCGGGAGCATAATCCCCCCCCCAATCGCATGCCCCAATGTCCAGCTGAGTTTTCTTATGCTGGCTCCTAGTAACTACTGCCCCTCCTAACTGCTGGGGGGAGAACATGGAGTCGAACACATCTTCTTTCACACTCTCGTGTTGAGGCAACCTGGAGAGTGCGTCCGCTAAGGAGTTGGCCTTTCCAGGGAAGTGTTTTAACACAAAATTGAACTTGGAAAAGAAATCAGCCCACCGCAGTTGCTTTGCATTGAGTGATCTCTGCGTGCGCAGTGCTTCTAGGTTTTTATGATCAGTCCAGATCTCAAACGGGGTTTGCGCTCCCTCCAGCCAATGCCGCCACGTAGTGAGCGCTAGCCGGATAGCCGCGGCTTCCTTGTCCCACACGGACCAATTTCTCTCCGTGTCGTTAAACTTTTTTGAGATGTAAGCTAGGGGGTGTAACTTCCCATCCGGCCCTTGTTGTAGTATGGCCCCCCCCATGGCCACATCGGAAGCATCTACACGGATTATAAACTCTTTAGTTTCGTCTGGATGGGCTAAGATGGGCTCCGAAGTAAAAAGGGTTTTTAATGTTTCGAACGCCCTCTGGCACTCCCCATTCCAAGCAATTCTTTCCCCCGGCTTCCCGGCCTCCGTCCCCCTCCCCTTGGTTTTCAGCAAGTCCGTTAGGGGGAGGGTGACTGTCGCAAAGTCTTTTATGAAAGTTTGATAGAAGTTACAAAATCCTAACAGGCTCTGTAATTGTTTTCTTGTTCGCGGAGCTTCCCACTGCACCACCGCCTCCACTTTCGCTGGGTCCATTTCCAGCCCTCTCTGAGAAATGCGATACCCTAAGAAGTCTACCGACTCACGATGGAACTCGCACTTTGACAACTTAACATACAGCTGGTTTTTCAGCAAGGTAGAAAGGACTTCTCGGACTAATTTCACGTGCTCTCTCTTATCAGTAGAATAAATCAAGATATCATCTATGTAACATAACACCCCCTTGAACAGGTGCTTGTGCAACACTTCATTTATCAAACTCATAAAGACCCCAGGTGCGCCACTTAAGCCGAACGGCATCACCAGGTATTCAAACTGTCCCAAGGGAGTGTTGAATGCAGTCTTGGGCTCGTCCCCCTCCCTTATGCGCACCCGGAAGTAAGCATCCCGCAGATCTAGCTTGGTGAACATTTTTCCCTTGGCCGCTTCGGTCAACAAGTCTTTTATTAACGGGAGGGGGTAGGCGTTAGTAGTGGAGACAGCATTCAGCTCCCTATAGTCCGTGCACAGGCGCAGGCCCCCGTCTTTCTTTTTCCGGAATAAAACGGGGGCGGCAAAGGGGGACTTCGCTGGCCGGATGAAGCCGCGCGCCAAATTTTTGTCCAGAAACTTACGAAGCTCCTCCCGCTCTAAGGGACTCATGGAATAAAGCTTTCCCTTAGGGAGTTTCTCGCCCGGGAGTAGCTCGATGGCACAGTCCGACAGTCGGTGGGGGGGTAACTCATCCGCCTCGGTCTCGCTGAACACTTCCATTAAGTCTCTATACTCCTTGGGCACTAGGCAGGGGGCGAGGGCGAGGGCGGTGGGTTGGGGAGGAGGGGTTGGCGGTCCCGGGCCCCACTCCGAGTCCCATTTGTGCGTCAGGCACTGGTCATCCACCCAGGAGATTTTCCCTTCACTCCACTTGATGTAAGGGTCGTGCGAACTCAGCCAGGGGCTGCCCAGCACCATGGGGAATTGGGTGTTTGGGGTGATGACGAATGCTCGCTTCTCCCAATGCTCCCCAGTTCCCAGAATCAGGCCCTCAGTTTCAGCCACACACTCTTCTTTCATTTCCGACCCATCCATTTGGGTGAATTTTAGGGGCTCAGCCAGCGGGGTGACTCTTGGTCCCAACCCTTCCACCACCAAAGGGCTAATTAAGTCTCGAGCACACCCAGAGTCAATTAGGGCGCGGAGTCTCATGTGCGTGCCCGACCCCGGGGTCATTACTGTCACTACCATATATAACAGGGGGCCAGGGATGCTCACCGGAGATGGCGCTTCTTGGCGGGGGACCTGCAGCTCTGCGCCGCTCACTGCAGGCCGTTGGAGTTTCCCGACATCTGCGTTTCCATCAGCTCCAGCTCCCCTTGTTCGCTCATGGCTCCTTCTAGTTGCAGCGCACGGGGTTTGAGCAGGGTCTTCCCTCTGCTAGGAGTGCTCCCCGCCACGGGTGTCGAGGTCTTCGGCCCCTTCCCTCCCCCTCTCGGGCACGCTGAGGCAAAGTGGCCACTTTCCCCGCATTTCATGCACAACCCTTGTCGAAACCGGGCATCCCGGATGTCTTGCACACTGGGCTTTGGCTTTGCTCTCGGCACTACTTTGCTGGCCGCTGTAGCCGACGTTCCCATCTTAATGAGAGTAAATCGCTCCTCCACGTCGGTTGCCGCCCGCATCCAAGTGGCCAACGTTCCCGGGCGGCCCCCCAACAGAACAGTCTCGTAGATTTCCGGGTTAAGACCTTCCCGGTACTTCTCCATGAAAAGTTCCTCGGGCCAACCGTGGATTTTGGCCGCAATGCGCCGGAACTTATCGGTGTAGTCCCTCACTGTGGACCTCCCCTGAAACAGCTTCCGTAGTTGGTTCCGGGCCTTTTCTTCTCCCAGAGGGTCTTCGTATTGGTGCCGGAGGGCCCACATGAAATTGTTCAACGAACGTAACTCAGGTCCGGGGGCATCGTGTAGGCTCACATACCAATCGCTGGCGGTGTCTTTCAGCTTGGATCCGATGTAGCCAATCCGCTCCCTCTCTGTAGGATAGAGATGGCCCCAGCTGTCCAGGAACCGCTCGATCTCCAACAGGAAGAAACGCAGCTTCTCGGGGTCCCCATCGAAAGTAGTCGTCAGAGGGTCGGAGGGGGCTGGGCGGGCGATCGGGCCGGTCGGCACCGGGACCGGTGCTGGGGCGGGACCTGGTACCTGTGGAGGGGTGACCGGCGGGGCCGGCTGCGCCGGTGGCCTCGGCTGCACGGGCGCCTGTGGCTGAACCGGGGCTCCTCCGGGAACCACCGGCGGCTGCTGAACTCCCGTCACCGGGCCTGGGAGAGCCTCTTGCATGACCCTCATAGCATCTCGAAATTGGTACTGGAGATCGAGGGTCAATTCTCGTAGTTCGGCGGTGAGTTGGAGCCGTAAATCTCCCATCATCCGGTCTAGATGTGGCATCTGATCTCCCCGATATGGATCGGGCCCATACGGGCCGGTTCTCTCTCCCTCCATGGGCTGGCGACACGGTTCTCCTCCGTAGATCGGCTCGCAGTCGTCTCCCAGGTAGCTCGGCCTCCCTCGATCGAGCTGATCGCCAGGGAACGAAAACCGTGCCCCTTTCCGGTCGTGCACCCACGAATCCACGGTCCCACGACCGAACTGGCTCCAAGCGTACTTGGGGGTCCCGCTCTGAAGAGGAGGTAGGCGCGGGATGTAGTGAGCCCCCTGAATCGTAGTCACCGGCACTTCGGGGCCCCCTCCGCCGCCTCCACCACCGTTCCCCTGGTCCGTCGGGGTGGCGGGGATATCTTCGGGGGTAGTAGGGGTGGGGACCGTGTCGTCATCTGACATGGTCAGGAACGGCTAAGTCCCAGTCACAGATCTCTGACAATCTGTGAGAGTTCTGCTCAAAGTAGTCAAGGATCAGATCTTGGTTGGTTAACCACAGTTCTTTATTTCCAATCTCTACATTAGTACAGCGTCTCGGATTATTGTCAGAGATGAGACAGATAATACAAGCAGGTCTATTATACCATTCCAAGGAGTTTGAATTACCCATAGGTAGCCAATCACCTTAAGGGAAAATTGGCGGGCAAAGAGGTGTTCTGGCTGTTTGGTTCTCACAGGAAAAGAGTGAGGTGTCAAGCTGTAAATTTCCTTTCCCAAACCAGACCCCTCAGATGTTACCAGTTCACATAACAATCAATGGCCTCAAGGCTTTTGCATGTGATAAGAGATGAGAGGTATCCTCCCTTGAAGTTCCTGCCGGGGCAGCTGGAATGCGGAGGCAGGGATGTGAGGCCTCCTTGTTCACATACTTCACTGGTGTCACCCTCCCGCTTTACTGACTACAACCTCCCGGTCTGGACAAGCATTAATACATAATAGTTACATGGAAAAAGAAAGACATATAGCTACTTTGAAGGTACAGGCATGAATAACATTATGTCTGAATTAGCAGATTCTGACAGTCCCTCATTGGATGATAATTCTTCTCTGTATTTCCCCTCGAGTAGAGCCCACTGTCTATGTTTGTATTTAGTAGTCTTTTTGAAGCCAGAGTTTTTCCTCGGCTTTGACGTCTTACTAACAAATTGGTATGTTAATTCTAACCAACAGCAGGACCCATACACATTGACAGAAGGGGCAATGAGAAAACAGCGAAAGTATTAGCTAAAGAAAGTGTAAATCACTTAGAAGGCTGACACTGATGAGCAATAGCTTTCTGGAAGCAGGAAGTCTGGAATAATTGGATCCCACTTGTCTATACAGCAGAGAGGTCTTGATGGGAGCAAGATAAATGAATGAAACAAGATAAAGGCAAGATGGACTATGTGAGTGTGTACTTATGGCACCTGTAAAACATCTCCCCATTTTTAAGCTTACTTTTCATAATTCAGAGCATAGACAGAAAGAGATCTCTTTTCTCGGTTGTAAAACTAGGCTGCTTTCATCTCTGTTAGCTATTAAGTAAAACAGTCTGTTTACCAGGTGTGCAGGTTTCAAGATGATGTATTTATTTCTGCCTCTATCCCTCCCTTTCCCCATGATTCAAGACGGATGTTGTTAAATGAACTCCCATTCATTTAAACTGGGTTGTACAAGAGCAGTGGTGTACCTAGCCTATTTGGCACCCGGTGTGGATAATTTTTTTTAAAAAAACTTCCTCTATTTCCCCCCCTCAAGTCACAGCTGACCTATGGTGACTTCATGGGTTATCAAGGAAAGAGATGTTCAGAGATAATACTTTAAAACAAAAAAATTAGAAAAACTGTCCTGAAGATGTCCACCAGGCAGGCACTGAACAAGATGGTTTTCCCAGACAAACAGCACTCCAAGCCATAGATCAGAGCAGCAGCACTCCAAAAGATCTACCCATGAAATGGAGTCCAGCTGCATGCCTTTTTTTCTCTTTGCCCATGCTCAGAAAACCACTGTGTGTTAAGACGAAGGAGAAGAGAAGAGATTGAATTTATGCCCTGCCCTTCACTTGTAGTCTCAGAGCAGCTTACAAACTCCTTTCCCTTTTCTCCCCACAACAGACACCCTGTGAGGTAGGTGGGGCTGAGAGAGCTCTGAGACATCTGTCCTTGAGAGAACAGCTGGTACAAAGCTATGGCTTGCCCAAGGTCATCCAGCAGGTGCAAGTGGAGGAGCGGGGAATCAAACCCGGTTCTCCCAGATTAGAGTCCGTGCTCTTAACCACTACACCAAACTGGCTCTCTAAGAGAATTGTCATGATGGGTCTGACATTTTGTGCTTCCCTCTAAGCTCTGCTCCCATTACCTGGGAGAGCTGTCTCCCTCTCCTGTTCCCTCCTCTCGTTCAGAAGTACTGTAAACTAGAAGAAAAATACCTAAAGAACAGACTTGAGAGCCTTAAAGTGGCAGCCCTGGATATTTCCCAATATACCTGAATATTTCTAGATTTTTCAGGACCCAGTTAATCAGTATCCCCCCAAATCGCAATACTATCTAAATACCTGAGTGTGAGTGTGTGTGTGTGTGTGTAAAAATATGGATGGGATCTATCCAAGCATACAACCCTAGAGGTATAGCCTGCTGCAGGAAAGATTCTACTAGCCATTTTGCTGAATACAGATCATACCTTATCCAAGACTATTCAATAAGCTTAAATGCAGAAGGAGAGATCTGAACCAATTAAGAATATGAGAGCATGAAAAGAACTCAGCTGGTCCATTAGAGCAGCATCCCGTTCCCCACAGTTGCCCGCCAGATGTCCCTGGATGGCCTAGAAATTGGAAAAGAGACCAGGGTTTCCCCTTGTTGTTCTCCCCATCAACTTGTATTCAGAATTACACTGAATTACACTGAATTTGACAATTTGTCAACTAACAGCTTTAAGAAGCTAACAGCTTATTAAAGACCTATCCTCCATGAATTTGTCTAATCCCCTTTTAAGGCCACCTAGGCCAATAAGAACCCTGCTAGAAAACCTCAGTGTAGCATTTCTAAACCTAAAAGGCTACCTACAGAACTGCACTTAATCAAAAAAATGTTATTAACTACTTTAAGTTGTGATGATAGTTGTAGGATCATGATTCCTCACAAATTTTCCAAAGCAATTAATGTTATATTCTGCTCACCTCACTCAGACAAGGCTCTATAACAGGCTGACCTTTTCTGCTAAGCTTATGAAGAGTGATGCTTTAGCTGTGCTCTCCTTGTAAACCTGCAGGCAAAAAAATATAGATTCCCACACAGGAAAGAAAGAGCACTTGGAATGATGTAGTGCTCCAAGTAACCAGATAAAAGAGCTTCAAGAAGCCTTGAAAAGATAGCGGATTTAAAAGACGGAATTGTTTTTATGTGCTGCTTTCACACTTGAGAGACCCCAAAGCCGCACTGTTCAGAGCAACGTAATAGATACTGGAGGTGTAATGGCTTGCCACAGTGAGTATATGGCCAACAATAGAACAATAGAATTATGGTGTTTAAAGGAACGGAAGGGGTCATCAAATCCTCTTCTCCACACTGGTGCAGGGTTACATATGTCTAATGTTGCAGTTGTCTATCTGGGTGTGAATCCCATTGACCTGAATGAGACTTACTTCTCAGCAAATGCACACAGGAGCATGCTCAGGGAAAAGATGCTTGTTTCAAAGCAGGATATTCTCTTTGCAACAACATTTCCATCTCAAAGTAATCCTAGTTCCAACTTCCTTTTTCTAATTACCATATAATTCACATGAAGTTTATATTTAGAATTTTCCTGCCCATGAGTGAAAGTACATGGCCACTGAAATGTCAGCTACTCATTAACTGCATTTAAATATGTCTGATTCCCCACAGCTCTTACCTACAACATCAAAAAAAATCAATAGCCCTTAATAACAGCTGAGTCAAGTATTTTATTAGCTCATGTCTCTCTATTCATTCACAAGAGCAAGTACATGTACACTTGAGATCAAAAGGCAAAGTTTCTACTGAAGCACCTTCTCCAAAGTGATGAGAGTCCAGTGTCCATCAGACAACATGGCATTACACAGTGATATACATTATAAGAAATAATGAAGAACAGATGTACATGTGCTTTTGGCCTTAGGTCCAAAAGGGTAATTCATGTGTCTCCATTACAGTGAGAAGCACAGTCTCCAGATAAAAGGCCATGTTATGCATCTATCCATAAAGGAGATACATTTGGACATTATACCAGTCCTATCATATAAAAATTCTGGAATACTGCAGAAGACTGTGTGGCCATCCTACACTTACAAACTTCTGTCTCCTGACCGACATTGTCAACCCTAGCAGATAAACAACTGTTTGATATAGAGGAGAGGGAACCACACTGAATTCAGCATCCATTTACTTCAACCCAGTTTACAAGGTGATCAGCACTGACAGAGCTACTGTCATTGATAAGCTGAGAAAGGTGGTCTCCAAGGATACTCTAGGTGCTAAAATTCGGGACTCCCCATCCCGAAAGTCCAGTTGGAGAGATACCATTTCTGCTCACAGATTGTTCTTGCTGGATCAGGGCAGATATAAGCAAAAAGGTGGGGTTGCCAACCTCCAGGTGTGGCCTGGCATTCTCTTGGGATTGCAACTGATCTCTATACTGTAGTTCTCCTGGAGAAAATGACATCTTAGATGGGTGGAGTTTATGGCATCACATCCATGGTCTTACTTCCCCAAACTCCACCCTCCCAGGCACAATCCCCAAATCTCCAAGAATTTCCAACTGGGAGTTGCAAACCCTAGCAAAAGGTTACACTGGATCTTGGATTTCCTTCAAAAGAGAATAACTTTTATGATGGCTGACTAGGTCTCATCTGGTTTAATTTCTGCTCCACAAACTCTGAAGCCAAACTACCCTGAAGAACACAGAATCTCAACAGCAATTTAACAGGAGTAGGAGACATTGGCTTTATTGTTTCAAGAAGGATGTTTAAATATTTGTAAATATATTCATATACCAATAAATGTGTTTTTAAACTATGAAATGTTGGAGAAATGAGCATGTAATGCAAGGCCTGAGAAATTCAGTCATTATAGGGTTAACTATGCAACTTGTTTGTTTACCTATGTTAGCCTGGAAGTGATACCTGGCAGCTGGCCAATTATCTGTAAACCCGGGAAAACTAAAGGTGTACTGTCTTGCTAATTGGTAAATGATATCAGGTGTTTCCTTTCAGGGGTCAAGAAGAAGGAGAGATCCTCCATTACAATCTCTCACTCTCTATCAGCATGTCTTAGTGTGAAGACGGAGCACAATGCAGCTCCTTAGAAAGCATGTTTTGTTTATTTGTAGCTAATCCTGTTTACCTTTTCCCTTTAGTAATAAACTTCTTTTAAACCAAAAGAAGCAATCTCTTCTTTCCAGAAAAGCAAGATTCATTACTCTGAATTTTTCTTGATTATTGGACAAAAGTCCTAACAAATGGTAGCAGAGAGCATGGTTCTTAAAAGATGGTTCTTCTCTTAAAAGCTTTCTGGATTGATTGAGAAAGAGAAATAGGGAATAAGAGCTAGAGGCTTGGATTTTTAAAATGACCACTTTTTTTCCTTCCTGCTCTCAGAGCAATCTTGCAGCCAGAAAGGCCCAACCCTGTTTCCTTGCTGATCAGGGGAAAACCTATGCTGGATTGTAGTTTGCCAGGAGCAAAGGATCTTTTTTGACTGGATTAATTTTTGCCTGCTGTAAGTGGAGCTGAGCCTTGGAGCACCTGAGAGACGCTGCTGCCCGGAGTACAAAGGAAGGCGAGGCAAAGGAGCTTTTGAACTTCGCGCTGCTGCTTCTGCTGCAGAGAAAGGAAAGATTAACCCTGCCAGCTCCTGGAGAAGTAGATGACTGAGCCAGAACCTGTGCTTCTACCTCAAATCCAAAGGGACGTGAGTAAAAAAAAGAAAATGGCTTTTAATGCCCCATCCCAAGAAATGCCAAACCTCAGACTTACAAAGGCTAACTATCAGTGGTGGGAGGAGTATTTGAAGAGTCGCCTGCAGACTCACAATGCCCTTCAAGTATTAACAACTGAAAATCCTCCAGAAACTGACCCTGATAAGACACAATTCCTTATGATGGATGGTTTTGCTAAAGCCCTGATTTTAGGGAGTATTCCCTACACAGAGGTACCAGGATTAAGAGGGCTAGCCACGTCCAGATTGATGATTAAACACTTAAAGGATAAATTTGATAAGCACAGCAAGAGTAAAATCTATTCCCTCAAGGGAAAGATTTTTGATTTCAGGATGAAGGAGGGAGACTGCCTTCCCAAAGAGATGGACAAATTAATGGGCATTTACACACAGCTTAAAGACCTGAATGAAGCACCCTCTGATACAGATATGATTTCTTCAATTCTCAAGGGTCTGCCTGGTTCCTATAAGTCTGTAACCAGTATGATTAGACTGAAAGATGATCTGACTCTAGAAGGTCTTTTGTCTGCACTAACTGAGGAATATGATTCTAGAAATTTGAAAGAAAGTTTGTCTGATGAATTGTCTGTTTTGAGTCTAAAGCATGGACAGAGATTTAAAAGGAAAATAGAGTGTTTTATATGTGGGAAAAATCATCTTGCAAAGTACTGCTCTTCTAAGTATGCACCTAATGATGAGCCCCAAGAACAAAGAGCCACAGGAGCACATGGTTCCAGTAATAAAGAACCAGCCAGTGGAAGGGGAAGCCATTATGAGAGGAGCAGAGGTCACGTTTCACAGGCACAGCACAGAGGAAAGACGTTTGCAGCACAGACACAGAGCAAAGGTCATAATTTTAGGATCACTGATGATTTTAACACAGATGATAAGAAAATATTTTTAATCGATTCTGGCGCTTGTACACATGTGTGTAGAGAAAAAGCCTGGTTTAGTAACATAGATGTTGAGAACAAACCAAGAATTTACCAAGCTAACAGGCAATTATTGAATGTACAAGGCGTTGGGACTGTAAAATTGCGATTGTCTACTACAGATAATCAAATAATTGATGTTGAATTGCAAAATACAGCTTATGTACCTGAAGCTGTTGAGAACTTAATTTCAACAAAAAGTCTCATGAACACAGGACATCATGTCCTGCTCAAACCAGAGCAAGGAAGCAAGGTCTCTACCAAGGATGGAGAGCTTGAATTTAAAGTGGAAGATAAAAATGGCTTTCATTACTTTGTAAATTGTGATGATGAGGAGACAGAAGCTTTTGATGTTGATCCTGATGAGGAAATAGAGACTGTTGATGATAAGGAACAGATTTGCCAGACTAAGGATGCTTGTGATGATGCTTGTAAACATGAAAAATGTTTATTTTCGTGGCATATTAAAATGGGACATAGAAATTTGAAATCTGTTGAGCAGTTGTTAAAGCAATGTGGAATACCTGTTGTGCATTGTGAAAAGAGTGAAACTAGATGTGAGACATGCCTCAGAGCAAAGGGAGATGCCCCAAGTTATTCTGGGAAAACTCCAGCGCAAAATCAAGAATTTTTGGAAACTGTATACAGTGATCTTGTTGGGCCTTTACCTGCATCCCTAGGTGGGAACAAATATTTTGTGACTTTCACAGAGAATAAAACAAAATACACTTATGTGTATATGCTGAGAAGCAAGGATGAAACACTGCGTAGATTTAAAAATTATGTGGCTATTGTTAAAAATAAATTTGGCAAAGCACCTCAAAGCTTACTCACAGATGGAGGTGGTGAATATTGTAATGCTGAATTCAAACAATTTCTACAAGAGCAAGGAATTCAACATAAAGTATCCATTGCTTATTCACCCCAGCAAAATGGAGCTTCTGAGAGATTAAATAGAACACTGCAGGGGATGTGCAGAGCTATGCTGATGCATTCTGGACTGCCAAACGGTTTATGGGCAGAAGCCCTGAACACAGCAGTGTACTTACACAACAGATTGCCCTCAAAGATTATTGGAACCTCCCCTTTTCAGGCTTGGTTTGGAAGACAGCCTGGTCTAAGGCATATCAAAGCTTTTGGTGCAAAAGGGTATGCACACATACCAAAGGAAAAGAGGGGAAAGCTTGATTCCAGATCTGAAACTGGACTTATTGTAGGCTATCCTGTTGGTGGGAAAGGGTACAGGATATACAATCCCCAAACCCACACAGTAGAAGAACACAATGTTGTTTTTATTGATGAGACTGTATTGCCTAGTGTTTCCACTGCAGCTGATCCAAAGATGCCTGGGACTGCACCTGATGAGTTCGTTGCTTGGCTACCTGTAGTGACTGCTGGTGAACTGGCCGGGGAACTGGCAAGTGAAGCAGCAGGTCCACCTTCTGAGGAAACTACTGAAACAGAAGGGGAAGCAGGGGCCACACCAGAGGAAGCGGCTCAACCCACAGCAGAACCCACAGCAGAACCCACACCCGGTGTGAGGCGATCAGAAAGGAGCACTAAGGGACAACCTCCAATGAAGTATGGATTTTGTGAACTTGTGCAACCTGCAAAGGAACCCAGGAACTGGAAGGAAGTTTGCAACTTACCTGCGAGTGAAAGAGGCAGATGGCTTGAAGCAATGGAACAAGAGCTGCTATCCATTAGCGAAAAAGAGGCCTGGACTCTCACTCAACTACCTCAAGGCAGAAACCCTGTTGGATGTAAATGGGTCTTCAAAATTAAGCACAAGGAAGATGGAACTGTGGAGCTATACAAAGCACGCCTAGTAGCTAAAGGCTACTCACAGCAATATGGGACTGACTATTTTGAAACTTTTGCTCCAGTTACTGACCAAGCAACATTCAGAACACTTCTAAGTGTTGCAGCATCTAGGAACATGATAGTAGAGCATCTTGATGTAAAGACTGCTTTTCTCAATGGAGAACTATCTGAGGAGATCTACATGGAACAACCTGAAGGTTTCAAGGTCAAAGGTCAAGAAAACTACGTCTACAAACTTAATAAAGGACTCTATGGCCTAAAGCAAGGCGCAAAGGCCTGGTATGACAAACTTACTGAACTTTTAAAGAAGCAAGGTTCCAAGCAAGGGAAAGCTGAACCTTGTCTGTACACTAGAATCAGAAATGGACAATACCAGTATGTTCTTGTTTACGTTGACGACTTGATCGTGGCTTGTCAAAACAAAGGAGACATCAAAGCAATAGCTGATGGACTGAATAAGGAAGTGGAAGTCAAACAGCTAGGAGATGTTCAACAATACCTCGGAATGCAAATTGAGAGACTCGAGCATGGAACTTTTCTTTTATGCCAGAAAAGAAAGATTATGGACTTTATAGAATCTGTTGGCATGAAGAACTGCAAAGCTTCATCAATCCCACTTGAACCTGGATATCTGAAGGAGAAGGACGGCACACCACTAAAGGACATAGGAGGATACAGAGAGGCTGTCGGAAAGCTCTTGTACCTGAGCAAATCAACGCGTCCAGATATTACAGCGGCAGTTGGATTTCTAAGCAGAAAAGTAAGTTCGCCAAATCATCATGATTGGAGCGCAATAAAGAAGATGGCACGTTACCTAAGAGGAACAATGGACTTAAAACTAAAAAATTGCACCAACTGAACAACCAAGACTAGTTGGCTACATGGATGCCAGTTGGGGAGAAGAGATGAACAACTACAAGTCTACCAGTGGATACCTATTCTTTTATGGAGATGGACTGATAGACTGGACTAGTAGAAAGCAGACTGTTGTAGCGCAATCCACAGCAGAAGCTGAGTGCATTTCAGCAGCAAGTGCCTGCAGCAGACTTGAATGGATCTTTGAGATGTTGAAAGATTTTGGAATAATTGAACCTGTACCTATACTTATGTTAGAGGATAATCAAGCTTGTATAACTATATGTAAGGAAGAGAGCACGACTGCTAGAAGTAGATCTATTGGTATTAAATGTGCATTAGTTAAAGATTTGTACCAGAAAAAACTGATAGAGATTAAGCATTGTCGTACAGAAGAGATGGTGGCTGATATTCTGACTAAGCCACTGACCAAAGACAAGTTTGAAAGACTTCGTGAAATGTTGAATATGCTTGATGCTAATGCTGGATAATGTTTTGTGTATGCATGTATAATGACTTGCATTTCAGGTCTTGAGAAGGGGTGTTGGAGAAATGAGCATGTAATGCAAGGCCTGAGAAATTCAGTCATTATAGGGTTAACTATGCAACTTGTTTGTTTACCTATGTTAGCCTGGAAGTGATACCTGGCAGCTGGCCAATTATCTGTAAACCCGGGAAAACTAAAGGTGTACTGTCTTGCTAATTGGTAAATGATATCAGGTGTTTCCTTTCAGGGGTCAAGAAGAAGGAGAGATCCTCCATTACCATCTCTCACTCTCTATCAGCATGTCTTAGTGTGAAGACGGAGCACAATGCAGCTCCTTAGAAAGCATGTTTTGTTTATTTGTAGCTAATCCTGTTTACCTTTTCCCTTTAGTAATAAACTTCTTTTAAACCAAAAGAAGCAATCTCTTCTTTCCAGAAAAGCAAGATTCATTACTCTGAATTTTTCTTGATTATTGGACAAAAGTCCTAACATGAAAAACGTGTTGTGCTGATAGAAATAGCTACTTAATCTCCCAGACAAAAGAAAGTATGGAGTTTATATATTTTGCAGACAAGAGGGCCCAGGAAGTTAACTAGCTTCCACCAGTAGGTAGAAGTGAGAATTTTATCCCATATTTTATACCAATTATTAACCTTTTGGGGATAAGGCAGCTATACAATTATTACCTACAAATGAGCGAAATCTACTTCTGCGAATCAAACTTACATTGGACTGTGCTTTCTTCTGAAAAGTGTTGTCAGTTAATCCATGCCACCTCAAGAACGCTGTAATAAAAGCTTATTTTGTTTCCTGAGTTGGTTTTTTAAAAAACCATTGGCACATTGACATTACATACAGCCAAGGAAAGTTTGGGGAAAGGGCTTATCTTATATCTGAATGGAAATATCACTAATTGCAGCTTAAAGCACTCCTCTTGGGAAAGGGCACACCTCCTGCCTCCACTACAACTTGTTTGCATGCTTCTTGAAAAGGGCCCTCTTTATGTTGTGTGGCTGGAAATACCACCAGCCACATAATGTTGCTTTGTGTTCCTGTGATACAGGTTACTTAATGCTCCATGACAACTTGTATCTTCATGCAATATTTCCTGCATAACTGTTTGTTTAACCAGATTTTAATTCAAGTACTAAGCACAGAATGATGCACAGAAAAGAGTTCTGTTTATCATCACTAGACCAAAAGGTAAAGATTCTTTTCAACTCAAGAATTAACTTCTGAATCTGAATTTTTGGGGTCTAAAAATACCTTGAAATTTTTTGAAATATCTGCTCTGTGAAATAGCACTTTGGCCTAAGGTATCTCAGTAAAACTGTACAACTCTGCACTCTGTGAATGCTCAGTGTCTAAGCTAAACTATCTTTTCAAAGAGACAGAAAGCTGAATAGTTTTCTTGGAAGATTTTGCTGGTCTTTAAGGTGGCACCGGATTCACATTTTGTTCTACAACAACTAACATGGCTGCCCACCTGTCAGCAGTTTTTTCCTTTCAAAGCTCAACTTATTCCCTGCCTGGGCAAGCAACACATATTTACTAGAGGTAAAGTGGGAGCTTGGACGGAGAGTGGGTGGCTGTCAAGAGCCAGAGTCCCACTGTGGGGCTGGTGAGGGGGACAGGCTCGGGTGGTCATTCACATGCTGGGTGGGGGGGCCACCAGGGCAATGCACACCTGGCTGCTTGCTTGCTTGCTTGCTTGCTTGCTTGCTTCCTTCCTTCCTTCCTTCCTTCCTTCCTTGTGTGCCTGCCTCTGCCTCTCTGGCCACATATTTGGCAAATCCTCCTTAGGGCATGCATCTTTAAAAACTTTTACCTGCCTGCACACACACACGCACACACATGCTACCTCTAGCCAAACTTTTAAAGCATTCCCTGTCGATGATTTTTTTTTCTCCAGTGATCTAAGATTAGTGATAAACTCATATCGCTAGACTCAACCTGCTGGTTAAAAAAATACCAACATTTAAAAGATGGAAAACTTAGGCAGTAGTGGAGCTTGTACACTGATGAAGGGGGGAGAACCACTAAAGTTCTGTTAAGATGGCCACCTTTTTTTTTTTAAAGATTTTTATTGATTTTATCTATTTCTACTACTACATCGCTACTTTTCTAAGCTATATTTACCTTATACAGAGTGTGCTTTAACATTTGCTTAATATTACCTTACCATTAATACATATGAAGCATTTTAAACCTTGGTTAATATTCAATTAAGATTGTTACTGATGATATATGAAAAATAAAAAAGCTGTTTGACAGACATGTTCTTTTGAAGGAATGCTTAATTATACAAATTATATATAATATATAAGTGCGATTTCAAAAAACATTTCAGCCCTTATTTCTTCTTTCTTCCTCTTCTTGTCTTAACAGTCTCTTCTTGTACCTTTGGAGCTGCTGCTCCTTTTTCCGAGTCAGAAATTTCTTCTTCGCTCTTTGAGCTATCAAATCCATACATACTTTCTTGCGATGCCAGCGAACCATCTGAGTCTCTCTCTTTTCTCTTTTCTTTGCTTTTTCCCAAAAAACTTTTTGCCTGTTGAACAGAGTCAATCTTGTATTTTTTGTCTTTGATGCTGAAGCTCAGTCCTTCCGGAACATTCCACCTGTAGATAATAGATTCAGACTGTAGCCAAGATGTCAGTTTTCCATAGGCTTTCCTTCTTTTCCTTATTTCAAATGGGATATCTTTCATCACTTTAACTTCTTTTCCTTTGATCTTCAGAACCGCTTTGTTTGTGGTCCTAAGCACCACATCTCTTGTTGACTTTTTGGAGAACCTTATCTGAATCTCACCAGGCAGGCTTTTCTTTTTAGTATAGTCTGGATAGGTTCTGTAAACCATATCCATATCGCTTTTTATTTCCGCTGCTTTTAAGCCCGTCACTGGTTCAAGCGCTTCACTTAACAGATTTTTAAGGTCTTCTCCTTTATCCTCTGGTACATTCTGAAGTCTTAGGAAAAAATTCGACCTTTCCATCTGTAGTTTCAAAAGCTGATCAGAGTGGAAGGCCTTTTCTTTCTCCGCTTTTTGTAGCCTTGAATCATGATTTTTTACTGAAGTCTTAACTTCCAGAAGTTCTCGCTGCAGCTTCTCTGTAGTTTTATTCGACTCCTTCAGGTCCAGCTGCATCTTGTCAATCTTGACGTTGAGAGCTGTCATTTGGTCCACTAGAGGTCGCAATAACAAGGAGAACACAGTGCTCATCTCTGTGGTATCAACCTTTGAACTCGGAGCTGTACTTCCTAGTTTGGGGGAAGGTTTCGGTTTCCCCGCCATTGTTGAGGCTGCGCTTCTTTGTTGATAGTTAGATAAGATGGACGAAAGAAGCAAATTCTACGACTGCGCTTATATCTTTTTAAAGTTCATATCCTCTAAAGAGCGATGCCGCCATCTAGCAAGCCGAACGTGCGTTTTTCATGCAGTAACGCCACGTAAAGAGTCCCGTAAGTACGCCAGTCTCGAGGGGGGGGTTTGCTCCACCCGCCTTTCCCGCTGTGTTCTGTTTATTTTTACTTCAGACTCACGTTTTCTCCGTGTGTAACTATAAGTTCCAGCTTCAAAGCTTCGCACTCTCTGCTGCTTCTCGGTTTTGTGCTTTTAGCCATACGGCTCCCACGGACTTGGGGAACCTATGGGGGTGATGAAAGGGGACCTCGATCCCTCGATCGCCACCGTAGGGAGAGATCCCCTTCGTGCCACCCCAGGCAGAGCCCCTTCACTAGGGTCTCTGGGGGCTCGGCACTAGTCCGAAGCCCCTTCTTCCCGCCGGATACGGATCGCGCTCCCTGCAGATGCGGAGGAGCGCGTCCGCCATGGTCGCAAATCTTGCCGGAAGTCAAGATGGCCACCTAAAATACAGCTGGAAGAATCTCTTATTTCAAAAACTATGCCCAGTATGAAACTGACCAATAAGGAGAGACCAATCACACCACACACACACAAAAGAAAAGTTTGGTACCACAACACTATTCAGGTTTTCTCATTGATATGCAGAATATATACTCTGCAATTCCCAATAGAAAAAACCGAGGAAAAAGGGTGCTATGTGCAGGGACAGAATTCAAAGTAAAGCCCTACCAACTTGACTGCAGTGAAAATCAGAAGTAAGCTATGCATGCATAATAGGCCTTCAGCAATCATTTGTGAGTTTTGCCATTTTATGCAGTAAAACTCAGCTGCAAAGTGCATTGAAAGTGGACTGAAACCGTATTATTCAGCATGTGTGAAAGTGCTCAGTTCTGCTTACCATTTTGCCATGATAGGGATTTCAGGACAGAAGGTTACATTTATAGCTCATTTTATTTTCCATTACTCAGATGCTGTTAGTCAATTGTTGCTCAGTTGTATGCTTTTTCATTTGGTAACTGATAAGTCAGGAGTCCATGGAATAGTGAAACAGCTAGATCTCTATTGCTGGTCCGGATGAAGCATACAACCCAGGGCTCGAAGCCCTCCTTTTATGCTGGTCAGGGACAATCCCCTGACCTCACCCAACTGGCCTGATAGGCTATTAGAAGTCTATTTACATTTCATAGGTTCCCTGGGAGAAACCTAGGTACATGATTGGTGGCCGGTTTGAATCCACCTGGCCTTTGTTCTACCTGGCTGAAGCTCAGGTAGTTTCTTGGCCATGTGCTCTGGCCATGCTCTGGCCATGTGCTCTGGCCATGCGGTCGCAATTAGGGGAGCACATGGCGACCGCATGGTCAATACATAACAGTAACAGAAACCGCTTATACAGCTAAGAAGTATTGGAGTCGGGAGTCAGATGAGTAAATTCCACACACCCAGGGGTAGAATGAGTTGACTGCAGTTTTACCACATTGTTAAAGATGCCTCAGCCATTATTTGTGGGTATGGGCTGGTGTTGTGTTCCAATGGCAATCACCATGCGGTCAGGGCATGGAGTCCAGAGCAAGCAATGGCCAGGCACAGTCAGAGCTTCGCTCCAGAACACAATACACTGGCTGGATTGTAATTTAGACCTGTAGGTCAGCCAGGATGCAAATAGGGGTGAATTACCTGGGGGAGACTTAATTGTATTAATTGTAATCCTATCAGAGTGTGTGGGCGAGGCCAGGGGCGCAGTTTAGGTACGCATATAAGCAGACCCCCAAGTCCAGCTCAGACACGTGTTCTTGAACCTCCTAATAAACCATGAGCTGATTTCACTTGAAGGCGTCTCTGGACTGAGTACTTTACACTGGCAACGAGGATGGGATCCTGCTGAGCGACACCAGCACTGACTCCAGGGCAGCATCGAGCTCTGATCTGACAGCAACCAGCACTGCTTGGTTCCAGTGCCTCCCCGCACCACCGACTGTCCCAGAGGACATCACTCACCGCTCCTGAGAGGATGGCAGCCGCTCTGGGACAGCTCTTTGCATTCGACCCCTCTTGCCCCGAGCTTTGGGAAGCTTGGGTACAAACCCTGAAGTACTTCTTCCTGGTCCAGGAGACAGACAACGCAGAGAAGAAGAAGACTTGGCTGATCAGCTCTTGCGGTGTCTCCATGGTCCTCCTGGTCCAGAGCTTAATCACTCCCAAAACGCTGTACGATGCCAGCTACGAGGAACTCATCACGGCGCTGACCACCTACTTTGTGCCAAAACCGTCTAAGATGGTGCTGCAGATGGACTTCTGCTCTTGCACACAGATGACTGGTGAGTCAGCTGCTGACTACATGACAGACCTCTGGTGGCTAGCTGTGGGGTGCGAATTCCCTTCAGCTTTTAACCCAGTTTGTCTGAGGGGTCTGCGAGCCAAAGCTCTGGTGGAAGCTCGTTGCCACCGATGAACTGCGGCTGGACATGGTGTGCAAAACTGCAGTTGCATTCAAAAAGGTGCAACAGGACCACCGGGGTCTACCATGCACTGCCTGGTGACTACCCACAGCCCTGCCACGATGTCTGATGAGGAGGAGGATGTCCTGCAGCTCCGAAGGCCAGGCCAAAGGGAACAACCGAAACCTGCTGCCGCCTCACCACAGGTCACCCCAAAGACCTCTGCATCCCCAAGGACGACGCGTGCCAGCTGCGGCAATCCCCATGACTGCTGGACCTGCCACTTTCACGACACAGCATGCTGTTCCTGTGGCAAGATGGGCCACATTGCCTGGGTTTGCTGCTCCTGGGCCTCCCAATTCTCCCAAGCCACACACCTCGATTCGGCCGATCTACATTCCACATCATCGACTCAGGTACTTAACTTGTCCCAAGACACCCCCAACAAAATCTTCATTCCTGTGGTCATACAGGGATCCCCCTGCCAGATGGAATTAGACACGGGGTCCACATACTGCATTATTTCCATGGATACCCTTAAGAGACTCTGCCCACATGGGGGGGGGGCACTGCAAAAACCACTGGGCCTCAAGCTCCGGGACTTTCAGAAGAACCCAGTAGGTGGGGTGGGAAGTTTCAAAGGGTGGGGAAGTTTCAAAGTCCAATTCAAGGACTTTTGCAGACAATTGGACCTCTCAGTGGTTGAAGGAAAGCTGTCTAGCCTGCTAGGGCTATCATGATTTGGGCCCCTAGGACTGGGAGTAACAGGCGTAAACCAACTCCGCAGCACAGACTTTTAGTCAGTCTGCAATGAGTTTCCGGTCGTCTTCAATGGAAAACTCAGAGAATACACAGGCCCACCAGTAACGCTGGAATTGGACCCAAGCATTTGCCCAATACAGATGCTGGCCAGGCAACCTCCCCTGGCGGTCCGGCCCAAAATAGACAAAGAGCTCGACCGGCTAGTTGAGCAAGGGGTCCTGGAGCCCGTCCCACATGGCAAATGGGAGACTCCTATAGTCACCCCCATGAAGCCCAGTGGGAACATACACATTTGTGCAGATTAAAAATGCACCCTCAACCGGGCACTCCAGGACCATGTGTATCCAGTGCCGGTGGTGCGCCATGGCCTTTCTGATATTCAGAAAGCTAGATCTGGCACAGGCCTACCAGCAGCACCCAGTGGACGAGGCTGCAGCGGAGGCCTAGACCATCGTCACGCACTGAGGAACGTTCAAGGTCCGGTGCCTCCAGTTAGGGGTCAGCGTTACCCTGGGGATATTTCAGGAACTGATGGACAGTTTGATAAAAGGTATCCCTGGGATCCAACCATTTTTTGATGATGTTTTGATTTCCGCACCAGACGTCGAGTCCTTCACAACCCGGCTCCACTCCGGCCTCCAACGCTTCAGCGACACAGGCCTCAAGGTCAAGAAAGAAAAGTGCCAGCTGGGATTTCCATCTGTCGAGTTCCTTGGCTTCACTGTGGACACGCAGGGCATACAACCAACCGTCGACAAGATTCACACCATCACGGAGGCCCCCACACTAACTTCCAAATCGGCATTTTTAAGACTCTTAAACTTTTACCATGCCTTCCTTTCCCACAAGGTGGTGGTAGCGGAGCCCCTCCATTGGCTCCTGGACAAGAACACCCTTTGGTCCTGGGGTCCTCACCACACAGTGGCATTCTGGGCCATCAAGGGGCTGCTGACTTCCAATGCAGTCTTGACCCACTGTGATGAATCCCTCACAGTAATCCTCGCCTGCAATGCTTCACCCTATGGTGTGGGGGTCATCCTGGGACACCACCTGGCGGACAGGAGGGAGGTGCCCATCACCTATTATTCCCGCACCTTGTCGGCAGCCGAGCGCAACTATATGCAAAAAGACAAAGAAGCCCTGGCAGTCATAGCAGGTATTTAAAAATTCCATAATTACCTGTATGGCTGGCCCTTCATGGTGGCAATGGATCACAAGCCACTTCTGGGGCTCCTGGCTCCAGACCATTAAACCCCCCAGATACTCTCGCCCAGGGTGCTGCGCTGGTCCATCTTTCTGGCCAGCTACCAGCTGGTCCACCACCCAGGGAAGGCCATGGGACACACAGACACCCTCAGCTGCCTGTCGTTCCCATTCTGTGTGAGGCATCTGTGCTATCAGCAAATGATCAGGCCTTTGTTGATTAAAACATAGTCCTTTATTCAAATACTGGTACAGGTCTCGATGTTTGTTAGTGATACCATACACAGAGAGCAGGGGACTATTATACCTGCAAACATGAAAGTATAAACCTTGATCACCAATCAGCATTCAGTAAAAATGCGGGAAGGCAGATTCACCTTTTGTCACCCAGGGGTAAGAGAACATAAAAATTCCCAGCTCGAACTGTGTGACCCAGAAGTGCCAGGTCCCCGGCAAAACAAGCAGGAAGAAACAATAAAATAATTCCCAAGGCTACTTTCAGCAGATAGCACTCTTAGCAGAGGGGGAGGAAGTACAAGGGAGTCAAAAAGAGATAACTTTGTACTATGTGACACCCTGGTATGTGGGAACCCGAGTTCCCGCCTGAAATGTAACATTGAGCAGACAAGTAATCTACACCAAAAGGAGGGGCAATAAAGCATCTGGTCAAACGCTCACTACAAAGAAAACGAAAGTAAGCAATAGAGTAGTTTACAGAGATACATCAATGTCAGATTCAATCAATAAGAAACATTGTAGAAACATTATGAAAAGACCCCTTATGCGAAGCAGAATCTGACATCCTGCCCCCTCAAAACTAAATTTTACCCCCCCCCGGCTTATCAGGGAAGCGTTGATGAAAGGAGCGGACTAACTTAGGAGCATGGAGGACCCACTCATTTAATATCAGCGAGGACCCACTCATTTAATTCAGGACCGAAATCTACCCATTTTACTAAATAGAAAACCCGGCCCCTGCGAACTTTAGAGTCCAATATGTCAGAAATCTCAAAATGTGGTTCCCCCCCTTCATCAGAGGAGGAGGAATCGGAGGATCCGGGTGCCATGCATTCGGCCCAGGATTCTTCTTCAGGAGGCTGAAATGAAAAACAGGATGCATAGAACTTAATGACTTAGGCAATTCCAATTCAAAAGAAACCTCCGAAATTTTCCTTAGCACTTTATAAGGTCCAACGTATTTCCACCCCAGTTTCCTACTGGGTTGTAAACCATGTATATTTTTGGTAGAGAGGTATACAGAGTCTCCAGGTTTCAAGTCCCAACCTTCAGCCCATCCCCTGTCGGCATACTTTTTATAGTCTGCTTTAGCTTTGTTCAAAGTCTTTTCTATAAGTGGCCAGGACTCCTGCAAGTGGGACCACCATTGACAAAAATCCGAGTGTTTGGGCACATCAGTACTGGGCAGAGATGGCAAAGGTTTTCCCTCAAAACCCCCTACAGCCATGAAGGGTGATACTCCGATAGATGAATGCACTGCATTGTTATAACTGTACTCAGCGAGGGGGAGTAGGTCCACCCAATTGTCTTGATGGTAATTTGTGTAACACCTGAGGAACTGTTCTAATATCTGATTAACTCGTTTGGACTGTCCATCAGTCTCTGGATGATAACCCGAGCTGAGGGCGGGTTCAATGTCCATGAGCCCCAAAAGCTCCCGCCAGAAGTTGGCAACGAACTGGCTCCCCCTATCGGACACTACACGCCTCGGAAATGTGTGGAGCTTAATCACGTGGTTGAAAAACGTTTTAGCCAGGCTCTTGGCTGTGGGCAGCTGTTTAAACGGGATGAAGTGAGCCTGTTTAGAAAATAAGTCCACAACTACCCAAATGACTATTTTTCCCTTGGAGGGCGGGAGGCTGGTAATAAAATCCATAGATACTGTCTCCCAGGGTCAAGATGGGGGTGGGGAGTGGCTGTAACAATCCTGGTACCTTTCCCCCCTCCGTTTGCACATTAAACACACTTGACAGGAAGTAACATAGTCCGACACATCCTTACGCATTCGAGGCCACCAAAATTGACGGTGCACT
Organism: Lepidodactylus listeri; assembly: GCA_029233225.1. NCBI lineage: Eukaryota > Metazoa > Chordata > Lepidosauria > Squamata > Gekkonidae > Lepidodactylus > Lepidodactylus listeri. Next base: position 1,445,369 of record JARCFY010000011.1, read on the forward strand.
AAGTTGAGTGTCTTTAAAAACCCGAAGTGGCCCAACTTAGACTCATGACATGACAGTAAAATCTCCTTCCTGAGGGAGAGGGGTACAATCAATTTGGAATCATGGTACCAACAGCCATCCAATGCTTTTATAGCCTCATTGTCCCCCTCCCATTCCTTCACCTCTGCTTTGGAATAAGCTTTCCCACATTTCTCAGTCCAAGCCATAGATTTCGGAGCCGCTCTTTTTTTGGCTCTGAGTCATGACTGCCCCCCCCCCCAACTGTTGGGGAGAAAACATTGAGTCGAACACTTCTTCCCTCTGGGACTCATGTTGGGGTAGGCGTGATAATGCATGTGCTAAGGAGTTTGATCTCCCGGGGAAGTGTTTCAGAACGAAATTAAATTTTGAAAAGAAATCAGCCCACCGGAGCTGTTTGGCATTTAGGGACCGCTGTGTGCGCAACGCCTCTAAGTTCTTATGGTCAGTCCATATCTCGAAGGGCTTTTGCACCCCTTCTAGCCAATGCCGCCAAGTGGAAAGGGCCAGTTTAATAGCCGCGGCTTCTTTGTCCCACATGGACCAATGTCTCAGTCTCTGTGAACTTTTTTGAGATATAGGCGAGGGGGTGCAGCACCTCATTAGCGTCCCTCTGTAGGATCACCCCCCCCCATGGCCACATCCGAGGCATCTACATGTATAACAAATTCCTTAGTCTCATCAGGGTGGGCTAGGATGGGCTTGGAGGTAAACAGTCTCTTTAGTTCATCGAACGCCGCTTGTCATTGGGGAGTCCAGCACAGTCTTTCCCCTGGCTTCCCAGCTTCTGGACCCCTCCCTTTGGTTTTTAGCAGCTCGGTGAGTGGCAAAGTAATAGTGGCAAAGTCTTTTAGGAAGGTCCGGTAAAAATTACAAAATCCCAATAGACTCTGAAGCTGCTTTCTATTGCGTGGGGCTTCCCACTGCATTACCGCCTCCACTTTGGCTGGGTCCATCTCCAGGTCCTTTTGAGAAATGCGATAGCCTAGGAAGTCTACCTCCCTTTGGTGAAACTCACACTTGGAGAGCTTGGCATATAACTGGTGCTCTAGTAGTGTATTCAGGACCTCCCTGACTAACTTCACATGAGAGTCCTTATCAGGTGAATAAGTCAAGATATCATCAAGATAACAGAGCACCCCTTTGAACAAATGCTTGTGCAACACTTCATTGATTAGGCTCATAAATATGCCTGGCACGCCACTCAAACCGAAGGGCATCACCAGGTATTCAAACTGCTCCAGGGGTGTATTGAATGCCGTCTTGTATTCATCCCCCTCCCGGATGCGCACCCAAAAGTACGCGTCCCTGAGGTCTAGTTTAGTGAAGATCTTCCCCTTGGCTGCTTCCGCCAATAAGTCTTTGATCCAGGGGAGGGGGTAGGCGTTTGAGGCGGATACCGCATTCAGACCCCTATAATCCGTACACAGTCTTAATCCTCCATCTTTCTTTTTCCAGAACAGTACGGGGGCAGCAAAAGGGGACTTTGCTGGGCAGATGAAACCCCGCTCTAAGTTCTTATCCAGGAATGCCCGCAACTCCTCCCTTTCAGAAGGACTAATGGAGTACAATTTCCCCTTTGGCAATTTCTCCCCGGGTAAAAGTTCGATAGCACAGTCTGTGAGATGGTGGGGGGGCAACTCATCAGCTTCTGTCTCACTGAACACTTCACTCAGGTCTCTATATTCCAAGGGAATGGGGTTCACCAACACTGCCAGTGCTGCAGGGGCCACAGAGCCGGGGGGTTCCTTTCCCCAGTGGGGATCCCACTTGTGGTTAGCACACCTGGGGTCGACCCAAGAGATCTTCCCATCACTCCACTTGATGTAAGGGTCGTGGGAATTTAGCCAAGGGCTACCCAGCACCATGGGAAACTGGGTATTTGGGGTGATCACAAAGGCCCTCTCCTCCCAATGAGTCCCAGTCCCCACAACCAAAAGTTCAGTCTCTGCTACACAGGCCTCTTTCATTTCCGACCCATCCATCTTTGTAAACTGTAAAGGTTCCTCCAGGGGATTCACCTTGGGTCCCAACCCTTCCACCCCTAAGGGGCTAATTAAGTCTCTCGCACACCCTGAGTCAATGAGGGCTTGAACCCGCATGTGGGTTCCAGTACGGGGCACTAAAACAGTCACTACCATGAAAAGCAAGGGGCCAGGGATGCTCACCGGCGATGGCGCATCGGGGGATGGGACCTGCAGCTCTGCGCCAGCTACTGTAGGTCATTGGAGTTTCCCGACGGCTTGGACTCGGTCAGCTCCAGTTCTCCTTGCTCGCTCGTTGCCCCTTCCAGCTGTAATGCCCGGGGTTTAAACGGCATCTTGGGCGCTCGGGGGGTGCCCCCACCCAACGGGGTGGAGGTCTTCGGGGCTTTTGCTCCCCCCCGGGGACAAGCTGAGGTGATGTGGCCACTCTCCCCGCACAGCATGCACAGCCCTTGCTTGAAACGGGTGTCGCGGAGCTTCTGGAACACCGACCTTCCATCTGCTTTCGGGGTTGGCTTGGGAGGTTGTGCCGCTGCTGCTCCCAACTTGATCAGGGTGAAGCGTTCTTCTACATCCGCCGCTGCTCGCATCCAGGCCGCCAGTGATGTCGGTCTCCCAGCCCTCAGGATCATCTTGTAGACCTCATGGCTTAGCCCCTCTCGATACTTTTCCACGAACAGGTCTTTGACCACCCCTGAACCTTAGCCGCTATGCGCCGGAACCGATCAGTATAGTCCTTCACAGTCCCGCGCCCCTGCGTCAGCCGACACAGTTGGTTCCGGGCTTTCTCTTCTCCCAGCGGATCCTCATAGTGCTGGCATAGGGCCCACATGAAGTTATCTACAGACAGCAATTCAGAACCTGGGGGGTTGTGCAGACTCACATACCAGTCGCTCATGGTGTCCCTCAGCTTGGACCCGATGTAGCCAACGTGGTCCCGCTCCGTCAGGTAGAGATGGCCCCAGGACGCCATGAATCGCTCGATCTTGATGATGAAGAACCGGAGCTTCTCGGGGTCTCCGTCGAATGTTGCCATCACCGGATCATTGGGCACTTGGCGGACGTAACCTCCGGCTGGGATGGGCATCACCGGAGGGGGAGGTGGTGGGGCTCCTCCAGCTGGAGGAGCCCCTGCGCCGGCTGGTTGCGCCGGCACCCCCCCTGCACCTCCGGCAGGGGGTGTGGGGGCACTGCCATGGGGGCTCCTCCTCCGGGGGCTGCCCCGGGATAGGGACGGCACCCACAGCCAACGCCCCCATCATGTCCGCAGCAAGGCGATTGTGCATGTCCTCAAACCTCCGATCTAAGACCCGGTCTAGGTCTGCTCCGGCGGGATCGGGGCCATGGGGCATCATGTGCTCCTCATCCTGGAAGCTGAAACCCCAGGCGCCCGATCCACGGTGATGATATCTGTCCTCGTCCACTATGCTCAGGTGGCCGAAATCCAATCGGTCGCCACTGAAGCGTACTCTGGCCCCCTTCCGATCGTGGATCCACATTTCGGAAGTGCCTCCCCCAAACGTAGCCCAAGAGCAGGTAGTGGAGGCTGGCTGCCAGGGAATCCAAGACCCCGTTTGAGGGGGCAGACTCGGTTCCTGTGTCGTGGTCACCGGCACCGACTGCTCTGCAGGCATGGTGGCAGCCGTGGTGGTTGGGACCTCCACTGGAGTTTGGTGGTTGCTCCCGTCATCTGACATGGTCAGGCACGGGAGAAGCCAAAAACAGATCACTAACAATCTGTGAGGCTTCTGTGCTATCAGCAAATGATCAGGCCTTTGTTGATTAAAACATAGTCCTTTATTCAAATACTGGTACAGGTCTCGATGTTTGTTAGTGATACCATACACAGAGAGCAGGGGACTATTGTACCTGCAAACATGAAAGTATAAACCTTGATCACCAATCAGCATTCAGTAAAAATGCGGGAAGGCAGATTCACCTTTTGTCACCCAGGGGTAAGAGAACATAAAAATTCCCAGCTCGAACTGTGTGACCCAGAAGTGCCAGGTCCCCGGCAAAACAAGCAGGAAGAAACAATAAAATAATTCCCAAGGCTACTTTCAGCAGATAGCACTCTTAGCAGAGGGGGAGGAAGTACAAGGGAGTCAAAAAGAGATAACTTTGTACTATGTGACACCCTGGTATGTGGGAACCCGAGTTCCTGCCTGAAATGTAACACTGAGCAGACAAGTAATCTACACCAAAAGGAGGGGCAATAAAGCATCTGGTCAAACGCTCACTACAAAGAAAACGAAAGTAAGCAATAGAGTAGTTTACAGAGATACATCAATGTCAGATTCAATCAATAAGAAACATTGTAGAAACATTATGAAAAGACCCCTTATGTGAAGCAGAATCTGACATCCTGCAACCCTGATCCTGCTCCAGCACACCACATTGCTCTGCTGGAAGACATGTCGGACTGGCTGGTTCAGGTAAATGAAGTCTCCCGGCTCACCGCCGGGATTGCACTCTTTCCTGTGTTTTGGACTGGATGGGAAGGGGGTGGCTCAGCATGCCTGGGCCAGAATTTGCAGCTTTCATGGCCCAGCGCAACGAACTGTCGGTGCACAAGGGGTGTGTGCTATGGGGAGTGAGGGTGGTAATTCATGGGCTGCTGCGCAAACGGGTGCAGACTGCACTCCATGATACACATCTGGGCATCATCCGGATGAAGGCCCTGGCTCGGAGCTATGTGTGGTGGCCAGGACTAGATTGAGAGGTAGAGGAACTGGTCCACAAGTGCCGCAAATGCCAGGAATCGTGGCCCAATCCACCACAAACACCAGTGCACCCTTGGGAGTCGGCCCACAAGCCGTGGAGCCGGCTCCACCTAGATTTTCTGGGGCCATTCCAGGGCCAACTCTTTTTTATACTGGTAGATAGCTACACCAAGTGGCTAGAGGTGGTACTGGTATCAACCACTTCCTCACAGGCAGCCATCCAGGCCATGTGGCACATTTTCAGCACACATGGCATCCCCGACACCCTCATGACTGACAATGGCTCGGCCTTCACGTCAAGGGAGTTCCAGGCATTCATAGACTACTACGGCCTTCACGTCAGGGGAGTTCCAGGCGTTCATAGACTACTATGGCATCCGGCACGTCCACGCCACCCTGTTCCATCCAGCCACCAACAGTCAAGCCGAGCACATGGTGCACACAACCAAGGAAGCCCTGCGATGCATGGACATGGGCGATTGAACTACAGGCTGGCTGCATTCCTGTTTGGCCAACAAACAACATCCCACACTGCAACTGGGCGCAGTCCGGCAGAACTACTCATGGGTCGGCGGCTCACAACCAGACTGGACCGCCTGTATCCTGACCGCGCTCCAGAACATAGCACGGGCCTGGAACAGCAGAAGGCTCCCCGAGGGTTCTTCCTGGAGGACCCGGTCTACGTTAAGAACTATGCCAAGGGTCCAGCCTGGCTGCCATGCTGGATAGTGCGTGTAACAGGGCCTCTATCCTACAAGGTTGCCGGGGAAGAAGGACAGCTTTGGAAACGCCACATGGACCAACTGCAGTGCCAGCTCCTGACCCCTGCAATAGACAGACCAGAGGAGAGCGAGGATGAGACCTCCACTCCCAAGCCTACAGATGAGGACACAGGCGAAACACCGGCAACAGAGTTTCTCCAGCCTCACCTGACAGCCAACACTCACACCACCCCATCTATGACACCAGCCTCCACAAGTGAACCAGGTCCGTCCCCAGAACCAGTCATGGCGACTCCTGGGCCACCCGCCGGAGACACTGTCGTACGCCATTCAACCAGGGAACGGCGAAGACCAACCTACCTCAAAGACTTTGTATGTTAGGAGGGTCTGAACTATGGGGGGAGGGGTGTTGTGTTCTAATGGCGACCGCCATGCGGTCAGGCCATGTGGTCAGGCCATGCAGTTTGGAGCAAGCACATGGCCAGGCACAGTCAGAGCTTCGCTCCAGAACACAATAGACTGGCCGGATTTTAATTTAGACCTATCGGTCAGCCAGGATACAAATAGGGGCCAATGACCTGGGGAGACTTAATTGTATTAATTGTAATCCTATCAGAGTGTGTGGGTGAGGCCGGGGGTGCGGTTTAGGTGCACATTTAAGCAGACCCCGGAGCCCAGCTCAGACATGTGTTCCTGAACCTCCCAATAAACCATGAGCTGATTTCACTTGAAGGCATCTCTGGACTGAGTACTTTACAGCTATTTAAATTCTGACATTTTCAGATAGATAGTACAGGATCTGAAATCAGAAATTCAACCATCCATGGTCATCCCTTGATGACTGAAGCATTGAACAATGACTTGCGCACATGAAAGAGCCACCAGAGATTAAACTTAACAGACAGAAGCTATACATTATACCCAGCTCAATATTTTTCAGTGGGGACAGTTCACAAAATGAATTGGAAGTCATCATGAATCAATTTGGAGGTTCAGAAAGTTTTCTGCATAGTGGTATGAAATTATCCCCAGAGACAGATTCACAGAGAAAATGCAAACCTCTTCTGTGGTACAAGTCTTAACTTCTCCACAGTTGCTTGGCAACCTTTGAACTACAGGTGCAACAATTTGAACTACAGGCACAACAATTACTGGGAAGGCTCCTTTGCCCCAACAGTTGGCATAGCAGCAGAAGCAATAGAAAGGAAATGTGGCAGCTGATGGTTCTGCCGTACAACCTATGGGTCTTTTGATATTGCTGGGGTATGGGACACAAAAAAGAACCCTACACTGACCTTACCTTATACAAAGAGCAGTTCTGGATGGCTCTGCCTTGTATGTAGAGTGTGGGTCTAGAGCCCGTTTGCCTCACTGCAGCAGACACTAAAATGTGAATCCCTGAAAGGCATTCCATTCACTGCCTTGAACTATTCAACTCTGTACAAAGCTGTAACAGAGCTCTCTAAAACAGTGGTTCTCAAACTTTTGTATTTTACATCCCTCCAATAATTCTGTCAAGGAACCTGTGTTCTAGGAAAAAGCCCACTGTTTCCTAGACATTTGTATTTTTACAGACATCTGTTATTATATTTATTATTGATCATATTTATCATTTATATTTAGGTTTAAGGATACAAAAAAGCACAATAAATAAACTCCGGCAGGCAGGGTCGACAGGAACTAGCACATCAAAGACACTTGCCAGTAGGAAGAGGAAACAGAGTGGAGGAAACACAGAGTGTCCAAGGTAGTAGTGTAGCATGTAGTGTTGCCAACCTCCAGGTGGTGGCTGGAGATCTCCTGGTATTACAACTGGTCTCCAGGAGGCAGAGATCAGTTCACCTGGAGAAAATGACACTATACCCATTAAAGTCCCTCCTCTACCTCAAATACCACACTCCTCAGGCTCCACCCCCAAAATCTCTGGGTATTCCCCAACCCAGAGTTGGCAACCCTAGTAACATGCCAAAAGGTCTCAGATGGACAATCTGTGGTGGCAAGTGAGGTCAGGTACAAGTTGTTGGCCAGCAAGGCACTGCAAAGTGCTCTTATGGATTTTTACACTCATAAATTTGAACTTGGGTTGCTATGCTATAAGGGCTACAGACATTCTCCATTGCTGGGAGAAGCTCCATTCCATTCCATTCCATTCCAGGGGGCTGGCAACCTCTATAGTTCACCAAGACAGAAGCAAGGACCCCCTCGCAATAAGGGTTCTTTCTGTCACATCACGCTGGTCAACCCCTGCCCCCTCTAACATACCTACACGGATTATGATGTGAGGTTACCTGGCAACTAATCTTCCACCCATCAAGTGGCTGGCTAGGGCCATCAACAGACAATAGAAGCGATCCAGTGACTCAGCGCAGGAGTGCCCAGGTGTCAAGTTCCTGTTTAGCTCTAGTTTCACAATATTGACCACTCCCCAGCCTCTCCTCCTTTTTACCTTTTAACCTATGGTAGGGTCAGAAGGGACGGACCACCTCGTAGGTGTGTTCAGGGATGTGGCCTGCAGGACCCGCCCCAAAGTCACCTAATGAAAGAGATTGCCCTGCCAGCAATCGGTCTCTTGAACCATCGTCCCCTATCTGCTTTACCACCCCTTATGTCCAGCTTTCTATCCAAATACCCTTGCCTCCATCTTTAAATATCTGGATTCGCGACCAGAGAGACCACGTGGTCTTGCTGGTTCAAGACACGTTCCCCATTTTTCTGTTTTCCTCCCCATCCAACTCTCCATTTTGAGCGGACAACTCCTCTTCAGGACAGGTACAGTATAACCGAACCAATGTTTCCTGCAAATTGCAACAGTGCTATTTTCTATCTAATTTCCTTAGGTCTGTGTGTGTGTATGTGTGTATGTGTGTATGTGAGATTCTGTTTTGCGTATGCCTGAACAACATCATTCAGTAAACAGCATTGAATTTGCCATCTGCATCACGTGCCTTTTTCCTTTTGGAGAACTCCCGGGAGGGGTGGGACCCTGGTATAGTTGGCTGTAACCCGGTATTTTGCCAATTGCTAACTTTAAATTAAAGCAATTCGGCTAACTAAGTCTACTTGAAGATAGAAATGGAAACTGAGGGAGAGAGAATTTCATAATTTTTATGAAACCCTGCTTCTCACCTGGGCTACTTCTGCACCCCACCAGTGGTGCAGGTACCAGTACTAGAAAAATACACGTTGCTTACCTGTAATTGGAGATCTTCGAGTGGTCATCTGTGCATTCACACCTCTGGAATAATGTGCGTCTGCACCGATCCCGATCGGTAATCTTCAAAGCCTAACAGATTTTCACGCCAACTCCCCAGTCACGTGCACACCCCACTGCGCATGACCCGGGGAGGGGCACGAGGATCCTGCCAGTTCCTTCTGACCACTGCCAACAGCCCCCAAGAAGAAAAGGGATGACCGAAAGCAGAGGGGAAGGAGGGCGGGTGGTGTGAATGCACAGATGACCACTCGAAGATCTCCAATTACAGGTAAGCAACCTGTATATCTTCTTTGTGGTCTCTGTGCATCACACCTCTGGGAGAATACTGAGCAATAAACACACCACGTACCTGGAGGCGGGTGCTGAAGGTCTCACACCTGAGCTGCTTGCAGAACTGCACAGCCCACCACAGATGGGCACGGATGTCAAGAGCTGATGGGCATGGACGTCAAGAGTGTAATGCTTCACAAACGTGTGAGGAGACGTCCAAGTAGCAGCATTGCAGATGTCTCCCAGGGGGTTGCCCTTGAGGAACGCTGTAGAGGCAGCCACGGCTTGAGTGGAATGAGCCCGCAGGCACACCGGTAATGGCCTCTTGGCCAGGAAGTAGGCAAGCTTTATCGTCTCTATGATCCATTTTGAAAGTCTTTGAGACGACAGTTTCTGTCCCTGTCTGGGCAAGGCATAAGCGATGAAGAGAGCTGGAGATTTGCGGAACGACTTCGTCCGATGCAAATAGAATGAGAGAGCTCTTTTGACGTCGAGGGAATGCAAGCTACGTTGCACCGGATCCTGAGGATCAGGGAAAAACACCAGCAAAGTAATGTCCGCTTTGATGTGGAAATCAGAGACCACCTTGGGCAAGAAGGCAACATCAGGAGCCAAGGTAATGGCGTCATGATGAAATGCGAGGTATGGAGGGTCGTAGCGGAGAGCCGACAACTCACTCACGCGTCGTACCGAAGTGACGGCCACTAAAAAAGCAACTTTCCAAGAAAGGAGCTGAAGGCTACAGGAAGCCATAGGTTCGAACGGCTTGCCCATTAACTTGGTGAGGACCAGAGGCAGGTCCCAAGCTGGAATGGGGGTCCGAACTGAGGGGTAGAGATGACACATCCCTTTCAAGAATTGTTTCATGGTAGGGTGGGAGAACACGAAATAATTGTGTTATTGTCGGATGGTTGACAGAGATGGCTGAGAGGTAGACACGGATAGACGCATGGCACAGTCCTCTATCCTTGCAGGACAACAGGAATCCGAAAACATCATTGAGGGTAGATGGAATGGAAGGCCATCCCACAGAGGCCAGGAAAGACAGGAACTTAGTCCATTTTGCTGCATACGAGCGAGGTGTGGATGGCTTACGGGAATTCAAGAGAACATGAGCGATGCGAGTATCTATTCCTGAGGTTGAATCAACCATGCCGTCAGCTTCAACCTGGGAATGTCATGGTGAAGCACCCGGCCCCCGTACATCCCGAGCAGATCTGGGTGCATTGGGAGATGGAGATAGGACCCGAGGGAGAGACAGAGGAGAGTCGGGAACCAAGGTTGCCGCGGCCACCATGGTGTGATTAGGATCGCCAACGGGCATTCTTACAACAGTTTGTGTACCACTCACAGGATCAGGGGAATCGGGGGGAACAAATACAGGTGCCGCCCCGTCCATGGGAGGAGAAGGCCATCCCCTAGAGAGGCTGGGTCCTTGCCGGCCCTGGAGCAGAAGAGGGGACACTTCTTGTTTTCCCAGGAGGCAAACACGTCCACAGAGGGGTACCCCCAAAGGTCGAAGACCGGGGTCAAATAGAGAGGGTTGAGTTCCCATTCGTGTAGGGATGCCCCGCTCCTGCTCAGGAAGTCCGCTTGTACATTGAGCAGACCGGGAAGATGAGTCGCTACGAGATGGACTTTGAGTGACTGGCATTCGTTCCAAAGTTCCACAGCCAAACGGCAGAGGCCACGGGAGACCGTCCCACCTTGTCGGTTGATGTAGTACATGGTGGTCATATTGTCCGTGAGAACAGCCACCGTCTTCCCCGACAAGAGTTGGCGAAAAGACCGAATTGCGTACAGGACTGCTAGCAGTTCCAGGAAGTTGATATGGTTGTGGGCCACTGAGGGGTCCCACTTGCTGCCCACACACAGACCGTCCAGGTGGGCTCCCCAACCCCACAGGGAGGCATCCGTGGTGATGGTTGCTGAAGGAAGCGGGCGTCAAAAGGGGGCACCCGACTGAAGATTCTGGGGTACGAGCCACCAATCGAGAGCGTCCAGAACCGAGTCTGATAAATGGAAACGTTTGGAAAGGGAGTGCACACTGGGGTGGAAGCGGCAAAGGAACCAGAGCTGTAAGGGTCTCATCTGTAAGAGGATCACCGTGGTGGTCGCGGCCATAAGGCCCAGGAGATGAAGCAACTGTCTGGCCGTGGACTCCTTGATTTCTCGAAGGGATCTGAGAAGGGAGACGATGTCCAATGCCCTGTTGGGGGGCAGGAAGGCCCTGCACTGCAGGGAGTCCAGGATGGCTCCGATAAACTGTACCCGTCTGGAGGGAGTGAGCATGGACTTTGTCATATTTATCGTCATCCCTAGGGAGTCTAGGGTACAAAGAGTCAGGGCAATATGGTCCTGTAGGGTCATCACGGAGGGCGCAATAAGGAGCCAATCGTCCAGATAAGGGTAGAGATGGACGCCCTGAAGGCGGAGGTGAGCCGCCACTACTGCCATGAGCTTCATGAAAACACGAGGCACCATAGAGAGCCCAAAGGGGAAGGCCTTGTATTGGAAATGATGCGGACCGACCACGAAGCGGAGGAACAGTCTGTGAGAAGGATGAATAGTCACATGGAAATATGCATCCTTTAAGTCCAGCGTCACAATCCAAGAGCAGCGGTAGAATGGTCTGGAGGGTAGAATGGTCTGGAGGGTGGTCATGCGGAACTTCTTGTAGGCTATAAAGGCATTGAGGTTCTGAAGGTCCAGTATGGGCCGAAGCCCGCCATCCTTCTTTGGTACCGTGAAATAGCAGGAGTAAAAACCCTGCTGTAGGTTGCCGACGGGCACTGGCTCTATGGCGTCTTTGGACAGAAGGGCTTCGACTTCTGCCGACAGGGTGTCGGAGGGAGGAGTGACGACAAAATAAGATTCCAGAGGAATCTGGAAGAACTCTATCTTGTAACCCTTGGTGATGACTGAGAGGGCCCATTTGTCGGAAGTGATGTGTTGCCATGTGGGTTGGAAGGGTGACAGACAGGTGGGAGGACCAGAGCGGAGACAGAAGTCAAAGACTCTGTTTGTTCGGTTTGGGGGGTTTCGACTTGGAGGTAGAAGCAGCTGGGAAGCGGGGTTTATGACCATATGGCTTCTGCTGATAGGGAGAGGAGGAAGACCTCTGACATTGAGGCTCAGTGGGCGACCTCTGTGGTTGCTTCTTGGACCAGGATCTCTGCCACGACCTCTGCTTCTGTGGTGAGACGCCTAGGTTGCGGGACGTCTTTATGCTCTTATCTAGTTCATGAAGGACGGTATCCGCTGTGGAACTAAAGAGGCCTTCGCCCTCAAAAGGAAGGTCCTCCACCAGGGATTTGGTATCCTGGGGAAGGGAAGTCAACCTCAGCCAGGCGTGGCATCTGAGAGACACTGCTGATGTGAGCGTCTTTGCAGCTATGTCTGCAGAATGTTTGGAAGCAGTGAGCTGATGCTTTGCGAGGGTCATGCCCTCTTTCTGGATCTTCCTGGCGAGATGCTGCTTGTCCTCGGGGAGATGGGCAAGAAGTGCGGTCATTTGCTCCTAGAGGGAGTATTGGTACCTGCTCATACAGGCTGTGTAATTTGCTATTTTTATGCCCAATGCACCAGCAGAATAAAAACGTCTACCAGAAGAGTCCAGTTTCCGTCCTTCCTTATCTAGAGGGGAAGAATGCCCACTGTGGCCCTTGGCTGAGGGGGTCACGATCACGGAGTTTGGTTTAGGATGGACAAACAGGAATTCGGCCCCCGGTTCCTGGATTTTATACATATGATCCAGCCTCTTACTAGAAATAGGGGTAGAGGAGGGATGTGCCCAGGATTCTTTGGTCGTGTTCATAAGGACTGAGATGAGGGGTAGGGCCACTGCAGTGGAGGTATCCATCTGGACAATGTCAAAGATGGAGTCTGTGGCAGTTGGAGTCGGTTGAACCGTTGCCAAGGCCAGTGAGTGCGCCATTTGCTTAATCAGCTCCCCGTAGGGCTTCATGTCCTCAGAGGGAGAGATCGGTAGGTTGTCCGTGACGAGCGGAGTAGGAGATGGGCAAGGGGGCGACTCATCCTCCCACGCAGAGGAGGCTGAAGACTCCGGTATTGATCTGTCGGAATGATCCGATGGTGATAGCGGAGTCAGGCTCGAGGGGTCTTGTGACGGTTGGAGAGGGAGGTGCTCAACATCGGACGGAGGATGGGTCGGTCTCGGGGCCGGGGGGTCTCAGCATTGAGAGACTCTGGATGATGTCGATTGACGGTCCCATTCTGGAGGATACCATTGCGGTGGTGGAGGGTAGGAGCCATACAGGTATCTCCACTGTTGAGCATCCCATGGCACCGAAGAGTATGGAGAATGCCAGTCTCAATCCCCTCTCGGTACTGGGGGTTGGTCCGTCCCAGTCTCAGGACTGTCCCGAGGGACCTGTGTAAGGTCAATGTCGAGGTCGGAATCCGTCAGTTGGATAGGCCGCGGCATCGGGGAGGTTGAACTGCCCCAGGATCGCTCACGACTGGGAGGGTCAAGCTGTACGGGCCTGGGCTGGGCCAAGTCAGGTGCCAGCTGCGTCGACTGAGCACTAGGAGTCTTCCTGTGCTTCAGCTTGCCCTTCTCCTCTTTGCCCTCTCTGCGTTTCTTTGCAGGAGTGTCTGGCAAAGGGAGTGGTCGTTTCGGTGTCGACTTCTCGGTACCGATGGCGCTTTGTGCCGGGGATGATGCCGGGGCCGTCGGTGTCGATGCCGGGGCTCCCGAGGCATTGGCTGAAGACATGCCCGGAGACAATGCAGATTCCAACAGAGCCATTCGAAGTCTAGCCGCTCGGTTCTTGCAGGTCTGCTTCGAAAACGCGGCGCAGCTGGAGCAGGAATCTACTCTGTGAGACTCACCGAGGCACAGTAAGCAGAGCGAGTGTCTGTCCAGGGGTGCTATTTTGCTGCCGCACTTCAGACAGCGTTTGAAGAACCCCCACCGCTGGGCCATAGGCCGAGTGGGAGGAAAACACAGGGGAAGTCCAAAAACAAGTCCAAGTCACAGTCCGAAGTCAAGTTAGGAGAAAAATCAGTCCGAAAGGCTTTCCAATAGGAAAAGAGAAAGTAAACTACCGACCGAAGCGGAGAGGGATCCTCACAAAGCGGCGGTCAGAAGAGAACTGGCGGGATCCTCGTGCCCCTCCCCGGGTCATGCGCAGTGGGGTGTGCACGTGACTGGGGAGTTGGCACGAAAATCCGTTATGCTTTGAAGATTACCGATCGGGATCGGCGCAGGCGCACATTATCCCAGAGGTGTGATGCACAGAGACCACGAAAAAGATCCACTGCTTTTAAGGTAGGCTACAGAGGAATTTTTTAAAAAAATGTAGGGACACAAGAAAAGCTTTTCTGGTTCAAGCCAAAGGTCCATCTAGTTCAGCGTCCTGTTTCCACCCTTGTAGATATCCCTGGGAAGCCCATAAGAAGAAAATAGCCTCCCCTGCCATTGCATCCCACAACTGCTAATAACAGCTAATAAGACTTTGTGAGTGCACCTAAGCCTCTGTTAAAGCCAACTAACCTAGTGGCCATTAATTAGGGTGGCCAACCTCCAGATAGTAAAATAGCGGAGAGTATCATGGGAAAAAGTAGAAACAAAGATAAGGAACAACCATGAAACAATAACTAAGCAATGTAAACAACTATATTAACATCAATTTATACCACAGAAAAATCATCCATAAGTTCAATAGAAAGACTTGTAGTAAGGTGCAACACTCAGTTCAATCATAGTCCAATAAAGGTACAATGAAAATTAAAGTTCACTGATATTTAAAGTGTTCTGTGCCACCAATTAGTCCATTTATACTATGTAAGCTTCCAATAGAGACTTTCCCAAATATTCCAACTTCAAAGGTAGAGATGTGATAAATAGCAAATTGTTTACTTTGCAGGAGGTCGATGTGCAATTTCAGGGTCACTACCATTCCAGCTAACAAATCCTGCCGGCCTCTAGTTTCCATCACTGCTTTATCACAGACAGAACACAATGTCTTCGTATCTGTTCATTTATTGCCATATCTCACATCTCACATAATTTCTTTTACACCTGCTTACAGGCACAAAGGCTAGATTAATTTCAAGCTAGATTAATGCTTGAGATGCATTCCGTTTTAAAAACTGTAAGCTTGATGCCCATTTACTCCCACAGGTCTTTCCTTTTTGTGAATGTAACAGAAGGGCTTTTGAATAAACATAATTTTATAGAATCAGAGGTGGAAGGCACCTCCAGGGTCATCTAGTCCAACCCCCTGAACAATGCAGGAAATTCACAAATACCCCCCACACCTCCAGTGATGGCTGTTCTGTGCCCAGAAGATGACAAAAAACCTCCACGATCTGCAGCCAAGTGGCCTGGAGAAAAATTGCTTCCTGACCCCAATGTAGCGATCAGCAATTCCCTGGGTGTGTAAGAAAGGACCACAACAACTAAGCACTGAGGCAACACTTCCTGCCCTCCCTCTCATGATCTGCCTAAATTCACAGAATCAGCACTGCTGTCAGATGGCCATCTAGCCTCTGTTTAAAAACCTCCAAAGAAGGAGAGCCCACCACCTCCTGAGGAAGCCTATTCCACTGAGGAACTGCTCTGTGAGGAAGTTCTTCTTACTGTTTAGCCAAAAACTTTTCTGATTTAATTTCAACCCATTGGTTCTGGTTCAACTTTCTGGGGCAACAGAAAACAACTCAGTACCATCATCTATATGATAGCCCTTCAAGTACTTAAAAATGATTATCATGTCACCTCTGAGTCGTTGCCTCTCCAGGCTAAACATACCCAGCTCTTTCAACCTTTCCTCATAGGACTTGGTCTCCAGACCCCTCACTATCTTCATTGCATTTTATTTTTCCTACTGAAATGCAGAACTTTACATTTATCCCTGTTGAAATTCATTTTATTTGTTTTAGCCCAGTTTTCCAGCCTGTCAAGATCATCCTGTATCCTGTCTTTGTCTTCTACTGTATTTGCTACCCCTCCCAATTTAGTATCATCTGCAAATTTAATAAGCATTCCCTCTGTTCCTTCATCCAAATCATTTATAAAGATGTTGAACAAAAAGTCCCAGGACAGATCCTTGAGGCACTCCATTTGTCACTCCTCTCCAAGCGGATGAGGAACCATTAACAAGCACACTTTGGGTGCAATTTGTCAACCAGTTACAGATCTACCTAACAGTAATAGGATTCAAACCACATTTTACCAATCTGCCAACAAGAATATTATGTGGAACCTTATCAAAAGGTTTACTGAAATCAAGATAAACTATGTCTACAGCATTCCCCTGATCCAGCAAGGTAGTAACTTTCTCCAAAAAAGAGCTAAGGTTAGTCTGACATGACTTGTTCTTGAGAAACCCATGCTGGCTCTTAATAATCACAGCCGACCTTTTTAAATGCTCAAGGACTGTCTGATTATTTATTCTAAAACTTCTCCAGGTATAGACGTCAAGCTGATGGGTCGGTAGCAAAGTTTCCTCTAACCTGAGTTAGCGTGAGCTAGCTCACAGTTTTTTAGCCTCCAGCTCACACATTTTTGTCTTGGCTCAGGAAGGATGGCTCCAGAGCAAACTAATTTGTGCAGTAGCCAAATCGCTCACTCACAACTTAAATGCCAGTATCTCACAAAGTAGAATTTTTGCTCACAAGACTCCACAGCTTAGAGGGAGTGTTGGTCGGCAGCAAGGGTGTAGACTTTCCAATTTCCCAGGGGGGGCTGGGGCTGGACCAGAGGCATTGCTGTGCTAGGTCCTTAAAAGAACCAAGACCCAGTGACATCATAGGCCATTGTCACTTTTTATGGAGGCAGAGCCATGTAGGATTTAGGAAGCGGCTCTCCAGAAATTTAGGGGGGCCTGGGAACCCTTGGAAACCCCCCTAGCCTTGTCCCAATGGCTCAAAAACAAAGCATTGCATGGGCAAAATCCCCTATATAAAACCCTGGAGAACCACTGCCAGTCTGAGTAGACAATGATGACACTGATGGACTGATGGTAGAGAGACCATGCTTTGTGTGCCAAAGGATAAAGGTTTAAACCTAGGAGGTCTAAGAGAACAGGTGTTGGAAAGGATCTTTCTCTGTTTGAGTCTCTGAGCTCACCTGCATCAGAGCAGACCATGCTGAAGTAGATGGACCAATGGCATGGATTGAGGAGACCTATTTTCAGATCCACATTTTGCATTACGCTTTCTTGGTGATACTGGGACAGTTAGGTCTGAGTCCAGTAGCAGATTAGAGACCAACAAGACTTTCAGGGAATAAGCTTCCAAGAATCAAAGCTCCCTTCATCAGGCTGGGTGATATTGCCATTGTTGTGAGGTCAGAATAAAAAAAGGGAGACTGGAGGAAGGGTGGGATAAAGAGGGGATTGACAGATAACATGTGAGCAGAGTCCATTGTGATGGAAGAGGAGTTTACAGAAAAAAAATAGCACCAACTGATGTGACCAAGAAAACAGATTTTCCCAAACTAAAACATCATCAATTATAACCTGAACATGAACCTATATTGTAATGCATTAAGTGATGCAACAGTGGTGACAAAACCTCTAGTGGTATTTAGTTGAACTCTCTGGACAGGCAGATGTATTTTGGGTCTGACTTTAGAGAGTTGGGACAAGAAGCAAGGCTTGAAGAAGGGAATGTAGACCCATGGCTATAGAAAAGAAGGAAACTAGGACCTGAGAAAGCAAAGCAGTCCAAATGAAGCACAGCATAGAAAGTTGTACATAGTTGAGAGAAATTAGAAAAGAATGGAGATGCACAGTTGGTGTGAAGCTAGAGTGTCAGACTCACCAGCTGGAAGACACAGGTTCAAACGCCCACTCTGCCATGGAAGGTTTCTGGCTGACCTCTCAGCAAGCCTGGAGTCCTCTGTGTGCTAGCTGGGCCGGGTCTTGAGAGGGCTGCTTGGCAAATGGAAAGGGCAACCTGGGGGGGGGGGGGGGTAAATGAGAAAAGGTGCATCCTAATGCTGATACCGCAGCCCTTCCCCTCCTTTGACCCCTGGGCAGTATTTCCAGCACGAGGGCCTGGGTCGCCACGAAGAACACCTCTGGGCGCCCACATTGTCCTCCTCAGCAAGTGTGGGTAACAGTCAGATGTACATGGATCCTCATGAATTCATATGATTTTTACACTGAAATGAAATAAAACCACCATCATACTGTAGACCATGTATTAGACTATAGGGAGCACCAAAAAATTACGCATCCACAGATTCGTGGCACCACAACAGCGCAAAAACATGATTCCAAAGCACGGATCCACATGAATTCCTATGATTTCTATGCTGAAATGAAATAAAAACAATATCATACTGTAGACCATGTCTTAGACTATAGGCAGCACTAGAAAAATCATGCCTCCATGAATTTGTGGCACCACAAAAGTACAAAAACATGGTTCCTAAGCACAGATCCTCAGGGTTTTTCAATTGGGTTCACCCCAACATCACCATCAAATCACATATCATGTCCATGGGCACATCTTGAACCACAGAAATCATGGATCCACAGTTTTGTGGCAACACCATGCAGCCAAAACACAGCTCTGAAGCATGGATCCTCATGGATCCTTGGGGTTTCTGCAATGGGTCACCCTAAATACACAATCTAATCACATATCATGACAATGGCCACAGCTTGCACAACAAAAACCCCAGATCTACAGCTTTGTGGCCACAACATTCTGCAAAAACATGGTGCCAAACCACAGATCCTCAGCGTTTTTGCTTCAGGTCACCATGAACTCACCATCAGATCACATATCATGTCCGTGGGCACACCTTGCACCGCAGTAATCATGGCAACACCATTCTGCAAAAACATGGTTCTAGAGCATGGATCCTCATGGATGCTTAGGGTTTCTGGGTTAGGACACCCCAAACTTACCATTAAATCCCATATTATGTCCATGCCCACAGCCTGAACCACAGAATTCACAGATCCACAGCTTCGTGGCAACACCATGCTGCAAAAACATGGTTCCAAACCATGGATCCTCAAGGATCCCCAGCGTTTTTGCTTTAGGTCACCGTGAACTCACCATCAGATCACATATCATGTCCATGGGCACAGCTTGCAGCACAGAAATCACAGATCCACAGCTTCGTGGCAACACCATGATGCCAAAACATGGTTCTGAAGCATGGATCCTCATGGATCCTTGGGGTTTTTGCAATGGATCACCCCAAACCCATCAGATCACCCATCAAATCACATAAGATGTCCATGGCAACAACTTGCACCACAACATCACAGATCCATATCTTTGTGGCGAACCATTCCACAAAAACATGGTTCTGGAGCACGGATCCTCATGGATCCTCAGTATTTTTGTGTTGGGTCACCATGTGTCCATGGGCACAGCTTGCATCACAAAAGTCATGGATCCATGGCTTTGTGGCAACAGCATTAAGCCAAAACATGGTTTGGAAGCATAACTAGACCCAGGCAGGGTAGCCCTGTTGGTCTGAAGCAACAGAACAAAGTCTGAGTCCAGTGGTACTTTTCAGACCAACAAAGTTTAATTCTGGGTGAGCATTTCTACCCAGAATTAAACTTTCTTGGTGTTCAAGGAGCCCACTGGACTGAAACTTTGTTTGGGGGCTAATAGCCATCAGTGCTTGTAAGCAGGGAATGCTGGGTATTATAATATGCCATCTTTTAGAGCACTTTAACTTTGTAAATGTGAATTTTTGTGAATTTTATCTGTTTTTAAATGGTTTAATGTATTTATTTGTGAGCTGCTCTGAGCCTGCCTGGTGGGGAGAGTGGCATATAAGCCCAATAAATAAATAAATAGCCCACAATATACCTTGCAGAAACAACCATCTATCTGTCAAATCTTTGGCTGTGATCATTCATAGTAATAAATGAAGTCAATGAGTAAAACTAAAACAAACTGTTTGCAGGGGCCCCCTTGCACCTATTCAGTAGCCTCTCTGCTGACCAATGAAAGGGATCCTCTCCCCACTCCCTGCACACAACCTCTCCCGCCCCCTGGGGACTCAAAGCTGTGGCTGGCTCAGTTCCCCTCCCCAAGTCATGCCCCCCTCCTCCCCCCTCCCTCCTTGTTAACCAGGCAGCTGCGCTGGGACCAGAACGGAGCTCCTTCCAGCCTCAGTCTGTCTGTCTGTCTGTCTCTCTCACTTCTGCGCTCCCTCCCCCACAAAATAAATAAAGCGGCATATCCTCCATGCCCTAAAGCAAGCACTCCCCCCCCCCCTAGACCAGTGGGAGAGTTTGCAATCTATCTGCAAGCCTTCCTCTTCATGCCCCCCCCCACCTGCTCCAGAGAGGTATTTTGCTGTGTGGATCTCATATGCTTTGGCTTTTTTCAGGAAAGCAGGAGGGAAGCTTTCTTTTTTTTACTTTGGGGGGGAGGCAGGCAGGCCAGCCTGGCACCTTCTGACAGGGAGGAGGCAGGAAGAACACAGCCCTGACCACTCGCCTTGCCGCTCCAGTGGCAGGCAGCGTCCTACTCCTCAGTCCCCCAGTTGCCCCCAGGGGAGGCTCAGCACCTTATGGAATATTTGGGGGGGGGGGGCTCATGCTCCCCAGCCCCCTGAAAATGATGCCTGTGGTCGGTAGTTACCCGGATCCTCCTTTCCCCCTTCTTGAAGATGGGAACAACATTTGCCCGCCTCCAATCTTCTGGCACCTCACCTGTTCTCCAAGAATTCTCAAAAATAATGGACAGAGGCTCAGAAATTACATCTGCAAGTTCTTTTAGTACCCTTGGATGCAGTTCATCTGGCCCCAAAGACTTAATTTCATTTAAAGAAACTAGGTGTTTATGTAGTACCCCTATGCTGATCCTCGGCTGCAGCTCCCTTTGCTTATCCTAGCCTGGAAAACCTCTTTGATATATCATGGACTTTGGACCGTGTTGGCATTTTTTGTGATTGAAACGGACTGCTTAGAGTATTGCTTGTTTGGGATTTTTCCCTGTGTTATTAATGTTGTGACTGAGATATTTTATTGTATAGGTGTTGTGTTACTTCACTAATTTATAATAAAAAATTACACTTACATTTTTCATTAAAAATTTGAATCTTTATTAAGATTTTTGAAAGACTGTTGTAATTAGATATTGGACATCTCTCACAGTGTATGTCTCTAGTTGTTGGTTCCTGCCACGGTGAGTTTTTGTTACTATCATGCCCTATATCATTGTTCTCTTTTTTTGTAATTCCATTTTCTGCATTGCTTGACATAGCATGTCTGATACTTTTTTGTACTTTTCTAATTTTTGTAATCCTAGTCCCCTTGGATTGTTTATTAGATCTCTCATGCTATTTGATCACATTGCTCCATACCATGTAATCCACCTTGAATCTCAAGCAGAAAACTGGTAAATAATAAAATATAAATAAATAAATAATAAAGTAAATAAATAATTATGGACTGACCACTACTGTATTCATCCCTCCCCCAAAAATTCTGGCTACAGGCCTGCTCCAACCAATGGCTGGGAGTGAGCCAAGCTCCTGAGGATCATCAGCACCCTCCTCACTGTGCTGCTCAGTGACTTGGCCAGAGATCTGGCCCAGGGTGGGGGTTTGCTGGCACTACTACTGAAGACAAAATTCAGAAAATAAGTCAAATACATGGCTGAATTGTGAGCTGGGGTTGGTATCATATTAAGACTAAGTGAACATTAGTGAAACTTTAATGTAATTGCCCCAGTCCAGCAAGGGAAATACTCCTATGCTGCTAACATAGATGTACACCTAGACATAATTAACTGAGGTCCACTGAAAATGATGACAGCATCTGTTGCTGTAGATAGGACTGTCTACGCCCAGACAATCATGGTGTAGCAGGCACAGCTGATAATAGATAAGCGTCAGTATATTAAGGCTAATAACAAAAGTACATAAAATCTATACACACTGAGCAAAATAAATAAATAAATACAAAAACATCTTAAGTCCTTAAAAAACCAAATCTACCAAAAGCAATTATAAACTATTGTAAAATTCTTATTCACTTTATAACAGCACTTGTTATACATATCTTGCACACTCTTTTAAGTTCAATTGCTACTTTATTAAGTTGTTTTAGCAAAGTTCCCAGCATTTGAATTATTCTATCTTGTTTATTTATTTATTTATTTGGACTTATATCCCGCCTAGCCAGCACAAAGTGGCTCTAGGCGGCTCACAGCATTAAAATCAGTAACAATAAAAAAATTCAGATAATAACTAATTACAATAAAACCACAGAACCCACTAAAAATGGCGGCAAATACAAAATCCAACACCAGGGCAACAACTACATCCCCATGGCCAGGAGGCTACCACCTGAAGATATACCGGGCCAGTACTTCAACTGGCCACTTACCGGTGGCCATTTCCCCCAGTGGCGGCCTCAAAAGCCTGGCGGAAGAGCTCCATCTTGCAGGCCCTGCGGAACTGCAAAAGGTTCCGCAGGGCCCTGATGTCTTCCGGGAGCTTGTTCCACCAGTAGGGAGCTGCCACTGAGAAGGCCCTATTCCTGGTGGTCACCAGCCTGGCCTCTCTTGGGCCAGGAAGGGTCAGGCGATGTGTGCCTGACCGCAGTGCTCTCTGGGGTATGTGCGGGGAAAGGTGGTCCCATAGGTAGGCAGGCCCCTGACCATACAGGGCTTTAAAGGTTAAAACCAGCACCTTGAACCGGATCCGGTATGCTATAGGCTGCCAGTGCAGTGACCTCAGCACAGGCTGGATGTGGTCTCATACCAAGAGATCCATCAACAGCCTGGCCGTGGCATTCTGCACCAGCTGCAGCCTCCGGAGCTAAGACAAGGGCAGCCCCATATAGAGAGTGTTACAGTAGTCCAGGTGACCAATGCGTGGATCACTGTTGCCAGGTCATTGCATTTGAGGAAGGGAACCAACTGCCTAATCAGTCGCAGATGGTAAAAGGCTGCCTTGGCAGTGGCTGCTACCTGGGCCTCCATCGTTAATGAGGGGTCCAGGAGCAGTCCCAAGCTCCAAACCCTCAGCGCTGGCATCAATGGTGCCCCCCAAAGGCCGGCAGTGGGATCCCTACCCCCGGTCCACTCTGACTCAGGCATAGGACCTCCGTCTTTGTTGGATTCAATTTCAGTCGGCTCAGCCTGAGCCAGCCCACCACATCCTGAAGCGCTCGCTCCAGGTCATCTGGGGTAGCCCCGGACCAGCCGCCCAACAACCGATATAGCTGGGTGTCATCAGCGTACTGGTGACAGCCCAGCCCATGCCTCTGGGCAATCTGGGCAAGAGGGTGCATGTAGATGTTAAACAACATTGGGGATAGCACTGCCTCTTGCAGCACTCTGCACGCTAGCGGGTGCCTTCAGGACATCTGCTCCCCCAGCGCCACTCTCTGTCCCCGACCTTGGAGAAACGAGGCAAGCCACTGCAAGGCAAGCCCCTGAATCCCCATGTCGGCGAGGCGGTGGATCAGTAGCTGGTGGTCGACCATGTCGAACGCGGCCGACAGATCTAACAACACCAGCACCGCCGTACCACCTCGATCCAGATGCCACCGGAGGGCGTCCGTGAGGGTGACCAGTGCTGTCTCCACCCCATGACCTGGCTGGAAGCCAGACTGAAATGGGTCCAGCGCGGAAGTGTCATCCAGGAAGCTCTGCAACTGAACCGCTGCTGCCCTCTCCAAAATCTTGCCCAAATAGGGCAAGTTGGACACTGGTCGATAATTGGCCAATTCGGCCAGGTCCAGTGATGGTTTTTTCAGGAGAGGGCGAGCCATCGCTTCCTTGAGTGCCCCCAGGAACAGTCCCTCCTTGAAGGACTTGTTGATAATCTCCCGGAGGTCACCTCGCAACCCCTCACGACCAGCTTTTATGAGCCACAAGGGGCGCGGATCAAGGCTGCATGTGGTTGGGTGTACAGTAGAGAGCAACCTGTCAACTTCCTCCAGACTGAGTGGATCGAAATACTCCAGAATGGAACAAGATGATGCGCATGGAGCCTCAAGTTCGCTAACTGTCTCAACTGTGGCCGGGAGATCACGGCGGAGGAGCAGGATTTTATCTGCAAAATGGCTCGCAAAAGCCTCACAGCCAATATCCAATTCCCTATCGTTTGGTCTGCCCTGCAGTAGCTCTGTGCAGACACAATCTCGTCTGTGTAGAATTGCCTCTTCGCAGCCTTGACTGCCACCTTATAGGATCTCATAAACGCCCTATAAGGTGCTCGTGATGCTTTGTCGCGGGCACACTGCCACTGTCTCTCTAGTCATCTGAGCTCTCGTTTCATCTGCCGCAGCTCCCCAGTGTACCAGGGAGCCCACTTAGAATGAGGGCACAGAGGGCGTCGGGGGGCGATCTTGTCGATGGCTGTCGAGAGCCGAAATTGCCAGTCCTCAACCAGCTCATCCAGCGAGCCACCAGGGGGCATGGGATCCTGCAGAGCCAGGAGGAGCTGCTGAGGGTCCATCTGACTCTGCGGGCAAGCCAAAATCTGCTCGCCACTGTCAGAATCTACTGATTCAGACAAAGTATTGCTAGTTCTTACAGTTATGCTTTCTGTCTAATTTTCAGTTCTGTTCTGTTCTACTCTCTTGCCATGTATGTATTACAGATATATGCTTGTAGATGCCATGTTTTAGTGCCTAACCAGGCCTGGGTTTTGTAACTAGTAGAGCGGGAGGATGACACCTGCAATGTATGGGAACAATGGGCCTCTCACACCACTGCCTCCGCATTCCATCGGCCCCGGCTGGGACTTCAAGGGAGGATGCGTCTCATCTCTTATCACATGCAAAAGCCTTGAGGCCATTGATTGTTATGTGAACTGGTAACATCTGAAGGGTCTGGTTGGGAAGGGAATTTACAGCTTAACACCTCACTTTCTTTCCTGTGGGAAACAAACGGCCAGAGCCCCTTTTTGCCCGCCATTTTTTCCCTTATAGTGATTGGCTACCTATGGGTAATTCAAACTCCTTGGAAAGGTATAATAGACCTGCCTGTATCATCTGTGTTATCTCTGACAATAATCCGAGAAGCTGTACTAATGTAGCGATTGGAAATAAAGAACTCTGGTTTACCAACCAAGATCTGATCCTTGACTACTTTGAGCAGAACTCTCACAGATTGTCAGAGATCTGTGACTGGGACTTGGCTGTTCCTGACCATGTCGGACGATGGCACTGTTCCCACCCCTACTACCCCCGAAGACACACCGACCACCCCGGGGGACCAGGGGGCCGGTGGTGGAGGCGGCAGAGGGGAACCCGAAGTACCGGTGACTACGATTCAAGGGGCTCCCTACATCCCGCGCCTACCTCCTCTTCAGAGCGTGACCCTGAAGTACTCCTGGAGTCATTTCGGTCGCAGGACCGTCGACTCCTGGGTGCACGATCGGAAAGGGGCACGGGTTTCGTTCCAGGGAGATCAACTCGACCGCGGGAGGCCGAGTTTCCTGGGAGAAGAGCGCGAGCCGATCTACGCGGGAGATCCGCGTCTCCAGTCCATGGAGGGAGAGAGGACCGGACCTTATGGGCCCGATCCGTACCGAGAAGACCAGACGCAATCCCTCGACCGGATGATGGGAGATTTGCGGTTCCAGCTTACCACCGAGTTGCGAGAGCTGGCCCTCGATCTCCAGTACCAGTTCTGGGACGCCATGAGGGCTATGCAAGAGGCTCTACCAGCACCCGCGACAGGAGTCCAGCAACCGCCGGTGCCTCCCGGAGGAGTCCCGGCTCAGGTGCCGCCACCCGTGCAGCCATGGCCGCCGCAGCAGGTTCCACCGGTCGTCCCTCAGCCTGTGCCAGCACCCATCCCTGCGCCAGCCCCGGTGCCGGTAGGACCGGTCGTTCGCCCGGCCCCCGCCGACCCGTTGACGGCTACTTTCGATGGGGACCCTGAGAAGTTGCAGTTTTTCCTGCTGGAGATCGAGCGGTTCCTAGACAGCTGGGGACACCTCTACCCCACTGAGAGGGAGCGGATTGGCTACATAGGGTCCAAGCTGAAGGACACCGCCAGCGACTGGTATGTGAGCCTGCACGATGCCCCCGGTCCTGAGCTACGTTCGCTGAACAACTTCATGTGGGCCCTCCGACACCAATACAAAGATCCCTTGGGGGAAGAAAAAGCCCGGAACCACCTGCGGAAACTGACCCAGGGGCGGTCAACGGTGAGGGACTACACCGACAAGTTCCGGCGCATCGCTGCCAAGATCCGCGGATGGCCCCAAGACCTCTTCATAGAAAAGTATCGAGAGGGTCTCAACCCCGAGGTGTACGAGGCCGTCTTACTAGGGGGAAGACCGGGAACGCTGGCCACCTGGATGAGGGCAGCCGCAGACGTGGAAGAACGGTTCACCCTCATCAAGATGGGGACGTCATCTACAGCCGCAAGCAAGGCGATGCCGAGAGCAAAACCGAAGCCCAACGTGCAAGAAATTCGGGATGCTCATTTTAAACAAGGGCTATGCATGAGATGCGGGGAGAGCGGCCACTTCGCCTCGGCGTGCCCCAGAGGAGGAGGAAAGGGGCCGAAGACCTCCACCCCGGTGGCCGGGAGCACTCCCAGCAGAGGAAAACCCCCGTTCAAACCCCGGGCGCTGCAGCTGGAAGGAGCGGCGAGCGAGCAGGGAGAGCTGGAGCTGACTGAAGCACAGATGTCGGGAAACTCCAACGGCCTGCAGTGAGCGACACAGAACTGCAGGTCCCCGGCCAAGACGCGCCATCTCCGGTGAGCATCCCTGGCCCCTTGTTATATATGGTAGTGACTGTGATGACCCCGGGGACGGGGACCCATGTCCGGGTCCGCACCCTAATTGACTCTGGGTGCGCTCGGGACTTAATTAGCCCTTTAGTAGTGGAAGGGTTGGGACCAAAGGTCACCCCGTTGGGCGAGCCGCTCAAGTTCACGCAAATGAATGGCTCGGAAATGAAAGAAGTGTGCGTGGCTGAGACTGAGGGTTTAATTGTGGGAACGGGGGAGCATTGGGAGAAACGAGCTTTTGTCATCACCCCAAATACCCAATTCCCCATGGTGTTGGGGAGTCCCTGGCTGAGCTCTCATGATCCTTACATCAAATGGAGTGAGGGGAAGATCTCCTGGGTGGACGACAAGTGCCAGAATCACAAGTGGGACCCAGAGTGGGGACCGGGGCCACCGACGCCCCTCCGGGCAGCCGCCCTCACCCTTGCACCCTCCGCCATTCCCAGGGAGTATAGGGATCTGATGGGAGTCTTCAGCGAGACCGAGGCAGACGAGCTACCCCCCCACAGACTATCGGATTGTGCCATAGAGCTGATCCCAGGCGAGAAACTTCCAAAGGGAAAGCTTTACTCAATGAGCCCTCTAGAGCGGGAGGAGCTAAGGAAGTTCCTAGACAAGAACTTGGAGCGCGGATTCATCCGCCCTGCTAAATCCCCCTTCGCAGCCCCCATTTTGTTCCGCAAAAAGAAAGACGGGGGATTGCGATTATGCACAGACTACAGAGGATTGAACGCAGTCTCTGCTTCCAATGCCTACCCCCTCCCCCTAATAAAGGACTTGCTAACTGAGGCGGCCAAAGGAAAAGTGTTCACTAAGCTGGATCTCCGAGACGCTTATTTCCGGGTGCGCATAAGGGAGGGGGATGAGTCCAAGACCGCCTTTAATACACCGTTGGGACAGTTTGAATACCTGGTGATGCCGTTCGGTTTGAGTGGCGCGCCGGGGGTCTTTATGAGCCTGATCAATGAAGTGTTGCACAAGCATTTATTCAAGGGGGTGTTATGTTACTTAGATGATATCTTGATCTACTCTACTGATAAGAAAGAGCACGTGAAATTAGTCCGGGAAGTCCTTTCCACCCTGTTGAAAAATCAACTGTATGCCAAACTGTCTAAATGTGAGTTCCATCGAGAGTCCATAGACTTCCTAGGGTATCGCATTTCGCAGAGGGGCTTAGAGATGGACCCTGCTAAAGTGGAGGCGGTGGTCCAGTGGGAAGCCCCTCGAACGAGGAAGCAGCTCCAGAGCCTATTAGGATTTTGTAACTTCTATCGGACCTTCATAAAAGACTTTGCCACGGTCACCCTTCCCCTGACGGACTTGCTGAAAACTAAAGGGAGGGGTTCGGAGGCGGGGAAGCCCGGGGAGAGAATTGCCTGGAATGGGGAATGCCAGAAGGCGTTCGAAACCCTAAAAACCCTTTTTACCTCCGAGCCCATTTTGGCTCACCCGGATGAAACTAAGGAGTTTATAGTCCACGTAGATGCGTCCGATGTGGCTATGGGGGGGGCCGTTTTGCAGAGGGGATCAGATGGAGAATTACACCCCCTCGCCTACATTTCAAAAAAATTTAATGAGACGGAACGAAATTGGTCAGTTTGGGACAAAGAAGCCGCGGCTATCCGGCTAGCCCTCACTACGTGGCGGCACTGGCTAGAGGGGGCGCAAACCCCGTTTGAAATCTGGACTGATCACAAAAACCTTGAAGCGTTGCGCACTCAGAGATCCCTGAATGCGAAACAGCTCCGCTGGGCTGATTTCTTCTCAAAATTTAACTTTGTTTTGAAACATTTCCCTGGGAAAGCCAACTCCTTAGCAGACGCACTCTCCCGATTGCCCCAACACGAAAGCATGAAAGAAGAGGTGTTCGACTCCATGTTTTCCCCCCAGCAGCTGGGAGGGGCGGTGACCACAAGGAGCCAAAGTAAACGAGTTACCGTGGAAGCTGAGTCATGCAATTGGGGAGGGGAGTATTCACCCGAGGAAATCGAGGAATTAGAGACAGTGGCTGAATGCTCCCTGGGAGAGAATCAATGTTGGTACCATGGGGATAAATTGGTGGTACCCCGAAGTAAGCGGAAGGATATTTTACTGACTTGTCACTCTTCCAAACTGGCTGGACATTTTGGGTTTCTGAAAATGCTCAACTTGATTCAGCGGCAGTTCTGGTGGCCGCGCATGCGCCGGGATGTCTCAGACTTTGTCTCGGCTTGTCAGACCTGCTTGATGTGCAAAAAGAGGGGGGAAAGGTCCCGGGACTCCTGCACCCCCTACCTACCCCTTCTCGCCCTTGGGAGGCGATAGCTATGGACTTTATTACTAACCTACCACCCTCGAAGGGAAAGACTGTAATCTGGGTGGTGGTAGACACGTTTTCTAAGCAAGCCCATTTCACCCCTTTCAAACAACTGCCAACGGCAAAGGGGATGGCCAAGGCTTTCTTCAATCACGTGATTAAACTACATGCTTTTCCTAAGCGGGTGGTATCCGACAGGGGTAGTCAATTCGTTGCCAACTTCTGGCGGGAGCTTTTGAAGCTTATGGACATAGAGCCTGCTCTGAGCTCGGGTTACCACCCAGAGACCGATGGACAGTCCGAACGAACTAATCAGATCCTTGAACAGTTTTTGAGGTGCTACACCAACTACCACCAAGACAATTGGGTGGACTTGTTGCCATTCGCAGAATATAGCTACAATAATGCAGTGCACTCCTCGACCGGCGTCTCCCCCTTCATGGCAGTGGGAGGTTTTGAGGGAAAGCCTTTGCCTACAATCGAAAGTGCCTCCGATGCTTCTCCCACAGACTTTAAACGATGGTGGGCGACCTTACAGGAGTCGTGGCCACTAATAGCCAAGACTTTAGACCAAGCCAAGGAAGATTACAAAAAATATGCAGATCGTGGCCGGGCTGAGGGTTGGGATCTCCAACCTGGGGACTCTGTTTATCTTTCCACAAAAAATATACACGGCTTGCAACCCAGCAGGAAATTGGGATGGAAATACGTGGGTCCCTATAAGGTGTTGCGCAAAATCTCGGATGTGTCTTTTGAACTAGAGTTGCCCAAGTCACTGAGTTCTGTGCATCCTGTTTTTCATTTCAGCTTGCTGAAGAAGGATCCTGGGCCGAATGCGTGGTATCCAGTTCCTCCGGTACCTCCTCCACTGATGAAGGGGGAGGCACCCCATTTTGAAATTTCAGATATTCTTGATTCTAAAATGCATAGGGGCCGCTTATATTATTTAGTTAGATGGCTTGACTTCGGCCCAGAGCACAATGAGTGGGTTCGTTCTGAACATGTGCATGCTCCTAAACTGGTTAAAGCTTTTCATAAAAGGTCTCCTGACAAGCCCGGGTAGAGGTGTTTATCGGGGGGCCAGTGTGTCAGAATCTACTGATTCAGACAAAGTATTGCTAGTTCTTACAGTTATGCTTTCTGTCTAATTTTCAGTTCTGTTCTGTTCTACTCTCTTGCCATGTATGTATTACAGATATATGCTTGTAGATGCCATGTTTTAGTGCCTAACCAGGCCTGGGTTTTGTAACTAGTAGAGCGGGAGGATGACACCTGCAATGTATGGGAACAATGGGCCTCTCACACCACTGCCTCCGCATTCCATCGGCCCCGGCTGGGACTTCAAGGGAGGATGCGTCTCATCTCTTATCACATGCAAAAGCCTTGAGGCCATTGATTGTTATGTGAACTGGTAACATCTGAAGGGTCTGGTTGGGAAGGGAATTTACAGCTTAACACCTCACTTTCTTTCCTGTGGGAAACAAACGGCCAGAGCCCCTTTTTGCCCGCCGTTTTTCCCCTATAGTGATTGGCTACCTATGGGTAATTCAAACTCCTTGGAAAGGTATAATAGACCTGCCTGTATCATCTGTGTTATCTCTGACAATAATCCGAGAAGCTGTACTAATGTAGCGATTGGAAATAAAGAACTCTGGTTTACCAACCAAGATCTGATCCTTGACTACTTTGAGCAGAACTCTCACAGCCACCCATAGAGGGTCTGAGTGGCACCTTCAGACGGGCCTTCAAGGCATAGTGATCCGACCATGGAACCGCCAAGGCAGTAATCCAGTCCACCATAACTCCCCCCGCAAAAATCAAGTCAAGCGTATGCCCGGCCTAGTGTGTGGGCACCATTACACATTGGTGAGTCCCAGTGCCACCATGGCCGACACCAGGTCCATCACCGGCCCAGAAGCCATGTCATCAGCATGGACGTTGAAGTCCTCCAAGACCAAAAGCCTTGAGTACTCCAACGCCCAGCTGGCCACGGCACTGGCCAGAGATGATAGGCTAGTGGGTGGTGCATTGGGAGGGCGGTACACCACCCAGATAGCCAAACTCTCCCCCATTTCCCACACCAGGCCAGAGCATTCTATGCCCAGAAGTTTCAGGGGTGGGAGCACCCTGAAGGAGTAAGCCTCCCGAATGAAGAGCGCCACCCCCCGCCCCTCAGTCCGTGATTAGTGAAGGACCGAAAAAACAGGCGGAGCCATTTCTTCTTTCTGACCCTAGAGTACATAACTTACATTAAAGGCCCACTGTACTTAACCTGGGAGAGACAAAAGTCCTTTCATTCAATTCCCTGCTCTGGCTAGAACAAATCATTAGAGCTAGCAATTATAAATGAACTTTTTAGAGGGAATAAATACATACATTGAGGGTTTCTGGTATATTTCACTAACAGGTTTGGGGTTTGATCTCTTTTCTTCTGTTGTACATATATGGGAATCATACCACCATTGTGTCAGGTGGCCTGACAAAGGCTTCATTGAATCTGCTTTCATTTTCCTGATCAAATGAATTGCAGCTTGTCTCCCTCTCTGTCTACTCCCCCCCTTCCAGCTTTATCGTCTTTAGTTATATTGCTTTTAGGAATCCTGGACAATGTTACCACTTTCGGCGGGAGAATGGCGAGCCTGCATTCCTGCACGTCACCAAAAACAAATGGCCTTTCCTCCCATGCATCCCTCCTCCCTTTTCCCGGGCCGGAGAATGTCTTATCTTATTGTGAAGGCCTTGAAGGTCTGTTATTGTCACCCAAGCCGGTTGTTATGCATAGGCTTCACACATCTGGGTCACCCAGATCAAGAAGGGAATTTTTACAACTTTCTCACCTCACCTTCCTGTGGGAATCCAAACGGCCCGGTCCCTGCTCCCACGTTTTCTGTTCTAAATCTGATTGGTTTAATGTTGGGGTTCAAATGATGGGGAGGGTATATTAACTCTGACTGTTTTCTACTTGGCATCTCTAACAAACATTCGAGAACCTGTTAAGCAGTATTAAGAACAATAAAGAACTTTGCTTCATCAACAATGGTCTGATCTTTTGCTGTTAATACAGAAGCCTCACACATTGTACCTTTTATATAAATGCAGAATATATTTCACAACTTCCCTAATCAACTTTTTTTTATTTCCAAGCCATTCCCATTCTTAAGAAACGATCTAGCCCAGTTTTTCTGTTGCCCCTGCTTCATGGCCACTCATTGAAATTGATGTGCATCTCATAATGTACACATAATGTATTAAGCAGTACTCATGGGTCCTATCAGCATGTTAAGAACACCCCAAATATATGTTTCTGAGGTTATATTTTATGACAGAGTGCACCTGAGTAATGTCCTGTAAACAGTGGCCCTTGGCTTCTTTAGTACTGGCTTTGAAAACAAGGAACACAGATAACAATAGGGTGGATTATTATATGACATTTTCTGAAACTTTTCTGTAAGTGTGCATCCTAAAAATGAGAATATGCAGTGTATGCACATTTTTTAGTGAAGACAGGTATAATATTTTAAGAGTGACGGATGGACCTGTCACTGTCCTGCAAGCTCACATACCTTTTTCTGTCCTGGATGAAACATAGAAATGAAAAAGCTTCTGCAAATTTTCCACACATTGGAGAAAAGTAGATCATGTTCCTTGCCTATCCACCAGTACATACCATATCATTAACACAGAGACATAAAACACACACACGCATAAAACACGTTCTCAGAACAGTTTTGCAAGTAATTTGTAATAGTTTAACATTTCATTCTTTTGTAAGGTGAGGGATGATTCATATACACAGAAGTTCAGGTATACTGCTTTTTTTTAAAAAAGCAGTCATCCTGAGTAATGCACTCAGCCAAGTCTGAACACACCATAACTTGGCATGGAAGACAATTCAACATGCAACTTGATGAGACATGGGAGATCCATAATCACATTGCCTGATGCATTTAAAAGGCAACTGTGTGTGCTCCAGTTGGATTGGGATACACAGTAGGGGGGATTAACACACCCCACACCCCTTTTCCAACAGAAACTACTTTTCCTAAGTTGCAATTAGTTCTGGGATGGACTAAACATTTTTCAGCTCAGAGAGAAATTTCTGCTGGGAAAATTGTATTAGCAAAATGGTTAACATACCTATGCAAAATGGTTAACACACCCAATGGCTGGGGCCATTCTACAGTCTGGATCCAAACTTGGAGACCCTGGAGCTGCTTTTCGCCTAAGAAACATCTTGAGAGAGCTGATTATGGCTCCCCCTTTTCTCATCAAGTTGCACACTTAAGACCCAGCATTCAGGTTGGGACACCTTCCATTCCTCATACTCAAATACCCACCAACAGCCCCTAAATTAATTCCTTTCCTTTTATCCAAAAAAAACTCTATGATACATCGATCTTGAGCAGTAGATAGTTTTTGCTAATCACTTATCACCCAATAGACAAAAGGAGTAATTTTTTTTTTGCAATTCCTAAAGTAGCCCCTAAATTCTGAGTTTTTAAAGTAGTAGTTTCAAGGTCAGAAAGTGGCACAGAATCTCTTATTATCAAAATGAAATACTGGCTGTTTCCTAATTATCACTATATGAAACAAACAAAGGCACCAGAGCCTAACCCAATACCCACTGAAGCCAACAGGAGAAATGTCTACATCTGGTGCTAGTGGCCTTTAGAGGAGGTCTTGTCACCTCAGACCGTATTCCCTCGCAGAAACTCAAGGGATGGAATGTTGTTAAAAGAAGGCAATTGCAAATGAACTACTTCTTTTTTAAGGAATAGATATATACAGTGAGAGTTTCTGGGATGTTTCACTGTGGTTTTGACCATCTTATTACACAGGAATCACCAGAGCATCTAGTTTAGAGGGACGTTCCATTGGCAGAATCTGGTGCTGCCACTGCAACTATAAAGTGAGGCTTAATTTGAGCAAGGATGCAAATCACTTTCCTGCATGAATAATCCTGCTTGGCGGGTAGAGGTGAATATGGGGGAGGGGGAATGATAGGATAATTGTTTTTTACGTTACTGGTTACTATATATGTGCCTATTCCTGTGTCTATTTATATAAATTAACTACCAATCAATCATGGCTCTCATTCCAAGACTTTATTTTCAAGGGATACATTTGTTAAACGGCCATGCATGGTCAAAATGCAGAAAGGGAAATGTACAGGTGCCTTAATGACCAGTAGGCACAGGACAATGTCGAGTGATCCAAATGAGGAAGGCGCTCTTTATTCTTAGCTTACTTGCTTGTTTCACTTCTGATCTAGACAGTTCTGGCGATTTCCCATGCGCTTGCCCCTCTGCCGGCGAGCAAATTGGCTGTACGATTAAAATCAGACCAGCACACATGATATCTTGTGAAAAATGCCGAGCCAGCTTCCTCCCAGTCCCAGTCCCAGCGAAGGGCTGGCTGGCCCTTTAAGGAGTTAACTCAGTCGTGAGAGCGGCTGCTGGGGCTTGCGAAATCCCCGGGAGTACTGTGAAGCAAGAGACAGCTGTCTCTTTAAGTGTCATTTCCTTCCATTGTACTTGAATCGTGATCAGGAAAGAGGATGTGAGACCAGAGAGGCTCTGCGGAGACCACCGAGGCTAGCGCGACTATAATAGCTGCAATAGTAGCAACGGTAATAATAAGAATGGTGGCGGCGGCGGAGCTGAGGCTGACCCGAACAGCCGCTGCGGCGCAGGCAGCCCTCTCCAGCCCGTGCCCTGAGCGGCACAGGCAGCGGACATGATAAGCCCAGCAGAAGGGAGGCAGTTGGGGAGAAGCCCAACAGTGGTGGCAGCGGAGAGGCGACGCCACTGAGCGGCGGCAGTAGCCGCCGCCGCCTGTGCCCAGCAACTCTCCTGCAGCCTCCAGGAGCAGCGTTGCTAGGATGGGAGGTTAGATCCTCAGGGTTAGCCTGCCTTCCCGAGACGCAGTAGCAGCAACAGCACCAACCACACCGCTGCCCACCTTCTCTCTCTCTCCCCCCTCCGCGGTTGGTTTTACAGAAGAAGGAAATCCTGTGAATGTCATTGGGAGTGGAAGGGGGGGGGGGGAGGGGAGAGGTGCCACTCGGCGGCTGCTGCTGGTGGTGGTGAGAGGGCATTCAGGAACAGGCAGCCTTTGTGGGGGCAGATCTCCTCGCAGACAAAAACCACCCCCCACCACCTACGAAGGACCCAGAGCTGCCAATGTCATCAGCCATCGAAAGAAAAAGCCTCGAGCCCTCCGAGTAAGTGGCCTTCTCCCTCTTCACTCCCTAGCTACCGCCAACTTTACCTGCGGATGGATGCGTATTGTCTGCAGTCTATGGGCTTGTGGGAGTCGGGGGGAGGACGACGACAAAACCTCGATTGGCCGACCGTGTATTTCTGGCGCCAGCTTCCAGGGGGACGGCGCCCAGAAAGCGTAAGCTTCCGAGAAATACAATGGGGCTGCGCCTTCCGTTCTCCTGGGTAACAGAAGGGCGCGGGCATTTCTAGGAAGCCAGTCTTTCCCGTCCCATCCCCTATATTGCAATCGCACTGTTTCTATGGATGAACTCTGTGCGGTAGGTCTGGCTGTTTTAGCATATTTTATTAAGCTAGGGTTAGACTCTGCTCTGAAAACTGCCTGACTGCTACTTGTAGGGGGGACAGCAGCCCAGATTCAGAGAGACACACAAGTTCCCCATTTTGAGTTGGAGGCAAATTATCTGAATCATCAGATTTCTTATTTTGCTCCCGTGGAGGGTGGGAGCCGGGAGCTGGAGGACCATTCGGAGAAATGCCTTTTCCTCTGGTTGGAAGATTAGGTTGTGCTGATGAAAGGGATTTTGGAGGGATGGGGAAAGCCTAAAATGCTTTCTAAAAGCCTACATTGTTTTCAGTCTCTCTTTCTCCGATTCCCCCCTCCCCCCAGCCCAGCTAAACTGGCTGGTTAGACTAAAAGGTCAAGGCTGTTATCAGATGTGTGCTCAACTTACACATTTTCATAATGCAAACCACCAGTTCAAAACTTTCAACAAAATGTCAAGCAAGATGGGGAGTCTATGCACAAGACAGAGCTCTGCTTTTCTCTCTCTCTCTTAGACTGACAAATTAACCAAAGAAGTCAAAACTGCCTTAAATAATTACAGAATTACGATTTTCAGATTGATGTACTGTGACTGTCCTGCTGTATTCCCAAACCAATGCAAATATATACAGTTTTGGAGATGAGTTTCAGTCTCCTGTATTAGCGGTATTGTCATTACAACTTGTAATCTTACACACACAGGAGCAAAAACAAGGAGTCTTGTGACTTGTTTTGTTTTTTTCTCCAACAGACACAGCCAATGTTCCCTCTAAGCTGTGGTGTCTTGAGAGCAAAAATCTAACTTTCTGAGCCACTGGCATTAAAGTTGTAAGCAAGTGATTTGGCAACCGCATCAATTAGTTTGTTCTGGAGCCATCCTTCCTGAGTGGAGACAAAAATGTGTGAGACAGAGGCTAACAAACTGTGAGCTAGCTCACACTAACTCAGCTTAGAGGGAACACTGGACACAGCTTCCGGGCTGAAAGTTACCAGGGAGCAATTCCCATTGAACTCAGTGAGACTTGCTTCTGAATAAACACATAAACTCAAACTGCAGAGCTGCACTTATGATGGCTATATATTATTTTTCTAGAACTTAGTGGCTTTGTGGTATTTTTGGTAGGCAGATTTATTGCAGCTTTCAATATTCTCCTTAAATGTCAATGCATGCTTAACTAATTTGTTAATGTATAAGTTATGCAGAACAAAAAGAAAGTGATCCCATGTGCAATTATTCAGGCTTAAGTGGCACTGAAATAGAAAGAACTATTGTGGATAACTGGGCAGTTTTGCAATCATTTTCCTGGAAAGCCTTATGATCTAATCCTAACCCTGCTTTCTGAGAAGTCCAATAGATTTAAATTGTATTTACTCTCCAGTAGCTATGGTTAGGATGAGTTGGTAATAACATTCAGATAAAGCATTTTCACATACATTTTAGTATCTTTATGTAAAGACACAAGCATTATGCATTTGTTACAGCTGTTTTATCTTTTTCTGTTCACATGTTAATCTTCCTCTTTGAACTTTAATAGCATAAATGATTTTTGTAAGTGCCAACATAAAAGTGTGATATTCATCTAGCAACTTATAGTCCAGAAAACAAATGCATCCAAAGTTCCAAAATATCAGAAAAGCATTTTATTGGCATTTCCTCTTTTAAAGAACTATCACAAGCTATACATCATAGCCACACAACCTGAAACTTTAGCCATGTAAGATATTGGAAGGTGCATCTGAAATACCAAAATGATAAATTTACTGCAAAAGAGCTCTTCTGTTCTCCTGGTTTCTTAGTTGTTTATATGGATCTATAAGGTGTCATGCAGATCATTTCTGAATACAGGCTTCATAATGCTACGCTTACCATTCTGCTGCATTTTTAAAGTAACCTGAACATTTTCATGACATACTCGTGAAAAACCTCCAGTCCTGTTTGACTTTAGCATGGTTTAGATTGGACGCCTCTGGTTGAAATAATGTCCAGAACAGATGTTTATGTTTTGAGGATATCAGTTTAGACTTGCTCATGAAAAAATAAATTGCTACTGACTTCACTTGCAGTATCCTAAATAAAGGGCTGATATCCTGAGTTTCTTAAACAAGAAAGGAGGAGTGGGGAGGTGTCATGACCGAAACAGGAAATTAAGTAGGAGATTTTTCTTCACAGTGACAAAACAGGATTTAATATAAAACACCAGGAAAGCTTTATTATATTTCAGGTGTTGAAAGTAATGGTTGATTTTTTTTTTAATTATTCAACTAAATATATCTTGAAAAAACTTCCCTTCCCTCAAATATCATTTTTGTGATATTGCTTCAAAAAGAAGAAATACGACAGCAATGCTAATCTCTTTCTCCAGTGTGCTAGAAAATGGCAATTTATAGCCTCTTGGTAACCAGGGCTGTAATGAAGAGGGAGACAAGGACAGTGACTCAGTGGTTGGGTTTAACCTGTAGTATCTCCAGTTAAGGTATTTAAGTGCTAGAAAACTGCTTGAAATTCTGGCAAGCAACTGGCAGTCAGTACTGCTAGATGGCCAATGGCCATCTATTAGGTCAAGCTATATATGAGTTCCATGTTGGTATGTACCAGCTAATATTCTTGCGAGAACACAGTTTCTTAGCCTAGAACTTAGGAACAGAGTCACAAATGGAGGCTGTGGATGGAAGAGTCTTCTTCAAATTTTTAAAAAGCTGAATAAGAGGTGGGTGATGCTGCTGAACTGAAAGGGTCCGTGTGTGTGTGTGTGGGTCCTTTCAGACTTTTAAAAATGGAATCTTTGCTTGACAGGGCAGGAATTGGTGTCAGGGCTTGACTAGGCCTGGACTCTAGGTGCCTTCGTATTGGAAGCTCATCATGAAGGAATGGGTAGTAGTTCCACTCTGGGCATTTCAACAGGCTTATATCAGTTTATATGTAAATAGATCTGTAGGGTGGATGTAATATTTGTAGTGGCTAGAATGCACATTAGATTTCATTCTCAAATTTTCCCCCTGATTACACCTGTTCACATGTGGTTCAAATGTTGCAAGAAAGGTTCAAGCATACTAATTAGCATCACTTATAATAATTGCCCAGAGCAATCAGGCTAGAGGACAGAGTGAATATTGTTAAAAGTTTGGTCAAGATCCATAATGTATGGCATGAAAATCATGCAATTAACTTTGAGAACACAAGTTCTCTCCCTTCCACCCCCACCCCCACGGCAGCAATGTTTATGAGCTTAGGGTTAAACATGTGCTAGAATGTCTTACTGTGAGCTGCTGACTATGCAGGCTGTCAGTGTTTCACAGCAAGTAATTTTCAACAGTAGTTGCCAAATGGAATATCCACGGAACAGAGAAGTTTTGGGGGAGATAATACTTTTATATTAAGAAACAGCTTTCTCATCTCTATTATTTTACCAACCACATTATTTCAGCTTTTATCCTGCAAATAATAAGGTTTTGCTCAGGAAAGTAACTGCGCTAGTTCTTGATAGGGCTAATTGCTACACTGAAAAACCCAGCTGGATCTTCCCACATTTGTACAGTTTATATATTATTGATCTCTGAAATAAAGAGGAATAGTATTAATTACTTCTTTAGGTTTAGATTCATTCAGAAGAAAACATCACATAGGAAGTACATGCACTCACAAATGGATGAATGTGAATGGACCAAACTCTCGAGTCTTCTTTTCCTTGAATGTTATGTTTCTGCTATGGGAGCTCACAGTATCATCTCATTATGTTACCATATCATTTCCAGGCCTGCTGCAACTACAGAAGTCTTTAATGCAAAGTTGTTGCCTGCCCATGGATGAAAGTAGGGCTGTAATGTTTCAAAAGTATCCTCTGGTCAACCAAACTGAGTTGAAGAAAATTCTTTTTTAAAAGGTTTCTTTTTATAAGGAAATGAAGTCTTTTCCAGCCCAAATCATTTGCTTTCACACATATTGGATAATATACTCGTGATGCACAACAGCAATCATTTGCAACTGGATTTTCCTGTTTCACACAGGAAGCAGGGTTCTCACTTTACTGAATTACCACCAAAAACACTAATTAGCCATTTTGTCACATGTGTAGTCCAATCCTATGCATTTTTACCTGGAAATGGGACTGTTATTCTCAAGTAAGTGTGCATATGGTTGCACCTGAAATATAACCTCTGGCAAAGTTATTTCTTCACATTACAATGAAACAAACCCAGAGTTTGCCATTGAGTCTACACTCAGGAGAGAACTGCCACCAATCACTGCTCCCATCTTTACAAAATCTATGTTTGTAACACATTTGTTGCATTCACATTTTAACTATTCAGACACACACTTAAACCTGTGTCTAAAAATGGCCTTCAAAGAAAGATTAATTATATTCAGCATCTCAGTGTGGGAACAATATACACATCCCACTTTTTATATGGGCACAGTCAGGGCTATTTTTGGGCAGGAACACACAGGAATGGAGTTCCGTCTGGCTTCCAAGTTGGCCACGCCTACAGCCTCCCCCCCCCCCCGGTCCCTTGGTGCCTCGCAAGCCATGGGGCACCTGGGGAAGCCGATCCTTGGAGGGAGCTGCATGGTCAGGGGTGTGGCCTAATATGTTAATGAGTTCCTGCTGTTGGGTGTGGCCTGTTATGCTAATGAGTTCCTGCTGGGCTTTTTCTACAAAAAAAGCCCTGGGTACAATACTGACGGCAGCAAAAGGAGCACTGGACAGAAAGGTCCAACCTTGAGCTCATTAAGTCAAACCATTTGGTGGAACAGACAATATAATCCAAATTCAGCATTAAATTTATTAGATAGCCTTGTACAAATGACTCACTATCTCTGCTTCAGACTACCTGATCTATAAAATGGATATAAAATTTTCTCGCTATCACATACATACAGCAATTATAAAAGTGGACAAGACCAAGGCGACCTTTTCACTTTAAAAGCATTATAACGATAATACAAATTAGGACTTTATGACATTGTTTGCAAGTATTTATCTTATTGGAAATTGATGTAAAAATGCTGATGTTAGGAAAGAAAGGCTATGTTTGTTAAAGAAAGGGGAACAAAGCTTAAAGTTACTTTGTATCGCCTATACAGGCCTTGTTTTTCTCCATTCTGTTTACAAACCCACTTTCACAGCTATAGTGGTGAGCACAGCACTATGCATGATGCAGAAGGCTGTTAAAGGGGAAATCTTATTTTAACAGCAGCAGCACCTGCAGGGGCTATGACTCACACAAAAAGAAAAACCCATGTAAACGAGGCAACCAGTTGTTACTTGGCATGACTTCTGCATTTGCTAACTACAGTTGTCAGAACAATTGTTAGCCGAATTGCTTTAATTTAAAGTTAGCAATTGGCAAAATACCGGGTTCTTGCCAACTATACCAGGGTCCCACCCCTCCCGGGAGTTCTCAAGGAAAAAGGCACGTGAGGCAGATAGCAAATTCAATGCCGTTTACTGGATGATGTTGTTCAAGCACACAAAACTGAATCTCACACACACACACACAGGTCTAAGGAAATTTAGATAGAAAATAGCACTGTTGCATTAGCAGGAGTTTCATTGATGGGTGATACTTTACCTATCCTGGAGATGGATCCTTGTTCCAACAGAAGATTAGAGGGATTGGAAAGGAAAAATGGGGGAGCGTGATCTAAACCTGCAGATACACGCTTCTTCCTGGCTGCGCAAACCAGGGATTAAAGATGGAGGCAAGGTAGTGGGATAGCAAGCTGGACATAAGGGGGGGTAAAGCAGATAGAGGGCGATGGCTCAAGAGAGTGATTGCCTCTGTGCAGGGTCTTTTATTAGGTGGTCTTGGGGGCGGGCTGCACAGACCCCATCCCACTAACACACCTACTAGGCGGTCCGTCCCTTTCTGACCCTACCATAGGTTAAAGGTAAACAAAAGGAGGAGGGCCGGGGAGTGGACAGTATTGTGAAACTGAAACTAAACAGGAACTTGACACCTGGACAAGGTCCAATGACTCACCGGGGCCACTGCATTGTCTGTTAATGGCCCTAGCTCGCTGGATGATGGCCCGACCATTAGTTGCCAGGTAACCACGTTTGCATAATCCGTTCAGGTATGTTGGAGGGGGCAAGGGTT
Organism: Lepidodactylus listeri; assembly: GCA_029233225.1. Taxonomy (NCBI): domain Eukaryota; kingdom Metazoa; phylum Chordata; class Lepidosauria; order Squamata; family Gekkonidae; genus Lepidodactylus; species Lepidodactylus listeri. The sequence continues at coordinate 1,486,960 of JARCFY010000011.1, forward strand.
GACCAGCGTGGTGTGACAGAAAGAAACCTCATAGCAGAAGGAGTCTTTGTCTCTGTCTTGGTGAACTATCATGGGTGCTAGCCTCCTGGCGTGGCCTGGAGCTTCCCCCATCAATGGAGAATGCATGTAGCCCTTCCAATGCTAGTAACCCAAGTTCACACTTATGAATCTTAAAATCCATAAGAGCACTAGCAATGCCTTGTTGGCCAACACAATTAACAATATGTGACAGACTGATTTGGGGCAAAAAATGTCATTATTAACCAAGAATTTTCTCATTTTTGCTGATTTCTTATATAATTCTATTAATTAAAAGAAAATACAATCACAGCAGTGTATACGCTGTACAAAACACTAAAAATAAATTTATCATAATTTTGTACCTGGAAAGGCTGACTCTTTTCTAAATTATACAAATTATGTATATTTGCTTCTGTATATAAGTTATTGCATTTCTACTAGTACTGTGGAAAAGCAAAAAGCCTCTTAAGTTTGCCCCTTTTCCACTGGAGATCCTGCTCAGATGACAACTGACATTTTCCAGAGCAGTTTTCATATATTGTTAAGTTTATTTTTGCCTACTTAAAGGGCTAGAAACTTGATGGGTTTTTAAAAAAATCCAGGCTGAGATTCTCAGGATGTTGAATTCTGCACTTGGTTTTAAACTGATCCTTCTGCCACATCATGGAATATACAGAGTCCTCCTGAGCAGGACCTTTCCATAACTACTTACCTCTTGTCTCTATGGTTTTTGTTTTTAAGTACAATGGGAGAAAAATCTGGTTAGAAGTCCTATTCAATTTAAGATACCAGAATGCTGCTTTAAGTTTGTTTCCATGTATTTTTCTAAAGATTACTTCTTTCTACTAGGGAGCCCGTGGATGAGGTACTCCAAATACCCCCTTCCCTATTAACATGTGGAGGTTGCCAACAGAACATTGGGGACCGTTACTTTCTCAAAGCCATTGATCAGTACTGGCATGAAGACTGCCTTAGCTGTGACTTGTGTGGGTGCAGACTTGGAGAGGTGGGAAGACGGCTGTATTATAAATTGGGAAGAAAACTCTGTCGAAGAGACTATCTCAGGTACATCATCTCTTTTACCCTGTTGCCTGGGTCTCTTCCCCCCCCCCCCCCAACCATTTGGAACACAATGACTTACAATATTATAGCTCAAGAATGAGAGGGACTTAACTCAGCCTGCCCAGAAAAGATATGCATGATAGCTGAAACTGAGTAGCCAAATCTGACAAGGCTCTTGAAGATTAGCTTGGGCAGGTTGAATCTCATGGCTAAGTCTGATGCTGCAAGAAACAGAGAAGAAGAGAAGAAATTGGATATATACCCTGCCCTTCACTACCCAAAGGAGTCTCAGAGCAGCTTACAATCTCCTTTCCCTCCCCCTCCTCACAACAGACACCCTGTGAGGTAGGTGGGGCTGAGAGAGCTCTTGACAGAAACTGCTGTTTTTCAAGAACAGCTGTGCCAGAACTATGGCTCACCCAAGTCATCCAGCAAGTGCAAGTGGAGTAGTGGGGAATCAAACTCAGTTCTCTCAGATTAGAGTCCACACACTTAACCGTGCCCTTAGAGGGGAATTCTCCCTCTAAGCTGTGGAGTCTTGTGAGCAAAAATTCTACTTTGTGAGATACTGGCATTAAAGTTGTGAGTGAGCGATTTAGCTACTGCATAAATTAGTTTGCTCTGGAGCTATCCTTCCTGGGCTAAGACAAAAATGTGTGAGCCGCAGGCTAAAAAAACTGTGATCTAGGTCACACTAACTCAGCTTAGAGGGAACACTGGCAGGGGGATGATTGTGGTGGTGGAAAGCAGCTTCTCTACACATGGCCCTGAAACTAATCTGTTTCAACTCTCCTGGAAGTTTCTGTTTTGTAGGCAAAGCACTAGTGTTAGGATCACAATAAGGCACAGGCATGGGGAAAGGAAGACCCATGCCAGTGTTCCAAGTAGGCTTGCCAGAGTAAAGATTTAAAATCAGTGAGTTAAGCCTGTGTTTCTCCTGAATTTGGGTGGAAATTGGGGCTCCTGAAATGAAATTCTATCCAGTTACAACTGGTGTTCAAACTGAGGTACGTGTACATGCCATAAGAAGTTTCTGTACATATTTTCTATTTATGAATAACATTAAGAATATTTTATTCCAACTAGATTGCTAATAAAGAATAAGTGTATTCTTGATCACATTTAGGATTGCTGACTCTAGGTTTGGGAATTCATGGAGATTTGCAGATGGAGCTTGAGAAGAGTGGGGTTTGGGGAGGGGAGGTATCATGCTATAGAGTCCCCTCTCTAAAACAGTTATAATTCCAGGAGATCTCCAGGCCCCAGTTGGAAGCAGCCAATCCTAGTTGCATTTCAGATATATTGGTTCTTCACTTGTGTGACACTGGGTACCGATGGGTAGGGTCTATCCAGTTTATTTACAGCTTCACGTAGCTGTGTTAACATATTCAAAATTCACTTGGGTGGGAGAGGAATAAAGGGCTAAACCACCTAATTATCCCACTTCAGAGCCTTCTCTGGTAGCAGCTTTCTTTGTGTAGGACTAATTTTGTGTAATGTAATACGCAGTTAATCTCCTATGTATGTGCAACACTCTGAAATATTCAGTCCTATTTCCACTAGCTGAATATTTTGTCACTGCAATGGCAGAAAATATGGGCTGATTTATGCCCTTAATTAATGCATTTCTGTGCCTTGTAATTGAATATGTTCCATCTTTTCACTGTATAATGTGTTAATTATCTGTGTCTGCTAATGAAGAATTTCATAGACATAGGCTGTTAAATTGGCTTTTCCATTTCTCACATCTGTAATTCAAATGTAAAATCTATAGTGGTTAGAGAATGAAGATAGAGAGAAACAGACAGACAGACAGACAGACAGACAGACAGAGACACAGAGAGTTTAAAACTGGCTCTCTTCCACATTCTATACAGCATAGATTCAAAGGGTTGTATCGCATGAAGAATAACCTTCATGTAACATTTATATTACTGTTGATTATGGCAAAAGGAACAGTGACACCTCCTGGTAGACAAGGAATTAACAGTGATGTTTTCAATCCAAGGAGAAAGCAGGCAGCTGTGCACTGGATATTAAACATTGTTTGACATTAATCACACATAACTCACTTATTTTGCCACCCTTATTAAAATATCTGATAAAACATACATGTTGGAATATTACTGTTGGTAAAAAGTTCTGTGGGCAGAAGTCTATATTACTTAATAGTATAGGCTACCTTATGAAGGAAGAACATCAGTTACCCAAACACAGAGAAGTGAGAGCCTGTGATAACAGCCCAAAATGGAACAAAGCCAATTAATCAACTATCAGGCAAAGCAACATCTATTAGTATGCATACGAGATAACATGAAAGCAAGAGAATTATCACAGCAGCATCAGCTTCCCTCTTTCGTCACAAAAATCTGAACATCCCAGTTAGGGTTGCCAGCCTCCAGGTGTGGCCTGGAGATCTCCCGTTTTCACAACTGATCTCCAGCTGACAGAGATCAGCTCCCCTGGAGAAAATGGCTGCTTTGAAGGGTGGACTCTATGGCATTGTCCCATGCTGAGGTCCCTCCCCTTCCCAAACCCCACCTTCTCCTGGCTCCACCCCCAAAGTCCCCAGGTATTTTCCAATCCAGACCTGGCAACCCTAATCCTGGTCCATCTGATGATGACAAATCTATTTAAAACTTTATACAGCATTACAGATCAAAGTCAAATACATAAGATCTTTGTGCTTTACTTCTGTAACAAATGCATCTGACTCTTGAATATTCTTGGATTTTTTCTCCCTCAAAGGCTTTTTGGCCAAGATGGCCTCTGTGCCTCCTGTGACAAGCGAATCCGGGCCTATGAGATGACCATGAGAGTGAAGGACAAAGTGTACCACCTGGAATGCTTCAAATGTGCTGCTTGCCAGAAACACTTTTGTGTTGGTGACAGATACCTCCTCATCAACTCAGACATAGTGTGTGAGCAGGACATCTATGAGTGGACTAAGATCAATGGGATGATATAGCCCATTTGTGCCTCATAGTCTCCAAAATTATTCTCATGTGTGACACAAATACCTGGCAATGGTGAGGAGATTATCACTCACAATATCAATGTGCTTGTCTAAGGTGGAGGAAATGTTGCTGAATTCACAGGCGCTGCATCATGTACAAATGGTGACTGGGGACAGAAATTATAGCAGATAAATGGATTTCTGTTAGCAAATATGTTTTGATGATAAACTGACATTTTCAAAGGTGATGATGAAAGCAGGGGAACCAATATAAAAAATAACCATGGATTCTCTTGACTGGAGAATTCAGTAGTAACATGTAAAAAAAAGATTTTATGGTTCTGACGTTTGCAGACTAGGTTTGTGCAACTGATTTTTCTTTACTACATATCTATTTACTCTACATAGACCATAATCTCAAAGTTAGTACAAGACAGAACAATGTGGGGCAGGGGAGGGGAAGACTCCAGTTATTCAGAGCAATCTGATTTTCCAGGTTTTGGCTTTCTCTGTTGCAGGAAAATTGCCTCTTGCCACATGATATGAAAATTATAACTTTTGACTGCAATTCTGCAGCTATTTACATGCACCTAGTTACATTCATTTAAGTCCTTAGAAATCACAGAAACTTAGAGGCATTTAACATGGTGCAGGACTGTAGCCTTAAATGTGAAACAACTATTTCAAGAATTTTTTGGGTGCCATTGTTTGAAGGTGAGAAATTTCATCACTCATTTCTATACAAATATAAATTTAAAGAGTTATTCAGCTATTTTATTAACTTAGGCAATGGCAGCAAATAATTTGTTGTATGTAGTATGATCTTGCAGATTTAATAAAAATGGTTGATTTGAAAACTTGTTCTTTTCATTAAATTATACTGTGTACGTTTCCCACATAGTTTTAAGTGCAGTAACTGTATAGCCATCACCTATTTGTTGTGCATTGTTCAGATTTCTTTCCCCAGTGTCATGCTTTTGTTCTGGGGAATTTGCATTTTCCTAATACAGAATATGTAAATTAGAAAATGGAAATTTCCCCACAAGTAGTACTTCCATTGCTGTTGTGTCTACTGTGTGCTTTGCAATGATATGAGTGTCTCAGATGCCTACTGGATATAGGCAATTATATGATGTAACTGGCAAGAGTAGTGGCACAATTCCTCCCTGATCATGCATTTGGAGACCTTTTTGTTTTATTCAGTAGGTTTTAAAAAGACTGTCTAGGTGGAGTAACTCTCTGTGTTATCAGACTTGGCAACACCCTTCCTTTTGGGGAAAAAACACTAAAAAGGTTAACACACACACCCCATCCAGTGAGCAATGCACCACCATTTTGTGAGCCTTTTGTTTTTCTTTTATGTTATCTAAGTTACTAAAAGTTGGGTGCTACTTTTTCTGACACAAGAGGGCTTTTTAAACCCTGACGTTTTGTAAATGGACAAGCAGTATTGTAGCTACCTACTTCTCTCATTCCATGGATCAAATGTTATGCTGTTATCTTTAAATGAGGATTTGAAAAATTTTCATACAAAAGGTTAAAATATAGCTAGGGTACACACACATCTGGCTATGCCATAAAGAAATTTTGAATGCAACCCTGTCACCAGATACAGTATATGTGGGCAGATAATATCGGTTCCTAGCCTGATTTTATTGTGAGTTAATTAACTGTTCTTAATTTTTACTTTGGTATGTTTGACAATGATGTACACTGCCCTGAGCCCTCTGGGGGAGAGCGGATAACAACAACAACAACAACAATAATAGCAGGACTCACATATGATTAACCAGGTACAGGATTTTGCAACCTTTATTTGCAAATGTGTTTTGCAAACTGTGCTGCCACCCACTCCTCTAAGGTATTGACATGTCCAGGGCCCTTTGTGTAGAAAAAGCCCTACAGGAACTCATTAGCATAATAGCCCACACCTAAGAGCAGAAACTGATTAGCATATTAGGCCACAACCCTGACAGCTCATTAACATATCAGGCCAACCCCCATGTTGCCAGAAGTGTGGTCATCCAGCCACACCCACCTTTTGCTTCTTATTCTGTTTACCTTGTTTATTGTCAAAATGGTTTTGACAAAACCAATAAAAATAATTTTTTTAAAAAAAGTTTCCAATTTCATACTTTTATTCATTAATATTATATTTATTTTAAAAGTAATATTAACAGTAACATAAGCAAACATCTCAATAAACACTCTGGAACTTGGAAAACTATACTGAAATGGTGAGATAAGTCTTTAAATCTAAGCTGAATTCATCCCTCCAAAAGTTTCCAAAATGGTGACATGTCACCAGTTGCTGCTGGGCTGCACAATTTCCCAAGGACTTTTGGTTCACAATTTTACATATAGAGGTGGAAAGGGAGTGGGAAGGTGTGATAACTATGGAAATCGGTGGCATCCAGATATGTATGTATGTGCTGTTAAGTCACAACGGATTTGTGGTGACCCCAGCAAGGGGCTTTCAAGGCACCTGGGAAGCAGTGGTAGTTTGTAACTGCCTTCCTCTGTCTTTGTTTGAGATCCCTGATCCAAGTACTGACCCTGATAAACTTCTGAGAGAATATAAGATTGGGCTAAACCATACCATTCCACATCCCAGCATCCAGACAGAGAGGGAAAAAAGGATGGAACAAGGTGGTGCATTGTGGAATGGGGGTGAGAGGATGAACAACTTGTTTATTTCAAATATTTCTGTCCCATCTATACAAAATCTTGCCTGAACCAGTATCTAATGTCCAACAATTATTTCCACACTGGATTGGAATCAATTCCTAAAGGTTCCTATTGACAAAATAAAATCAAAATGAGTTCAAGAAACAGATTGGTGGTGGAGGAGGAAGTGCTGTCAAGTCACAGCTGACATATGGCAGCCCCCATAGGGTTTTCAAGGCAATAGATACCATTGCCTGCCCCAGCCTGGACTTCTTTGGTGGTCTCCAACCCTACTTAGCTTCCGAGATCTGATGAGACAGGCTAGCTAGCCTGGGCCATCCAAGTGAGGGCAAAAAACACACACACCCTGATTAGGGGAGCTTTATTTGGTTATCAAATTCCTAAAACAAAGAATCTGTTAGAATCCACCCCTCCCCCAATTCCCCTTTTCTCAGGCATCAAAATTTATTCCTTCTAGGCAAATCAGTTATCTTCCTTCATTCCTTTGGGGTATGTTGCACTATCAAAACCACCCTTCTGGATTCAGTGGCTAGGGAAGTCATCATGTAGCCATGTACCTGGCAGATGTGTGTGGAGCAGAGAATGTGGATTACATGGTCAGCTGGATAAGTGATGTTTAAGATATGGTTCTTGCAACAACACTCAAAGTCAGCAGGCATCAATTTGGTCATAGGATGAATCTCTGCCTCAGCATGTCCTAGAGTTTATTTATTTATTTACTTAATATATATATATTAGCTGTCTTTCTTCCTTACAGAGTTCAACAGTTTACAGTATAGATAAAATATGATAAAATAGAATACAGAAATACATAAAAACCAAAACCAGTTCTTAGATCAAATGATGCCTGCCGTACAGTGCAATCCTGAACAGAATTACAACACCCTCTTAAATCCACTGAAGTCCTTTGGCTTAGAAGGCCGTAACCCGTAGGATGCCAACTGATTGAATGGAATTAAGCAGTGTTTGTAGATTATGGCCCAGATTTTATGCACTGATGCAGTATCTCTCAGCATCTCATACACTATACAAATGCCCATTGGGTTCAAGACTTGTACTACTAAATTCAGAAGAAAAGTCATTTGAATTAATGGCAATAAACAGGCATTGTTCTGGGACTGGAATGAGAGACTACAATGTGGAATGACAGTCCTTCCACTCTGGGGCCTGTCATTCTATTCCCAAAATACTCCTGCTAACCGCAGGGGCTGTTATTCCACTCCATGGTCTCTCATTCTAGTCACAGAACATTCCTGCTACCCCCAGGGGCTGTCATTCCACTCCGTGGTTTCTGATTCTAGTCACAGAACACATCTGCTACCCCCGGGGGGGGGGGCTGTCATTCTACTCTGGGGCCTGTCATTCCATTCCCAGAATACTCCTGCTACCCCCAGTGACTGTCATTCCACTCCATGGTCTCTCATTCCAGTCCCAGAACACATCTGCTACCCCCAGGCCATGTCATTCCACTCCGTGGTCTCTGATTCTAGTCACAGAACTCTCCTGCTACCCCCAGGCCCTGTCATTCCACTCTGGCACCTGTCATTCCAGTCCCAGAATGCTTCTGCTACCCCCAGGCCCTGTCATTCCAAGCTGGGGCCTGTCATTTCAGTCCCAGAGTAGTCTATTTGGGTCCAGAGACCCTAATGGAAAATCCATTCTGCATTTTCTTTGAAACTCTGCTTGTACTGTAATGTATTTCAATGGAGCCCATGGAAGTCAACTGGCATTCCTGGCTCCCATTATTTCCAATGGGCCTTCAAGTGTTTCCCATTGTTTCCAATGGGCAATCCTGCCCTTCCTTTTAGTACATCCCTTTCTGGCATGAGCAGTCAGAAACGGGAAAAAAAATGTTTTCTTTATTTTTAAAAATAAAAGCTAAGAAGAAACAAAGAGCAGGAAAGCTGGAGAAATCCAAAAAGGACTGAGGGTGGGGGATAGGAGAGCTGGGTTGGAATCAAACTTTGCTGTTGGAGGGGGAGGGTGAAACGGAAGCCACATTTTTGCTTCAACTTTTTGGGCACTGCAAATAGTAAGAAGCCTGATTAGAAGATATATATTGTTTTTAATTCACAGGTTTTTTCTACTCCTCTCTCTGTCCACACACACACACACACACACTCCACCTGGGGGGGGGTGGCCACAGGAGGAGGGAACTCACCCTGTTCCCCAAGGATTTCCACATTTACAACACAAAAACTCACCAGAAGAAGCAGAAGTTGTGCAGCCTGGAGGAGCAAAACTTTAGAACTGGCAAATAGCATCCTCTGCTAACTGCCATTGCAGGAAGAGCACAAGAGTGGACTACACAACTTAAAAAAAAAAAGTGAGACCAAACAGCTTTTGGATAGAGGACTCTGAAACCCCCCTCACACACACACTGTAGGGAAGCTACGGCTTGACTCCTGAGATAAGAGACAAAAGAGGGATTTCTCACCACCTAAGCGAGAAATAGCAGGCTGGAGAAGGAAAGAGCTGCGATGCCAGTGCTCTGCTCGGATTGCCGCTTCTTCTGGGTGAGCGGAGCAGGGCTTTTGGTGAGGGAGGGGTGGGAAGGGGAGGGGCAGGCTCAGAAGCCTGCCGGAACTCCGTTCCCGCACGTTCAGGTCCAAAAATAGTCCTGGACATGTCTATGTAAAGTCACAGGCAACTTTATGGCAACCTCAGCAAGGGGCTTTCAAGGCAAGTGAGAAGCAAAGAGAAGCAAACCATTGTCTTCCTTTGAGCAACTTCCTTGGTGTCTATCCCTTCCAAGTACTGACTGTGAGAAAGTCCCAATGAAAATAGTCCACAACAGGTCTTTGAGTAAAAAGTCCTTTACTTGTAGAAAGATCACTGGAAACAAACACTTCTTCTGTTAGTAATGAAATACTATGGGTTACATTCACTGATATACTGAACTGATACATGAGCTAAAGCTTGACCCTCCAATCAGTATCCTGCCTTCTTCCTGCACTAGCAGTTCTCACCAAAAACACGGGGAAAATTAGTTCTCAGGAACCTCCAAACTTTCCCCCAAAACTATCTACGTATTGAGACTACAGGTCCAGGTTCCCAAAATCTGCTTAGCAAAACATTCACAGTTCACAGAGACTCCCCTCCTCCCTTGCCCTGACATAGACACTTCAGATAAGACATTCCACAGTGTTAACTAAGTTGATGAAAAGCTGAGCGTAGCGAGGGGGGAAGAGCGGGGAGGGAGAGACGCTCCACATTCCTTCGGGGCGGGTGGAAGAAGGGATGCTAACACCCGGTCAGGAACCTGTAGACATAAAAGGATTAGGAACGAATACTCTCAGATGCAAAGGGTACCCATTAGGCCTTTAGATATGCAACATAGAGTAGAGGCAACTGAGAGGAAAGGGTAAGCGAAATTTGTGTATTCCATACATCATATAAGAACAAGTGCAGGGATTTCAAGAACTGTCATGTCAGGCACTGACACTGACCCTGCTTAGCTTTCAAGATCTGATGAGATCTGGCTATACCATGCCGCCTTCCCTCCCAACTGATATAACAACAGTCTAACATCCAAAAACCAGATGGTTATCTTACATGATAAGACAGCAGGCAAGGTTTGAGCAACAGATTAAAATGGTGCCACAATCCACAGCAGCTCACAGAAAATTTTGATTTTTTTGCTTAAATTTCAAATTGTTTAAGTTCAGGTACTGCAAACAAGGTCAGGAAGTGAATCCATTAAAATATCATTTCCATCTCAGCCTGTGTATTATTCCCGAATGTAATAGGTCATTTATGACTACCACAAATGTTATACTGCATAAAAAGGGAAAAAATATTTTATACAACTTGCCATAAACACGTTAACCATCACCTAGCAACACCAATCTCATTTCTGAATACATCTGGCAATCACCATTGCATGTCACTATGGTGATAATTCTGACATGAAGGCAGATTTGCCTCACTGTACAACCAAAATTTGTGTGTACAGCCTCCCCAAGGATCAGAGCTTAACTGTCACCTTTTGCTCTATCCTACCTGATTAATGTTTGATTGGTTGTTACTGTCAAAAGATGCATGTCCTTATTTCTTGTATCTTTTGTATCAGTTATATCCTGCCCATCTTCCCAAGCATTCTACGCTGTCTATGTCAACTTTATTTATTTTATATTATTTATTATTTACAGTGGTCCATTGGAGCAGGAGCGCACAGGAGTGCAGCTCCAGGAGTGAGGAGCCCAGGTCATGTGCCCGCCCCACCCCCTCCTCAGCTTTCCTGAACAGTGCAGAGGCGCAGCGCCCTGGGGAAATGTTTTGTTTTAATATTGATAATTTTATCATTGTTCCTTTTATGACTGTGTGCTGCTTTTCCAGAGACTTGCTCAAGGTGGCATATAAATTTTCTAAGTATACCATTTTTTATCTGGGCACATGGCACATAAGTACTGGAGAAATTTCACCAACCCTTCAGCAGCTTCCACCCCATCAGTTTGGTGTAGTGGTCAGGAGTTGGACTCTAATCTGGGAGAACCGGGTTTGATTCCCCACTCCTCCACATGCAGCTGCTGGTGTGACCTTTGGGCCAGTCACAAGTTCTCTCAGAGCTGTTCTCTCATGAGCAGTTCTCAAAAGACCTCTCTCAGCCCCACCTACCTTACAGGGTGTCTTGTTGTGGAGAGGGGAAGGGGAAGGGATGGGTGGTGCACATGTCCTGGGTATCTCAAGTCTACTTGAAACCTGGTGGTTTCAAGGGAGCAGGAAGAGAATGAGGGTGTGTTCTTTACGCTTATTTTTATTGCACAAAGTATTGGATGGGGAAGGGAATGGCGGAAGAGCAGGTCAGTTTCACTCACCTGTGGAGTGGAGCCTGAGGGGTGGGATGTTACCTTCTGACACACTTCCGGTATGTTAGGGGGTGTGGCATATGCAAATGAGTTATGCAAATGAGTTGTGCTAATGAGCTCCTGCACCTCTTTTTCTATGAAATGACCCCTGATTATTTATAAGTTGCCTTTCCTGCATGGGCAGGCTTTGTTGTTCCCATATAAATGCATAATAACTCACCTATTGTCTGGCCTTTTACAGACCTTATAGTGAGAGGTTTTTAAATTAAAAAAAATACAGGAACACTGATGGATTTGAGAAGCAAATATTGCCCCCATATCTCAAGAAAGCCCTGTTATTCCAACGTGTAGATACAAAAAAAGAAAATGCATGTTTGATGTACTGTAAACTATAACCAACAAAATGGCCCAGCTTGGAACGCAGTTCTAGCACAACGGCTAAAATATGAAAGGCTATGACCAACCTCTGAATAAAATTTATGAACTATGCTTCTGTTTAGGCTCAAGATGTTCACAGTGCCAACTAATTTTGCTGGAATTAACAAGAAAGAAGGGTAGTAGGGTACTGCTGTACTCCTATTTTATTTTGCACAGTCAATCCAGTGCAGATTGAATTTTGCTTTTTTTTGTATTGCAAAGCTAAGAATTATGAGTCATTGGTGAATTGGCTTCAATCAACCCATATGGAAAAACTACAACTTTCCTTGTTTTATGAGAACAGTAGCAATTACTAGTTTTTGCTTTCTTCATGTCCTTAACAAGTCCTTCAGAAACAGCTCTTCAAAAGATTCCATCAAGATCAACAAAAGTAAAACCAGAAAATACTCAGATGGCCAATGAGACTGGACTGAATTATCCTTTGGATGTATTCAAGATCAGCATTATTTTTAAAATGCCCAACATTATTCAACATTTTATTGGACTTCCGGCAAGACTTGCGACCATGGCGGACGCGCTCCTCCGCATCTGCGGGGAGCGCGATCCGTACCCGGAGGGAAGAAGGGGCTTCGGACTGGTGCCGAGCCCCCAGAGACCCTAGTGAAGGGGCTCTGCCTGGGGTGGCATGAAGGGGATCTCTCCCTATGGTGTCGATCGAGGGATCGAGGTCCCCTTTCATCACCCCCATAGGTTCCCCCGTCCGTGGGAGCCGTATGGCTAAAAGCGCAAAACCGAGAAACAGCAGAGAGTGCGAAGCTTTGAAGCTGGAACTTATAGTTACGCACGGAGAAAACGTGAGTCTGAAGCAAAAATAAACAGAACACAGCGGGAAAGGCGGGTGGAGCAACCCCCCCCCCTCTCGAGACTAGCGTACTTACATCCTCTTTACGTGGTGTTACTGCATGAAAAAACGTACGTTCAGTTTGCTAGATGGCGGCATCGCTCTTTAGAGGATATGAACTTTAAAAAGATATAAGCGCAGTCGTAGAATTTGCTTCTTTGTCCATCTTATCTAACTATCAACAAAGAAGCGCAGCCTCAACAATGGCGGGGAAACCGAAACCTTCCCCCAAACTAGGAAGTACAGCTCCGAGTTCAAAGGTTGATACCACAGAGATGAGCACTGTGTTCTCCTCGTTATTGCGACCTCTAGTGGACCAAATGACAGCTCTCAACGTCAAGATGGACAAGATGCAGCTGGACCTGAAGGAGTCGAATAAAACTACAGAGAAGCTGCAGCGAGAACTTCTGGAAGTTAAGACTTCATTAAAAAATCATGATTCAAGGCTACAAAAAGCAGAGAAAGAAAAGGCCTTCCACTCTGATCAGCTTTTGAAACTACAGATGGAAAGATCGAATTTTTTCCTAAGACTTCAGAATGTACCAGAGGATAAAGGAGAAGACCTTAAAAATCTGTTAAGTGAAGCGCTTGAACCAGTGACGGGCTTAAAAGCAGCGGAAATAAAAAGCGATATGGATATGGTTTACAGAACCTATCCAGACTATACTAAAAAGAAAAGCCTGCCTGGTGAGATTCAGATAAGGTTCTCCAAAAAGTCAACAAGAGATGTGGTGCTTAGGACCACAAATAAAGCGGTTCTGAAGATCAAAGGAAAAGAAATTAAAGTGATGAAAGATATCCCATTTGAAATAAGGAAAAGAAGGAAAGCCTATGGAAAACTGACATCTTGGCTTCAGTCTGAATCTATTATCTACAGATGGAATGTTCCGGAAGGACTGAGCTTCAGCATCAAAGACAAAAAATATAAGATTGACTCTGTTCAACAGGCAAAAAGTTTTTTGGAAAAAAGCAAAGAAAAGAGAAAAGAGAGAGACTCAGATGGTTCGCTGGCATCGCAAGAAAGTATGTATGGATTTGATAGCTCAAAGAGCGAAGAGGAAATTTCTGACTCGGAAAAAGGAGCAGCAGCTCCAAAGGTACAAGAAGAGACTGTTAAGACAAGAAGAGGACGAAAGAAGAAATAAGGGCTGAAATGTTTTTTGAAATCGCACTTATATATTATATATAATTTGTATAATTAAGCATTCCTTTAAAAGAACATGTCTGTCAAACAGCTTTTTTATTTTTCATATATCATCAGTAACAATTTTAATTGAATATTAACCAAGGTTTAAAATGCTTCATATGTATTAATGGTAAGGTAACATTAAGCAAATGTTAAAGCACACTCTGTATAAGGTAAATGTAGCTTAGAAAAGTAGCGATGTAGTAGTAGAAATAGATTAAAAAAAAACAAACACATTTTATTTTACCGACCCCGTTATTCAATGCCATGGTTGGAAGATGAGAGCATTACTGGCAACATCACTTTTTAATACTGTGCTGGGGGAGGGGGGGAGGTAATATCACCTCAGGATAATGGAGTTTTTAGTGGAGGGAGTAAAAGGAGAATGGTTGTTAATGTAACATCTTTAGCTAAAACTGGGTATCGCAGCTGTTTCCACCACCTCTATTCTTAAAGAAATGCTGTCTCCCAAATACTGCTGCATATGCACACCCCATATAAATTTGAATTCTGGACACATCGACACAAAACTGAAGACACTCTGCCAAATATGTAGCATGCTTGGAAAAGAACATTGTACAACATCACTCATTTATACGACTGTCAGTCTGGTGCTATAAATTTAAAGTGAAGAGTCCTCGGGTGCTGCACTTTTTGTCTTTCTGCTCCTGAATTACCTTCCTACAGTATCTAAACCCTATTAAGCCAACATTCCATTTCTGAGCCCCCTGGCTTTCCAACATCAACTAGGATGTAAAAAGATTTACCACAGTGCAAATCTGAATGGAAAATAGTACATTAAGACTATTAATCAATCCTATAACTAGGAAGATACATATCATTTCAGAGGCATGTGCAGAAACAATCTACAAAGATTTTAGTAGCTCCAAAATCATAGTGCATTTAACATCTAGTGACTACATCTATGGCAGGTTTACCTCTTTTGCAGAGGATGCTACACAGTGGACAATGAAAATTCAGGAGGACAGTTCATTTTCTTTTCTGTTATGTGACAAAAACAAATATTATTCGTTCTTAGAAAAAATGAAATACAGTAGAATAACTGATGAGAAAATATTTAATTCAAAGGAATTAATATTCAGATCCAGTAGTCACCTACATGAAGGTTAGACTGAGGTTAACTCTTTTCTTAAATAACCCGTTCCATCCTTCTGGGAGCTATAAAAAGCTCTCTCTTCAGAAGATGCCTAATAAGACAGTTCTGCAATTGCTTAATGAAAGAATAGTAATAATAATACTTTTAGATGCCATGCCTTCATAAGAGATAATGTACTCTGTAACCATGAACAGGAGAAGCCAGCCATATAAGAGGAAACGGGCTGCATTCTATTTACAGTTTGGCTCAGGGATGCAGATGAAAATGAAATCACATGGCCTCACTCTAGCGTTTTGCTTTAAATAGTATCCAGTTTTGGAATACCTGTTTAAATAAATGTCCCTCATGTATCTATATGCCTTGAGGGATAATCCAGGATATAGGTTTGGGTTGGCCAGTCTCTTCTGGGCACTGTGGATTAATAAAACCTTTCAGTGTTAAAAGACAGCTTGTGTATTATCTAGATTGCCTAGACAGGAAAGGAAGCTTGACTACTGCCTTCAGCTCTGCAAGGACCACTTTTCAACCTTCTCTATCTCTTTCACATCCCTCCAGCAATAAAGGCATAGACATTCCAAGGGCCTTTCCATTCCATTTCTGGGAAAACTTAGGAAGCCAGAAGCAGTAGCATCCTCATGGAATAGGGAGGCTCAGTTTACCATGCTAGAGTCTGGTACCCCTTCCGGGACTGATCTCTCCTCACTGTTCTCATCAGTCTTGGGTAGAAACAGCTCAGGGACTGGATGGTGAGAGAACAGATGTAGCCTGTGGACCACCAGTTGCCCATATCTGGTCTACACAAGCAAAAATTAAGTGGCCATGATCTTTTACATGTTGTCATATTGAAATGTGATATGCAAGTAACAAATTTATGAAGGAGACATGGACAGCTCAGGAATGAATAACAGAAAAGAATTGCATTTTGATAATTATTAGATAAACCTGGCTCTAGGTCCAATTCATAACACTGGTTCTGTATAGCAACTTCAGATGACATTTTATAGTGAGACTTTCACAATATTTTGGGTTTTGACTGATGAAAGAAAATGTTTACTCTGGTGCTGTATTGTGTGTTATAACAGGAAATCCTATGCAAGTGCAACTAAATGTAAATATCACCTCCATGAATATGAGAAGGCAGACAATGTGTGTCTGTAACTGTCCTTTGCATGAAGAGGTCCCTGTAGTCCCTAAGGAAAGGTGCCTAAAAGATGTGTTGAGCTCTTGAATTTGATTTCAGTTTCGTTTGTGGGACTTCCCACTTGTACACTTCTCTATATTTAGGGCTGCCAAGTCTGGGTTGGAAAATACCTGGAGACTTTGGGGGTGGACCTGGGAGAGCGTGGGGTTTGGGGAGGGGCCTCAGCATGGTACAATGCCATAGAGGCCACCCTTCAAAGCAGCCATTTTCTCCAGGGAAGGTGGAGATCAGTTGTCAAAGCGGGGGATCCCCAGGCCCCACCTGGAGGTTGGCAACCCTATCTATATTTGACATTATACATAATTAAAGATGTGTTTCAAACAACCTTCAAACCTGTCCCCGTACTTGGTTACTCTTAATGAAGGAAGGGATAAATAAGTTAACAGTATGCTCTCTGGTAAGGAAAGTGAACTCCACTGGTTTATATTCTGAAGAAGACATTTTGAAGCAGAATACAGTGAATTAATGATCTAAAAATACAATTGGTCACCAGCACTTGATTTCTTTACTTCACTAGATTCTTGAGATCTTCAAAAGACCACTTAGCAGCAATGCTTCCTGATGCAAGATGGTAAAAACAACAGTTCATCTACAAAAAGAGCACAATCCCATTAGCCACTGCAAATGAGAGTTTGGGACAAACGTGCAACAATTGTGGCACATCCAACGCAAGTCCAAAACTGTGGGCACTGCCTTAATGCCACAAGCATTTCTTCAATGTTCAGGTGAAGCAGAAGTGTAAGCTTCAGCTGCTAAGTCAGAAAAAGGTGCCATCACTAGCTATATCTAGGTGGGTAGCTGTGTTGGTCTGAAGCAGCAGAACAAAGTTTAAGTCCAGTGGCACCTTTAAGGACAACAAAGTTTTATTCAAGGTATAAGCTTTTGTGTGCATGCACTCGAAAGCTTATCTCTCTATATAATAATCCTGATTTGGCAGTGGCACTCTCCAAAACATTCCACACGCTCCAAAATCAGTTGGTTCCCTGATGTGTCACTCAGAAGCTGTCCCTATCCACTGGCTGTGAATACTTGGGTGCCATTGGATGGGTGCTGGGTCTGCTCCTCTTCCCCACCCCCTCCTTCAGCCTCTGTGCCCTGTCAGAATTTCTGGCAGATGGCTTTTTCTCTTGACGAAGATGCTTCTTCTGCTTGCCTCCTATGTGGGAACAACTATTCCCTCAGTGGCTGTTGGTAGGTGTAACGAAATGGCAGTTACCTGTGTTTCTAAGATGGCTGCTGTCTGTGGTTGTTTATTTAAAATGTTCAATTGAGCTGTAGTTCCAGAGAGGGGCCTGCAGGGATATCACTCACTGGGTTGAATGGAGCTTCCTCATCTGCTGGCCCACAGTTCTCAGCTGCCCCAAGGCCAAAAAGTGCAGGGAAGGAGGGAAAAGAGGGTGACGTGGCTGTCAGGGCTCAGAGCACGGTAGAGGCTACAGGTGGTGGTGGGGGAATGAAAAGCTGAACAGTGAGGGGGAAATAAAGGTAGGTTGATGCTTGGCTGGGAAGGAGATATGGTTGCCAACTCCAGGTGGAGAATTCCTGGAGATCTGAAGGATGGAGCCTGAAGAGGGTGAGGTTTGAGGAGTGGTGGGGCCTCAGACAGGTAGAATGCCATAGACTCTGCCCTCCAAACCAGCTATTCCCTCTTGGGGAACCACTGTTGCCAATCTCCAGGTGCAGGCTGGATATCACTCAGAATTACAACTGCTCTTCAGTTACCAGAGATCCATTCCCCTGGAGAAAATGGTGGACTGTGTCATTATACCCTGCTGAGGTTGCCACAGCAAATTGACGCTGAGTGCCCAAGGCCTTGGCACTCTCCCAGAACCTCTTTCTAGAGCTTGTTGTATTTATTTCCACAAGGGGCCTTATTCCTAATATGTTGAATAAAACTTTGTTTGTCTTAAAAGGTGCTACTGGACTCAGTCAATAGCTACAGTGTAACAGTGTCATACAAAATGGTGGAGCGAGGACCGAGACCTTATCTTAGTTTTTTAAGTGTCATAGAGCCAACTATGTTGATACAATATGACACCTTTAATATTTGGAACTTAACCTGTTATAATGAGATTGCAACTGACCGGAGGAACAGCAAAAGAGACATGCCACTAGTGGGCAATGCTGTTTATAGATTACTTTAACCATTCTACATGCTGTCAAAGCTATGCATATTTATTTGATCTGGGTGAAAAAGTGTGTACAGCTTATGTCAATCCATACACCAATGCAAACAATTTGTATAGCCTATGAGGGGGATAGCATGTTAGGGGAAACAGTACCATTGCCCAGTCACAACAGTTATTTTGCAGGGTTGTTTGGCTTCAGATGTGGAGTCCAACACCCATTAGCAGGTTTCACGGGGAACAGGAGGGAGGAGGGAAGAGGCAGTTGTTTAGGGGAAGCAGTGGTCTTTGCCCAATCACAGGACTTGTTTCATGGCTGGTTTTCTTTCAAGCTCTTCTGAGCATGGGCAAAGAGCATAAAAGCAGGCCCAGCCTCCAGCTAGTTTCCATTGCAGAGAGAGGTTTCTGGAGTGCACACTGCTAAACTTGGCTTCAGCTGCTGCTGTCTGAAAGTCTGCTGTGATTGTAGCTGCGTTGGAACCTGCCTGCCTGCCTAGAGCAAATCATCTATCATTGTCTGATTTGAACAAATTGGTTCATTTTAAAACTATTTAAAGTTTACTTAGTTCTTTGTCTTTACATTTGTTCTTTGGGCCTGGAGGTAGGTTGTGGTGGGGGAGGCCAAAGGGCTTAGTCTTAAAGACAACTTGTTTCCTTCTGTTTCGTTCTTTGCTTTTGCTGTTGTGACATAAGCTTTTGCCACTCAGCACTCATGGCATCAGACACATGGGATACGTGGGACAGCCTTACAGTGGCTGATCTCATTTCTCTACAGTTGGAGACAGAGGGTGGTGCTTGGGGAGAGGATGTCACTGCATTACTGTTTGGTATGCGGGGTCCCTCAGGGGGCAATCCTCTCCTCTATGTTATTCAACATCTACATGTGCCCCCTTGCCCAGACAGTCTGGAGTTTGGAGCTGGGCTGTCACCAGGATGCTGATGATACCCAGGTGTATCTTATGATGGATGGCCAGCCAGATACGGCCCCAGATATTTTGGCCAAGGGTTTGGACACTGTGGCTGCTTGGTTAAAGCAGAGTCGACTGAAATTAAATTAAAAAAAGACAAAGCTTCTGTAGTATTTTATTGGCGTTTTAACTGTTTTTAATTCTTTGTATGCTATATATTGTTTAACATGCTTGATGGAACCTGCCCTGAGCCTGCTATGAATAAAAATACCTGGGTCACGGTGTAAGGGGGTTGGGGATCCGGCTCCCAACCCTCAACGAAGCGTTATTAACACTTGCCCCGATGGTGAAGAGTCTGGGCATGACCTTGGATGCATTGCTTTTAGTGGAGGCCCAGGTCACAGCTGTTGCCAGATCTGCATTTTTCACCTCTGGCAGGTCAAACATCTGGTCCCCTACCTCTCCCCCCGTGACTTAGCTATAGAGATCCATGCAACGGCCCCCTTCTGACTGGATTACTGTAATTTGCTTTATGCAGGGTTACCCTTGAGATTGACCCAGAAACTGCAACTGGTCCAGAATGCAGTAGCATGTGTCCTTAAGAGGACACTATTAAGAGTACATATACATCTGGTACTGCATCAGATGCACTGGCTTCTGGTTGAATTCCAGATCAAGTTCAAGGTCTTGGTTTTAACATTTAAAGTCCTATGTAGACTGGGACTAACATATCTATAGGACTGTCTCTCTCAATATGTCCCTCAAAGGGCTTCACACTCTTCTGATCAACATCTTCTGCCTCAAAACCTGATCAACATCTTCTGCCTCCAGCCTCAAAATTGTCTGCTTAGCCTCAACCAGAGCCAGAGCCTTTTTGCCTCTGGTGCTGGCCTAGTGGAACACTCTCCCAGGTAAAGCCCTGCGGGATTTAATAGAGTTTCACAGGGCCTGTAAAGTGGAGATGTTCGGCCAGGCCTATGATTGAGGCAGCGGCAATCCACCTATATTGGCATCTCCTGCCCTGATTTATTCTGCTTTATTCTATCATGGTGGATTCTCTCACCCACACATTTGCTTTGTGTTGTTTCATCTATAGCACTGGTTCCCAAAGTGGGCAATACCACCCCCTTGGGGGGTGCTGGAACGATCCAGGTGGGCTGGAACAATCCAGGTGCAGATCCACAAACTGCATCTTTTTGTCCACTTCTTGAAGGTAGATGTCCAGGGAGGGTGCTGAGTAATTTTTTTTCTGAAAAGGGGGTGGTAGGCCAAATAAATTTCGGAACCTATGGTCTACAGCTACACATAATGAGAGTCCCTTGGGACTAGGTAATCATGCAGCAGATGCCATCAAATATTTTTGTAATGTTGGTATTTTAAGAATTGTATTATTTTAAACTAGGAATAAGGCCTGTTGTGGAAAAAAATACAACGGGCTCTAGAAAGAGGCTCTAGGCATCAGTTTGCTGTGGCGACCTCAGCACAGTATAATGACAAAGAGTCCACCGTTTTCTTCAGGGGAACTGATCTCTGCCATCTGAAGAGCAGTTGTAATTCTGAGTGACCTTCAGCTCTCACTTGGAGATTGGCAACAATGGTTCCCCAGGAGGAAATGGCTGGTTTGGAGGGTGGGGTCTATGGCACTGTAGCTGTCTGAGGTCCCACCCCTCCTCAAACCCCACCCTCTCCAGGCTCCACTTCTCAAATCTTCAGGAATTTCCCAACCTGGAGGTGGCAGCCCTATCTCCTTTCCAGCCAACCATTAACCTACTTTTATCTGCCCCTCTGACTTCAGCTTCCCCTCTCCTCTCCTCTCCCTGCAAACTCTGCCTAGGAAGAGTACAGCCTTTCTCCACACTGGGGACCAAAGCAGCTCACATCATTCTCCTCTCCCCCTTTTGATCTACACAACAACACTCTGAGGTAAGTTAGGCTGAAAGTCTGTGACTGGTCTGAAATCACCCACTCAGGTTCCACATCAAGAACCTGAGTCTAGCATTCCCTACTCTGAAGCGCTGCTAGATCACACTGGCTGTCATAGGGTGGCCACCTCAGCAGGGTATAATGACACAGAATCTACCATTCCCCCCCCCCCCCCGATCTCTGCCATCTGGAGAGCAGTTGTAATTCTGAGAGATCTCCAGCCCTCAAGGTCCCCAGGAGGAAATGGCTGGTTTGGAGGGTGGAGTCTATGGCATTGTACCTGTCTGAGGTCCCACCCCTCCTCAACCCCCCACCCTCTCCAGGCTCCACCCCTCAAATCTCCAGGAAATTCCCAACCTGGAGTTGGCAACCCTATCTCCTTCCCAGACAACCATCAACCTACTTTTATCTGCCTCTCTGACTTCAGCTTTCATCTCCCCTGCACCTGCAGCCTCTACCTAGGAAGAGTACAGTCTTTCTCCACAGTGGGGAACCAAGCAGGAGGGTGTCAGTTAAGCATAGGCTAACTGCCATAAGCCTGGGTGACTGTCTTCCCATGATCAATGAAGTTGCTGTGTTAAATGTTCCAATACTTCCTGAGATGCTTTGACGTTTACTGCTTAATTCACAATGCTTTGTGTTCCAAGGTTTCATTTAACCTCTCTAGGTCCCGCCTGGGAGATAGCATCGGGAACCCGACTCCCACCTTTGGAATGCACACCTCGCTCGCTTTGCTTTGCGCATGCTCATTACTCATTTGCTTTCTTTTCCCTTTTATCTCTAGCCTCCTTAGCTAACGACCTTGAACAAAAGTGCCTCCTGTTATGTGTTACAAGAATCAGTTGTTATGTATTCTTTTTGCTTAGTTTCTCTGGGAACTTTCCCTCCAAAAATATTCAACAGTATTTCTCCCTGAGAACTCATTTTGCCGCGCTTTCCATGGGAATATTGGGCCAGTATAGTTGGGCACCAAGAATTCTCACTATTGATTGGTAGAGGGTAGTTAGGCCATATTTCATACCAAGTATAATTGTAATTGCAATTCCAAGCTTGAGCATTACTAACAAGAAAAGTGTTTGACCAGCATGATCTTCTCTACAAATAAAGGACTTTCTGCTTAAGGAGACCTGTTGTGGACTATATCTATTGGGAGAATCTCACAGAGGGAAGTGACCTCAGAGTCCACCCTGCAAAGCAGCCATTTTCTCCAGGGGAAATGATCTCTGCCATCTTGACAGAAGTTTTAATTCTGAGTGCTCTCCAACCCTCACCTGGAGACTGGCAGTAATGGTTCCCCAGGAGAAAATAACTGCTTCGGAGGGTGGAGTCTATGGCATTCTATTCAGCTGAGGCCTCTCCCCTTTCCAAACCCTGGATTCCGTAGACTCCACTAAAAAAATCTCCAGGAATTTCCCAACCTGGAGCTGGTAGGCCGGGAAAGGGTCTCCTGCCTTTGCCTTTTTATTGACAGAACCAAGCTTGGTTGCCTAGCAACAGCCACTGAGGGAAAAGTTCACCACACATGAACCAAGCAGGAGAAGTGTCTTTGTCAGGAGAGAGAGCCATTTTGGCAGTTTACTCTGTCAGGGAACAGTGGCCAGACTGGCAGTGGGAGGGGGAGATGAGTGGACCCAGCACCCGCCAATGGCACACGAGTACCCTTGAGTGGCGGTTGATGGGTCAATGACTGATGGAGCACACAGCACAGCCAATGGGAGAACTGGAAAGTGCCAAAGTGTTAGGGCATTTATATATATCAGATTATGTAAATCTTTGTGTATATATGGTGTAGCCCCCATGAGCCTGCTGTGCAGGGAGGGAAAGCTAGAAGTCCAATAGTAAAAATAAATAAAAGCTTATGTCACCACCATAAATTTGTTAGCATCACAAGTTTTTTGTTATTTTAGCTAGAGTAGACTAACACAATTGTCTAGCATTGTCAACCTCCAGTGGGGCCTGGAGTTCTGCAGGAATTACAACAGATTTCCAGACTACAAAAATCAGTTCCCCTGGAGAAAATGGCAGCTTCAAAGGATAGACTTTTCGGCATCATATCCCTGGTGAGCTCCCTCACTTCCCTAAACCGGTTCGCTGGCTAGGCGGGGTATAAATTGAACAAATAAATAAATAAATAAATAAATAAACTCCAACCTCTCCAGGCACCACCCCCAAAATCTCCAGAAATTTCCCAAGCTAGAGCTGGCAATTCTATAACTATTCTTCTGGAATTTATGATGGGCATTTAATGAATACACTGAAATATATTAGGACCTTTGAAATCTTGTTTTTATATATCCCTGCCTGCATTTATACCAAATACTTAACAGGAAAGTGTAAAGATATTGATTAACCTATTCCAAAATCTAACACAGTCATACAGCAGTAGATTGGCTTTTACTTTATCGGGAAACAGCCTGATCTGAAAGAAAAGGCTGGTTTTCCAGAAGATGAATTTTAAAGGCTGGGTGTGTGTGTGTG
Source organism: Lepidodactylus listeri (assembly GCA_029233225.1). Taxonomy (NCBI): domain Eukaryota; kingdom Metazoa; phylum Chordata; class Lepidosauria; order Squamata; family Gekkonidae; genus Lepidodactylus; species Lepidodactylus listeri. The sequence goes on from JARCFY010000011.1 coordinate 1,510,713, forward strand.
TTAATTAACTAACAAGCAGTATAAAATGTTAGCGTTGTTTTCATTAAACCATGTCTCTCACCAGATACAGAAATAATTTCACACAATGTGTCACTATTTATTTAGCCAAATATTAGTGATTTATCTGTATATGTTGACTAGGAAATATGATGCTTCCCTATTAAGGAGCTATAGGGTGCGTTAGATATTACCATTTCCTACCATTGTATATGGGGCAGACAATGCTTTCTACAAGTGTCACTGGAAACTAAGTTCTTGCAGTTCCTAGGGATTTGTGAATAATGGCTATATTGAACTCTTGCCTTTTCTATTGATTCAGCTGTGAATATTTCCTCAATTTGCCACAATACTCTATACATATTTAAAGAGGGGTTTCAAACAACGGTTCTAATCTCTTCAGTACTTGTTTACTCTTAGTAAATAAATGAAGGGAAGAAGAAATAAATATTATGTTCTCAAGTGACAAAACTAAATTCTACCAGTTAATATCCTAACAGGGTGTTTTGATACAGAATAAGTATAATAGAAATGATTGATCAAAACAGTCAAACCCCATAATCTTTTAGCATTAGGTGTTCAGTGCAGGCTACAGTTCAGTTCTAACCATGTTTATTCAGAAGGGTCTCTTTGATTTCAGTATAATTTCCCATCAAATAAATTCAGCACAAGTCTGTACATATTTACTCAGAAGTAAATCCAACTGTGTTTTATGGAACATTCTGCATAATCCTCCAGATAACTGCCTCTTGCCCTCACAGTCAAAATGGAATGTAAGATTCTGACTAACCAAGGAATCAACCATACTGCACCATCAGGAATATATGATCCAGCATAGGAACACTCACCACATATACCAAGGCATGCATCATACTTAACTATGACCTTATATCTGTAAGGAGCCACAAGCAGGAAGGGGAAACCCTAGATGAATGACTCTTGCCTTCTTATAACCCTTACAGATACTTTGCCTTAGGATTCTAAACACTAAAACCAATTTCTCCATTTCTGCAAGAGGTGCTGCATAAACAAGGCACCCCATACAAATAAGCTAGTGGGAGAGGCCAACCATGACTCCTATACAGTCTCTGTCCCTTCTGCCATCTTGTAATAGTTAGAAAGGAACCTCTCCCATCCTTACTTTTTATCCACTGTTTTATAGGAAGCATGCAATGGGAAGGGCAACAGTATCACCACCACCATAAACACCCAACCTGCAACTTGAACATGGACTTGTCACTAAAGAACTAGTTAGGATGATGTCACCTGCTCCAACCTCTCAATGTCCTCATCCACCAGTACCTATGGCTGCTGGTCTACTAAACCAAGGAGTGGTGCTGCATGAAGAGTGATAACACGGTCTGTTACGTAAATCAATAAATGATAGCAATACATCAAATGGACACGGAAAGATGTGGCTTGTTGGGATGAAAGTCACTAAGAAAAAAGGCACCCTGCTGGTCCATGTACAAGTCACAACTGACTTATGTCAACCCCAGCAAGGGGCTTTCAAGAGAGACGCAGAGGCAGTTTGCAATTGCCTTCATCTGAGAAGCCTTCCTCAGTGGTCTTTCCATTCATGTACTGACCCTGCTTAGCTTCCAGATCTGATGAGACTGGGCCTATACTATGCCACCTTCTCTCCATCAGATAGGCTTGCACATCTTCCCAAATATTTTTCCAGGAAGATCATGGCCAGGGTTTGATTCTGGAACTGCTTGCACTCTTTACCTGTGTTGCTTCAATCAGCTACTGTTCCATATAGGATCTCTTAAGGAGTGGCCTATGGCTGGTAGCACCCACATTCTTGGAGTGGGAAAAGGTGCCATATACCTGGCTCCTTGGAAACTATATAGGAAACAATATAGGGGCCATAATAATTCTCCTTCTGTATACTTCTATGACTGTTAAGTTTTTTCCGGGTGGAATATACCTTAGTCATGTGAATGGTAGGAGCCTGTGTTTCCAAGTCCTTGTTTTTGCGCTCTCTCTTGCACTAATGTCCTGAGTTTTTAAATTGTTGGGAGACAATTTGCATCTTCTGACATCTTGTCTTCCAACAACCTCCCTTTTCCATCTAACTATGGAATAATACAGCAGGTTTATCAGCAGGATTTACTACCAAGAAGTAGGCTTTGCAATGTGATAACCACATATTTATCTCCCCATATTGGGATTCAATGCCTACATCATCTGCTTCCCATTTTAGCACTCTTTCCTATTGACTTACCAGTAAGGTTATGTATTGCCTGCTGTGAGTTTTCTTCCAAGTTAGCCAGTTGAACATGATGCCCTCAATCTCACATCCAGGGCTCTTTTTCAGCAGGAATGCACTGGAACGCTGTTCCGGCTGGCATCGGAACTTGCCCTGCCCCCTCCCTGCCAAGCCTGAGCTGTTTACACTTAAAGGAAAAGTTCCTGCAGAAAGCCGGCAGGAAAAAGCCCCACCCGGCGTTTTCCCTTTAAGTACAGAGAGCCATCAGGAGAAAGCCCCCCCCCCCCCCGAGATTAAGCATGGGGCTAGGCTCTTTGCACCGGGCCGGCTCTGCATTTGGCTTGCCGACGTCGCTTCGCTCTCCCTGCTCTGGTAAGTGCCTCCCACATCTCTTTTCCTTCTCTCTCTCCCCCCACCTTTCTTTCTGTCTTTTTTTCTTTCTGTCTGTCTTTCTCTCTCTCTCTCTGTCCCCACCTTTCTTTCGTTCTTTCTCTTTCTCTCTCCCTCCCCCTTCCTTTCTCTCTCTCTCTCCTCTACCTTCCTTCCTTTCTCTTTCTCCTCTATCTATCTATCTATCTATCTATCTATCTCTTTCCTTCCTTCCTTCTTTTTCTCTCTCTCCCCTACATTCATTTCTTTCTTTCTTTCCTTTCTCTCTCTCTCTCTCTCTCCCCCCCACCTCTCTCTCTCTCTCTCTCTTTCTTTATGTTTCATTTTGTTCTTTGTGTTTTTATAAAAAAAATATTGAAAAGGGGTGGGGATGTAAAAAAGCAGAGAGCCCAGGAAATGCTGCTTTTGACAATATCTTTAATTTTTGAGCATCTCTTTCGTTTTCTCATGGCATCTTCTGCTTAAGAAAAGTACGTTTGAAGCCTGAGTTCATTGTTGTGTCTTGTTGGGAATGGCTTGCAAATATATGTGTGTCTAAAGTCTGTATTAAAGTGGTTTGGTGCTTACTGCCATGCAGGAGAAAACATCTGAAAAAGTAGCTTCATTGTTGTGTGTGTTGCCAGAACACTTGACTGTTGCATGGGGGACTTTGGGGGACATCTGCAGAGAAACAGAGATGTAACTAAAAATGAGCATGGTCAGCAGCACTTTGGAGATTGCCTGTTTTGTGAAATTTAAAAAGTGGGCAGAGTTTCTGATGAAGATGATTGTCCCTCTTCTCCTGCCACTGGGCTGACATCTGCCTTTAATGGGCCAGCAAAGTTGATGTTCTTAAATCTCCTAATAAGAGAGATTTCTGCTTTTGAGGAGTTGACTTCCAACGATTGGTGATCTTGTGATGGTAGTGATACTTTGATGTGGTAAAGACCACCTGTTCACAGGATAATTTTACCTGTGGGACAGACTCTGCATGGTAACCACTCCACTGGTACATAATTGCTTGTAAAAAGTATTATAGTGTAATAATTCAGGTGGGTAACCATGTTGGTCTGAAGCAGCAGAACAAAGTTGGAGTCCAAAGTTTCATCCAAGGTATAAGCTTTTGTGTGCATGCACACTTCTTCCATCTGTAGAAGTGTGGGTGGCACATGAAATCTTATACCTTGAATAAAATAGTCCACAAACTACTCCTGTCCAGTGCATCCACAAACCTAGAAGAAGAGGAGATTGGATTTATACCCCGCCCTTCACTACCCAAGTGAGTCTCAGAGCATCTTACAAACTCCTTTCCCTTCCCTTCCCCACAACAGACACCCTGTGAGGTAGGTGGGGCTGAGAGAGCTCTGAGACAACAGCTGGTACAGAGCTATGGCTTGCCTAAGGTCATCCAGCAGGTGCAAGGGGGGGAAAGAGGAATCAGACCCGGTTCTCCCAGATTAGAGTCTGCGCACTTAACCATTACACCAAACTGGCTCCTAGCGTTGTTCTCCCAGTGAACTAGGGTTGCCAACACCAGGTTGAGGAAATCCCTGGAGATTTGGGAGGGAGGGTGGGGTTTAGGGGAAGGAGGGACCTAAGCAAGGCATAATGCCATGGACTCCACTTTCCAAAGCAGCCATTGACCTGATCTCTGTAGTATGGAGCTCAGTTGTAATTCCAGGAGATCTCCAGACCCAACCTGTAGGTTGGCAACCCTAAAAAATCATATTCAGCGTACTAGTTCTGCAGGAAGGCAAGCTGATTTCCATGGGAACCTAACCTTTAGGCACTGATTCCAATCCAGTGTGGGAATAATTGTTGGACATAAGGTAAGTTCAGGCAAGATTTTGTATAGATGGGACAGAAAATAATGTTTTTATTGATTTTGTCAAAACTGTTTTTACAACAAGGTAAACAGAATAAGAAGCAAAAGGTGGATGTGGCTGGATGACCACACTTCTGGTAACATCGGGTGTGGCCTAATATGTTAATGAGCTGTGCTGTCAGGGGTGTGGCCTAATATGCTAATGAGTTCCTGCTGGGCTTTTTCTACAAAAAGAGCCCTGCTCACATCTATTAACAAGACACATCTAGCTTATTCTAAAATGGTGTAGTGTACCTTCTTACTTGGCCAGGTAGCCCTAATCTCATCTGAACAAAGTCTTCTGCATGTGCCAAACTGCAAATGGGCAAAATCAACAACTGCCTGTCCACGTGCATTCTCTGTTGTGGCCCCCACCTTGTGGGATGGCCTGCCTCAGGAGGTCAGGAAGGCTCCCACTCTCCTGGTGTTCCACAAACTATTGAAAACTGAATTATTCAAAAGGGCATTTCTACCTACATGGGCAATAGAGTTGTACAAAAGGCTTTACAAAGTTACTTGGATAAATTATTGGGAACTGTGGTGTAATTTTGCATCATTTAATGTGCCATGTTAACTATGCTTTGTTTCAGTTCTCAGTATCAGATATGGGGAGGCAATGATTCCCACAGTAGATCTCAAATCATATTGCACACATACAAGTTTTCTTTCAACCAGTGGGCTATAGATTTGACCAGACGTTATGATTAGAATGCTAGTCCTTACACTGTGTTGTCCTGTTGTTTCTTCTGGTACAAGTATTGCTGTCTGAAGCCTGCTGATTTCTGTGCTTTCCCTACTAAGATCTGGGACTGTTTGGGGTATAGCAGCTGATATAAGTTGCTGCTTTCATAACAACTGGATGTACTATAGGCTGTTTCTGGGAATTCTTTCTGGATTGTTTATACTGAAAAGGGTATGTACTGGGTAGGGTGAGATCACTATAATGCTGCCGCTGCAACATATTTATTGGTAATTGCCATGCATAGGTAATGTCAGAGTACAATTGGTATGTAATATCATGATTGGTGTGAGGTAGAGTTGCTAGGTCCTTCCTGACAACTGGCAGGGGATGGGGGGGACTTACAAGGAGTGGGAAGCCCACGCAACATTACTGGCAATGTGGCAATGTCACTTCTGTTATGCTACAGATGTGACATCATTACACTGTGTGGTTGCAGCAATGCTCTGGTATTTGGGCAAAAACTCTATAGTAAAAATGGCTTTTGCCATAGTTTTTGCTCAAATACCAGAGTGTCACCCAGATGTTGCCTATGTGATGACATCACTTCCTCTACACACCAGAAGTGACATCATCATGTCACTACCAGCATTGCCTGGGCCTTCCTTTTTCACCTGGTAAGTCCCACCCACCAGCCAGCTGATTGGTGGCAGGGGGCAGGGCCTAGCAATGGGGGATCCCTAACTCCACCGGGGGCCTGGCAACCCTAGTGTGAGGTGGCAGACTTCCCGGCAATGCTGTGGGACTGGCTGGCAGTGTCACTGTTTGGACTTCTTTCTCCATCTGGTGTGTTGCCTTTTCCTTTGTCTAGCATAGTGACTGCATTATGCTGGCATTAACTGTTGTAACAACTGTTGTAACAATAGCAGCACACAGGACTGGATCATTACTTCAGGTAAGTATTACTGTTCGGAATGCTAAAACCTAAAATGCTAAAGTGTTGGACTAGGATCTGGGAAACATAGGTACAAATCCCCACTCTGGGTGACCTTGGGCCAGTCACACACACTCAGGCTAATGTACCTCATAGGGTTGTTGTGAGGATAAAACGGAAGAGAGGAGAATTATGTAAGCTACTTTGAGTCCTCCTTGAGGAGAGAGGCAGGATATAAATGAAGCAAATAAATCAGTAAATAAATAATATATCCCTCCCTGAATGCTGGAGTGTATGAATGCCATTACACGTGGACTGCATGAGATCTCCTTCCTGACCAATGTTTTAATTGTTGTTTTTATGCCTTTGTATATACTTTAACTTTATAAATGTGTTTTAATGATGTGTGTTGGGAGCTGATTTTAATGGTTTTAAAATGTGATTTCTGTTTTAAATTGTTACCTGCCTTGGTTGCTCTTATGAGGACAGAAAGGTGGAATAAATAAATAATAAATTACAAGCCCTATTTTATCCAGTGAGTCTGACACCCAGGAAAGTGCTCTTAAGATTGCAGCCACATACACCAGATACATGCGGATTTGTAAGCAAATTTATCAGTAAATACAAAGTTTGCTTACATCTTAATAATGGTATGACTAAGGAAAAAATGGTAATGTCTGTGTTGTATAGATAAGTCTCACAAAAAACACAAGATGCCTCAAGAAACTTCAAAACAACATTTGAGAAGGAGTGGAGGAAATTTTGGAATATTACCATGGTGTGCACTGTAATTAATTTCCAAAATAAGAGGTGCTGGCACTCAAATTTGTTTAGAAGCCACAACTTGCTCTAACCCCAGATACACAGGGGGTTGTAGTGTTTAGTCCCTTTTGAGGGGGGAAATCTTTTATACACACATTCCTCATTATTATTTTATGTGTTCCAAGACTGAGTCCAGATACTAAAAAACAAGTTAGGAAACAGAAGTCTGTGGGGTTACTTTATCACTATATAACATTAATTTGCCAGGTACATTGATCTTCTTGGAGCTTTTTTTCTGCAGTCCAGGTTAATTTATATGCTCATTTATGAATGACAGAAAAGCTACGAATGAAAAAATGAAAAACCCAAGATAAAAGGCATATAATCAGAGAAAGTTTATTTAAAATTTGGGAAATGATACGAAAGAGAATCAGCCCTACAATTCCACTAATAATGTCACAATAGTTGCTTATACGGCAATTACACAAGGAGAAACAATGATTTTATAACTTATGGTGATATGATAAACTCGCAAGGTGGCATGAAGACGTGGCAAGAAGTTAAAGAAGAAGGAAAGGAGATAACAATGGTGGATATACTTCCAGAATAAAAAATGATATCTGCACCAAGAGAGGAGTTATTAAAGAACTGACTGATTTTTTTAAATCCCACACAATCTAAAGACCATTTATTAGGACGAAGTTACAAGTTATTGCTTTAATAGGATTGTGAAGGGGAACAGGTGAAACACAGCATGATTAAATGGATGCAAAATTTTGGTGAGGAAATACAGTTTCAATATTGGGAGAACCTATGGACTAAAGGTACCCGATTCACAAATAGCCAAGCATTAAGAGAAAATTGGTACAACATTTTTATTTTATTTATTATTTATTTATTTGATTTAAAAGCCGCTCTCCCCGCTGCGCTGGCTATTTGGTACATCACCCCAAAAGGTATTGCACATCACCCCAAAAGGTATTGCAAAGATGGACAAAAATTACAAAGGGGCTTGCTGGAAATGTAAAAAAGAATATGGCGCCTTTTACCATATGTGGTGGACAAAAAAATATTCATTTCAATATTTTATTCTGAATTCCACTAGTATTTAAATAATTAGTAAGAATAAAATGTAGATTTAGATAAGAAATTAAGACAATATTAAGGTTTTTACAATGATTTAATTTTAGCATAAAAGTTTCAGCTGTAATCTCTTTTATTGTTAATAGATTATTGCTGACTTTAGGAAAGTTCTTGTTTATTCTTTAAAGAGAGAATCTATCCCAAAATTCTGTAATATTGACGTTTTATTGTCTGCTTCTATATTTGAAATATGTAATACATTTGGTAATACATCTAATTTTACCTGTTCTACGTAACAATTCCTAATATTTGACAAACCTGATGAATTTATATTTCCCCCCCAACCCTTCTTCCCTTTTGTATCCCATTTTTTTGAGAAAATGATTAAAAATTTAAATAAAAAAAGAGATTTCTCAAACTCTGAAGCATTTGTGTAACCTGATTATTTTTATGAGAAAGGAGTAACCCTTCTTGGCGAACCTGAGGGGAGTACACAAAATGTGTGTGGCACAGATTAGGACTACAAATGAAGAAAAAGGGGAGAACAAAATATACCATAATGCTGCAAGGATCAAGCAACCTTAAATGAAATATTATACACACACACACACACATATATAATATACATACACACACGAACACACATACATAGTGTACACAATGGCAAAGATTAAGACCATACGGTCTGAATATCAGACTGCATAGAACATAAATGAGCTTTACATAAACTGTAGTAATTTCACATACAAAGTTGATGATTTCACATACATGGTTGATGAATATATCAAACAACCAACAAGACCATATGTGTTTTGGCCCCAGGGCCTTCCTCGGTGGTCAATAAACTATATATTAATAGTGAAGGCCCCCCCCCATGCAGATTCCTAAATCCGCACGGGGGGGCACCTGGGGGGCAGGGAGATCTTTCTGCACACTTGGGGGACTCCCTACATGTGCAGAAAAATCTTAAAAGTAAAAAAAACCTTTTTTTGGGATATTTAAATTCCCCCCAAAGTTAAAGAGCATTCCCTGCGCATGTACAGGGAAAGCTCTCGGAACTGTGGCGGCTCTGAGCCGTTGCAACCAGGGGCAGGGGGGAGATCGGTGGGCCTGGGGGCTCTGAGCCATGTGGACCTTGCCGTTGCAACCAGGGGCGGTGGGGGGGAGATCAGTGGGCCTGGGGGCTCTAAGCCACGCGGGCCTCGCCATTGCAACCGAGGGCGGGGGGGGGGGGGAGATCGGCGGGCCCAGGTCTCGCTGACGTTGCCCGGGGGAGTGGAAGAAGACTTATCTGTGGCTGCTTCTCCATGTGGAGCTCCTTCTCTCCTCCCCTGCGAGTACCGTGGGTCCTGCCTCTTGTATATACTATTTCAAAAATATATTCAGAATATATATAAATTCAGACCAGGTGTTGCTTTCTGAAAGTATAACAAAAAAAGAAAAGAAGGCCAAATTGTTATAATAAATGTAAGTAATAAAAATACTTATGAATTTTTTTGAATATTTTTACAAGAAGGAAAAAAAACATTTCTACCTCATACATTGTGCTGTTGCTGAAAGTTTATAAAGTAGGCCATGGATTCCTCCTCATGGTAACTGCACGCTCACAACAAAATCATCAATGATATAAGTTTAAACAAGAAAATTATATATAAGCTAACATTTATAGATATATAAGTATGCAAACAGATTCGCAAACCAACCTGGTGTAAAATTACCAGTGTCTCCGGATGTGGGTGTCATCAACCAAGAGTTGCAATAAAGTGGCACACTTGTCAGTGCAGTTACCATGAGAAGGAATCCATGGCCTTTGTATGTGAAATTACTTTCCAGGCCCATGACCAACAGGCTTGCGCGCATAAACTGTTTCAGCGCTAACCAAGGGCCCCTTCCCCCCCAGTGGTGGCTCCTAATTGAAAACCTGGCAGAAGAGCTCTGCTTTGCAGACCCTGTGGAGCTGCATTAGGTCCTGCAGGGCCCTGATGTCATCTAGGAGCTCATTCCACCAGTAGAGCCGCCACTGAGAAGGCCCTGGTCCTGGTGGTCATCAGCATAGCCTCTCTAAGGCCAGGGAGAGCCAGGCGGTGTACTTTACCATAGTATACAACAGTGGTTCTCAACCTTTCTAATGCCGCAACCCTTTAATACAGTTCCTCATGCTGTGGTGACCCCCAACCATAAAATTCTGCCAACACACACAACAATGAAGCTACTTTTTCAGATGTTTTCTCTTGCATGGCAGTTAGCACCAAACAACTTTAATACAGATTTTAGACACACATATATTTGCAAGCTAGTCCCAACAAGACACAACACTCAGGCTTCAGACTTACTTTTCTTCAACAGAAGATGCCATGAGAAAACGAAAGTAGGTGGGGGGAAAGGTAGGGGAGAGAGAGAGAGAGAGAGAAAGGGGGAAGAGAGGGGGGGAAGAGAGAGAAAGAGAGAAAGGGGGACGAGAGAGAAAGGGGAAGAGAGAGAGAGAGAAAGGTGGGGGGAGATAGGGGGAAGGAATGTAGGTAGGTGGGGGGGGGCTTTTGCCACCTTTTCTAGGCTCTGCGCTTCGGCACGGAGCCTAGGGAAGGTGAGGGGGCGGCTTTTGCCACCTTTCCTGGGCTCTGCACTTCAGCGCGGAGCCTAGGGAAGGCGACTGGGGGCAGCTTTTGCCACCTTTCCTGGGCTCTGTGCTTTGGCGTGGAGCCCAGGGAAGGCAACGGCGGAGCGCCCTAAAGGTGGCGGCGGGGTGGGGGAAGCAGCCATTGACTTACCTGCTGGCTTCTTCCTCCTCGTGGTCCCTGCTGGCAGGGCTGCTGCAAGCAGGAGGCGGGGCTCCGGCCCCAACCAACTCCTGTTCTTTGCCCTTAAAGGCAAAGAGCCGGGAGGCCAAACCTCACACTCGATCGAGCGCGGGGCCCTTTCCTGCCAGTGGGGAGGGGCGGGGCGGGCTCAGACGCCAGCTGGCGACCCCTGTGAAATGGTCATTCGACCCCAAAAGGGGTCCCGACCCACAGGTTGAGAACCACTGGTATACAACATATAATAATGATATACTTTGATAATATTCATTTGAGGTAGTTTATCAACAGATTTGGGCTATCAATCATTACCCAGCAGAGTTCCCCATTGAACTGGTGTAGAAAGTGCGCGGTGTTGATAACCTGGACCAATTTGAAATGTATCCAAGACAAGATTTTCGGAACCAACAGAATACTGGCAGACACTGGGCAATTCTGCATCTAGCATTTGTTCCACATTTTCTCAGCTGGGTGTGATTCTGCACTGGTTTTTTCCTGCTGTTTTACAAAACCCAGATTGAAACAGAAATCCCCCTCTGCACTGCATGCTGCTTTCACTTTCTTTGACCATCAGATCTCAGGGTACCTCCACACTGCATGCTGCTTTTGCTTTCTTTGATCATTGGATTTTATGGTACCTTCTGCATAGATTTATGGCCGTTCAGGGGTGACTTTGTAGTCACTACAGCGTTGCCCCGAAGTATCTGAATGTAGTTTTGCGCTGCACCTTTCCCTCTCAGGGCGAGTCTGTATCTAGCATTCGCTCCACGTTTTCTCAACTGCTACCATAAAATACGATGACCAAAGAAAGCGAAAGCGGCATGCCGTGTAGAGGGTACCTTAAAATCCGATGATCAAAGAAAGTGACAGCAGTACGTAATGCCGAGGGAAATTTCTGTTCCAACGTGGGTTTCGTAAAACGAGGGAGGGAAAAACCAAAGCAGAATCGCCCGTGCCGAGGTTCGGGTTTTATTTTTTTTGTGGCAAAATACAGTAACCCCCCCCCCCCCCCCCCCCGTCAGAAGAAAAGGTGGCATCGCTACTCGTCATGGCTGCCATACGAGTTTTTCCTTGGGATTCATCGTAAACTCGGTTGGTCTGAACGGGATTACTCCCATGAAAGTTTGTACAGGGTTTGGTTACGGCGGACATCCGGTGCCCAGCCAAAGCGCGGCAGTCGATACCTCCCCCGGCGCCCCGGCTTTCGAAACCAGACCTGGCCCCATCCCCTCCCCGCCCCGTTCGCGGGTGTGTGTTTTGATAACACACCCGCGTGAGGAGCAGGAGCCCTCCGCTCGGCTCAGCCCCGCCCCGGCGAACTAGGGCGGAGCCTGGGACCAGGCGCAGAGGACCGACGAGGCAGACGTCAAGATGGCGGCGTCCGTGGAGGTTGACCTGCAGCCCTTTCTCCTGGAGCAGCTGCCCACCGACCCGCTGCTGCTCATCCTTAGTCTCCTGGATCATAGGGACCTTATGAGGTGTGGGAGGGGAGCTAGGTGGCCCCGGGGGGGGGGGGGGAGGCGCCTCCGAGAAGGGGAAGCTGCAGCCTGGCTGGGCGCCTTGCTTTGTGCCGCATTTCAGCTCTTTGCAGCGGCTGAGTATTTTCTCCGTGCAGCGCTTGTCCCCCCCGAATGCGGAGGCAGGGGCGAGAGTCCTCGGATAGGATGAGAGGAGGTGGAAAGCGCGGGGCCGACCTTTCTTGTTCCCAAGCGCTTGTAGGCTTCCTAGGTGGGTTATTAATGGGCGCTTGGGGAGGGGCGTATCATGGAAGGTGTCTTCCTGAGAAATTAGGGACGAAGAAAGGGGGGTGTTTCTAGAGTTAAAACTCATTTTGGCCGGGATGGGGAATGGGGATATTCTCTTAAAGGGGAAGGTGTCCCAGTCTGTGAAGGTGAGGTGATCGTTTTTCCGGTAGTAGTGGCTTAAGTATTAAGGGCTGTTCTGGATTGCACAGTGTGAGATTTTTCTGCCATAGAAAGTAATAAGTGCCTCTAAAAGAGCTCCAAGCTGTTTTTGTGCTGACAGACCAGTTTCTTTCACTATAGTTTGGCTCTCAACAGGTGGCTTGTTGAAGCTGTCCTGCCCTAATGCCACCACACAGTGGGTTCTTGAAATCCTGTTACTGAAAGAGATGTGAATTGGTAGGGTTTTCAATGTGGTGTACGAAAGAGAGTGCTACCCATGTCTCTTTGCCCCACAGATAGAAAAGCTGCATGAATAGTTTTGAGTGGGAAAATGGTTGGGGGGGGGGGAACACTAAGTGTGTCTTTCCTACCGTTTCTCTAATCAAATTTCCAGTATCTTGTGGCTATTTCTCATTTTTAAAAAAGAAATGCATTAGGAATTAGCCATTTAATGTTTGTTTTGTCCTTTAGTAGCAAATAAGAACATAGTGTGACCTCAAGAGAAGTCTTTCTCAGTTGTGAAACTCTCTCCTCTGGGATATTCATCTATCCATTTATGTAACTTGACTTTTTCATTTCTTTTGGGATGACCTCCTCTTTCTGCTCTTCATTTTAATTGCTGTTTTTATATATTTTATTTTTGGTTTTAGTTGATCTTACTATGTGTTTCATGTTTTGCTTTCAATTGTTAGCTTCCTTGGTGGTCCTATGTGGGCCAAACAGGGGGGATATATATGTTATAAATAAATAAATATCTGTGGTGACCAAAGAGGGAGGCAGGAGCCTTGAGTGGTTGGATGAGCAGGGTACTTGTAGAACAGGGTCCTCAGCCTTTTTGAGTCTGCTGGTAGCTTTGGAATTGTGACACAGATTGGTGGGTGGAACCACAAAATGACTGCCACAGGAGGCAGAGCCAACCACAGAATGTCACGGAGTGATGTTATGCATAACTCTAGTAGTAAATCTAATAGTACATTTCACACAGAAATATACTATTTCTGTTTAACAGGAATCCTTTACAATGACTGTATTGTTTCTAGATTTTTTTACACACAGTTTATCTTCAGTCATACATTAAAGATCTTTGTACTGTGGTGGCAGCTGCTGCTGAAGCTACATTTTAAAAAATCTGCACAGCCAGTCAGAAGTCATGCTAAGCAAAAGCCCCATCTGGCCCCACCAACTTTCTAAAAATACTTGCTGGGTGCCAGGAGAGGTGTTGGCAGGTTCCATGGTGATCTGAGGCACCATGTTGGGGACACCTGTTGTAGAGCATTGAAGCGTGATAAATGTGTTGAAATACTCTTGCAAACAGTGTAGTCTCTAATTATTCTTGTCAACCCTCTGTGTAAAAACATTATTTGTTTATTTTGGTCCTGTTCTTGGCAATTTAAATAAATCACGAGATAAGTCATGAGAGAGAGGCATGGATGCCAGATTATATGGATAATTCCCATTTAGGTGGATCCCCTTGCTGTCCAAGGAGCTCACAAAACAGGCTTCAAAGTCCTGTCTTGTGTTTCCTACCAATCTTTGAGTCCTCCTTATATCAGTCAAGTAATTGTTCTTCTGCCCACTTGATGCTGCATCACTTCTCACACCGTTATAAACAGTTTTGATTGCTTTGCAATTATTTCCACCTATTAAAGAGGAGGTGTCTTGAATGCAGATGTGCCAGTTGCCAACAAATACAGGGAGGGCAGATATGAGTTTCTGCTGAGAAGGAACCTCTAAGTGTGCAAGGAGATTGTAGGTTTTGGTTGGCTAAAATGGGAGAAATCCACGGGGTGTGTATGAGTACTTAAGGGATTCTTTGAAAGCAACGGCAGGCTTGTGGTAGAAGAAGCTATACAGTGATCAGAATACAAGCTGTGTTGGCATTCTGTGCAGTCTCATACAGAGTGGCAGGAGAAGAGGGTATCATGAGCAGATTGCAAATGAAATGATTGTTTACTCAGCAACCACATAAATCGTGTAGCCTATGAGGTTCAGGGTGCTGTTTTTTAAAAAATCCTAAAGAGGATGCAGATTTTTTTTAAAGGGGGAAAGACTAGAAATTGAAAGAATCTTGTGTATTTGTATATGTGTTTTTGAGCATACGGGGAAAGATAAATTACGTTTATTTTAAATATTTTTACCCTTAACATGCAGAAGAACAGAGAAGGATGTGTAGTAAGAGCGCTTGTAAAATAGACTAAAAGAGTATTTGAAATGATGTATTAAAAACTAAAACTTTGCATGCATCACTGTAGGATACTGAAATGAACAAAAAAGCAGGACTAAATTTAAGGGAACGAGGAAATGAAATAGAAAGATATTGAAGAAGTGTGCCTGCACATGAAAGCTTATACCCAGAATAAAACTTTGTTGGTCTTAAAGATGCCACTGGACTCAAACTTTGTTCTGTTGAAAGGAGCAGTATAACTGTAGACCAGTAAAGAAAATTTTGTGTAATGTGCTGAAAATAATAATAATTTTGGACTCATTCCATAGTGATGCACAAATCCGTGCCCTGTGTGACCCCTTGGCCAAATTGGGATCACACAGTCTGAGTCCAGTGAGTTAGATAAATACCTGTTTAATTCATTCAAAAACAGGGAATACAGGGCTGAGCACCTCAGCACTTCAGCAATTCCAAAGTCAGGCAGGTAAAACAGGAAAAAGATGAGGACCCAACAGAATACTTGAGACACTGAGGATGAAAAGGATTCAAAGCAGTTATTACTGGCCCAAACCACCATGTTAGCAAAAGCTATCTAGGGAAATGGGTGCTCCACAGGGAAGGCGAAAGGGAGGGCCAGCCCCACAGCAACAAAGACAAGTCAGATTTCAGCCCCATCAGCAACAGTTTTCAAATCCACAGTAAAAAGGGGGCAACTAGGCCACCCCTGGGCAACAATAGGGTGCATACTTTGTCTATTATAGTGTAGTCAGATACTATTGATGGGTTGTGTACAGACATGATGAAAATCTGTTCTGCAGTGGATACTGAAATGGCCTTTCCTTGAATTTGTATGCAAACAGAAAAAGCTAAATAGAAAGACCACAGAGGTGTATACTACATGCTCTGCTGCAGTACAGAATGAAATATGGAGTTTAGTATCCTAAGACTCTTCACTTTTAAGAAGTAAATCTCCAGGAAGCATAGTTGGTTTGTAGTTTATTCAAAAAAGCAAGAAATGTGGGGCAGAGTTGCCAGTGGTAGGAAGATGGGATTCCAGTTTCCTTTCTTTTGAAAACTGTATTTCTCGTGTTTTTGCTCTTCTGTCTCTAGTGTCTGCTTTTTATTACTTCTGTTGTTGTTGTTCAATTGCACAGTCGAGTCTGACTCTTCACAACCCCATGGACCACATCACGCCAGGCCCTCCTGCCCTCCAGAGTCCGCTCAACCTCATGTTCACTGCATCGATAACACTGTCTAATCATCTCATCCTTTTGCTGTCCCCTTCTTCTTTTACCTTCAATCTTTCCCAGCATCAGGATCTTCTCCAGGGAGTGCTCCCTTTTCCTTTGGTGGCCAAAGTATTTGAGCTTCAGCTTCAGTATCTGGCCTTCCAGGGAACAGTTAGGTTTGATTTCCTTTAGGATTGACTGATTTGATCTCCTTGCAGTCCAAGGGACTCTCAATAGTCTTCTCGAGCACCATAATTCAAATGCATCTATTCTTTGGTGCTCAGCCTTCCTTATGGTCCAACTCTTGCAGCCAAACATTACTACTGGGAATGTCTCTACTTTTTATTATGCTGTCTAGATTTGCCATAGCTTTCCTCACAAGAAGCAGGTGTCTTTTAATTTCATGGCTGCAGTTACCATCTGCAGTGATCTTGGATCCCAGGAACGTGAAGTCCATCACTGCTTCCATGACTTCCTCTTTTATTTGCCAAGGAGTGATGGGGTCAGATGCCATGATCGTAGTTTTTTTGATGATGAGGTTTAAGCCACTTTTGCGGGCTCCTCTTTCACCCTGAGCAAGAGGCTCTTTGTCCTCTTTACTTTCTACTGTTAGAGTGGTATCGTCTGCATATCTTAGGTTGTTAATGTTTTTCCGGCAATCTTAATTCCAGTTTGTGATTCATCCAGGCCGGCATTTTGCATGATGTACTCTGCATATAAATTAAATAAGCAGGGTGACAATCGGTGTTCCCTCTAAGCTGAGTTAGTGTGAGCTAGCTCACCGTTTTTAGCCTCTCGCTCACACGTTTTTGTCGTAGCCCAGGGAAGATGGCTCCAGCACAGACTAGTTTATGCAGCAGCGAAATCACTCACTCATTACTGTAATGCCAGTAGCTCACAAAGTAGGATTTTTGCTCACAAGACTCCACAGTTTAGAGGGAGCATTGGTGACAATATACATCCTTGTCGTACTCCTTTTCATATTCTAAAACAATCAGTTGTTCCATGTCCGGTTTTAACTGTCTCTTCTTGACCCTTATACAGGTTTCTCAGGAGACTTGTGAGGTGGTCTGATACTCCCATCTCTTTAAGGACTTGCCACAGTTTGTTGTGATCCACACAATCAAAGGATTTAGCACAGTCAATGAAGCAGAAGTAGATGTTTTTCTGATACTCCCTTGCTTTCTCTATAATCCAGCGAATGTTGGCAATTTGATCTCTCGTTCCTCTACCTCTTCAAACCCCAGCTTGTACTTCTGGCAGTTCTCTGTCCACATACTGCTGAAGCCTAGCTTGTATGATCTTGAGCATGACTTGCTAGCGTGTGAAATGAGTGCAATTGTGCAATAGCATGAACATTCCTTGGTATCGCCCTTCTTTGGGATTGGAATGTAAACTGACCTTTTCATTGCATAGATGGTATTTGACTCCTGTTTTATTACACAGAATAAATCAAAAAATCCCGGCAAAATGCTGGAAAAACTGTGGGCAAATTGGGGGTTTCATACATTGTTGGTGGTATTGTCCTCTAATACAAGATTTCTGGAAGTAAATATTGAAACAAATTTTAATAATCATGGGTTACAACTTACCTTGTATGCTGGAGACCGTTTTCTTGGAGGCGTGGTCCCTTCCTATAGAAAACAAAAGTAAAAGAATGTTAATATCTACACTTATAGCCATAGCAAGAGTTGCCAGAGCACAAAAATGGAGACAAAAAAGTGGTCTTGGGCAAAAGAAAATATGGGAGGGCTTCATTTATAGTTAAATCTCTTCTAATGCATTGTCACCAAATACAGGAAAAAATCAAAAGTGGTTTCGAGCAGTGTGGTATCCGATGATTGGTTATTTAGAAATGAGTGGCATAATACCAGAGAACCCATACTATAGAAGTTTGTTAATTTTTTGAACTGGTATGTTTGTGATTTTTGTATATTTTGTTATTATATAATCTTTAGGCTGTTATAATTATGCAATTTCTTTGTTAAAGAGTTGGGACAAGTGTTAATGTTGGCTTATGTATTTTTTTCTTGTTGATAATCTTAGTAAAAATTAAATTAAAAAAATAATAAACTGACTTTTCCCAATCCTGTGACCACTGTTGTGTTTTCCAAATTTGCTGACAAATGGAGTGTAGCACTTTAACAGCATCATCTTTTAGGACTTTGAATAGCTCAGCTGGGGTACCGTCATTTCTGTTAGCTTTGTTATTTGTAATGCTTTCTAAGGCCTATTTGACTTCACACTCCCGGATATGGGGTTTGAGGTCAGCGATCACACTATCACGGTTGTCAAGGACATTGAGATCCTTCTTGTATAGTTCTGTGTATTCTTGCCACTTCTTCCTAATCTCTTCTGCTTCTGTTCGGTCCCTATCATTTTTGTCCTTTATCATGGCCAGCTTTGCACAAAACGTTCCCTTGATTTCTCCAATTTTCTTGAAGAGATCTCTAGTCCTTCCTATTCTATTGTTTTCCTCTATTACTTTGCATTGTTCATTCAGGAAGGCCTCCTTATCTCTTCTTGCTGTTCTCTGGAAATTTGCATTCAGTTGGATAAATCTTTCCTTTTCACCTTTGCCTTTTGCTTTCTGTCTTTCCTCTGCTATTTGTAAAGCCTCATCAGACAGCCACTTTACTTTCTTACATTTCTTTTTCTTTGGGATGGTACTGATTGCTGCCTCCTGTACAGTGTCATGAACCTCCATCCATAGTTCTTCAGGCACTCTGTATATCAAATCTAGTTCCTTAAACCTCCACTGTATATTCATCAGGGATGTGATCTAGGTCAAACCTGAATGGGCTAGTGGTTTCCCCAACTTTCTTCAGTTTAAGTCTGAATTTTGCAATGAGTAGCTCATAATCTGAGCTACAGTCAGCTGCAAGTCTTGTTTTTACTGTCTGTATAGAGCTTCTCCATCTTTGACTGCAAATGATATAACCAGTCTGATTTTGATCTTGCCTATCTGGTGATGTCCATGTGTAGAGTCACCTCTTAGGATGTTGGAAGAGGGTGTTCACTATGACCAGGGTGTTCTGTTGACAAAACTCTGTTAGCCTTTGCCTGGCTTCATTTTGTTCTCCAAGGCCAAACTTGTCTGTTATTCTGGTTACCTTTTGACTTCCTGCTTTAGCATTCCAGTCTCCTATGATGATAAGGACATCTTTTTAGGTGTTAGTTCTAGCAGGTGTTGTAGGTCTTCATAGAACCGGTCCACTTCAGCCTCTTCTGCATCAGTGGTTGGGGCATAGACTTGGATTACTGTGATACTGAATGGTTTGCCGTGGATTTGGACTGAGATCATTCTGTCATTTTTGAGATTGTATCCCATGCCTTTTTCACTCTCTTGTTGACTATAAAGGCCACACCATTTTTTCTACGGGATTCTTGGCCACAGTAGTAGATATAATTGTCCTCTGAGTTAAATTAGCCCATTCCCATCCACTTCAGTTCACTGATTCTCAAGATGTCGATGTTCAGTCTTGCCATCTCATTTTTGACCATGTCCAGCTTACCTTGATTCATAGATCTTACATTCCAGGTTCCTATGCAGTATTGTTCTTTGTAGTATTGGACTTTCCTTTCACCGTCAGACACATCCACAGCTTAGCGTCCTTTCGGCTTTGGCCCAGCCACTTCATTCTTTCTGGAGTTACTTGTATGTGCCCTCTGCTCTTCCCCAGTAGCATATTGGACACCTTCTGACCTGAAGGGCTCATCTTCCGGCGTCATTTCTTTTAGCCTTTTGTTACTGTCCATGGGGTTTTCTTGGCAGAGATACTGAAGTGGGTTGCCATTACCTTCTCCAGTGGACCACATTTTGTTCTGTTATTTCTCCTCTGTCCCAAACAGCAAATTCTTTGAAAATGTTAATCACAGAAGAGTTAAGAAATGCACCCAAACATGTAACTTCATCTGAATCTGGGTTTCCATGTTGCTCTTTTATGTTTTATATATGAAGGAAATACTGGTGACCTGTTGCTATTGTTCTATAGTAAATAATTTTGGGGCCTGGAGCAGAAACATGTGAATAGCACCTGACTTAATTTGCCCTTCCTGCTTAGAGGGCTATGACATGAATATAATTGTGTACAGAACAGGAACATATGAGAGCAGATAAGCTTATAATTGAAAGCTCAAATGTAACTTTCTCTGTATATATGAGTAATTTTTTAATACCAGCCTTCCCTCACACCTTAGTAAGATTGGGAGCAGGCCTCAGTTTTGTGCTTCACCTCCCTGTTTTGCCCACTTCTCTGCTAAGATGTTGATTTCTGTGTTTGCTTTTGCTTACAAGCAAAAGTGTGGAGGGAAAAGTTATGCTGGCCTCTTGCACTAAATTAAATATAGTTCTGTAGTCATTTTTCTGCTTGCACTAGGCATTGTGCAAACAACTTCTGGGCATGAAGTTATAGGAAGGAAAGCACTAGATGTTGTAGAAGATTTTGTACATTCAGAACAGTACTAATCTGGTTTACATTTCTTGAGATTCATAACTGGATGCAAGCCAATAACTGAACCGGGATACTCTGCAAATGTCCCTTTCCCTTGGGTAATGGAGATCTAATCTATATATCTAATAGCGAAGGGGGCCCCTCCTGTGCGGATATCTAAATCTGAGCTAGGGGGCCCTTGGGGGGGGAGAGAGAGGTTTTCCTACACACAGGGGGCACTCCCACCATGTGCAGAAAAATCCAAAAAGTTAAAAAAACCCTTCAGGGACCATAGAATCCCCCAAAATACCTTTTGAAATGGCCTCAGCTCCAGGCGTCAACTGTGAGGAGATTAGAATGTTTGGGGGAGGAGGGGAGGTTCCAACTGTTTCTGTCAGTCAAAGGCAGGGATTTTACTGGCAGCAGTCTAGGGTTGCCAAGTTACCCCCCCACCCCGGCCACCAGCAGTGGATCCAGAGCCAGGCTGGGAAACTACTGGAAATTTGGGGGTGGAACCTGGAAAGGACAGGGACCTCAGTGGGGTACAATGCCATAAACTTCACCCTCCAAAGCATCCATTTTCTCCATAGAAAGTTATCTCTGTAGTAACTCAGTGTTACTGAGGGGGAGAAGGGAGGAAGCAAAGGTATGATGAATGGGATAACCATCCTGCAAGTTTCGTGTGGGTCTCTCCTGACAACTGTCAAGTGTGGGGGGGGGGGCACTTGGGGGGTGGGGTTGGGTTTCTACACACGGGGGGCACTCCCCCCATGTGCAGAAAAATCCTAAATGTTTAAAAAACTTGCTATGGTCAATAGGATTGTCGTTGTATAACAGTTATTGAAAGTGCCAATTTTATAAATGTAGCACTACAATTGGGAATTTATCTGATGAAATGGTCTCAAACTGTGATCTATTTAAAACATTAACTTTCTTAGAGACACAACAATATTTTAATTATCATCAAATTTGATGTTTGTTTTAAATACTAAAGCAGACACTGTGGAAAAAATGGAACTTTTTAGAAACAGTTTTAATTATTGTTCATCTTAACAATGTTAGGTAATTCTTTAATAAATATGAACAGTTCTTCAAACTGAATTCATTCTTCGGCTTTATCCTGGACTGCTGTGGGGTTAACCTACCATTACTCTGTGTGTGTCTCTGTGTGTGTCTGTGTGTGTGTGTGTGTGTGTGTGTGTGTGTGTGTGTGTGTGGTGGTGGGGGGGTGAGATAGGCAATACATACTGACATCAACTAGGTAGCGATAAAGTCGTCTTGTGAAGTTATGACATAAGCCCTTATTAAGCCAACTATGCAAAAGGTAGATCAGCACCAGCCAGCCAGCTGTTAGTGGGCAGGAGCATGGGGAAGAGAGCAGAACTGACGCCACCCTTCTACTGTGGTGTGTGCAGATACTGATCTCTAATCTTGGACAGCTGTACCCAAGTATGGACTATCAGTAACTACATGGCAGGTGTTTTGTTTCCTCTACCCCTTCTGCTGAGTTTTATAATGGAAAGAGGAACCAGGAAAGCTTGGTGTTGAAACATCACACATTAATTCTTGGATCCTGACAGTAGCTTATTTACACCACCCATACTGTTCTTTCTACTAGGAAAATAAATAAAAATGAGTATTGAGGATCTCTGCAAAATTATCAGTGTGAACTTTTCTAAAGCTCAGCAAATTCTTCAGCTTTTCTATGGAATTCATAATGTGGATAATAATGATAAATATAGTGTCTGATTATTCTGTTATGGCTTGGAGATAAATTTAAAAATGACTCTATTTACAGCTGCTGTTGTGTAAGCCGTAGATTAAATCAGATTTCAAATCATGACCCATTGTGGAGGAGCCACTGTGAGAAATACTGGCTTGTGTCTGAGTAAGTATGGACAGCATGTAATTGTCATAAATTCAGAAATAGTTTCCAGCCAGGTTACGTTGTTTCAATCTACTGAATGTACACAAGCAACATTTCTTGGATTACAAAGTTTCAGGGATGCATTTAGTTTCTCCTAACATTTGGAAGAATAGTAGAAGGTAGCCATGCATTACTGGAGCATGAGAACATTTGTCCCGCTATAGTGCTGGGGTAATGATGACTCTTCTGTAGATCTGACAGAATATCGGTTTAAGCAGCTGAGCTGTCTTATGAATGACACATTATTCTTGCCTGTTAGGTTTTAATGGAGACCTGACATTTCAGATGAGGATAGTAAACTGAACGGTTCTACAGGGTATTTTAAATTGATTTCTCATTTTCAGAAATTCCTGAAATAGGTAACTTTGGTGTTTTATTTACACTTATAAATGAACCTGTATTTTCATTCTTTTAGAAATCAAACTCAGTTTAACATATACGAAAATATCTAGTTAGCTCTTTTTCTCTCTCTCTCGTGCTCTCTCTCTCTTTCTCTTTTTGGTTGTCTTATATCAACTGTTGGGCTTTTGTCCTCATTTTTGGACTGAAGAACCAGCAGTGCAATCCTAAACAGAGCTGCATCCTTCTAAACCTATTGACTTCAATTAATTAGAAGGGTGTAACTCAGCACTGCACTAAGTTAAAGAGAAACATAAACTTCAGAGATATCTTCTTTCTTCTTTGTGTCTTATGTAATGTCGTTCTGCCTCCAGTATACTTTCAATGGCCGGTTTGGTGGCTTTCCTGAAATGTGAAATTTTGTTGCCCCTGGGCTTCAGATCCTATAACATTTCTAAACAATGTTTCACTCTACAACAAGCATGTTAATGGAGTTCTCAGAATGCAGGTCAACATAAAATGTGCTAAGTTAACTTCAGGCCTATTTGTGTACACTTTTGAGCCCATGACAGTGACAGTTTTGAGTTGACTTATTCAGAATACCAGCTGTGTTGCTGTAGACCAAGTTTATTGTATGCATGCTGCTGTTTCATACTGAACAAAGCCTCAGTTTCATGTGAGAACTATGCTGCTTATAATACAATGTCGTACTCATGTTTGTGTTTGACATTCCAGTTAATTGCTGCTCATATTAACACACACTCATTTATACAGATTTTCATTTTTAGAGCATGTTTGTTAAAATTCATGCAATACTCTTTTTTTGCTGACCAAGCCCAAATCTAAGTAATCTTTGTTCATACAAGTGCCAAAGACTTCGGGATATCTTCTAGTATGAATTAATAAGAAGCAAACGGCTGTTTTTGTAAGATAAATAAAAATTAAGGGCTAGCTGTAATTGTATCCTACATTTCCATCCTAAGGATATGCAGTGGCACTCAATAAGTAACCTAAGCAATAACATGAATTAGTTCACGCTGTTACTAAGTACTAGCTTTCATCTGTTATCCTCCTCCATCCCTAATAGCTTTCCCATTCTGAAATGGCTGCCAGGGCTGCATTCTCACATCACTGCATATTGTAATATCATTGGATTGTCCATGCTAGATGGATTGTTTTACTCAGCTACATTGTCTTGTCCACACTAGAAAAATGCAGTTACAAATGGTTGCTGTTGTGCAGTGACAGCATAGTCTCTTACAGGAAACCCTGGCTGCAGATGAAGTTAGAGATGAATTTGGCTTCTCCCTTATTGCTTTCTGTACAGGAAATCTAAGTAACATTGGTGTGGGAGGCAGTAAAATGGCAGTAGTCCTTATGTATGTCTAGCTTAACAAAGTTTTATTCAACGTGTAAGCTTTCATGTGTAAAGCACTCTTATTTGGACAAAGAAGTGTGCTTTGCACACAAAAGCTTACACTTTGAATAAAACTTTGATGGTCTTAAAGGTGCCACCGGACTCAAACTTTATTCTACTTCTTCAGACTAACATGGCTACCCACCTGAATATGTCTAGCTTAGACATTTCAATTCTTGATGCTCTACAGGAGAGTTAAGCAAACAAAAACCAATGGGAACTGTAGTACTGAATTTTGGCTGGGTTGTATCCCAAGCTTTTTTTACTTAATTGAAATTGGAGCTCCTCATTTAACATAACTACTGGCTGAAAAAGAAAATGAATAGAAGTGAGAAACTTTTGAGTGAAAAAACTACGAGCATACTATAGTCTAGTTTCTTTTGTCTCTCCTGAACCTTCCTGATTACTGTGGTCATCTTTGAGGCCCTGCTTTGGGTGCTCCTACTTTCTGAGATTAGGTGAGTAGCAACCCGGGAGGAGGGCCTTCTGGGTCATGGCACCAAAACTCTGGAACTCTTTTCCTGGGGTGATTCATCTGTCTCCTTCTGTTGCCATTTTCCATGAGCAGGTGAAAACTTTTTGTTTTGTTTTGTGTTCCCTCAGTGATCCCTCCTTCCTGCCCAATGTTTTAATTGTTGTTTTTATGTTTTTGTACATATATTTTAGCTCTAATTTTAATTATGTTTTCTGTTGAATGATTATCAAGATGTGATTTTATTATGTAATGGTTTTTATTTGTTAGCCACTTTGTTGGCCCGTGTAAGGGCAAAAGGTGATGTATAAATTTTGTAAAATGAATAATTTTCCTTATCTTTTTTAGAAATGAGAAATCTCAGAGAAATAAGAGTTGGAAGGCAATATTTATGGATATGTATACTGATTTAGGAAGATATATTCAGTATTATGCTACACTTAAAAAAGCCTGGGATGATTTGGAAAAATATTTAGCACAGCATTGTCCTCGGATGATTGGTTCTTTGAAAGGTACTGTTTGCATATATATGAACATCTTGGGTAACTTTGTTAGTGCTTGCATTTTTGTCTCAGTTATATAAAATTACAAAGTTTCTTAAGTGTCAAGCAGCAAATATCTGTTAGTGGCCATCCCGGTTGCAATATTGAATGCAAAGCTCAAACATTTAATTAACACTGCATACTTTGTTCCATTTGTTTGTTCAGCTAACAACGGCTGTGGCCTCCTTAGCTCTGTTTCAAGAAACCTGAGTAAAAAATTGTGCTGAGTTATGGATTTTGCATAATGATTCAGTGTGCTAATTTTCATCCCTTAACTGCATATTATTATAAAAGGTGTGGCAAGGAAAGCAAGCACCCTGTATTGTAAATTATGAAAAGTTATTTCCTCCCCAAACTATGTAGAACAGAGTTCCATCGTCATCATCTACCATTCAGCACTGCACTTCTTCAGATACCAAGTGACTAATAGAAAATTAGTTAGGCGTGTAGAGTTAGGCATGTGGAGAAGACTCTTGGGGACTTGTTAGATATGTCCCACTCTGTATCTGGCAGCCCCGCTGCTGTCAGGGAGCATGAGGGTTGAGAGGGAACAGGGCACCGTGCTGTGTGGATAAGGGGAATGTGCCCTCAGAAGGGACCTCTTCTACAGCTGGTGAACGGGTATCCTTTCATACCAAGGAACCATCCCTGGGCAGGGAGGGTGGGGGGCTCTTGGTAGTTGGTGATTCGATCCTTAGGCAGGTAGACAGCTGGGTGGCGAAACCGCGTATTGACCGTATAGTGACTTGCCTGCCTGGTGCGAAGGTAGCGGACATTACATGTGTTTTAGATAGGCAGGTAGATAGTGCTGGGGAGGAGCCAGTGGTCATGGTACATGTTGGCACCAATGATGTGGGGAAATGCAGTTGTGAAGTCCTGGAGGAAACATTTAGGCTGCTAGGTAGGAGACTCAAGGCCAGGACCTCCAAGGTAGCCTTCTCGGAAGTGTTGCCTGTTCCATGCAGGAGAGGCAGGGACAAATCAGGAGTCTCAATGTGTGGATGAAACGATGGTGTAAGGGGGAAGGGTTCATGTTTGTTAGGCACTGGGATGCTTTTTGGAACAAGAGGGAGCTGTACAAGAGAGACTTGTCCCGGGAAGGAACCAGGCTGCTGGCGCTTAAAATCAAAAAGGTGGCAGAGCAGTTTTTAAACTGAATATTGGAGGAAAGCCGACAGGAGATGAAAAATCTTTGGTTCGGGATGGTTCATCTCAAAGAGATGAAGGGGTAGCTGTTACTTTCCTACAAGGAAATGGATTAAAATTGTTCTCTGAGACTGTGGCAAATGATAGGGACTGCCTGGTAAGGTTTCGGGGCAGCAAGAGGAAGGTTGTGGGCTTAACATGTATGGGAAACTATAGATGTTTATATACTAATGCTAGAAGTGTCCGAGGTAAAATCGGGGAATTGGAATGCTTGGTGTTGGGGGAAAACATAGACATTGTGGGTATTTCAGAAACTTGGTGGGATGAGGAAAATCAGTGGGATGAGGAAAATCAGTGGGATATGGTGATTCCTGGTTATAGATTATATTGGAAGGATAGGGGGGAGAAAGTTGGAGGTGGGGTGGCTCTTTATGTCAGAGAGGGTATACAGTCCAGTAAGATTGAGAGGGTAGGAGAATTGGATTCACTTCTGGAAATGCTGTGGGTTGAATTAGTGGGCCCAAAAGAAAGCTTAACATTGGGAGTTTGTTATCGCCCACCAAATCAAAAAATAGAGGAGGATTATAAAATGATGAATGAATTAAAGATAGTGGCTGGACGAAATAACTGTGTTGTCATAGGTGACTTTAACTACCCACACATTGATTGGGTCAATATGTGTTCAAGTCGGGAAAAAGAGATTGAGTTTCTAGACACTCTCAATGACTGTGCTATGGAGAAGATGGTCACAGAACCTTCCAGGGGAGAGGCGATCCTGGATTTGGTCCTAAGTAACGCCCAAGATTTGGTGAGAGATGTTAAAGTGATTGCACCGCTTGGGAACAGTGATGATAATGTTATTGAGTTCAGCATTTTTATAAATAGGGAGTTGCCCAAAAAGACTGACACAACCAGTTTTAACTTTAAAAGGGGTAACTTCTCTGATACGAGGGGATATGTGAGGAGAAAACTGAAAGGAAAAGTAGAAAGGGTCAAAACCATTGGGGAAGCTTGGAGACTATTTAAAAGTACAATCCTAGAGGCTCAGAGAAAATATGTACCGTGGGTTAGGAAAGGCACAAATAGGTATAGAAAAAAGCCTGCATGGTTAACAAACAAAGTAATGGAAGCTGTAAAAGGTAAGAAGGATTCCTTTAAGCGATGGAAAGCTAGTCTCAGTGAGGCTGCTAAAAGGGAACACAGGCTGTGGCAAATAAAATGCAAGTCTGTGATCAGGCAGGCAAAAAGGGAATAGGAAGAGCATATCGCAAAAAACATAAAGACCAACAATATAATTTTCTTCAAATACATTAGAAGTAGGAAACCGCCAGGGAAGCAGTGGGGCCCTTGGATGACCAAGGGGTAAAAGGTGTAGTGAAGGATGATAGGGAAATGGCTGAGAAGCTGAATGCATTTTTTGCCTCTGTCTTCACCAAAACCACTGATTTCAGGAGGGGTGTTGAAAGACCTGAGTCAGATTGAGGTGACGAGAGAGGAGGTCCTACGACTGATAGACAACTTAAAAACAAATAAATCCCTGGGCCCGGATGGCATACATCCGAGAGTTCTGAAAGAACTCAAATGTGAACTTGTGGATCTCCTGACAAAAATATGTAATCTTTCCTTAAAATCTGCCTTTATTCCTGAGGAAAAAGGCCAATGCTATGCTGGGGGTTATTGGGAAGGGAATTGAAAACAAATCAGCCGGTATCATAATGCCCCTGTATAAATCGATGGTGCGACCTCATTTGGAGTACTGTGTACAGTTCTGGTCACCACACCTCAAAAAAGAGATTATAGCATTGGAAAAAGTGCAGAAAAGGGCAACTAGAATGATAAAAGGGTTGGAACACTTTCCCTATGAAGAAAGGTTGAAGCACTTGGGGCTCTTTAGCTTGGAGAAATGACGGCTGAGGGGTGACGTAATCGAGTTTTATAAGATTATGCATGGGATAGAGCAGGTAGAGAAAGAAGTCCTTTAGAACAGATAAAAGGAAGTACTTCTTCACCCAAAGAGTGATTAACACGTGGAATTCACTGCCGCAGGAGGTGGTGGCGGCTACAAGCATGGACGGGTTCAAGCGGGAATTAGATAAACATATGGAGCAGTGGTCCATCAGTGGCTATTAGCCACAAAGGATAGATAGGAACTCTCAGTCTGGGGCAAGTGATGCTCTGTATTCTTGGTGCTTGACGGGGAGGCAACAGTGGGAGGGCTTCTAGTGTCCTGCCCCCACTGCTGGACCTTCTGAGGGCACCTGGTGTTTTTGGCCACTGTGTGACAGAGTGTTGGACTGGATGGGCCACTGGCCTGATCCAACATTGGCTTCTCTTATGTTCTTAGTCTGCTCTGTCGGGGAGGGTGGGGTATAAATTGAATAAATAAATAAATTAGGTACGCATTTTAGGGTACTTATATTTTTAACATGAATGAATACATGTCCAGTCCCTTTAGGACATATATGGTCAACTTCTGTATTCTTCATATGGGATGTCTGGAAAAATTGATGCCATTTAGCAATAAAGCTTCACAGTTAGGGCACCCTTTTGTGTGGGAGTGGCTTGGATATTGTGTGCATTATTTCTCCCTTTGGTTTTTGTAAGATTAAAGTTTATAATACCTTTTATGAATTTGAAAATAGTTTTGCTTTTCTTCTGAGTAACTTTTTATCCCCTTACCTACCACAGTTAAGTTAAATAGTGTTGGGGCCACTCCCAGGGACTAGACAGAGTCTGTGAATGATCAGTTAGCCTTCCTTTCCTTTCCAGTCTGGTATCTCTGTTTAAATCAACAGTTTTAACTAAGGCAGGCTTCTTTCCTTTGATTCTCCTAAAAAGAAGCCTAATTGTTGTGAGGATTACTATGCTAAAACTTACCTGTTAGGTTTGTGTACCCCAGTTTGTTTTGGAAACAAAGCAACTTTCATGGAGGCTTTTACATATTATACTTTGGACATAAGTATGACCATCTGTTTCAGGGGAAAAAACAAACTGAAGGAGAGAGGATTTGATCCTAAAAAAGAACAGTTGCTGACTTCACTGGTGCTTGCTCATGAGTTTAATATTAAATCCCAACACACCATATGCTTGTGTTGTCTGAAGGTATCTGCTAAAACTTAAGTTTTTGAATGTTCACAGACAGTGTGCAGGAGGAAGACCTGGATGCTATAGAATCACAAATTGGTTGCAAACTCCCTGATGACTATCGGTGTTCATTTCGGATCCATAATGGACAGAAGCTCGTAGTTCCAGGGTGAGAAAGCTGCTGTTAACTGCTACTTAATATTTGGCTGATACATAACATATTAAAAATTACTAATCAAGTACATTTCTGCTTCTCCCCTCCCCTTCCTCCCTTTGGTTTAGTTTGATGGGAAGTATGGCACTTTCCAATCATTATCGTTCTGAGGACTTGTTGGACATTGACACAGCAGCTGATGGTTTTCAGCAGCGGCTTGGATTGAAACAATGCCTCCCGTTAACCTTTTGCATTCACACTGGATTGAGTCAGTACATGGCTTTGGAGAGCGTGGAGGGTCGCAATAGTTATGAGATCTTCTACCAATGTCCAGTAAGAGACTTGTGAATAGATCTTGTAGAGAAGGCTAATGCTACTAATTTTACAAAAGCTGATACTGTATGATAGACACAATGTTATTGTGTGTGCATAAGAGAGAAATACTAAAGTCTAAAAACTGGTACAACTAATAAAGGGAGATAATTATTAAATAGTAATGGGTGTAATTTGAATGAAGTAAATGGAAGTTTGATTGGAAGTTCTATTGAATTGTGGACAAGAAACCTCACACAATTGCCCCAAGATGAGGGACTGTTGATGAAAGGATGGGGGCTGGTTAGAGATGTGAAGGTCCGGAAAACCCCCCGAAAAATTCGGGAAAAAACCATTTTTTCCCTGAAGCCTTTTTTTGTTTTTTTCTGAAAAATTGAAAAAAGAAAAGAAAAGAAATTGATTATGGAATGTTTTATTTTAACATGATGAATAAAATATTTTAAGACAAGGTATTCAAATATTTTCCAAATCATTTCTAAAAATATGTATGGTTGTATGATTAATCTAATTTCTGTTTCAATCCAGGCAAACCTTCAGTTTCTAGAGGTCCATAATAACTGTGATCATGACAAACACAACAGAGTAGCTGCAGAAGCAGAGAGTGAAACTGATAATTACAGTTCAGAAAATGATTCTGATTAAATCTCATGCCCATTCATTGAAACTTAGTCCCACACTCCCTTCTATACACTTCCCCCCTCTTCAATTCTTTTTATGAGAATGGGTTTTTTATTTTTATTTAATACTGTGGAGAGGAAATATGAATAATTGTTACTTCTGGATTTTTAAAAATTGATTTGTGGAGGATTTTTTGTCTGTTCCACATAAGGTAGTAAACAGTTCAGGAGATAGTTGCTCCATTTGTTACAATTACAAATAAATATTATTTAAAAAGTAAATTCTGTCTGTAATAATTGTTTGGCTACACTATATTTTTAATATGCTAGTTGTGATACTTTCATGCCAAGTAAAATTGTTTATAGTCATATTTTATGTTCCTAAAGTAACAGAATGACTTTCAGTCTGGAAAAGAAAAAAGAAAAGCTAATGTAGCATTTTAAATTTTTTTTTGAAAATTTCCTTTTTCCAAAAAAACGCAGAAAAAAACAGGGTTTATTTCTGAGCTTCTGGAAATTTTACATCTCTAGGGCTGTAGTACCCAAGAAACTGGAAATGGGGTGTTAGAGAAGTAGCATCTTCATGTTGATTAGTACTGCGTGTTAAGTGCTGTTAAGTCACTTTGTATTCATGGGGACCCTATGAATTAATGACCTCCAAAACATTCTTTTGTAATAGTGTTGCTCACTCTTGCCAACGGAGGGCCCTCGTGGCTTCCTTGATGGAGTCCGTCCATCTCACGTGGGGTCTTCCTATTTTCCTGCTGCCTTCAACTTTTCCTAGCATTAGTGACTCTTGTGTTCTCATTGTTAGAACTAGCCTGTTAAAATGTTTGTTTGTGAGTCTACCTAATAATAGAATGGGGGTTTGTTCTTGATTGATCCTCAAGCTTTTGGGGAACAAAAATAATGTAATATGTTTATATAGATGAATAATTCTGTTTCTGGTTATGGCTTTGCTACGTTATTTGGATGTAGAAACGTTTTTGCTGTATTTGTGGTGTTTGAATTGAATGAAGACATTTTTTGCTCATTTTTAAGTGGTGAGAAAAGCAGGGTCCCATATAACTGATAGCTATACATCTAAAATTCTGTTTAGTCATCTTGAAATACAATTCCTGCTTTAAAATTGCATATCAACATGTTGAACTACAGTGCCAGTTTCATAGTTTTGTTGAGTGCACAGCCAAGTTTTACAAAGTATCAGTCTGCTTCCCAACAGCTCATAGTGTTTTACATTGTGTAGTCATTCAGCTTTGCAAGTTCACAAGTTCACAAAAGTTACTAGCCTGCTTACTCAAACATATGTCTTGATTGTTATGGATTAGTGTAAATTAAACAACACCTTAAAAACCATGGGTTTTGCTTTATAAAATGGACACCACAGTTTGATATTATCAACAGAATGAAACTGAGCTTGCATTTGAATGCTGAATGTGCATGAAATTGATTTAGGAGTGCAAACTAACCCTCACAAATGACTCCAGTAACATGGTGAGTGCTTCTGAGACTAGAACTAGAAATATCTACAAAATTATTGAGAGAAATCTTGTTGTCATGTAAAAATCTTATTATGTCTCTTGAGAATCTATTTTGAAATACTGATAAACTTTTTTTTCTCTTCTTTCCCTCCCTTTTTTCTCCAAAGGATCAAATGGCCCGAAACCCCTCTGCAATTGATATGTTTATTACAGGTAAATTATTTTGGGCAAATTAATAGAGAGGGTGGTGGCGATACGGTTGCAGAGCTTCCTGGATGACATTTCTGTGCTAGATCCCTTCCAGTCAGGCTTTTGCCCGGGGTTCGGGACCGAGACGCTCTGGTGGCCCTTACTGACAACCTCCGGAGACTCCTGGATTGGGGCAGTGTGGCAGTGTTGCTGCTGCTTGACCTTTCGGCTGTGTTTGACATGGTCGAGCATCGGCTGCTCACCCACCGCCTCGCCGACGTGGAAATACAGGGGGTTGCCTTGCAGTGGCTTGCTTCCTTTCTCCAGGGTCGGGGATAAAGGGAGACAACTGTCCTGGAGGCACCTGCTTGAGTGCGGAGTGCTCCAGGGGGCTGTTCTGTCCCTGATGTCCTTTAACATCTATACGTGCCCCCTTGCCCAGATTGTCCAGAGGGCGGGGCTGGGCTCTCACCAGTATGCTGATGACACCCAGCTCTATCTGATGTTGGGCAGCCAGTCTAGCTCTGGACCGGGCAACCTGGATTGGGCATTGCACGCTGTGGCTGGATGGCTCAGGCTGAACCCGGCGAAGACGGAGGTCCTGTGCCTGGGTCGGAGTGGACCATGGTCGGGGCTCCCACTCCCAGCCTTCGACGGGGTGCCATTGGTGCCCGCGTCAGTGGTTAGGAGTCTGGGAGTGCTCCTGGATCCCTCCTTGACTATGGAGGCCCAGGTAGCAGCCACTGCCAAGTGAGCCTTTTACCATCTGAGGCTGGCGTGGCAGCTGGTTCCCTTCCTGGACCGCACAGACCTGGCTGCAGTGATCCACGCAATGGTCACCTCGAGGCTAGACTATTGTAGTGCTCTCTACATGGGGCTGCCCTTGTCACAAATCCGGAGGCTGCAGCTGGTGCAGAATGCTGCGGCGAGGTTGTTGATGTGCCTCCCTAGCACATCCAACCGGCGCTGGAGGCACTGCACTGGCTGCCTATAGCATACCGGATTTGCTTCAAGGTGCTGGTGCTTGCCTTTAAAGCCCTAAGTGGCCTGGGTCTGACTTACCTGAGGGACCACCTTTCCCTGTATATACCCCAGAGACCACTACGGTCTGGGGCACAACATCGTCTGGCTATACTGGGCCCCAGAGAAGCCAGGCTCGCTGCCGCTAGGGGGAGAGCTTTTTTGGTGGCGGCCCCTTACTGGTGGAATGAGCTCCCAGAGGAGATCAGGGCCCTAGAACATAAAAGAACATAAGAGAAGCCAGTGTTGGATCAGGCCAATGGCCCATCCAGTCCAACACTCTGTCACACAGTGGCCAAAAACACCAGGTGCCCTCAGAAGGTCCAGCAGTGGGGCAGGACACTAGAAGCCCTCCCGCTGTTGCCCCCCCCCCCCAAAACACATACAGAGCATCACTTGCCCCAGACTGAGAGTTCCTATCTATCCTTTGTGGCTAATAGCCACTGATGGACCACTGCTCCATATGTTTATCTAATTCCCTCTTGAACCCGTCCATGCTTGTAGCCGCCACCACCTCCTGTGGCAATGAATTCCACGTGTTAATCACTCTTTGGGTGAAGAAGTACTTTCCTTTTATCTGTTCTAACCTGACTGCTCAGCAATTTCATCGAGTGCCCACGAGTTCTTGTATTGTGAGAAAGGGAGAAAAGGACTTCTTTCTCTACCTGCTCTATCCCATGCATAATCTTATAAACCTTGATCATGTCACCCCTCAGCCGTCGTTTCTCCAATCTAAAGAGCCCCAAGCGCTTCAACTTTTCTTCATAGGGAAAGTGTTCCAACCCTTTTATCATTCTAGTTGCCCTTTTCTGCACTTTTTCCAATGCTATAATCTCTTTTTTGAGGTGTGGCAACCAGAACTGTACACAGTACTCCAAATGAGGTCGCACCATCGATTTATATAGGGGCATTATACTGGCTGATTTGTTTTCTATTCCCTTCCTAATAACCTCCAGAGGCTGGGGCAGTTCCGCAGGGCCTGCAAGACCCCTCTACCTTGCCTCCCACCTTACGACCAGCAATGATCTGCTGCAGACAACATCATCCAAAGTCAGAGATATCTGACAACCAGAGCCGGAAAACGTTGGGGGTTTATACATGACATCGTCCTATAAATTATTGAGCACTTTATCTGTAATGTTATTTTTTAAATTGTGATAATTTAAAATGTTTAACTGTTTTACTGTATTTATGAATCTTGGCTTGCCAAGTCATGTAAGCCGCTCTGGGCCTGCAAATGCGGGGCCTATAAATCCAATAATAAATAAATAAACAAATTTTGGAACTTGAATGGGAAACAGTTTACAGAAGAAATGTTGTATTGTAATTTTAGGACACTGCAACAAGCCTATTGCAAGCTCATTTGTAAATAAGCAGTGATTTATAGTGGCCACTTGTGTACTTAGGAGCAAACAGTATCTTGTACTGCAGCATCCCAAAGTGAAGCCCTGATGGCTCCCACTCCTTTGCAAGGCATCTGCATGAGGGATGCTTTGAAGATTAGAAGGACTGGGGGCAAGGCAATGCTTAAGACTTTGGGCAGTTGCTGGTTTCTCATCTTTCTCCCTCCACAGACCACACTCCACAAAAGTTGTGGCACCTTTTACATCCACAGGATCCCTCACCAGTACTCACTCGATAAATGCCGGTCTGCAGCACTGATGAGGAGATAGCAGGATATATGGCACTTAACCCTTCTCCCTCCTGCGGCTTGTCCACATCTCCTCCCTCCAGCAGGAAGCAGCTAGATGCAGGGGGTGGTGGTGGTGGTGGGAGAGCACTGGATGAGGGAAAGCAAGCTCTCCTGTCCACTGCTGCATTGCATTCCCCTACCCCATCTTGCTGCTTTGTGGGAGAGAAACAGTGACCAGAGTTTCCAGAGCCATGATTGCACAATAACTTGGCCTAATATTCTGTTTTGTAGAATCTGTAGTTTAAAATGCAATAGAGATCTTTTTTCTTTTCTGTTTGGAAAAAAAGTATCTTGTGTGTCTCTCTTTGGTTTTCTTCACTTTGGGATCTTCCCTTTGAAGAAAGGGATCAGAATTGTATACAAATTGGCTGCTGACTATATCTCTTGGCCTTTAAAGTAATTCACAGTAGAATTATATGTATATTATATGGTGTACCCACACAAACATGATTCTCATGATTCTCATGATAATTCTTGAAGGCAGTACTATGTGGCAATGGGACAAAAACTGGCCCTAATATGGTTTGGCTTGTCTAGATAAATTGTTGTAGGAACTCATTCATGTGTAAAATATTCCCTTTTGTATTGAGAAGTGGGAATTTTACCCATTGTGATAAAATAGAACAAGAGAAGATTACCTACTCATATAGGAAACTCAGCAAATTTTATTTTATGATACTGATAATCAAATGTCTAACTTTATCTTTCCTTGTAAAAATATCTCTCTATCTTTTGGCATTTAGGTAGTTCTTATTTGGAATGGTTCACCTCCTATGTAAACAATGTAGTAACTGGAGGCTATCCCATCATCAGGGACCAGATATTCAGGTACTGTGGCTTTGAGCTATAACTCCTGACTTGCAGCATTTTGTTAAAACTGAGGGAGATGCACTGTAGCAACTATGTATAGATGGTGTGTGAGAGGGCTGTGGTAAAAAAGAATTGTACTGCATTATGCAGAAACAAGTTGGATGTAGCAATCCATCAGTGTCTTCCACTGATGGTCATAGATCTTTCTTCCGTTTCTTTTTCCAAACAGTCTCTTCTGACTCCAGGAAACTTGAATCCTAGGACTATAGGATCTATGTGCTAATAGCTACATGGGTGATGGCCTACAGTGAGAACATAATAGCAGCCCTGCTGAATCAGACCAGTGGTCCATCTAGGCCAACAACTTGTTTCATGCAGTGGCCAACTAGATGTCCTAAATTTATTTATTTATTATTTATTAATTTAGATTTATATCCCGCCTGACCGACATAGCGGCTAAAGGGCTGACAACAGGCCATGGAGGCTAGACCTTCCCCCGTTGTTGCGTCTTAGCACTGGAATTCAAAATTTCACTATTTCTGGACACTACACTGATCCTCCATGTTTCCTGGTTAAGGGGGAAATGCTGTTCAAACAAATTACAAAAATAATCTGACTCCAGTGGTAACAAAGGAAAGAAAGAATTTTACTTACAAAAATAGATGTACATCTTACATGACACATTCATGTAGGCACATTTAACAGTGTGAACAGATTAATTTCAAATGGTTAACTTGCTATAGCCCCTAGCCCAGGTAAGAGAGAGAAGAGTGGTCCTATATAAGATGAAACAGAAGGCAAGCAAGGGTCAAAGAGACTCAACATCTAACTAAGAGGTGAGAGGGTGGGGCCAACTGCCAAGTGTACCTGAGTGAGAGAATTCTCTTAACCCTTTCCCTCCAGATTCTTGCATGCAGAGTTACAGTATCCAACAGATAGCTAGTAACCACTGATGGATCTGTCTTTTATGAATTCATCTAATCCCCTTTCAAGGAGGAAGGTGGTCAAATCATCCTCTTGCCTTTTGCATCAGCAGAGCTGATGCTTGCATAAGAGAGAAAGGGGTGATTTTGCCTCTCCTCCTCAGTGCAGTCTTCCTGTGTGGTTATTAGTCCCTGAGTCCTGTTATCTTAGAATCAACATCCCCAAAGTTGGAAGGGACATGTGAGGTAAGATGTATTGGAACAAGGTTCACAAATCTCTGGATCCGGGTTTTATCAAGAGGAAACAGACATTTATACAGGAATAGTTAGGCATTGGTAGCCCTTTATTCAGGGGAAAACTGTCTTCTCCTGCTCCAAACGAAGGTAATGACAGTCTCCTACAAATGGTAGCGAAAACTGTTCCTAATAATTGGACTTTATACTAACCTTCATGAGTTAATATCAGAAGGAATTCCCTCTTAACATTAACCATGTCGAACATGTTTTTTCTGCCAGTATTCTAAACCTGGTGTGGCTATGGAAGTATGCAGCAAGCCAAGTATGTGGATATTTATGAGAAGTAATATCCTTTACAGTTTGCACAGTCTCCCCCTTTGGATGTTACAGCCCTTTGCCTTCAGCTGAAATCTCAAGTGTCTGCTAATTTGGCCATTTGTTTGGCATCATAATGTTGGTAGCTGCTGCTAGAAATGTGACTTTCCTGCAGTTTGACTGTTGACGTGTTTATGGCTTTTGGATGACTTGTTTTTTAGCAAAAAGAGGTGGGTTTTTTTTTTAAAAAAAATTGAAATAAAATAATTGTGCTATTTGAATAAAGCTTGCAGTTTGCAGGTTTATTTGATGCACTGAGTGTTGAGTGTTCTAGAGAAATGGAGTATCAGAATGTAAATGAACTCTTAATAAGTTTAATGCCAACAACAACTTTGCTATTCAAGTGTGGGGGTTGTTCAGGCTGAAGTGGGAAGGATAGACATGGTTTTAGAGCAGTTCTGTTTGAACAGTAAAATGCATTAATTGTCATGTTAAAACGGTGGCTTCTACACTGAACTATTTTTCAATATTGATCTCTTTTTACTATTGCATGAGATACTTTCATTTTTTATTTTTTCTAGATATGTCCATGATAAAGATTGTGT
Source organism: Lepidodactylus listeri (assembly GCA_029233225.1). Classification (NCBI taxonomy): domain Eukaryota; kingdom Metazoa; phylum Chordata; class Lepidosauria; order Squamata; family Gekkonidae; genus Lepidodactylus; species Lepidodactylus listeri. The sequence continues at coordinate 1,548,445 of JARCFY010000011.1, forward strand.
AGCAAGAACAGGTGACATTACTGTTTCAGTTTCTACATCATTTCTACCTGAACTCAGTTCTATACATCCACCTCACTATTTCTTCACGTACAGAATCAGGTAACAGTAGTAAACAAACTTTGTCTGTTGGTGACAATAGATAGACTTCTGTTTTTTTCATTATACCTCTCATGGTTGGGGCTTATTAATATAGCACTTTTATTGTAAACAGTGCACATCAGTAATGTAATCCTATCCACACACAGTTGTTTGATATATTGCTTTCCTTTTGTATGTTCTTTTGAACTCTTGAACTTTTGAAAGTAACAAGATGAGCACTGTTATTCTCCACAGCTACATTCCTTCTCCCTCCCTTCCTAGTCAGAGACCTTTAAAAGCAGTTACGCATTCTAGATAGTATTCTTAGACATTTCAGTGGGGTATTTGTGGGCAAGCTTTGCTATGGGAATGACATCATGTTAAAATGAATACTTTGTCTAACTTGTTAGAATTGAAATGTCCAAAGATGCACTTCCAGAGAAGGCTTGTCAACTGGACAGTCGATACTGGAGAATAACTAATGCCAAAGGTGATGTAGAGGAGGTTCAGGGCCCAGGAGTTGTAGGTAAGTGATGCCTTTCTGTTCCAAGATAATGCTGTTTGGAACTGTGTTCACACTGCTCATGCCTGTGTGCTCTGCCTCATGGTGTAATCTTTGTGTTCATTGAGTGGCAGGGGTATTTCATAGTAAGAACTATTTATGTTCCTGAGACCTCTATTATTGATTTTATCAAATACTTATTGTGATTACTGTATTTTATGTACCTGTCTCATTATTTATTTATTTATTTATCATACTTCTTCCCCGCCCTCCCCGCAAGCGGGCTCAGAGCGGCTTACAATGTGGCACACAGTGCCAGGACAACATAAAACATTAAAATCATATTAAAATACACAACAGTGTACAAGTTAAAATGCTCGCAGTGATTGTTACAAAAATTAAGATAGCATCCTGTAGGTTCCCTTAGTAGCATACACTAGGGTCATGATTGGGCCCTCCACAGCCACCAGGCCTGGGCTTCATTCTGGGCTGGCCCTCATCCCAGATGTTAATTGGGATGGCTGATGGTAAATGGTGGCGGCTCCTAACCAAAGGCCTGGTGGAAGAGCTCTGTCTTACAGGCCCTGCAGAACTGCATAAGAGCCCACAGGGCCCTGATCTCCGGGAGCTCATTCCACCAGAGAGGAGCCACCACCGAAAAAGCCCTGGCCCTCAGTCCAGTGAGCCTGGCCTCCCTGGGGCCCGGGACCGAAAGTCATTGTTGCAACCCCGATCAAAGTGCTCTCTGGGGTATATACGGGGAAAGGCAGTCCCTCAGGTATGTTGGTCCCTGGCCATATAGGGCTTTGAAGGTAAGCACCAGTACCTTGAAGCGAATTCAGTAAGCTATCGGCAGCCAGCACAGCGCTGCCAGCACAGGCCGGATGGGCTCCCATTTAGGCTGCGGCATTCTGCACCAGCTGCAGCCTCTGGATTTGCGACAAGGGCAGCCCCGTGTAGAGAGCGTTACAGTAGTCTAGCCTAGAGGTGACTGTTGCATGGATCACTGTAGCCAGGTTGTCGCGGTCAAGGAAGGGAACCAACTGCCAAGCCAGCCGGTGGTAAAAGGCTGACTCAGCAGTGGCTGCTACCTGGGCCTCCATTGTTAAGGAGGGGTCCAGGAGCACTCCCAAGCTCCTAGCCGCCAATGCGGGCACCAGTGGAACCCTGCCGAAGGTCGGGAGCGAGACCCCTCCCCGGGCCACTCCGGGGCACAGGACTTCCATCTTCGCCGGGTTCAGCTTCAGCCTACTCAGCCTGAGCCAGCCAGCCACAGCATGCAATGCCCGGTCCAGGTCTTCTGGGCTGGAGTCCGACTGGCCACCCAACATCAGATAGAGCTGGGTGTCATCAGCATACTGGTGATACCCTAGCCCATACCTTTGGACAATCTGGACAAGGGGGCGCATATAGATGTTAAACAGCATAGGGGAGAGCACCGCCCCCTGAGGGATACCACATTCAAGTGGGTACCTCATGGATTGCTGCTCCCCAAGCACCACCCTTTGTCCCCGACCCCGGAGAAAGGAAGCGAGCCATGGTATATCACTTCAGGAATTCTTTGGAGAAGTGATTGCCAACTACCTTAAATAATAAATACTGATGGAGTTACAGGAGGTGGGGCAGAAAAAGTGCAAAAATCATTGTTGTACACTTGCCTGTAAGTGTTAGTACAGTGGTTATGGTGGTACTTTGAATAAGTTATTTCTCTCGGAATCCACCTCACGTTCACAACCACCACCACCACCCAAAACCAACAGAACCAGATTTACAAAAGAGTAATGGTCCGGCAGGCTCCAGCCTTTCTTCTTTCAGTGTTTTATAAAAACCAGAGGGTCGGGTAAAAATATGAAACCAATATTGTCTTAAAGGTACAGTATACAAATATTTTCCCCTGCCCAAATAGAACATTAAACTGGTCTTTTTATATAAATGTTCATATGCATGTAATAATTTGTTGAAATAAAACTACAATTCTAAACTTGGTAGTGTCTGAATGTTTCAAATTCTGCATGTTAAGTAGCATCACCTATATTTTGGACTTCAAAATTTGAAGTTTTCTACTACTTTTGCTTTACAGGAGAATTTCCAATAATAAGCCCTGGCCAAGTTTATGAATATACTAGCTGTACAACATTTGCCACTACATCAGGGTATATGGAGGGATACTATACATTCCATTGTCTCTACTACAAAGAAAAGTTTTTTAATGTCACCATTCCTAGATTTCATATGGTTTGCCCAACATTCAAGGTATCCACAGCACGCATGGTAAGTTGGGGAAACTGTTCCTTATTTTTAGGATCTTTCTTTAATTTGTTCTCTTCCTTTAAAACATTATTATATGCAACTTCAACAAAATCTTCTGCTGCCCTTCATTTAAAAAAAAAGGCTAGTGGGTTGGACTTGAATCAGGGAAAAGTGGATTCAAGCCCTATTCAGTCAATAACTGGGTGGATTAAATCATGCTCCCTGTCTTACTTCCCAGTTTGTAGAATGAAAGCCCATTTTTGACAAGAGCTTTTTAAAAATAAGGTGTTTTTAAACATACAATGGTAACAAGGTTTGCATTACATGATAAACTTTTTAGGCATCTTGAGGAATTACAGACTTTTTAATATGTTTATATAATGGCTGAGGACAGACTGGCAATCTGGAGCGGGATGAAAGCGGAGGCAACTGCTGCGGGGCTGGCCGTTCACTCTGGCCAGTGTATTGCGCAAGGATGCCGTTACGGAGCATTCAGACTGCTGCGGAGTGGCCCCAGGTGGGCCGGCCTCCGCAGCTCGTGATAGGGCTGTTTCGGCAATTTGCGCATGCGCTTATGTGCGCATGTGCGCTCATGCGCAAACTGGCAAAATGCCGCGTTCGCACTGCCGCCTCCGCTTGCCTCCCGCCTTCTTCCGGTTCACACTGCCTGGAAGCGGGAGGCAAGCGCAAGACGGCCTCCGGACACCGGTTTCTCCCAGTGTCCTTCTAAAGTGCAAGAAACCCGGCTTCAAAGCAAGTAAGTGCGGAAGGGAGCCGAGGGACAGCTGCGCATGTCTGAACGGGCTCCCTTCCCCCGTTTCCCAAGCGGAACTGTCCCAGGGCAGATTGCCAGTCTGTCCTCAGCCAATATTGTAATATTTTCCCTCTGCTTCTGTAATTTTTAAGTATAATTTTAAAAATTATTTAGGATATTTGTATCTGTGGTTCCACAACTCAAAAAAAGAATATTCAGTTTAAATTTAAAATAGCTATAGAAACAAAACTAAAATGACAGCATCAGATTGTCTGAAAATGTGTTACTTAGGTGAAAAGGTGCAACCCTTTCTAAAAAGAGTAAAACGTGAACTCTGAACTGATGGAAGATTATTCAATAGTTTGGGGGTAATTACACTAAAGACCCTCCTTCTCACCACTAAAGTCCTTGCTTGAAGTGTTGGAATACAAATTAGAAGAATACATCTGGCATAGGGGTACGCATAGGAAGAACCGGATTCTAAGATATCTGGATCTCATACTGTGAAGGGCTTTAAAGCACTAACACCTCAAATTGGACCCTGACACATACTTTCTGTCAGTGCAATGGGTATAGCAATGGGTATAGCATAGGCTGAATTCATAGGAAACTGCATTCTGCACTAGCTAAACGTAGGAGTCTTCAAGGACACAAGGTTCTTCAAGGTTAAGGTAGTTAAACCTTCAAGTTACATAAGCACATTTCAGTGTAGTAGTTTCTCCTTTTCCTAGGAAGTACTGGTCTACCTCACAGGATGTCAGGTTCCCTGTCATGTTTGCTTCCTTTTCTCAGTCCCTGTTTCAGGTCCCAGTGGGAGATTGGCATCGGCTTCCCTCCTGACGTTTCCCCCCCCCCCTTCCTGCCGCCTCACCCCTCCTTCCTCAGAGTGAGCTCATCTATTTTGCTAGACTTCAGTTATCTCTGTTGCTGCACTTGTAACCTTGGGCAACTGGGCCTCCGCTCTTCCAGGTGTCTTTTGCGTGGGAATGCATGTAGATTACACACAGGGTCGGGGACGGGAATTTAGCTCCACTTATGCGCCTTTTTCTCTGAGAAAGTAACGGTAGCACATTTTGGTGCTTGATATTTTTATTCTAATTGGTACCCGCGCTTTTGCTCCTGTTTGAATGTAGTATATCAGTTCCTCCCATTCTGTATGTGGTATCACTAACAACGCAAGTGTTTCCTGAAAGACCATTAAGAAATAAAGACGTTGTTTTGCAATACAAGGCCTGGCTTATTGGATCTCATCAGAAGTCTCACAGATTGTTAGTGAACCTTCCAATCGGGAAGGAATGAAACCCATACCTGGATATGTCAGATGATGGGTCCTTCGTTCCTACCTCAACTCCCGAAACACTGGTATCCACCGCACCTGTGGAGCCGGTGACCACAAACTATGATTCCTATGCTCCCCTCAGTCGGGGGGGAGCCACAGGTGGTGCAGATCCCCTACCAAGGTCAACCTTTGGTGGGGGTACTCTGGAGTCCTGGGTCCATGACAGGCAGGGATCGCGCGTGCGGTTCTCGGATGAGGAGAGGGACTCCTAGAGATTGAGCTTGGTCCCAGACAAACAGGAAACCCCTCAGCCATCGGAGAGAGGTACGGAAGACCTCTGGAAGCAAATGGACCGGAGATTCGATGAGATGCACGATGGGTTGGCGGTTGAGCTATGCGAGATGCTACTTGAGATGCAACAGGCCGTGCTGGGAGCAGCTGCGGGAGCGGTCCCTCCAGCAGGAGCTGGAGAGGGAGTTGGAGTGCCGGCTCAGCAGCAGGATGGAGGAGCGGGACCTGCGCGGCAACCACCCATGGGTCCACAGCAACCGCCAGCAGCACCAGCACACCCACGTCCTGTGGACCGGTTGTACCGGTAGCCACCTAATGATCCTTTGATAGCTACGTTTGATGGGGATCCTGACAAGCTCCGCTTTTTCATCATCGAGATTGAGCGGTTTTGGGGGACTTGGGGCCACCTTTATCCTACCAAACGTGAGAACGTCGGCTACATTTGGCTCTAAGCTGTGGGACACTGCAAGTGACTGGTATGTAAGTTTGCACAACCCCCCGGGTCCCGAATTGAGATCAGTAAATGACTTTATGTGGGCCCTCCGGCAGCACTACGAGGATCCCTTGGGGGAGGAGAAAGCCAGGAATCAGCTGCAGAAGCTGGTTCAGAACTGATCCTCTGTAAGGGAGTACACTGCCCAATTCTGTAGAATAGCTGCGAAGGTGCAAGGTTGGGGTCAAGATCTCTTCATTGAAAAGTACCGGGAGGGGTTGAACCATGAGATATACGAGGCTGTGTTGAGAAATGATCAGCCTGGCTCGTTGGCAGCTTGGATGAGAGTGGCGGCCGACAGAGGAGAGGTTCACGCTGATTAAACTGAGTTCACCGGCCTCCCACTCCACCGCCAAAGCCACACCAAAACCCAAATTTAAAACCACCATTCAAGAGCTCCATGATGCCCATTTTAAGCAAGGGTTCTGCATGCGATGGGAGAGTGGCCACTTCGCATCTTCCTGTCCCCTGGGGCCCCCGAAAGCTTCAAAGACTCCCCAGCCAACTCCTGGAGGAACACCACGACCCACTAAAGGAGTTTTCAAACCCCGGGCATTACAGCTGGAAGGGGCACCGATCAAGGGTGAGAATGCTATGTTGGAAGCTGTGACCGCTCAGCCGTCAGGAAACTTCCCAGACCTGCAGTAGGAGGCGCAGAGCTGCAGGTCCCCCCTCCGGCCGCGCCGCCAATGGTGAGCAGTCCCGGTCCTTTGCTCTATATGTTTGTGACTTATTTCTCCTGGAAGTGGCACCCACATCAGGGTGCAAGCCCTTATTGACTCAGGGTGTGCTAGAGACTTGATTAGCCCGTTGGTGGTGGAGGGGTTGGGACCCAAAGTTAACACGCTGTCGGAGCCTCTGCTATTCACTCAAATGGATGGGTCTGAAATGAAAGCGGCTTGCGTAGCAGAGACTGAGCCTTTGATTGTGGGTACTGGGGATCACTGGGAGCAGAGAGCCTTTGGCTGCGGTCACACACACTAAATAATCCACTTTCAATGCACTTTCAAACTGGATTTTTACTGTGTGAACTGGCAAAATCCAGTTTGAAAGTGCACTGAAAGTGGATTGAAAGTGGATTATTTAGTGTGTGTGACCGCAGCCTTTGTCATCACACCCCACGCCCAATTCCCCATGGTATTGGGAAGCCCATGGTTGGGAGCCCATGATCCCTGTGTCAAGTGGAGTGAGGGGAAAATTACATGGGTTGATCCTAAATGCACACAGCACAAATGGAATCCTGGCTGGGGTTTGGGACTTCCCTCCACCCCCTTCACTTGCTTGGTCTCAGAGGACTTAAACAAAATTCCTCCAGAGTACCGAGACCTGGTTGAGGTGTTCAGTGAAACAGGCTGATGAACTTCCCCCCCATAGACTCACTGATTGTGCCATAGAACTGTTACCTGGGGAGAAGTTACCCAAAGGGAAAGTTATATTCTATGAGTCCCACAGAGAGAGATGAACTGCAGAAGTTTTTGGATAAAAACTTAAAGCGGGGTTTCATTCACCCAGCGAAATCCCCTTTTGCCGCCCCTGTTCTTTTCCGGAAAAAGGAGGACTGTGGTTTACGGCTTTGCACGGACTATAGGGGGCTGAATGCCATTTCCACCTCCAATGCCTACCCCTTGCCCCTGATAAAAGACTTGTTGGCAGAAGCGGCTGAGGGGAAGATTTTTTCCAAACTGGATTTATGAGAAACATTTCTGAGTACGCATCAAGGAGGGGGATGAGTATAACACTGCCTTTAATACCCCCCTGGGGCAATTTGAATACCTGGTTATGCCCTTCGGATTGGCTGGAACTCCCGGAGTTTTTATGAGCCTAATTAATGAGGTGTTGCACAAGTATTCATTTAAGGGGGTTCTCTGTTATCTAGATGATATCATTGTTTATTCCCAAGATAAACCTTCCCACATTAAATTGATGAGAGAAGTGTTGTCTACCCTCATGAACCATAAGCTCTTTGCCAAACTGTCAAAATGTGAGTTCCACTGTACTGAAATTGACTTTTTGGGGTACCGCACCTCCCCTAGGGGTTTGGAGATGGACCCTGCCAAAGTGGACGCGGTGGTAACGTGGGAAGCCCCCCATACACGCAAACAACTTCAGAGCCTGTTAGGATTTTGCAACTTTTACAGAACATTTCTAAAGGACTTTGCCACAGTCACCCTACCCTTAACTGACCTGTTAAAAACAAAAGGGAAGGGTCCTGAAGCTGGCAAGCCGGGTGAGCGGCTGAACTGGTCACCTGACTGTCAAGCAGCCTTTGAAAAGCTTAAAAGACTTTTTACTTCAGAGCCCATCCTGGCGCACCCCAATGAGACTCGAGAATTCATTGTACATGTGGATGCTTCTGATGTGGCCATGGGGGGGGGGGGGGAATTCTGCAAAAAGGGGAGAATGGGAAGCTGCACCCTTTAGCGTATGTCTCTAAGAAATCAAACGAGACTGAAAGACACTGGTTGGTGTGGGACAAAGAGGCAGCCGCAATTCGCTTAGCTTTGTCCACCTGGAGACATTGGTTGGAGGGGGCGCAGATGCCGTTCGAGATCTGGACTGATCATAAAAACCTGGAGGCGCTGCGTACTTTGAATGCGAAACAGCTCTGGTGGGCTGATTTCTTTTCCAAGTTCAATTTCAAACTGCGCCATTTCCCTGGGACATCTAACCCCCTAGCAGACACGTCCAGTCTTCCCCAGCATGAATCTAAAAGGGAAGAAGTGTTCGATTCCATGTTTTCGCCTGAGCAACTTAGTGGGGCTGTTGTCACCCGAAGCCAAAAGCAGCAATCCGCCACGGCTCCTTCCTCTGAGTGGATTACAAAATGCGTGATGGAATATTCCCAGCAGGATCGGGATGAATGGAGTGGGGAGGAGGGCTTGGAACTTAAACCAGATGGGTGCTGGTATAAAGGCTCGAAGTTGATGGTGCCCAATTCTCTTAGACTGTCTATTTTAAATGCTTGCCATGAATCTAAGCTTTCTAGACATTTTGGGTATCTGAAAACATTGAACTTGCTTCAAAGACAGTTTTGGTGGCCGCAAATGTGAAAACATGTCTCAGATTATGTGACTTCTTGCCAAACCTGCTTAATGTGCAAAAAACGAGGGGGAAAGCCTCCGGGTCTCTTACGACCCCTTCCTACCCCCTCCCGGCCTTGGGAGGTCATTTCTATGGACTTCATTACTGATTTACCACCCAGCAAAGGGAGAACTGTAATCTGGGTGGTAGTGGATTTATTTTCCAAGCAGGCACACTTTGTCCGTTCAAAAAATTGCCTACAGCTAAGGGCCTAGCCAAAGTGTTCTTTAATCACGTGGTGAAACTTCATTCTTTCCCTAGACTTGTAGTCTCTGATAGGGGAAGCCAGTTCATTGCCAACTTTTGGCGGGAGCTTTTAAAGACTATGGACATTGAACCCGCCCTCAGTTCTGCTTATCACCCAGAAACTGATGGACAATCCGAACGAACTAATCAGATCCTGAAACAATTTTTGAGGTGTTACTCAAACTACCACCAAGATAATTGGGTGGACCTGCTCCCTTTTGCTGAATATAGCTACAGTAATTCAGTGCCCTCTTCCACGGGGGTGTCCCCTTTTCTAGCGGTGGGGGGGTATGAAGGTAACCCATTGCCTAATTTCCTACCCCCCAAGGATATCTCACCCTCTTAATTCGAATCTTGGTGGACTAATCTGCAGGAATCCTGGCCCCTTATTGCCAAAACACTAGATCGGGCTAAAGCGGATTACAAAAAATACGCGGACCGGAATAGGGCTCCTGGTTGGGAGTTGGAGCCTGGAGACTCTGTTTATGTGTCTACAAAAAACATTCAAGGCTTGCAGCCGAGCCGGAAATTGGGATGGAAATACGTTGGTCCTTTCAAGGTCCTGCGCAAAATTTCTCCTGTGTCTTTTGAGCTTGAACTGCCTAAATCACTGAACTCTGTTCATCCTGTTTTCCATTAAAAGCTTGTTGAAGAAAAGCCCTGGGCTGAACTGGCATCCGGAGATTCCAGCTCCTCCTCCTCTGATGAAGGAGGGGGAGCCGCATTTTGAGATTTCCAGCATTTTGGACTCTAAACTCAAACGAGGACGTTTGTTTTACCTGGTGAACTGGGTGGATTTTGGTCCTGAGTATAATGAATGGGTGGCTGCTGATCATGTTCATGCTACTCGGTTGATTCATGCCTTCCATAAACATTAACCTTCTAAACCGGGTGGGGTTTGATTTTGGGAGGTGCAGGATGTCAGGTTCCCTGTCATGTTTGCTTCCTTTTCTCAGTCCCTGTTTCAGGTCCCGGTGGGAGATAGGCATTGGCTTCCCTCCTGATGGTTCCTCCCCCCCCTCCTGCCGCCTCACCCCTCCTTCCTCAGAGTGAGCTCATCTATTTTGCTAGACTTCAGTTATCTCTGTTGCTGCACTTGTAACCTTGGGCAACTGGGCCTCCGCTCTTCCAGGTGTCTTTTGCGTGGGAATGCATGTAGATTACACACAGGGTCGGGGATGGGAATTTAGCTCTGCTTATGCGCCTTTTTCTCTGAGAAAGTAACGGTAGCACATTTTGGCTCTTGATATTTTTATTCTAATTGATACCCGCGCTTTTGCTCCTGTTTGAATGTAGTATATCAGTTCCTCCCATTCTGTATGTGGTATCAGTAACGATGCAAGTGTTTCCTGAAAGACCATTAAGAAATAAAGACGTTGTTTTGCAATACAAGGCCTGGCTTATTGGATCTCATCAGAAGTCTCACACAGGGGTTCTTGTGAAATCAAGGCTGTAAGGTCTTTTGAACAGGTATTCATACTACACTTTGATTTTTAGCAACCAGAGGTAAGTCCTGTAATAGATAAGACCTTTTAAAAAAACAGAAATAATATAATCTGCTCAAAATTATAGCTGTGAAAAGGCTACAGGGTTCACAGACTGTACTGAATAATACTTTAGGCAGCTGTAGAAAACAACACTAATAACTGCATTCAACATGAGGCACTAATTTATTGGACTTCTGCTGTGATTCTTAATGCTTTTTAGAAAAATGTCATTTTGTTGGGAGTTTTTTGGAGGAATCTCTGAACCTGAGCTGCATGGCTTGTTTTTTCATTAGGAAACCAATCATAATGAATGTGCTGTGAATGAGGATGAAGACTCAACAGACACTGATGAATATGAAGACAGACATAGAATTCTGGACATTCCTGCTCCTTCCGGACATTGCCCATGGCAAACCTGATAAAGCTTTCCAAAAACTGTCGTCCATTGAAAGTGGTTTCTGAAGGAATAACTTGTACAAATATTTCTGAATACTATAAATAACAAGCAGTGGAACAATTAGCATAAATGCTGGTGCTAATTCCATCTTGCTTCTGACCGATATACAAAAGGATCCTTTTTTTAATCTGACATTTTGGAGAAGATTTATGGGGTGGAGACAGATATGGGAAGTTAATAGTGTGGTAAGGTTTATTATTTCAGGCAGTTTGCAGTCATACATTTAAAAGTTATTTAAGATCAGAATGATGTTGATTTTGTGTGTGTGTATACATGTACAAACAGTATAACTTGGTGATGGCAAAATGAGAAAAGTAGGCATGGCATTTTTACAATGATTTTGTATTGTTCATCTCTGCTACAAATGAACGGAAGCCTTGCAGTTAAATTTATGTAATCATTGGATGCTCTTGTATATTTTAATATTAACACATCAATAGCTAGGAAATTCTGAAATGTTTGAAATGGAGTTGGTATTTTTTATTAAATTCTGTATTTGGTCTGTGATCAATATTACGGGCCTTTGGAAAGTGAGAAGTGTGTTATCTACTGCATTTCCCCATTTATTATATAAATATGTAAATAGATTGGTTTTCTCCCTCATATGACATTTAACTATTGTGATAAAATGTCTTAAGTATAAACATGTTTTGCTGAACACCACTACATGGAGTTTTATAATTACTTTCGACTAAAAATAGAGAACTCAATACTGGTCACACTTGGAATATGTGTTTTATGGTATATAATGCAAAGTGTGGGTGAGATATAGTATTCTACAGCAATTGTGTGGTTTTCAGGTAGAGAAAAATGATATAAAAGAGAAGCAGTGGAGATACAGATGGTTCAACAATGGCAGAAGAGATTCCTTGAAGATGATACTGGAAAGTCTAATACATCCCTGGGCTTGGATTTTGGTATAGTTTTTTTTTTAATAAAAATCTGTCTCATGACTTGCAGTTGTGGGTGGGCTGTGGTAATGGTATAAAACTGTTTATAAGTAAATGAGTGGGGGCCCCATAAAACTCAAAGGGGGGGATCCTATCCCCCCCACTGAGCCGACAAGTCTCCAGGTCCCACCACCCAATACTGAGCCCAGCAGCTGGAGCTCACCTGTCAATCCTGGCCTGCAGCAGCTGCCAGTATCTTTTCTTGCAGCTGGGCATGCAGTGAGTGCCAGCGTCCTCTGCCACTAGGCTAGCAGCGGCTGCCACTGTCAGCTGCTGCTGCTGCGCCTGGAGCAGCAGCCAGCTTCCTACTCTGCCATGGCACCTGGCTGTAGTGCTTTCCCAAAGTGCATTGTCTGTGCATGCACACTCAACACAATTGTATGGAGAGGATTTAAATCAGGTTTACTCAATACACATCAGAGCAACTCTTCTGAATTTAGTCTAGTACACTGTGTTCCAAAGTATCCATCAACATGCCAAAGAAAGCTAGCCTTGTGCTGTATGCTATCATGGCTAGTAGCTGCTGATAGACCTAATCTTTGTTTTGTGTCTACTCAGGGGTCCTTTCATAAAAAAGAGGTGCAGGAGCTTATTTGCATAACTCATTAGCATAACTTTTTTGCATTTGCCACACCCCCTGACATCAATGGAAGTGTGTCAGAAGGCAGCACCCACCGCTCAGGCTCCACCCAAAAAATCTCCAGATATTTCCCAACTCAGAGCTGGCGAGCCAGCTTTACACATTGACTAAAGATACTTTAGGTTTCCTTTGCTCTTGCAGGGAAGCTACCCTACAGCAAGCATGAAAATACAGATCAAATTAGTATGCTTTTGCTTTCTTCCACAGCGCATGACCATATGTGCCTACTCCTGGGCTTGTTACTCCCGTAACGGCGTTCCTGCTCGAAATGACCCCTGCATCTACTACCCATCAGTTATCTTCAGTGTTAATCTCCACTTTTCCCACGTAAAATTTTGTAAACCACTATCTCATCTTTCTCTTCTTTCCCTGGCATCCTTTTTAAAAACTGAAATACTCCATACTACTTTCCTTATAGAGAAATTGTTTCTCTTAATCATTTTGGTTGCCATTTTTTTACCTTTCCCAGCTCTACAACAGCCTTTTTGAACGTGTGTACAACTGTTGATTACACCGTAGATCTACACAAGGGCATTACAATCCCATCCATTTCATTTGTAATTCTTTTCCTACTAATTCTTGTCTTATGCTTTGCTGCTGCCACACATGCTTTTGTTGTACTATTCACTATAATTCCTTGTCCTCTTCATTTGACAGTCATCACCAGTTCAGGCCCCATCAGTATACCTGTAAAATTAGCATTCCTTGCCCCAAAGTACATCACTTTACCTTTAAATAGAATTTAATTTGCCATAGTGTTGCCTACTCATTCATTCTGGAGAAAACCTTTTTTAGCTCTTCACAATCTGCTTTGGTTTTTACTATTTTGAATAATTTGGCATAGTATACAGATTTGGCCACTTCACTGCCCACTGTCTGATTTCAGATAATTTATGAACAAATTAAATAGCAATGGTCTGAGGAAGCTTGGTTTCTTGCACTGAGAAAATTGCCCATCAACCTCTACCTTCTACTTTTTGTTTAACGGTTGCTAACCTTATCCAGTGACTTAATTTTGTGTGTGTGTGTGAAGTGCTGTCAAGTCACAGCTGACTTAGGGTGACCTAGTAGTGTTTTCAAGGCATGTGATTAAGCAGAGGTGATTTGCCATTCCCTTCCTCTGCAAAGTCTTTGTTTGTGGTCTTCCATCCAAGCACCGACCCTGCTTAGCTTCCAAGATCTGATGAGATCAGGCTATACTATACCATTCCACATCCCGCTTATCAGTTAAGTTTACTCAGAAGCTTTTACTGAGGCACTAATTCAGATGCTTTTTTTGAAGTCTATAATGTCTATTAGATCATCATCAAGTGAGAATGTATTGGGTAATATGGTTATTAGGCATATCTTCATGATATTATTACTTGAATAAGTTTTATGGTTTTAAATATAAGTAGAACTACATTGTATTCAAAAACAGTGAATTGGATAATTTATTCTCTTGAGAGAGTTGAAATTCTCTTAATAACTGTGCAGGGTTAATAACAAACTTTGTTTTGGAATCTGCTTCATGTCTTTAGTGTGTATTTATTGTACATACTTTAAAAAGTAACATGGCAGCTTAGAATTTTTTTGGATGGAAGTTTGTTTTGTTTATTTCATTTTAATTACTATTTTCAAAAAGGACTGTTTTATTATCATTTCATAAGGTTTTATTCTTTTATCACTTTTTTCATAATTCTATTTTATTTACCATTGGTTTTAATGAAAGACACCTGGAGGAACAATAGACGTCTGAATTCTAAGCCTCCACCAATGTGGGACCTAGGTTCTCCCTGGGGAGCCAGTGTGGTCAAAGGCTCCTCCAGGGAACCTATGACAAACATGCGCATATGTTAAGACCCTATCAGGTCTTTTGGGTGTGGCCGGAGGTGTGGCTCCAGCCAGCATATAATGAGGGCCCTGGAGCCCTGTAAGCATGCTTGATCTGACCATCTACTGGACATGCTGAATCACTCAATAAAGGCTTCATGATTTCACCGTTCCTGGTCTCCCGAGTCCAGTACTCTTCAACACCTATGGGTTTTCTGCGCCTGCGCAGAAATCCATCGGTATTGTAGAAAGTTTTAATGGATTTTCACACCCAGCACCTCCAGGCATGTGCGGAGGCCCCATCGTGCATGCCCAGAGGAGCAGGGCGCGGATATCCCGCCAGTCCTCTTCTGACTGCGGCGCTGGTAACGTCCCAGTTACCTTGCTCTGTTGGTTAGTCTTTGGAAAGCTTTGCTTCGTCTTCAGCCTTCAATTTGGTTTGATTTTTCCTTTTATTCTTCTCTTCAAAAAAAAAAAGGGGGGGGACTGTTTTTACTTTGGACCAGAGGTCCTCCGGGGCCTTCGCCCTTCCCCCTCTCCATTTTTTGCCACTCATACTGTATGGCTAGCAAGTGGGGTTGTTTTAAAGGTTCCTTTTGTTGGAGCAAACTTGCTGCTCCTGGCAGACACTTTCTCTGTCTCCTCTGCCTTGGTGAGGGACACTGCCCAGACTTGTGCCCCCATTGTGCTAAGCTCTTGAACCAAACAAGAAAAAACAAAACAGTTCATCTCAGGATTGCCTTGTTAGAATCCGCTCTGCTCCTCATGCCGCCAATGGACTCCACCCAGCCTTGGCCGTTGATGTAGACCTTCGACACTATGCCATTGACTTCGAAGGCCACTTCTGACATAGTCAAAACGATGTCGAAATGCCCAACTCTAGCCCAATCTGCGGCTTTGATGCCAGTTAAGAAAAAGAAAAAGGATAAGTCGGAGAAACACAAGCCTTCTGACATAGCCACTGGTAAGCCCCCAAAGAAGCCATCAACACAGACAGTGGCATCTATTCCGCCGCCCGCCTCTGCCATCAAACCTCAGAGTATCGAGGTAATGGCACTGACTATCCCTACTCCAATGGACACACCGATCATCCATCTTCTGGACTCTCTGATCTGACAAGTCGAAACCTTGCCTCCAGAAACCATACTGGACTGAATGAGGACTTCACTGAATCATACTGAATCAGGACTTCACTGAGTCCCCTCATAGACAGAGATCGCCTTTGAAGTCTCCTGCCTCCGACCGCTCTGCCTCTCCACTTGACTCCGATTCTTACCAGTGCTGACCCCTGTGGCACTGCGAGACCGAACCACCACCAGCCTACTGTCCAGCCTTGGAGAGAGACCGCCAACATGACCATCACAACAGATCGTCTCTACATTGATCTCTGCGACATCGATCTCCACTTCGATCCCAATGGGGCTATCCGTCACGCCCAATGATGCCTTGGGATCACCAACATTGATATCAGTATGGAGCCTACCCCTCCATACTGCGGTCTTCCCCTGTGCATCATGCCGAATGGGATTGCTACCCACCACATCGTTCGCATTCTCCAATGCATTTTCACCCACCTCCCTCGGCCTCTCTTTCCAGAATGCCAGACCAGGCTCCCGCTGACGTGAGATACCGCTCTCCACCCTCACCAATGCTGATTCCTCCAATGGCTCATCAAGTCCCGGTATCAACGCAGCCTGCTTGGGATTGAAGACTCCCATCCCCACTGAAGCCTCCAGAGTCAACACCGCCCGCTCCTATTCTGAGGCTGGCCCTGGATCCCCCACTCCCCACTGATCTCCCACTACCATCATCTGACTCTTCTGATAGAGGCTCAGAAGATGACCAGTCCGATGCGCCCAGCCCTCCAGATGAACCATCCCTGAAACCGGACGTGGTGGATAATCTCCCCATATCCCCATCGGAGGACCTCACCTCTTATGGTGACTTAGTGAAGTGCATGGCACTGTCTCTGGGCTTGTTTGTAGTTCAGCCCAAACCAGTAATCACCGACGCCATCTTCGATGTGGTCCAGTTGGATGTTTTCATCTCTATAGCACTTCCCATGTCCACAGTCTTGCTCCAGGCAGCCAAAGCCCCCTGGGATAAACCCTCCTCCACACCTCTCTCCTCCAGGAGACTAGACCATGTGTATAGAGTCCAGGAAGCAGGAGTGGAGTTCCTTCAGAATCACCCGAACTCCATGGTCATTAACTCATTGTTCAAATCTAAGTGCACCAACTCCACCCCCTCCGACAAAGAAGGCAAGAAACTAGACACCTTTGGTCAACATTTTTATTCTGCTGGAGCTTTGGGACTTAAGACATCAAATTACCTAGCCTGTATGAGCAGGTACCAATACATTGCTTCCCTTCCTGAAGAGCATCGCCTGGCAGCACGCAAGATCCAGAAGGAAGGGTTGGTCCTTGCCAAACAACAAATAAACCCCTCTAAGCACGTGCTAGACACCTTCTCCAAAACAATGACCTCAGCAATCACCCTCTGTCATCACTCCTGGCTGCGCTCCACCACGCTCCAGTCTGATATCAGTGCATACATGGAAGATCTACCTTTCGACAGTCTAGGGTTGTTCCACTCCACCACCAACTCAGTCCTACAAGAGATGGACAAAAGTATTAAAGCCTCCTGAACCCTGGGAGTCTCTTTCACCCCTCGACAGTTCAAACAGTGCTCCTGGTCTCGGCCGTGGTCCAGGAGATCTTCCAGCCGCAGCTTTCCGGACCACCCCTGGTGACCCCATATGCCACCTTCCACCCAGAGAGTGCCATACATTCAAAAGCAAAAATTCTTTCTGGCTCAACAATCTGGGCACTCAAAGTCATCCTGTCCACCCAAACAGGGTCTTTGACTTTCCTCCCTCTGTCCCAGCCTCCTCCCACCTCAGCCCCTTCCTCCCAGCCTGGCACCTCGTGACCATAGACTCTTGGGTGCTTTCCATCATCATCCACGGGTACCTAATTGAATTTATCCAGACTCCACCAGCCTCAAGGGTAGTCTACACTCCACCGTCAGATACCCTTCTCCAGGAAGTCTCCATCCTACTCTCCAAGGACGCCATAGAACCAGTGCCCGCTCAACAACAACTGACAGGTTTTTACTCTCATTATTTTGCAGTCCCCAAGAGGGACGGCAGCACCATACCAATCCTGGATCTCCGGGGCCTGAACCAATTTATCGTTTACCGTTGCTTCCATATGGTCACTCTCTTATCTATACTCCCTCTTCTGTGCAGACATGCCTAGGTGGCCACAATCGACCTCCAGTGTGAACGCGGGGAGAGCAGCCTAGAAATCAAATAAATATAAACATATTTTCATCTAACCATCTACCCCCCACATTGCAAATACCTCCGCTTCGCGATTGGTCAAGACCACTACCAATACAAGGCACTTCCCTTCGGCCTGTCCACGGCTCCCAGAGTCTTTACGAAAACAATGGTGGTGGTCGCAGCCTTTCTCCATCTCAAGGGAATCATCGTCTTTCCATACATCGATGATTGGCTTCTGGTGGCAAACTCTCCTATGACACATCACCTTCACTTGTTCTCTCTTGGAAGACTTGGGACTCAAGATCAACAGAGACAAGTCACACCTCTCTCCATCCCAACGGGTCCAATACATAGGAGCCAACCTGGACTCTACCACTCTTCAGGCCTACCTCCCCACCAACAGGGCAACCCCCATCATCATCCTAGCTCAGCAAATACACTCCCAGCTAGCCTCTACCACCCTGTCTATTCAACGCCTTTTAGGCTTCATGGCTGCCACCACAGCCGTCCTGACATTCACAAAATTCAGGATGCGGCCTCTTCAACTGTGGTTTATCCACTCATTCTGTCCTCATTCCCAACCACAGTAATTTCTCCTCTCCCCACCAACGGACGTTCGGGACTCTCTGCTGTGGTGGACTCAGGACTCAAACCTCCTCCAAGGGGCCCCCTTTCACCTCCCTGCACCATGGCTCACTAACCACGGACGCCTCCAGATGGGGATGGGGGCTCACCTCCTGGGCTACAATACAGGTGAAAGATGGGGCTCCCACCTTTTGTCTCATCAGATCAACTACTTAGAGTTACTGCTGATCATCTTCGCCCTTCGTGCCTTTCTGCCTCTGCTCCACGAACACTGTGTCGCAATTCTGTCAGACAATACAATTGCAGTCAGCTACATAAACAGGCAAGGGGGCACCCTTTCCCACTGCTTATGCTTCCTCGCCATCCAGATGTAGGATTGGTGCACCGACAACAAAATCTTTATCCGGGCCACCCATATTCCGGGTTCCCTTAATACTCGAGCAGATATCCTCAGCAGGGGTCACACCCAGGCTCACGACTGGAAGCTTGCCTGGACATACCTGCATCCAGTATTTCTCCACTGGGGCTTCCCAGAGATAGATGTCATTGCCAACAGGAACAACAAAAAATGCCCCATGTTCTGCAGCCAAGGAGGCCTCGATCCCCTCTCCCTGGGAGACGGTCTCCTTTACCCTTGGTCCGAAGGATTCCTATATCTGTTTCCACCATTGCCCCTACTAACTCGAGTAGTCCACAAGGTCATTCGAGATGTGGTGAACTGCATCCTCATATCTCCCTGGTGGCTCAGGCAACCCTGGTTTCCGATCCTACTCTCTCTTGCCAGAGGGAGATACCTTCACCTTCCCCCTTGACCAGACCTCCTTGGGGTCTCCGACACACCTCTCCTGCACCATGCCTCAAACTCATGGCCTGGAGAATCATTCCTTCATGTTCTTGGACCGTGTAGCCAATGTTATGCTCAACTCCCACAAGGTCTCCACACGTAGATCCTATACTTACAAATGGAATCGCTTCTGCTCCTCTGTCACACAGGTGCCTATCTCACCAACCTCTGCCAGTCTGCCTCAGATCTTTGAATTTCTCCTTTCATTGGCAGATACAGGACTTTCACACTCTTCCTTAAGAGTTTATCTGTCAGCCATCTCTGCATTCCATAGCAGGGTGGACAACTTTTCAGTCTTCGCTCATCCACTCTCCAAATGTTTTCTGAAAGGCCTGTTCCACCTGTATCCCCCCACCAGGACACCAGCCCAGCTTTGGGACCTCCCCTTGGTCCTAAGGGCACTCACCAGGAAGCCTTTTGAGCCCTTGGTGATATGCAATCTAAAGCTCCTAGCTTGGAAAATGGCCTTCCTGGTCGTGATCACCTCAGCAAGGAGGGTTGGTGAACTTGGATTCAAGCATTTTTATTTTTTATTTTATTTCCAATTTATGACCCCCCCATTCCTCTGCTTCCTGACCAATGCAGTTAGAATGGTTCCTGATATCTTCTTTTTGCCCAAGGTCATCTCTGAGTTCCATCTCCACTCAGAGGTTCTCCTCCCAGACTTTTACCCTACTTATACGTCTGAATCAGAGCATCTCCTCCATACACTGGATGTCAAACGAGCTCTGTTGTTTTATCTTGCCCGTACCAAGCTGACCAGACAGACTCCTCGGCTTTTTGTCTTCTATATATCCAACAGACAGGGCATGCCTATCACAGCTCAACAACTCTCAAGATGGATCATGGAACTCAACCGCCTCCCTTACCTCCTGCCCGTGTTCTGATCCCGGACCCACTACGAGCCCATTCTACCAGGGCCATTGCTACATCCACAGCCTTCCTGAAGGGAGCATCTCTATTGGACATTTGCAAGGTGGCTATGTGGGCGACGCCTAACACTTTCATCTGGCATTATGCCCTAGATGTTCGGGCCGCACGGCGCATGGCAATGGGTCACCTTATCTTGTCCACTGCTTCTCAGTGACAGCCGGCCAGCACCCTCCTCCAGGAAGGCCATTGCTCGCTACTCTCCCATAGGTGTGAAGCACAGAGACCACATAGAAGATAAACAGGTTGCTTACCTGTAACTGATGATCTTCAAGTGGTCATCTGTGCATTCACACCATCTGCCCATCCTTCCCCTCTGCTGCCAGGCTTGTCTTCCTCTCTCTCTGGTCTGGTTCACAGTGGTCAGAAGGAACTGGTGGGATGTCTGTGCCCTGCTCCTCTGGGCATGTGCGATGGGGCCTCCATGCATGCCTAGAGGTGCTGGGCACGAAAATCTGTTAAAGCTTTCTACAATACCGATGGATTTCCATGCAGGTGCAGAAAACCCATAGGTGTGAATGCACAGATGACCACTTGAAGATCATCAGTTACAGGTAAGCAACCTGTTTTTCTGAACCCTGCATGTAGCCAGGTACTGGTTCCTGATTTTATTTGTAGACTGAATGTGCACTGACTTTTCATTACAAATAGATGTATATGTGTTCACTGTAGCAGGGCAACAGGGCTAGTGCTCTCTATGTCTTTGTTAGAATGCTGGCTGACTTGTAAAAGTGAGATTTGCAGAGGGGGGGGACACTCTATAATAATAAATGAACAGATGAAACACCCAATTTTCATAATCTAATAATGAAAGAAATGCATAAGTCTGTTTTACACTATGAGTGAATACTTGGCTATGGCACCCTGTAGCCTGTTCCTTTAAATGAAGATACATACTTTCCCATTAAAAAGGGTGACTAAGCCCTTGGAAAATGGAAGAAACAAGTGAATTATGGCCAAAAGTTTGCATTGCATCACTGCATTTGATGTGATGTGAGGTAATGTGAAAACGGTCATAATTGAGGTAAATAATCACCCCAGATAATCAGGTCTAGGGATGAGCACGAACCAGAAAAACACTGTTCAGTTCATGATGTGCCTGGTTTGCAAACCACAAACTGTCGACTCATGAACTTTTCGGAGCTAAATGAACCAGTTTGGTTTGTGAAATTTGTGATGTGGTAGAGCGGCCCTCCCTGACATGCTAGGGACATCAAACTCACCGGGGCTCTCCAGCTGACTCTCCTCTACCTGCCCTTCAAGTTTGGTGAAGATTGGATTTATGGGTCCAAGTTACAATCCCCCAGAGAAGGTGCCCCATCCTCTGTTGTGTCCAATGGACTAAGGTCAAACCAGAGAATCAGTAAAAGCTGAGGGTAGGAGGCATTTGTGCAAGCATTCTTGCAGGTTCTAGAGTGAAATGGCAGCCCCTAGGGGTAGCAGAAGTGTCCTGGGACTGGAATGACAGCACACCCCATTAGAATGACAGTCTTGCAACTGGCAAGCACTGCAGCCCTGTGAGGCATGCCCACAATGCTCTCAGGCCCCTCAGGCCCAAAGACATAGATTCTCAGCCTACCCCTAGGTGAACCATTAGCAGAACATGTTGCACAGGTAAGAGATCACCTGTTGTGAATTGTACAAATGCCATGGGAAGGGGTCATGAAACAGGCAGATGTTTGCTGAGGTGGATGTTGATCCATGAGGTAGGTGTTGTGTTATGAAGTAGTTGTTTCATGAAGCAGGTGTTGGGTGAAGGAGATTTTCTTTAGAGGGTGAAAACAAAGGGGTATGTCCAGGGTTTTTCTCAGAAGGGGAATTTCAGTGAGAAAGGATTGAGTGTGGGGCCAGTCTACCTCCACCCAGCAGAGGCGGCCATCCTCCCACACAAGCACCAATGGGGCAACCCATCAGCCACATGCCAGGTCACCCAGAGAGGAGGAATGGGGAGACATGCAGGGGGGAAACAGGAAGCCTGGATCTTCTTAGCCTGTGAGGTCCAGAGAGGGGTAGCCCAGCAGGGAGAGGTTGACCTTGAGGAAGGCCAACTCTTCCACCCTGGCCGGATTCAAGCAGGAGTGGTGGGGGATGAGAATATCTCCCAGGTTGGAGACCACCCTCTTGCTCTGGGAGGGCATGAAAGGAGACTCATGGCCACGCAAGAGAGGTTGGGCAAGATGAAAGCCTTGTGTGACTGGTATTCCAGAGGATCAGTTGAAGCCGGCTCAGGGGGCTTGGCCAAGTCCTCCCTCACCATCAGCTCTGCCAAGTCCTCTCCCATTGCATGCCTGGCATCCCCACTGCAGGCAACTTCTTACTTCACCACTGACAACCAGCCTCTTCCTGGTTGGGCCCTTTGAAGCAAAGGTGTTGGACTGCAGCTCCCCCCCCCCCCCGGTTAGCCTCTTCCACCCACTGTTTCTTCTGGCCACATCTGTTGGCCTGTAGCCTGCACACTTCTTTGCAGAGCTCAGACTTCCACTTCATGAACTCTGCATTCCAGGCAGCAATGCTACTTTTTATCTGGTGTGTGTGTGTACATGTCACGTGCAAGCCAGCTTATGCTCCCCTTCCATCACAGAGAGGATGCAACCTGGGGGTGATGCCCACCTGCCACCTCTCTGCCAAGGCCCTGCCCCTTGGGGGAACTGCTGTCCCCTCAGGGTCCGGCTGCAGTGCGGAGGCCAGTGCCTGGTTCAGCCCTCGAATCAGATGACTTGCCCCCGGCTGGCCATATGGGTGCAGAGCATGTTGGTGATGTCTTGAAAGGGCTCGAGGACATGCACCATTTGGGAGAGAGTCAGTCAGTTGTTGGAGCTGATGCTGAGCTCCTCTCCCCCATGCAGGATGGTCATGGAGGAGATGGCATCCCGCACCGTACTCTTCTACTCCACCAAACACACAATCATTGCCTAGGTGCAGTTCCAGTGGGTGAGTCGGTCCCAGATAGGCTGGTGTCTAGTCCCATCCCTCCCCCTCCCTCTCGCACAGCAGACGGGCAGGCTTGATGCACATGAGAAGTGGGTGGCCAGATGCCAGTAGGTCTCCAGTAGAGACTGCTGCTCAAGGGTGGCAGCATCCTAGGTGGGCCTCACAGTGCTCTCCAGCCCCGGAACATCTTTCACCACCAGGTGAAGATTTACACTGGGCAGATGAGCCCTTGAGGTGCACAGTCCTCACTGCTGCCAGCATGTTGGCCCTAGTGTCTGTGACCATGGAGCCATGCACGAGGTTGCTGCCACCCACCCACTCCCTCAGGCTACTCTGAATGATGGCAGTGATGGTTGCTGCCATGTGGTCTGCATCCATCCCCTATGCATGGAGCAGAACTACTTTATAGCCAGGTGACAGGACTGTCCCGTCTTGGGGCCTGGGTCGCACTCCCACAGTCCACAGAGAGCGGTCCTCTGGTTGCTACCAGCGGGTGGTGAGGGAGAGGCAGCCATACTGCTGGCTGCTCCAGAGGTCTGCCATGAAGTGGACAGTTCAGCTTTGCACTCCGGAGATCTGAGCCTTGACCATCACCACTGCAGAGTGGTGCGTGGCATACAAGACTCTTTAGCTCATGGTCTTCCATGAGGGGATGGTGTGCCAAGGTGCCAGGTGTTGCAGCAGCTGGTGAGAGGCTATGTCCTCTACAAGGGAGAAGGGTTGGCCATCCACAGCAATCATCTTGCCAATGAGATGAGTGACTGCTTCCTGGGCTGTCCATATAGCCCTCCTGCATGGCACCATCAACATCCCCAGGGGAATGACCTCTTGGAGGGTGGATGCCCCACTGCCACCCATTGCACTCTGAGTACGGGGAGCCTTCCTGGAGGGGCCTCCTGCTCCCCCTCTGCTTCTCCTTGCTAAGAGGGAGTGGACCTTTTTTCCCTCCTACTGGCTGCCACTCTTTCCTTTGGTGGCAATAAAGTAGGGTGCACCCTTTGCAAGTGCCTGCAGGGGACAGAGGAGGGCAAGTGCTGGGGGGTTGCCCCCCTGGACACACGTATGGCACACCTAGCACTCTGCCACATAGGGCTCACTGGGGAGAGTGCTGAAATGTTTCCAAAGGGTGGGCTGGAATCTGGGCCCTGGACTTAGAGCAGGTGGGAGGAACAGCTGCTTTCTGGCATTGGGCTGGGAGGTGCCATGGGGGGTTGTACTTGGGGCAGCAGGGGGTTGTGATGTGGAAGGGGAGGATGCTCCCCCCCAAAATCCACTGTTGTCCTCTGAAAAGAGTGTTAGCAACTGGTGGCGCCTGGACAATGCTAGCAGCTCTTCTGCCTCTTGGTAGAGCCCCTGGAACAGATATGGGGAAGGAGGCTCCGAGACCCTGGCAATGCCCTCCTAGAGCCATGGCAGGATGGATTTCTTGCCCAGGGACAGGGGACAGTGGTATGAGGGTGGTGGTGGACAACTCCCTCCCCCCAAGAAGCACCTCTTGCACCCACTTTAATTGTCATGGCACACAGAGGTGTTCACAGTCAGGAGATAAATGTGGGTCCCTGACTCCCCTCAGCCAAAGTACCCAGTAGCTAACCCCTCTGTGCTCAGCGTGAGCTGAGGGACAAGGTGGTGCAGAGCCCTGACACCACCCCCACACAAACCCCAGCCAGGGAGAGGTGTATTCGCAATCAAGAAAGATTCCTGATTGAAAAAGAGATGAGTGTGATCTGCTAAGCTTTTTTGCTTTCTGGACGGTCCCTGCCTCTCAGACGAAGTCTCTCTGAAACTGCAAATGGCCAACAAAGGAGAGGGTGTGGAGCTTATATATATATATATATATAAAACAAGTTGATTGGTCGGAGATAGTTTATCTGCAAAATACAGCCATTCACAAACTGCCAAAAACAGCCCACAAAACACGTTAAAAGTTTGTGGCGGTTTGTGATGATAGCGATACTAACAAAAATCACTCCGCAAACCATGAACCTGCCAACATTCATCACAAGCTTTTGTTTGTGAGCCAGTTTGTGCCCATCCCTAATCAGGTCTTTACAACACTTTCTTTACAGAAGCTATATCCTTTTTATGGACAAAGCTGTTTCAATTATTGGAAAGTACTGGACTCAGGAGACCAGGAACGGTGAAATCATGAAGCCTTTATTGAGTGATTCAGCATGTTCAGGAGATGGTCAGATCAAGCATGCTGCCAGGGCTCCAGGGCCCTCATTATATGCTGGCTGGAGCCACACCTCTGGCCGCACCCAAAATACCTGATAGGGGCTTAGCATATGCGCATAGTCCTGATAGGACCTTAAGTCTTAAGTTGTAGTTCATAGGTCCCCCGCGGGAGACCTAGGCTGGCTATTGGTGGTCATTTTGGATCCGACTATTGTTCTACCTGGCTGAAGCTCAGGTAGAATTGGGCCATGTGCTCTGACCGAATGGCGGTCGCCATTACGACACCCCTCCCCCCATAGTTTGGTCCCACTCGGCATACATAGTCCTGAAGGTACTCTGGCCGGCGACGTTCGTGACCCGAGCACCGGGGTGTCGCGGGGCCTCAGCAGGCCCTGGGATCGGGGTGCCCTCTTAATTGCTTTCGGGAGTGCTGGGCTGGCGCTCCGTTCATGGGCTGCTCCTCCGGTAGGAATTCTGAGGTTTCATCTTCTGGATCAGGGTCCTGTAGCTGGGTTGGTGATGGCTCCGTGGGAGGTGCTGACTCGGGAACACTTGGTGTGTGGTCAGGAGTGCGCCGCCGGAGCTGATTGATGTGACGCCGCCAGGTTGCTCCTTCTTCCGTCCCGACCTTGTACAAGAGTGGGCCGGTTGCTCGGATGATCCATGCCGGGATCCACCCTGGGCCCCGGGCGTAGACAGGGTCCTCGGGCGCGAAACCTCGGGCGGCTGGCCAGAGCTCTGTCCTTGCGTCGGCGTCGATGGTGCAGTCAGGGTGGAGACGATCCAGTATGGTGCTGAGTCACCGGCCCATCAACAACTGGGCGGCGACCCGTTCCCGTGTGTGGGGTGTTGTGCTGGCTGAAAAGGAATTTGATTAGTTGCAGCTCCCAGTCACCTGTGTCCATCCTTTTGATGGCGTCTTTGGTTGTGCAAACTATCCGTTCCACCTGTCCGTTGGTTGCGGGGTGGAACGGTGCCGAGCGGATGTGCCGGATGCCGAACAGGTCTGTGAAGCGCTGGAACTCTCCCGACGTGAAGGCCGTTCCATTGTCCATCATGAGCGAGTCTGGCACTCCGTGGGTGGCGAAGATGCACCACAGGGCTCTGGTGGCCACCTTGGTCGAGGTAGACTGCACCAGGACTACCTCCAGCCACTTACTGCAGCTATCCACTACAATAAAGAACAACTGCCCCTGGACCGGCCCAGCAAAGTCGAGATGGAGCCGCGACCATGGTTTGTCAGTTGACTCCCAGGGCCAGACAGGGGCATGGGGAGGATCGGGCCACGACTCTTGGCATTTGCGGCATTTGTGTACCCAATCCTCAATCTCCTTGTCCATGCCTGGCCACCACATGTAGCTGCGGGCCAGGGCTTTCATCCAGACAATTCTGGGGTGTGCCTCGTGGAGGGCTGCTAGTACCCTCGGGTGGAGCGGCTCGGGGATGACTACCCTCGGCTCCCAGAGCAAACACCCCTTGTGGGTGGAGAGTTCATGTTTCCGAGCTGTGAAAGTGGTGAACTCCTGGCCCGGATGGTCGGGCCACCCCCTCCCCACCCAGTCGGAAACCTGGGAGAGGACGCAGTCCCACGCCGTGCGGCGGGCCACGTTGGGTACCTGCACCGGGCGATCCGGAAGATCTTCGAGGAGGGCCACGTAGAATGCAGGAGCTGGGTCGGGGTCGCAGTCCGAGAGGGGCAAGCGGCTGAGGGCATCGGTGTGGCCCATCGCTTTTCCAGGGCGGTGGATGAGGTCGTACTGGTAACCTGCAAGAAAAATAGACCATCGCAGGACCTGGGGGGACAGCATCTGGGGTATCTGGCGGTGTGGGGCGAACAGCCCAAGAAACGGCTTATGGTCCATGGCGACCGTAAACGCCCGGCCGTAGAGGTAGTCGTGGAATTTTTTTTACCCCTGCCAGGATTGCCAGAGCCTCCTTGTCTATTTGGGCGTAATTCCGCTCCGCCTTTGACAGTGTCCGGGAGTAGTAGGCCATGGGCCATGGGCACCTCCCTACCATTCGGCAGACAATAGCCCAGGACAGCCCCCACCCCGTATGGAGATGCGTCGCATGCAAGGACTACCGGCAAGGACTCATCAAAGTGTGCCAAGACCGCATTTGACGCCAACAAGTCCTTAACTGCAGCGAAAGCCCTGGTGTGCCGCGGCCCCCAAACCCATTTCGTCCCTGTGTCCAGTAACCTGTGGAGGGGCTCGGCGACCGCCACCTTGTGCAGCAAGATTGCGTGGTAGAAATTGAGGAGGCCCAAGAACGCCTGGAGCTCCGCTTTTGTTGTCGGGGCCGGCACCTCCATGATGGCTTTCACCTTCTTCTTGGTGGGGTGGATGCCCTGTGCATCCACGTGGAACCCCAGGAACGTTACTGAAGGTACTCCCAAGGTGCACTTGTCCTTGCACACCTTGAGACCGGCGTCCTGCAAATGCTGTAGAACGGCTCGTAAGCGTGTCTTGAAGGTGGTGACGTCCAGAGCTGCGATGAGGACGTCGTCAAAAAACGGCTTCACACCTGGAATGCCTTTTAACACAGAGTCCATTAGTTGCTGAAACAGACCAGGGGCAACGCTGACCCTTGGAAATCTTGTGGGTCTTTAAGGTTCTACCAGATGCAAATATTCCTTGTCATGGGAGTGAGGCTCAGATGGCATCTGGTCATTCTCATGCCACTCTTTTCTACCTGGTCGAAAGGGGTAACAGCAAATTTTGCTCTTATCAACCACCTTGGATTGCTCTCCTGTTCATGGCTGAAGCCTGCAGTGGAAGCACCGCCCACAGGCAAGAAGTAGGTTGTGAAACACCCACACCCTCAAGCATTTGTCAAATGGCAAGCAGTCAGATAGTAAGGAGCATGTATTGCTGTTAAGACCCTGGACTCACATTCTGGGAGGTACTAGAAATACCTCACTCACTAGGCAGGAAACCATAAATGATGTTCTAGCATTTAGATCTCCATGCTTTCCTGATTCAGGATCCATTTTAACTCACAGGGGGCAGCATGTGGTAGACTCAGTTGCAAGCCAAACGGGAATTTGTGTAACTTTACAGTCACATGGGAGGAAGAGGGGGAAGGGAAACCAGGGTTATGACAGGGCTGCAAGCATTAGACTAAAAGACTGGGAAGAGAAACCATCAACCATGCAGCAGGATGTGTACTCCAGGGAGAAATCAGGCACAAGACAGAGCGAGGGAATAATTTATGCTTCTGAAAGATGTCTTGCTGTGCTGCTGCTCCTCTCAGTATGTGCCTGTGTAAAGATCAGCAGGAGGCATGGCACTCTATCCACATGCATCAGCAGCAGATGCTTTAAAAAAGCAGGGTGGGGGGACCCCTTGGCCATTCTTTTGGGCTCACAAGCCCAAAGTTGACCCACTTGAGGGTCCTCACCTATTGCTTGCTAGAAATGTCCATTTCGCTGACTGGTAATTTAAATTTATTTGAGTTCAGGGACTACATGGTGTGTGGGATCCTTCCAAAATTAATTTAAATGCTGCAAAGTTATGTCAGACTGCGACCTGAGAGGCCCAGGTCCAAATGCCCTCTCTGCTACAAAGATTACCAAGTGAGCCGGTCGTTCTTTCTTAGCCTAACCTACTTCACAGGGTTGTCATGATGATAAAATGGGGGAGGGGACAATGATGTAAACTGGACTGGCCTAAGCTCCTTGGAGGAAGGGTGGGATAAAAATGCAACGAGTAACTAAATCTGGCACAATGACCTTGAATACTGCTAAAAGAAATTTTAACCTCTATTTGTCCACCATGTTTTGTATTTGCAGGGAGTTTTTTCCACACTGGAGAGCATCCCTGAATATGATCTTCTATGATCCTTTGCTAACTGGCATGCTGAGGTGCTACCATCACCTCGCCTCTTTCCCACCACA
Organism: Lepidodactylus listeri; assembly: GCA_029233225.1. Classification (NCBI taxonomy): domain Eukaryota; kingdom Metazoa; phylum Chordata; class Lepidosauria; order Squamata; family Gekkonidae; genus Lepidodactylus; species Lepidodactylus listeri. The sequence goes on from JARCFY010000011.1 coordinate 1,577,417, forward strand.
TTCTCCTCTCTGTGCGTGAAGTGGTCAGTTTCTCTCCCCTGGAATCCATGGAATCCTCATTCAGAGAGTGGTACTTAGGACTCCTTTCCCCCACTCTTATTAAACGACAGTTCGCAGAAGCCATCCTAGTTTGCGCAGCTGAAGAAAGAGGCAGCCGTCAAGTTGGCACTAGTCTAGGGGCTCGGTTTGCAACACCTCCAAAAACCTGGACAGTTGATGGGCGGGGTAAAAATTGTTGCTACCCAAGGGCTCTCCTCATTTCTGTGACAAGCGAGAGGGGCTGAAATGCTTCTCTTTCTCTCTCCCCCTGAAGAGTTTGACTCCCCGAAGGGTTTTGGGGTTTTTTTCAACTAAGCTGCTCAGAGAGACACCACTTTGCACGTCCTCTGCCATCTGCAGCACTCCTCCATGGCACCCCGGATCCAAAGACCTCGTGGTCGATTTCCAACATGTGTCCGGCGGGGAGAAGTTGCTCCTTCTGCCCTTTGCTTACAGCACTCTGACGCCTGGTCCAGACTCACCTATCAACGAGAAGACACAGCTGAGTCGAAGGCCAGGTTAAAAGCAGTGCTTGCAGCTCTGGGGCCCCCGCTCCTCTCTCTGGCACCCACCCCTGCCGCCGCGGGATTTTTGACCAATCAAGAGATGCTCTACAGCCAATTGCAGGCTCTGTTATAAGCTCCCTGGGCAGCGGCAGCAGGCAGTGCAGACTTCTCGAGGCCAGGGAGCACTTTTGGCTCATGGGGGAGGGCGCAGGTAAGTCAATGCTGGCTTCTCCCCCATAGATATAGCCATGCAAATTATAATACCCATCCTCTTGGGGGGAAAAGTGACCCTGGCTGCAGGGCCAGTGCCAGGCTTTTTTGCACACCAGGCAAAGCTACCTTCTGGCGCTCCCCCCCCCCCCAGTGTGCTCACCAATTTTCAAACATAAATGCATTTTAGGAAGAATGAAAAACACAAAGACGAGGATTCCTGCTTGTAGCCAGGGCTGCTCTCCCCATTGTCCTCACCCTGCTTGCTGGCCTCTGCACCCATCAGGGTTCTGTGCCCCTAGGCAGTTGCCTAACCTCATCTTATGGTAGCACCAGCCCTGCCTGGCTGTAGTGACACTTCGCGGGGAAGATTTGGGAGGGAGCCTGGGAGAGAGGGTTGCCAGCTCTGGGTGGGGAAATCCCTGAAGACTTTGTGGGAGGAGTCTGGGGAGGGGTAGGACCTCAGCAGGGTACATGATGCCATAGAGCTGGCCCCCAGGGAGCCTGTCTTGGTCCTCTGGAGATCCGTGGTAATATGGGGAGATCTCCAGGCCCCGCCGGGAGGATAGCAATGGCCGAGGTTCAAGAGGCGTAGGGAACGATTGCAGAGTCATTTGGAGGTGCAGTGACTGAAGAGGAGGTCAGAGGTGCAGCGGCAGTGGCTACTCTTAGTCCTGGACGAGGGTTTCTGGGCGTTCTGGGATGAGAAAGCCGCAGGTGCCCCTTCGAGTAGTGCTGAGATGGTTTCTTCTGATGCGGCGCAAACTCCCCATTGCCCCACTTACTTGTTGGGTTTGGAAACTTGCTCATCACATCGTACTGCTTGGCGAGGACTGGCCTGGGGATGCTGTGGCCCAACAGCAGAAAGTAATAACTATACTTAGATCATGAGTAACCATTGGTAGTGCAGTGGTAGCCAAGGGATGTCTTCTGAGCACTTACCTGACCAGAGCAAAATCCTAAAATGGGGACGACCCATAATAATCCTTTCCTTACTCTTTTACCCTTTTCCTTTCTTCGCAAAAAGAAGAAGAAGAAGAGATTGGATTTATACCCCTCCCTTCACTACCCAAGGGAGTCTCAGAGCGGCTTACAAATGCCTTTCCCTTCCCCTCCCCACAACAGACATCCTGTGAGATAGGTGGGGCTGAGAGAGCTCTGACAGAAACTGCTCTTTTTCAAGAATAGCTGTGCCAGAACTATGGCTTGCCCAAGGTCATCCAGTAGGTGCAAGTGGAAGAGTGGGGAATCAAACCTGGTTCTCCCAGATTAGAGTCCACGTACTTAACCACTACACCAAATACTCTGAAGTATTTTTTTCCTTCTGAAGCTTTATTAAGGGAGATGGGTGTGGCTTCACTGAGCTTTCCCCCCAAACTATTTATGTATCGATTTGAAACATTTATTAGCCAGCTTTCTGTCTTGCAGAACTCAAGGTGGCTTACAATAGAAATCCGGGATGTGGAAAGGACTACCCGGACTCCTGAAAGCTGAGGGCTGTTGCTGTGGTGCTGTCTGCTGCATATTTAAATAGGATTAATATGCTGCTTGCCTAGAACAAAATGAAGCGTTTTGTGTGGAACATAAGAACATAAGAAAAGCCAATGTTGGATCAGGCCAATGGTCCATCCAGTCCAACACTCTGTCACACAGTGGCCAAAAACACCAGGTGCCCTCAGAAGGTCCAGCAGTGGGGGCAGGAAGCCCTCCCACTGTTGCCCCCCCCCAAACACCAAGATTACAGAGCATCACTTGCCCCAGACTGAGAGTTCCTATGTATCCTTTGCGGCTAATAGCCACTGATGGACTTCTGCTCCATATGTTTGTCTAATTCCCTCTTGAACCCGTCCATGCTTGTAGCCGCCACCACCTCCTGTGGCAATGAATTCCATGTGTTAATCACTCTTTGGGTGAAGAAGTACTTTCCTTTTATCTGTTCTAACCCGACTGCTCAGCAATTTCATCGAGTGCCCACGAGTTCTTGTATTGTGAGAAAGGGAGAAAAGGACTTCTTTCTCTACCTGCTCTATCCCATGCATAATCATATAAACCTCGGTTATGTCACCCCTCAGCTGTCATCTCTCCAAGCTAAAGAGACCCAAGCGCTTCAACCTTTCTTCATAGGAAAAGTGTTCCAACCCTTTGATCATTTTAGTTGCCCTTTTCTGCACTTTTCCCAATGCTATAATCTCTTTTTTGAGGTGTGGCGACCAGAACTGTGCACAGTACTCCAAATGAGGTCGTACCATCACTTTATACAGGGGCATTATGATACTGGCTGATTTGTTAGCTATTCCCTTCCTAATAACCCCCAGCATAGCATTGGCCTTTTTCATTGCAGTCACACACTGTCTTGATATTTTCATTGAGCTATCCACTACGATTCCAAGATCTCTCTCTTGGTCAGTCTCTGCCAGTTCAGACCCCATCAACGTGTATTTATAGTTAGGATTTTTGGCTCCAATTTGCATCACTTTGCACTTGGCCACATTAAACGCCATTTGCCACGTTGATGCCCACTCGCTCATCCTTGACAGATCCCTTTGGGGTGCCTCACAATCCTTCCTGGTTCTCACCACTCTGAACAACTTTGTGTTATCTGCAAATTTAGCCACTTCACTGCTTATTCCCAATTCCAAATCATTAATAAACAAGTTAAAAAGCATCGGACCAAGTACTGATCCCTGCGGTACCCCACTGCTTACCTCCCTCCACTGAGAAAATTGCCCATTTATACTCACTCTCTGTTTCCTTTTAATTAGCCAGTTTTTGATCCACAAAAGGACTTGTCCTTTTATCACATGACTTACTTAGCTTACTTAGGTGCCTTTGATGAGGAACTTTATCAAAAGCTTTCTGGAAGTCAAGGTAAACAACATCTATTGGGTCCCCCTTGTCCACATGTTTGTTTACTTCCTCAAAGAACACTAACAGGTTAGTGAGACAAGATCTTCCCTTACAGAACCCATGCTGAGTCTTCCTCAATAGATTTTGTTCATCAGTGCGCCTACTAATTTTCCCCTTAATAACAGTTTTCACCAACTTACCTGGTATTGACGTCAGACTGACTGGCCTGTAATTTCCCAGATCTCCTCTGGGACCCTTTTTAAAGATAGGAGTGATATTCGCTACCTTCCAGTCCTCAGGAATGGAGGCAAATTTTAAGGAAAGATTACATATTTTTGTCAGGAGATCCACAAGTTCACATTTGAGTTCTTTTAGAACACTTGGATGTATGCCATCTGGGTCTGGTGATTTATTTGTTTTTAAGATGTCTATCAGACGTAGGACCTCCTCTCTTGTCACCTCAATCTGACTCTGGTCTTTCAACCCGCCTCCCGAAATCAGTGGTTCTGGAGTGGACAGGCACTTCTCATCTTCCACAGTGAAGACAGAGGCAAAAAATGCATTTAGCTTCTCAGCCATTTCCCTATCATCCTTCACTACACCTTTTACCCCTTGGTCATCCAAGGGCCCCACTGCTTCCCTGGCTGGTTTCCTACTTCTAATGTATTTGAAGAAAGTTGTATTGTTGGTCTTTATGTTCTTTGCGATATGCTCCTCCTATTCCCTTTTTGCCTGCCTGATCACAGACTTGCATTTTATTTGCCACAGCCTGTGTTCCCTTTTATCAGCCTCACTGAGACTAGCTTTCCACCGCTTAAAGGAATCCTTCTTACCTTTTACAGCTTCCATTACTTTGTTAATCATGCAGGCTTTTTTCTATACCTATTTGTGCCTTTCCTAACCTGCGGTATATATTTTCTCTGAGCCTCTAGGATTGTAATTTTAAATAGTCTCCAAGCTTCCCCAGTGGTTTTGGACCCTTTCTACTTTTTCTTTCAGTTTTCTCCTCACATATCCTCTCATATCAGAGAAGTTACCCCTTTTAAAGTTAAAACTGGTTGTGTCAGTCTTTTTGGGCCACTCCCTATTTATACAAATGTTGAACTCAATAACATTATGGTCACTGTTCCTAAGCGGTGCAATCACCAAACTTGAGATAGAAATTATTTTTAAACCGGGGGCATATCTGGAGGAGGTGAATGATTTATGCCCCCAAATTACAAATAAATCTGGTTTTGGGGCATGGAGTACCCACAAATTCCGTGCAGTTATGCATTAAAATTGTTTGTGTAAGGGTAACTTAATAATTGATGGCAAGATAGGGATTCCAACAATAAACACCTTATGTATACAATTTGTTCAGTCCTTATTGATATGTGATCAGTATAACCCTTAAAAGTAAATGGATGTTTTTATAACTTGCTGTAAGTCTAGGTTGTTGTGATGTAAAATCCAAAAACCTAGAATATAATGCAGCCAAATGACACAGAATAGTGTGTCAGTTCTCCACAACTCTTTATCAGACTGGCTGTTACCAATGGTTTTTTTTTTTAAGTTTTAAAAGAATTTTGGTGAAGGAAAATGCTTCCAGACAAGTTAGGTCCTGGTCAAGCTTTTGTGTTAGGCACCGAGCTGATTAAAGTGATGCTGGTTTTAAGTCACACACCCAGCTCTTTCGGGCAAGAGACAATCAATCAGTTATACCCCATAGAAAAACTATATCCACCAAATGTTGCTAATATATCTCTGAACTGGCAAGACTCAAAATCCGTTTTTGGAAGAGAGCACCTGGAAGTGATTTTGCTAATAATGTGATATGGCCCACTTTGAAGGTTACCTGGAATTAACAAAGGTGTTGCCTTTATTGTATTTGTAGAAGAAGGAATCCATCTATGGAGGTGTAGACCAGGGTCCCCAGTGTGGCACCCATGGGTATTGTGGTGCCCACTGATGCATTTTCTGGGGCCTGCTAAGTGTTTTAAGAAAGTGAATGGGGCCTGGTGGAACTTTTGGCCAACAAGACTTCTGATTGGCTGTTAGAGATCTGATTGGCTGTGCAGATTAAAAAAACAAATGTACGTTGCTTTAGCATCAGCTGCCATCATGGCACAAGGATCTTCACTGAATTACTGAGGGTAGGCTGTATGCATGCAAGAAAATATTTAAAAACAATATGTATATTATGAAAGGCATCCTGTTAAACATAGCTTCTTAATGAAGTATTACTATTGGAGCTGTGCATAACCTCACTCCCTGACATTTTGTTATTGGCTCTGCCTCCTGCAGCAGCCATTTTGTGATTGGCTATGCCTATCTGTGTCAGAATTCTGAAAGTGCCCACAGATTCAAAGGGTTTGGAGACCCTGACGTAGACCAATCCTAACTGGAGAGCTAGATTACAACTAGTAAGAGCACTCGAGAGTGTTCATAATTTATTGATTGGGAATTACAAGTGGGGAACATGGACTGTAGCATCAAAATCACCACTGTCTTTTCAGAGCTTCTTAAGAGAACAGGAGAAAGAATAAAATTAAGTCATAGATTTAATGAACAGCAACACACTTAAAATGGCAGAACAAAGTTTGAGGCCACTGGCACCTTCAAGACCAACAACATTCAGTGCTTAAAACAAAAAAGATAGAAATCTTACCAAAGCCTATTTCTGATCACAATCCCTTGTTGTGGACTTCGAGACAGGGAGAAAAACAACAGAGATGGAGATTAAATGAAGAACTCTTGGATAATAATGAAATAACAAATAAAATACAAGAAGACACAAAAATTTATTTTCAAATGAATTTACACCAAGAAACCAAGCCACAAGTCGTATGGGATGCATATAAGGCTGTAATGTGCAGAACATTGATATTTTTAAACAATAAAGAGAATAAGAGAAAGAAAGAACAACAGAATAGTATTATTCAAGCAATTGAATCAAAGGAGAAATAATTAAAGAAAAGACCTGGAAGAAAGAAACTTCAAAGAGAAATACAATTCCTACAAGATCAACTAAAGGCTATTTTGAACCAAGAAATATATTGGAATTTTTAAAAGCTGCAGCAAAAATCTTTTGAAGGTGCAAACAAACCTGGAAAATATTTGGCATGGCAATTATAAAAAAGAAGAGAAAACAAGATTATAAGTAAAATTGTGACAGATAAAAAAGAAATAATGGACATCAAAGGAATAAAAAGAGAATTCTTTAAATATTATGCTAAACTTTTTCAAAAAGTGACAGTAGACCAAAGTAAAATTTCAGAATATTTACAAACATTGGGAATACCTAAACCAACTGAAAAACTTAAAGAAATGTTGAATAGCCCTATTACAATTCAAGAAATACAGAGGGCTATTGAAGAGTCTAAATTGGGAAAAGCACCAGGGCCAGATGGCTTTTCGGCTAAATACTATAAGAAAATAAAGGGATGTCTTCTGCCAGTTTCGGAACTTTTGTTAAATGAAATAAGAGCTACAGCTGAGATATCAGATTCATGGAAAGGGGCAACAATATAACTGATTCCAAAAGAAGGACAGAATCTATCAGATGTCAAGAATTACAGACCAATCTCTCTACTTAATAATGACTATAAATTTTTTGCGAAAATATTAGCAGAGAGACTGAAAGAAAATTTAAAGGAAACGATACAACAAGAACAAGCAGGTTTTTTGCCAAATCGCCAAATAAAGGATAATTTACGAACAGTCCTTGATGCAATTGAATACTATGATAAACATTCTGACAAAGAGGTAGGTTTTTTCTGTCTAGATGCAGAAAAAGCCTTTGACAACTTAAACTGGGACTTCATGTTTGCAGTATTGGAGAAATTACAAATTGGAGAATTTTTGCTGAATATGATTAAATCGATATATACTGAACAGAAGTCATCGATTATAATTAATGGCAAAAAGACTGATTATTTTAAAGTTCAAAAGGGAACAAGACAAGGTTGCCCACTTTCACCATTGTTATTTATTTGGATTCTTGAAATTTTGCTTTGGAATGTAAAAGACAATAAGGAAATTAAAGGTTTGTCAACTAAAGGATTTTCTTTCAAGAATAGAGCGTTTGCTGATGATGTGATGTTCATAACTGAGGAACCTATGACTACTTTACCACTTTTATTGCAAAAAATTAAAGACTTTGGACATCTTGCAGGTTTTTATGTTAATAGAAGGAAATCAAAAGTGATGTGTGATATGTCAAGCAAAAAGCAGTTGGAATTACAAAACTTAATAGACTGTGAGGTGGTGAAAAAGACTAAGTATTTAGGTATTGACTTAACTGTGAAAAACATTGACCTCTTTAAAAATAATTATGAGAAGTTATGGACACAAATTTCACACGACATTAATAAATGGAATACTCTAAACTTATCACTACTGGGTAGAGTTGCTACAGTTAAATTGAACATATTGCCAAGACTAATGTTTCTATTACAAACAATACCAATCGTGAAAGACTTTAAAGCCTTTAAAACATGGCAAAGAGAACTTTCAAAATTTGTCTGGGCAGGAAAAAAACCAAGAATAAAAATGAAAATAATGTGTGATGCAAAGGAAGTTTTCAACTGCCAAATTTAAAGCTATACCATGATGCGGGCTGTTTGCCGTGGCTAGAATCATGGATCTCTTTAAAAGACAGAAAACTATTAGCACTTGAAGGACATGATTGTCCATTTGGTTGGCATGCGTATTTGTACTATAATAAAACGAAGATGGACAATATGTTTAAGCATCACTATGTGAGGAGAACTTTAATAGATACATGGTTTAGATACAAGAATTTTTTTCCAGCAGAAAAGCCTCTGTGGATTGTACCAGCAGAAGTAATAAAACCTTTTTCAAGCTTTAAAGGACAAGACTGGTTGAAGTACAGAGACTTGCTAAAAATTGAAAATAATGAGTTTGTATTGAAAGAAGAAAATCAGATGGATTTTAAATACAGTTGGCTGAGGTATAGACAGATTTATGATCTATTTAAGACAGATAAAAAATGTGGGGGTTTCAGAAAGAAAATTAATGAGATTGAACAGGTTTGGGAGGAAGGTGGAAAAAAACTGATTTCAAAAATGTATAAAATTTTGCTGAAATGGTATAATGCAGATGAACTTGTAAAAGAACAAATGATAAAATGGGCAATTAATATGAACAAAGAAATAGCTATGTCATCTTGGGAATATTTGTGGAAAAATGCTATGAGTATTTCTACTTGTTATAATCTAAAAGAAAATTGTTTTAAAATGTTGTATAGATGGTATATGACTCTGATAATAATAGATACAATACAAGCAACCTTTAAATACTACAGCCTAGATGCAAGTCAAAGTCCTGCTCTTGCACAGACAAAGTTAGCAATTCTCTCTCCCGCTTCCTCCAAGAGCTGGAAGACCTATTGAAGCAGTGTGTGACACAGCATCCTTGGGGGTATTTAAAATTTAATTATTGTAGCTAATGTATACTGCATAATGTGAAATAAGATCCATTTCAAAAAATAAAATGGATCCTGGCAGCATAAAGACTAGCAGGTTTATTATGGCATGAGCTTTTGTGAATTAGAACATGCCTCATCAGATTTATGTACATGATTTTACAGATTATGTACATTATGTACAGATCCATAACATTGTTAACGGTGGGGTCACAAGTCAATGAAATGCCAGAAGTGTCTATTGACAAGATAAGCAAAGTGTTTGTTCTCTTCAGCAGTAAATTATAACTATTTGTTTTTTGCTATAACAGATGCACAAGGGTTCCCACTGGAACACATGGTAGGAGTTTATTTAGAGAGCAAGCCTAAGCACATCTACTCAGAAGTAAGTCCTTGTTTATTTAGTGGGAAAGTATACTCAGAAATTGCAGCATTGGTAGCTTACTTGTTAACCTTTCCTGCAACGAGCATAGGCGTCAACTTCAGGGGGGCTTGGGAGCTCATGCCCCCCTGAATTTAATGAGCCCCCCCCGGGGGCAACCAGTGCCAATTCAAAACTTTCCTGCAGCTTGCTCTGTGCTGTTTCCAGCATCTTGGCCATCTCCTATTTTCTGGTTGAGAAGAGGAGAGAAAGAAAGTATTCCTTTGATTGGCTGAGGGCTCCTCCTGTGGGAAAGGAGGAGGAGGGAAAGACCTGGGGGGGGATGGAGTAGGTAACTCTTTGAAGACTAGCAATGTTTTCTTCCTGTCCCAATGTTTATGTTCTGGAGACTTCCAGGATGCCTGCATTCTCCCCCTCCCATGCCCCCCCCCGCCAGCCTGGGCACTGAGCTCCAAAGTGAGGACTTTGCAAAAGAATGACACAACCTTGAAGCTGCCTATGTCTGGGGTCACTTCTTGCCACCTAATAAAAATTAAGGCAGTACTCCCCCCCACCCGTTTATCCTCCCTGCAGCTCTGTGAGGTGTTGATTCTCTCACTCAGATGCTTTGAGATAAGAACGGTCTTTTTTGTTAATTATCTCTGCTTTTAATTTTCTGAAAGAGTTCTTTAGAGATGCCCAGTTAAAGGCTTTCACCAGGTTATGTGAATGAAAGCTTCCAGCTTTCTTTTAGTTTTTCTTGCTGTTTTTTTTTTTAAAACCTGACCGGTTTTGTTATGTGTTGGATAATGAAAAGCATGCATGAGGTTGTGATGCAAATCTGAAGTAATTATTATTTTTTTGGTAATTTTTGAATTGATTTTATAAACTACAAAACTACTAAAATCACTACATTAACTAAAATAACCTAATCTTCCCTAAGGTATACAGAAGTAAAAAAAATATTTGTTAAGTCCTTATTTCAATTAATTCAAGAAAATCTTTTGTCCCGGGTCCTCCCAAGACTCCTGGGGCTCCCGGGAAGCCACAGGGGTGGCGACTGGCAGGGAAGCAAGGGAGCCCCCCCTCCCCATCCCGAGGAGAGCCAGGTGCACCTGGAGCCAACGTTGGGTCAGCAACCACTAGGAAGCAGGAGCGGAGAACAGCCGGCACAACGGCAATGACAGCTGGAGGGCCTGGGGCCGGACGAGCCCACGGATGGCCATGGGAGTTGCAGCAGGGTGTGGAAGAGACCACAGGTGCCAACAGCAGTGTTAACGCAATGGCAGAACTGCTGTGTGTGACCGGGGCCGACGGAGGCGTGTGCGGTGGAAGCAGCAGGGAGGAGGAAGGGGCCAGAAAGCAATGAGGGCGAGCGTCCTTGTATTTACTGGGGGCGGGGCTTGGGCAGAGGTGAAGCCGGGAGAACTCAGCAGAGAATAAAAAGGAGGGAATGTCAGTATACTGTAATGTATTAGATGCAAGATGACAGCTACTGGAATGTAGATGGTAATGATCTAAACTGATAGATGCTGGATCACATGATTGGGGTCATGTGGGCTTGAGTTGCATCAGCCACAGTGAGTCAGCACTGTGTCCTGATGGGATGAACTATGGATATATTGACTGCTTGTATTCTGCTAGTTTTTCTCTCTTATGTTGGATTGCCAAGCAGAGCATTCTGTCAGTCTGTACAGCATTTATGAACTATTTTCTTTTATAAATAAATTCACAGTAAATATTTGCACCAGACAACTTGCTGTCATTGTAGCCTCATTCTACACTTGATACGACACACCGTCAGGGTTATGGGCCCAGTCTATGGCGCTATAGTGGCAAGCAGTGGAGGTAATCGGTGCTGAGCTGTGGAAGTTTTGCCTGAAAGGTTGGTGAACTTCGGTGGCAGCAGAAACAGTGGATGTCTGCAGACGGAATTAAGACAGAGGCAGAGACAGAGGCAAGCGGCAGCTTATCTTTCTTCGGTGTGGAGGAGATAGAGGATATCGCCCAGCTGTTTAAGCAGAGTGACTCAGAGGAGTCGGAGGACAACGTCCAGCCGTTTGACCGGGAGAAGCAGAGTGAGTACAGCGTGGCTTTAGCACCAGCTGCTGTGTTTGTGGAGAAACGGACCTATCAAAATTATTCAGTATGGTCTCTCCGGATGAAACATTTCCTTGTTAAGGAAGGGCTCTGGACATATGTTTCAGCTCCCCCAAATGCTCCTACAGCAGAGGAGGCGACAAAGATTGAGAAGGCACTTGCTTTAATTGTGCTTAGTGTATCAGACGAACAATTAGTTTATGTTTCCGGCAAAGACACTGCAAAGGCAGCATGGGATAGTCTTGCAGCTGTTTATGTTCAGAGGACTTCTGGCAGTATTGTCTCTTTAATGAGAAGGATGTATAAAACTGTCATGACTGAAAACCAGCCGGTGAGAGAGCATTTGAATTTGCTCACAGAATGTTTTCAGCTCCTAGCGGAAAGAGGTAAAGAAATCCTTGAAGAAGATAACGTTTACATAATCTTGTGTTCGTTGTCATCACGTTATGATCCACTTGTGTCGGCTTTGGAAGACCTTGATCCTGCGGCCTTAACTATGGATTACCTGTGTGGAAGATTGATTCAGGAGGACGACAAGCTGAATCAGCGTCGACAGGCAATTGGAGCCAGCTCATCTGGGAATCGTGCCAGCAACTCCGGGAGTGGAGCCAGCTCTTCTGGGAATCGAGCCAGCCCCAGCAGGTGTCGAGCTGCAGTGTCGGAAGGTGATTTTTCGCAGTTGCCAGCCCAGCAAACTTTTGCTTTGAAAACACGCAGATGTTTTAAGTGTGGGTCGACTCGGCATATCCAGAAATATTGCAACCAGGGAAAGTGTCCGGCCACCAACGTACACAAGGATGGAGGCAGGACTACATCTAGAGATGTGGCTAAGCTGCAAGCAACTTTGGTGACGGCAAATGAGAACTTTGTTCCAGACATTTGGGTCCTTGACTCTGGAGTGTCTCAGCATTTTGCTCGTGATAAGAACTTGCTGTCTGATATGCAGCCAGCTAACCTGGACCATGTAAGTCTGGCAGACGGGGCACCAGCAGCAGTGGATGGGCAAGGGAAGGCATTCTTTCCTAGTCTAAATTATACATTTAATAATGTGTTGTGTGTCCCTAGTTTGGAGCATAATTTGCTCAGTGTCAACGCGTTGACTAAAGCAGGGTTCACTGTGATGTTTGACAAGGTGCAAGGTGCTATAAGCAGGGGGGAAAATGTTCTTGCTCAGGGAAAAGTACAGAATGGTGTTTATGTGCTTGAAAATGAGTCCGGGCAAGTTCAGTCTGTTTTAAGCAACAACCCATTACATAATGAATGCATCCATATTTACCACAGAAGATTAGGGCACATGTCATTTGACACATTAAGTAAAACTTTTGCTTGCTTAGGAGAAAACAAGCACAAGAAATGTCAAACCTACCTTGATTGTGATGTGTGTAAATGTAGTAAATCACAGGCTTATTCTGTGGCGAAGGCCAGTGACAGAGTTTCACAAAGACCCTTAGAATTGGTACATGCTGACGTTATTGGTCCATATCCAGACAGCGTGTCAGGTAAAAAATATGGTATTTTGATTGTGGATGATTTCTCACGTTTCTGTTGGGCTTATCCGTTAGATAAGAAATCCCAGGTGTGTGAGACAATTAAGAAATGGGCTAGAAGCATGCAGAAGCAATTAAATCAAGAAGTGGTGTTTTTTCAAACTGATTTCGGGGGTGAGTTTATGTCTCAAGACCTGAAAAACTGGTTTACATCCCAGGGAATTAAACACAGAATTGCAAACACAGCAACTCCCCAGGAGAATGGGATTGCTGAAAGGAGGGCAGGAATTATACAAACAGTAATGCACTCCATGTTAAACGATTCTGGTTTACCAAAATATTTGTGGGCAGAGTGTTTAAGGTGTGCCACTTATACAGTAAACAGAGTATTTTGTAAAGCTATTAATGATATTCCTTTTAAAGCCCTTTATGGGAAAGAGCCATCTTTACAGCACATGAGGGTTTTTGGATCCAAGGCTTGGGTCAACATTCCACTGAAGCAGAGGCGTAAGGGTGGTCCTAGAGCTCGTAAGCTTACGTTTTTAGGATATCAAACTGGAATGAAAGTGTACAGATTTATTGATGATAAAAACGTGTTAGTGTTTAGTAGATCTGCCAAGTTCTGTGAACATGCAAATTGGTCAAAAATCCATTCAAATGAGATTCCAGAACAAATCATGTTACCTGTGTCAGAAAGTGCTGGAGGGGATCAGGAGATTAGACAGGAGGATTTTTCTGAAGCACAAGTATCCAGTCCAGATCAGGATTCTAGACAGATACCAAGGGTTTCCAGCAGGTCAACAAAGGGAATACCGCCCCAGAGGTATGGCATTAATGTTGTAAGTGTAAAAGTGCCAAACAATTACGCTGAGGTGTTATCTATAGAACAGCTGGAGCAGCAAAATGCATGGCTTCATGCCATGGAGGCGGAGTATGAGTCACTAAGATTTCACAAGGTATTCTCAAATGCTGTTTTGCCAAATGATATGGAAGCGATTGGTTGCTGTTGGTTGTACAAATTAAAACAAATGCCTGATGGTAAGACTCAGTATAAGACGCATTTGGTAGCAAGGGGGTTTAATCAAATTGAATGCCTTGACTACGATGTTTTTTCTAGTACTGTGCGCAATGAGACCATCAAGGTAGCACTTTCATTAGCATCTGTCAGGGACATGCACGTAAACCATCTAGACGTTGAGACTGCATACTTGAATGCCCCCATTAGAGAGGAACTATACATGCAGCAGATCCCAGGGTTTCACATCGGTGATGATGGTACTGTTCTAAGATTACACAAGGTACTTTATGGTTTAAACCAAAGTGGCCATGAATGGTGGCAATGTCTCAGCAATACATTAACTAAATATGGATTTGTGCAAAGCGTTGCTGATCCTTGTTTATATAGTGTAAAGGTGCAACATAAATTTTGCTACGTGCTCGTGTTCATGGATGATATTTGTTTCATTTATGATTCACAACAGTAACTGTCATGGTTTGTGGAAATTTTGCAACGTGAGTTCAAGATAAAGGATTTGGGCACAATTCAAAATTATCTTGGGGTTCAGATCTCCAGAGATCAGCAAGGAAATTTTGTATTAGATCAGGAGGTAAAGATCCAAAAATTGCTGGAAAAGTATGGCATGACTGAGGCCAATCCAGGACAAGCTACTGAGGACAAGCTACTGCAAAGAGCCAAATGATCCTCTTTTTCCCTATAAAGAAGTGTATCAGTCCTTAGTAGGTTCCTTGTTATATTTGGCTTGCTCTACCAGAGCTGATATTCCTATTGCTGTGCACTGGTTGTGTCAACATTGTAATTGTCCATACCAGAAGGATTGGGTTGCAGCAAAATGTGTTCTAAAATATTTAAAGGGAACAGCATCTCAAAAGCTTGTGTTAAATGTGAATAAAAATGATGAATGTATTTATGCATACTGTGATGCCAGTTGGGGAGACAGACCAGATTTGAAGTCTACCTCAGGTTATACTATTTATGTTTATGGTGCCTTAGTAGGATGGAAGTCAATTAAGCAGACGCATGTGGCCACCAGCTCATGTGAGTCAGAGTTTTCTGCAATTAGTGACGTAGTGATTCAGCTGGAGTGGTTCCACCAACTGCTACAGGATTTCAACATGCAAAGTAAGCTTCCGATAAATGTTCTCTGTGATACTTCTGCAGCGAAGCAATTAGTGCAGAGTCAGGGAGTGAGAACAAGGAGCAAACACATAGGCATAAGGTACCAAAATGTGAGAACTGCTGTGAGTAAAAATTTCATTAGTTTACAGCAATGTATGTCAGATGAAAATGTTGCTGACATGTTCACCAAATGTTTGTGTGCAAACTGATTCAATGTATTAAAATGTATGTTAAGCATTTATTAAGCTGCATCTTGGGAGGCGTGTCAGTATACTATAATGTATTAGATGCAAGATGACAGCTACTGGAATGTAGATGGTAATGATCTAAACTGACAGATGCTGGATCACATGATTGGGGTCATGTGGGCTTGAGTTGCATCAGCCACAGTGAGTCAGCACTGTGTCCTGATTGGATGAACTATGTATATATTGACTGCTTGTATTCTGCTAGTTCTCTCTTATGTTGGATTGCCAAGCGGAGCATTCTGTCAGTCTGTACAGCATTTATGAACTATTTTCTTTTATAAATAAATTCATTGTAAATATTTGCACCAGACAACTTGCTGTCATTGTAGCCTCATTCTACGCTTGATACGACACACCGTCAGGGAATAGGAGCCGATGAGGAGGGAAACAGGACAGCCGGAGAAGGCGAGACAGTGAAAGCCAGGAAAGTCATGAAAGAGAGAGAGAAGCGTGCCTGAAGCAGGCTTGTTCCTGGGCAAAGGAGGGGAAGGTGATGCAAACCCCTCCCCCCGTTGCCACATCTGAGGCTCTTCCTAAAAGCCTAGGTTCCCTCCTGAGGACCCGGCTCCGTCTCTGCCCGGCCGGCCCCCGTGAAGGTTACTCCAGGGCAAACCCCCCCACAGGTCAGCAACAGAGAGGTAGAGACGCGATCCTAAGAGGCTGCTGCCATACCCTACCAGCCGGGGGCGCACCCCCACACGCCCACACGGAGCGTGATAAGGTGGTGGAGGAGGCAGGCACTTCTGACCCATTGATGAGGCCCGCCCCACGGTTACCAGTGCCAGCTGGGTGGTGCCCACCATCCCAGAGGACCGATGCCCATAGCCTGCTGACATGCAGCCCAGCAGGGTCCTCATCAGATGAATCCCCGGAATCTGACGACAGTCAAACAAAAGCTCCACGGAGTGCGCCCCCTTCCAGCCTCCTGATGGATCTCACACCATTTGGGCAATGGATGGCCGATCATCAGGCTCAGCTGTTGCGAGAAGTGTTGCAGCAGCAGCAGCAAGCTCAAGCCGCCCTGATGCGTGACCTTCAACAAATGGTGGCCATGGGGCAGGCCCCCGGGGGAGGCCAGGCCCCACACACTCAAAGCCCCTGGCCGCCACTGACAGAGTTGGGGCTTTCCTTTGAGAGTGCAGCGGAAGCCGCCCAGTGGCCAGCCGATCACTGGGCTTTTCTTCTCAGTCCCTACCTCACAGGCGACGCCCAGGCTGCCATGAAGGCACTTCCAAAAGCCGAGGCCGCCAGCTACACGTAGTTGAAGGCCGCCATCCTCGACTGCTATGGAGTGACGCCAGAAGTGCATTGACAGTGGTTCCGGTCAATGACCCTGTCCCCAATGGGTCGCTGTAATGTCTGTTGTTAAAGAGGAGGCCCACAGATACAGCACAGTTCAAGTTCTCAGTAGCCTTTATTCAGTATCTTCATTAATAACAAAGTAAGCCCCGACCTGCAGGGAGGAAGGCTTAATAAACAGGGAGAGGGAGGGGTGCCTCTATTATTCCTTCCAGGTGTGGAAACAATTCAAATCTGTCTTAAAGAGATACACCACATCTCCTTCTCATAGTTAACATTATAATATTTAAATAACATTATAATATTTAAAACAATAGTTAACTTTAAAATCCATATCTTTCAGGACAAAACACTGATCTCCCATGTGCTGTAATGTATATTGGTTGCCTATTTTGTTCTAATACCTCCCTATTTTTTTCTATTCCCTTCTCTCTCTTCAAAATTTCCTCTACTATCCCCCTCTTTTTGAACTTTGAGCCTCCGTCTGTTTCTTGTATAAACATGGCCATCAGCTGTCACCACCTGATATGCTTGAGGTTGCTCACGCCTGCACATGACCCTGGCTGGTGTCCACCCCACCCGCGTTTCCATCCATACTTTCTCATTTTCTTTCAATGGTCTGAGTGGTTTTGCTCTTTGATCATAATAATATTTCTGTTACCCCTGTCGTTTCTTCAGGTCCTCTCTCACCCCTACTGCTACTTTGGGTTGTAGCATCTCTGTTGTAATGGGCAACTTAGTTCTCAGTTTTCTTCCCATGAGTATCTCTGCTGGGGAATACCCCATATCTGTTATCGGTGTGTTTCTATACTCTAAAAGTGCTATATGCGGATCTATGCATGTCTCTTCAGCCTTTTTCAGCACATGTTTTATTGATTGAATTGTCCTCTCTGCCATTCCATTTGACTGTGGATACCCCGGTGTACTTAAACTCTGCTCGAAACCCCATTCCCTGGCAAACTGTTGAAATGCCCTGCTAGCAAAGGGTACATTATCACTAACGACTACTCTGGGTATCCCATGTCGAGCAAATAGTGACTTAAGCTTACCTATTACTGTACTTGCTGTTTTATCTACTATCTGCACCACCTCTGGGTATTTTGAGAAATCGTCCACTACCAGGAGATATGGCCTAGAGCCATACTCAAAGATATCTATTCCTACTTTTTCCCATGGCAATTCAGGTACTTCAAGGGGAATCATTGGTTCTTTTTGATTCCTTGCAGACATATTCATACATACAGTACACTGCCCTACCATTATTTCTATATCTCTATTCATGCCGGGCCAATACATAATTTCTTTGGCCCTCACCTTAGTCTGTTGTATACCCTGATGAGACTCATGAAGTAAAGTTAGCATTTCCCGTCTATAGATTGCTGGTATGACTATCCTCTCTCCTGCATAGCAAACCGCATCTTCCCATCGTAAGACATCTTTTACTCCCCAGAATGGTTTCACCAACATCGGGACATCTTTTAAATATCTTGGCCATCCCAGAATCACCACTTCTGCAAGGGCCTGAAGCTGTCTATCCTGTTGTGTTGCACCACGTATTGCCGCCACCCAATCCGTTTGCATCATTATGGCATTTACGTCATAAATCACCTTTTCATCTTTCACTCCTTCCTCATCACTAACAGGAGGATCTACCACAGCTCATGACAAGGTATCAGCAATATACATGTTCTTACCAGGAACATACCCCACTTCCATTTGATTGCAGCTGCAATAACATATGCTGAAGCCTAGCTGGTGCATTCCCTATTGGTTTTTTAAATATGGCTTCAAGTGGCTTATGGTCCGTTTGAACCTGGACCATTTTACCGTATACATATTGATGAAACTTTCTCATTGCATATAACACTACCAATAATTCCTTTTCGATCTGAGCATAATTCTGTTCAGACACAGTAAGTGCTCTAGACGCATACATTACCGGTCTGTCTTGCTGGAGCAGACAAGCGCCAAGACCATTCTGTGAGGCATCTGCCTGCACCGTAACTGGTTTCTCTACATCAAAATACTGAAGATTAGGTGCCTGACACAATTGTTGTTTAATTGCTTCAAAAGCACTCTGCTGTTCAGGCATCCATTGAAACAATGCATTCTTTTTCAGTAAGTTTCTCAGTGGTGCTGTCAATTCAGCCTCCCGTGGAATATATTTTGAGAGATATTGAACAGAGCCCAGAAATCTAAGCACTCCCTGTCTATCTTGTGGTGGGGGCATATCACGAATGGCTCTCACTTTTTCCTCATCTGGCTTAACTCCCTGTACTGTCACTATATGACCCATATGCTTCACTGAGTCTACTCTAAACTGATTTTTTCCCAAATTAAACTTTATGTTCTTTTCCTTTGCTGTCTCCATTACTTGACGTACTATTTGATCATGCTCATCTAAAGTTTTAGCTGCTATTATCATGTCATCCGCTATCATATATACACCTTTTATGTTGCCAAAAATTTCCTCATTTTTTTGCTGAAAAACTTCACTTGATGACTTAAGGCCAAACGGTAAGCGATTGAAGCAATATCTTCCCCAGGGAGTATTAAATGTACATAACTTTGCTGACTCATTATCCAATTTTACCTGCCAGTAACCATCTCTTTCATCCACAATTGTGAAATATTTCATCCCTGCCAATTTACTAAGAATATCATCCATCGTGGGGATGCTATAGTGCTGTCTACAAACCGCTTTATTCAAATACCGCGAATCTAAACAAATCCGCAAATTCCCATTTTTTTTCTGTAATGACCAAACTATTTACCCATTCAGTTGGTCCTTCAACCTTAGATATTATTCCAACCTCTTCCATATGGGCTAATGTATTTTTTAATTTATCAAGGATTATTATTGGGATCTTCCTACAGCCATGTATTACTGGTGGCACAGATTTATCCACATATATATGATGAGTCCCTTCAAATTCCCCGAGACCTTCAAACACTCCTGGGTACCTTGCAAATAAATGATCTAAAGGGTTCAGTTTTCTTCACAACATCTACATGACGAACAAGATCCATTGCTTCACAGGCTGCCCTCCCAAGCAAAGGCATTGCTACCCCATCTATTATATAAAATAGCAGTTCATACATCCCTTTGCTTGTACTACATTCCAACACAACTATGCCCAAAGGCTTTATCTTAGACCCACCATATGCAACCAGGATTGTTTGACTCTCCTTAAGTGAATTGTTGCCTGACAGCTGTTCCAATATTTGGCTAGGCAACACATTAGCTTCTGCCCCTGTATCTAATTTAAATTTAACTGGATACCCTCCCACATTTATATCTGCATACCAGCCTGCAGGTTGCGCCCTCTCTATATTAAATGTCTCGTGACATAACATGCCTATAAACAAACTCTGCACATCATAAACAGCATTTTTCTGTTGTTCACTGCCAGTCCTTCCACTTGCACACGTTCCCTTGCAGACTTTAGCAAAGTGGTTTTTCTTAAAACATCTAAAACAAACTTTTCCAAATGCAGGGCATTTGTATGCCTCATGCATACTACCACATTGCAGACAGTCTTTTACTCAAGCTTTTTCTTGTTTGCCTTTAGGTTGAAATCTTTTCTGTCCAAGGGCTTGCACTGAAATTTCTTCTTCCTGCTGTCTTGCCGTTGTAACCTGATACAGCTGTCTTGAGCCTGTTGTCATTGTTTGTAAACAATTCACAATTGACTCAGCTATTTGACAAATTTCCACAGCCTTTTCTAGCGTCAGCTTTGGTTGTTTCAAGAGTCTTTCTTGTAACGTCACTGGTGCACTAAAAACCAACTTATCCCTTACCATTTCATCACTTGTTAATCCAAACTCACACATCTTCGCTTTAAGCTTAAATTCAGTCACAAATTGCTCCACCTTATCGCCTTGTTGCCAACAGTGATTCCAAAACAAGTAACGCTCATAAAGTACATTCCTTCTTGGATTACACTTCTTTAAACTGTGTAAAAATTTTCTCTATATCATTCGGGCCATCTTCAGAGAAAGTAAAGGTATCATATAAAGCCACAGCTTCTTCACCCACACAGTTTAAGAAAATAGCAATTTGTCGCTTACTTGAAAAATGATCAGCTCCTGTAGCTGTTAAGTAGACACTTAAGTAGACTTCCAATTTTCAGCAAGATTACCTTGTAGTAGAAGCGGAGGAGGCAGTCGGCCAAATTCCATTCTTCTGACACCATGTAATGTCTGTTGTTAAAGAGGAGGCCCACAGATACAGCACAGTTCAAGTTCTCAGTAGCCTTTATTCAGTATCTTCATTAATAACAAAGTAAGCCCCGACCTGCAGGGAGGAAGGCTTAATAAACAGGGAGAGGGAGGGGTGCCTCTATTATTCCTTCCAGGTGTGGAAACAATTCAAATCTGTCTTAAAGAGATACACCACAGTCACCCCCATGTAACAATTGCTGCTTTGTGGGACACCACCACCAGATGACTGAACCCCATGACAGATGATGGTCGGCGTATAATCAAGCAGGTAGTGATCGAGCAGTTGCTGCATATCCTACCACCCCAGACATGACACTGGGTTGCATGCTGGAAGCCCACCCAATTAAGCAAGGCCCAGGAACTTTGGGAAAATTTCCAGGCCACTGATGGGAGTCCCTCGAGGAGAGAGCACCCAGGGAGGAAAGGTGACCTCAGGACTGGGCCGTAACAGCCCCAACATGTCCGGCGGGTGCCCAGCAGACTTGGGAAGCCACAGGGGGTGCACTCGGACCAGGGCCGCTCAGGCTGGTTATGGCCCTCCCCCCAAGAGGATCTGTGATGGGGGAGTGGCAGTGGATGGGTCAACAGCAGAGTGCCTCGGTGTGATGGGGAGGTCCGGACCCCAGGGGCCGCGGTGCCTGCTGACATCAGCCCCTGCTTTGCCTGTGGGCAATGGGGGCACTTCAAGCGGGATTGCCCCATGCGGATGGAGTGTGATATGGGGGGTGAGTACACCCTCCAGGCAGCAGAGATGAGAGAGAGACCGGCAGCTTGGACCATCTCAGTGCAGCTGGCTGGCCGTTCCCTGGAAGCACTATTAGACAGTGGTAGCTCGATCTCTATGATTTTGTCCACCTTGTTACCGCCCGGCCTCCCCATCCAGCGGGAAGCCTCTATCATCTGTTTCCACAGGCATGTGGAACGCTGCCCGGTGGTGGTGGTGCCACTTCAGTACATGGGGCGGTATCATGAAGTCCCACTGGCTCGAATGGCCAAGCTGCCTTGTAAACTGCTCCTGGGAAGAGACGCCCCTGGACTGATGGAGGCCATCGACCAGTTTCATGGGAGGTGCCCCAGGCCAGGGCCAGGGCCCCCACCAGCCCCACCCACCAGGGGACCTGGCGCAGACACCGCTGAGCAGGGCTTGGCCAACCTAGACCCAAGAGAGGACGACCCGATGGGAAACGTAGGCCAAGAGGATGACACCCCAGGGAAATGGGCCACTGACCTGGAATTCCGGCACGCTCAAGACACAGACAAAGATCTGGCAAAGCTCTGTGACCAGGTAGCCTTACAAGAGGGGGAGGTGGTAGACCAACGCAGAGGGCACAGGCTACCCCAGGTGATATCACAAGGGGGGGGGTATGGTACTGGTGGGTGAAGGGGAGGCTAGGCCCCATTGACCAGTTGCTAGCACCCATGTCCTATCAGGAGAACATTATGACCCATGCCCACGAACACCCTTGGGCTGGACATCAGGGGTACACCAACACCATGGCCCGGGTGCTGGCCCATTTTTTTGGCCCTCTATAGCCCAAGACGTTCACGCCTTCTGTTGATCCTGTGCGATGTGCCAACATTTAAATGCCTGGGGGGTCCCACGAGCCCCTCTGAAGCCTATTCAGGTGACAGGAATCCCCTTTGACAAAACTGTGATGGATTTTGTGGGGCCCCTGTCTTGCACTCCATGGGGGGCATGTTATATCCTGGTCATAATGGATTATATGACCAGGTACCCCGAGGCCATCCCCCTCCCCAGTCTGCAGAGCGCAGGGGGGGCTTGAGCCTTGCTTCACTTCTTTGCCCATGTTGGCCTACCTAGAGAGATCCTCACAGACCGGGGATCCCCATTCACTGCCTGCCTTATGCGGCAAATTTGTGATATGCTCCATATCCGTCAACTGTTCACGTCGGTCCACCACCCACAAATGGATGGGTTGGTGGAATGAATGAATCAGACTTTTAAAAATATGCTGAGAAAAGTGTCTCACGACCAACCATCCACCTGGGACCTTCTGTTAGATCCCATAATGTTCGCCTTGAGGGAGACCCCACAGGCCTCTACTGGTTTCGCCCCATTTGAGTTGTTATATGGCTGTAACCCACGGGGAATCTTGGGGCTAGTCGAGGAGCAATGGGCCCGGGGAGTAGTGGAAACGGAAGAGGACATAAGCGACTGTGTCTCCAAACTCAGAGAACGCCTGGAGACACTTCGGCAGAAAGCATACCACAACCTTGAACAGGCCCAACTCCGCCAGAAAGAAAGGTATGACCAGGTGGCTCAGCGCTGGACCCTGCAAATCGGAGACCAGGTGTTGGTGTCTAAACATGTCATGGCACGGTCACATGGGGACCCATGGCAGGGGCCCTTCAGGATAATGAGGGTTTTGGGACCCCTCTCCTATGAAGTGCAGTGCAGAGCTCGGGTCGGGGCCAAGAAGCATGTCCACATTAATGACCTAAAAGAGTGGTGGGAAAGGCCGGGATCCAAGGAGGTGAACTTAGCCACAGACCCCACCAAGCTGCAGGAAGGCCCCCTCCCTTGGTCCACATTGATAGCAGCACCTGAGCAACCACTCCTTGATCCTGGCCTGACACCAAAACAACAGGAGCAGGTGAAAAGGGTAATAGCTCAAGTACCTGGCATTTTCGCTTGGGTTCCCAGGTGCACATCTCTCACCACACATAGAATCCCTACAATGCCGGGCGTGGTGGCTCGTGCCAGGTGGAGGCCTGTGCCTCGCTGCCACTGGGAGGCGATTGGAAAGGAGGTTGAGGAGATGCTCAAACTGGGAGTGATTGAACCATCACAGAGCGCCTGGCGCAGCCTGGTAGTTTTAGTGCCTAAACTCGACAGAACCATAAGGTTTTGCATCGATTATCGGGAAGTCAACCGCATATCGCAGTTCAATGCCTACCCGATGCCAAGCTCGGACATCCTGATTGAACAGCTAGGCCAGGCATGATTCCTGTCAGCAATAGACCTGACAAAGGGTTACTGGCAGGTACCCGTGCACCCCAGCGACCGTGAGAAGATGGCCTTTGCCACTCCACAAGGATCTTTCAATTCCAGCGGATGCCTTTTGGGCTCGTCGGGGCGGCGGCGACTTTCCAACGTCTGGTGGATAAAGCTCTGGCTCAGTGTGAGACCTTTGCCAGAGCGTATATCGATGACATCATCATATGTAGCCCAGACTGGCCTACACACTTGCAACATCTACAACAGGTCCTGGAAGCTCTCAGAGCTGCCAGACTCCACGCTAACCCCGGGAAGAGTAAACTAGGATTCCAGGAATTGCAATACCTGGGGTTTGTCGTGGGCCACGGCCAGCTGTGACCTCTCCCGGAGAAAACGGTCCAAGTGGAACACCACCCCCACCTGAAGACCAAGCGCCAACTATGGCAATTCCTGGGAGTGGTGGGCTATTATAGTAAGTTCATCCCCAACTTCACATCCCTTGCTAGCCCACTGACAGATTCCCTGCGGAAGTCACAGCCCAATACGATCCAGTGGACCTCAGACAAACTCCACGCATTCGCTGCTTTATGCCACAGCCTGGCTACCGACCCGGTGCTGCATAACCCTGACTTCACTAAGCCCTTCCAGGTTCAAACCAACATATCCAAGACAGGTTTAGGAGCCGTACTCACCCAGCAGATTGACGGGGAAGATCGACCGGTAGTGTTCCCCAGCTGCAAACTGCAACCGGCCGAACGACGTTATTCGACGATTAAGAGGCACTCGCCATCAAATGGGCTGTGGGAGCTCTCCAGTATTACCTGACTAACAACCCTTTTACACTAATTGTAGATCATGCCCCCCTACAGTGGATGGACCGAATGAAAATCCATAACCCCCGCATCCTCAGATTGTATGTGTCCCTTCTTCCCTTCCAGTTTATGATCCAGCATTGAGCTGGGAAAGACCACCTGGTGCCTGACTACCTCTCCCGCCTCTACAATGACAGCCAGATGACGACGCCCAGGGGGGTAATGTCCCGGGTCCTCTCGAGACTCCTGGGGTTTCTGGGTGTGAGACTTCTGCTCAAAGTAGTCAAGGATCAGATCTTTGTTGATGAAACACAGTTCTTTATTTCCAATCTCTACATTGGTACAGCTTCTCGGATTATTGTCAGAGATGACACAGATGGCCAAACCAGGTCTATTATACTTTTCTAAGCAGTTTGAATTACCCATAGGTAGCCAATCACTACAAGGGAAAAACGGCGGGCAAAAAGGGGCTCTGGCCGTTTGCTTCCCACAGGAAAGAAAGTGAGGTGTCAAGTTGTAAATTTCCCCTTCCCAACCAGACCCTTCAGATGTTACCAGTTCACATAACAATCCATGGCCTCGAGGCTTTCGCACATTGATAAGAGATGAGACTTGTCCTCCCTTAGAGTCTCAGCCGAGATGAATGGAATGCGGAGGTAGGAGTGTGAGAGGCCCATTGTTCCCATGCTTTGAAGCTGACATCCTCCCGCTTTGACAGTTACACAAACCAGGCCGGTCAGGGTCATAAACCTGGGGTTACACATTCTACATACATGCTAATACATACTGGCCAGAATGAGGGGTACACGACAGGTGTTCATGAAGGTATACATACAGTACTATAGAAAAGCAAAGTAGCAAACACAAAGTGAAACAGGGCTGTAAGTAGCAAGATACATTGTCTGAATCAGCAGATTCTGACACTCTGGCACCCCAAAAATACATCTATCCGGGCTTGTCTGGGAACCTTTTATGGAAAGCTTTAACTAGTCTAGGAGCATGCACATTTTCAGAACGAACTCACTCGTTTTGTTCTGGGCCAAAGTCAAGCCATCTAACTAAATAATATAAGTGGCCCCTACGCAGCTTAGAATCAAGAATCTCAGAAATTTCAAAATGGGGTGCCTCCCCCTTCATCAGTGGAGGAGGTGTCGGAGGAACTGGATGCCATGTATTCGGCCCAGGATTCTTCTTCAGTAAGCTGAAATGAAAAACAGGATGCACAGAACTCAGTGATTTGGGCAATTCTAATTCAAAAGACACATCAGAGATTTTGCGCAACACCTTGTAAGGGCCCACAAATTTCCACCCCAGTTTTCTGCTGGGTTGCAGTCCGTGTATGTTCTTGGTAGAAAGGTAGACAGAGTCTCCAGGCTGGAGGTCCCAGCCCTCAGCCCGACCACGATCTGCATACTTTTTGTAATCCTCTTTGGCTTGATCAAGCGTTTTAGCTATTAGAGGCCACGACTCTTGCAGAGTCGCCCACCATCGTTTAAAGTCGGTGGGGGAAGCATCCGAGGCATTTTCCAATGTGGGCAAAGGTTTTCCCTCAAAGCCCCCATCGCCATAAATGGGGAAACGCCCGTAGACGAATGCACTGCATTGTTGTAGCTATATTCCGCAAATGGCAGCAACTCCACCCAATTGTCCTGGTGGTAGTTAGTATAACACCTCAAAAATTGTTCCAGGATTTGATTAGTTCGTTTGGACTGCCCATCGGTCTCTGGATGGTAACCAGAGCTTAGAGCAGGCTCTATGTCCATGAACTTCAGGAGCTCCCGCCAGAAGTTGGCAACGAACTGACTGCCCCTGTTGGATACCATGCGTTTGGGAAAAGCGTGTAACTTGATCACGTGGTTGAAAAAAGCCTTGGCCATCCCTTTAGCTGTAGGCAGCTGCTTGAAATGAGTGAAATGGGCTTGCTTAGAAAACATGTCCACCACCACCCAAATTACAGTCTTTCCCTTTGAGGGTGGCAGGTTTGTAATGAAGTCCATAGCTATTGCCTCCCAAGGGCGAGAAGGAGTGGGTAGAGGGTGCAGGAGTCCCGGGACTTCCCCCCCTCCTTTTGCACATCAAGCAGGTCTGGCAGGCAGAGACAAAGTCCGAAACATCCCTGCGCATGCGTGGCCACCAGAATTGCCTCTGAACTAAATTGAGTGTTTTTAGAAATCCAAAGTGACCTGCCAATTTAGAGGAGTGGCAGGCTAGTAATATGTCCTTTCTCCTGCTGCGGGGCACCACCAATTTGTCTCCATGATACCAGCACTTATTTTCCCTGGGGGAGCAGTCTGCCAGTGCCTCCAACTCCTCAATTTCTTCTGGCGAATAGTCCCCCCCCCAATCGCACGTCTCCGACTCCACTGTTGTTCGCTTACTTTGGCTCCGGGTGATCACTGCTCCTCCCAATTGCTGGGGGGAGAACATAGAATCAAATACCTCCTCCTTTAAACTCTCATGCTGGGGCAAACGGGAGAGCGCGTCGGCTAGCAAATTGGCTTTCC
This sequence comes from Lepidodactylus listeri, assembly GCA_029233225.1. Classification (NCBI taxonomy): domain Eukaryota; kingdom Metazoa; phylum Chordata; class Lepidosauria; order Squamata; family Gekkonidae; genus Lepidodactylus; species Lepidodactylus listeri. The sequence continues at coordinate 1,604,578 of JARCFY010000011.1, forward strand.
CAGGGAGGTGTTTGAGCACAAAATTAAATTTTGAGAAAAAATCCACCCAACGGAGTTGCTTTGCATTCAGGGACCTCTGGGTGCGCAGCGCTTCTAGATTTTTGTGGTCTGTCTATATTTCAAAAGGGGTTTGCGCCCCCTCCAACCAATGCCGCCACGTAGTGAGGGCTAGCCGGATAGCTGCGGCTTCTTTATCCCAGACTGACCAGTTCCTTTCCGTTTCATTAAATTTTTTCGAGATGTAAGCGAGGGGGTGCAACTTCCCATCTGAACCTTGTTGCAAAATGCCCCCCCCCATAGCCACATCAGACGCATCTACATGGATTACAAATTCCTTAGTTTCGTCCGGATGGGCTAGAATGGGTTCTGAGGTAAAGAGAGTTTTAAGAGTCTCAAACGCCTTCTGGCATTCCCCATTCCAGGCAATTCTCTCCCCGGGCTTCCCCGCTTCTGGGCCCCTCCCCTTAGTTTTTAGCAACTCAGTCAACGGGAGGGTGACGGTGGCAAAGTCTTTTATGAAGGTGCGGTAGAAGTTGCAAAATCCCAATAGGCTCTGGAGCTGTTTCCTCGTTTTGGGGGCTTCCCATTGGACCACCGCCTCTACCTTGGCTGGGTCCATCTCTAGCCCCTTCTGCGAAATGCGGTACCCCAAAAAGTCCACGGAATCTCGATGGAACTCGCATTTAGACAGCTTCGCATACAACTGATTTTTTAACAAAGTGGAAAGGACTTCCCAGACCAATTTCACGTGTTCTTTCTTATCAGTGGAGTAGATCAAGATATCATCTAAGTAACATAACACCCCCTTAAATAAATGCTTGTGCAACACTTCATTTATCAAGCTCATAAAGACCCCTGGCGCGCCACTCAAACCGAATGGCATCACCAGGTATTTGAACTGTCCCAACGGGGTGTTAAAGGCAGTCTTGAACTCATCCCCCTCCCTTATGCACACTCGGAAATAAGCGTCTCTGAGATCTAGTTTAGTGAACACTTTTCCTTTTGCTGCCTCCGTCAACAAGTCTTTAATAAGGGGGAGGGGGTAGGCGTTGGAAGCAGACACCGCATTTAATCCTCTGTAGTCCATGCACAACCACAACCCCCATCTTTCTTTTTCCGGAACAGAACGGGGGCCGCGAAGGGGGATTTAGCAGGGCGAATGAACCCGCGCTCCAAGTTCTTGTCTAGGAACTTCCTTAGCTCCTCCCGCTCCGGGGGGCTCATCGAGTAGAGCTTTCCTTTGGGGAGTTTCTCGCCCGGGATCAGCTCTATAGCACAGTCCAACAGTCGGTGGGGGGGTAATTCGTCCGCCTCGGTCTCACTGAACACTTCCAGTAGGTCACGATACTCCCGGGGGACAGTTGAGGGCACTAGGGTGAGGGCCGCCGGCCGGAGTGGCATCGGAGGTCCTGGTCCCCACCCGGCATCCCACTTATGGCCCTGGCACTTGTCGTCCACCCAGGAGATTTTCCCTTCACTCCATTTAATATAGGGATCGTGGGAGCTTAGCCAGGGGCTCCCCAGCACCATAGGGAATTGGGTGTTTGAAGTGATGACAAAGGCTCTCTTCTCCCAATGCTCCCCTGTGCCCACAATAAGTCCCTCAGTCTCTGCCACACACGCCTCCTTCATCTCTGAACTGTCCATTTGCGTGAATTTGAGTGGCTCCCCCGATGGGGTGACTTTGGGTCCCAGCCCTTCCACCACTAGTGGGCTAATCAAGTCTCTAGCACACCCAGAGTCGATTAGGGCGTGGACTCGGATGTGGGTCCCAGTCCCGGGGGTCATTACAGTCACTACCATATACAACAAGGGGCCGGGGATGCTCACCGGAGATGACGCGTCATGGCGAGGGACCTGCAGTTCTGCACCGCTCACTGCAGGCTGTTGGAGTTTCCCGACATCTGCGCTTCCATCAGCTCCAGCTCTCCTTGCTCGCTCGCTGCCCCTTCCAGCTGCAAAGCCCAGGGTTTGAATGAGGTCTTTCCTTGACTGGGAGTGCTCCCGGCTACCGGGGTGGAGGTCTTCGGGATCTTTCCCCCTCCCTTCGGGCACACTGAGGCGAAGTGGCCACTCTCCCCGCATCTCATGCAGAGCCCCTGTTTGAACCGGGCATCTCGGATTTCTTGCATGTTGGGCTTGGTCTTCGCCTTCTGCGTCGCCTTGCTGGGGGCCGTCGATGAAGCTCCCATCTTGATGAGGGTGAAGTGCTCTTCCACGTCTGCGGCTGCCCTCATCCAAGCGCCCAACGACCCTGGCCTTCCTGCTCACAGGATTGCCTCGTACACCTCGTAGCTCAGCCCCTCTCGATACTTCTCCATGAGCAGGTCCTGCGTCCAGCCACGAATCTTGGCTGAGATGCGCCAGAACTTGTCAGTGTAGTCCCTCACCGAGGACCGCCCTTGGGTCAGCCTCCATAGTTGGTTCCGGGCTTTTTCTTCTCCCAAGGGGTCCTCATAGTGGTGTCGGAGGGCCCACATAAAGTTGTTCAGCGAATGCAGCTCAGGCCCGGGGGCGTTGTGCAGGCTCACATACCAATCGCTGGCGGTGTCCTTCAGCTTCGACCCGATGTAGCCAATCTGGTCCCTCTCGGTGGGGTAGAGATGTCCCCAGGTGTCTAGGAACTGCTCCATCTCCAGCAGGAAGAAGCGCAGCTTCTCGGGGTCCCCATCGAAAGTAGCCGTCAACAGGTCGGCGGGGGCCGGGCGAACCACTGGCCCTGCCGGCACGGGACCCGGCACAGGTGGAGGTGCGGGCACTGGGCGAGGAACGGCAGGGGGGACCTGCGGCGCCACTGGCTGCTGCGCGGGCGGCTGCACCGGGGCGGGGACTCCCCCGGGAGGCACCACCAGCTGCTGGACTCCGACCACGGCTGGCGCCGGCTGAGCCGCTTGCATAGCCGTGAGGGCGTCCCGGAACTGATATTGGAGATCGAGGGCCAGCTCTCGCAATTCGGTGGTAAGCTGGAAACGCAAATCTCCCATCATCCGGTCGAGGGCTTGAGTCTGGTCTTCTCGGTAGGGATCGGGCCCGTAGGGTCCCATTCTCTCTCCGTCCAGGGACTGGAGACGCGAATCTCCTGCGTAGGTAGTGTCGCGTTCGTCTCCCAGGAAACTCGGCTTCCTGCGGTCGAGGTGGTCTCCCTGGACCGAGACTCGGGCCCCTTTCCGATCGTGCACCCAGGAGTCCACGGTCCCGCGACCGAAATTGCTCCATGAGTACCTAGGGGTCCCGCTCTGAAGAGGAGGTGGGCGCGGGATGTAGTGAGCCCCTTGAATCGTAGTCACTGGCACTTCTGGCTCCCCTCCGCCGCCTCCACCACCGGCTCCCTGGTCCCCAGGGGTGGTCGGTGTGTCTTCCGGAGTAGTAGGGATGGGAAGAGTACCGTCGTCCAACATGGTCAGGAACGGCCAAGTCCCAGTCACAGATCTCTGACAATCTGTGAGACTTCTGCTCAAAGTAGTCAAGGATCAGATCTTTGTTGATGAAACACAGTTCTTTATTTCCAATCTCTACATTGGTACAGCTTCTCGGATTATTGTCAGAGATGACACAGATGGCCAAACCAGGTCTATTATACTTTTCTAAGCAGTTTGAATTACCCATAGGTAGCCAATCACTACAAGGGAAAAACGGCAGGCAAAAAGGGGCTCTGGCCGTTTGCTTCCCACAGGAAAGAAAGTGAGGTGTCAAGTTGTAAATTTCCCCTTCCCAACCAGACCCTTCAGATGTTACCAGTTCACATAACAATCCATGGCCTCGAGGCTTTCGCACATTGATAAGAGATGAGACTTGTCCTCCCTTAGAGTCTCAGCCGAGATGAATGGAATGCGGAGGTAGGAGTGTGAGAGGCCCATTGTTCCCATGCTTTGAAGCTGACATCCTCCCGCTTTGACAGTTACACAAACCAGGCCGGTCAGGGTCATAAACCTGGGGTTACACATTCTACATACATGCTAATACATACTGGCCAGAATGAGGGGCACATGACAGGTGTTCATGAAGGCATACATACAGTACTATAGAAAAGCAAAGCAGCAAACACAAAGTGAAACAGGGCTGTAAGTAGCAAGATACATTGTCTGAATCAGCAGATTCTGACACTGGGAAGCTGCAGGGGTGGCGACTGGCAGGGAAGCAAGGGAACCCACCTCTATTGAGATATAGATCAGAATGTATGAGGTAGCAAGCAGTTACTATAGATGTGTTTGATCTGTCAAACCTAGCTGTCAGAATAGTAATGATGTAATTACCGACAGGTGCTTCTACCAGGTGTTGCTCATTCTGGTATTGTTAGTCTTGTTAAGGATTATATCAGCTTATTAGGGATTGGCTAATGTTTAGCATAATAGCTGTCTGCTTAGTAAGCTGGGGGGGGGTTCAGCTCTCAGAGACTAAGGCTAAGCATGCTGTTTGATGACTTGGTAAATATATGAATATATTCACCTTTATATAAACTCTCTGCACTTTCATACCTGGTCAGTCTCCAGCTCCTTATTTACACAAACCCAATAGGGTTATGGGCCCAGCTGAGCCCTGGTAGACTGTACTGGCTGGTGGAAGCTTTATACAGAGAGTTGTTACTGAGGGTGGTGAATAAAGATGAATGAGTGATGCCAAATGGGAGAGTTTTGAGGACGGCATTCTGAGCTGGTTGACAAGCAGTACTTCACCAAGCTCAGAGGAAGATGCCATTCCTGACTCATTGGCTGACTACAGTTTGTCGGAGACTGAGGACAACGGGAGACTTGTGGAGGTAATTCTAGCAGTTCCTGTAACGGATGGTGATAGTGGTATGGTGCAGTCAACCATAACCCTCACTGACAAACTTACTGACTCTAATTACTCTTCATGGAGTTTAAAAATGGAGTGGTTCTTGAAGAGGGACGCTCTTTGGTGGTTTGTGCCCAACCCTCCTGCAAGCCCCATGTCTGCAGCTGATGCAGCGTCAGATGAGAAAGCATTGGCACACATCATACTCAGCCTGTCTGACTCACAGCTGCTGTTTGTCTGGTCCCAGCAGTCTGCAAAAGGTGCGTGGGATGCCCTGCGGGGGGTCTATGCAAGGGAGTCGGCTGGAACATTGATTGCCTTAATGAGGTGCCTGTGTTGCCTTCACATGCAGCCAGGAAGCTCTGTTCAAGAGCATGTTAATGCCTTGGCTGACTGCTATTTTCAGCTTGACTCTAGAGGCAAAAACATAGAAGACCTGGACAGAGTGTTTATTTTGCTTTCTTCTCTTACCTCTGAGTATAACCCTTTGATTTCTTCATTGGAAATATTAGACACTACCCATCTAACCTATGCCTATGTCGTTTCACGTCTGTTGGATAAGGAGGTGTGGCTGCGTGCCTCACAGCCGTGTGTTGAGCAGCGTGCCAGACTGGAGAGAGGAGATGGAGTTTCATCAAAGGATGTTTCAAGGGGCGACTGTTTCAAGCAAGCCAACTTTCCTGCAGCTTCTGGAGTTCGTCGGTGCTACTCATGCGGAGACTGCTCGCACCTCAAGAGCAAGTGCCCAGAGCTGAGGAGGTGTCGGCAGACTCAGAAGCAAGGGCATGGCCAGACACAGATGGAGAAGCAACAGAAAGAAAACCAACAAGCTAGGCTTGTCACCACAGGTGTTGCTGGTTCAGAGTGGCTTTTAGACTCTGGGGCTAGCCAGCATTTTTGTAGGTCTGAGGCTTTGCTTTCAGACATCAAAGCTTCTGAACTTTCTCATGTTTCTTTAGCTGATGGTAGTTCAGCTGTGATTCAATCACAAGGTAACTTATGTTTTCCAGCTTTAAATTATGTTTTCTCAGGTGTACTTTGCATTCCTGCCTTGGAGAACAATCTACTAAGCGTGAGTGCTTTGGCCAAAGCTGGATTTACTATTTCTTTTACTGAGCAAGGCTGCTCTGTGTCAAAAGGGAACAAACAGCTTTTGTCTAGAATACTGCAAAACAATGTATATATTGTGCATAACCATTCTTTACAGGCTGAAGTAGTAACTAACAAATGTAAGCATGACAAGTGTATTCATCTTCTTCACAGGAGGATGGGTCACCCTTCTTTTGAAAGGTTGTGTAAAACGCTGACACTTTTGTCCAAAGAGAAAGTGTTGCCATGTTCTGAATATCTAGATTGTACTGTGTGCAAACAGGTGAAGACACATGTTTACCCTGCTGAAAAAGTGAGCAGTTGTGTGTCAAAATTTCCTCTTGAGTTGGTGCACATGGATTTAGTGGGACCATATCCCAAAAGTTGTCCAATAACAGGTTTTGTCTAATCATAACAGATGACAAAAGCAGGTTTTCCTGGGTTTTTCCTATGAAACACAAATCTGAAACATTTACCATGTTTAAAGGTTGGGCTAAGCATGTTCAGAAGCAGTTGGCTACTCCACTTAAAGCTATACACATGGATCAAGGTGGGGAATTTATGTCAGATCAATTTGACAGATGGTTAGAGCTAAATGGTGTGGTCAAGAGAGTAACAAATACAGCTACTCCTCAGGAACATGGTTTAGCTCAGGGGTGGGCAATTGTTTTGGCTCACGGGCCACTTTGTGGGAACGGAGGTTAGCAGAGGGCCGCACCTTTTAAAATGATTGCATTCATTAGTTAACTTTGCATTTCAGAAAAGGTATAAATTGTATCATAAAAATCAATAAATATAAATTAAATAAAATAGTGGTAGTTTTATTCAATTTATTATTGTGCTAATTTCATATCATTTATAGCTGCAAGCACATTTAATTTTAGAATCAGTTTAATGAGACAAATGTACCCTATCACACTTTTCTACAATTTTTTTGAAATCAGATTGCTTGTTGAGATTCTCATTGCAGCCTGCAAGTTAATGTCTGTCAAAGAGCATCTATATTTACTCTTGTCGATCTTCATGCAAGAAAAACTTTGCTCACAAATATACGTAGACCCAAATATAGAGAACATTTTCCCAGCAAATCTCTTCATACATGGAAGTTTTTTCAGCAGACAAAGATTTGTAAAAGTCAACTAATGCCACAGCATTAAACATTTCTTTCACAGTGTGATCTGACTGCATGTCAATAAGTTTAAGCTGCAGCTCCTCGGGTGCTGTATCAATATCAGCAGTGATGGGATAAGAGAGCAAATTGAATTTAGGCTCAGTTTTCTTGAAGTCCTGAAATCTTCTTGGCTGGCTGCAAAAAACTCTGTGGTGGGCTGCATGTGGCCCTTGGGCCACCATTTGCCCACCCCTGGTTTAGCTGAAAGGAAAAATTCTACTCTCCAAACCATGATGTATGCCATGTTCGCTGATGCTGGTCTTCAAATGAGGTTTTGGGCAGAAGCCATGTGTGCTGCATGTTATTTGTCCAACAGGTTGTGGACCAGAGCTATTGATAATATCCCCTACAAGGTCCTGTATATCAGGGACCCAAGCCTGGGATTTCTTAGGATATTTGGCATGAAAGCTTGGGTGCACATTCCTCATAAGTTAAGGAGAAAAGAGAGTGCCAGAACCAAGCAACTTGCTTTTCTGGGTTATCAGCCTAATATGAAGTCTTATAGGTTTTGTGATGAGCACCAGAAAATGAGTTATAGCAGATCTGCAAGTGTGTGTGAAAATGGTAATTGGCAGAGGCTGCATGGTTATGAGGAAATTCCACAGGTAATGCTACCTCTCACAGAAACTAGCAATGACACAGTTAACACAGGCTCTGAGCCAGAAGTAAAAAGTGAAAGTGTTTCTCCTGAGAGACAAGTTTCACAGGCAGATTCTAAAACAGAGCCACAGCCTGTTCGTGTGTCAAGTCGCGCTACAACTTTACTCAGTCAGTAATCAATTATGTTGCTACAAAAGAGCCCTGCTCATACAAGGAGGTATTATCTCTACCTGAAGAGGAAAGGAAGCCTTGGTTAGAGGCCATGCAAGTAGAATACAATGCCTTAATAGACAATGAAGTCTTTACCTGGGTGCAAAAGCCTTCTAACTCAAATGTAGTAGGCTGCAGATGGCTTTATAAACTGAAAACATTGCAAGAAGGATCTTTGCAATATAAGGCGCGTCTGGTAGCGCAAGGTTATTCACAGGTCTATGGTTTAGACTATGATTCAGTTTTTTCACCCACGGTGCGCAGTGAATCTTTTAAGGTTGCACTGTGTCAGGCAGGTATTCAGAAAAAACTGATACAGCATTTTGATGTTAGTACAGCATTTCTACATGCCACTCTAGAGAAACCATTTATATGAAACAGGTTCCTGGTTTTGAGCATACTGACAAAGGTTTAGTGCTTAAACTAAACAGAGCTTTGTATGGATTGAAACAATCCAGCAGGCAATGGTTTCTATATATATCTTCATCTTTACAAAAATATGCGTTTAAGCAAAGTGTAGCAGATCCTTGCATATTTACAAGGCGTGTGTTGACTTCTGATGTCACAATTCTTATTTTTGTTGATGATATTTTGGTTATTCATGACACTGCTGCACAATTGCAATGGTTTGAAAGTGTGGCACAAAGTATTTGCAAGATTAAATATCTTGGTCCAGTTAGTAACTATCTGGGTATAACAGTGACACAAAATTCTGATGGGTATTACCAACTGAGTCAAAAGGATAAAATTGTCAAATTGCTAGATGCATTTGGTATGACTGATGCTAAGGTTGTCTCTACTCCCATGAGTACAAATTATCTGACAGAACCTGATGATGATTTATGGCATGATGTAACTAGATATCAGTCTTTAGTGGGTTCACTTTTATATCTAGCCACATGGACTAGGCCTGATATCTGTTACACAGTTCATTTACTTTGCCAGAAAATGCACTGTCCTTATCAATGAGATTGGACTGCTGCAAAGAGAGTTCTTAGATATCTTAAAGGTACTTTGGAGTGCAATTTAACTTTAAGAGTGTCAGGTCAGCTCAATTTGCGTGCTTAGTGTGACTCCAGCTGGGCTGATCGTCCTGGAGCAAAATCTACAACAGGAATGGTGGTCATGTTGAATGATGCTGTGGTAATGCATAAGTCTTTAAAGCAAACTATCATAGCCACTAGTAATTATGAGGCGGAGTATGCTGCTATTCATGACACCATTATACAGCTTGAATGGATGTATCAATTGTTGAAAGATTTGAAAGTAAACTAATCTTCCAATTCAGGTTTCCTCTGATAACTCTGCTGCCCTGAGCTTGACTGAAGACTGTGGTGCAAGAGCCAGGAGCAAGCACATCTTAATTCGTTATCAAACTGTTAAAACACATGTTGCTAATGGTTTTGTACAAATTGTTAAATGTGCTTCTGATTGTAATCTGGCTGATGTATTGACCAAATGTATGTACTCTGATCAGTTTAGCTACTTCAGAGTAGGTTTAGGCATAACTCTTGCTCCCTAGGAGACGTATTGAGATATAGATCAGAATGTATGAGGTAGCAAGCAGTTACTATAGATGTGTTTGATCTGTCAAACCTAGCTGTCAGTATAGTAATGATGTAATTACAGACAGGTGCTTCTACCAGGTGTTGCTCAATCTGGTATTGTTAGTCTTGTTAAGGATTACATCAGTTTACTAGGGATTGGCTAATGTTTAGCATAATAGCTGTCTACTTAATAAACTGGGGGGGGGTTCAGCTCTCACAGACTAAGGCCAAGCATGCTGTTCGATGACTTGGTAAATATATGTATATATTCACCTTTATATAAACTCTCTGCACTTTCATACCTGGTCAGTCTCCAGCTCCTTATTTCCACAAACCCAATACCCTCCCCATCCTGAGGAGAGCCGGGTGCACCTGGAGCCAATGTCGGGTAAGCAACCACCGGGAAGCAGGAGTGGAGAACAGCCGGCACAACGGCAATGACAGCTGGAAGGCCTGAGATCGGACGAGCCCACGGATGGCCATGGGAGTCGCGGCGGGGCATGGAAGAGACTGTGGGGGCCAACAGCAGTGTTAACGCAATGGCAGAACTGCTGAGTGTGACCAGGGCTGGCAGAGGCGTGTGTGGCATCTACAGAGCAACTGGGAGCAGCAGGGAGGAGGAAGGGGCCGGAAAGCAATGAGGGCGAGCGTCCTCGTATTTACTGGGGGCGGGGCTTGGGCAGAGGTGAAGCTGGGAGAACTCAGCAGAGAATAAAAAGGGGAGAATAGGAGCCGATGAGGAGGGAAACAGGACAGCGGGAGAAGGCGAGACAGCGAAAGCCAGGGAAGTCATGAAAAAGAGAGAGAAGTGTGCCTGAAGCAGGCTTGTTCCTGGGCAAAGGAGGGGAAGGTGACGCAACCCCCCCCATTGCCACATCTGAGGCTCTTCCTAAAAGCCTAGGTTCCCTCCTGAGGACCCAGTTCTGTCTCTGCCTGGCCGGCCCCCGTGAAGGTTACTCCAGGGCAAACCCCTCCACAGGTCAGCAACAGAGAGGTAGAGACACAATCCTAAGAGGCTGCTGCCATATCCTACCAGCCGGGGGTGCACCCCCGCACGCCCACACAGAGTGCGACATCTCTGTAAAATCCAGGCATTTAAAATTGCTTAAACTTAATAACTCACTGCTTAATAACATAGTTAAACCACTGAAACTCAAAGTAGGGTACAATAAAAACATTTAAAACTTTTAATGTTTCACAAGTTATTTTTTCTTCTGTCTTTTCTTCTTTTCTTCTCTTGAGAGTTTTGGGGCTGCTGCTCCTAGTTCTGACCAATGTTCCCTTTAAGCTGTGGAGTCTTGTGAGCAAAATTTCTACTTTGTGAGCTACTAGCATTAAAGTTGTGAGCAAGCAATTTGGCTACTGCATAAATTAGTTTACTCTGGAGTCATCCTTCCTGAGCTAAGACAAAAATGTGTGAGCTGGAGGCTAAAAAACTGTGAGCTAGCTCACACTAACTCAGCTTAGAGGGAATACTGGTTCTGACTCAGACTCTTCCTCCTCAGATCCATCACTTTCATGTTTCAAGCTTTCCAGTCCATAAATGCTTTCTTAGTGTTCTAATGAATCCTCTGTAGGTGTGACGCCTTCCTTGTTCTTGCAGTAATCCAAAAATTTCTTTGCTTTCGCAACAGTCAATTTTTTGTTTCTTATCTTTGTAGCTAAATACCAGTCCCTCAGGAGTAAGCCCCCTGTACAAGATGCCCTCTGCTTGCAAAAATGTAGTTAAGTTTTTATAGGATTTCCTCTTCTTCCTGATCTCAAATGGAATGTCTTTTAAAACTTTAACATCCTCTTCTTGGATCTTCAGGGTAGTTCTGTTCGTGGCCTTGAGCACCACGTCTCTAGTTGATTTTTTTTTTTAAGAGAATCTTGCCATAACTTCTCCTGGCAGGTTTTTTCCCTTGACAAAATCAGGATAGGTTCTGTAAACCATATCCATATCACTTTGTAGTGTATCCGCTTAAAAGCCTGTCATTGGAGCTAAGGCCTTACTCAATGCCTGTTTGAGATTCTCACCTTTTTGCTCAGGAACACCCTGGAACCTTAAAAAAAAATTGGAACATTCCATCTGTAGTTTTAATAAATTGTCCTTATCTTTCCTTTTTCATCTTGTCCAGTCTCAAATCATTCTTCTCTGTCTTGGATTTAACTTCCAGCAAATCCCTTGCTACTTTTTCAGACCTCATGTTTGCATCTGCCACATTTTTCTGCAAGTTATTGTGAGACTTCTGAATCAAACCAATAAGCCAGACCTTTGATGAAGCAAAGAGTTCTTTTATTCTTAATTATGGTTCAGGTACTTCATGTTTGTTAGAGATACATGGTTACAGACAGCAGGGATTAATATAACTCCCACCTTCAGGTAACAGCAGGCAGAGGGCCAATCAGAAGGAATACAAAAAAGCGTGAAAACTTCTAAGCCATTGGTTCTCACAGAAAAGGCGCAAAGCACTAAAAATTCCCCCCATGCCCCATAGTGACCTCTACTTGCAATTTGCAGGCCAGACACCTGGCTAGAAAAACAGTTCAACAGTTCTCCAAGGTTACAAAAGCAGATAAAACACTCGAGTCTCCGGAGAGGGAAAAGGGAGGTGACAAGACAAGATAGCCAGACTGTTTATGTGATGTGATGGAATGCAGCAAGCCATCCTCCCGGGGAAGAAAAGACACATTAAGCAGAACATGCAATAAACCCCAAGGCCAACCGTAAATTACTGATAGAGTCCCCAGATACCAACAATTAATGGCAGAGACTTTAGCAGACTCTGACATCCTGCCCTCCCCAAGATTCTCCCCCTCCGGGCTTATCAGGAAACTTTATGAAAGGCACGAAGCAATTTAGGAGCATGAACATTTTCAGCAGCAACCCACTCATTTTGTTCAGGCCCCAAATCCACCCACCGTACAAGATAATACAAATGACCCCGCTTGAGTTTAGAGTCCAAAACGTCAGAAATCTCGAAATGCTGCTCCCCCTCCTTCATCAGAGGAGGAGGAATCGGAGGATCCGGTCGCCATGCGTTCAGCCCAGGATTTTTCTTCAGCAAGCTGAAATGGAAAACAGGGTGCACAGAACTCAATGATTTGGGCAGCTCAAGTTCAAAAGACACATCAGAGATTTTCCGAAGTACTTTGTAGGGACCAACATACTTCCATCCCAATTTCCTGCTGGGTTGGATTACATGAATGTTTTTTGTTGACAAATACACAGAATCCCCAGGTTGTAGCTCCCACCCCCCAGCTCGACACTGATCAGCATATTTTTTATAGTCTGCTTTAGCTTTATCCAGGGTCTTAGCAATTAAAGACCAGGAGTTCTGTAAATCAGTCCACCACTGGGAAAACTCAGAGGGCGGAGCTGCCACGGGCTGAGGCAAAGATGGAAGAGGGTTCCCTTCAAATCCTCCTGCCGCCATGAATGGGGAAACACCCGAAGAAGAATGCACCACATTATTATAGCTATATTCCGCGAACGGGAGGAGCTCTACCCAATTGTCCTGATGGTAGTTAGTGTAGCATCTAAGGAACTGCTCCAATATCTGATTCACATGTTCGGACTGTCCATCAGTCTCTGGATGATAACCCGAGCTCAGGGAGGGTTCAATGTCCATCACCTCGAGAAGCTCCTGCCAGAAGTTGGCAATGAACTGGCTCCCCCTATCAGAAACTATGCGTTTGGGGAAAGTGTGTAGCCTGATCACAGGAGTGAAAAACACTTTAGCTAAGCCTTTAGCTGTGGGCAATTTCTTGAATGGGACGAAATGTGCTTGCTTAGAAAACATGTTGACCACCACCCAAATGACTGTCTTTCCCTTGCTGGGTGGGAGGTTTGTTATAAAGTCCATAGAGATGTCCTCCCAGGGCCGGGAAGGGGTGGGCAAAGGAAGCAAGAGTCCAGGGGGTTTCCCAGCCCACTTTTTGCACATCAAGCACACTTGGCACAAAGTAACATAGTCCGAAGTGTCCTTACGCATGCGCGGCCACCAAAACTGTCTTTGAATTAGGTTTAGAGTTTTTAGAAATCCAAAGTGGCCAGACAGTTTAGACTTGTGACACACCCTCAGAATTTCTTTATGCAGTGAGCCTGGCACAATCAGCTTAGATCCATGGTTCCAGCAACCATCTGACTGTTTATGGGTCTCAGGGTCGCCCTCTCAACCCCTCACTTCTTCATCTGAATATTCTGTAGTACATTTAACAGTCCATTGAGAAGGCTCCGGAGCTTTTTTACTTTGGCTCCGAGTGGTTACTGCCCCTCCCAACTGTTGGGGGGAAAATCAAACACTTCTTCCCTGCTGGATTCGTGTTGGGGCAATCTGGATAGAGTGTCTGCTAGGGAATTTGCCTTTCCCGGGAAATGCTTCAGCACAAAATTGAACTTGGAGAAAAAATCAGCCCACTGCAGTGGTTTGGCGTTAAGGGACCTTTGGGTATGCAAAGCCTCTAAATTTTTGTGGTCAGTCCAAATCTCGAACGGCTTTTGCGCTCCCTCCAGCCAGTGCCTCCAGGTGGAGAGGGCTAGCCGAATAGCTGCAGACTCCTTGTCCCACACCGAACAGTGTCTCTCAGTTTTGTTAAATTTTTTTGAGATGTAAGCTAAGGGGTGTAAGACACCATCCAGTCCCTTTTGTAGGATTGCCCCCCCCATGGCCAAATCCGAAGCATCTACATGAATTACAAATTCCTTAGTCTCATCTGGATGGGCTAAAATGGGCTCCAAAGTAAATGCCCGTTTTAATTCATCGAATGCTCTTTGACACTCTGCAGTCCAGCACAACCGTTCCCCAGGCTTTCCAGCCTCTGGCCCCTTCCCCTTGGTTTTTAACAGTTCTGTAAGGGGTAAAGTGATCGTAGCAAAGTCTTTGAGGAAGGTTCTATAAAAGTTGCAAAATCCTAATAGGCTCTGTAGCTGTTTGCGGGTGCGAGGGGCTTCCCATTTCACCACCGCCTCTATTTTGGCTGGATCCATTTCCAACCCCTGTTGGGAAATTCGATAGCCCAGGAAGTCAATCTCAGTGTGGTGAAACTCACATTTGGAGAGCTTAGCATACAGCCGGTGCTCAAGCAATGTTGCCAACACTTCCCGCACCAGTTTTACGTGAGACTGCTTATCAGGGGAATAAATCAAGATATCATCTAAGTAACAGAGCACCCTCTTGAAAAGGTGTTTGTGTCAGGGGTTTCCGGTCGGAGGAATGGCGGTCTGACGTGCTTTGCAAGTGAGCAGAGTGGACGGCGGCTCTTCTTGACAGCTCGGGTGGATAAACCCACCTGACGCAACCTCACACAGGTAGTGTGAGGACTAGCAAGCAATATAATCCAGGTTTGAGCAAGCTCAGTGAAGGAGAAGTCTCGGAGGAGACTTTTACAACACCTTGAGCACTGCAACCGAAGAAGATTCCTGCAAGTATCTCTAAGGAGCCAAGCCAAGCTGATTAAATCAGCATAAAATCGCCAATTCCCCTGATTCCTTAACAAAGAGGACAAAGTTTAAATGTTGGGACCACATCTGAAGCGAAGTAACAACATAAGGTAATGGAAAAAAAAGTTTTTGCCTTACCATTACCGCGTTTTGAAAGACGAAAAGCTGAACTGGTGAAGCAATAGACTGTTGCAGATTGGATGAGTGCAGTCTTGAAAAGTTAAAAAGCTGAATTTGAACTTAAAAAGCCAAAAAAACAAGTTGTTTAACATTCCTGCGGTTAAGAAGAGTCGGGAGGGGGAGCCAAGCATCGCGAGACAAGGAGGGGAGGAGGGAGCCAAGCATCGTGAGACCAAGCTATGAGGATTAAGACAGAAAGTGACGGCTTGGGGAGCAGACAAGAAGGGAAACGAAGAAGAACCGGAAGAGAGAAAGGGGGCTGCAAAAACTGCCGGACCAAAAGGACTACAACAGGAAGTGACGCATGGAGAGCAGACAAGTAAGCAAGAGGAAGGGACAAAAGGAAACTACGGCAAGCCAGAAGCAAGGTAAAAGGACTGTAACCTTTGACACAAACCATAGAGAAGTCGCGCCCGCCATTTTGGATTTATAAAATTTTTAAACAGTAATATCTCATAAACTATATAACCTAGAAGGCTGAAACCAACGAAATTTGACTTGGCAAGATTAGCTTGTTTGAACACACTAATCGGCATTTGATTTGGAAAACAAAATAAAATTGATCCTTTTTAAAGAGACAAGACGGACCGCGGACTAAGATCGAGAGCAGCTACATGGTCCTCTCCTACAATGGCAGCAAAAAAAGAAAAAGAACTATTAGCCGTTATGGAAGCAATGGAAAAAAAATGTTAGACACTATAGGAGAGGTAAATGTTAAAATGAATGGCATAGCTGCACAAGCAGATAAAAACTTCATGGACTTAAAAGCAGAATTACAAAAGTTAACCACAAGAACACAAGACATAGAAACTAAAGTAAAAGAACTGGAAGAAAGTACTCAAAAAACAATGAAAGACAATGACAGGATGGAAAAGATGATGTATTATAAAGACATGCAAAACCATTTGAGATTTAGAGGTATTGAGGAAAAATTGAGTGAAGACATCTTTACAAGAATGCAAGAGGCATTAGCAGATTTTTTACAAGAACAGGAAGAGGTTGTCAAAGAACACATGGATCTTGTTTATAGAGTCAATTCTACATATGCAAGAGATAAAAATATACCAAGAGATGTGGTAGTTCAATTTATAATGAAAAGGACAAAAGAACAAATTTACAAGAAGTGTTTTACTGATCCTTTTGAAATAGATGGAAAGAAAATTATTGTAATGAAAGAATTGCCCAGAGCAATACTGCAAGAAAAGAAAAACTTCAAGCGTCTGACTGATAAACTGAAGGAGAAAAAAATTAGATTCCGTTGGGAAATACCTCAAGGACTAAGCTTTTACTATGGCAACACCAGAGTAGTGATTAAAAGTTCAGGAGAAATGTACGCATTTCTTGGAGAGAACGAGGAAGACCTTGGTGATATTTAAGAATATATCAAGATGGATTACAAAGTACTTACATGGAATGTAAATGGACTTAATTCACCCCAAAAACATAGAATGGTAGGACATTGGCTGGAGAAACAAAAATGTAGTGTAATTTGTGTACAAGAAGCTCATCTTAAAAAACAAGACCACAAATATCTAATAAGGAAGAAGCTGGGAGAAGAATTTTTTTCCTTGGCAAGCAATAAAAAGAATGGTGTTGTAACATATGTTAAAAAAGATTTGGAACCTAAAGTAATATTTAAAGATAAAGAAGGAAGATATTTAGCTATTGAAGTCTCTTTACAAGGACAGAAAACCTTGATTTTGAATATTTATGCCCCCAATGGAGCCAAAGAATTTTTTTTTAAAGAATTACAAGTGGAATTGGACAATGTAAACTATGATCAAATCATGATGTTGGGGGACTTTAATGGAACTGTGAATAACAAAATAGACAGGCGCTCTAAGAGAAAAGATGAGGCATTAGGGAAGCTTCCAAAAAACTTTTTTGAACTGATAAAACAAGAGAAGTTGGAAGATATTTGGAGGAAGGTCAACCCACAAGGAAAAGATTTTACTTTTTATTCTAATAGACATGACTCACATTCAAGAATTGACATGATTTGGATGACTACTAATCTAACGTTTAAGACAAGAAAAGTGGAAATTATACCTAGAATAATTTCAGATCATAACCCTTGTTTATGGACTGCTGGGCAGGTAAAAAGACAAAGGAGATGGAGAATAAATGAGGACTTACTAGACAACCAAGAAATAGTAAAAAATTACATGAAGAAACAGACTTATATTTCCAAGCAAATATACAGAAAGAAGTAAAAATTCAAACCATATGGGATGCATACAAAGCAGTGATGAGAGGATTATTGATATCATTAAATGCTAAAGATAATAAAAAGAAAAGAGAACAATATGAAAATATCGTACAAGCCATTAAAACAAAAGAAGAAGAACTGAAGAGTAGACCAGGGAGAAAGAAATTGCAAAAGGAAATCTGGATGCTACAAGATCAAGCAAAAGCTATTTTGAACCAAGAGACTTACTGGAACTTGAAAAAACTTCAACAAAAAGCATTTGAAGGTGCAAACAAACCTGGAAAATATTTAGCATGGCAATTAAAGAAAAAACGTGAAAATAAATTTATCACTAAAGTGATAAGGGACAATATTGAGATAATAGACAACAAAGGAATAAAGAGAGAATTTTTTAAATACTATGCAAAACTGTTTAAGAAGGAAAACAAAGACAGAAGAAAGATTAAAGAATACCTACAAACATTAAAGTTACCAAAACCAACAGAGAAAATTAAAGAACTATTTAACAATCCAGTATCATTACAAGAGATTAAAAATGCAATAAATGACTCAAAATTAGGAAAAGCACCTGGATCAGATGGATTTACAGCGAAGTTTTATAAAATATTACAGGAGTCGATCTCACCGGTGTTACTGCTATTAATGAACGATATAGGAGTCACAGGTGAGGTCCCAGAAACTTGGAAAGATGCAACCATCTCACTTATCCCGAAAGAAAATCAAGATTTAACTAATGTCAAGAATTATAGACCGATTTCATTACTAAATAATGATTACAAGATTTTTGCCAAGATTATAGCTGACAGACTAAAAGAACACCTTAAAGAAACTATACAAATAGAACAAGCAGGGTTTTTACCTAATCGCCAAATAAGGGACAACCTAAGAGTAGTAGTGGATGCTATAGAATATTACGATAAACATCCTGAAAAGGAAGGGGGTTTTTTCTTTTTAGATGCGGAAAAAGCGTTCGATAATTTAGATTGGGACTTCATGTTTGAGGTTCTAGAACATCTTGAAATTGGAGACTATATGCTTAACCTCATTAAGTCAATATATAAAGAACAGAAATGGTATTTAATAATTAATACTGAAAAGACGGACTATTTTAAAATTGAAAAAGGAACACGACAAGGATGCCCACTTTCGCCGCTATTTATTTGGATTCTAGAAGTTCTACTGTTAAATTTGAAGGAAGATTATTAACAAAGTTCTTCTTTCAAACACTCAATTAATAATAAAGTACCCACAAATTTCTTCAGTCCAAAGGAGAGATAGAAGGGGGAAAAACCTCAGCCCTCAAACACTCTTCCCCCCCCACTTGCTTCGTTGTATTATGCCTGTTCCTTTCAGTTCTTACAGCCTTTCCATAGACCGCTTGAGTTACGTAAATTACTTAAGTTACGTAAGTTGCTTAAGTAAATTACTACGCAGGTTGCCTAAGCTACGTGAACTGCTTAAGTCATACAGCCTGCCGTTCAGTCTCTGCCGCTTGCTCCAACTAGCTTCCGATGGTGTTTATCCGTTTCTCTCCGCAATCTCCGTAGCTCCGTAGCTGCCGTCTTATCGCGAGGTTTCCTGTATCCGTTTCGTTCTTCCGGGTCTCTCTGCTCTCTGCTCCTCTGACGCACCGATCCCACAGCTGCGCTCAATTTCCTAGTTCTCCGCTCCCGAGTGAATCAGCAACTGCTCCTCTTAAAGCTGCAGCAACTGGCTGGGAACATCAAAGAAAAAGAAAAGATTTCTGTAGCACAATGACCAGCTTTATCCTCAATATTAGCTGCTTAAGTAAGTTTATTTATTTTCTTGCCCCCTTCTGCTATATTTAATTGAAATAGCCGCTCCGGGGGTCCCCACCCTCTTTTCACTCGTCTTCGTTCTTTCCTCCTTATTTCCCGTTCGGGCAAATATTACAGCTGTCCCCTAAATCTCCCTGATTCCTCAAAACTGTTTCTTAGTATTAAGCTCTCCTATTTTTAAACTGGTATCAACTTAGCTTTTGTGTTGTCCTTCATTGCTCGACTCCGTAAGCTGGGTTCGGGTTCTCTTTCCTCCCGGCGTCTTGACCGGCATCCTTCAAAGCTTCCTGTTTTCAGGGCGCACTTTTGGGTGGGTAGTCGCCACTCACCCCCTTCTTCGTGCCAGAGCCCTCTACCACCTCTCTCCCTTCAAGAGCTAGGTGAGGTGTTAGTAAAAAACCTGGAAAGCTTCAGGTTTCAGCGAGCAGAGTTTCACATCCACTCGCACTCGAGCGTCCCGTCCGCCATCCTTGCCCTTTTCGCCATGTTAATAATTGCTAGTAACTGTAATTAATTATTAAGTCATCTTGTCATCTTGTTTCAGGTTCTAAGCACACTTTAACTGAGTCAATAATAATAATAGATAAATAAGGTAATAAAATAAAATAAAATATTTAAACATTTAAGCAACACATCACTGTAAGGAAGGTAATTAGATAACAAGGCAACACTTAATAAATATTAGAAGGGGAAATTAATAAGAATAAGAATAAGGGTATAAATACTTGGATAATTGGACAGAATAAAGTAAAAAATAATTGATTAGAGGTAGGATCAATCTGATTTAATTTAATCACTAAATAAATAATTTGTAGTGTTAACCTACTTGGTGTAATTAATCGATTTAATAATAGTAATAATAGTAGTAATAATAAATAGTAGCAACTAAACAATAAGTGAGTAGAATTAAGTATTTAAACAAAGTAAGTGCTTAAATAAGTAGAACAAGCCCTTAATAATTGTGTAGATTAATATAATTGAATAAATGAGCAAACTTAGGACCAACTAATTAAATTAAACTGATTTAAATTAATTAAAATAATAAATTAAAGTAATAAAGAGTTTAGGTACCTAAGCAGGGGAGAACAAAAACTAGGTCCAAATAATTTATAATCAAATAATTAATTAATATTATGGTAACTCACAAGTATTAAGTAGAAAAAACTGTTTAAATCATATTTTTATGGCCTCGGGAGGTAGTGGATCATCCAGAAAACTCTCTATTCCTTCCCCAAATCAAACTAAAGGCATGAGTCAGTTAAAACCAAATCCTAATATCCCAGCAATGTCTTCAAAAGATCTAAAAATGCTGATAGAGGAAAGTGTATCATCAGTACTCAAAACCACAATAGAAAACGCAATCCCATTGATGATAAAGAAAGAAATGGAACCGGTAATAGCTCTGAAGACAGAGGTGGAAGAAATGACTAAACAAATTAAACAAGACTCAGAGGAATTTAGAAAGCAAATTTTAGAAAATAAACAAGAAATCAAGAAAATCGCATCGGCACAAATAAGAACAAATAGTAGAGTAATGGAGGCTGAACTGGACATACAAGAGCTAAAAGCCAAAAATGAGAGCCTAGAAGAGGCCATAATAAATTTGGAAATGGACAAAGCATCGCTAATCTTAAGATGCCAAAATATACCAGAAAAAATTGGTAATAATCTAAAAGAAGAGATGGTAGACTGTCTAGCAGATCAGCTTAAAGTTGGAATGAAGGAGGAGATTGACACCGAAATTGAATCAATCTTTAGAAGGAATTCTGCATACGCTAGGAAGAACAACCTGCCAAGAGAGGTTCATATTAAGTTTCATTAAAAAAATCTGAAGGAGAAGATAGTGAGAGCCTCATATGAAACAAAGGTAGTTATGCAAGGACAAGAAATAAAATTTTTGAAGGAGATACCATGGAGGGTGAGAGAGAGAAGATTCAAGTACCAAACTTTAGCTGATATCTTGAGATGCAAAAGTATTACATATAGATGGTTAGTTCCGGAAGGGCTTCTCTTTGAATATCAAGGAAGAAGATATAGGATTGACTCAATATTTAAATTGGACAATTTCCTGGATGTAAATGGAGAGGATCTAGGCTGGCAGAAAGAAGGAGAAGAAAGAGACCAAGAAGAGGAGGAGGATGACATAGAAAAAGGACCAAACGTAGACCCAAACAAATCACCGGAGCCAAAAAAGAATAGAAGAAAACCAGATCCAAAGACTTCCCATATGCTGACCCGATTTAAGTATAGAAGTAGAAGTAGGGAAGAAGACGGTAAAAATGGAACACGGTAAAAACAAAAACTTCAAAATCCTATCGGTGAATGTAAACGGTCTTAATAGTCCACAAAAGAGAAAAAAAATCTTTCATCAGACGTTAAAAATTAATCCAGATATAACTTGTTATCAAGAAACACATATTAAAAAAGATGATATCAAATATTTAACAAACAAAAAAATAGGAGAAGTGTTCGTAGCAGCTAATAAAAAAAAGAAAAAAGGAGTAGCTGTATATGTGAAATCCCATTTACAACCACAGCTGATATATGCGTCAGAGGATGGGAGAATACTAGCGATAACGATTAAAAGACAGGGAGTCGAATCCTTGATAATGAATATTTATGCCCCCAATCAGAGTCAAGAAAATGTTTATAATGAAATACTAAAAATTCTTACATCTAAAGACTATAAAAATATCTGCATTCTAGGAGACTATAACGCAGTTTTTGACCCTAAAATTGATAGGAAAAGTAGAAGACCAACTAAGAAGCAAGGGATGACATTGCCTAAAGCGTTTCTAAAAATAGCAGAGGAATTCAATCTAATAGATGCGTGGAGAACTAGGAATTTAAACACAAGAGAATATACTTATTTTTCTGCACGTCATCAATCTTGGTCTAGAATAGATATGCTATGGGCCTCAGTACCAATGCTAACTGAATTGCTGGAAATTGACATATTGGCTAGTACATTTTCAGACCATAGTCCACTATTGACCACTTTTAGAGAGAGAAAGAAAAACACCAGATGGACAATGAACCTCAATATTCTGAAAGACCAGGAATTTGTGGAAAGAGTTAAAAGTGAAATTAAAGAATTCTTTAAACGGAACATTCAACCAGGAATAGCTATGAGTGTTGTTTGGGATGCCTTTAAAGCCTTTCTGAGAGGTATCTTTATTAGTCAGCATGCTTGGAAAATGAAACAAAAAAAGCAAAAATATCAGAACTTATGTGATCAGATAAAAAGAGAACAAGAAAATATGAAGATAGATAATAAATATGAATCAAGTAGAATGAAATTAAAAATGTTGCAACATAGAATGAATATGTTGTTAACACAAGAAATAGCAAAAAAATAGAATATGCTAAACAATATAGATTTGAAAACGCAAATAAACCCACTAGATGGTTATCTTATAGATTAAAGAAAGAACAAGAGAAAAAAATAATTTTAGCTCTAAATGAGAAGGGCAAAGAATACTGTTTAATTCAAGATTTAAAAAGGATAGCTGAAAACTACTATCGAGAACTATATAAACAGGACACGGAAAATGAGACTCAAATTAATCTTTATTTGAGGAATAGAGATAAGATGAGGTTCACACAAGCAAAAAAACGGATGTTAAACAAATCAATATCTATGTATGAAATTATAGAAGCAATAAAAAAACAAAAAAATAAGAAATCTCCTGGTACAGATGGTATCCCAGCAGAAATCTATAAGATGTTTGAAGATCAGATAAGTATACCATTTAAAACTCTAGTGGATGAAATAGGAGATAAAGAGAAGGTTTTGGACACCTGGAACCAAGCAACTATAACATTAATACCCAAACCAGACGGTGATAAGAAAAATATAAGCTCTTATAGACCAATATCGCTATTAAATGTTGACTATAAGATATTCGCATCTATCTTAGCGGAAAGATTAAAAAAGGCCTTAGTAGATAGTATACATTCAGACCAGGCAGGCTTTCTTCCAAACAGGCATATGAGAGATAATATAAGAACTCTTATTGACGCCTTGGAATATTACGAGGCGTACCCAGATAAACAAGTAGCAATGGTTTTTTTAGACGCTGAGAAGGCGTTCGATAACATCTCGTGGAAATTTCTTTTATGTAAACTGGAACAATCAGACGCAGGTACACTATTCCAAACTCTAATTAAAGCAATCTACACAAAACAACAAGCTAAAATCGTAGTAAATGGAGATTTAACGGAAAGCATTGAGATTCAAAAAGGTACCAGACAGGGTTGTCCCTTGTCCCCTCTTCTGTTTATTTTTGCCTTAGAGACTTTAAACGAACAGACTAGGGAGAACATCAATATAAAAGGCCTTAAAGTTAAAGGCTATGAATATAAATTACGAGCGTTCGCTGATGACCTAGTTTACATGATAGAGGATCCACTCATATCACTTCCACAACTCCTGACATCAATTGAAGAATATGGACTGTTGGCAGGATTTCGTATTAACTATAGAAAAACAAAATTATTGACAAAAAATTGTACAAAGGAATTAAATTGGAGAATACAAGAACTTACAAAATTAGAAGTGGTCAAGAAAGTACGCTACTTAGGAATATGGGTAACCAATAAAAATATAGCCCTTATAGAAAATAATTATCACAAACTCCTAGAAGAAATAAAAAAAGATATCGAAAGATGGAAAGGCTTACAACTTTCTCTGATGGGTAAAATCGCAGTAGTCAAAATGAATATCCTACCTAGATTTTTATTCTTGGCTCAGAATATTCCGATTCTCAAAAATTCAGACTTCTTTAAAAAATTAGATGCAATAATAAGGCCCTTTATTTGGCACCCTTCGAAATCAAGAATAAAATGGAAATTATTAAAAGATAGAAAGGATAGAGGAGGATTTGATATGCCGGACTGGAAATTGTATTATCAAGCAGCATCCATGGTGTGGATCAAGGACTGGATTAACTTAGAAAATATGAGGTGTTTAGCACTGGAAGGTCATGATCTATACATGGGATGGCATGCTTACATATGGTACCAAAAAGATAAGGTTCACTCCAATTTCCATCAACATATTCTTAGAGGTGCCTTAATAAAAATCTGGTCACATATCAAAGAAATATATTATCTAAAAACTCCAAAATGGGTATCCCCACTTGAAGCATTTGTAAAACCTACATTAATTAGTTCCCATAATAAAATTAGTTACGAAATTCTCCTAAATAAGGATAATAAGTTAAAAGATGAAATAACTTTGAAAATTTTGGATAAAATAGAACTCTCATGGTGGGAAAAGATTCAGTTACATTCAATTTATGAACAAGATAGGAAAATTGGATTTCTAGAGAAGAAAAACGATCAATTAGATAAGGCGTGGCTATCTACACATATGAAAAAATTAAAAAAATATATGGGCTTCTTTTAATGGAAGAGATGCATGAAGAAACGGTTAAACACGTAATGGTAGCCTGGATGAAGGACCTTGGTCATACTATAGATCTGGACGAATGGCTAAAAATGTGGAAAACATTGAAATATACTAGTGCTGTTCCATATAAAGAAAACTTATATAAGATGTTTTACAGATGGCACTGGACTCGACAGGTTGGCCAAATGTTATGCAAATGCATCAAACACTTGTTGGAAGTGTGAAAAAAACAAAGGAACGTTTTTTCATATGTGGTGGAAATGTACAAGAGTCCAAGAATATTGGAAAAATATATCAATAATGATACAGGAAATTTTAGGGTTAGAATTATCTTTAATACCTGAAAGCTTTCTATTAAATATGCTCCCGGAACATCTAGATAAAGCGGAATTTTTTTTTATAATCTACGTTATAACAGCTGCCCGTATTATATGGGCTAAAAATTGGAAACTTAAAAATAGCCCCTTAATAGAGGAAGTAATATTTAAACTTATGGACCTAGCTGAAGCGGAAAAATTAAGCCAGATATTAAAAATGAAAAAGACTGAAATGTTGAAGGAAAAATGGTCAAAATTCTATGATTGGTATAAAAATAAAACAACGACTCAAAAGAAAAGACTTTAAAATATAATTTATATACATATACACATAAAACATAGTTTTGAGATATTTAAATAAATATGAGACAAGAAACTACAAAGGAACTAATATAAAAATAAGAATTGTGTGTGGTATAAGACTTATGGGGAGAATATCAAAGAAGAAGAAACAAATAGACCAATTAACTTGCAACATGGTATGTGGAGGTTCCGTGCGGTCCCCACTACTAGATGCTTATAGTAAAACCTAAGGTCTATCGAAAAATAAAATAAGAATCATGATATTGTAAAAGCGGTAACTGTAGTAATTGACATACAAATAATGTTCCGTATTGTAGTAATTGTTCGGAAGCATCGGAGGTTGAAATGAACGTATATCTGTGAAAATGAAATAAAAAATTTATAAAAAAAAAAAAAATTTGAAGGAAGATAAAGAAATTAAAGGCTTAACAACAAAAGGTTTTTCTTTTAAATATAGAGCCTTTGCAGACGATGTGATGTTTATAGTTGAAGACCCTATGACTACATTACCATATTTGTTACAGAGAGTAAGAGAGTTTGGTGACTTGGCTGGATTTTATGTAAATAAGAACAAATCGAAAGTGATGTGTAAAAATATGTCAAATAATAAGCAAATTGAGTTACAAAATCTTATAGAATGTGAAGTGGTGAAAAAGACAAAATATCTAGGTGTGAACCTAACAATGAAAAATATTGATCTTTATAAAAATAACTATGAGAAATTATGGCAGCAAGTTATGCAAGATATTAAAAAGTGGAATGTATTAAATTTGTCATTGTTGGGTAGAATTGCGGTGGTTAAGATGAATGTGTTACCACGATTAATGTTTTTGTTTCAAACTATTCCAATTGTGAAAGATGTAAAAACATTCAAATGCTGGCAGAAGGAACTGTCTAAGTTTGTGTGGGGAGGGAAAAAACCAAGAATTAAGATGAAAATAATGTGTGATGCTAAAGATAGAGGTGGGTTCCAGTTACCAAACTTAAGGCTATATCATGATGCAATATGTTTGACATGGACTATGTTACAAGATAGAAAGTTATTGTCCCTGGAAGGCCATGACTGTAGGTTTGGGTGGCACACATATTTGTATTATGGTAAAACAAAAATGGACAATATGTTTAAACATCACTATTTGAGAAGAACGCTAATGGATACGTGGACAAGATATAAAAACTTTTTTCCAGAAGAAATACCTATGTGGATTGTACCTGCAGAAGTTTTAAATCCATCATCATGTTACAAAGGACAAGACTGGTTGAAGTATAGAGACTTGTTAACAAGACATGGCAAAGACTTTATATTGAAGGAGCAGTATCAGATGGACTTTGACTATGGTTGGTTAAGATATAGACAAATATATGATATGTATAGAAGTGATAAAAAATTTGGTTTTAGAGAAAAGAATAATGAAATAGAACAAGTTTGGGAGGAAGGTGGGAAAAAATGATTTCTAAAATGTATAAAATTTTGTTAAAATGGTTTAACGCTGATGAAATAGTAAAAGAGCAAATGGTAAAATGGGCGATAAACTTCAACAAAGATATTGAAATGGAATCTTGGGAATTTTTATGGAAAAATGCTATGAGTATATCTACATGTTATAATTTAAAAGAAAATTGTTTTAAAATGATGTACAGATGGTATATGACACTAAAAAAATTGCAAATATTAATCAGAATTTATCTAACAAATGTTGGAAATGTAAAAAGAAAGAAGGTTCTTTTTATCATATGTGGTGGACTTGTGATAAAGCGAAGACTTATTGGTCTATAATACACGCAGAAATGGAAATTTTTTTGAAATGTACATTTAAGAAGTTGCCTGAAATGTTATTGCTTGGACTTAAACTAGAAGAGATAAATGTAAAGAAAAGGACAATAATATGGTATATGATAACAACAGCAAGAATGGTGTATGCACAAAATTGGAAAAATGAAAAAATACCAGAAGTGTGGGAATGGTTGAAAAAATTGTTATATATGGCTGAAATGGATAAATGGACTAGAAAGTTGAATAATCTGTACTCAGAGACCTTTTTAGAAGATTGGAAGGATTTGAAAGAATATGTTGAAAAATATTGGGACATGAAAAACTACATTTATACATGGTTATAATAGCATAAAGGAATAGAATTAGAGTATATGAATGTATTAAGGATAATTAGATAATGAAGTTGTTTTTTTAGAATTATATAAGACTATAGAAAGTAAGAATTGGTATATAAGTATTTTAAAGATATATAACCGTTACCAGAAATGTAAACATAGATATAAGAATTACTATTTTGGATAAAGTGGAAAATGTGTTATGCTTCAGATGTGGTGGGAAACCGCTAATACAAGATAAAAATAAGACTATACAAACAGAACAAAATGTTATATAATATGGAAAAAAGGATTTGTATAAGATAAATGTATTAATTTTAATGTTTTGAAAAAATAAAAAATTTCTTTACAAAAAAGAAAAGAAAAGAAAAGGTGTTTGTGTAATACTTCATTGATTAGACTCATAAAAACGCTGGGCGCGCCAGCCAATCTGAATGGCATCACCAAGTATCCGAACTGGCCAAGGGGAGTGTTTAAGGCAGTCTTATATTCGTCCCCTTCCCTTATGCGCACCCGAAAATAAGCATCCCGCAAATCCAACTTTGAAAAAATCTTCCCCTTAGCCGCCTCTGCCAAAAGATCCTTTATAAGCGGAAGGGGGTAAGCGTTCGAAGCAGACACAGCATTCAGTCCCCTATAGTCCGTACACAGTCTCAAACCCCCATCCTTTTTTTCCCGGAACAACACAGGGGCAGCAAAGGGGGATTTGGCTGGGCGGATAATACCCCTCTCTAAGTTCTTGTCCAGAAAATGGCGGAGTTCCTCCCGCTCTGCAGGGCTCATGGAGTATAACTTCCCTTTAGGTAACTTCTCCCCGGGCAGTAACTCAATAGCACAGTCTGTGAGTCTATGGGGGGGGGGGTGTTTCATCTGCCTCCGTCTCACTGAACACATCCTCTTAAGTCTCTATATTCCACCGGGATCTGGACCGGGGTCAGTGCCATCGCTGCTGGGGTGGGGGGAGAGGGTGGTCCGGGCCCCCAAGCACCGTCCCATTTGTGCTGGCTACATTTGGGGTCGATCCAGGAAATTTCCCCCTCACTCCATTTTATGTAGGGGTCGTGTGAGCTTAACCAGGGACTCCCCAGTGCCATGGGGAACTGGGTATTAGGCATGATAATGAAAGCCCTCTTTTCCCAGTGTTCTCCTGTCCCTACAATTAAGAGTTCAGTTTCTGCCACACATGCCTCTTTCATCTCTGACCCATCCATCTGGGTGAACCGTAGCGGCTCCCCCAGCGAGTTCACTTTGGGCCCCAAACCCTCCACCACTAAGGGGCTTATCAAGTCTCTGGCACACCCCGAGTCTATGAGGGCACGCACCTGGACATGAGTCCCTGTGCTAGAAACTATCACAATCACGACCATATAAAGTAAGGGGCCAGGGATGCTCACCGGTGGCGGTGCATCGGGAGGCGAGACCTGCAGTTCTGCGCCTTTTACTGCTGGTCTGCTAAGTTTCCCGCCGGCTGTGATGCAATCAGGTCCAGCTCCCCCTGGGAAGCTGGTTCACTCGTTGCCCCTTCCAGCTGTAATGCCCGGGGTTTAAACGTCGACTTTCCAGATCTGGGTGTTCCCCTTCCCAGGGGAGTTGAGGTTTTCGGGGTCTTGGGTGCCCCCCGAGGGCACGCCGAGGTGAAGTGGCCGCTCTCCCTGCATTTCATGCACAGACCTGGCTTGAAGCGGGAGTTACGCAATTCCTGTAGGGCCATCTTGAACTTCGACTTTGGGGTGGGCTTGGGCGTGTAGGGGATGGAGGAACCCAGCTTAATCAGTGTGAAGCGCTCTTCCACATTCCCCACTGCTCGCATCCATGCCGCAAGGGAGTGATTGTTCCAGAGAACCATCTTGTAGATCTCTGGGTTCAGCCCCTCCCGATACTTCTCGATGAACAAGTCTTGCGACCACCCTTGCACTTTTGCGGCAATTCTATGGAAGTGAGCAGTGTACTCCCTCACGGAGGAGCGGCCCTGAACCAATTTGCGCAGTTGGTTCTGAGCCTTCTCCTCCCCCAGAAGGTCTTCGTAATGCTGCCGCAGGGCCCACATAAAATTGTTTACAGTCTGTAGTTCAGGCCCAGGGGGGTTGTGCAGACTCACATACCAGTCACTGGCGGTATCCTGCAGCTTGGAACCGATGTAGCCCACTCTCTTGCCCTCGGTTGGGTAGAGGTGACCCCAAGCCGCCAGGAATCTCTCGATCTCAATTATGAAAAATCGGAGCTTCTCGGGGTCCCCATCGAACGTTGCAGTTAGGGGGTCATTCGGGGCTTGCCAGCGCATTCGATCTCCAGGGTAGGGGGCCACAGGAACTGGCTGGGGGGGGCCACAAGAGGCACCACTGGGGGCACGGGTACCACAGGAGCAGCACCCGCTCCCCCGGCGCCTGCTCAGGAGGTTGCATTCCAGCCCCTGCCGCCCCTTGCACCGGCCCCGCTCCTGCCCCGGCTCCAGCCGCTACTGCTCCCATAAGCTGCTGTTGCATCTCTAGCATGGCCTCTCTTAGCTCCACCACTATGCGGTCGTGCATCTCACTGAACCTCTGGTCCAACATCTGATTGAGGTCTTCCGGATCCGGGCCCCTTGGCAGGAACCGCTCCTCACCTCGGAGGCTCAGCTGCCAGTCATCTGGTCGACGTGGAAGGAACCTCTCCTCATCTTGGAAACCCGGTTGACCAAAGTCCAATTGGTCACTGCCGAACTGTACTCAGGCCCCTTTCTGATCATGGATCCATGACTCAGAGGGAGTAGTTCCAAACATGGCCCACGAGTACCACAGGGAGGGTGGCCAACGCCCCCCCTCCCAGCCGTGGGAGCATGAGTATGTCCTGGCCAGTTGTCCTTGGTACCACAGTTCGCTGGGAGCAGTGGTGACCGGGATTTCTTCAGTGGTAACAGGGATAGTCCCATCGTCTGACATGGTCAGGTATGAGAGGTCCCGTTAATGGGATCTCTAACAATCTGTGAGACTTCTGAATCAAACCAATAAGCCAGATCTTTGATGAAGCAAAGAGTTCTTTTATTCAGGTACTTCATGTTTGTTAGAGATACATGGTTACAGACAGCAGGGATTAATATACCCTCCACCTTCAGGTAACAGCAGGCAGAGGGCCAATCAGAAGGAATACAAAAAAGCGTGAAAACTTCTAAGCCATTGGTTCTCACAGAAAAGGCGCAAAGCACTAAAAATTTCCCCCATACCCCATAGTGACCTCTACTTGCAATTCACAGGCCAGACACCTGGCTAGAAAAACAGTTCAACAGTTCTCCAAGGTTACAAAAGCAGATAAAACACTTGAGTCTCCGGAGAGGGAAAAGGGAGGTGACAAGACAAGATAGCCAGACTGTTTATGTGACATGATGGAATGCGGCAAGCCATCCTCTCGGGGAAGAAAAGACACATTAAGCAGAACATGCAATAAACCCCAAGGCCAACCGTAAATTACTGATACCAACAATTAATGGCAGAGACTTTAGCAGACTCTGACAGTTATCCAGCTTTACATTAACAGTGGTCAGCTGATCCATTAGAGGGTGCAATGCAGTTGCCAATGCAGTTGTTAGGTCTTTACTCGACTCAGTTTTTGCCACTGGAAGAGAAGAAGGAGTTTTTGGAGAAGGTTTGATTTTCCCCACCATCTTATCTCTCTGTCCAGTCATTGCTTTTTGTTTATAGTTTCAGAGAAGAGTCAAAAAGTTAGTTAAAAAGTTACTTCTTAAGTCTCAGTTAGTTAAATTTGCTCCCTCCTTGATCTCCAGTCATTTAGCCAGCAATAAGATTCTCTGTTGTTTATACAGCACCATCTCTTTAAAGGGGGGGATTTAAAGTTTAAATCCCCCACTCTTCAATTCAGTTCCAGCCAGAGAATCTTCTCAGGAATCCAACACTTACAGTTTCGCCATGCGTTTCAGGTAAGAGATTTTTTTTCTTGCAGTTCGCATGACTCCTGCAGCCATTCAGTGTGTGCTCAGCTGTGCCCGGAGGTGCTGCGGTGGCCGAACCTGTAGAGGCAAAGAGGAGCCATCTTGGGAGAGGCTACTTCTCATGCCTCAGGCAGGGTCCCCCTACAAGGGTCCCTGGGGGTCCGAAGCCAGTCCGGCACCCCTTTAAGCCGCCAAGTCTGGGTTGCATCTCCCGAAGCTTCGGGAGATCACGTCCACCATTGAGCCCACTGAAACTGGAAACCCAAATCTGAAGTAATTATTTACCAGTATTAGTGTACAGGAGTAAGAAGGAGTGGAAGCCAACTTACAACTGGCTGTGCAGTGTGGTCCTGCCACTGGGCAGTGGTTCATGGAGACGCTGGGGTTGGAGCCTGGGTGACGCTGGGGCTCTCCGGATCCTGCCATGGCCGAGAGCCAAGAGCACTGGGGCCTGCAGTGGCCTGCAGTGGCCTGCAACAACCTGTGATGGCCTACAACAGCCAGGAAACACTGAGAGGGTGGGGCGACTAAGCTTTGGTGGCTGAGAGTTCTGACGACTGACAGAGAGAGATCTGCTGCTGAGAGTGCAGAGTGCTGGGTCCCAGAGTGCAGAGGGCTTCAGGATGTAACAGGCTGGCTCAGGCTGAACCAATTGAAATTGAATCCAACAAAGATGGAGGTCCTGTGCCTGAGTTGGAGTGGGCCTGGGGTAGGGATCCCATTGCCGGCCTTCGGGGGGTGCCATTGGTGCCAGCACTGAGGGTCCAGAGTGTGGGAGTGCTCCTGGATGCCTCCTTAACCATGGAGGCTCAGGTAGCAGCCACTGCCAAGGCAGCATTCTACTATCTACGGCTGATTAGGCAGCTGGTTCCCTTCCTCGAATGCAATGACCTGGTGACAGTGATCCACACAATGTTCACTTCAAGGTTGGACTACTGCAACGCTTTCTACATGGGGCTGCCCTTGTCTCAGCTCCGGAGGCTGCAGCTAGTGCAGAATGCCGTGGCCAGGCTGTTGATGGGCCTATATGGTCAGGGGCCTGTCTACCTAAGGGACCGCCTTTCCCCATATATACCCCAGAGAGCACTGCAGTCAAGCACTCAACATCGCCTGACCTTCCCTGGCCCTAGAGAGGCCAGGTTAGTGACCACCAGAACCAGGGCCTTCTCAGTGGTGGCTCCTCACTGGTGGAATGAGCTCCCGGAGGACATCAGGGCCCTGTGGGATTTTTTGCAGTTCTGCAGGGCCTTTAATTAGGAGCCACCACTGGGGGAAATGGCCACTGGAAAAGCTGCTGGTTGAACTCTTCTGGCCCGAGAAATCAGGTGGTGGAAGCTTCCTGGCCTGGGATACATGGGTTGCTGCTTTTGTGTTGGAGGTTCTGTATTGCCACTATCTTTTGTGGTTTTACTTTGCTGATTTTATGTAGATGAATTTAATTTTTAATTTTTGTATGACTGTTGATTTAAATGTTGTTAGCTGCCTAGAGCCGGCACTGCTGGTTAGGTGGGATATAAATTTAAATAAATAAACAAACAAATAAATAAATTATGGAAACTGCAAATCAGTAAGCTTATTCAACTGCTAGGATTGTTTGATTTTGCTGTGGAACCTCCCTAGAAACCAAGCTTAGATGCTCCTCCCCTTTCCTGCTGTCCAAGGAAGCCTCCAGGGCACAAGTAGAGAAGCTTAAAGAGATCATCTTTGTGTTTGTTGCTCCCGCCCGTCCTCCTGTGAATTACATTTTGGCTTTATGGGTAGGTGGCTCAGAGGTGATAGAAAGCTGCTTGGGTTCCTCTCTGAGCACACCCTGCCCATGAAAGGGGCACTGTGGAAGGTAACTCTCAGGTTGTAACGCAGAGGGTTCAGCCTCAAGAGGGCTTGTGGCTTTGCATTTTTTAAATGGGGAACTTTTTGGTTCTAAATGGAGGTTTGAATCAAACAACTGTTTTCCCCTTTCTGTTCCCATTCCCTTTTAAAGCCTTTTAAATCTATGAATTTTATTGCATTGGTTTTGTATGGGCTGTTGCCTGTAGTGTGTGTCTATATAAAGCCATGCAAAAAGGTAACTTTACCTACTAAGGTATCATTGAGAAGAGAACCTCGATGATCAGAGGCAGTGCACCACTGATTATTTTTCATTCTCCACCATGTCCAGCAGAGTTGTGGTTATGAGACCTTCCTATGGCATCTGCCTGCCTATTAGTGGGGACAGAATTCAAAGCTAACTGGACTCTTCATCTGGTCCAGCAAGACTGTGTTTGCTTTCAAGTTTCTTTCTTCCTAGTGATGTAGAATTACCAGGTGTGTGTGTGTGTATGTGCATGTGAACGTTTATTTCACAAAACTTTAATGTGATCTGTCTTCTAGACAGTTGCTAAAAAGCAAACAGGGCAACGTCTACAAACATGACCATCCTATTCCATGTAGGGTTGCCAGCCTCCAAGTGGCACCTGGAGATCTCCTGCTATTACAATTGATCTCATTGCAACCAAGATCAGTTCCCCTGGAGGAACTGGCTGCTTTAGAGGGTGGACTCTATGGCATTGTACCCTGCTGAGGTCCCCCCGTCCCCATACCCTGCCCTCCCCAGGCTCCCCACCCCAGATCTCCAGGTATTTTCCCACCCAGAGCAGGCAACCCTAATTCTGTGTATTTCAGTTATGTGTTTTGATGAAAAAGTATGAATGATCCATTTTCTGACTTGGCTATGAGAGCTCCAAATAGTATGTTATGTATCATGCAGGGGTATGCAAGATGAAGCTGTGTCACCGGAGAACTGGCTCCTTTTTGCTACCAATGAGTGTTGTGGATTGTTCAAATTTGCCTGCTGCTTTATTTATTTTATTTATCAGTAGGTACATCACATAAGATAATCATATCGTTTGACGTGTGGCTGTTGTAGTCTTTTAAGACCAATTTTTAATTGCATGTAAGAGAGAGCATATGGTGGAATGGAACTCTTAAAGGAACTCATGGACGACCTCTGACGGCATCTGGATCAGGGCGGCTCGGCAGTGCTGGTGTTGTTAGATTTGTCGGCTGCATTCAACACGGTCGACCACCAGTTACTGATCCACCGCCTTGGCAACACGGGGGTCCAGGGGCTTGCCTTGCAATGGCTTGTCTCCTTCCTCCAAGGTCAGGGACAGAGAGTGGCACTGGGGGAGCAGACGTCCCAGAGGCATCCACTGGTATGCGGTGTGCCACAAGGGGTGGTGCTATCCACAATGTTGTTCAACATCTATATGCGCCCTCTCACCCAGATTGCCCGGAGGCACAGGCTGGGTTGTCACCAGTATGCTGATGACACCCAGCTGTATCTGTTGTTGGGCGGCCGGTCTGGAGTCACCCCAGATGACCTGGAGTGGGCGCTTCAGGACATGGAGGGCTGGCTTAGGCTAAGCCGACTGAAACTGAGTCCAATGAAGACGGAGGTCCTGTGTGAGGCTTCTGTGCTATC
The DNA here is from genome assembly GCA_029233225.1 of Lepidodactylus listeri. NCBI lineage: Eukaryota > Metazoa > Chordata > Lepidosauria > Squamata > Gekkonidae > Lepidodactylus > Lepidodactylus listeri. The sequence continues at coordinate 1,639,108 of JARCFY010000011.1, forward strand.
AGCAAATGATCAGGCCTTTGTTAATTAAAACATAGTCCTTTATTCAGATACTGGTACAGGTCTCGATGTTTGTTAGTGATACCATACAAAGAGGGCAGGGGACTATTATACCTGCAAACATGAAAGTATAAACATTGATCACCAATCAGCATTCAGTAAAATTGTGGGAAGGCAGATTCACCTTTTGTCACCCAGGGGTGAGAGAACATAAAAATTCCCAGATCAAACTGTGTAACCTAGAAGTGCCAGGTCCCCGGCAAAACAGGCAGGAAAACAATAAAATAATTCCCAAGGCTACATTCAGCAGATAGCACTCTTAGCAGAAGGGGGAAGAAGTACAAGGGAGTGTAAAAGGAGATAGCTTTGTACTATGTGACACCATGGTATGTGGGAACCCAAGTTCCTGCCTGAAATGTTGAGACATTGAGCAGACAAGTAATCTACACCAAAGGGAGCCATAAAACATCTGGTCAAACGCCCACTACAAAGAAAATGAAAGTAAGCAACAGAGCAGTTTTACAGAGATACATCAATGTCAGATTCAATCAGAAACATTGTAGAAACATTATAAAAAGACCCCTTATGCGAAGCAGAATCTGACATCCTGCCCCCTCAAAACTAAATTTCACCCCCCCAGCTTATCAGGGAAGCGCTGATGAAAGGAGTGGACTAACTTAGGAGCATGAACGTTATCAGTGAGGACCCATTCATTCAATTCAGGACCAAAATCAACCCATTTAACTAAATAACCCATTTAACTTGCTGCTCTGCCGCGATCTCCCGGCCACAGTTGAGACAGTGCGTGAACTTGAGGCTCCATGCATGTCTTCTGGTTCCACCTTGGATCATTTCAGCCCCCCCAGTCTTGAGGAGGTTGACAGGTTGCTCTTGACTGTACGCCCAACCTCGTGCAGCCTTGATCCCTGCCCCTCATGGCTTATAAAATCTTGCCACGAGGAGTTGTGTGGTGCGCTTCGGGAGATTATTAACAAGTCCTTCTCGGAAGGGCTTTTCCCGGAGGTGCTCAAGGTTGCGATGGTCTGTCCCCTCCTCAAAAAACCATCTCTGGACCCGGCTGTATTGGCCAACTATCGGCCGGTGTCTAACCTGCCCTATTTGGGCAAGGTATTGGAGAGGGCGGTGGCGATCCAGTTGCAGAGCTTCATGGATGACACCTCCATGCTAGACGCGTTTCAATCTGGCTTCCGACTGGGTCATGGGACGGAGTCGGTTCTGGTCACCCTCACGGATGACCTCCGAAGACATCTGGATCGAGGCGGCACGGCGGCACTGGTGTTGTTAGATCTGTCAGCGGCTTTTGATGTGGTCGACCACCAGTTGCTGACCCACCGCCTCGCCGATACGGGGATACGGGGGCTTGCTTTACAATGGCTTGCCTTCTTTCTCCAAGATCAGGGACAGAGGGTTGCACTCGGGGAACAGACCTCTCAGAGGCACCCACTGGTGTGTGGTGTTCCTCAAGGGGTGGTTCTGTCCCTGATGTTGTTTAACATCTATATGCGCTCCCTCGCCCAGATTGTCAGGAGGCACGGGCTGGGGTGTCATCAATATGCGGATGACACCCAGCTCTATCTGCTGTTGGGCAGCCGGTCCGGCTCTACCCCAGATGACCTGGAGCGGGTGTTGCAGGAGGTTGTGGGCTGGCTCCAACTGAGTCGACTGAAATTGAATCCTCTGAAAACGGAGGTCCTGTGCCTGAGTCGGACCGGATCGGGGTTGGGGCATCCACTTCCATCCTTCGGTGGGGCGCCATTGGTGCCAGCTCCGAGGGTCAGGTGTTTGGGTGTGCTCCTGGACTCTGCCTTGATGATGGAAGCCCAGGTAGCAGCCAGTGCCAAAGCAGCCTTTTTCCATCTACGGCTGATTAGGCAGTTGGCCCCCTTCCTTGAACGCGAAGACCTAGCCACAATGATCCATGCTATGGTCACCTCATGTCTTGACCACTGTAACGCTCTCTACTTAGGGCTGCCCTTGTCCCAGATCCAGAGGCTGCAGCTGGTGCAGAACGCTGCGGCCAGGCTGCTGACAGGTCTCTCTTTGGGGGATGCTGCACTGGCTGCCTATAGCATACCGGATTAGGTTCAAGGTGCTGGTGTTAACCTTTAAAGCCCTTTATGGTCAGGGGCCTGCCTACTTGAAGAACCGCCTTTCCCCATATCAGCCCCAGAGGTTACTGAGGTCAGGCACTCAGAATCGCCTGACTTGCCCCAGTCCAAAAGAAGCCCATTTGACCTGTACCAGGGCCAGGGCTTTCTCGGTGGCGGTTCCTTACTGGTGGAACGAGCTCCCGGATGACATCAGGGCCCTGCGGGACTTGTTGCAATTCTGCAGGGCCTGTAAGACGGAGCTCTTCCACCAGGCTTTCAAATAGGAGCCGCCATCGGGTGGAGAACTGGCTATTAACACTGCCCTGGTCCTGGGGAAGGTACCCCTGCTGCCTTCGTTTATCGGATAACTCTGAAGTCGCCATCTTGGAAATTTTATTGTAATCTTATTGTAATGTTTTTAATGGTTTTATATTGTAAACCTTCATGGTAATGGGTTTTTGTTAGCCGCCTTGAGCCGGTTCGCTGGCTAGGCGGGATATAAATTGAACAAACAGACAAACAAACAAATAAATAAATAGAACACCCGGCCCCGGCGAATTTTAGAGTCCAATATTTCTGAAATCTCAAAATGCAGTTCCCCCCCTTCATCAGAGGAGGAGTCGGAGGATCCGGGCACCATGCATTCAGCCCAGGATTCTTCTTCAGGAGGCTGAAATGAAAAACAGGATGCACAGAACTTAATGACTTCGGCAATTCCAATTCAAAAGAAACCTCCGAAATTTTCCTTAGCACTTTATAAGGTCCAACGTATTTCCACCCCAGTTTCCTACTGGGTTGTAAACCATGTATATTTTTGGTAGAGAGGTACACAGAGTCACCAGGTTTCAAGTCCCAACCTTCAGCCTTTCCCCTGTCGGCATATTTTTTTATAGTCTGCTTTAGCCTTGTTCAAAGTCTTTTCTATAAGTGGCCAGGACTCCTGTAAGCGGGACCACCATTGACAAAAGTCTGAGTGTTTGGGCACATCAGTACTTGGCAGAGATGGCAAAGGTTTTCCCTCAAAAACCCCCACAGCCATGAAGGGTGATAGACGAATGCACTGTGTCATGCCTGTGTCATCCGGTAGACGAATGCACTGTGTCATGCCTGCTCCTGACCCTGCTCCTGACCCAGCCCCTGCAGAGCAAGATCAGGCTCCTTTAACGGACCTGGACGTAAGTCCAGAGGAGTTAAGCCAGCAACAGGAGCCACCGGGGACTGGTCAAGCATCTGAGACCCATCAGGCTCCTCCTGGAGAAAACCATAGCCCCGAGTTATCACCTCCACCTGTCAGGCGTCTCCGTGAAAGGAGACGCCAGGAATTAAGAGACAGAAGGAGTGAGGCACGCATGAGGGCCAGGAGATCTATCAGTCCAGAGTACTAGCAGACGCTGGGCCGTGGCCGGCAGCTGCTAATTGGTTAATGAGCCGGCACATGTTACCAGAAGCCTGTCAACGCCCAACAAATTGTGCTGGCAAAGAACGCTCATCATCGACGTGACCTAGCCCTGCACCCTTCTGAACTCTGTTCCTGAACCCAGCTGCTGGACTCTCGGACTTCTGACCCTGGACTCGGCATTTTGGACTACGGATTGGTATTTGGACTTTGGCTTGTCTTTCTGTTGTGATCCCTGTTACCTCTGACTCCTGGCTTTCATACTCTCCGGCTCTGACTCCTGGCATTCCTGTTGACGATTCTTCTCCTTAATCCTTCGGCTGACTGATTTATGGTTGTGACTCCCGGACTGTTGATAACGCTTGCCTTGTAACCCGAGAACTCTGGTCTGCCCGCCTGCCGGCTGCAGCTCTGTCTCAAGCCAGAGGCTCAGTCGTGACAGATTGCCAGCACCCATAAACTCGATCACACTTCACTATGACAGACCAAGCAGAGGGAGGGGTTGACTCACTTACAGCTCTTTTCAACCAGGTGCCACAGCTGACCCAAATGGTCTCTGTGATACAACAGCAGTCAGCTACTAATGCAGTTGCCCTGGCTGGTGTCTCCAGGCCTCCTCCCCATTGCCCTGTCAACCCCCCCCGATCGGTTCAGTGGAAGTGTGGAAGAGTTTCCTGCTTTTGTTGCTCAGTGTGAACTATACATGGAGCTAAGGCAAAATGACTTTCCCACAGACAAAACTAAAGTCTGTTTTGTACTCAGCCTGTTGAAAGGGCAAGCAGCCAAATGGGCCACTCCCTTGCTAGTGGGAGCATCGCCTCTGCTAACGGACTACTAGCGTTTCAAGGCTCATTTCACAGCTGCATATGCCAATCCTGTGAAAGCAGAAACGGCTAACCACCGGATACGGGCTTTGCAGCAAAACAAAAACACTGTGTCCCAGTACACCACAGAGTTCCAGCTAATTGCTCAGGACCTAGCTTGGAACGAGGCAGCTCTGATAGACCAATACACAGAGGGACTCTCTGATGACATTCTGGACGAACTGGCTTGCAGTGACTGCCCAGACAACCTACAGGACCTGATCCTGCTGTGCCTACGTATTGATGGGCACCTGCAGAGTCGCCGCCAGAAACGGAAAGGGAGCTGCATTCCAGCCAGGACACTCCCAGCTTCTCCATCTTCGGGTCCTGCTTCACCTCTTTCAGCAGCAGAACCCATGCAACTGGGCGTCGCCCGCCCTCATCTGACTCCCGAGAAGACCAGATGATGCACCCACAATTTGTGCCTGTATTGTGGTGAGCCCGGGCATTTTTCAAGCACCTGTCCTGCCAAAGCTAGGCGTTCCAGCAACTCTGCGGCCCCAGTAAAAGGCCAGCCCCAAGTCTAGCCAGACCCCCCGGCTTGGGGCCTTTCCTGGGGTCATCCAGCTCCGCTTATCCACCTAACACCCCGTTCCTGATCCCGATCTGCCTCCAGCTACCTGATGGGCGATGGCTGTTTGTTCATGCCATGTTGGACTCAGGGGCCGCCTGCTGCTTCATGGACATTGTCTTTGCGAAGGAGCAGGGGATCCCCAGCCGGGCAAAGAAGACCCCCACTTTGGTCGAGGCTGTGGACGGACGCCTGCTTCGCTCTGGATCCGTCGTCCATGAGACCCGGCCACTAGTCCTGTGGGTCCAGCAGCATCAGGAGAAGCTGGCATTCGACCTGGTCCGCATGCCCCGGTTTCCCATTATCCTGGGCCTGTCCTTGCTTCGTGTCCACAATCCCCACGTGGACTGGATCCGGCAGGAGCTATGGTTCCCCATGAAACCTGCACCACCGCCAGAAGACCCAGACCCCACTCCGGTGCCTCCAGTCGACTTGCCGGACACCACACCTGCCGCCGTTCTTCTGGGAGCAACCACCACACTACCCGCTCCCTATCAGGACTATGCCGATGTGTTCGACGAAAAAGAGGCAGACCAACTACCCCCACATCGACCCTATGACTGCGCCATTGACCTCGTACCCGGCGCTCCCTTACCATCGGGCCGCCTATACCCCATGGCAGAACCAGAGCTGGCCACTCTCCGGGACTACTTGGACAAAAATCTAGCCCGAGGTTTCATTTGGCCTTCCACCTCCCCCCTGTCTTCACCAGTCCTGTTCATAAAGAAGAAGACAGGGGATTTAAGGCTATGCAATGACTACCGGGCGTTGAATAAAATCACCATTCGGGACCGCTACCCTCTGCCCTTGATCCCCGAACTCCTGAACAGGCTGAAGGGAGCAAGTATCTACACCAAGCTCGATCTCTGAGGTGCCTACAATTTGGTGCGCATTAAAGCAGGAGACGAATGGAAGACCGCTTTTGGCACCCGGTATGGCCAGTATGAGCACCTGGTCATGCCCTTTGGCCTTACCAATGCTCCCGCCATCTTTCAAAGATTTATGAACGACGTGTTCCGAGACCTCATGGATCAATTCCTGATTATTTATTTAGATGACATTTTGGTTTACTCTACGTCATTTCCGGAACACATCCAACACGTACGGCAGGTGCTCCAGAGACTCCGGGATCACGGACTCTATGCAAAACTGGAGAAATGCGCCTTCCATCTCCAGTCCATGGAGTTCCTCGGTCACATCATCTCCCCACAAGGAACCCAGATGGATCCTAAGAAGGTGGATGCCATTCTCCAATGGCAAGCGCCTCAAAACCAAAAGGACGTTCAATGCCTCCTTGGCTTTGCCAACTACTACCGCCAATTCATCGCGGGGTACGCCAACCGCACCAAACCCCTGACCCGGCTCCTCCGTCCGTCTGAACCCTTCCATTGGACCCCAGAAGCTGATCAGGCTTTCCACACCCTCAAAGACCATTTTTCCTCCGGTCCCCTTCTCTGGTCCCCTGATCCCCGTCTGCCCTTCACGGTAGAAGCTGACTCCTCCAATGTGGCCATCGGGGCCGTACTCTCCCAGCGAGATGACCCCAGCCTGCCATTACAGCCCTGCGCCTACTACTCTCGGCAGCTCTCCCCCGCCGAACGCAACTACACGATCTGGGAGAGAGAGCTCTTGGCCATCAAGGTGGCTTTCGAGGTCTGGCGCCACCACCTTGAAGGGGCTCAACATCCGGTCCAGGTACTCACAGACCACCGGAACCTGGAACACCTGCAGACCGCTCGCCGGCTAAACCAGCGGCAGATCCGCTGGTCTCTGTTCTTTTCACGGTTCAATTTCACCATCTCCTACATCCCTCACACCCAGAACCAGAAAGCCGACGCCCTGTCCCGCCGACCGGACTACACCACCCCGAACCCTGACGAAGCCACCAAAACCAGCATCCTACCACCCACTGTCTTCGCTGCCGCTCCTGCCACACCAAATCTGGTGGAAGAGATCCGGACCAGCCAAGCTATGGACCCATGGACCCAGAAGCACCTGCAAGAGGCGCAGCAAAACGCGGCCGGGAGCCTGACCCTCCGTGATGGCTTACTCTATCATCAGGAGCAGCTTTACGTTCCCCCAGGGCCTCTCAGATCCTGGATTCTCCACCTCACCCATGATGCCCTTCCGGCCGGGCATTTTGGCCAACACAAGACAGCCCATCTGCTGACCAGGGACTTTTGGTGGCCCCGTGTTCGAGCAGACATCAGTCGGTACGTGAGCTCATGTGATGTTTGCCGTCAGGCCAAAAACGTGCCTGCCAAGCCCTCCGGTCTCCTGCATCCACTCCCCGTTCCCTCCGGTCCCTGGGATATTGTGTCCATGGACTTCATTGTAGACCTACCTCGATCCCAGGGACACACATGCATTTTTGTAGTGGTGGATCTATTCACCAAAATGGCTCACTTCATCCCCTGTGCCAAAGTTCCTTTGGGACCAGAGACTGCCCAGCTCTACCTGGCCCAGGTTTTCCGCCTGCACGGATTACCAACGCAGATCACTTCGGATCAGGGCCCACAATTCACCTCCCGCTTCTGGCAAGCCTTCCATCAAGGTCTGGGAACTGAAATTCACCTATCCTCCGCATACCATCCCCAAACCGACGGCCAGACGGAATGCACCAACGCCACCCTGGAGCAGTACCTGCGCTGCTATACCACGTATCAGCAGGACAACTGGGCCTCCCTGCTGCCACTGGCTGAATTCGCCTATAACAACGCGGTACATAATTCCACGCAGACCACGCCATTTGTGGCCAACTACGGTCAGCATCCCCATTTCTTCCCTCCAGTCGGCCCCTCCTCCGATGTCCCAGCAGCTGATGACCGGATAGACGAGCTCCATGCTCTCCATGCCCTGCTTCGTGCCCAGCTCCAACGCGCCAAAGACACATTTAAACAGGCCGCAGATCGGCACCGCCAAGAAGGGCCGCCTCTGCAGGTCGGGGATCTCATGTGGCTGTCTACTCGGTACCTCTGGACCCCTGGCCGTTCCCCCAAATTGACTGCCCAGTTCATCGGCCCGTACTCAATCGAGGCTCAAGTCAATCCTGTGGCCTTTCGGCTACGCCTGCCGGCCCATCTCCAGGTGCACCCCGTATTCCGCCGCTCCCTCCTCCAACCGGCAGCTGCCCCAGACCCCAACCACAATGTCCCCCTGGTGCCTCCACCACCAATCTTGGTGGATGAGGAGGAGGAGTACGAGGTCCACCAGATCCTGGACTCCTGGCTGCACTGAGGTTGCCTCCAGTACCTCATAGACTGGAAGGGCTATTCCCCCGAGGATCGTTCCTGGGAACCGGCTACCCACGTGCACACCCCTGACTTGCTCCGGCAATTCCACGAGGCCTACCCGGACAAGCCAGGTGGTTTGGATGAGGGGGGGCCTGGGGGGGGATAGTGTCATGCCTGCTCCTGACCCTGCTCCTGACCCAGCCCCTGCAGAGCAAGATCAGGCTCTTTTAATGGACCTGGACGTAAGTCCAGAGGAGTTAAGCCAGCAACAGGAGCCACCGGGGACTGGTCAAGCATCTGAGACCGGGGACTGGTCAAGCATCAGGCTCCTCCTGGAGAAAACCATAGCCCCGAGTCATCACCTCCACCTGTCAGGTGTCTCCGTGAAAGGAGACGCCAGGAATTAAGAGACAGAAGGAGTGAGGCACGCATGAGGGCCAGAAGATCTATCAGTCCAGAGTACTAGCAGACGCTGGGCCGTGGCCGGCGGCTGCTAATTGGTTAATGAGCCGGCACACGTTATCAGCAGCCTGTCAACGCCCAACAAATTGTGCTGGCAAAGAATGCTCGTCATCGACGTGACCTAGCCCTGCACCCTTCTGAACTCTGTTCCTGAACCCGGCTGCTGGACTCTCGGACTTCTGACCCTGGACTCGGCATTTTGGACTACGGATTGGTATTTGGACTTTGGCTTGTCTTTCTGTTGTGATCCCTGTTACCTCTGACTCCTGGCTTTCATACTCTCCGGCTCTGACTCCTGGCATTCCTGTTGACGATTCTTCTCCTTAATCCTTCGGCTGACTGATTTATGGTTGTGACTCCCGGACTGTTGATAACGCTTGCCTTGTAACCCAAGAACTCTGGTCTTCACGCCTGCCGGCTGCAGCTCTGTCTCAAGAAAGAGGCTCAGTCGTGACACACTGCATTGTTATAGCTGTACTCAGCGGAGTAGGTCCACCCAATTGTCTTGATGATAATTTGTGTAACATCTGAGGAACTGTTCTAATATCTGATTAACTTGTTCGGACTGTCCATTGGTCTCTGGATGATAACCCGAGCTGAGCGCGGGTTCAATGTCCATGAGCCCCAAAAGCTTCCGCCAGAAGTTGGCAATGAACTGGCTCCCCCTATCGGATACTACACGCCTCAGAAACGTGTGGAGTTTAATCACGTGGTTGAAAAACATTTTAGTGACGTTTTGCTGTGGGCAGTTGTTTAAACGGGACGAAGTGAGCCTGTTTAGAAAGTAAGTCCACAACTACCCAAATAACTGTTTTTCCCTTGGAGGGCGGGAGGCTGGTAATAAAATCCATAGATACCATCTCCCAGGGTCGGGATGGGGTGGGGAGCGGCTGTAACAATCCCAGTACCTTTCCCCCCCTCCATTTGCACATTAGACACACGTGGCAGGAAGTAACATAGTCAGACACATCCTTATGCATTCGAGGCCACCAAAATTGACGTTGCACCAAGTTGAGTGTTTTTAAAAACCCGAAGTGGCCCGACAACTTAGATTCATGACATGACAGTAAAATCTCCTTCCGGAAGGAGAGGGGTACAATCAATTTGGAACCATGGTACCAACAGCCATCTAAAGCTTTTGTAGCCTCATTATCCCCCTCCCATTCCTTCACCTCTTCTTGGGTATAGGCTTTCCCACATTTCTCAGTCCAAGCCACAGATTCCGGAGCCGCTCTTTTTTGGCTCCACATCGTGACTACCCCCCCCCCCCAACTGTTGGGGAGAAAACATTGAGTCGAACACTTCTTCCCTCTGGGACTCATGTTGGGGTAGGTGTGATAATGCATGTGCTAAGGAGTTTGATCTCTCGGGGAAGTGTTTCAGAACTAAATTAAATTTTGAAAAGAAATCAGCCCACCGGAGCTGTTTGACAGATTCTGCTTCGCATAAGAGAGCTTTTCATAATGTTTCTACAATGTTTCTATTAATTGAATCTGACATTGATGCATCTCTGTCATTTACTTTCGATTCCTTTGTAGTGCTTGCATAGCCAGATGCTTTATTGCCCCTCCTTTTGGTTTTAGATTACTTGTCTGCTCAGTGTTACAATTCGGGTGGGAATTTGGGTTCCCACATACCAGGATGTCACAGAGTACAAAGTTATCTCTTCACTCCCTTGTATGTCCTCCCCCTTCGCTTATAGTACTATCTTTTCAAAGTAGCCTTTGGAATTGTTTTATTGTTTGTTCCGTCCTGTTTTGCTGGGGACCTGGCACCTCTGGGTCACACAGTTCAGGCTGGGAATTTTTATGTTCTCTCACCCCTGGGTGACAAAAGGTGAATCTGCCTTCCTGCATTTTTACTGAATGCTGATTGGTGATCAATGTTTATACTTTCATGTTTGCAGGTATAATAGTCCCCTGCTCTCTGTGTATGGTATCACTAAGAAACATCGAGACCTGTACCAGTATTTGAATAAAGGACTATGTTTTAATTAACAAAGGCCTGCTCATTTGCTGACAACACAGAAGCCTCACAGATTGTTAGTGATCTTTTTTTGGCTTCTCCCGTGCCTGACCATGTCAGATGATGGGAGCAACCACCAAACTCCACTGGAGGTCCTGGCCACCACGGCTACCACCCTGCCTGTGGAGCAGTCAGTGCCGGTGACCATGGCGCAGGAACCGAGTCTTCCCCCTCGCACAGGGTCTCGGATCCCCTGGCAGCCGGCCTCCCCTACCTGCTCTTGGGCTACATTTGGGGGAGGCACTTCCAAAACATGGATCCACAATCGGAAGGGGGCCAGAGTATGCTTCAGTGGCGACCGATCAGATTTCGGCCACCTGAGCGTAGTGGATGAGGACAGATATCCTCACCGGGGATCGAGTGCCTGGGGGTTCAGCTTCCCAGACGAGGAGTGCATGATGCCCCGCGGCCCTGATCCTACCGGAGGAGACCTAGGCCGGGTCTTGGATCAGAGATTCGAGGACATGCATGACCGCCTGGCTGCGGACATGTGGGAGGCTATGCTCGAGATGCTGCAGAACCTGATGGGAGCTTTGGCTGCGGGTGCTGTCCCTATCCTCGGTCAGCCCCCCGGAGGAGGGGCCCTCGTGGCAGTGCCCCCACACCCCCTGCTGGGGGTGCAGGGGGGGTGCTGGCGCAACCAGCCAGAGCTGGGGCTCCCCCGGCTGGAGGAGCCCCGCCACCTCTCCCTCCTGTGATGCCCATCCCAGCCAGAGGCTACATCCACCAAGTGCCCAATGATCCTGTGATGGCAACATTTGACGGAGACCCTGAGAAGCTTCGGTTCTTCATCATCGAGATCAAGAGATTCATGGCGTCCTGGGGCCACCTCTACCCAACTGAGCAGGATCGCGTCGGCTACATCGGGTCCAAACTGAGGGACACCGCGAGTGACTGGTACGTGAGTTTACACAACCCCCCAGGTCTCGAATTACTCTCTGTAGACAACTTCATGTGGGCCCTTCACCAGCACTACGAGGACCCGCTGGGAGAGGAGAAAGCCCAGAACCAACTGCGTCGGCATGGTACGGTGAAGGACTATACTGATCGGTTCTGGCGCATAGCAGCTAAGGTCCAGGGGTGGTCCGAAGACCTGTTCGTGGAGAAGTACTGAGAGGGGCTAAGCCACGAGGTCTACGAGATGATCCTGAGGGTGGGGAGACCGACATCATTGGCGGCCTGGATGCGAGCAGCGGCGGACGTGGAAGAACGCTTCACCCTGATCAAGTTAGGGGTGGCAGCGGCTCAGCCTCCCAAGCCAGCCCCAAAAGGCAATGGGAGATTGGTGTTCCAGAAGCTCCGCAATGCCCGGTTCAAGCAAGGGCTGTGCATGCGGTGAGGGGAAAGTGGCCACATCGCCTCCGCTTGTCCTCGGGGGGGAGCAAAAGCCCTGAAAACCTCCACCCCGGTGGGGGGGCTCTCCCCGAGCACCCAAGATGCGGTTTAAACCCTGGGCATTACAGCTGGAAGGGGTGACGAGCAAGCAAGGAGAGCTGGAGCTGACCGAATCCAAGCCGTCGGGAAACTCCAATGACCTGCAGTAACTGGCGCAGAACTGCAGGTCCCGTATCATTCCGCGCCATCGCCGGTGAGAATCCCTGGCCCCTTGCTTTTCATGGTAGTGACTGTATTAGTGCCCCAGACCGGAACCCACATGCGGGTCCGAGCCCTCATTGACTCAGGGTGTGCAAGAGACTTAATTAGCCCTTTAGTGGTGGAGGGGTTAGGGCCCAAGGTAAATCCCCTGGAGGAACCTCTACGGTTCACACAGATGGATGGGTCAGAGATGAAGGAGGCTTGTGTGGCCGAGACTGAACTTTTGGTGGTGGGTACTGGGACTCATTGGGAACAGAGGGCTTTTGTGATCACCCCAAATACCCAATTCCCCATGGTACTGGGCAGCCCTTGGTTAAATTCCCACGATCCCTACATCAAGTGGAGCGATGGGAAAATTTCCTGGGTTGACCCCAGATGTGCCAACCACAAATGGGACCCCCACTGGGGAAAGGAGCCAATGGGAGTTGCAGCTCCGGCAGCTCTGGCGGTATCGGTGAGCCCCATTCCCTTGAAATATAGAGACTTGAGGGATGTGTTCAGTGAGATGGAAGCCGACGAGTTGCCCCCCCACCGTCTCACCGATTGTGCTATCGAACGGTTACCTGGGGAGAAATTGCCAAAGGGGAAGTTGTACTCTATGAGCCCTTCCGAGAGGGAGGAGCTGCGGGCGTTCCTGGATAAAAACTTAGAACGGGGTTTCATCCGCCCGGCCAAGTCCCCTTTTGCGGCCCCCATACTATTCTGGAAAAATAAAGATGGAGGATTAAGACTGTGTACGGACTATAGGGGTTTGAATGCAGTATCCGCTTCCAATGCCTACCCCCTCCCCTTGATCAAAGACTTGTTGGCAGAAGCGGCCAAAGGGAAGATCTTTACTAAACTAGATCTCAGGGATGCGTATTTTCGGGTGCGCATCCGGGAAGTAGATGAGTACAAGACGGCATTCAATACCCCCCTGGGGCAGTTCGAATACCTAGTAATGCCCTTCTGTTTGAGTCGTGTGCCAGGCGTATTTATGAGCCTAATCAATGAAGTATTGCACAAGCATTTATTCAAGGGGGTGCTCTGTTAACTTGATATCTTGATTTATTCACCTGATAATGTGAAATTAGTTAGGGAGGTCTTGAATACCCTACTTGAACACCAGTTATATGCTAAGCTGTCTAAATGCGAGTTCCATCAGCAGGAGGTAGATTTCCTGGACTATCGCATCTCCCAAAAGGGCCTGGAGATGGACCCGGCCAAAGTGGAGGCCGTGGTGCAGTGGGAAGCTCCCCGCAATAGAAAGCAGCTTCAGAGTCTGTTGGGATTTTGCAATTTTTACCGAACCTTTTTAAAAGACTTTGCCACCATTACCTTACCCCTCACCGAGCTGTTAAAGACTAAAGGGAGGGGACCCAAAGCGGGGAAGCTGGGAGAGAAGCTATGCTGGACTCCCCAATGCCAGGCGGCGTTTGATGAATTAAAGAGACTCTTTACCTCCGAACCCATCCTAGCCCACCCCGATGAGACTAAAGAGTTTGTCATACATGTAGATGCGTCGGATGTGGCCATGGGGGGGGTGATCCTGCAGAGGGATGCTAACGAGGTGTTGCACCCCCTTACCTATATTTCAAAAAAGTTCACAGAAACGGAGAGACATTGGTCCGTATGGGACAAGGAAGCCACGGCCATTAAACTAGCCCTGTCGACTTGGCGTCATTGGTTAGAAGGGGCGCAGAAGCCTTTTGAAATCTGGACTGATCATAAAAATTTAGAGGCGTTGCGCACGCAGCGGTCCCTGAACGCTAAACAGCTCCGGTGGGCCGATTTCTTTTCAAAATTCAATTTTGTCCTAAAACACTTCCCTGGGAAAGAAAACTCCTTAGCAGACGCATTGTCACGTTTACCACAACATGATTCCCAGAAAGAAGAAGTGTTCGATTCAATGTTTTCTCCCCAACAGTTGGGGGGGTTAGTTACAACCCGGAGTCAGGAAAAAAATGCTCCAGAAGCCATGGGGTGGACTCACAGGTGTGCGGAAGCATACACCTCAGACGAGGTGATGGAGTGGGAGGGAGACACTGCGGCTACAAAGGCGTAGGATGGGTGCTGGTACCATGGTTCCAAGTTGATTGTGCCCCTCCCCTTACATAAAGAGATTTTACTGTCATGTCATGAATCCAAGTTATCGGGCCATTTCGGATTTTTAAAAACTCTCAATTTGGTCCAGTGGCAATTCTGGTGGCCCCGGATGCGTAAAGATGTGTCTGACTATGTCACTTCCTGCCAAGTATGTTTAATGTGTAAACAGAGGGGGGGAAAGGACTGCTGCAGCCGCTCCCCACCCCGTCCCGACCCTGGGAAACGTTCTCCATGGATTTTATTACCAGCCTCCCACCCTCCAAGGGGAAAACAGTGATTTGGGTTGTTGTGGACTTATTTTCCAAGCAGGCTCACTTCGTTCCGTTTAAGCAGTTGCCCACAGCAGAGCCTGGCTAAGACATTTTTCAACCACGTGATTAAAGTCCACACGTTTCCAAGGCGTGTCATTTCCGATAGGGGGAGCCAGTTCATTGCCAACTTCTGGCAGGAGCTTTGGGACTCATGGACATTGAACCCACACTCAGCTTGGGTTATCATCCAGAAACCGATGGACAATCCGAACGGATTAATCAGATATTAGAACAGTATCTCAGATGTTACACAAACTACCATCAGGACAATTGGGTTGATCTGCTCCCTTTTGCAGAGTACAGCTATAATAATGCAGTGCATTCTTCTACTGGGGTGTCCCCATTCATGGCTGTGGGGGGTTTTAAGGGAAAACCTTTACCTTCTCTACCAAGCACTGATACACCTACTCAATCAGACTTTGGGCAGTGGTGGTCTCGGTTACAAGAATCCTGGCCACTTATAGAGAAGACCCTGGATAAAGCTAAAGCGGACTATAAAAAGTATTCCGATAGGGGAAGGGCCGAGGGCTGGGACTTGAAGCCGGGTGACTCTGTGTACCTCTCTACAAAAAATATCCATGGGTTGCAGCCCAGCAGGAAGCTAGGATGGAAATATGTTGGACCTTATAAAGTACTAAGGAAAATCTTGGAGGTTTCCTTCGAGTTGGAACTGCCTAAATCATTAAGTTCTGTGCATCCTGTTTTTCATTTCAGCCTCCTGAAGAAGAATCCTGGGCCGAACGCATGGCACCCAGATCCTCTGACTCCTCCTCCTCTGATGAAGGAGGGGGAACCACATTTTGAAATTTCTGAAATCTTGGACTCTAAGATTCGTCCGGGCCGGTTATTCTATTTGGTTAAATGGGTTGATTTTGGTCCAGAATTGAACGAGTGGGTCCTTGCTGAAAATGTTCATGCTCCTAAGTTAGTCCGCTCCTTTCATAAGCGCTTCCCGGATAAGCCGGGGGGGGGGGGGTGAAGTTAAGTATTGAGGGGGCAGGGTGTCAGATTCTGCTTCGCATAAGAGAGCTTTTCATAATGTTTCTACAATGTTTCTATTAATTGAATCTCACATTGATGCATCTCTGTCATTTACTTTCGATTCCTTTGTAGTGCTTGCCCAGCCAGATGCTTTATTGCCCCTCCTTTTGGTTTTAGATTACTTGTCTGCTCAGTGTTACAATTCGGGCGGGAATTTGGGTTCCCACATACCAGGATGTCACAGAGTACAAAGTTATCTCTTTCTTCACTCCCTTGTATGTCCTCCCCCTTCGCTTATAGTACTATCTTTTCAAAGTAGCCTTGGGAATTGTTTTATTGTTTGTTCCGTCCTGTTTTGCTGGGGACTTGGCACCTCTGGGTCACACAGCTCGGGCTGGGAATTTTTATGTTCTCTCACCCCTGGGTGACAAAAGGTGAATCTGCCTTCCCGCATTTTTACTGAATGCTGATTGGTGATCAATGTTTATACTTTCATGTTTGCAGGTATAATAGTCCCCTGCTCTCTGTGTATGGTATCACTAAGAAACATCGAGACCTGTACCAGTATTTGAATAAAGGACTATGTTTTAATTAACAAAGGCCTGCTCATTTGCTGACAGCACAGAAGCCTCTCACTGTTTGGCATTCAAGGACCGCTGCGTGCGCAACGCCTCTAAGTTTTTATGGTCAGTCCATATCTCGAAAGGCTTTTGCGCCCCTTCTAGCCAATGACGCCAAGTGGAAAGGGCCAGCTTGATAGCCGCGGCTTCTTTGTCCCACACAGACCAATGTCTCTCAGTTTCTGTCAACTTTTTTGAGATATAGGCGGGGGGTGCAACACCTCGTTAGTGTCCCTCTGTAGGATCGCCCCCCCATGGCCACATCAGAGGCGTCTACATGTATAACAAATTCCCTAGTCTCATCGGGGTGGCCTAGGATGGGCTCGGAGGTAAACAGTCTCTTTAATTCATCGAACACCGCTTGGCATTGGGGAGTCCAGCACAGTCTTTCCCCCGGCTTCCCAGCTTCTGGACCCCTCCCTTTGGTTTTTAGCAGCTCAGTGAGTGGCAAAGTAATAGTGGCAAAGTCCTTTAGGAAGGTCCGGTAAAAATTACAAAATCCCAATAAACTCTGAAGCTGCTTTCTATTGTGTGGGGCTTCTCATTGCACTACTGCTTCCACTTTGGCTGGGTCCATCTCCAGCCCCTTTTGGGAAATGTGATAGCCTAGAAAGTCTACCTCCCTTTGGTGAAACTCACATTTGGAGAGCTTGGCATATAACTGATGTTCTAGTAGTGTATTTAGGACCTCCCTGACTAACATGAGAGTCCTTATCAGATGAATAAATCAAGATATCATCAAGATAACAGAGCACCCACTTGAACAAATGCTTGTGCAACACTTCATTGATCAGACTCATAAAAACTCCTGGCGCGCCACTCAAACTGAAGGGCATCACCAGGTATTCGAACTGCCCCAGGGGTGTATTGAATGCCATCTTGTATTCATCCCCCTCCCGGATGCGCACCCGAAAGTACGTGTCCCTGAGGTCTAGTTTAGTGAAGATCTTCCCCTTGGCTGCTTCTGCCAATAAGTCTTTGATCAAGGGGAGGGGGTAGGCATTTGAGGTGGATACCGCATTCAGACCCCTATAGTCCGTACACAGTCTTAATCCTCCATCTTTCTTTTTCCGGAACAGTATGGGGGCCGCAAAAGGGGACTTGGTCGGGCGGATGAAACCCCACTCTAAGTTTTTATCCAGGAATGCCCGCAACTCCTCTCTCTCGGAGGGACTCATGGAGTACAATTTCTTTTTTGGCAATTTCTCCCCGGGTAAAAGTTCGATAGCAGTCTGTGAGACGGTGGGGGGGGCAACTTGCCAGCTTTGGTCTCACTGAACACTTCACTCAAGTCTCTATACTTCGGGGGAATGGGGTTCACCGACACTGCCAGGGCTGCAGGGGCCGCAGAGCTGGGAGGTTCCTTACCCCAGTGGGGCTCCCATTTGTGGTTAGCGCACCTGGGGTCGACCCAAGAGATTTTCCCATCACTCCACTTGATGTAGGGGTCGTGGGAGTTTAGCCAAGGGCTGCCCAGCACCATGGAAAACTGGGTATTTGGGGTGATCACAAAGGCCCTCTCTTCCCAATGAGTCCCAGTCCCCACAACCAAAAGTTCAGTCTCTGCTTCACAGGCCTCTTTCATCTCTGACCCATCCATCTGTGTAAACCGTAAAGGTTCCTCCAGGGGATTCACCTTGGGTCCCAACCCTTCCACCACTAAGGGGCTAATTAAGTCTCTTGCACACCCTGAGTCAATGAGGGCTTGAACCCGCATGTGGGTTCCAGTACGGGGCACTAAAACAGTCACTACCATGAAAAGCAAGGGGCCAGGGATGCTCATCGGCGATGGTGTGTCGGGGGACGGGACCTGCAGCTCTGCGTCAGCTACTGCAGGTCATTGGAGTTTCCTGACAGCTTGGACTCGGTCAGCTCCAGCTCTCCTTGCTCACTCATCGCCCCTTCCAGCTGTAATGCCCGGGGTTTAAATGGTGTCTTGGGAGCTCGGGGGGTTCCACCACGCAGCGGGGTTGAAGTCTTCGGGGCTTTCACTCCCCCTCGGGGACAAGCTGAGGCGATGTGGCCGCTCTCCCCGCACCGCATGCATAGCCCCTGCTTGAAATGAGCATCGCGTATCACTAACAATCTGTGAGGCTTCTGTGCTATCAGCAAATGATCAGGCCTTTGTTAATTAAAACATAGTCCTTTATTCAGATACTGGTACAGGTCTCAATGTTTGTTAGTGATACCATACAAAGAGGGCAGGGGACTATTATAACTGCAAACATGAAAGTATAAACATTGATCACCAATCAGCATTCAGTAAAATTGCGGGAAGGCAGATTCACCTTTTGTCACCCAGGGGTGAGAGAACATAAAAATTCCCAGATCAAACTGTGTGACCTAGAAGTGCCAGGTCCCCGGCAAAACAGGCAGGAAAACAATAAAACAATTCCCAAGGCTACATTCAGCAGATAGCACTCTTAGCAGAAGGGGGAGGAAGTACAAGGGAGTGTAAAAGGAGATAGCTTTGTACTATGTGACACCATGGTATGTGGGAACCCAAGTTCCCGCCTGAAATGTTGAGACATTGAGCAGACAAGTAATCTACACCAAAGGGAGCCATAAAACATCTGGTCAAACGCCCACTACAAAGAAAATGAAAGTAAGCAACAGAGCAGTTTTACAGAGATACATCAATGTCAGATTCAATCAGAAACATTGTAGAAACATTATAAAAAGACCCCTTATGCAAAGCAGAATCTGACATCCTGTGCCTGAGTTGGAGTGGACCGGGGGTAGGGATCCCATTACCGGCCTTTGGGGTGGCGCCATTGGTGCCAGTGCCAAAGGTTCAGAGTTGGGGAGTGCTCCTGGATGCCTCCTTAACTATGGAGGCCCAGGTAGCAGCCACTGCCAAGTCATCCTTTTATCATCTATGGCTGATTAGGCAGTTGGTTCCCTTCCTCGAACGCAAAGACCTGGCAACAGTGATCCACGCTATGGTCACCTCAAGGTTAGACTACTGTAACACTCTCTACATGGGGCTGCCCTTGTTTCAGCTCCGGAGGCTGCAGCTAGTGCAGAATGCCGCAGCCAGGTTGTTGATAGGCCTCTCAGTCAGAGACCACATCCAGCCTGTGCTGAGGGTGCTGCACTGGTTGCCTATAGCGTACCAGATCCGGTTCAAGGTGCTGGTTTTAACCTTTAAAGCCCTATATGGTCAGGGGCCTGCCTACCCAAGGGGCCGCGTTTCCCTTTATATACCCCAGAGAGCACTGCGGTCAGGCACTCAACATTGCCTGACCCTCCCTGGCCCTAGGGAGGCCAGGTTGGCAATCACCAGGAACAGGGCCTTCTCAGTGGCGGCTCCCCACTGGTGGAACAAGCTCCCAGAGAACATCAGGGCCCTGCGGGACCTTCTGCAGTTCTGCAGGGCTTGCAAAGCGGAGCTCTTCCGCCAGGCCTTTGGAGCCGCCACTGGGGGGAATGGCCACTAATATGGCCTGGTACATCTCACTGGTCTAATATATCTGTGGTGGAAGCCTCCTGGCTGGGAATATACAGGTTGCTGTCCCTAGTGCCGGATCTTGTTCTGCTGTCATCTTTCACTGCCATCTCTTATGTTTTGCTGTTTTGTTTATTTATGGACGTGATTTTAATTCTGTATGTTCTAATTTTATGTGTTGTTAGCTGCCTAGAGCTGGCCTGTGCTGGCTAGGCAGAATACAAGTCCAAATAAATAAATAAAGGAACTCAGGAACTCTTAAAGGAACATTCAGTAATAAAGGTTATGCATCTGTTACAGAGTGAAGCTGTAACCTCTGTCTGAGCCTTATTAAATCTCTGACTGTATCAGATAAATTACTGTTCTACTAACTGACATTCTGTACTATCCATCTGAATATGGCATTTGGATGATAGCTACTCTGAGGTCGCCCAGAGTAGGATCCCCTAAATTTCTGGGGAGCCCCTTCCTAAGTCCCACATGGCTCTGCCTCCATAGATAGTGACAATGGTCTGTGATGTCACTGGCTCCTCCCTATGATGTCACTGGGCCTCGGTTCTTTTAAGGACCTAGAATAGCAATTCCTCTGGCCCAGCCCCCCCCCCCCTGGAAATTGGAAAGTCTATGCTCTTGGCAACGAGCATGGGTATAAATTAACTCATAAGTAATTACACTCACAAACAACTACCATGTTGCCTTCTCCCCATTTTTGTCTACTTTCTAAAGCACCATGTGTAATGATAGGTAAAGGTTTCCCTTGCTCAGAAGCCACTCGAATACGACTCCAAGGATGCAGTGCTCATCTCCGCTTCCAAGCTGAAAGAGCCAGCATTGTCTGAAGATGTTTCCGTGGTCCTGTGGCTGGCATGACTAGACACTGAGGTGCACCGAATGCTGTTACCTTTCCACCAAAGCAGTACCTATTTATCTATTTGCAATTTCTTGCTTTCAAACTGCTAGGTTGGCAGGAGCTGGGACTAGAGACGGGAGCTCACTCCGTCATGTAGCACTCGGGTCTCGAACTGCTGAACTACGGACCTTCTGGTCTGCAGTTCAGCGTCTTAACCACTTGAGCCACTGCACTGATAGTGCTCTATAAATATATACCTTTAAAATTGGCCATAGATGATTCAGTCTCTCAACCATTTATCATAGGATGTTTACATAAACATTTAGCTGCATATACTGCCGATTTCTATTAGGCTGATGGAATCTTAATGGAGCACATAATTTAATCTCTCCATGATTCACATACAGTAGAATAATTTACTTCTACAATTCCATTTATATGCTGCCTTTACTCCAAGGCAGTGTACAAGGCTTCCCTCCTACACTTTTTACCTCACAGCAAATATATGAGATAGAGTAAGCTGGCAGTGAATGACTAGCCCAAGGTCATCCAGTGAGTTTCAGGGGCAAATGGAGATCTAAAGATGCATCTCCCCAGGAACAGGACAGTGTTCTAGCCGCTACACTATGCTGGCTTAATTAGAAATGACAAAACAGCTGTAGTAGTTTTACAAAACCAACCTGAATACATGAGTTCCATAGATTCCTAAATTGTAACCTTGCTCAGTGTTCATAGGTTTTGTCAAAAACCAATGGTATTAATCTGTTGGCAGAGTTTAAACATACAGAGGAACAGAGCACCAACTGTTTATTAAAGAAGAAATAAACTCTGACAGAACAGAGTAGAGGGAGAGATGCTTAACTAACTGACTAGCTTTTGTGAGAGACAGGAATGAAAGGGGAGAACTCTGTTGGAGCAGGATGTCTCCAAAGAGCCAATTCAGAGACAGGAAGGACATAATTTGAAATTGTGGGAAGTCCCTCATCTAGCTTTGTTAACTAGCAGTCCTTCAACTGTCCCATATAGGCTGTTCTTCTTCAAGCTGGTGCACTACAGGCCTTGTATATTCTAACATAATCTTCATTTATTTAACTGTGAAAACACTTGAGCTGGCACTTATATAAGATTACCTAGTAGGGGGAAATCTTTAATGGAACATGATCATCAGAACAAGTCATAACTGTAGATAAAATAACAACAAAATGATATGAGTATGTTTAAACAGCATAGGAAAATAAGGATAGGTGCAAATGGATCTCCTTTGTCAGTGAATTTCAAAGCAAGGAAGCTGTTTGAAGAGTACTGGACTCAGGAGACCAGGAACGGTGAAATCATGAAGCCTTTATTGAGTGATTCAGCATGCCCAGTAGATGGTCAGAACAAGCATGCTTCCAGGGCTCCAGGGCCCTCATTATATGCTGACCGGAGCCACACCTCCGGCCGCACCCAAAAGACCTGATAGGGGCTTAACATATGTGCATGTTTGTCATAGGTTCCCTGGAGGAGCCTTTGACTGCATTGGCTCCCCAGGGAGAACCTAGGTCCCACATTGGTGGAGGCTTTCAATCCGGATGTCTATTGTTCCTCCAGATTCAAGCTCCCCTCTCTGCCTGACCATGTGCTCTGGCCATGCGGCAGGCGCCATTACCTGGGAGCACATGGCAGGCTGGTTGCTACACAGAGCATACTACATTACACTGTTACTAGAAGAGTTGTGCAGAAAACCTGGCCTATCTGGTCTCCCACAGTGAGTGATGTCTGAATAGGGCAGGTAAGCTCACATGTGGAGAGGTAGTCCCTGAAGCAAAGCAACTTCCGACCGTGAAGCATTTTATAGGCTCCTTGAATTGTCCCTGGAAACCAACAGGAGATCACTAGGGCTGATATCAAACTTGAAATATATGCTGTCTCCAGATCATCTCTCCTGTACATATTATTTGTGTGTACATGGCATACACATAGATAGGGTGACAATTATGGCAGTACGCCCTGCCCTCCATATATGTGTGATCAGCCTAGTATTTTTTATATATTTATTTTTCAAATTTTCAAAATTTACAATTATGCAATGCAATATGTAAAACTAAAACTGTTTACAGTGCTATATGATGCTTATTACATTATACAAATAGCTTCATAATACAACTTAGGTACAGTGCAATAAAATCATTGTTAAAAGCAGCTTTTAAAAAAGGTAACCATTTTAACTAACTCTGAACATTTAGCAATATCTTTGTAACGTGATATTTTGTCTGAGATTTTGTCAAGAGCATAAAACTCCCATATTTTGGAGAAGCAGGAAGAAATAGTCAAAGTGTTTGAGGACTTCCAGTTTCTGGCAATTACCACCTTCACAGCTGCCAGTAGTATTGAGATTAAGTCTCTCAACAGTCTGAGTATTGTTTGGTCTTTCCAGAGTTCTAACAGAGGGTTTTCAGCTTATGATGGAAGGGTGTAGCCAGTGATGTTTTTGATTTGTGTAATGATTGTAAGCCAAAATTGTTTTATCTTTGTACAGGACCACCAACAGTGGAGAAAGGATCACTCTTCGCTGCAGGACCTTCAGCACAGCAATGAGTGTTGATTTGGTGTTGATTTTGTTGGTGCGAGTGGGTGTTAGGTACCACCTTGTTAGTAATTTGTACTGCTGGGTTTGTATGTTGAGAGAGTGCAATTTTAGTGATGGTGTTGTCCATATTTCTTCCCAGTCCATCAATGTGAAGTGCGTTTTGCAATCGATTTGCCATTTGGTTTGGTAAGATAGAAGGTGAGTTGTTTGTTCTGATTTTAAGATGTCATATAGAAAAGATATGTAGCCTTTAAAAACTGCTTGGTCTTTCTGCAGAAGCTTCTCAAATGGGGTTAGTGTTCTTCCCAGGCATGAATGCTTTTCAAGGGCGGAAGTGAAGTGTTGTACTTGATATTCCTACCATGGTATTCCTACCATGGTAAGACGCAGTTATGTTTATGTTCCAGTTGCATTTTGTCAGCCATCTTTTTGTTGATGAACAGTTTATTGAAGGTTGTGAGTTCGTTGTCCTTCCATATTTTAAAGGAATCTTGGGGTTGGCCTGGGGGGAACCAAGACTGGTTGATGAAGGTTGTCATAGGAGAAGTAGATGGTGCTAAGAGATGTTTTCTAGAGTCCCAAATTTGAAGAGAGTTTGAAAGAAATATGTTATGTTGGATAGATTTAGGTCTATGTTGTTTTTGCTCCCACAATATGGATTGAAACGGAATATGGTGGAGATAAAAATCTTCGATTATTTTCCAGTCTGTGGTAATTCAAGTTATTGTGCTTAATCAGACCCAGTAGTGATGTAGTGTCTTGGTATGTGAAGAGGTCAAGTAGAGACAGTTCTCCAGCCTTGGATTGTCTGATCAAGGTTTTGGAGGGAATCCTATGAGAAGAGGATTTCCATATAAATTTTGCAAGAAGACTATTCCATGACTTGATGGCCTTTGCTGGTATTGTCATGGGAATTGTGTGAAATAGGAATAAATTTTGGGAAAATAAAGGTTTTTACTATTTGAATCCTTTCCATCCATGACATGAGCATCATCATTTTTTTTCTTGATAGTCCGTAATAAGTTTATTGAGAGGGAGATAATTATATTTAAATAAATCAGCAAGGTCAAGAGGGATACAGATCCCTCAATAACACCATGGTTTCATAACCCAGTGGAATTTGAAATTGTTACTGATGAAAGTGCATTGGGTTTTTGTTAGTCGAATAGGATATAGTAATGTTTTTGTAGGGTTGGTTTTCAATCCTGAGTTAGCTCCAAAGACATCTAAGGTTTGTAGTAAAGCTGGTAGAGTTTAGTTAGGGTTTGTTGCATATATTACAATATCATCTGCAAACAGACTAATTTTAAGATGGTGTTGTGCCACAGGGATTCCATGGATTTGTGGATGGGATCTGATGATTCGAGCCAGAGGTTCGATTGCGAGCACAAAGAGCAATGGAAAGAGTGGGCAGCCCTGTCGTGTGCCTTGCCCCAATTTAAAAGGAGGTGATAAACTGCCATTGATGATTATTTTTTGCTTCTGGGGCTTTATATAAAGTTTGAATTACTCGTATGAAGTTGGTGCCAAAGCTAAAGGCACTCAATACAGTCAGTAGATAGTTTGGCTCCACCGTGTCGAAAGCCTTCTTGATGTCTATTGAATCCAGTTTAGTTTGTTTGCAAAATTGAATGATATTGATGGTCTTTCTGGTATTGTTGGATATATCTCGATTGGGGATGAAGCCCGTTTGGTCAGTGTGGATTAGAGAAGTTATGAATTTATTGGCTTCCGGTCTGGACAGGCTTCCAGTCTGGACAAGATGACGATCTGACACGATCTGCGAGCCGAGCAGATTGAGCAGAGGTTGTTTTTGACAGCTTGGGTGTTAATCAGCCCGATGCAACACTCCCCAGATAGGGGAACATCTAGCAAGCAATAATTACCCAAGGGTGAGTAGAGATTGGTTAAAGATTAGTCTCGGAGGAGACTTATCTGAGACTTTGATCCCCTCCCCCAACGAAGGTGTTGCCAGGAACTTCTACAAGAACCATCTGAACTGCATTAGCAGTTTAAGATCCTCATTCCCAGACATTGTGAGAGTTCTGCTCAAAGTAGTCAAGGATCAGATCTTGGTTGGTTAACCACAGTTCTTTATTTCCAATCTCTACATTAGTACAGCGTCTCGGATTATTGTCAGAGATGAGACAGATAATACAAGCAGGTCTATTATACCATTCCAAGGAGTTTGAATTACCCATAGGTAGCCAATCACCTTAAGGGAAAGTTGGCGGGCACAGAGGTGTTCTGGCCGTTTGGTTCTCACAGGAAAAGAGTGAGGTGTCAATCTGTAAATTTCCTTTCCCAAACCAGACCCCTCAGATGTTACCAGTTCACATAACAATCAATGGCCTCAAGGCTTTTGCATGTGATAAGAGATGAGAGGTATCCTCCCTTGAAGTTCCTGCCGGGGCAGCTGGAATGCGGAGGCAGGGATGTGAGGCCTCCTTGTTCACATACTTCACTGGTGTCACCCTCCCGCCTTACTGACTACAACCTCCCGGTCTGGCCAAGCATTAATACATAATAGTTACATGGAAAAAGAGAGACATATGCTACTTTGAAGGTACAGGCATGAATAACATTATGTCTGAATTAGCAGATTCTGACACACTGGCCTCCTCATAATTAACTTCACCTAGCTTTATCAGGAAACATTTTATGAAAGATTCTAACTAGTCTAGGAGCATGCACATTTTCTGAACGAATCCATTCATTGTGTTCCGGACCGAAATCAAGCCATCTAACTAAGTAATACAGTCGGCCCCTACGCATTTTAGAATCTAGAATTTCAGTTATCTCGAAATGAGGGGCCCCCTCCTTCATCAGTGGAGGAGGAGCTGGAGGAACTGGATGCCATGCATTCGGCCCAGGATCTTTCTTCAGTAAGCTGAAATGAAAAACAGGGTGCACAGAACTCAGTGATTTAGGCAATTCCAGTTCAAAAGACACATCCGAAATTTTTCGTAACACTTTATAAGGCCCTACGTATTTCCATCCCAATTTCCTACTGGGTTGTAGGCCATGTATATTTTTGGTGGAGAGGTAGACAGAGTCCCCCGGCTGGAGATCCCAGCCTGCTGCTCGGCCCCGATCCGCGTATTTCTTGTAGTCCTCTTTCGCTTGGTCTAGTGCCTTGCCTATTAAGGGCCATGAATCTTGTAAGGTCGTCCACCAACTCTTAAAATCCGAGGGGGGGGCATTGGGCACATCCTCAATGGTAGGCAACGGTTTTCCTTCAAAAACCCCCACCGCCATGAAGGGGGAGACGCCCGTGGAAGAATGCACGGCATTGTTGTAGCTATACTCTGCAAATGGCAATAATTCCACCCAATTGTCTTGATGGTAGTTGGTGTAGCATCTTAAAAATTGTTCCAATATTTGATTAGTTCGTTCGGACTGTCCATCGGTTTCTGGGTGGTAACCCGAACTCAGTGCAGGTTCTATGTCCATCATTTTCAGGAGTTCCCGCCAGAAGTTGGCAACGAATTGACTGCCCCTGTCGGATACCACCCTCTTAGGAAAAGCGTGTAATTTTATCACGTGGTTGAAGAAAGCTTTAGCCATTCCTTTGGCCGTGGGCAACTGCTTAAAAGGGGTGAAGTGGGCTTGCTTTGAAAACGTGTCCACCACCACCCAAATAACCGTTTTCCCTTTCGAGGGTGGCAGATTAGTAATAAAGTCCATAGCTATTGCCTCCCAAGGGCGAGAAGGGGTAGGTAAAGGATGCAACAGTCCCGGAACCTTTCCCCCCCGCTTTTTGCACATTAAGCAAGTCTGGCAGGCCGAGACGAAATCGGAAACATCCCTGCGCATGCGCGGCCACCAAAACTGACGTTGAATTAAGTTAAGCGTTTTTAAAAATCCAAAATGCCCTGCCAGTTTGGAAGAGTGGCATGCCAGCAGCACATCCTTACGTTTGCTTTGGGGCACCACCAGTTTGTCCCCATGATACCAACACTGGTTTTCTTTCTTGGAACATTCGTCTATCGCCTCCAGTTCTTCGATTTCCTCGGGAGCATAATCCCCCCCCCCAATCGCACGCCCCAATGTCCAGCTGAGTTTTCTTATGCTGGCTCCTAGTAACTACTGCCCCTCCTAACTGCTGGGGGGAGAACATGGAATCGAACACCTCTTCCTTCACAGTCTCGTGTTGAGGCAACCTAGAGAGTGCATCTGCTAAGGAGTTGGCCTTTCCAGGGAAGTGTTTCAACACAAAATTGAACTTGGAAAAGAAATCAGCCCACCGCAGTTGCTTTGCATTGAGTGATCTCTGCGTGCGCAGGGCTTCTAGGTTTTTATGATCAGTCCAGATCTCAAACGGGGTTTGTGCTCCCTCCAGCCAATGCCGCCATGTAGTGAGCGCTACCCGGATAGCCGCAGCTTCCTTGTCCCACACGGACCAATTTCTCTCTGTGTCGTTAAACTTTTTTGAGATGTAAGCTAGGGGGTGTAACTTCCCATCCGGCCCTTGCTGTAGTATGGCCCCCCCCATGGCCACATCGGAAGCATCTACATGGATTATAAACTCTTTAGTTTCGTCTGGATGGGCTAATATGGGCTCCGAAGTAAAAAGGGTTTTTAAAGTTTCGAACGCCCTTTGGCACTCTCCATTCCAAGCAATTCTATCCCCCGGCTTCCCGGCCTCCGTCCCCCTTCCCTTGGTTTTCAGCAAGTCCGTTAGGGGGAGGGTGACTGTCGCAAAGTCTTTTATGAAAGTTCGATAGAAGTTACAAAATCCTAACAGGCTCTGTAATTGTTTTCTTGTTCGCGGAGCTTCCCACTGCACCACCGCCTCCACTTTCGCTGGGTCCATTTCCAGCCCTCTCTGTGAAATGCGATACCCTAAGAAGTCTACCGACTCACGATGGAACTCGCACTTTGACAGCTTAACATACAGCTGGTTTTTCAGCAAGGTAGAAAGGACCTCTTGGACTAGTTTCACGTGCTCTCTCTTATCAGTAGAATAAATCAAGATATCATCTATGTAACATAACACCCCCTTAAACAGGTGCTTGTGCAACACTTCATTTATCAAACTCATAAAGACCCCAGGTGCGCCACTTAAGCCGAACGGCATCAACAGGTATTCAAACTGTCCCAATGGAGTGTTGAATGCAGTCTTGGGCTCGTCCCCCTCCCTTATGCGCACCCGGAAATAAGCATCCCGCAGATCTAGCTTGGTGAACACTTTTCCCTTGGCCGCTTCGGTTAACAAGTCTTTTATTAACGGGAGGGGGTAGGCGTTAGTAGTGGAAACAGCATTCAGCCCCCTATAGTCCGTGCACAAGCGCAGGCCCCCGTCTTTCTTTTTCCAGAATAAAACGGGGGCGGCAAAGGGGGACTTCACTGGCCGGATGAAGCCGCACGCCAAGTTTTTGTCCAGAAACTTACGAAGCTCCTCCCGCTCTAAGGGACTCATGGAATAGAGCTTTCCCTTAGGGAGTTTCTCGCCCGGGAGTAGCTCGATGGCACAGTCCGACAGTCGGTGGGGGGGTAACTCATCCGCCTCGGTCTCGCTGAACACTTCCATTAAATCTCTATACTCCTTGGGCACCAGGCAGGGGGCGAGGGCGAGGGCGGTGGGTTGGGGAGAAGGGGTTGGCGGTCCCGGGCCCCACTCCAAGTCCCATTTGTGCGTCAGGCACTGGTCATCCACCCAGGAGATTTTCCCTTCACTCCACTTGATGTAAGGGTCGTGCGAACTCAGCCAGGGGCTGCCCAGCACCATGGGGAATTGGGCGTTTGGGGTGATGACGAATGCTCGCTTCTCCCAATGCTCCCCTGTTCCTAGAATCAGACCCTCAGTTTCAGCCACACACTCTTCTTTCATTTCCGACCCATCCATTTGGGTGAATTTTAGGGGCTCAGCCAGCGGGGTGACTCTTGGTCCCAACCCTTCCACCACCAACGGGCTAATTAAGTCTCGAGCACACCCAGAGTCAATTAGGGCTCGGACTCTCATGTGCGTACCCGATCCCGGGGTCATTACTGTCACTACCATATATAACAGGGGGCCAGGGATGCTCACCGGAGATGGCGCTTCTTGGCGGGGGACCTGCAGCTCTGCGCCGCTCACTGCAGGCTGTTGGAGTTTCCCGACATCTGCGTTTCCATCAGCTCCAGCTCCCCTTGTTCGCTCGTGGCCCCTTCTAGTTGCAACGCCCGGGGTTTGAGCGGGGTCTTCCCTCTGCTAGGAGTGCTCCCCGCCACGGGTGTCGAGGTCTTCGGCCCCTTCCCTCCCCCTCTTGGGCACGCTGAGGCGAAGTGGCCACTTTCCCCGCATTTCATGCACAACCCTTGTCGAAACCGGGCATCCCGAATGTCTTGCACACTGGGCTTTGGCTTTGCTCTCGGCACTACTTTGCTGGCCGCTGTAGCTGACGTTCCCATCTTAATGAGAGTAAAGCGCTCCTCCACGTCGGTTGCTGCCCGCATCCAAGTGGCCAACGTTCCCGGGCGGCCCCCCAACAGAACGGTCTCGTAGATTTCCGGGTTAAGACCTTCCCGGTACTTCTCCATGAAAAGTTCTTCGGGCCAACCGTGGATCTTGGCCGCAATGCGCCGGAACTTATCGGTGTAGTCCCTCACTGTGGACCTCCCCTGAAACAGCTTCCGTAGTTGGTTCCGGGCCTTTTCTTCTCCCAGAGGGTCTTCGTATTGGTGCCGGAGGGCCCACATGAAATTGTTCAACGAACGTAGCTCAGGTCCGGGGGCATCGTGCAGGCTCACATACCAATCGCTGGCGGTGTCTTTCAGCTTGGATCCGATGTAGCCAATCCGCTCCCTCTCTGTTGGATAGAGGTGGCCCCAGCTGTCCAGGAACCGCTCGATCTCCAACAGGAAGAAACGCAGCTTCTCGGGGTCCCCATCGAAAGTAGTCGTCAGAGGGTCAGAGGGGGCTGGGCGGGCGATCGGGCCGGCCGGCGCCGGGGCCGGTGCTGGGGCGGGACCTGGTACCTGTGGAGGGGCGACCGGCGGAGCCGGCTGCGCCGGCGGCCTCGGCTGCACGGGCGCCTGTGGCTGAGCCGGGGCTCCTCCGGGAACCACCGGCGGCTGCTGAACTCCTGTCACCGGGCCTGGGAGAGCCTCTTGCATGACCCTCATAGCGTCTCGAAATTGGTACTGGAGATCGAGGGCCAATTCTCATAGTTCGGCGGTGAGTTGGAGCCGTAAATCTCCCATCATCCGGTCTAGATGTGGCATCTGATCTCGATACGGATCGGGCCCATATGGGCCGGTTCTCTCTCCTTCCATGGGCGGGCGACGTGGTTCTCCTCCGTAGATCGGCTCGCAGTCGTCTCCCAGGTAGCTCGGCCTCCCTCGATCGAGCTGATCACCAGGGAACGAAACCCGTGCCCCTTTCCGGTCATGCACCCACGAATCCACGGTCCCACGACTGAACTGGCTCCAAGCGTACTTGGGGGTCCCGCTCTGAAGAGGAGGTAGGCGCGGGAGGTAGTGAGCCCCCTGAATCGTAGTCACCGGCACTTCGGGGGCCCCTCCGCCACCTCCACCACCGTTCCCCTGGTCTGTCGGGGTGGCGGGGATATCTTCGGGGGTAGTAGGGGTGGGGACCGTGTCGTCGTCTGACATGGTCAGGAACGGCTAAGTCCCAGTCACAGATCTCTGACAATCTGTGAGAGTTCTGCTCAAAGTAGTCAAGGATCAGATCTTGGTTGGTTAACCACAGTTCTTTATTTCCAATCTCTACATTAGTACAGCGTCTCGGATTATTGTCAGAGATGAGACAGATAATACAAGCAGGTCTATTATACCATTCCAAGGAGTTTGAATTACCCATAGGTAGCCAATCACCTTAAGGGAAAACTGGCGGGCACAGAGGTGTTCTGGCCGTTTGGTTCTCACAGGAAAAGAGTGAGGTGTCAATCTGTAAATTTCCTTTCCCAAACCAGACCCCTCAGATGTTACCAGTTCACATAACAATCAATGGCCTCAAGGCTTTTGCATGTGATAAGAGATGAGAGGTATCCTCCCTTGAAGTTCCTGCCGGGGCAGCTGGAATGCGGAGGCAGGGATGTGAGGCCTCCTTGTTCACATACTTCACTGGTGTCACCCTCCCGCCTTACTGACTACAACCTCCCGGTCTGGCCAAGCATTAATACATAATAGTTACATGGAAAAAGAGAGACATATGCTACTTTGAAGGTACAGGCATGAATAACATTATGTCTGAATTAGCAGATTCTGACAGACATATACACAGAAGAAGGAGTTTGTTTTTAAAGTAAAGAAGCAGGACCCGCGCCAGTTTAACAAATGAAGGTAAAAATATCGTAACTTACCGGAACTTTGCAGTTAAAGAGTGAGGAAAATAACCGGCAAGATTGGGAGATTTAAGACAGCTAAAATGAGCCATTCGTGGAAGTGAAGGGAGAAGATTTATAGTAAAAATAAGCCAAAAAGAGACTGTGTTTTGCATTCCTGTGGTTGCCAAGAGATAAGCGTGCTGACAGGAGTAATAAATAACTGGATGTGACCTGGAGTTTCCAAGCACGTGTCAGTACCATAAAGAGAGACTATTATTAATCTTGATGGACTGTATTTTAAAAGAAAAGAAGAAAAGGGAGAAAAAACAGCATTGGAACGAAGTGAAATTAATGGAATGTCAGTGGGAGCACTGAGAACTGAGGACTCTCAAACAATTAGTAAAAAAACAGAGCTTATAACATATCAAGAAGGACTTGGGGAGGGCAGGAAGTGACCTTTGAAGCAGAAGAGGCCTGGGTCAGCTGACAAAGGAGGAAGTAAGCCATTGCTCCATAGGGGTGGGCAGGAAGTGACTTTTGAAGCAGAAGAGGCCTGGATCAGCTGACAAATGAGGAAGTAAGCCACAGCACCATAGAGAAAGCCTTTCACTGCTGTTGGAGGACTAAAACTTTAAAAATTGATTGCAGCAAAACGAAACCTCTGAACAAGACGAAACCAACGGGATTCAACTAGGCACAGTGAGTACTATTAAATAAGCAAAAAAAAAAAATTTTTTTTAAAAAAAAGTGCATAAAAAGGCTTTTTGGAGCTTCAAGACGGCGTCAGGTCTTAGACAAAGGGCAGGAACCTGGTCATCTCCAAGGATGCCTCCCAAGAAAGAAGGAGACTGGCAAAGTGCCTTAGAAGCAATGGAAAAAAGGATGTTAGATGTTATGAATACTTTGACTCAGCAAGTATCTAATGTAAGCCAACAAATGAATAAAATGGGGCAGCAAGTAGATGAGAGCCTAACAGAAATTAAAACAGAACTAAAGAATTTAACACAAAAATCTTCAGAAATAGAGAAGCAAGTCAACACATTGGAGAGTAATGTGCAGAAAGCTACAAAGGAAACTCATAGAATAGATGTGATGACAGAATTTAGAGTAATGCAAACCCATTTAAGACTAAGAGGAATTGAAGAGCCTATTGCAGGAACAGAAGATATTTACAAAGTGGTGATGGAAGCCCTAACTGAGTACCTAAAGGATGAAATGGAAGAAATAAGATACAAGACTGACATGATTTACAGAGTAAATTCAGCATTTGCCAGAGAAAAGAAGTTACCAAGAGATGTGGTGGTTCAGTTTACATCTAAAAGAATAAGAGAAATGATTTTCAAAAAACATTTTGACAAGCCACTGGAAATTGATGGGAATAAAATAATAGTGATGAAAGAACTTCCCAGAGCCATGCTTCAAGATAGAAAATTATACAAACGACTGACAGACCAACTGAAACAAAAAAACATAAAATTTTGCTGGGAGGCCCCGCAAGGTGTGAGGTTTTTTTTTTTCAGAATGAGCGTGTCATAATTAAGACTGTAGACCAGATGATGTCTTTCAGGGCACGCAATATTAAAGACTTTGGAGAGATGTAAGTTACTAACACTATGGAGTACAAATTTTTATCATGGAATGTTAATGGACTAAATTCACCTAATAAACGGAAAATTATTAATCATTGGTTAGAAAAACAAAAATGTAATGTAATTTGTTTACAAGAAGTTCATATAAAGAAAAAGGATTTTAAATATGTGAACAAGAAAAAATTGGGAGAGGAATTTTTTTCATTGGCGAATCAGAAGAAGAAGGGAGTGGTGACCTATGTTAAGAAGGAATTGAACCCCCAAAAAATATTTAAAGATAAAGAAGGAAGATACAATGCAGTAGAAATTATGGTGCATGGGAAAAAGACTTTGTTAATAAACATATGCACCAAATGGAGCTAAAGAATCCTTCTTTAAAGAATTAACTGCTGAATTAGATCAGGTGGATTATGAACATTTAATCCTAATGGGGGATTTTAATGGGGCTGTAAATACAAAAATGGATCGATGCACAAAAAGTACAGATGCTACAAACGGAAAGCTACCCAAATCTTTTTTTTGCCTTGGCAAAACAAGAGAGTATTGAAGACGTGTGGAGGAAGTGGAATTCTACAGTTAAAGATTATACTTTCTATTCAAATAGACATGGCTCTTTTTCCAGGATAGACATGATATGGATGACGGGAGAGTTGGCACTGAAGACGAAAAAAATTGAAATTTTACCTAAAACTAACTCGGACCATAATCCATTGATGTGGACATCGAGACAAGGACAGAGACAGTGGAGATGGAGAATAAATGAAGATCTTTTGTATAAGCAGGAAATAATGGAAACTTTGAAAAGAGAAACAAATACATATTTTAAGACTAATACGACACAAGATATGAAACCGCAAGTGGTATGGGACACATACAAGGCAGTGATGAGAGGCATTTTAATAGACTTTAATGGCAAAGAAAAAAAGAAAATATTACAACAGCAGAATGAAATTCAACAAAAAATCAGCTCTAAAGAAAAAGAATTAAAGAAAAGGCAGGGTAAAAAGACACTTATAAAGGAAATTCAGATACTGCAAGACCAACTAAATGCTATAATTAACCGTGAGATTTACTGGAATTTAAAGACGCTTCAGCAGAAATCCTTTGAAGGAGCCAACAAACCTGGAAGATACTTGGCATGGCAATTGAAAAAACGAAGAGAAAAAAAGTCAATAACGAAGATTATAGCTGAAGATAAGGAAATTGTTGATATTAATGAGATTAAGAGGGAGTTTTTTAAATTTTATGCCAAGCTCTTTCAAAAGCAACAGATAGATAAGAATAAAATAAAGGAGTATCTTCAAGGATTGAAGCTAGTAAAATCAGAGGGGAAAATTAAAGAAATGTTAAATGATGTAATTTTACCCACAGAAATACAAGAGGCTATTGAAGATACTAAATTAGGGAAAGCACCTGGACCGGATGGATTTACGGCAAAATTTTATAAAAAGCTTAGAGAAACACTTACTCCAATTTTGGGGATTGTATTTAATGAAATAAGAAGTACTGTAATAATTCCAGATTCATGGAAAGAAGCAACTATATCATTAATCCCAAAAGAAGCACAAGATTTGACGGATGTTAAGAATTACAGGCCAATATCATTGCTGAACAATGATTATAAAATATATGCCACGGTAATAGCAAGGGTCAAGGAGTATCTGAAGGAGACAATTCGAAAAGAATAAGCTGGTTTTTTACCTAACAGGCAAATAAAAGACAATATGAGAATGGTACTTGATGCCACTGAACACTATGATAAGCATTCAGAGAAGCAAGTTGAATTCTTTTTCTTAGATGCTGAGAAAGCGTTTGATAATTTGAACTGGGACTTTATGTTTGCAACTTTGGAAGAACTACAAGTTGGGGAGCATCTGCTGAACATGATTAAAGCGATTTATACAGATCAGAAATAATCAATTATAATAAATAATGATATGACAGAATATTTCAAAGTTCAAAAAGGAACAAGACAAGGTTGTCCACTATCTCCATTGCTTTTTATATGGATATTGGAAGTATTACTAGTGAAAATACAAGAAGAAAGAGAAATTAAAGGTTTAACTATAAGAGGCTATACTTACAAATACCGTGCTTTTGCTGACGACGTGATGTTTATAATGGAAGAACCACTGCCAATATTGTTACAAAAAATTAAAGACTTCGGAGACCTAGCAGGATTTTATGTCAACAAGAAGAAATCTAAGTTGTTGTGTAAGAACATGTCAAGTAAGGAAAAAATAGAACTGCAAGTAAGAACGAACTGTGAGGTAGTAGAGAAAACAAAGTATCTGGGAATTGATTTAACAATGAAGAAAATTGACTTGTTTAAGAATAACTACGAAAAACTTTGGATACAAATTACCCAAGATATTAAGAAATGGAATTTACTAAATCTATCACTAATGGGTAGGATTGCAGTAGTTAAAATGAACATTTTGCCTAGACTGTTGTTTCTGCTGCAAACGATATCCATAGTAAAAGACTCAAAGGTGTTTAATGGTTGGCAAAAAGAACTTTTGAAGTTTGTATGGGCAGGAAGGAAGCCCAGGATAAAAATGAAGATAATGTGTGATGCGAAAGAAAGAGGTGGATTTCAATTACCAAATTTGCAGTTATATCATGATGCGGTTTGTTTGACGTGGTTAGAAAGCTGGATCCGACTAGAAGATAGGAAGCTTTTGGCATTGGAAGGATATGATTGTAGATTTGAATGGCATGCATACTTGTATTACGGAAAAGTGAGGATGGATAATATGTTCAAACACCATTATGTAAGAAGATCTTTAATAAACGTGTGGAGTAAATACAATAGATTTTTTTCGGATACAAAACCATTGTGGATTGTTCCAGCAGAAGTTATAAAGTCTTTTTCAATTTGTGAAGGTCAAGATTGGTTGAAATATGAAGCACTGGTAACAAAAGTAAGAGGTGAATGTATCTTAAAAGAAGAACAAGATGTTAGTTTTGGGTATGGGTGGTGGTGTTACAGACAAATATATGATTTGTTCAAGGCAGATAAGAGGGCGGGTGGCTTGAGAAGTGAAAATAATGAAATAGAACAGATATGGCTAGAAGGTGATAAGAAAATGGTTTCTAAAATGTATAAAATATTGTTGAAATGGGATAATGAAGATGAACTAGTTAAAGAACAGATGATAAAATGGGCAATTAATGTTAATAGAGATATTCCGATGTCATCATGGGAATTTTTATGGAAAAGAGCTATGAGTATATCAACATGTTATAGTCTTAAAGAAAATTGCTATAAAATGATGTATAGATGGTATATGACACCTAAAAAATTGCAATTATTAGTCAACATGTATCTAATAAGTGTTGGAAATGTAAACAAAAAGAAGGTTCCTTTTATCATATGTGGTGGATTTGTGAAAAAGCGAACAACTATTGGTCAATGATATATGAGGAAATGCAAAAAATTGTGAAATGTACTTGTTTTTGCTAGGTCTTAAGTTAGAAGATATAGATGTAAGTAAACGGACAATGATATGGTATATGGTGACAACCGCAAGAATGGTTTATGCACAAAACTGGAAGAATGAAAGAACTCCAGAGCTTTGGGAATGGCTCAGAAAACTAGTATTTTTGGCTGAAATGGACAAATGGACTAAGAAACTGAACAATCAAGATTCTATGATATTTTTAGAAGAATGGAAAGATCTGCAAGAATATACAGAAAAGTGTATTGAATTGTCCTGTCCCGCAGCGCCGGGACTTGTCCCCACCCGCGGCCCCCATACCAGACTCACCTGAGCAGGCGGCAGCACGGAGCGCAAGGTCCACAGCGCTGGGCACACCACCCAAAGACAGCCCCGTCGGCTCCCCAGCCAGGCTGGAGGAGGGAGGCGGCGGCGCCTCAGCAGCGGTGTGGCCAAGCGGCTCCCGGGCCGGGAGTGTCAGCGTGCTCCTCGTCCGCTCAGCCCTGTCAGTGCCGGTGGACGACGTCACAGCCCAGGAGCCCCCGACAGCAGCGCAACCGCTTCGGCGGTTGCTCCATCAGCGGGAACCCAGCCTATGGCCCCTTCGGAACTCGCAGGAGCGGGTGCAGCAGGGTGCCGACACCGGGGCAAGGGGGAAAGGGGTGGGCCGCAGGCCGAGGACGGGGGAAGCGTCTGGGAATATGAAGGGGGGCAGGGCAGGAGGGCGGAGAGATGGGAGTGGCCGCAGGAAGTCCGGGGAACCTGAGAAGAGGGAATAAAAGGGGGCAGAACGGAGACGCCGAGGAGGATGAGCCGGGACTGCCACAGCCAAAGGAGCGACCAGAGAGAGAGAGTGCTCAGGGCTAGTAGGTGGCACGCCCGAGGCAGAGAGAGCGACCTGGGTGTTTTAACCCCGCTCCTGTGCCAATTCTGAGGCTGAGTTCTTGCCATTTCCCCTTAACTGTTCCTGGGACTCCCCGTGGCAAAAAGGGAACCACGGCCACGGGTGGCTCACCCGCGGGGCAGGAGGTGGAACTTGACATGAATTAAAAGGAAACATATTTACATTTTCTAACTATTGAAAAATCTGTAGTAACTGTATATGTATCTAACATTTTTAGGAATGGAATAATATATAAAAACATTAGAGGTACATATGTTATAGAAAAAGAGCTAAATACTCAATTTTTTAAAATTAGTAATTTACCTGTTAATCTAAGTTTAAGTACAGGTGTGGGGTCTGCTGGAAGCCTAGAAGGGGGGAGGAGGAGGAAAAATAAAAAGAGATCGGTAAAAAATAAGATGAATGTACTGTCTAATGAAAATGGTGACTTCAATAAAAAAAATTGATCAAAGAGAAGTTATGAATTTATTTAAATGGAAAGCCAAAGTGGCGGTGAATATCTTATAGTCTGTGTTGAGTAATGATATGGGTCTGTATGAGCTGGGGAAGGTCAGGTCACGATCCTTTTTGGGAAGAACCACAATGTTTGCTTGTTGCCAAGATTGGGGCATTAAGTCTTCAGTCAAAACTTGGTTGCACATAGTAGCGGGATGCGGAGCTATTGAAAAAGCAAACTTTTTATAAAATTCAGATGAAAATCCATCATTTCCTGGTGATTTATATAGTTTTAAGGATGTGATTGTAGCTTGGATTTCCTTTTCTGTGATAGCGCTTTCGAGGAAGTCCTGTTGCTGTTTGGTGAGAGATACTGAGAGAGGATGGCTTGCCAGGTAAGATGTTATGGTTGATCTTGTTGGTGCTTCAGATGTGTATAGCTTTTGATAGTAACTTTGAAAAGTTTCCAAGATGGTAGCTGTGTCATGAAGAAGGTTACCATCAGAATGACATATTGAGGTGATAGAATTTTGACTGCACCTTTTCTTTATTTTCCATGCAAGGAACTTAATGGAGTGTGGGCCTTTGAGCCAATATCTTTGTTTGAAGCACAGGATGTTTTTCTGCAATTGTGAGACTTCCAATGCTTTCAGCTTCTTTCTTTTGAGTAATAATTTTGTGTAATTTTTCTTCTGGCCAAATTTCTGAAATTTATTTTCCATAAGTTTGATGTTTTCTAATAAAGATTGTTTTACTTGATTTTGTCTTTTCTTGCAGGAAGATGAGAGGGCGATGAAGTTACCTCTTATTACAGCCTTGAAAGCTTCCCATTTAATGTGCTGGGCTACTCCACAGTCTTCATTAAATAAAAAGTATTCTTTGATATTTTTGTCTATCTCGTCTGTGATTGAAGTTAACAATAAAAGATCATTATTGATTCTCCAACTGAAGTGTCTTGTAGTTGTGTCTTCATTCTGTTTGCGACACTCCACCCAAGAATGGTCTGACCATATATGTGGGCCTCTGTCAGCTGAATGGAACATGTTGCTGATTGTGTTAGAGGTGAAAATATAGTCTATTCTTGTGTGTAGATTATGCTTTGGAGAATAATATGTAAAGTCCTTGACCTTTGTGTGGCAAGTCCTCCAAATATCACAGAGGTCGTATTTCGTTAAAAGGGCTTGGAGTTGAGTGGGTGAAGTGGTGTGGTTGGATTGAAGCTGTCTTTGTTTTCGTTTGGGGTGTGATCTGTCCATAACATGGTCACAAATAAAATTAAGATCTCCACCAATAACATATGGGTTAGAGCTAAAAAGTTCCAGCATCTCTAAGGTTTCTTTGCAGAAAGCAAGTTGGCCATTATTAGGCACATACAGAGAAATGAGGGTAATGGGTGTCCCCCGGAGTATGCTGTTGACGAATAAAAATCTTCCTTTGGGGTCTTTTTTGATGGCAGTTACTGTGAAAGGGATTTTTTTACTGATGAGTACGGCTACCCCTCTGGACTTCGAGGACCCAGCTGCTAATATTTGATGTGAAAAATATTTGTCAGGAACTGACAATAGCATCTCTGTAACTTGCTTTCGATTTCTTTGTTCTTGTGGATTCTTCGCTTGTACCCCTTATCTGTTTCAACCTCCTTGCCCTATGCAGCTGCAAATGTCACTTTGAAGTATATTGGTTGCTCTGGTTAATGTTACCTTTTCTAGACGGGAGAATGGCGACCCAAATTCCTGCACGTCACTGAAAACAAATGGTCTTCACTCCCATGCATCCCTCCTCCCTCTTTCCGGGCCAGAGTGTGTTATCTTGTTGTGAAAACCTTGAAAGCTCCTTTATGGCTGCCAATCTAGAATTGTTGTGCCTAGCTTCACACATGTGGGCCACTCAGATTAAGAAGGGAATTTTTATAACTTTCTCACCTTGCTGTGGGAACCTCAATGGTCATCTTTCTTTTCCCGTGTTCAACCACTGACTCTGATTGGTCTAATGCTAGGGTTCAATTGGGGCTGGAGAGTATATTAACCATGACTGTCTTTCATTAAGTATCTCTAACAAACATTGAGAACCTGTTTACAGTATTAGAAAATAAAGAGCTTTGATTTAACACAAAGGTCTGATCTCTTGCTGTCTACTCAGAAGCCTCACAGATTGTTAGAGATCTGTGCTTGGGATTTTCTTGTACCTGACCATGTCAGATGATGAGACCATTCCCATAACATCGGCAGAGGATACTGCGCCCATGGAAAGCGGACCTACCGGGGCGGGGATACCGGTGACATCCAGCCAGGAAGCTTACCAGATCCCACGTCCTGGGCCTGGCTTGCATTGGCCGCCAGTCTCCCCTAGGTACTCGTGGTCTAACTTCGGACACGGGACTTCTGAGTCATGGATCCACGACCGGAAAGGATCTCGTGTGCGGTTCAGTGGGGATCACACGGAATTTGGCCATCCCAGCCTGATAGAAGAGGAACGGGGTTTCTCTAGAGGCCAGGATGATTGGCGTTACCGCTTCCCGGACGAGGTGCGTGGGATGCCATGCGGTCCCGATCCTGTGGGAGAGGAGCTGGGATGAGTGCTGGACTGGAGGTTCAGCGAGATGCAAGATTGCATCACAGTGGAGCTGCGGGTGGTCATGCTGGAAATGCAGCAGCAACTGAGGGATGTCGTGGCTGCTGTACAGGCTCTCGTGCCGGTTCCCCCTCCAGGAGGGGGGGAGCACCCATGGTCCCCGGCCCTGCGAGAGGGGCGCCGCCACAACAAGTGCCCCCGGTGGGCCCACCGGCCAGGCCCCCACCCCAGCCCGTGCCCATGGGGCCCATGGGGCCCAATTGCCTGATCCGCCAAGTGCCGGCCGACCCACTGACGGCTACGTTCGATGGCGACCCGGAAAAGCTTTGATTCTTCATCATAGAAATTGAAAGGTTTCTGGCCGCCTGGGGTCATCTGTACCCGACAGAGAGGGATCAAGTAGGTTACATCGGTTCGAAACTATGGGACACCGCAAGCGATTGGTATGTAAGCCTGCACAACCCGCCTGGGCCCGAGTTACGTACTGTCGATAATTTCATGTGGGCCCTGCGGCAGCACTATGAGGATCCCCTGGGTGAGGAGAAAGCCCTGAACCAACTGCGGAAGCTGGTGCAGGGGTGGTCCTCGGTGAGGGAATACACCGATCGTTTCAGGCAGATCGTAGCCAAGGTGCAGGGATGGTCCGAAGACCTTTTCGTAGAGAAATACCGAGAGGGACTGCATCCGGAAATCTACGAGACCATCCTGAGGAGTGGCCGGCCATTGTCACTGGCTGCTTGGATGCGAGCAGCAGCCAACGTAGAAGAATGGTTCACCCTGATAAAGCTGGGAGCCTCTGCCATTGCTCAGCCAAAAGCCCCCCAGAAAGCGAAAGGGATGTCGGCCTTTCAAGAGCTGCGGGACATCCACTTCAAGCAAGGGCTCTGCATAAAGTGCGGGCAGAGTGGGCACTTCGCATCCTCCTGCCCCCGTAGCAGCATGAAGGCACCTAAGACCTCCACCCTGGTGGGGGGGAACTCCTCATCCTGGCAAAACACCGTTTAAACCCTGGGCACTACAGCTGGAAGGGGCAATGTGCGAGCAGGGTGAGTTGGAGCTGGTCGAGGCACAGCCGTCGGGAAACTTCAGTGACCTGCAGTAGGCGGTGCAGAGCTGCAGGTCCCCCCATCCGGCGCGCCATCCCTGGTGAGCATCCCTGGCCCTTTGCTTTATATGGTCATGACTGTGATTGTCCCCGATACGGGAACCCATGTACGGGTGCATGCTTTAATAGACTCAGGATGTGCCAGAGACTTAATAAGCCCCTTGGTAGTGGATGGGTTGGGCCCCAAAGTAACCCCCCTGGGAGAACCCCTCACCTTTACCCAGATGGACGGTTTGGAGATGAAGGAGGCCTGTGTGGCAGAAACTGAACTCCTGGTGGTGGGGACGGGGGAGCACTGGGAAAAAAGGGCTTTTGTCATCACTCCTAATACCCAGTTCCCTATGGTGCTGGGCAGCCCGTGGTTGAGTTCCCACGACCCCTATATAAAATGGAGTGAGGGAAAGATCTCGTGGGTAGACAAAAATGCACCCACCACACATGGGATCCTGGTTGGGGCCCCGGACCCCCTGCTCCCATCACGGCAGCAGCTTTCTCCCTGGTACCGGCACAGATTCCCCGTGAGTATAGAGACCTGGCTGAAGTGTTCAGTGAAACGGAGGTGGATGAACTGCCACCCCATCGCCTCTCTGACTGTGCCATCAAACTGTTGCCGGGGGAAAAAATGCCCAAGGGGAAGTTATACTCCATGAGCCCAGTGGAGCGAGAGGAGTTAAGGAAATTCTTAGACAAAAACTTAGGGCGCGGTTTCATCCGCCCAGCCAAGTCCCCCTTTGCTGCCCCGGTTCTATTTCGGAAAAAGAAAGATGGGGGCCTGAGACTGTGCACGGATTATCGGGGCTTGAATGCTGTGTCTGCCTCGAATGCCTACCCCCTCCCACTGATCAAGGATTTGTTAGCCGAGGCAGCCAAGGGAAAGATTTTTACTAAACTGGACTTACGAGACGCATATTTCTGGGTGCGCATCAGGGAGGGGGACGAATATAAGACTGCTTTTAACACACCATTGGGTCAGTTCGAGTATTTGGTGATGCCATTCGGCTTGAGTGGCACACCGGGAGTTTTTATGAGCCTGATCAACGAAGTGTTGCACAAGCATTTGTTTAAGGGGTCCCATGTGGGGTTGGTGAGGAAAGTACTGACCACCCTGTTGGAGAACCACCTCTATGCCAAATTGTCAAAATGCGAGTTTCACAATACTGAGGTCGATTTCCTAGGCTACTGAATCTCGCAGTGAGTGCTGGAGATGGACCCTGCTAAAGTAAAAGCAGTGGTGCAGTGGGAGGCCCCCCGCACCCGCAAGCAACTGCAGAGCCTGTTAGGATTTTGCAATTTCTATCACACCTTCCTCAAGGATTTCGCCACTGTCACCCTACCCCTTACAGAACTGCTAAAAACCAATGGGAGGGGACCTGAAGCGGGGAAACCCGGGGAGCACTTGGGTTGGACTGAGGCGTGCCAAGCTGCTTTTGAAAAACTAAAGAGACTGTTCACCTCAGAACCCATCCTAGCTCATCCGGATGAGACTAAGGAGTTTGTGATTCATGTGGATGCTTCAGATGTAGCCATGGGGGGGGGGGCAATATTGCAAATGGGCTCGGACAACGTACTGCACCCCTTGGCTTACATCTTGAAAAAGTTTAACGAGACAGAGAGACACTGGTCAGTGTGGGATAAAGAGGCGGCAGCCATACGGTTAGCACTGACCACATGGAGGCATTGGCTAGAGGGAGCAAAAAAACTGTTTGAAATCTGGACAGACCATAAGAATCTGGAAGCGTTGCGGACTCAGAGGTCCCTCAACACTAAGCAGCTCCGATGGGCTGATTTCTTTTCAAAATTTAACTTTGTATTGAAACACTTTCCTGGGAGAGCAAACTCTCTAGCCGACGCGTTATTCCGATTACCCCAACACGAGTCCCAGAGAGAGGAAGTGTTCGATTCTATGTTCTCGCTGCAGCAGTTGGGGGGGGCAGTGACCACTCGGAGCCAGAGCAAAGTGTCCCCTGGGCCCCCTTCATGGACTGAAAAGTGTGCGGGGGAATATACTAAGGAGGAAACGAATGAGTGGAGTGGGAATAGCGAGTGCTCCATTCATGAAAATAACTGTTGGTATCACGGGTCCAAGTTAATAGTGCCCCAAACGTTGCGCAGGGAGGTGTTGATGTTGTGCCACTCTTCCAAGCTGTCAGGACATTTTGGATTTCTTAAGACTCTAAACCTGGTTCAAAGACAATTCTGGTGGCCTCGTATGCGCAAGGATGTGTCAGACTATGTGACTGCTTGTCAGGTGTGCCTTATGTGTAAGCGCAGGGAGGGGAAGACCCCTGGGCTGTTGCATCCTTTGCCCACCCCCTCCAGACCCTGGGAAATTGTGTCTATGGACTTCATCACGAATCTCCCACCTTCAAAGGGCAAGATGGTAATTTGGGTGGTAGTAGATATGTTCTCTAAGTAGGCTCATTTTGTCCCCTTTAAGCAATTGCCTACAGCCAAGGGACTGGCCAAAACATTCTTTAACCACGTGATCAAGCTACATGCTTTTCCTAAGAGAGTGGTATCCGATAGGGGGAGCCAATTCGTTGCCAGCTTCTGGCGGGAGCTTCTCCAGGTGATGGACATTGAACCCGCCCTTAGCTCGGGGTATCATCCCGAGACTGATGGACAGTCCGAAAGTGTTAATCAGGTTTTGGAACAATTCCTGAGATGTTACACAAATTATCATCAGGACAATTGGGTGGATCTGTTACCATTCGCGGAGTATAGCTACAACAATGCTGTGCATTCTTCTATGGGTGTTTCTCCTTTCATGGCAGTAGGGGGGTTCGAGGGAAAGCCGTTACCCACACTAACTGATTCAACAGAACCCCCCCCTACTGATTTTTCCCAGTAGTGGGCCAATCTGCAAGAATCCTGGCCCCTAATTGCTAAGACTCTTGACAAAGCTAAAGCAGACTACAAAAAAAATGCGGACAGGGTCGGAGCCAAAGGGTGGGACCTACAGCCCGGAGACTCTGTCTACCTTTCCACTAAGAACATTCATGGACTCCAACCTAGCAGGAAATTAGGATGGAAATACGTGGGACCTTATAAAGTGTTAAGAAAAATCTCAGATGTTTCG
The DNA here is from genome assembly GCA_029233225.1 of Lepidodactylus listeri. Taxonomy (NCBI): domain Eukaryota; kingdom Metazoa; phylum Chordata; class Lepidosauria; order Squamata; family Gekkonidae; genus Lepidodactylus; species Lepidodactylus listeri. The sequence continues at coordinate 1,683,619 of JARCFY010000011.1, forward strand.
TTTGAACTAGACTTGCCCAAATCATTGAGCTCTGTGCATCCTGTTTTTCATTTCAGCTTGCTGAAGAAGGATCCTGGGCCGAATGCATGGCACCCAGTACCTCCGACTCCTCCGCTGATGAAGGAGGGGGAACAACACTTTGAAATTTCTGATATCCTGGACTCTAAAATGCGTAGAGGCCGCTTGCTGTATCTAGTTAAGTGGGTAGATTTCGGCCCGGAACTAAAAGAATGGGTCTTTGCTGAAAATGTTCATGCTCCCAAACTTGTTAAAGCTTTTCACAAATGCTTCCCTGATAAGCCAGGGTAGAATGTATTTTGGGGAGAGCAGGGTGTCAGGAACTGACAATAGCATCTCTGTAACTTGCTTTTGATTTCTTTGTTCTTGTGGATTCTTCGCTTGTACCTTTTATCTGTTTCAACCCCCTTGCCCTATGCAGCTGCAAATGTATATTGAAGTATATTGGTTTGAAGTACACTGAAGTATATTGAAGTATATTGGTTGCTCTGGTTAATGTTACCTTTTCTAGATGGGAGAATGGTGACCCAAATTCCCGCATGTCACTGAAAACAAATGGTCTTCACTCCCATGCATCCCTCCACCCTCTTTCTGGGCCAGAGTGTGTTATCTTGTTGTGAAAACCTTGAAAGCTCCTTTATGGCTGCCAGTCTAGAATTGTTGTGCCTAGCTTCACACATGTGGGTCACTCAGATTAAGAAGGGAATTTTTATAACTTTCTCACCTTGCTGTGGGAACCTCAACGGTCATCTTTCTTTTCCCGCGTTCAACCACTGACTCTGATTGGTCTAATGCTAGGGTTCAATTGGGGCTGGAGAGTATATTAACCATGACTGTCTTTCATTAAGTATCTCTAACAAACATTGAGAACCTGTTTACAGTATTAGAAAATAAAGAGCTTTGATTCAACACAAAGGTCTGATCTCTTGCTGTCTACTCAGAAGCCTCACATATTGTGAGTTGAAAAATTTGGTTTGCTTTTTATTCAGGTGTGTTTCCTGCAGAAAGGTCACATCAGGTTTTTGAGTCAGGAGAGCAGTCTGGATTCTTTAAAAAAATAAAATAAAATAAAATGGTTGAGACCTTGACAGTTAAATGAAAGAAATTTAGTGTTCGCCAGAGGTGTCATGGTTGCAGCCATAAGAGGTGATAAACAAAAACGATGTTTCCATCCATGGAGACATAATTAAATAAATAAATTGGGGTACAGGGTTTATAAACATGGTCCTTTAAATAATGGTTATATTGAAGATCCATTCTTGAGGAGTTAGGTGGGATAAATAATGAACAAAGACACTGTAGCCCTGATATTATTAAACAGTAGAACAACCTTGATATCGAACAAAGAATATGACCGCCCAACAGAGGCAGCATCGAAGTCTACAGAAACTGTTGCAGGGAACCATAGAATCAAAAATATTAAAGTTGTTGTCAGCATGCCTAAAAACATTGAGCATCGCATATTATTTAAAAAAAACCCAACAAAAACAAACACAAATGAAAGGGCAGAACTACTTTATGAGTTCTGCATCCTTTTCTTTTCAGGGCAAAAGCAAACAATACTAGCCAACACTCCAAGGAGTGAAACTATTATAGGGTTATAACTTGAGAGCTATCTACTCTCCCCTCTATACAACTGCTAAGTATTAATTTTAGTTATTTGAGCATCTTAGCTGTGGTACTATTTACAAGTATGGGACTTATGCAATATTAAGCCACAAGGGTTATAAAAAGCAATATTACTGAACAATAACAAACTTTTATAATAATATATACCATATACTTAATATAGAAGTCTTAAAGTCCTAGCGGCTTTCTTGTGAGCAATGCCAGTCCCAGCCTCATACTTTGAATTATTCAAAGACATACCAGCAAAATCCTTTAGGTTTGTTTTTTCTTTGCCTGCTTCCTCCAGCGATCAGGATGCTGGGTCTTCCTACTGTCTGCAGCTTCATGTGGTACCTTTTTTGGGGCAGGAAGGCCAAGGGTTGATAGGAGCTGAAGCCCAGAATCAAGGTCTTCCACATAAAAGTTCTGCCCTTGGATTATAACCTGGAGCTTGCAATAAGCGATCCATTTGTATTTAATGCTGGCAGACACTAGGGCATTGGTGACAGGACGGAGCTGCTTGCATCTGAAAAGGGTCTCCGAGTAAAGGTCTTGAAAACAATTAATTTCACTTCCTGATATAACAAATGTCCTTTTTTTCAGGCCTGATTGAGAATTGCCATTCTTGTATGGGAACAGGTGAATTTAGCAATAATATCTCTAGGTTGGGATTGGGATTGTTGTCTTAGTGGACCTGCTCTATATGCCCAATCAATCAGGGGCACCACAGTATAAATTAAGGTGCCGCTCTCATAGAGCTGTCTTTGGAGCTGAGCAATATCACTGAATAAAAGCCTGTTGTTTGAATTCATCGCCTCCCGCTCAATACTTAAAACTGGCGACGAGGATGGGATCCCAGTCCTAAGTGAACAGCTGAAATCACTCTGCCTGCCCCGTTGAAAATCACTAAGGGTGCCCAGAGCTAAATCACTATGGGCATGGCATCCAAGGGCCATATCGAACTGTTTGACCCAAAAGTTAGGAACTGGGAATCATACCTCAAGCAATTTGAATGCTACCGCGTAGCAAATCGTATTGACAGGGATTATGTCTGCCGCACCACTTTCCTGAGTACCTGCGGCCAGGCTGTATTCGACATTGCTCGAGATTCAGTTGCTCCCTCTAAGTTACTCGAGACCCCTCTCGGCATCATTAAGGCCCGGCTGACCAAGTACTTTGTAAGCCAGCAAGGCATATTATACGCTCTTATGAACTGCTAAAATCATAAGTTTGAACTTTGGGTTGTTATTCTACAAAAGGCGAAATGCACTCTCTATTGCAGTGAGAGGCTCCAGCCCACAGCAGGAGACATCCTCCATAGTTCACATTAACAAGGAGACCTGGACTCCATTTCAAAGAGTCTCCTGTCTCCTTTACACTGACCAATTCACACCTTCCCCCAAAGTTCCTGCAAGAGATTACGTTAAGTGATGTTACCTGGCAACTAATCGCCGTTCATCGAGTGACCTGGCCAAAGCCATCATGAGACAAAGGATTGGCGCCAATAATCCTAACAGCTTGCCCAGGTGTCAGTTCCTGCTTAGCACCCAGATTTGCAATATTGACCCCTCCTCCCTATCTCCTCCTCCTTAGTACACTGACCAATGGTAAGGCTAGTGGGGACGGACCAACTAGTAGGTGTGTCGATGGGATGTGGTCAGTGCAGCCCGCCCCAATGCTACCTGATAAAAGATCATGCACAACAGAAAATCATTGCTAGCCACCTCGACCCCTATCTCCTTTACCATCCTCTTACGTCCAGCTTTCTATCCCACTACCTTGCCTCCATCTTTAATCCCTGGTTTGCGCAGCCAGGAAGAAGCGTGTATCTGCAGGTTTAGATTGCACTCCCCATTTTTCCTTTCTACCTCCCCTCAATCTTCTTTTGGAATTGGACCACCTAACTCCAGGACAGGTAAAGTATTACCCCTCAACGAAACTCCTGCTAATGCAACAGTGCTATTTTCTATCTAAGTTTCCTAGATCTTGTGTGTATGTGTGTGTGATTCAGTTTTTGTATGCTTGAACAACATTTTGTAGTAAACATCATTCAAAGAAATCACTCAGCCTCATTGCCTATTTTCTGGAACTCCTGGAAGAGGCGGGACCTTGGTATAGCTGGCAAGAACCTGGTATTTTGCCAATTGCTAATCTTAAATTAAAGCAATTCAGCTAACAACTTCACCCTGAAGACATCGGCTGCCGCACACCGATGCACGTTCCATCAGTGGAACCAGAAGGAGGGTGAGTCTGTCACGGAGTACCTCACTGCATTGAGGCGGGCTGCTAGAGACTGTCACTTCACTGATTTGAAGTCTGTCCCTCTAGATCGACTGCTCTGCGGCCTCCGAGACGAGAGCATCCGGCAAGCCCTACTCTTATTAAAGACTCTAACATATGAAGCAGCCCTTGAAGAGGCTCTGAGAGTAGAGGCCGCCAACCTATCCCTCTGAGAACTGCGATTGGGTCCCCAAAGCCACACGCCAGGCCGCTCTGACGTGGTACACCACAGCAATACCATTGAGTCCAATGACGGCCGGGAAGACCAATCCGATGTGTCTGATGATGGAGTTTTCAATGAAACAGCCAACCAGAAGCTGTGTCGCCGTTGCAATAGCCCGCACCGCTCTAAAAAAAGCCTGCGAAGAAATGGCTGTGCTGGTTGCGGAGGTGCGTATGCGTGTCGAGACTGTCAGTTCCACGATGCCATCTGAAATGCGTGTGGGAAAGCGGGCCACCTCGCCAAAGTGTGTCATTCATCTCAGGGTCGTGATGTTCCAGATGAGTTCCAGCGTGTCCGAGGGTCTGTGAATGCCCCCAGCCAATCGTACCGTTCCAAGACATCTCGGCCGTCCGGGCAAAGACAAAGGTACAGCCATGAGGCAAGCGTGTCCGAGGACTACACCAACCACCTCTATATACACCAGGGACTACATACATGTCTGAAGATCAATGCCACCGTCTTCATCGAAGGTTGAGCGTGCCAGATGGAGGTAGACTCTGGGTTGGCCTTATCCTTCATCTCGTGGAGCACTTTCCAGCAAGTCTGCCCACGAATTGCTGCTCACCGCCTTCAAAGATGCACCTTACAGTTGTTCGATTTCCAGAGGAACCGAGTTCCAGTCGTTGGCATCGCCACAGTCCAGGTCAAATATAAGAAATTCTCCGGCCATCTGAACCTGCTCATGGTAGAGGGTCGCTGCACAAGCCTGATAGGGCTGGACTGGTTTGCCGCCTTGGGCATTGACATTGTTGGCGTGAACCAAGTTGAGCCGCAGCCTTTATTGGATTTTGAGACAGAGTTTCCGGAGGGTTTCAAGACGGAGCTTGGCTGTTACAAGGGTCCACCAGTGTCATTTAACCTGGATCCTGCTGTATCACCAATCCGCCTCAAGCCCAGACGCTGCCCTGTTGCTTTCAAGCCCAAGATTGATGAGCAAATAGATAAACTGTTGGCCCAAGGGATCCTCGAGCCACTTCCCAATGCCAAGTGGGAGGCACCTATTGTCACTCCCCTCAAGCCTGATGGCTCCGTCCATTTGTGCGCTGACTATAAGTATACAATCAACCGGACCCTAAAGCTGCACACATACCCGGTTCCTGTGGTGAGCCACCTCCTGGCCTCAGTCTCTGGGGGCCAGGTGTTCGCCAAAATCGACCTCGCCCAGGCATATCAGCAGTTGCCGATAGATGCAGCCACAGCCGAAGCACAGACCATCATGACGCACCAAGGTGCTTTCAAAGTAAACTGGCTGCAGTTCGGGGTAAGCGTCGCCCCTGGCATTTTTCAAGAACTCATGGAGCACCTTTTTCGAGGCCTGCCTGGTGTCGTACCCTATTTCGATGATATCTTAATTGCCGGAACCTCTGATCTTGAACTGGCTGCTCGAGTGCGAGAGGTCCTTTGTCGGCTACAGGATGTTGGCCTTCGACGGAAGGAGAAATGTGAGTTCTTCGTCCCTACCAGGCAATTCCTGGGTTACCGCCTAGATGCAGATGGCATCCACCTTGCTCCAGACAAGGTTGCTGCAATCCACAACGCACCCCCGCCAAAGTCTAAGAAAGAGCTGCAGTCCTTCTTAGGACTATTGAACTTCTATCATGCTTTCTTGCCCAACAAAGCAGCTCTTGCAGAACCATGCCATCAGTTACTGGACAAGTCAGCTCCATGGGCATGGGGTCGCCGGGAAAACACCTCTTTCGAAGCCGTCAAAGCCCTCCTTGCCTCCGATGCCATCCTCATGCATTATGATGAGAAGGAGCCCCTCGTCCTAGCTTGTGACGTATCGCCTTACGGAATAGGGGCCGTACTTAGTCACCGCATTTCATCTGGCCAGGAGGCCCCCATTGCCTTCTATTCCAGAACATTATTGTCCACTGAGAAGAACTATGCCCAGATAGATCGGGAGGCACTAACAATCATCGCTGCAGTGAAGAAGTTTCACGATTTCATCTACGGGCGGGAATTTGACATTGTCACTGACCACAAGCCGCTGCTGGGCATCTTCACGGCTGACTGTCAAACCCCCCAGATTCTGTCCCCCTGGATAATGCGATGGGCAGTCCTTCTGTCTGCCTACTCCTGCCGTCTCCTCCACAGGCCCAGCAAGACCATCGGGCATGCTGACACCCTTAGTTGGCTGCTGCTTCCGTCATCGGGACTGACCGAGGCCCCGCTCCAGGAAGTTTTGTTGATTGAGGAGCTGCCGCAGCCTCTGCTCTCTGTTGTCGATGTAGCATTCCACACTGGCCGGGATCGAACGCTCAGCAGAGTCTACAACTATGTGTGGAGGGGATGGCCATCAGGGACACTCAATGCTGACTTCCAGCCATTTCTATCAAGATCCTCTGAGCTGAGTTCCGGTTCCGCCCACCTCCGCAGCGGTCGCAGGAGAAAGAGCTCCTGTGCCGCTGTAAAAAACCCTTCGGTTTTCTTAGGCAAAAATAGTCTGCCTTTCACCCCTCTTGTAGGGAGAGGTGAAGTAAAGGACTTATGGACTCCCCTATGGGAAAAAGCAACTTCCCAGGGGTGTAACCATGTTCTAAAACAAGGTCCGAAGAGGAGTACTGCCGCCCCGCATCTGGAGCTGGTCGGAAGCATTGGAGTCAGTGGAACTTTGTGGAGCCAAAAAGAAAAGGACCAAGATACACACAGCTGCCTGAAAGCTAAGTATTTTCTACTTTCCAATTAATAAATTCAAAGCCCGGGAAGGGTGGAAGAATTGATTAAGATAAAAATAAACAGATAAAGCTCCCGGGAAGAGGCTAAATTGGGTAGTAAGAGGGGAGCCTTCTGATAATAAATATACCAGCAGTGCTGCACTAACCTTTTTTTTGGGGGGGGGGTGTTCTTCTCTCCCAATAGGTACGCTTTCACCTCGTCCGGGCCCCTTCAAATTGGGGCAAGGTGAGGAGGAGGCAGAGCGACTCGGGAGTAAAGGTTTGTCGGTAAAGTTCTTGGCATCGGGTGAGGTCGGAGAGACGGCACAGGCACGCAACGCAGCAAGCAAAAGTCACGTAGATGGAGTGCATCAGCGGAGGGACGACGCAAGCGGAGCAAGCGGAGCTACGCAATTGGAGCAGCAAGAGTAACTGAAACAAGAGGAACAAGCGGGAGAACTCCCTAAGAAGCCAGAGAAACAACAGAAGAAGCGCCGGGAAAGAAAGGAAGATACGTAAAGAACGTAGATAAGATGTTGAGAACTTAGGAAGGGGCAAAAGGAAGAGAGAAAGTTCTAAGCAACTTACATAAGACAAAAAGAACATTACGCAACCTACAGACAATACTTAAACGGAATTTAAAGGGATCTTAGAAGGGGAATAGCAAGTCACAGAGGTATAACAAGCTAACAAAAGAAGTATAGTACTGTTTAATTAGTAGGAAATATATGAAGTAGAAATATAGGAAGTAGATATATATATATTGTTATAAGAAACATTTCTGTACATGCTAATAAATAACTGATTGTGATTAGTTGATTAAATAACTACTTAAGTGATAAAGAATTAAATTTGGTCTTATGATTAATTAGCTGTTGGGAACCCAATAAGTGGTAATTAATTAATTAATTAAATTCAGTTGATTAATTAATTTATTTGGATAAATTTAATTTATTTATAATAACCCCCCCAGAAATTAGATCTGATCATTTAAGTAATTAATTGTATACTAAAGAAAAATTCTGATTAATTAGAGATTATAGGGAGGAGTGGGAAGAAGTGTGGTTGAACTAAGGTGAGTATAAGTTTGACATATGGCCTCTGGAAATCCGGGAGCATCCAGGAAAAGTTCTCTACCATCACCAGCATTGCTGAAAACCATGAGCCAGCAGAAACCTTCAACGAGCAACCCCACCCAAATATCTCCTAAAATAAAAAACATGATTGAAGAGACCGTAACAGTTGCAATCAAAGTGGTAGTGGAAAATACACTACCAGCTTTAATGGAAAAGGTAGAAGAAAGATTTCCAGCAATGATAAAGAAGGAAATTGAGCCCATTTACGCAAAGATTGATGAACTTGCATCTCAAATGAAGACAGAAGTCGAGGAAGTCAAGACCCAGGTGGCATCAAACAAGATGGACATTCAGACGAACAAACAGGATATTCAGGCTGTTATGGCAAGAGGAAAAAAAACATATGAGAAGCAAAGAGAACTGGATTTAGACTTCCAAGAACTAAAAGCTAAAAATGAAACTCTTGAAGAATCAGTCATTGGTCTCGAAATGGAAAAGGCAGCGTTAGGTGTAAGGTGCCAAAATGTCTCTGAAAAAATTGGGCATAATATAAAAGAAGAAATCGCGACAGGGATCTCAGAACAACTGGAGATATGCTCTAAGCAAGAAATACTGGACAAGATCGACACTCTCTACAGAAGAAATTCTACATATGCAAGGAAATTTAACGTCCCGAGAGAGATACATGTGAAGTTCTCCAAAAGGGAGACTAGAGATAAAATCTTAAGAGCGGCTCAAGAAAAGAAAGTGATCTTGCAAGGAGAGGAAGTCAGATTTCTGAAAGAGACTCCCTGGCGGGTAAGGGAGAAAAGAAGAGCATATCAACATCTGGCTGCACGTTTACGAGATCGAGGGATTGAATACAGATGGAACATCCCTGAAGGCCTGATCTTTGAATTCAAAGGTAAACGGCATAAATTAGACTCTGTTTTCAAATTAGAGAACTTCATGGAGAGATACAGTACAGAACTGGGAATGGAAAAAGAAAGAGGATGAAGAAGAGGAAGAATCACAAACAGAAGATGAAGGTGACGAAACCGAAGAAGACAGAGAGAAGAGGAAAAAGAAAGAAGGCAAAAAAGGAACCACACTAATCCCCCTCCAAATCCAAACAAGGAATCAGTCTAAAACTAAAGCTAAAGAGCTAAAAAATAAAAATGGGGCAGAGCACTAAAGAAATTAAGATAATATCAGTAAATGTAAACGGCTTAAACAGCCCTCAAAAAAGAAGACGTATATTGCACCAATTGGTTAAATTAAAAACAGATCTAGCTTGTTTACAAGAAACGCACCTTAAAAAAGAACATCTACCTTATTTAAAATACAAAAGACTAGGGATAGTGTTTGCAGCAGCAGATGAAAAAAAAAAAAAAAAGGGTGTAGCAATTTACGTAAAAGAACATTTAAATCCACAACAGGTATACGCTTCAGCAGATGGGAGAATAATAGCAATAAAGATAACTAAGCAAGGAAAAGAAGCAATAAAGATAACTAAGCAAGGAAAAGAAGCAAGGAAAAGAATAAATATTTACGCACCTAATGCCAATCAAAATCCTTTTTACAAAGAATTAGCCGAAGTGTTAGCAACCCAAAAATATGACCAATTATGTATAATAGGAGACTTCAATGCAGTAGCGGATAGAAAACAGGATAGGAAAAATCGGAGAGAAAACAAGAAGTCTAAAAGTCTTACCCAACAGTTTTATAAAAATTGCAGAAGAACATGACCTGTTCGATGTATGGAGAATAAAAAATGACAAACAACAGGGATTTACATATTATTCCGCAAGACACAGATCCTGGTCGAGAATTGATATGGCTTGGGCCTCTAGATCATTCCTTTTGGAAACAACAGGGGCAGATATACTGCCCCCAACTTTTGCAGACCACAATCCTCTTAGACTAATATTAAAAGATACGAGGAAAAATAATAGATGGACTATGAATAGATACATGTTAAAAGACCAGGAGTTCGTAGAAAATTTGAAGGAAGAAATCAAAGATTTCTTCGAGAGGAATATACAGTCAGATATCTCCATAAACACGGTATGGGACGCCTTTAAAGCTTATATAAGGGGAAAGCTAATCAGTCAAGCTGCTTGGAAAAGAAAACAAGACAATACAGAATATGAACAATTAGTCAAACAGATTAAATTAGAGGAGTCAATTTGCATAAAAAACAAAGAGGAAATGACTAGTAGACAAAAACTGATGATAAACCAACATAAAATGAATCTCTTGATAAGTAAAGAAGTTGCCAAAAAAGTGGAGTACAATAAAATGTACTTCTTTGAAAACGCTAATAAACCCTCCAGGTGGTTAGCTTACAGACTGAAAAAAGAGGAGGCAAAAAGGTCTATAATAACTTTGAAAGATGATAAGGGGACTAATAGATACCTGTTAAAAGATTTAAAAGAAGTAGCAGAAAAATACTTTGAAAAACTATATAAGCAAGGAGATGCAAATGAAGAAAAAATAAGACAATACTTTAAAGATCAATCTTTTAATAAAAAATTTACTGAAAAACAAAAAAACATTTTGAATGAACCCATTACAATGTGCGACGTAGTGGAAGCAATAAAAAGACAGAAAAAAAAACAAGTCCCCGGGTCCTGATGGACTCCCAGGGGAATTTTACCAGATATTTGAAGGACAAGTATCTATAGTATTTAAGAACCTAATAAAGAACATAGGAGTGACTGGAGATATACCAGACTCCTGGAAAGAAGCGGTGATAACTTTAATACCCAAAGATCAGGATAACCTAGAGGAAATTAACAACTATAGACCAATCTCCTTGTTAAATGCAGATTATAAAATCTATGCAAATATTTTGGCAGAGAGATTCAAAAAAGTTCTGAACCAACTAATAAGCAAAGATCAAGTGGGTTTTCTCCCCAGTAGGCAATTAAGAGAAAACTTGAGAACTCTAATAGATGCCCTGGAATATTATGAGGCACACCCCGAGAAATCTGCCGTTCTGATGTTTATGGACACAGAAAAGGCATTTGACAACATTTCCTGGAAATTTTTAATAACTAAATTAGAGATGAGCGACCCTGGAGAGAAATTCAAAACTCTGATTGAAGCTATATATAAGAAACAGCATGCTCGACTAATAATAAACGGAGATCTATCTAAAAAAATAAACATTGAGAAGGGCACAAGACAAGGTTGCCCCCTCTCTCCGTTACTTTTTATTTATGCCTTAGAATCTCTATGTGATCAGGTTCGGGAGGATAAAAAGGTGACGGGACTTAAGACCAAAGGACAGGAATATAAGCTCTGTGCATATGCGGACGATGTCATGTTTATTACTGAAAATCCTGAAGACTCACTTAAAAGACTTCTAGAATTAATTGGTACTTATGGTGAGGTAGCAGGTTTAAAAATAAATCTGAAGAAAACTAAACTGCTAACCAAAAATTGTTCCGAACTACTAATGAATAAGATACAAACCACTTTTAAAATCTCGGTAGCAAAAAAGGTAAAATACTTAGGTATAATATGTACGAATAAAACAAGTTCCTTAATTGCGGATAATTATAACACCCTATTAAGTAAGATGAAGAAAGATCTGGATCAGTGGAAAAATCTAAAATTATCCTGGCTAGGAAAAATAGCTGCTGTCAAAATGAACATTTTACCTAAATTTCTATTCTTAGCTCAAACAATCCCTCTACTAAATGAAAACGCACCCTTCTATAAAGAGATTAATAAACTAACAAGAAACTTTATTTGGTTTCCAAAAAAGCCGAGGGTGAAATGGAAGACACTTCAAGATATGAAAGAAAGAGGAGGGCTAGGGGTCCCTAATTGGGAAAAATATGGAACAGCAGCCGCCCTTGTTTGGGAAAGGGACTGGGTAAAATTGGAAAATCAAAGAGTGATGGCCCTGGAGGGCCATGACCTTTACATGGGATGGCATGTTTATGTGTGGTATGATAAACATAAAATTCACTCTGTTTTTCACACACACATATTAAGAGCAGCCCTGATGAAATGCTGGATAAAAACCAGAGAAAAGTTTTATTGTAAAATACCTAGATGGGTATCCCCAATGGAAGCATTCATAAAACCATCATTAATAAAACAGAGCAATCTATTAAGCTATGAAGATCTTTTGGATAAAAATGGTAATTTAAAAACAGAAAGACAATTAAGAGATGAATTAGCATTACAATTATCATGGTGGGAGAAAATCCAACTACATTCTAGACATAATGATGATAAAAAGATTGGATTTTATGAAAAGTCAAATGAGTTAGATTCTCTTTGGTTGAATAGTCAAGATAAACTAATTAAAAAAATATATAAATTATTAATTAGCTATGAAATGCAGGAGGAAATAATAGATTCAACTATGGTTAAATGGATGAAGGATTTTGGTTACCCTATAGATACAGACAGGTGGATTAAAACTTGGAACACACTTAAATACCTAAAAGTGGTAAGTTATAAGGAAAATATTTACAAGGTCTTTCACCGCTGGTATTGGTCTCCCGACAGGTTAAATAAATGTTTTAAGAATGTATCAAAATTATGTTGGCTATGCAAATCTGAAGTAGGCTCGTTCTTCCACATGTGGTGGGCATGTAATAAGGTTCAAAAATATTGGAAAATGATAAATGAATGGATCTGCAAAATATTTGAATGTGAGTTACCTCTTAAGCCTGAAATTTTCTTGTTAAATATGCTCCCAGAGAAACTAAATAAATTAGACCAAAAATTGTTAGCGTATATCTTAACTGCAGCGCGAATACTTAGAGCTAAAGAATGGAAAAATTCTTTGTTACCGGGCAAATTGGATTTAATATACAAACTCTTGGACTGGGCCGAAATGGACAGGTTGAGTTATTTGTGTAATATGACTAACAAAATGGATCCAATGTTGATATGGTCCAAACTATATTGTCATTTATAGTGATTTTGAGCTCTGTAAAATATAGATGATGTTACTAAATGTATAACTGTTTAACCTGAAATGTTTAATAAACTGTTTATTAAAAAAAAAAAATCCTCTGAGCTATCGGTAAACAAGGGATGCCTTTTGTGGGGAAACAGAGTCGTCGTCCCTCCCCCACTTCGCCAACGGGCCTTACATGAAGGACACCCGGGCATCGTTAAGATGAAGGCCATCGCAAGGAGCTATGTTTGGTGGCCCAGCATGGATCAGCAGATTGAGCAGTGGGTCCGGACGTGTCAGCCATGCCAGGAGTCAAGACCAGCGGCTCCAGAGGTTCCTGTTCACCCATGGGAGAAGCCAAGGGGGCCATGGTCCAGCATTCACGTAGACTTTGCTGGGCCCTTCCAGGGCTGAACACTCTTGCTTGTCATGGATGCATATTCCAAATGGTTGGAGGTCATCCCTGTCACCTTCATGACATCAGCTGTCGTTGCCCGCTGCTTAGACCGTCTCTTTGCTACTTTCGGCCTGCCGAACCTCCTCGTGTCCGATAATGGAACTCAATTTACATCGGCGGAATTCCAGGCCTTCCTAGATTAACGGGGTATCTGGCATGTCACCTCAGCTCCTTTCCACCCCACAATGAACGGACAGGCTGAGAGAATGGTGCGAATGGTCAAGGACTCACTACGTCGTTTGGGTGACAGGAATTTCCAGGCTAAGCTCACCGGTTTCTTGATGCAGCAGCACTCCTCGCCGCACACCGTCACCGGGAAGTCTCCAGCAGAGCTGCTCATGGGTCGCTAGCTGTCCACCCGCATGAGCTGTCTCCACCCAGACCTGGCACCAGACATCCATCGCGACCCTATCACCACAGGGTCCACTCGGTCCTTTGCGCAGGGAGACCCAGTGTACACCAGGAACTATGGGGCAGGTCCTCACTGGGTTCCAGCAGTTGTGGTGCGTGCAACAGGCCCTATCTCATATGAGGTGAGGGACGACACAGGGCAGGTCCGTTGCAGACATCTGGCCCAGCTACGACGCCAGTGGCCAGCGCAGGATGATTGTTTGCAACACTCTCTAGTTCCTGAGCAAGAACAATGTTTGCAACGCTCCCCAGTTCCTGAACTGGAGCAAAGTTTGCCACACACCCCAGTTCCTGCGACAGGACAATGCACCCTGGTTCCTGAGGCCAGCCTGGGAGACCTCCTGGCACAGCAAGACGCTGGCGCCCAGGGAAGTTGCTTGACGGAGGGCAGCCCTCTGCCAACTCCAGCCCAGGACATCCCAAGCCACTACCAGCTCAGAATGTCTGCCAAGCCACTACCAGCTCGGAATGAGGTAGGCCCCCTGCCGGAGCTGGGTCATACCCCAGAACTCTCGGAGTTTCTGGACTTTACGGACAGCTCCCTCGTGAGTCCGCCGCCACAGCTCATGGGGTCCCCAGACTTAAGAGAACATTCTCCAGTGGGTCCACCTTTTCTGTCAGAGCTGTTCTCTCAAGAGCAGTTCTCTCAAGAGCTCTCTAAGCCTCACCTACCTCACAGGGTGTCTTTTGTGGGGAGGGGAAGGGAAAGGAGTTTGCAAGCTGCTCTGAGTGAAGGGCGGGGTATAAATCCAATCTCTTCTCTTCTCTTCTCTTCTCTTCTCTTCTCTTCTCTTCTAATAAACATATATATAAAACTCCCTTCCCAACAGCATTGAACCCAAGACAGATAATCTGTGTGCAAATGGCTATAGTTGGGGCTCATTCTTTGTACAAGGGACACTTGGGTTGCTCACTCTAAGGTATGGAATCTTGTGAGCAAAAACTCTGCTTTGTGAGCTACTGGCTGATTCAGCTACTGCATAAATTAGTTTGCTCTGGAGCCATCCTTCCTGAGCTAAGAGAAAAATGGGTGAGCTGGAGGCTAAGAAACTGTGAGCTGGCTCACACTAACTCAGCTTATAGGGAACACTGGCCATTATATCTGGAAGAAGCCCAGCTTCTTTAGACAATTATTGCTCCTGTTTCTTTGCTATTCGGAGGGCTCCTCTATGACTGTCCTTCAGACCCCTCCTCCTCTTTTTCACCAAAACTGAAGCAAAGAAACTGGCATAAAATAGGTTTTTCCTCTGATGCAGAGGACATCTTGATAGGGTGATTCCCACCATCCAGTTAAAGGAGGCAGGAGCTAATTTTCAGCTTCCTGTCTTCAGCCCATGGGAGTCACCCTATTCAGTTGGTTTCTTGCTTCAAAACAGCAGCTTAGGAAACAGGTGTTTTGCTTTTTTCCAGTCCGATTCTTCTCAGATTCTGCAAAACCTTTTTCTGAATTCTTATGAACGCTTCTCTTCCCTTCTATACCTCATTCTTTACTGCCATGACCCCTGCCCCCTCCAATCTGTGGAAGAGTGGTGGACAGGAAAGATCGTTCAAATGCTCCACAGTTTACAGCAACTGCCAAAGAGTGGGAAGTCTGCAACTGACTTAGAAATGGTGCAGTCGCATGAAGAAGATGGCCTTTTGTTGGTGGGGGAAGCTGATCCCTCTTTAACCACAGCGGGCACAAGGGAGACTGTTGGGGAGATAGGCATGGCCCACAAGCAGCATGCTGAGGCAGCTGCGGCCAACCCCTTGCTGTCAGAAGGAATAAAGTGCCTGAAAATGAGACATCTCACATCAAGTGGGCCAAGGCCAATAGCTCATGATGGCAGCCACACTTCGGCTCATGATGGCAGCCACACTGAGCAACCCCAGCAAGTGGATTCTCCTCCACAGGCTAGCTATTCCTTAGAGAGGGTTAGGGCAGAGGCTATGGAACCTGGTGCCTCTATTACCCTGCAGTTCTCCAGATGGAAACTCAGCAAGGGGAATATTTTTCAGCCTCACAGAAAATCAGACATGATCCCTACTTGGAATTCAGCAACAGCAGTGAACATAGTACTGATTATGTGAGGCCCTACAGGCATTTCAACTTTCCTCAGAGTTCCTATCCTTTCTTAAACAGACTATGTGAGAGGAGACTGGGAATTTTTTCTAGAGTAGCAACCCTTCCAAGGGAAGCAAAAATACAAAACTCCCATAGGGATCCAATCTTTTCCCTCCCCGCCCCACGGGACAGAACAGCATCTGGTAGATACAGATTGGGGGAACAGAAGCCAATTCACCATACCTGGTCCACTGTCAGAAACTGCTTATTCAGACAAAGTATTTCTAGCCCTTCATGTTGCCTACTTTTTATTCTGTCATATTATACCCTATTGCCATGAATGTGTTTCAGATGTATGCTTTTAGATGCCAGCTGTTTGCCTAGCTCTTCGCTGACCCCTACTTTGGCTTGTATGTTCCTGGCCGGGATGACCCCATGTTTTAGTGCCTGACCAGGCCTGGTTTTTGTAACTGTTAAAGCGGGAGGGTGACACCTGCAATGTATGGGAACAATGGGCCTCTCACACTGCTGCCTCCGCATTCCACCGGCCCCGGCTGGGACTTCAAGGGAGGATGCGTCTCATCTCTTATCAACATGTGAAAGCCTTGAGGCCATTGATTGTTATGTGAACTGGTAACATCTGAAGGGTCTGGTTGGGAAGGAAATTTACAGCTTAACACCTCACTTTCTTTCCTGTGGGAAGCAAATGGCCAGAGCCCTTTTTGCCCGCCGTTTTTCCTCTGTAGGGATTGGCTACCTATGGGTAATTCAAACTCCTTGGAAAGGTATAATAGACCTGCCTGTATCATCTGTGTTATCTCTGACAATAATCCAAGAAGCTGTACTAATGTAGAGATTGGAAATAAAGAACTGTGGTTTACCAACCAGGATCTGATCCTTGACTACTTTGAGCAGAACTCTCACACTAAGGCAGCCCCCAAAAGGACTTTGACACCAGAGAAAAAGGGAGTGATCAACAATCATATACAATCAAATTCTCCAATCTCACATTGAAATACTTCATACAATCTCCAATTTCCAAAAAAACAAAAGGACCATTAAAGCATTCAGCACCTTCTATCCATAGAGGCCATCAAACCAGTTCCATCCCCAGTCAAGGAATCTGGAGTCTATTCCATATTTTTCACAGTGCCAAAGAAGAATGGAGACTGGAGAGCCATATCGGACTTAAAATTCCTCAACAGTTTCATCAAAACAAAACAAGAAATGCTTTGTTCCATCATGGAATCACTACAGCCAGGGGAATTTCTCATTTCCATAGACCTCACAGAAGCATATCTCCACATACTGATTATTCCAAGACATAGGAATAATCTTCACTTCTGCATTGGGGAAAACCATTTCCAATTCAGAGCACTTCCATTCAGAATTTCTACAGCCCTAAGAGTCTTCTCCAAGGTCCTAATCAACCCAGTCATCAGACTGAGAGAACACGAGATTCATATACATCCATATCTCAACGATCTGATCAGATCCAACAGCAGAATCAATGAAGGACTTGCACACGAGACAAGTGAGTTTGAAGGGGAAAACTCAAGTCTGCCCCTGGCAGCAAGCAGTTTATTTTTAAACATACCCAGATTTACACGCCACGCCCTTAGGTTGCTGCGTCACCATTCAGTAGACAACAGGGTCAACATGGAATCAACATGAGGAGATGAGACAACTGTCTCGGGAGCCTGCTGTTTGCAGAAGTGCTTTACCAGTAGCCAGCTTCAAGAGAACAATACTCATTGTGTAGCAGGGAGGGGGAAGAAGCATGGACTTTGACCTGGCTAGCACCCCAGTCTTAGACTTCCCTACAAATCAAGGCTCTCTCAGATGCAAAGATGACTATTCAACATCTCCAGGATTATGGCTTCATAGTCAATCTGCAGAAGAGCTTCCTTTCTCCCACTCTGTGGATGGAACACCTGGGAGTTGTCATTGACATCTCAGTCAACCAATTGTTTCTACCTCAACACAAAGTGCAAAAATTAAGGCATTTGTCCAGGTCTATGATCAGAGCCAGATCTATCTCCCTCATGTCCTTGGCCAAGCTCTTAGGCCTAATGATCTCATGCATAGATGCAGTCCAGAGGTCTGACTGCATGCAATAAAGCTACAACAGTTGCTGAGACTTTACCAACTTCAAATCATGCAGAGGGAAGACCTGCCCATCCAGCTTCCAACTCAGGTGAAGGCCAGTCTACTGTAGTGAACCAAATTATCTAATCTATGACAAGGCAAGACATATTGGACATTGGAAATATGACAAATCTTTACAGATGCCAGCCTGTCAGGGTGGGAAGCGACACTAGATAACAAGCCGGTCCAAGAAACTTGGTCCAAAGCAGAAACCATAATGAACATAAGCCTTCTGGGCCATAGACATAGAAGTGTTAAGGCACTTCTGTCTGCAAATAGTATATGCAGATGTCCTTATAAGAACGAACAACATATCAGTGAAGACATACATCAACAAACAGGGAGGATCAGGATCATCCACAAGAAAGCCATAAAAATCCTGAACTGGGCTGAGAAAAACTTCTCAATTCAAGCAGAACACATAAAAAGGAACATCAAACAACCAAACAGTTTGGCTCAGCAGACAGAGGATACAGGACAGAGAGTGGTCCCTCAAGAAGGAACTCTTCCTATAGATAACCAATCATTTTGGGCAACCACAAGTAGACCTTCTTGCCAGTAAATCACCAGTAAATCACCAGCTCAACCAATTTTTCACAAGGTTCTTCCATCCCAGAGCAGATGCAATGGACACACTCACCTCTCTGTGGCCTCAAACCCTACTATTTGCCTTTCCTCCCATTCCAATCCTACCCAAGGTTCTCAGGAAAACCAAGGAGCAACAAGCAGACATCATTCCAGTGGCCCCATTTTGGCTGTGCAAACTATGGGTCTCAATTCTACAACAGATGCCAGTAGACCTTCCCTTGAGGGGAGGACATCTTGCCCATCCCAAAGTAATCATCAAGAAGTCAGTAAGCAGGTCCTCTTCTTGTCTCAGCCTTGTTCACTTACCTTGTATTTCTGCCTATGTTGCTGTCCTGTTGTCCTCCTACTTTTTAAAATCTTCTTACAGAATTGATAGTCTAGTTTAACTGCTTCTGGAATTACCAAAACTGAAGAGGGTGACTCCCATGGTCTGGAGACAGGAAGCTGAAAATTAGTTCCTGCCTACCTTAATTGGACAATGGGAATCACTCTATCAAGATATCCTCATTTCCTCAGAGGAGAAGGATCCTTCATGGTAACTGGGCCTGTAGCCATGGTGGGGCATCTTGGGGCCATGCCCCCTTAATTAGGAGCCATGCCTTACAAAACTCTCTCCCCACAAAGCTCTCTCTGGATCAGCTTCAGCAACATGGGCTTGAGGTGCCATGAGAGTTTCCAGCAGGTCCCACAGACAAGTTCTTATCTTGGTCTGGCCCTGCACTGAGCTGGGTATGCTGCTTCCACCCCCCTGCACCCCCCATTAGTCTCTAGCACACCATGTCAAGATCCAGGGAAGAGAAAAAGGCTGCTCAGGTGAGTCCACCTCCTCCTCTGCTGTCCCGTCCCAGAGAGGCCAGGACCGGCACTGTTACTGGTTTGCAAACATCCAAGTGAGCCATTGGCAGGAGGCAAGGAGCTGCTTGGGCTTCTTGGGCTCGACTTGCTTGTTTGCATTTTTTTAAAAAAGCCTCCAACAACTCAGTTCATGCTCTGCCCCACTGGAGAGGGGCTTCCCATGAGGGACAGAGGGAGGGAGGAACTGGTATTGTACCCCCCACCCAATTTTCATGGTTTGTTCTGCTGTAGATGAAGGGGGAGAGAAATGTTTGTTTTTCTTTTCAAATGTGTGCTGTTGCCAACAATTAGACTGCAGTTTGGAAAACATTTCTGCAGTCCTTAGATCAGGAGTGTTTGGCGGGGGGGGGGGAGCATATTTCTCTGTCTTTGTGAAGTGCTGATCGTTCCGGCATGTGCTTGTGACTGGAGTAGATGCTTTCCAGCTTGTTTTGCTGTGGGAGGTGGTGGTGGTGGTGGGGAGAAGGTTGCTTCAGCAGCTTTTCCAATCTCCCTGCCCATGCCTGATTTTGCTTTATTTGGAACTTCATAGGTGCCCAATTGGCCACCCTGCAGGTGGCTCAGCTGGTGTTTTATGCACGGGGTTGTGTTTTATTTCTTCCCTTGAGGGAGAGAGAGAGAGAAGAAAGCTTGAGCATTGAAGAGAACTCTAGTGCGGATAGGTGAGATTGGATTGAGAACTGAGTTTTCAGCACTTTGCAATGTGATAAGGGGCACCACGCCTCAGAGCATGTGCAGAGTGACTTCCCAAGGAGCAAAAACTGCACCCATTCAAAAGAAGGGTGTGACTGTGGGGCAGTGCGAAGTCCTTGGGTTTCCAGATGTCACACCCTGCCTTTTCTACATAGGCAGCAGGCAAAAGTTCCTAGGCACAGGTCAACAAAATCTTTAACTGTAATTTAACTAACTTTAATTCAGTTAACTGCCCCCTAAGAAATTTAAATGCCCCCAATGAAAAAAATCCTGGCTACAGGCTGACGGTATGTACCTAATGGTCCATTTTAAAAAATGAATTTGCTAAAAAAAAACCCAAGCTTCAGTATTAGATATGAATTAGATGCATTTGGGGTTGGCTGCATCTGAGGCATTTTCCAGATTGCCTTAATGTTCCATTTTCATTTCCCGAAGTTACTGGGTTTTTTTTTCTGGTGTCAAGACAACTTTGTTAATATCCCTGTGCTGCCCTTGTCTTTCCTTGTTTTCCCCCCATTCTCTCCTAAACTAGTTTCCCCCATATTTTTTTTCCATTGTGGAATGAAGTAGCACCTGGGAAAGCTGAACCTAGGAGGGAGCTACGCTGTCAGGGGTGTGGCCTAATATGCTAATGAGTTTCTGCTGTTGGGTATGGCCTATTATGCTAATGAGTTCCTGCTGGGTTTTTTCTACAAAAAAAGCCCTGGTCTCAAGCCATCCGGCATCAGGTGATGGTGACAATCCAATCAGGCATGTTCTCACTGGAACCCTACAGAAGGCTACATCATCACTCCTGCTTCCCTCCTCCCATCCTGTGGGCCATGGTTTCTCAAAAAGAGCTAATTCTCACATTCCTAACTCTGGCCTTGAAGATGATAAGGGCCATGTAGGCAGAGAGGCCCGATTACTAACATCTGCAAGATGGAATAGGCCCTTATCTATATACTAATAGCCAAGTAGGCCAAATCTTTGAATACTTAAATCCAGTGATTGGAGCTGTGAAAAGGCAAGATAGATCTTTCTACAAACCTGAAAGGGCCTTATGTTTGCAGAAAAAAACTGAAATCTAAAAAAAAGAAAAATACATTGGGGAGTTTAAAAAAATCTGAAAACGATAAAAGGAGCACCTGTAGCTTCAAGCAACGAATTCTCTCTGTAGTTGTTGTTGGCAGCCACAGTATTCCAGGCTTGGTTTTGCCAGTAAAAGGCAGGGGAGGGGGCCAGGCCCTTCCCAGGTCTATTTTCACCTTTGAGGGGGAACTCATTGGGGACAGGCCTGGCTAGGGTTGCCAGCTCCAGGTTGGGAAATTCCTGGAGATTTTGTGGTGGAGTCTGAGGAGGACCCAACGGCCAAACAATCTTTATTTGCTCCTTTCCATCTCTCCCCTGCCCCCACGGGCAGCCTGTACCTAGAAAAACTGTGGCCCACAATATTTTCCCACAATATTTCCTTCTTTTGTTTTCCTGGCAACCCCATATCCTCTCCCCTTTCCTTGCCTCATTCTCTCCTTCTCAGGCATTCACCAACCTACCTTTATCTGCCTCCCAACTTCAGCTACTTAATTTATATCCCATCTTTAGTGGGAACCAAAGCAGCTCACATTATTCTCCTCTCTCTTTTTATCCCCACAACAACTCTCAATGAGTCACTCCTTGTATTCCTCGCATGCGATGCATTGCCATACAGGGTGGGGGCCATCCTGGGACATTGCCTGGCAGACAGAAGAGAGGTCCCCATTGCCTACTACTCTAGCACCCTGTCGTCGGCTGAGTGCAACTACGCACAAATCGACAAAGAGGCTCTGGCAATCGTGGCAGGAATTAAGAAGTTCCACAATCACCTGAGCTGGGCCTTCACGACTGCAACAGACCACAAGCCTCTCCTGAGTCTTCTGGTGCCAGACCGCCAACCCCCCCAGATGGTCTCACCCAGGGTGCTGCGCTCGTTCATTTTCATGGCTGGCTACCAGTACGAGCCAGTCCACTGCCTGGGGAAGTCCATGGGCCATGCGGACACCCTCAGGTGCCTGCCGCTCCCTTCCTGCAACCCAGACCTGGCTCTGGCCCATCGTATTGCCCTGCTGGAGGACCTGCCAGATTGGCCCATCCAGATAAAAGATGTTTCTCGCCTCACTGCCCGTGATCGCACCTTGTCCCGTGTCTTGGACTGGGTGGGAAGGGGGTAGCCCAGCAGCCCGGGGTCCGAATTTGCCACCTTTTCGGCCTGGCGAAATGAACTTTCAGCAGACAAGTGGTGTGTGCTCTGGGGGGCTCGGGTGGTTGTCCCCGAGCGGCTTCGCAAACGGGTGCTCGCAGCACTCCATGAAACACATCAGGGCATCATAAAAATGAAAGCCCTCGCCCAGAGCTATGTTTGGTGGCTGGGGCTAGATCAGGAGATTGAGGAGCAAGTTCGGCGGTGCCAGAAGTGCCAGGAATCAAGGCGAGACCCACCCCAGGCACCATGAAACCCTGGGAATTGTCCCACAAACCCTGGGCCCGACTCCACCTGTGGGACCATTCATCACAGGCTGCCATCCGTGCCATGTGGTGCATCTTCAGCTCCCATGGCATCCCTGACACACTCGTAACTGACAACGGCTTGGCCTTCATGTCAGGAGAGTTCCAGGAGTTCATGGGCTAATATGGGATCTGGCACATCCAATCCGCCCTGTTCCACCCAGTCACAAATGGCCAGGATGAACGCATGGTGCGCACAGCCAAAGAAACCCTACACCGCATGGACACCAGCAACTGGAAGTACAAACTGGCAGCATTCTTGTTCGGCCAGCGGACAACCCCACGTACCACGACCAGATGCAGCCCCTCAGAACTTCTCATGGGAAGGAAGCTCACAACCAGGTTGGACTGCCTACACCCAGACCACACCCCAGAACATAGCGCAGCCCCGGAGCAGCAAAAGGCTTCACGGGGGTTCTTCCTGGAGGACCCCATCTGTCATGGGCTGGATGCCAATAGGACAGGAGCCAAGCAGAAGTCCGGGACAGTCTGAGGTTAAGCCGAATCAGGAACGAGTTGCCAAGTCCAAAACACTAAGCCAAAAGCAGAGTCAGTCCAAGCCAGGGTCAAAGAGGGAAACTCATGAGTAAACCAGTCCAGGGAGTCAACAGAGCCGAAGTCAAACAAAGCCGGAATCACAAGCCAGAGGGTCCAGAATCAAGTTAGCTATCGCGAGCTGAATGAGTGCAGAGCTTAGCCAAGAAGACTTGTTGCTAGCACAAGTTGGTAGTCTCTGTGCTGTGCCTAAATACCCAGTCACTTCCTGTGCTTGTTAGCAGCTGGCAGAGAGGTCCTGGCTCCTTCTAGAACTCAGGACTTAGTGATCTGCAATCATGCATGCGTGCCTCTTTCCTTCTTGCAGCTAAGTCTTGCCTGCATTGGTGTGAGAGTTCTGCTCGAAGTAGTCAAGGATCAGATCTTGGTTGGTTAACCACAGTTCTTTATTACCTATTCCTACATTAGTACAGCATCTCGGGTTATTGTCAGAGATGAGGCAAATAATACAAGCGGGTCTATTATACCATTCCAAGGAGTTTGAATTACCCATAGATAGCCAATCCCCTTAAGGGAAAATTGGCGGGCTACAAGGTGGCTTGACCGTTTGGTTCTCACAGGAAAAAAGTGAGGTGTTAAGCAGTAAATTTCCCTTCTCAAACCAGACCCCTCAGATGTAGCGAGTTCACATAACAATTCATGGCTCCAAGGTTCTTTTGCATGAGATAAGAGATGAGAAGCATCCTCCCCTTGAAGTTACTGCCGGGGCAGCTGGAATGCGGAGGCAGAGATGTGAGGCCTCCTTGTTCTGGGAATTAATGGTTGTCACCCTCCCGACCCAGACCGGATTTATACATTACGGTTACATAAGTTCTAATAAACTCTAGATACATATGATAGGTAAAGACATGCATGCAAGAATACATTGGCTGAATTGACAGATTCTGACACCCTGCCCTCCCCATAATTCTCTTCACCTAGCTTTGTCAGGGAACATTTTATGAAACAGTTTCGTTAGTTTAGGGGCATGAACGTGTTCAGAGCGAATCCATTCGTTGTGTTCTGGGCCGAAATCTAACCACCTAACTAAGTAATATAACCGGCCTCTTCGCATCTTGGAGTCAAGGATTTCAGTTATCTCGAAGTGCGGGCTCCCCTCCTTCATCAGTGGAGGAGGAACTGGAGGAACAGGATGCCAAGCATTCTGCCCAGGATCTTTCTTCAACAGGCTGAAATGAAACACAGGGTGCACAGAACTCAGTGATTTAGGCAGTTCCAGTTCAAAAGACACATCAGAGATTTTGCGTAGCACTTTATAAGGTCCAACATATTTCCATCCCAGCTTCCTGCTGGGCTGCAGCCCATGGATATTTTTGGTAGAGAGATAGACAGAGTCCCCGGGCTGAAGATCCCATCCCGGTGCTCGCCCTCGATCCGCATATTTTTTGTAGTCCTCTTTGGCATGGTCCAATGCTTTGCCTATTAATGGCCATGAGTCTTGGAGACTGGACCACCACTTTTTAAAATCCGAGGGGGGAGCTTGAGGGACCTCCTCGATAGTAGGCAATGGCTTCCCCTCGAAACCCCCCACTGCCATGAAAGGGGAAACTCCCGTGGATGAGTGCACTGCATTATTGTAACTATATTCTGCAAACGGCAGCAATTCCACCCAGTTATCCTGGTGATAATTTGTGTAACATCTCAGGAATTGCTCTAAAATTTGATTAGTTCGTTCAGATTGGCCATCGGTCTCTGGGTGGTAACCCGAGCTTAGGGCAGGTTCTATGTCCATTAGTTTCAGAAGCTCCCGCCAGAAGGTGGCAACGAACTGACTACCGCGGTCAGAAACCACTCTCTTCGGAAAAGCGTGTAATTTGATCACGTGATTGAAAAAAGCTTTGGCCATCCCTTTAGCGGTGGGCAATTGCTTGAAGGGGGTGAAATGTGCTTGCTTCGAAAAAGTGTCTACCACCACCCAAATCACTGTTTTTCCCTTGGAGGGGGGCAAATTAGTGATAAAGTCCATGGCTATAGCTTCCCAGGGTCTTGATGCGGTGGGTAGGGGGTGCAATAATCCCGGGACTTTCCCCCCCCGTTTTTTGCACATTAGACAGGTCTGGCATGCCGAGACGAAGTCTGAGACGTCTCGGCGCATGCGCGGCCACCAGAATTGACGCTGGATCAAATTAAGAGTCTTTAGGAACCCGAAGTGCCCAGCTAGCTTTGAGGAGTGGCAATTTAACAAGATTTCCTTGCGCTTGGCCTTAGGCACCACTAGTTTGTTCCCATGTAGCCAACAGTGGTCCTCTCTCTTGGAACATTCCTCCAAAGCTTCCAGTTCCTCTATCTCTTCAGGAGCATAATCCCCCCCCCCAATCGCATTTCCCAATGTCCAACTCTGCCTTCTTGGCTTGGCTCCTGGTGACCACCACCCCTCCTAGTTGTTGGGGGGAGAACATGGAATCAAACACCTCTTCCTTGACACTCTCATGTTGGGGCAACCTGGACAACGCGTCTGCCAAGGAGTTAGCCTTCCCAGGAAAATGTTTAAGCACAAAGTTAAACTTGGAAAAGAAATCAGCCCATCGCAGCTGCTTAGCGTTGAGGGACCGCTGAGTGCGCAACGCCTCCAGATTCTTATGATCAGTCCATATTTCGAACGGAGTTTGCGCTCCTTCCAGCCAATGGCGCCACGTAGTGAGCGCTAACCTAATAGCTGCGGCTTCCTTGTCCCACACCGACCAATTCCTTTCCGTCTCGTTAAATTTTTTTGAAATGTAAGCCAAGGGGTGCAATTTCCCTTCCGGGTCACTTTGTAATATGCCCCCCCCCCATGGCTACATCAGAGGCATCTACATGGATTATAAAATCCTTCGTTTCATCAGGGTGTGCTAGAATGGGCTCTGAAGTGAAAAGAGTCTTTAAAGTCTCAAACGCCCTCTGACACTCCCCGTTCCAAGCCAACTTTTCTCCTGGCTTCCCGGCCTCGGGCCCCTTCCCCTTTGTTTTTAATAAGTCCGTTAAGGGGAGAGTGACTTTAGCAAAGTCCTTGATGAAGGTTCGGTAAAAATTACAAAATCCCAAGAGGCTTTGCAATTGCTTTCTCGTTCGCGGAGCCTCCCATTGCACCACAGCCTCCACCTTCCCCGGGTCCATTTCCAAACCCTTCTGAGAAATGCGGTAGCCCAGGAAGTCCACAGACTCACGGTGAAACTCACACTTAGACAGTTTCACATATAGCTGGTTTTTGAGTAAGGTTGTGAGGACGTCCCTGACCAAAGTCACATGCGCCTTCTTATCAGTAGAATAGATCAAGATATCATCTATGTAGCATAACACGCCCTTAAATAGGTGCTTGTGCAACACTTCGTTGATTAAACTCATAAAGACCCCGGGCGCGCCACTTAAGCCGAACGGCATCACTAGATATTCAAATTGCCCCAAGGGGGTATTAAAGGCAGTCTTAAATTCATCCCCTTCCCTGATGCGCACCCTGAAATAGGCATCTCGTAGATCCAACTTGGTAAAAATCCTCCCCTTGGCCGCTTCCGCCAAGAGGTCCTTTATTAACGGGAGGGGGTAAGCGTTAGTGGTGGAGACTGCATTCAACCCCCGGTAGTCAGTGCATAGTCGTAAGCCCCCATCCTTTTTCTTTCGGAACAGCACTGGCGCCGCAAAGGGGGATTTGGCTGGGCGGATGAACCCCCGTGCTAAATTTTTGTCCAAAAACTTTCGCAACTCTTCCCGTTCCAACGGGCTCATGGAGTATAATTTCCCTTTTGGGAGTTTTTCTCCTGGGAGGAGTTCTATGGCACAGTCCGACAGTCGATGGGGGGGCAACTCATCCGCCTCAGTCTCGCTGAACACTTCCAGCAAGTCTCTATACTCTTTAGGGACCATGGTAGGGGTGAGAGCGAGCGCGGGAGCCGGGGGAGGAGGGGTCGGAGGTCCAGGTCCCCATTCTGGGTCCCACTTATGGCTCTGACAGCGTTCGTCCACCCACGAGATTTTCCCCTCGCTCCATTTTATGTAAGGGTCATGCGCCCCGAGCCAAGGGCTGCCCAACACCATAGGGAACTGGGCGTTTGGGGTGATGACGAAAGCCCGCTTCTCCCAGTGCTCCCCCGTCCCCAAAATCAAGCTCTCGGTCTCTGCTATGCATTCCTCCTTCATCTCCGACCCATCCATCTGAGTGAACTTCAGGGGTTCCAATAACGGGGTGACTTTGGGTCCCAGCCCTTCCACTACTAGGGGGCTGATCAGGTCTCGCGCACACCCAGAGTCAATTAAAGCGCGCACCCGCATGTGGGTACCCGATCCAGGGGTCACCACCGTCACTACCATATATAACAGGGGGCCGGGGATGCTCACCGGAGATGGCGCTTCTTGGCGGGGGACCTGCAGCTCTGCGCCGCTCACTGCAGGCCGTTGGAGTTTCCCGACATCTGCGTTTCAATCAGCTCCAGCTCCCCCGGATCACTGGCAACTCCTTCCAGCTGCAACGCCCGGGGTTTCATTGGTGTTTTTCCACGGCTAGGGGTGCTCCCCGCTCTGGGGGTTGAGGTCTTCGGGCCTTTTCCCCCCCCTCTTGGACAAGCGGAGGCGAAATGGCCACTCTCCCCACACTTCATACACAACCCTTGTCGAAACCTCGCATCTCGGACATCTTGCACACTGGATCGGGGCTTCGCTCTCGGGGCTGCTTTGCTGGCTGCCGTTACTGACGCTCCCATCTTGATCAGGGCGAATCGCTCCTCCATGTCGATGGCGGCTCTCATCCAGGTGGCCAGAGTGCCCGGGCGGCCTCCCAACAGCACGGTCTCGTAAATCTCCGGATTCAGGCCCTCCCAATACTTCTCCATGAATAGCTCCTCCGGCCATCCATGGATCTTGGCCGCGATGCGCCTGAACTTGTCAGTGTAGTCCCTCACCGACGATCTCCCCTGGAACAGCTTTCTTAGTTGATTACGGGCTTTTTCCTCACCCAGGGGGTCTTCGAACTGATGGCGGAGGACCCACATGAAGTTGTTCAGGGAACGCAATTCAGGTCCGGGGTTGTCGTGCAGGCTCACATACCAGTCGCTGGCAGTGTCTTTCAGCTTGGACCCGATGTAGCCAATCCGTTCTTTCTCGGTGGGATAGAGGTGGCCCCAACTGTCCAGGAATCTCCCTATCTCCAGCATGAAGAAACATAGCTTCTCCGGGTCCCCATCGAAAGTGGTCGTCAAAGGGTCGGAGGGGGCTGGGCGGGCGGCCGGCGCGACCGGGACCGGGGCAGGCACTGGAACGGGCCCTGGCGCTGGAACCGGGACGACCGGCTGGACTGGTTGCGCCGGGAGAGCGGGCGCCTGTGGCTGGACCGGAACCCCTCCGGGCGCCGGCGGTTGTAGTGGGGCTCCTACCCCTTGACCGGGGAGAGCTCCTTGTACTGCCCTCATAGCATCGCGAAATTGGTGCTGGAGATCGAGGGCCAACTCGCGGAGCTCGGCGGTGAGTTGAAGCCGCAGCTCTCCCATCATCTGATCCAAAGGGACCGTCTGCTCCTCGCGATACGGATCGGGCCCATACGGATCCGTCCCCTCTCCTTCGAAAGGCGGGCGACGCAGCCCTCCACGATAGATCGGCTCGCGGTCGTCTCCTAGATAGCTCGGTCTCCCTCGATCGAGCTGGTCTCCGGTGAGCGAAACCCTCACCCCTTTCCGGTCGTGCACCCACGAATCCACGGTACGCTGACCGAAATGGCTCCATGCGTACTTGGGGGTCACGCTCTGATGAGGAACCCGGCGCGGGATGTAGTAAGCCCCCTGGCTCGTGGTCACCGGCACTTCGGGACCTCCTCCGCCGCCACCCCCCCCGTTCCCCGGATCCGCCGGGGTAGCGGGAGTCTCTTCTGGAGTAGTAGGCTTGAGGGGGACCGTGTCGTCGTCTGACATGGTCAGGAACGGCTGAGTCCCAATCACAGATCTCTGACAATCTGTGAGAGTTCTGCTCGAAGTAGTCAAGGATCAGATCTTGGTTGGTTAACCACAGTTCTTTATTACCTATTCCTACATTAGTACAGCATCTCGGGTTATTGTCAGAGATGAGGCAAATAATACAAGCGGGTCTATTATACCATTCCAAGGAGTTTGAATTACCCATAGATAGCCAATCCCCTTAAGGGAAAATTGGCGGGCTACAAGGTGGCTTGACCGTTTGGTTCTCACAGGAAAAAAGTGAGGTGTTAAGCAGTAAATTTCCCTTCTCAAACCAGACCCCTCAGATGTAGCGAGTTCACATAACAATTCATGGCTCCAAGGTTCTTTTGCATGAGATAAGAGATGAGAAGCATCCTCCCCTTGAAGTTACTGCCGGGGCAGCTGGAATGCGGAGGCAGAGATGTGAGGCCTCCTTGTTCTGGGAATTAATGGTTGTCACCCTCCCGACCCAGACCGGATTTATACATTACGGTTACATAAGTTCTAATAAACTCTAGATACATATGATAGGTAAAGACATGCATGCAAGAATACATTGGCTGAATTGACAGATTCTGACAATTGGGACCTTAGATGTTCCACCGGAGGAGGTGAATCAGGTGGGCTTGAGCTTAGCTGTGGCTCAGCTGCTGCTGGTGCTGGGACAAAACCCTGGGAGATGCTTGCTTGAGCCTCATCTGGCTCAGGTGGAGGCTCCTCTAGAGCTGGGAGCTGATCCTCCACCTCACTTAGGTCCGCAGGAGGCAGATCCTTAGAGGTACCCCTGACACTATCCCCCCCCCCAGAGCCCTCCCCCTCCAAAAAGCCAGGTTTGGATGGGTAGTCCGCATGAAATTGGCGGATGAGGTCCGGAGAATGGAGATGGTCTACTGGCTCCCAGGATCGATCCTCGGCCCCGTAGCCCTCCCAATCCAGCAAGTACTGGAGTGTGCCATGATGGATTCGCGAGTCCAGTATCTGCCGAACCTTGTACTCTTCCTGGTTATCAATGAGTACTGGTGGTGGTGGTGGTGCAGGAGGCATAGGATGCAGAGGGTCCGGAGGTGCAGCTGGAACCAGCAGGGAGCGATGGAAAACGGGGTGGATCCAAAGCTGTGCTGGTAACTGGAGCCGGAAAGTGATGGGGTTAATCTGCGCTTCGATGGGGTAGGGTCCGATGAACCTGGCATCCAGCTTGGGGGACCAGCCCAGTCGCTGAAGATACCGGGTCAATAGCCAGACGTGGTCTCCTACCCGCAACGGAGGCCCTTCTTGCCGCTTCCAATCGGCAATGCGCTTGTATGCGTCCTTGGCCTGCTGGAGTTGGTCTTTTAGCAGGGCCTTCAGGGCGTGGAGCTCTTGCAGGTGAGCATTGGCGTCGGGGACCTGGGTTGGTGGCCGAACTGCCAGGAATTAACGCGGGTGGTACCCGTAGATGGCAGCGAAGGGGATGGTTTTGGTTGAGGAATGGACGGCATTGTTATAGGCAAATTCCGCCACTGCCAGCAGGCTAGACCAGTTGTCCTGCTGGTAGCAGGTGTAGCACCGTAAATATTATTCCAAGGTGGCATTGGTGCACCCTGTCTGCCCGTCAGTTTGTGGGTGATTGACAGTGAACAGATGTACCTGAGTCCTCAAACCAGAGTGCAGGGCTTGCCAGAAGCAGAATGAAAACTGGGGTCTGTGGTCTGAAATTACATGGGCCAGGAGACCGTGTAGCTGAGAGATGTTCTGGATGTACAGGTGGGTGGTCTCTTGAGCTGACGGGAGTTTAGGACAGGGGATGAAATGCACCATTTTTGAAAACAGATCCACCACCACCAGAATGCAGGTATAGCTGTGAGACCGGGGAAGCTTGGAGATAAAGTCCATCGAGAGGGTGTCCCATGGCCCTGCAGACATGGGTTATGGTTGCAATAGCCCAGACGGTTTGCCGGGGATGTCCCTGGCGCGCCTGCAAACTTCACACGAGGTGATGTACCGGCTAACATCCGAGTGAACTCGTGCCCACCAAAATTCCCTTGTGAGCAAGTGCAGGGTTTTGTGGAGTCCAAAATGCCCGGTGGGCAGGACATCATGAGACAAGCAGAGAACCTGCGACCGCAGAGGTCCCAGTGACACGTACAAGCGGTCGCAGTGCAACAGAAGTCCATTACGTGTAGTGAATTCTGATACCGGTCCCTGTTGCTGTTCTTGCAAATGTTGCTGTACCCAAGGGTCCGACGCCTGACTGTCCTGAATGTCCTTTGTGAGTGGGGCAGGAGTGGTGGTGGTTGTGGTGAAGACCGAGGGCGGCAAGATTGGCATACCAGGGATTCTCTCGGTTAAGGCCGGTGCATATTCTGGCTTGCATGATAGGGCGTCCGTTTTTTGGTTTTGAGTGTGGGGGATGTATGTTATTTTAAAGTTGAACCTGGAGAAGAACAACGACCAGCGAATATGCCTCTGGTTCAGATTCTGAGTTGTCTGAAGGTGCTCCAGGTTGTGGTGGTCAGTGTGGACTTGGACTGGGTGACGCACTCCCTCTAGGTGATGTTTCCATACCTCAAAGACCATTTTGATGGTGAGTAATTCTGTCTCCCAGATGGTATAATTTATCTCGGCTGCTGTTAGTTGGCGGGAGTAATAGGCACAGGGCTGGAGGGGCTGTGATGGGTCATCGCACTGAGATAAGATGGCTCCAAGGGCCACGCCGGAGGCTTCGGCTTCCACCGTGAAGGGCAGCTCAGGGTCTGGGTACCATAGAAGCGGGCCGGTGGCAAAACAGGTTTTCAGCGTGGCAAAAGCTTGAGCGGCCTCCGAGGTCCAGCAAAACAGTTCCTTGGGTCAGCAGAGCTTGGTGAGAGGTGTGGTTAACTCCACGTATCTGGAGATGAATTCGCAGTAGCAGTTAGCGAAACTGAGGAGGCGTTGAATGTCCTTGCGGTTCCGTGGGGTCTGCCATGTTAGAATGGCCTCCACCTTCTTGGGGTCCATGTGGATCACCTTTGGGGACACTATGTGCCCGAGGAACTCCACAGAGGACAAGTGGAATGCACATTTTCCTAATTTGGCATAGAGGCCATGGGAGCGAAGTTGTTGCAAAACTTGGTGCACATGTTCAATGTGCTGAGCCTCGTTGTCCAAGTAAATCAGCAAATCATCTAAATAGATTATTAAAACACAGTCTAGCAGGTCCCAGGACACGTTATTCATGAAGTGTTGGAAGACGGCTGGCGCATTGGTAAGGCCGAAAGGCATCACTAGGTACTCGTATTGCCCGTAGCGGGTACCAAACACAGTTTTCCACTAGTCTCCTGCCCAAATTCATACCAGGTTATAGGCTCCTCGGAGGTTGAGTTTGGTATACACCTGAGTCCTCTTGAGCCAGTCCAAGAGTTCTGGAATCAGAGGCAAGGGATACCAGTCATGGATAGTGATTTTGTTCAGTGCCCGGAAATTATTGCACAGCCTCATCTCTCCACTCTTCTTCTTTACGAAGAGCACTGGAGCAGACAGTGGAGAGGTAGAGGGATAAATGAACCCCTGGGTTAGGTTCTTATCCATGAAATCCTGGAGGGCCACCAGCTCTGGTTCTGACATGGGGTACAGACGACCAGCAGGCAGTGTGGCTCCAGGTTCCAAGTTAATCGCGCAATCATAGGGCTGATGCAGAGAAAGGTTGTCAGTTCTTTTCTCCTCAAAGACATCTGCAAAATCGGTGTGAGGTTGCAGCAGACTTAGCGCAGTTGTGGAAGCGGCAGCTGCCAAGGTAGTGACTAGGTGCAGATGTGGGCATGGAGCGGGAAATTTGAGTTCTTGTTTTACCCAATCCACCATGGGGCTGTGAGTCTGTAGCCAAGAGAGACCCAGGATGATCGAGAACCGAGGCATCCAGACTACATCAAATTTCACCTGCTCCTGATGCTGGTGGATGCGGAGAATCAGGTCGCAGGTTTCCTCGGTTACAGGACCGGAGTGTAGGAGGTGTCCATCAATGGTCCCCACTAGTGTCAGCATTTCCTTTGGCTGCACCGGGATCTGGTGCTGTTTTACAAATGCGGCATCAATAAAGCAGGTGGCTGCCCCAGAATCCAGCATGGCAAATACGAAGAGCCACTGTTCACCTGGAATGCAAAGTTTGATGGGCACCAGGAATGGGCCAGGGTCCAGGGAAGCTAAGTCAGAAGACCCAGCTAAGTGCCCCAAGCTGTTGGACCCATTTAAGCGTGGGGCTGATCTTTTATTGGCGGCAGTAGCTGTGCCAGTGGTGCGGGCAAAGTCCGCTTGGCATGGCATCCAGAGGAAAAATGCCCCACCCCACCGCATTAGAGACAGAGATTGAGGGTTCGACGACAAGCTTTTTCCTCAGGAGTCAGGCAGGGTCGGGCTCCTCCTAACTGCATTGGCTCACCTTCATCTGGGCTTGCCCAAGGGTTGCTGGGCATCTGCCAGGACCTAGGATGACAAACAGTTTGTCCAGTGCAGGAAGTGGCATGAGCCTGCCGTTGCCCTGCCAAGTGCCCATCAATCCGGAGACAAAGTGTTATGAGTGCTTGCAAGGAGCTGGACCACTCGACCTGGGCCAACTCATCTAAGACTTAGTCTGCAAGCCCTTCTATGTATTGGTCCATGAGAGCAGCCTCATTCCATTTTAAGTTCTGGGCAATGAGCCGGAAATCAGTGGTATAGGTAGCAACCATGCCTTTTCCCTGTCTCAGCGCTCTGATTTTACAATTGGCCATCTCCGCTTGTAGTGGGGTAGCAAAGGTGGTGGCCAAATGGGTGCAGAACTCCTGAAAGTCCAACAGGTGCTGAGAAGCCTCCAGTAATAGGGGAGTAGCCCATTTTGCTGCCTGGCCCTTTAAGAGGCTGATAACAAAACAAACTTTTGTTTTCTCATTGGGAAGGTCCCGAGCATGCAGTTCCATATACAGTTCGCATTGTGCCAGGAATGCAGGGAACTCCTCCACATTTCCACCAAACTTTTCTGGAGGGCTTACCGGACATTTTGGTGGAAAGACGACAGTTGCAGCTGACGGCTGCTGCTGGAGCTGCACGATCAGCTGCGTCAGCTGTTGGACTTGGTGAGCAATGTCCATAAGCTGCAGTGGAGCTTCAGCTCTGTCAGCATCCATCGAGGTGGAGTGAGTTGAGAGGGGTGCTAGCAATCTGTCACGGGCTGGATGCCAATAGGACAGGAGCCAAGCAGAAGTCCGGGACAGTCCGAGGTTAAGCCAAATCAGAAACGAGTTGCCAAGTCCAAAACACTAAGCCAAAAGCAGAGTCAGTCCAAGCCAGGGTCAAAGAGGGAAACTCACGAGTAAACCAGTCCAGGGAGTCAACAGAGCCAAAGTCAAAACAAAGCCGGAATCACAAGCCAGAGGGTCCAGAATCAAGTTAGCTATCATGAGCCGAACGGGTGCAGAGCTCAGCCAAGAAGACTGGTTGCTAGCACAAGTTGGTAGTCTCTGTGCTGCGCCTAAATACCCAGCCACTTCCTGTGCTTGTTAGCGGCTGGCAGAGAGGTCCCGGCTCCTTCTAGAACTCAGGACTTAGTGATCTGCAATCATGCATGCGTGCCTCTTTCCTTCTTGCAGCTAAGTCTTGCCTGCATTGGGACCTTAGATGTTCCACCCAAGGAGGTGAATCAGGTGGGCTTGAGCTTAGCTGTGGCTCAGCTGCTGCTGGTGCTGGGACGAAACCCTGGGAGGTGCTTGCTTGAGCCTCATCTGGCTCAGGTGGAGGCTTCTCTGGAGCTGGGAGCTGACCCTCCACCTCACTTAGTTCCGCAGGAGGCAGATCCTCAGAGGTACTCCTGATGCCATCTATGTAAAGACTTTGCTAAGGGTCCCGCCTGGTTGCCAGGCTGTTGCCTAGCAAAGCACAGCATGTGCTCTTATGGACCTTTTGATGTTCATAAGTTTGAACTTTGGGTTGTTATGTTTCAAAGGACTACATGAAGTCTTTATTGCTGTAAGAGGCTCCAGTCCACTCCAGGAAGCGGGCTCCCGCCATGGTTCACACAAAGAACAAAGACAAGGACCCCATTGCCCAAGGGTTCTTCGTCACCTCATGCTAGGCAACCCCAACCCCCCCGCGTACCTGTGAGATTTTGCACCTTTCAAAGAGATGCTGATTTTTGGACTATGAATGAGATTGCTTGACAACTAATCTTCCGCCCACCAAATGGCCGAGCCAAGGACATCAAAAGACAATAGGATGGCTTGATGACACACCGGATGCTTGCCCAGGTGTCAGTTCCTGTATAGCCCCTAGTGTTGCAATATTGACCACCCCTCCACATCCCCTCCTCTTTTCTCTTTAACCAATGGTAGGGTTTGTAGGGACAGACTACCTGGAAGGTGGGTTAAGGGGATATGGCCAGCACTGCCCGCCCCAATACCACCTAATAAAAGAGGCTGCACTCCATGCAGCCGGTCTCTTGAGCTTCCACGACCCCTATCTGCTTTTACCCCTCTTGTGTCCAGCTTGCTATCCCAGTACCCTTCCTCCATCTTTGATCTCTGGATTCACGACCAGAGTCAAACGCGCTTCTGCCGGTTCAGAACATGTCCCCTATTTCCTTTCCAATCCCTCCATTCTTTTTTTGGAACGGACAACCATCTCCAGGACAGGTAAAGTATCTCCCAACCAACGAATCTCCTGTTCATGCAAAAGTGCTGTTTCTCTATCTGAATTTCTTAGGAGCTGTGTATTTGTGTGTGTGATTCTGTTTTTGTATGCTTGAAAAACATTTTACAGTAAACATCATTTAAACTGACCTCTGCCTCAGTGCCTATTTAATGGGAACTCCTGGAAGGGGTGGGACCTTGGTATAGTTGGCTGTAACCCGGTGTCAGGAACTGACAATAGCGTCTCTGTGCTTTACTTTCATTTTCTTTGTTCTGACAAACCCTTTGACTGCACCCCGTATCTGTCTTGTTCCCCCCTCCCCATTTGGCGGCTGTAAATGTCACTTGGATGTTCTGGGTTTATATATTGGATGTTCTGGGTTTTGTTACATTGTCTAGGCGGGAGAATGGCAACCGACATTCCTAGGCGTCATCTGAAAACAAATGGTCTTCACTCCCTTGCATTCCCTCCTCCCTTATTCCGGCCAGAGTATGTTATCTTGTTGTGAAGACTTTGGGCGCTTATTTATGGCCACTTGCCTGGGATTGTTGTGCCTAGCTTAACACATGTGGGTCTGTAAGCCAGTAGAACATTATTTGATACACTCCTATGAACTTTGATAACATAAGTCTGACCTTTGGGACTTGGTTCACTGCCTAAGGCAAAAGCACTCTCTACAACCATGAGAGGCTCCAGCCCACAGCGGGAGACTTCCTCCAAAGCTCACAACTGCATGAGAAATCAACCTCCATTTCAAAGGTATATCTCTCAGGAAGAGCATGAGAATACACCTCAAAGAACACTCTCAAGAAGAAGTTGAAATGCATTTCAAAGAAGCTCTTACATCTACCGCACATGATAGCCACCATTCTACAAGACCAAGACTCCATTTCAAAGAGTCCTTTTCTCTCTACACTGGCCTCCTCTCACACCTGCCCCCAGCTATTCCAGTAAAGAGATTAGTCGCTTAGCAACTGATTACTGCCCATCAAGTGACCTGGCCGAAGCCATCACGAAGCCATCACGGGACCAGAGAATGGCGCCAAGAAGACTGACCAGTTGACCAGGTGTTAGCTCCTGATTAGCATTTTAGTGTTGCAATATTGCCCACTCCTTCCTGCCCCCTCCTAACTATGACACTAACCAATAGGAAACCTAGAAATGATGGACAACCTACTGGGTGTGACAGTGGGATGTGGTCAGTGCAACCCGCCCAAATGCCACCTGTTAAAAGATCTTGCCCAACAAGAAATCGCCCTAGACCCTAATCCCTAGCCACTAGCCTAGCCTTTACCCTCTTCGACCTCTATTAAGTATCTGGACCATCTTTAATCCCTGGTTTGCGCAGCCAGGACTGGAGCGTGTGTTTGCAGGTTCAGACCTTGCTCCTTAGATCTTCCAGCCACCCTTCCTCTATTCTTCTTGTGGAAGAGACTCAACCCAGGTAACAAGATTCCCTCTCAACGATACTCCTACTCATGCAAACGTGCTATTTTCTATCTGATTTCCCCTAGACTTCTGTATGTATGTGGTTTTATTGTTTTTCTTGCATGCCTGCTTAATATTTTATAGTAAACATCATTTATAGAAACCGCTTTGCTTCACGCCTATTTACTTAGAGCTACCAGGGAGGTGGGACCTTGGTATAGTTGGCAAGAACCCGTTATAGTGCCGATTGCTACATGTAAACCAGAGCAGTCAGGCCAACAGAATTGGGGGCTCATCCAGGATTGCCCTGCACGTCAGAACGCACGCAGAGTCGACACGCGTGTTTCCTGACGGGCAAACGTAGAGGAAAAGCTTCCGCCGGAGTTCTTGTATAGGCTGTGTGAAAGGTTTCTGCCTGTGTGATTGGCTCTAGTGAGCGCTCTGCCGTGGGTTGGCTCTTCCCCCGCTCTCTCTTTCTGGGTCGTTAGATGCCAGGGGTTAACGACCAGAAGCCTTGAAGTCGCTCCCTGCGACTCCCTATCTATTCTATTGCGGGAAGGGATCTGAAGGGAATACACACACAATACACGTTCTTCTCCTACTTATCTTCGCTCGTTCCTGTTCTAAGTTTTGTTTTGCCCAGTCCTCTCCTGAGGTCTGAGAGATTCTCTAGTGCTACGATCGCTTGTTCTAAGGGTCGGAACTAATTCCAAGGGACTGTGAGACCGGCCAATCTCACCCCTGCAACCCTTCCTCTAAAGAGACTCGGGGTCTCTGAAGTGCATCACCTTTTTGGGTTAGTAGTAAGCCCTGGGCCGCCATACCCTAAAACCTAGCCCCGACCGCTGTTCGCTTTTGAGTTAAAGGTATCTCTGTGGGTCTCCTGTCCAGAAACCTGGTTCTGTGCTTTGTTCGTTTTGGGTTGAAAGTGCGCCCGTGAGCCTCCTGCTCCAAAAACTTGTTCTGTTCGCTGTGCTCGCTCGTTGTTCTTGGTTCTCATAGGGTTAATAGTAAGCCCCGGGTCTCCTGTCCGAAAAAACTAGTGCTGTTCGCTGTTCGCTGTTCGTTGTGCTTTGTTCGATTGTTCTTGGTTCTCATGGGGTTAATAGTAAGCCCCAGGCCTCCTGTCCGAAAAATTAGTGCTGTTAGCTGTTCGTTGCTCATTGTCCACTGCTCGTTATTCTATTTAAGGTTAGAGGTTATCCTGAGAGTCTCTACTTCGAAAACTTTTCCTACCTGAAAAACCAGTTTGTTGCTTAGCTCGGTTCTTTGTTTGATTTGGGTTGAAAGTAATCCCAGGGCCCCCTGCCCAAAAACTAGTTTGTGCTTTGGTCTGTTTTTGTTCGCTTGGAGCTTATAAGTGCTCTCAGGGTCCCCTACCCGGCAGACCGGTTCTTTTCGCTTTGCGCATTGGGTTAGCAGTGATCCCAGAGTCTCCTACTTTGAAAACTGGTTCTATAGTGTGAAGCATTGGTTCTTTGAGTTCGAGTTGTGTAACCGTTGTTCTGTGTAAGTTCTATAGTACCGTCCGCACGGTAAAGTGCCGACTGTAGTAACCGTACATGCCCGGAGAGAGGTTAAGGATCTCGTCTCCACTACCCCTGTTGCCCGCAAGGACAGGAGAAACTCCCCTTTGCCAAGATGTTTCATTCTAAGGGTGATGAAATGGTTGCTAAAGAAGGGTCCATCTCCTTGGAAAGAAGAATCTTTCAAAGGCTCCAATCCCCTAACCGTAGTTCAAGATGCATTTCAGGACTACTGCACTAAGCAGAAACCCGGTTCCGCAGCGAAAGACCTGGCTGGTACATGGGCACTATATACCGCCCTATCCGATGCTGCAGCCATGATTAAACGCCTCCAGGAAGACGCAGAAAAGCATGACGACATGCTCCAAAGGGAAAGAGATTGTTTTGACCACCTAGAAGCAAAGCACAATACAATTCGAGCCGAGCTCAGCAGTATTAAGAGTAAATACTTGCAAGATCTCAAAAGCCAGAGTGACAATTTTCATGAGTTAATAGACCAGGAAAGGGTCCAAAGAGAGATAGCTATTGAGGAACTAACCCGCACACATGAGGAAGAAATCCTTAGCCTCCAAACTGAAAAATTGAATGTGGTCCTGATTAACCAAGGACTCACTATAGCCATTAGTGAAGCCAATCAAGCTACTGAAGCAGCCGAACGTAGAGCTCAGGCCTCTGAAGAAGCCCTCACTAAGATCTCCTAAGAGTTAAACACTACACAGAAGGCAGCCAAATACCTAGCAGATCAAAATCACGCTAAGCGAGATCTTGCCAATCATGATGCTTGCCATAAGGAAATCTACTCCCTTAAGGAGAAATTAGGAATGCAAAGAGCGGTTGTGTCCGCCATACACCCCGAAAGCCTTATAGACCTTCAGGAAGATTGCCCTGCCCCCACAGTATCCTGTGGATTGGGTACCGCATCTCCCTGTAGCGCACCTCTCCACACCACCTCTCCCATACCGATGCACTCTATCACTACTAAGCAGTACGTTACCGGTGGAGTCGGAGGAGCAGCCGCCACCCAGAAGACTGTCATAGAGACACGTCTCTGGAAGCCAGACGAAGCCAAAGCTATAGCCTCACAGTTAGGCCCCCTTAACAAGGAAACCGCCCTGCAGTGGATGGTAAACGTGAACCTTTCCTATAGCACCGCTACCGGAGACTATCTCAGCCAAGTAGCCCGCCATTGCGCTATGGGTGGAGACCTTGCCATCATTAATGCTGCTATAAACAGTCATGCTCTAACCGCCACAGATAAGACTAGATGGATGCAAGAAATACTAAAATATCTGAACCCTAACACCAGTCTTACAACGCTTTTTCTTACTGACAGACACATAGGCCAGTATGAGGACATGGAATCTTATGTTGCTCGAAAACAACTCTTAGGGATCCTTTCCAAGAAGGTTCCCCTAAACAATGGGACCAACCTCCCTGACTATAACACTGACGAGTTCAAGGAAGCTCTAGTGACAGATTTCCAAAGCCAAGTACAGCTTGCATTAAACATTATGGACCCAACAAGGATCACTTGGATCCGCTTAGAATCCACAATCCGAAGAATTGCCGCACTCATGCGCACCACTACTCCCCTAAAGCCTCCTAAAGGTGCAAGGAAAGGGAAAGATAAGGAAGACGAAGAGCCCATTCAGGCCATTACCTACGCCAATCACGGGCCACATTCTCAATACCAGCCTTCAGTGCGTTATGACAATCAAAGATACTCTAAAAATGATAGGTACGAAAGGGAAGATAGATTCAAACCGCAGCATAACAACTATAGAGATAGCCAAAGAGGAAATAATTTTCAAGGGAAAAGGGACTACAGAGACTTCAGGAACACTCCAGCTCAGGCACATCTCCAGCCATCGGCTCCACCGCCTCCTAACAACTCATACAGTACCCCCTATGGGTCATCTTCAGACCATGGCTCCAGGCCAGAGACTAGCTTTGACAAGGATCTTTCCCCTAACGACATGGGAGTACTCCGTGGACACTTGTGGAGTCAATTAAAGAACAGAGGTTTTGAAATGGAATGCTTCCACAAGCAGCCTGACCAAATTTTGCTCCGTGCACTTGCAGATAGCGAATCTCAGGGAACCAGACCAGTTCACTCTATCATGCCCGCTAACGGGACTGACCTCGGTGCAACTGCACGCTCATACTAGGGATGCCCGGAGTCTCTCTCTCTTCCCGAAGGTGCACCGGCTCGTCTTAAGCCAGACCATTGGGGGAGACCGACTGTTCAAACAGGAATTGGGACTCCAGGGAACAGCAAGCCTGCTACCCTTCTCATAGATACTGGGGCCGCCACTAATATCCTCAGCCCTTGCTTAGCGATGGAGGGAAAGTCCTCCTCAGACTTTATAGCTCTCTCAGGTTTTGCCGGAGGTTCACGCACTGCAATGGTCTGGAAAGACATTCCCTTAACTGTGGGAAACCTTTCCACCAGTGTGTCTGCCTGCGACAACCAGGGAGAAGATGACGGAATCCTTGGCATTCCATTTTTCAAGGAACACAACCTAACCATTGACCTCGCTAACAGTCTCCTTTGGTGCCTTCCCGAGGAACCTAGCCAGATCAATGCAATTCATTGTTGCGCTGCTCTTAAAGCACCCTTACCTCTTTGCCCTATAACCACAGACCGTTGGGTCCAAGACTTTCCAGAAGTCTGGATCACAGACAAAGCAGAGTGTGGGACAGTGAAAGACACTTGTGTGCTCACTGAGGGACAAGATCCACCACCACAGAAACAGTACAGGTACCCAGCTGAAGCTGAAGTGGGAATAGCCAAAACCATTGAAGGACTTTTACAATGGGATGTAATTTTGCCTATGCAATCCGTTTGCAACACTCCTCTATGGCCCATTCTTAAAGCGGACAGTGTTACATGGAGAATGACCGTAGACTTTCGTGCTCTCAACGCAGTGACCCCTCCAGTAGCTCCTGTCGTGGCCAAGTACCATGAAATTCTCGCTGCCATTGCAGCTGGCTCTTGCTACTATAGTGTGATCGACTTAGCAAATGCGTTCCACTCCATTAAGCTTCATGAGTCTTGCTGGTATAAGTTTGCCTTCACCTTTCATGGCCAGCAATATGCCTTTAAGAGAACGCCTCAAGGGTTCCATTCTAGCCCTAGCATATGTCACGCCCACGTAGTGCAAATGTGGAACCACCTTAAACCCTCCTCTAAGGCTCACGTGCTTTCTTAAGTAGATGACATCCTTGTCCACGCCCCCACCGAGGAATTAGCCACTGACGTCACTAAAGAAGTTTTAGAACTCCTTCGATCCGCTGGTTTCAAGGCCAACCGAGAAAAAGCACAGCTTGTGCAAACTACCGTAAAGTACCTAGGTCTCGCTCTCGGTCCCAATGGAAGGACCCCAGACATGCAGAGAATGGAAGTTATCGCAAAGTTGCCCGCTCCTACAGATGTCCCTTCTCTTAGAGCAGTTTTGGGAATGTTCAATTTCTCTAGAGACTTCATAGAGAGCTTTGCAGACAAAGCTCGCCCTCTCTATGCTCTCTTAAGGAAAAACACACCATGGGAATGGGGCTCTGCTCAGCAACTCACCTTTGCTAGCCTTAAGGAAAGTCTTGCCGCTTCGCCTGCCCTTGCGCACCCTGATCCTAGTCAGCCATTCTACATTCAGCTTGCGCATTCTGAAAAGAGCATTGGTGCCACTCTCCTCCAGCACCATGCAGGCATGCCTAGGGTCGTTGCCTATGCCTCACGCAATCTTTCGCCAGTCGAAATTAAGTTCACTCCATGCGAGAAAGTTTTTCTAGCCCTTGTTTGGAGCCTCACTCATTGGGAATTCACAATTGGTGGTGCCAAAGTCGTAGTGCAGACCATACACACGCCACTGAAATACATTTTGTCAGGAAAAATTCAGGACGGACAAGTTTCCAATGCCCGCATTGCTCAGTGGATGCTTGCCCTGGTCAATAAAGGCATTGAGTACAAGAAAGAACAGAAAGAGCAACCGGCTCCCTATGGTCTTTTAGTTACTGGGAACGAACATGAATGCCCACTGCCTGAAGTGGACCATTCTCCCTGGCCAGCCATTTGGGGTATCCCACTCGAAGAAGCCAGACAGCAAGGCTTTAAATGTTGGTTCTGCGATGGGTCCTCCTTTCATGTTACTAGTACTCCACATACTGGGTATGGTGCCATTCGTGTTCAGGACAGCTACATCCTACAGGACTCTGTTCGTCCTCACTCTAGTCAAGCCGCTGAAGTAGCCGCCCTCAAAGCAGTTCTTGTATTCGAACCAATGGACTGCCCTGTTGCCGTTTTCACTGACTCTGATTGGACCGCTAAAGCCGCCACAGTTTGGCTGCCTCACTGGGAAAAACAGGACTAGGTCAATGCCGAAGTTAAACCCGTAGCTCACTCAGACCTCTGGAGAGATGTTGTGCAACTCCTCCATGCCAGGTCTGCCCCTACTCAGATCTCTCATGTTAAGGGACACCAGAAATCCAACACCGAAGTTGCCTACTGGAATGATCAAGCAGATCTCTTAGCCAAAGTGCCCTGCACGGCCTGTTCCTCCTATTCATGCTGTCACTACCCGCAGCCGGGAAGCTGCCAAGCACTCCCGACCTTCAATTCCTCCAGTGTTTGTCGACCTGGGAGAATTGCAAGAGAACGACTCTGACGTACAGGATCTTCTCTCTAAGGGGAAGGACCCCACAGGGAAATATTCTATCAGGAAAGAGGAAGAAGTTATTTGGGCTTTTGACAACACGGGAGCCCGACACTGGGTTGTTCCTGTGGAAGTTCGCTCCAATCTCATTCAGTTCATTCATGAGCAGGGACACAGAGAGAAAGACCTGACTCTCGAACGAGTCAAAGACGCTGATTGGTGGCCCAGAATGCGCCAAGACGTTGCTCAGTGGGTAGACAACTGTCTTTTCTGTGCAATGGTCAATGCGGATTCCTCCGGTCCCAAAGCCCCAATACAGCACCAGAGAATTGAAGGCCCTTGGGCCTGCGTTCAGATTGACTTCATCGGTCCTTTGCCCAAGACTAGCCGTGGAAACAAGTACTGCCTCACTGTAATCGATCCTTTTTCTAAATGGATTGAAGCATTTCCTTGCCGCGACAACACGGCCCACACCACCGCGCAGCTCCTTTTTAACAATCTCTTTTCTCGTTGGGGTATCCCCAAGGTCTTAGATTGTGACAGGGGACCACATTTCTTAGGAGAAGTCACCCAAGAGCTTTGCCAAGCTCTGGGCATCAAGCAAAGGTTCCACATCGCCGCTCACCCGCAGTCTTCCGGGGCGATCGAACGCACGAATCGCACCCTAAAGGAAGCGCTGTGCAAGATGGTTAACTCCACTGGTAAGACTTGGGACACGAAGCTCCCTATCATTCTCATGGCAATACGGGGTACTACGGCCAAGCATGGCTACTCTCCCCATATGGTCATGACAGGTAGGAAGATGCGTCTCCCCGAAGCCTTTTGGCTCCAAACAGACATGCCCTCAGACCTCGAACCAAAAATCGCTAATGACACTTGGGTCCAGAAATCTTTTACAGGATCTCCTCATCATCCATGTGCAAGTAGCTCGAATGCTAGGACAAAGCCAGCTGGCTGTGGACAAAAAGCTGGGCTGGGTCCGCAACCCTCAGGTCTGGAATCCAGGACAGGAAGTCCTCTACCGCAAGTTCTCTCGCACACGACACGCTCTTATGGCTAAATGGGCTGGTCCGGTCCCCATTGTGGATCGTGTGAGTCCTGCAGTCTATAAGGTTGCCATTCCGAGGAAACACGGCCAGATCTGGCACAAGTTATTTCACTCTTCTCAGCTCAAGCTCTGGAAGGGAGCACCGGTGTCACGACCTCCCGACCTCCCTTCTGACCCTGGAGGAGTGTGTCTACCGATTGCCGTCATGGCTCCTGTTTCTACTGCTGATTTATTTGAGTGCTCGCC
Source organism: Lepidodactylus listeri (assembly GCA_029233225.1). Lineage (NCBI taxonomy): Eukaryota > Metazoa > Chordata > Lepidosauria > Squamata > Gekkonidae > Lepidodactylus > Lepidodactylus listeri. The sequence continues at coordinate 1,728,067 of JARCFY010000011.1, forward strand.
TCTCTTCTCCTTAGGATAATGCTGCCTTGCCCTTTAATGCTTCCTTCTGGCTTACGCCTTGACGGAAGCAAGGGGGGGGAGAGAGAATGCTCAACTGTTTGCTCTGATATTTTGAAATGTTCATTTACTGGATGGGTTTCCACAAACAGCCACAGTAGCGGCAGCTTTAAAATGCTCCTGGTTGGGAAATGCCAAGCGCCTCGAGTCACGTCTCAAGCCATCTCGAATTGCTGAAATGTTGCTGTTTATTTATTGAGTTAACATACTGTGACTGTTTTGGTGTGTCGACCACAGTATGAAGCTTAGGGAATTTGCTCATTTTCCCCCTTAACTCCTTTTGTTTACAGGATGCACCAAAGGATTTCTAAATCATCCTATGGATGGATAAGATTGATAGGAATGTTAAGTATAAGTACAAAATTGATTCACCAGGCTCGAACTACACAGATAGCCAAACAAACAGCTACACTGAACCGATGGAGATGTGCAAAACTTCATGCACCCTTGAGATATTTCAATTGTATGTCAGGGAAACACATAAAAACGTTTAAGGTCACTCCTCTAAGAGAGTGTCCACTTTCACAGCAAATTCACTGCACGCGCAGTCGCACAGGAAAGAAAGTAACCATATGCCCCTCAGAGAGCAACTCTCTGGAGGAAATAGCCTCGTTGTTATGCAAAAGATCCAAAGACACAGTCATCTCCATCGACATACCCATACAACAAAGCGAATCAACACTAGATACGGAATATTTAAATTGGCTGATCCATCCAATCACTATACTTTTGGGATCTCAAATTGTTTTGGTACTGGTTATCAGTGGACTGACATATTGGATAAGGGCACGAATTAAGAAACTGGAAGCCAATACCAAAAACCCGTTGTTTGCAAGCCCTGATGCACCTAGCATCCATGGCCTCCTACTATTGAACCCCACACTGCCCCTTAGTGTGTGAACTGTTCCAATGTCATTGCTATATGTGAATTTCCTTTCGTTCTGCCTCTTGTTTGTTATTATATATGTTTCTCTTCTTCAACCACAATTTGGTAGGCCCTTAAGGCCCATGAGGTAGCAGCATTTGTTTGTCCAGACCCAAGGGAATATATGCATAGTAGGCGGCCAAGGAGACCATCTCCCGCACCCTGCACATATTCGGAAGATCTCATCCACTGCCCTCTTGGATTCAGTGAACTGAACCAAGAAAATTATACTGTCAAAAGACAGCCAGTGTAACCTTCTGCGGATGAGATCCAGACGCAGGTCCAGGTCCTGAGCTCCGAGGAGCCAGGGAAAAGAGGTAGTGCACGTGCAAGCCTGACATAGTCAGAATGTGCCATCTCTCAAAAAGATTGAACTGAACTCAGAGGTTTTTGCTTGCCTCCCTCTGCAGTGTATTTCCATATTAGAGTGACCACTTCTACCATCGTTCTACCCTATCTCATGCGTTACCCAGTTGATGGCACAACCTTCTCCTATTGGCATTTTTCCAAATCACTTTCCTTCGACCGGCAAATTATTTTTGTTTATTTTCTTGTCATAATATTTTGTCAAACGTCCATTTGCGTACACGCATGCGTGTTCTATCGAATGTTTTCCCAACCTTTTTTGTTTGTTTGTTTTGCCGTTCAAACACTATTTTGTTTTTGCCTGCCAAATACTGTTTAGCACACAGCACAGACGCACCTTTTTGCCCAATTTTTACTTTTCATTTTTGCCTTTCCTTCTCCTCTCTTTTTACGGAGAGTCAGCTCTCCAGGGAAAGTTTTTTTGTGAGTTCTATTCTTTAACCAGTATTGGGAGGGCCTAGGCCCTGACGAACCGTGAGGAGTATAGAGGCAGAGCTCTTTATTACTGTAAGAGTTTTTTTGGGAGTTGAGAGAGAGAGATGGAGAAAGAGACCGAGGGCCTGGATCAGAGTCCTGGCGCTTCCACGGTGTGGCAGCTGCAGTCCCATCATGGTCTGCAGAAACACGGAATCACCAGTGCGAGGCATGCAGACAAGGGGTTCAGAATTTGCACAGCGTCTTTGCAGGCGTGCTAGCCTTCTCTGCGCCTTGGCAGAGAAGAATGCCTGAAAGCCCCAGTGCTAACGAGCCTCTGTTCTGACTGTCTGAGCCGATCTTTTCCTCCTCCTTCCATATCAGAGTGCGAGTCACCCAGTCCTCCTCTCTACCCTGCCCAAAGACCTAAACACCCAAGCCGTATCTCCACGGGTCCCTCCTTTTTGTCCATGATTTTAAATAAATTTTTGTTTTTCAAAACATCTTTGTTCCCCATCATGCTCTCCTCGTGTGTTCATTTGCATATTCTCAAACCCCCAGACCGAGTCCAGCTGAACCTCTTCGGCCCAATAGTGACATCATTAGTGCGACCTGACGCCGCTTGCCCAAATGCCCAGACTAAGGGTGGGAGAAACCATGTAGGTCCAAGAGCAGGGGGAAGTAAAAGGTCTATTCTTTCACCGTATTGAGAGGGAAACCCCGAAAGGGTCCCCAAAGTTAAAACGGGTACGCCTGACAACGTCCCCACAGAGCCAAATGGCCCCAGTTAAAAGAACGAGAGCTTACACAGTCACAACTCCCAAACCCATTGTTTGCACGGAGTCTACGAGAGACTCATTCTCTCTTGCATATACTCCCCAGGGTTCGGCAGGCATGACCGGTAGTCTCGCTCTGCCCCGAAGGGTGAATGGACCGATCCAGTCCACCCAAGGAGGAGCCTTGCTCCCAACCACCTTTAGAGTTTTTGCAATTGTTTTTAAGCCTTTTCAAAGACCGCCCTTCGCTAAAGGAAACGTTTGTTCTGTTATCGCTTGCTTTATATATGTGAGATGTGTTCTCTTGCTTTAACCATCTCTCTTCTTCTCTTCAATTAAGTGCACCCACAATGCTCCTTGAAAGCAAGAGGGGGATGCTCCCTCTGTGCAAACCGGTCTCCTCCTCCTTCCGAGCCGAACTGACTCGTGCCAAGCTGGAAAGTAACGAAGTAGACCGAGGCATTGTGAAACATGATCGAGGCCCGCGAACCGCCTCTAAAGCCAAAATCCGCGAGTCACCGTATTAGCTGCTATGTGTGATGCACCTCCCTCCTGACCTTACCAACCCAGCCCTGCGCACACCAGCACCAAGGACAGTTCTATTTGCGCAAGAGGGAAGAACTAAGGACTATTTGAATTAATTGTGATTTTAATCCATGAATTGTGCTTTACCTAAGGGCTGTGCCTGCACCAATGAATTGTGCTGTTACCTACCTCCAATGAATTTCTTTTTAACGAATGTATGAAATGCTGCTACCATGAATTGGTGTTTTTAATGATGTTTTTAGAATATTTTAAGTGTTTTATTTGAATGAATTTACAGCCTCCATGAATTTGCTGCTACCTTTTTATATCTGCTCTAAGCATTGCTTGTTTTTATACTGAATTTTAGCCTGCCATGTTTTTATGCCATGAATTTCTTTGCAATTTTATGTTGCCTAGCCCTCTATGCATATATATATATCTCAATCTATTCCTGTGGCCATGCCATGAATTAGCCCGCAGACATAAACCCAAACCAATGAATTTCTGGATTGTCATAAATCCCTCTGATGAAATACTTAATTGGCCTATATGAAATCCAATGGCCTCATGAATTCTTTGATCACATACCATGAATTAGGACCATCCATTTATTTTTATACCATGAATTGTTGCTTCCATGAATTGCCATATCTGTGTATGTATATGAATTTAATCTCTTTTCATGAATTTTGCCATTCTCCCATGAATTGATATGTAGTTATATAGATATGAATTGCTATGTCTCATGAATTCTGCTCATTTTTATACGTTTTTAGCCTTTTAAAGACACTTTTAATCTCCATGATTTTGTACTGTTTTAACCTATGAATTGCACCCCCTATATTCACAGTCATGAATTGCTGTGTCTTATGAATTGTTTATAGGAATGAATTAGCTGCTTTAGGGATACATGGAGCCCCTACCTCATGAATTTCGTGTACAAATTGCCTTTAGCTATAATGAATTGTGTGTTCTAGTCATGAATTTCTACTGACGCCTTAATGAATTAGTTTGCAAATATATATATATATATATATTGCAACTCCTTTTATAGGCCTCCCTTATCTGCCATGGTACTGGTGAGATCCTTCCACGAGTAATTCGGAATTTTTGATAGGTTTAGTTTTTCTATTTTTAAATGTCCGTCCACTAACAGACAGTGTAGTAACACCTGGGCCCAGAAGACCAGACGACCAGAGAACCAGATGACCAGAAGAGATGTGACGAGACCAAACGTGACAAGACCAGACGTCTTGATGAGACCAGACATGACCAGATGAACCTGTTTGCAGTACTGGACAATAAAGAACTTTGAACCAACAAAGGTCTGATCTGTTGCTGTTTATTCAGAAGCCTCACACCTGGTTGTCCCGTTCGCGGGACTTCGCCGGGGGACGGCACCCCCCTCGACGCCGCCCCGACCTCCACCCCAGGGCCAGAGCCCCCACCCCAGCTTACCGCGGAGACGCTGGGCCGTGGGACGACGGTCTGAAGCGGCGGGCAGCGGGACTCCACGCCAGGAGCGGCCCCATCCTCCGCCTCGGCCGCACTGTCGGCTGGCGGGGCCGGGAAGGGGGGCGCGCCTGGGAGGCCTCGTCTGGGAGGGGGCCGCGGCAGGAGGGAGAAAGGGGAGCGATCAGCCCGGGAGCCTGGTCAGGAGGGGAGGGAACTTCGCCAGGCGAGGCGGCAGCAGAATGGGACGTCAGTGGCCCGGTCCTTCCCCGATGAGCAGAGTAGGCAGGAGGGGACTGGCGAGGCTCGTCCCGACACCTCGGGAGGGTGTGGGACTTCGAGAGCGCACTTGTGCGCACGGGCAACACGCCCGGGCCTCACGTGGGAGGGGCGGATCAAACAGGGCAGGAAGGCCCTCTGCATCTGAGCCTTTGTAGGGGGGTGGGGCAAGACACGGGAGGGGGAAGAGAAGGGGGAGGGGGAACGGACAGGGATAAAAACCTGGCAGCCACGCAGAGCTGGGGAGGAGAAGCCTGGAGGTGATGCTGTGCTGAGGTGGCCGAGAGAGAGAGCGGAAACAGCAGGACTCACCCCAGGCTGTTCCAGAGGGTGTGGTGGCGTAACCCCCCTCTGGGTGCCATATCTGAGGCTCTGGCTGCCAGGGATAGAGGACTGCCGAGGTGGCGACGCCAGGCGCGGCCTCTGAGTCCAGCGACAGCGACTTGGGGTCAAGTAGCTCGCGTGACACCGGTTATTTGCCAGTTGCTACCTTTAAAACCAGAGCAATTCGGCTAACTAGGCCAGATAGTATGGGTAACAGGGCCTCTATCCTACAAGGTCACAGGGGAAGAAGGTCATCAGTGGAGAAGACACATTGATCAACTGCACCGCCAGCTCCTGCCCACAGCAACCGACGCACCCAAAGGGAGCAAGGACGAAACCCCCGCTCCCGAGTAAGATGAAGACGAGGACTGCGAGACATCCACACTGGAGTCTCCCTGACCGAACACATCACCAGACACACACATTGACATCCCTCCAGCACCGGCCCCGACGGACGAACTGGAACCGCCCCCAGGACCCGCTGAGGCCGCCCCTGAGCAACCTGCCGCAGAAACGGGAGTACGCTGCTCGACCAGGGAATGGCGAAGGCCCACATACCTAAAAGACTTTGTATGCTAGGGAATGTTTGAACTATGGGGAGAGGGGTGTTATGTCCTAATGGCAACCGCACATGCGGTCAGAGAAACACATGTGGCCAGGCTGGCTACTGGAGCTTTGCTTTGGGAGACAATAGCCCGGCTGAATTGTAAATTAGACTAAGCAGCCACCCAGGTTCCATCAGGGTAATCCTATCAGGGTCTAATCCTATCAGGGAGTAGGTGTAATCTTATCAGGGTAATCTTATCAGGGAGTTTGGCCAAGGCCAGGGGTGTGGTTTAGATGTGTATTTAAGCAGACCCCCAAGCCCTGTTCAGTAGCCTGAAATTGTACCATCAATAAACTTATGAGCTGATTTCACTGCAATGCATCTCTGGACTCAGTACTTTATATCAAATTTGGCTGACTTAGCTATTAGGTTATAGATGAGCAATTGGCTGTGTGTGGCAAGTGCCCGGAATGCTTGTCCAATCATTTATTAGGGTGGGGGCTAAAACATATGTGCCTAGGTCAAGTGTGAGAAAGGGAAACAAAAAGCAGATTCTGGGCTTGTTAGAGAGTTGCTTTGGGATTTCAGGGTTCTGATCGCCTCTTATGAGTATCACTGCATGCTGGTGTTTGCTTCTAGCCCTCTATCATGTCTGCCAAATTCATGCATTTTTAAATAAAGAGATCAACCCCAAATCTCCAGTGCTGTCTTCCAAAGGAATTTCTACTTGTAATTGCCTATGCTGAATGTCTCACTACTTGGAGAAGGAAGAGTGCAAAGCAATGCACAGCCATGCGTCCAACAGGAGGGGCCAAGCAGTGTGCATGTTTAACTGTGAGAAAACAACATTCTCAGTCACTAATACAAGAGTAAGGGCAAGCTGCTCTTCAGTGAAATTAAATTTATAAACGTGAGCTGCTACTCCTATCTTCTGATCCTTCTTAGGCTTGCCTTTTATGGGGGTCATCAGTGCTCAGTTCTGGAACCTGTTTTCAGTTACTCAGACACACAAATTAACGGGCAGACAAAGTTGTGGGACAAATGAAGAACATGGCTAAGTGGGCACAGAATGATTTCCTTTGGCCATAACCAAAGCTTGAACACAGTGATTCACATTTTAGAGTGAGAAATCATTAATCATATCTGGCAGAGTGGCTGGTAAAAAGGGATGTGTGTTTTAGGCTGTTCTGAAAATGGAGGGGAGGACTGCATATGACAGACCTCTTACATTAGCCTTCTTTGGAACCCTGCTCTTTGTGATAGAGAATATTTAGAAAAACATGAGCTTTGCCTCACCAGTCCGCAAAGATGGCTTTTAGTAGGTTGAGGGGACCTCTAGTGGTAATGCTATAAAAAAAATCCCTAACAGGTGCAAAGCTTGGCGTTGGGACACTCATTATCCAATAACATGTCTAAAGGTGTCTGCTAGTTTGATATATTTATTGCTTTACAACTGTTGTGTCACTTTGCATATCTTTATCCTCATCATGTTACAAGTTAATTTGCTGTTCATTCTCTGGCTATAAGTCTGAACCTTTCCTGCCATTCGAATGTATTTGATAAAGTGTGCATGCACACCTTGAATAAACCTTTTGTTGGTCTTAAAGGTGCCATTGGACTCTAAATTTGTCGTACTGTGTAATGATTTCATGTTTTGGTGTGTGTTCCTTTAAATGTTTCCTTTGACAGCAGTACTGTGTGTGTGTGTGTGTGGGGGGGGGTGACAGAGGGAGACAAGCCTAATGTGATTGATGACTGAGAGTGAGAGAAGAGATGTTCTGAGAGGAATCTGTGTGTGGATGTCTAAGAAGGATTCTGTGTGTGTGATGTTTGAAGAGCGAACATAGCCTGTGTGACTAAGAGATTCTATTCTGTGTGAAGAAAACAGACACCAGTTCTTTATTCAATAAATTACTTTTTGTTTAAACTTATCCCATAAATCAGTACAGTATTTCCTCAGGGCCACATAGTCCTCTGAAGTGACCACACCCTAGGTTACACTACCAAAAGAGAGAGATTTGGAATCTTTAATTCCTGGTGGCAGCAGAAAACTACCAAGTTTAAATACACAAAGAGCGTGTTCTCCTGAAGGGGGAAGGGGGCGTCGAACCGCGGGGCGAGGCGTGTGCGTTGTGGCCAACTCTAGCTCAGCACCGCGGTCTCTCTGCAGACCACTCGCTTTCACGGACGCTCTTCGTAATAGCCAAAGAGACGGGAGCTCTCGTTTTGCGTTGGGAAGCACCACGCGCACACAACCGTCTTGTATCGTTCATGTCGCCAGATACTTCATATCTGACCAAAATGGGTTCGCTCAACCCCGCGAACCTTCTGCCACGCTACTTGCGTTAGGCCGTTTGAGGCGCTCAAAGTCGCTGTCGCCTCGGCTGCAACACCCAGAAAGGCTCCTTCCATTGTCTGTTTCCCAAGTTCCCACGCCACAATGCCGGAAGCGGCCCAAAGGACGGGGAAACCCACCTGCCCTTGGCTGCAACGAGCCCTTGGGGCCGCCAGGGGCTGCTGGTGGGAATGTTTGGCTGCGCGAACAGTCGGAGAAGAAAGGGGCGGGACCACGGCAGCTGTTCCGCTCGCCCGCCATTGGCTCCGCTCGAGGTTGACGTACGCGCGTTGACGTACGCGAGCCTCGCTGTCGCCGCAGCGAGCCTCTGTTCCGGCGGCCGTGCGGCTGAGGCGGGGAGGATGGTCCCGGCCGGCCTGCGGGCTGCCTGGACTGGGCCGGAGAAGAGCCTGTAGGGAGCGGCCTCCTCGCCCCAGTCCCGCCTCTCGCTCTCTCCCCCGGGGGCTGCGCGGGGCCAGACGCCCTCGGCCCTCCTGGCAGGTGAGTCGCTGAGGCGGGGGCCGGGGGAGGTCGACGGTTGTCCACACCGGAAGCATCACCTGCTTGAAGCGCCGCCCCTTGGCCTCGCCCTGCCCCACGCAGGCTCCGGCCGTCCCGAGGCAGAGGCCTGCACGAGAGCCCCGCTGCAATGGGCGCCTGCTGCGGAGAGGGCCTCTTTTCTCGCTAGCCCGTGTCTAGTACAGCTCTCCGGGGAAAGTGCCGCACTCAAGACAGTCCGGTTGCCTTTGGACCTCGTCCCAAACGAGGCGTTTCGGCCCCACATTGTAAAACTTGCGGAGCAGATGAAACGTGGGATCATCGGCATGCCTGTGCAGTGACAAGGACCACTGAACTCGGTGGGACTGACTCCCCGGCAGCTGTGTGGAGGGTTGCTGCCATGGCCTGTCTCTGGAGGCAGCTCTAGCCAGCACTCAGGGCAGAGCGCTAACTTGGGGTTTTCATTTGCATCACACAGGTGGGCAGCCTTGTTATTGGGGACGAGCTGGACACCGTCTAGGCAGAGGTGCTGTAGCTTTGTCCCATGTCCTAGGGCAGCAGAACAATGAGGAAGAATAACAGGGTGTATGAGAACAAAGTTTTAGTCTAGTGGCACATTTAAGACCAACAAAGTTGAATCCTGGGTATAAGCTTTTGTGGTCCATAATAATAATTTCTTTGGTATGTGACTCGAGCCCCTGAAGAACTTATTTTATAAACAGGGTTGCAGATACTTTGCAGCTTGCAAAAGAGAAATTGGAGCGAGCACTAAATAGGTTTCTTTGTGTAAAGGAATATTTACAAACAAGTATGCAGACATAAGTAACATAACATGAATTTTGTCTTCTTCAAAATGCAGCCATCAAAGCAAATTCATGTAAGTTACAATCGTAGTTGTTCAGACAGAGAGAATAGGAGCAGATGTTTTTCTTTTGTTTCTTTCCCTGTTGAAGCAGATGAGTTTTTAAGAGGGATTTATAGCTGGGAGAAGACATTGGTTTGTAGATTATGGCATTCATACTGAAGCAGTGCCCATCTGTGGATTTTTATTTTTATTCTATTTTTAGCCCATTCTCTGCATAGCTGGGCTTGAGGGTGGGTAGCAACATTCATAAATACAATCCATAAGATAAAATATTAACATTTTTATAGAACCGCAACAACATAGATTGAGCTTAAAGAGTTTAATTCATTAGCAAAAAGTAAGTGTACTTTGATTTTGACTACGTACACTGTTTTTTACAATGAAAGTACTCAGTGTAAAATTCACTATTATATGCTCATGTGTTTAAGCAACTCACAGCTCAGTTTCAAAGCGTTCCTCTATAGTTATAGAAGCACACTAATATGGAAATAGTCCCATCCCTGCTTCTGGTATAATCTCATCAATGATTGAACTTGTTATTCTAATTGAGGTAGAATAACTGTTTGGAAACCTGTGAATATGCAACATGTAAGAAAAATAGCAGCTACCGTATTTTTCGCACTATAGCACGCACCTGACCATAAGACGCAGGGGGAGGATCGCACCCTCCGCGCTGGTCAGGAGGCCTCGTGCGAGCCGCCAGCAGCAGCAGCGGCGGCCCAGCAGCGGCCTCGCGCGAGCTGCCCGTGGCGGCCTCACGCCGGCAACGGCGGCCTCGTGTGAGCCACCAGCAGCGGCCTCGCGCGAGCCGCCCGTGGCGACCTTGCGCCGGCAACGACCTCGCAGCAGCCTTGCGCGAGCCGCCAGCGCCGGCGGCAACAGCAGCACCGGCCCAGGAGCGGCCTCGCGAGAGCCGCCAGCAGCAGCAGCAGCAGCAGCACCGGCCCAGCGGAGGCCTCGCGGCAGCAACGGCAGCCTCGCGCGAGCCGCCCGTGGCGACCTCGCGCCGGCAACGACCTCGCAGCAGCCTCGCGCAAGCCGCCAGCGGCGGCCTCGCGGCGGCAACAGCAACACCGGCCCAGGAGCGGCCTCGCGAGAGCCGGCAATGGTGGCCTCGTGGCAACAGCAGCAACGGCAGCGGCGGCCTCGCATAAGCCACCAGCGGCGGCAGCAGCCTGGCGGCGGTGGCCTTGCACAACCCGGCAGCGGCGACCTCGCGGCAGCAAGGTGAGCCTTGTGCCCAGTATTCGCACCATAAGGCGCACACACTTTTCTCCCCACTTTTTTGGGGAGGAAAAGTGTGTCATGGTCCGAAAAATACGGTAATCAGCCTGTACTTTTGTATATACAACTGTTTGTTTAAAATAGAATGACTATCCAAACAAGGCCTAGCAAAACTGGGGATGGGAGCAAAATTATTCCAATGGCAGTGAATAATTAACTATAAAATTATTTATTCCCCCAAATATATATGTGCTGAGCCTAGAATATGGAAATAAAAGTTGTTTTGGAAAGAGTGTAGTGTTCTGCAGCCTCATGTGTCTTATCATCTTGCTTTGTGTTACTTTAAATATGATTACTTTCCTATAACTATCACTTCAGTATGGGACTGTTTGCAAGCATCAAACACGTGTCTACATTGTCACAAGTTCTGGGATTGGCTGTGAGTGTGATGACCACATACAAATCTGTTCTGCTATCTGTCACAGTGTTGTGTATGTAGAAAACATGCCCTGGTGAAGTGGCCACTGGGAGGGCAGTCACAGATTGTTGGGGAGAATCTGAGTCCTCCTGTGATAAAGGCAGCTGTTCTGAATGGGTGCACCCTAAAGAAATAAAGGTGATATTTCTAGGCTCCTGAAGCACTTTCTGCTCCAATAAGGCTTTTGGGAAGAGATGCTTTGGAGAAGGAAGTGAGTGCCAGGGAACGCACTGGTGTCACATTAGAGGCTAGGTGAGCTGTGAAGATCAACTGGGGGAAGGGGGAGAGTAAACTTTGCAAGCTGCCCTGAGCTTTTGGGAGAAGAGTGGGATAAAAATTTCATTAAAAGTCTAAAGTACCTGTCCCCTTTTGGTTAACATAATCCCCCCCCCCCCCCAAAAAAAAAACTACGCTAGGTGTTCAGCTTGTTTTGTAACACTTGCCAGTCTTGAAAAGTAAATAATAATAATGATGTGCTGTCAAATTGCAACCAACTAATGGCAACTCCATGGGTTTAACAAGGCAATAAATGAGCAGAGGTTGTTTGCCAGTGCCTTCCTCTGCATAAAAAAAAATCTTCCTTGGTAGACTTGCATCAAAGTACTAACCGTGGCTGACTCTGCTTAGCTTCCAGTCTCAGAGGATTGGGTTAGTCAGGGCTTTTCAGTCTGCTAATTTATATTTAACATACCCAATAAAACATGTATAAGGTGTTTGGCTAGAGACAGTTTTCATCTAGAAGACACAGCCCAGTCCAGAACTGAGTGTGGCAAGTGCTGTGTGACTTCTAACTTTCCTTTTTAAATAGCATATCTCCATTGCTCTCTCTGAAGCAGATCAGCATGAAATGTGGGAGCTGCTATTTGCAAATGAAAGTTAGAAGCCCTGTTGTACTCATATAACTCTGTCCACAGTCTTTAATAGGTCTTGCTGGATTAGGCTCATTGTGAGAAGGCAAACCCAACTGAAAACAAAGACTTAATCCCATGCATTTTCATTTAGAATCTGCGTATAAGGGTGCATGAAGTGTTTGTACAAACTAGTGTGTGCACTCTTCCACCCTTGCTGAGGTTGGCTTGTGCTCACCTTAATTCCACAAACAACAATTTGCTTCCCTGGCTACTTTGCTTTTCCCTCCCCAACATGCTTCATGCTAGCAATCCTTCTTTAATTATTTGAAGTGTCTTGCAAAGGTTTTTTTTGGGGGGGGGGGCATCTTGTATCTTTTGGGAAAAAATTAGGCTTGAAACTCTTGAGTGGAAGAGCTGGCATATTGCATGGGCCAGCACAACTGAGTTCTGCTGGGAAGTGGCAGAACTGGTTCTTCCTGGATGTGGTTCTGCCAGACTAATTGTATATGTTACCAAAATAGGGAGAGTGCAGTTCCACAATGGCAGCTGTGATTATATATATATGAATGAGACTGTATACCCTGAGAGAAAGAATGTAATTTTTGCTAAGCATTTTAGAATAAATAGAGAGGACTTCTGCTAAATCAGACTGGTACTCAGTGTTATTAGTGATGAAACAGCAAATGGAAGGAGAGTGCTGAATTCTTCCCCTATCGGCCTTGTTTCACCTGCTACCCCTCTATTTTTCTCTTGATGCATGTAAAGGAGAGGATTACAGGGAGAAAATGGGTGGAGGAAAGGTACTCTTGCTTACCATTACTCTGCTCTTTTATAGCTATCCAGGGTGATTTTATACCTTGTTTTGCACCCAATATTTAGTTCCAGTGGCTGTGCTACTTGGTAATTTTTAAAAAACAAGATACCAAGGACTGAACATGGGATATTAGACTGGTAACATGTTCTGTTGCTGAGCTGACAGCTAAATGGATAATCTCCAGAGCTCAACTTCCCTGGTTAATTCTATACGTATTGCATAACAGGGGTCCTGAAGGCTATGTATTTCTTTGTGGTGTGAAAGGAAAGGATTGATGAATAATCAAATATAAACTGTGAGTCTGTCCCTAATCCTTAGATTCTTCAGTGCTTGAATCAAGAATTATGATTTGGGGAGGTGCAGTAATGCGTCAAATTGTAGGTTCATCTGCCTACTCTGCAGAAACTGTTTGTTTCAGAATATCATGTTCCATCCTGAGGATTCTTACAAGCAATAGTTTTTTTAGCCATTAAGTCAACTTTCTGGTTGCAGCTGGTTGCAGTCTCTGGAGTCTAATTTGAATGAGAGAAAGCTCTACAGTTTCAAGGGGGAGGGGGTTTGATGCTCTGTATTGTATTTTTCTTTCCTCCAGAATCAGCCCTTCCCTTCTCTCTTCTTCACTGCTATTCATGGATTCAACTGTCACTTTTCTTCCTCCTCCTCTTCTCCTTATTACTTTGTGTTATAGTGAGGTAAAGTTAATGAAAGCCTCCTTAGTTTTAGCCAGGATGTTGTTTAAATGGCTTTGTAAACAGTTATTAAACATTGCTTTCTTTCTTTTTTTGGGGTGAGTATTTTGTGTGTGTGTGCGCTACACAGCCTGGAGATCTTGGTGACTTCCGGCGACCCCTAATGGAGCTTGGATGTTTTCAGAGAGGTGGCTTGATTGCCTGCCTCTGCGTCCCGGACCTGGTATTCCTTGGAGATTTTCCTTCCTAGTACTTGCCAGGGTCGGCCCTGCTTATCTTCCGAGATCGGGCTTGCCTGGGCTATTCAGGTCAGGGCTTAAACATTGCTTTCTTGAGTACATGTGCTTTACAGAAATTTCTCCACTCTGGATTAATTCACAGACACTGCTATTTATCTCTAAGTAGGTGGAATACCCTGTACTTGGTGAGTGCTGGGTATTACCCCGACAGGAGGATTTCTTTTTCCTCACTATCAGCAGCATTCTCTACCACCTGTGGCTTTCGGTCAGTCTTGCTTCCAGGCACAACTGAAGTTTACTGGTTTTGACTTTTTGACCACTATCTGACGAAGGGTGCTTTGACTCTTAAAAGTTTGGTGGAAAGGACCATCAAGTCATAGCAACCCTGGACTTCCTTGGCCCATCCAAGTACTAACCAGGGCTGACTCTGCATAGCTTCTGAGACAGGCTGGGCCATCCAGTTCAGGGCAAAAGCTTATACCATGGAAATTTTGTTGGTCTTTAAGGTGCTACTGGTCTCAGATTTTACTCCCCTACTGCAGACATCACAGCTACCCATCTGACACTGGTATTGTTAACCCTTGAACCGCCTTCATACTTTAGGGAATGGTGGTTCCTTCTTAGTTCGCTTTGTAACGGTGTACCCCAAGTCCTATTCTTTACATATGTGAGGATGGCTATGGTATGGGGTAGAGTCTTTTTAGTAATAGCGCTTACTGGGGAATACATTTCTTAAGGAAAGCTGCTATTGTCATTTTGGTGGATCACAAAACTTTTTTAGTTTTTAAAGGCTCTGATTGACTGTACAGTTGGCAGTGTTTTTAACTTGGTGCTTGGATCTTAAGGTGGTAGGCACTTCTGCTTGTGGAAGAGTGGGAGGGTGATTTTCTGACACTTCAGCCCCTCCAGTTGATCCTCTTAGGGTTTCTGGAAGTCTGTTGGCCCTTAGAAGCACAGCTTCCTGGGCCATGGACTACTGTAGAAGAACAGGGTGGGAAGGAGTTCTGCTTGGACTGCGTAGGAACCAAATCAGCTCTTGCTTCTGTTAGCCTTGATTGTCAGTTGGAACCTCCAAGATCTTTGACGTGGTCTCTGTGCTTCACACTGATGGGGTTTCTGCACCTGCACAGGAATCCTTCTGTATAGTAGAAAGCTCTTTTCGAGGATTTTTATGCCCAGCGCCTCTGGGCATGCACGGAGCCCCCACCGCGCATGCCCAAAGGGGCGGGCACAGACATCCCGCTAGTTCTCTTCTGACCGCCGCGCTGCTAGCAGCTCTTCTGTTTAGCTGAGTCCTTTGAGGAAAAGCTCTTCTTTACCTCTTCCTTGCCTTATCTTTACTCTTTTGTCTTCTTTCTATACTTTACTCTATCTTTCTTTAAATACATATACATATATACATATATATATATATATATATATATATATATATATATACATACATATATATATATATATATATATATAAAAATCTTTCTCCTCGGGTGGTGGGGTTCTTCCCTTCTGCCTTCGGGCTCCCCCCCTCCCCTATTTTTCATCTCTGTTTTCGGCTTATGGCTACGAAGTGGGGCTGTTTTAAACATTGCTTATCTTGCGGCAGCAAAATAGCAGCTCCTGATGGCCATTCCTTGTGAATTCTCTGCCTGGGAGAAGGTCACTGGCATGAATCCTGCCCGCACTGTGCTAGATTTAGCAACCAAATGCGCAAAAACAGCGGCTCGCCTCAAGGTAGCGTTACTCGAGTCGGCGTTGCTTCCGGCATCGACAGTGATGACCTCCTTTCCATCGGCATTGACAGTATCGACAGCCGACTTCGCTGGCCCCTCGACATCAAGGCCGTCGTCTGACATAACTTGACCTGTATCGAAGCATCACGCAGTCTATGGCTTCGATGCCAATCAAAAAGAAGAAAAAGGACAAATAGGAAAAAAACACCATAAGGCCATGTCAGCGGCCTCTGGCAAGCCTCCTAGTAAGGCTCCGACTTCAATCTCCGAGCAGGTAACACGTCCCGATGTTCCCTCAGTACCGAAAACTCCCCTGGTTGTGCCTCCACTGTCTCCTGAGTTGACTATCATCACACTCTTGGACTCTCCTATTCAGCAACTGCATGATGCTCTCCCGGACCACATTTTAGAGGCGCAGGAGTTCCTAGAGACCGACCACGAGCAGTTATATGCTTCATCACCGAGACGCCGGAGTTCTCGTTCCCGGTCTCGATCACCCTCTGAGTCTCTCTCCTATGTTGAGACTGACCCTCCTCACCCGGACAGGGGTGACAGGGATGACTACTGTCCACTGCCACCTCAATACCGTTCTCCAAGACGGTCTCCACGTAATGGGTTGCCCAGACATCGATCTCCTACTTCAACACGCTGGGCCTACGTTCCTTCGATGGCACCTTGGGATCGACACCATTCTCCCTACCCATATGGAGGTTACCCACCGTCCACGTCGATGCCCTGGATTCCCCTGGCTACCCACTCCGACTGCTTCAGGCACTCCTATTGGGCTCGATCCAGATCGCCAGTGTGGCCATGTCCACCACCATCGGCGATGCAGGCGAGATCTCCGGCCCAGACCACGGTCCACCAACTCCCGCCTCCGCCATCGGCGCTGAACACCACTGAACCATCAATGGCTACAGCATCGAAACTTTCAGTGCGGGACCCGCGACCGATACAGTTGACTCCGCCTCTGCTCAGTCTATCCATACCGAAGCTGCACCTGCCTCCTCCTCATCCGAACGGGATTCTGATGCCAATCAGTCAGATCTTAGCTCCCCTGTCGATCCGTCCCCAAAACCAGATGTCGCAGACAATCTTCCTATTTCCCCGTCGGAAGACCTCACTTTCTATGGAGATCTGATCAAACGAATGGCCCTCTCCCTTGGCCTCCCCATCGTACAACCGAAAGCTAGTATTACCGATCCGGTTTTCAATATCGTGCAGATGGACACGTCCACCTTGATTGCACTCCCAATGTCCGCGGTTTTTCTTCAAGCCGCCAAATCGTTATGGGACAAGTCTTTATCTGCACCAGTATCCACTAGACGCCTAGACCATATGTACAGGGTTCAAGAGGCAGATGCTGAGTTCTTGGTGAATCATCCTCGCCCCAACTCCATGGTCGTCACTTTGGCTTCTAGGTCTCGAAGGACACATTCCACCCCTTCAGATAGAGAGGGGCAGAAACTTGACGCCTTTGGATGCAGATTTTACTCGGCCGGGGCCCTAGGCCTGAAAGTCACTAATTACGCTGCCTGCATGGGAAGATACCGTTATGCCCTATGGGAACAGCTTTCGGAAGCCATCAATTCGCTTCCTGAGGACCAGAGACTGGCCACCCGGAAGTTACAAAAAGAAGGCCTCACCCTTGCCAAGCAGCAGATGAACACCTCCAAACATGCCTTGGACACCTTCTCCAAGACTATGATGTCGGCCGTAGCACTGAGATGCCACTCCTGGCTCCCTTCAGCCACTCTGCAGCAGGACACCAAATCCTTGGTTGAAGACCTCCCCTTTGATGGAGTAGGCCTCTTCCATGCCACCACTGATACTGTCCTACAGGACCTTGACAAGAGTATCAAGGCCTCCCGCACGCTAGGAGTGTCCTCGGCTCCCCGTCAATCCAAACCACGAGGTTGTTCCAGACCCTGGTCCCGCAGATCCTCAAGCCGGAATTCCCCTGAGAGATCCTGGCGTCCCCGTAATTCCCAGGGCATGCAAAAACAATCCTACACTCTGAGACAGAAGTTCTCCCCAGCCCAACAGCCTGGCCGCTCCAAGCAGTCCCGGCAGGCCAAACAGGGCTTTTGACTCTATCCGCCCTGGTTCTTCTCTTACTCGTCTCGCACCCTTTCTTCCGATGTGGAACAGGGTGATCTCAGACTCTTGGGTCCTCGCCATTGTCTCCAGAGGGTACCTTGTCGAATTCCTCCAACCCCCACCGACCCCAACCTTTGTCGCTACCATCCCCTCTCCTGTCCTCCTTCAAGAAGTCAGTGTCCTCCTTGACAAGGGTGCTATAGAACTCGTCCTCACGCACCACCAGGGCACGGGTTTCTATTCAAGGTACTTTGCAGTTCCCAAAAGGGACAGGGGCACAAGACCCATCTTGGACCTTTGTGGCCTCAACCTCTACATATAATACCATCGGTTCCATATGGTGAGACTACACTCCATTCTCCCCCTATTGCGCAGACGAGCATGGCTGGCCGCCCTCGATTTGCAGGATGCCTTACTTCCATATCACAATATCTCCCCCCCACCGGAAATACCTCCGTTTCGCCATTGGACATCAGCATTACCAATACATTCCGTTTGGCCTTTCCACGGCTCCCCGCATCTTCACAAAGACAATGGTCATTGTTGCGGCCTTCCTCCGCCTCCAAGGGATTACCATTTTCCCTTACATAGACAATTGGTTTCTGGTGTCAATTTCCCCCCAGTCCTTGCTGGCCGACATTTCCATCACTTGAGCCGCTCTCGAGCATCTCGGCCTCAGGATCAACGAGGAAAAATCCCATCTCGTTCCCATGCAGACAGTACAGTTCATTGGGGCAGAACTGGATTCCATTGCCCTTCGGGCATACCTCCCGGAAGACAGGGTGTCACCAATAGTTGCCTTGGCCTCACACGTCCGCTCCGATCCTGACTCCTCAGCCCTCCTAATTCAACGATTACTGGGCCATATGATTGCCACCACAGCGGTGCTGCTCTTTGCAAAGCTCAAAATGCGCCCTCTTCAACTATGGTTCCTCCATTCCTTTCGTCCAAACAGGGACCCGCAGAACCGTCATCTTTCTCCCCCCCAGGATGTTCGGGACTCCCTCCTTTGGTGGATCCTGCCGTCAAATCTTCTCCAGGGATCCCCCTTTCAACTTCCCTTGTCACAACTCATCCTAACTACTGATGCGTCGACATGGGGATGGTGAGCTCACCTTGGCGGCCACAGCATTGGCGTGCACTGGGAACAAGACCTGAGGTCCCACCACATCAATTACCTCAAACTCCTGGCAATCTTCTTTGCGCTTCGGACTTTTCTGCCCCTAGCGAGGGGACGCTGTGTGGCTGTCCTAACAGACAATACCACTGCGGTCTCTTACATCAGCCGTCAGGGCGGCACCGTTTCCTGCAGCCTTTGTCACCTGGCGATCCAACTTTGGGATTGGAGCACGTCCAACGACATTTTCCTGAGAGCCACTCACATCCCGGGCTCCTTAAATAGCCATGCTGATCTCCTGAGCAGGGGACACATGGGACATCACGAGTGGGAGCTGAACCCTACCTACCTTCATCAGGTATTCCTTCATTGGGGAACTCCAGATATGGATGTCTTCACCACCCGTCAAACCACGAAGTGCAGGGCATTCCGCACACATGGCGGAATCGATCCCCTCTCACTGGGAGATAGCCTACTCTACCCGTGGAGGCACGATTTCATTTAAGCCTTTCCACCTCTACCACTACTCACACGAGTGGTACACAAGATACTACACGAGATGGCGGAGTGCATACTGATCACTCCTTGGTGGCCCAGACAAGCATGGTTTCCAGTCCTCCCCTCACTGGCCCAGGGGAAATTCCATCGTTTTCCTCTACTTCCAGATCTCCTGATACTTCCCGGCTCTCCCATCCTCCACCACAACATTCCCCATCTCAAACTTACAGCTTGGAGGCTCTCCCCTCCGTATTTTCTGACAGAGTGAATAACGTCCTGCTTAACTCCCGCAAGGCGTCCACTCGCCAGTCGTATGCCTACAAATGGACTCGTTTCTGTAAATATTTGGACTCGTTTCTGTAAATATTTGGACTTGTTCAATATTGAACCCTGCTCTGCAGGCCTTTTCCGTATCTTCGACTTGTCCTGTCCCTAGCGGATGCTGGACTCTCACACTCATCTCTGAGAGTATACTTATCTGCTATCTTGGCATTCCACAACAGAACTGACAATTTTTCTGTATTCACCCACCCCCTCTCGAAACGCTTTCTTAAGGGCCTCCTCCATATCTATCCACCCACCAGAGTCCTACCCCAACCTTGGGATCTACCGTTAGTTCTACGTACTCTCACTCGGAAGCCATTTGAGCCACTGGCTTCTTGTGATCTTCATCTTTTGGCTTGGAAAATGGCATTCCTATTAGCCATCACTTTGGCCCATCGAGTTGGAGAACTCCTAGCTCTCAGACATG
The DNA here is from genome assembly GCA_029233225.1 of Lepidodactylus listeri. Classification (NCBI taxonomy): domain Eukaryota; kingdom Metazoa; phylum Chordata; class Lepidosauria; order Squamata; family Gekkonidae; genus Lepidodactylus; species Lepidodactylus listeri. The sequence continues at coordinate 1,747,918 of JARCFY010000011.1, forward strand.
ACCCTCTGTTCCTCTGCTTCCTACCGAATGCAGTTCGCATGGTCCCAGACATCTCCTTCCTCCCGAAGGTCATCTCTGACTTCCACCTGCAGTCTGAGATCATCTTGCCTGATTTTTACCCATCCTACACCTCTGAGCAAGAATGTCTCCTGCACACCCTTGACGTGAAATGAGCAATTCTTTTCTACCTTGCTCGTACTAAGCCTACCAGGAAAATACTTAGACTTTTTGTTTGCTATGCGTCACACCGAATGGGCAAACCCATCACTGCCCAGAGACTCTCCAGATGGATTATGGGGCTAATCAAACTTACCTACGAAATTGCCAAGACCCCACTTCCAGGGCCCATCCGGGCACATTCCACCAGGTTGATAGCCGCCTCTTCGGCATTCCTTAAGGGTGCCTTTCTAACTGACATTTGCATGGCTGCGACTTGGGCTACTCCGAACACTTTTATCAGACATTATGCACTGGACACCAGAGTAGCTGCCCGTTCTGCCTTATCCTATCTGCTGCTTCTCAGTGATAGCCTGCCTGCTCCCTCCTCCAGATGAGACACTGCTCACTAATCTCCCATCAGTGTGAAGCACAGAGACCACGTCGAAGATAAACAGGTTGCCTATCTATAACTGATGATCTTTGAGTGGTCATCTGTGCATTCACACTACCTGCCCATCCTTCCCCTCTGCTGCCAGGCTTTCTTCCTATTATGCTTGGTTGCAGCAGTCAGAAGGAACTGGCAGGATGTCCATGACCGCCCTTTGGGCATGCGCGGTGGGGGCTCCGCGCATGCCCAGAGGCACTGGGCGTGAAAATCCTCGGAAAACTTTCTACTATACAGAAGAATTCCTGCGCAGGTGCAGAAACCCCATCAGTGTGAATGCACAGATGACCGCTCGAAGATCATCAGTTACAGGTAGGCAACCTGTTTTTCAGAGGTAATGTCTTCTGAATACCAGTTGCTGGGAGCAACGACAGGGGGAAGACTTGGAGTCACATCCTTATCAGTTATTTGGTTGGACACTGTGGGATATGGATTGTTGATCTGCTTTGGGTTTTTTTAGGTTTTACTGTTTCACAGATGTTTTATTTTTTATGTTTTATTGCCACATCTATATATATAAAGAAAGTCCCCTCACCATAAAATCAACACCCAGGCCAGACCTGTTTGTACACACCTCCCTCTGATTGTTCAGCTGTGGATCTCAAGGTTATGAGGTAAAAACAGAGTTAAAAGAGACTGCAGACAGTTGAGGACAGTTACAGAAATCAGCGATTCAAGACTCCTGAATAGACATTTCTCATAACAGCCAGCATGGCAATCATAGAGAGGTCCTCCAGCAGAGGGGGAAAAACAGTATGTATGTCTCGCTTTGTTTTTTACATGACAATCTTCTCCATTAAAATTCCTTCAACAAATGTTACATTTCAAACTTCACATCATCAGTATTATAACTGGATTTACAGAACTTAAATACTGTAGCAAAGCATGGGTATCAGGCTAGTTGTAAATAAATTTGTTTTAAAATGTAGTTTAAATTGCCTGAAATAAATATAGCTTGTACTAAAATTCTTATACTTTTCCACAGTCCATCTTAAATTATGTGGAAATGGGGCAGTGGTGATGATTCAAACCTTACATCTGGAGTAAGTACTGTAAAAAAATGCTTTGATGTTTGGCTGTATTCTGTAAATGTAATTTACAATAAAATAATTGTCAATGTCTTCAGCTTTACAAATAAGAATTTTATTAATTTAAAAATCTCTTACATCTCAAATGTTTGACTTATGACACCCAGTCATAAGTCAAACTGTTCCCAGTCTAACTGGGGTTCAATTAACTCCACATCTGCTTTATTTTTGTTTGTTTATTTATTTATTTGTTTGTTTATTTAGCTGTTCCCAGTCTAACTTGGGTTCAATTAACTCCACATGTGCTTTATTGTGTATGTTCTGTAATCTTTAACTGTTCCCAGTCTAACTGGGGTTCAATTAACTCCACATCTGCTTTATTTTTGTTTATTTATTTATTTGTTTATTTATTTATTTAGCTGTTCCCAGTCTAACTTGGGTTCAATTAACTCCACATGTGCTTTATTGTGTATGTTCTGTAATCTTTAAAAAATGTATTAAGTATTTAGGATTATACATGATAGCCTTTTAAATAAACCTCAAGCATAAGAGTGAGCAAATTTTTGTGTGTGAGAGACATACAGCCAGAAAATTGACGAGTTTCAGCTTCCTTAAAACAGCACTTATTTTTAAAGAATCTGTAAAGGTTTCTCCACAGCTGCTGTCGTGGGTATTGAAATATAAAAAAATGTTAAGTTCCAAAACTGTATGAGCTTGTCTTGCACCTTTCTTGCTGCTGATAAATTAGCTCTGATACCTTTTAGGCTCATGGGACTTCCAAAGCAGCAAGCATGTCAGTAGCTGATTTGACTGAACAGCTGGCCCAAACTAAACAGCTGGTAGTACAACTCAAGGAACTTGTCAAGGAAAAGGATAATGAGCTACACAGTCATAAGCAACAGTTAAAGGTATTTGTATATATTGTGAAAATGAATTTCTTTTATCTCTGTGCAGTGATCTTCTTTCCTAAATGCTGGATTAATAACTGTTATTTCAAAACTGGATTCCCAAACAGTGATCATAATTAGCAGGAGCATCTCCCTTTTATTTTAACTTTCCATAAATTGCCAGATTTGGTTGTCACTCAAAATGCAAATGTTTCCCAAGTGAGAACAGATGCTGTTATAAGCCTGGGGTTAAAATTACCCTTTCCAAATTGGTGACTGTAATGCACTGTTGGACCTAATGCCACCTGTCTTTGAGCTGAAGTTCTTTTAGTGCAAAAATTAGCCTGGTATTTTTTTTAATGTATTTATGTCTTGATCTGTCTTTAATAGCTGCAATTAAGTTGTATGTGCAGATTGCATTTTCAGTTAAAAACAAACTCTTAATAATCTGTAGGAAGAAAAAGAAGCCTTTGAAGCCAGTATTTCCAAATTAAAGCTGCAAAACAAAGCCAAAGTAACATCATTAAATTCACAATTAGAGGACCTTAAGAAGCAGTTATCAGGAGCTGGTATACAAGAAGGAAAACCAGAACAAAAAAGAGTGAGTTTTAATTTCAAAATTTCCGTCTGACTTTAAAGTTTTGGTCTTAATTGCATGTGTGTTCATGGAACAGCCATCCCCCCCCCCAAAAAACCCCCCCCCCCACCTTGCTGCTTTTGTTAAATTGTTATTTCTGTTGAAGAGGCAAGTTACTTATTAACTTGTGAGCTATCTTTTCAGTAGTGGACAATGTTGCAGAGAAATCACACCATAGGTGCGTGTTTGCTTGTTATGTGATTCTGTCTTCGTGCATGTGTCCCGTGTTTAGATATAAACATAATAGTCCAGTAGTATGCATTTACTCAGAAGCAAACTTCATCGCATGTAATTAGACTATTTCCTTTCTAAATGTGACTAGGATTATAGATCAGCCATATTGGTGCTCCTGCTACAGCCTCGGTCGATCTGTGAAATCCAGAACCTGATTAATCTCTTCCCTCCTGTGAAACCTGGAATGCTCCTTGGTTTACCAAGGAGCTTTAGGTTATGAAGCGGTTAGGAGACCAAGTGGAAGAAAACTCAAAGTGATTATGATCAAATGTGGGTGAGAGCACAGTCTCATGCCTACTCTGTGGCAATGATGGCAATGAAGTGAACTCCCTTCACTCACATCCACTGTGACTAAGATTTCATCACTGGCTCCAATCAGTCTTAATGCCACAGGAGCAGAGTCTGGTCGCAGTTGTATGGATGATGTTCAGTCGGTGAGGCATGATGAACTGGGTGAGGTGCTTCGAAGTGTATGGCACGCCAGCTGTAGACTCCACCCTATGTGGCTGTTAGTGTCAAGCTGGGCTGGGTTGGTCAAGTGGATCCAGGAGGTAATAAATATTTTTCTGTGGTAAGGTGTAGTTTTGATGGCCTTGCAAGAGATAGTCACAAGGCCCTTGCTAAGAAGGGTGTCTCTGGAGCCCACTGACTTAAAACAACTACTGTCTGATAGCCAGCATTCCATTTTTGGGCAAGTTGTTCAAGCAGATGGTAGCTATGCAGATTCAGGTGGTCTTCAAGGAGGCAGATTTTCTAAACCCATTTCAGTTTGGATTCAGATCTGGGTTTATGTCAGAGACAGCCTTGGTTGTGCTGACTGATAATTTTTGATGGGAGACTGATGGGGAATTTGTCCCTGTTGATTTTCCTGGACCTGGGGTCAGCTGCTTTTCATATAACAGCCATGCTATTCTTCTGGAAAAGCTGGGAATAGGCAGTACTGTGCTTTTGTGGTTCTGCTCTTACTGAATCATCTGATTCTAGAAGGTAGTGCTGGGGGCTACTGCTTGGCCCTGGGGTGCCACAGGAAACCATCTTATCCTGCACCCTGTATAACATCTATATGAAACCGTTGGGAGAGATCATTAGGGGATCTGGAGTAAGTTGCTACCAATATGCAGATAACTCCTAGGTCTGTTTCTCCTTAACTGCTGAGTCAGAATGGGTCTGTGGAAGTCCTGAACAGTTGCCTGGAGATGGTAATGTAATGGATGAGGGCCAATAAATTGAAGTTCAATCCAGACAGGGCTGGGGTGTTATTAGACAATAAAGGAGCTGCGTCAGACTCTCGTGTAGGAGCTTGCACTCTTTGTGAAGGAGCAGGTTCATAAGCTTGGGGGCTGCTGGATCCTCACCTGCAGCTGGAGGCTCAGGTCTTCTCTGTGGCAACTTTTAGCAGCTTCATCTGATATGCCAGCTATAACCCTTTCTCTAAAAGCATGATCTGGCCATGGTTGTACTTAGAGTACTATGATATGCTGTATGTGGGGCTACCTTTGAAAACTGTCCAGAAACTTCAGGTGACCCAAAATGCAGTGGCCAGCTTGCAGTCAGGGGTTGGTTATAAAGATGATGTTACCCAATGTTGAAAGATCTGTACTGGTTATACATCTGTTTCCAGGCAAAATTTGAAGTTCTGGTTCTTACTTTTAAGGCCCTAAATAGCTTAGGATCAGGGAATGTTTCCGTACATACTGTCTAGCCCACCAGTTCAGATATTGCTTTCAAGCTCTGCTCTACATGCTGCCACCATTAGAGATGAGGCAGGTGGTAACCAGGGACTGGGCTTTTTCAGTAGTGGCACCTTGCCTGTGGAATGCCTTCCCCTTCAGGCTTGCCTGGTTGCCTACATTGCTACTATCTTTTTTGCCTCAGGCCAAACATTTCTTTTCACCCAGGCTTTTAATTTGTTTGTTTGTTTGTTTAATTTGTATCCCGCCCTCCTTGCCAGGAAGGCTTGGGGTGGCTTACAAATATATTAAAACAGTGAGATACATTAAAATAACAATAATGTTAAAACCACAGCCTGTACAAACAGTGCTAGCAAATGTACTACTAATAAATGATGGCGTAGTGCTAATAAATAATTAAGGGATTTGGTCTCTTAACGTTTCATAGACTGCTTTCAGCTTAATAATTTATGATGCTCAAAGTTTTATGTTTGTTTTATGCTCTGCCTGGGTTTTGAATGTTGGGTTTTAATTGTTAATTTTATGGTATTTTATGTTTTTATTATGTTTGAGTTTTATAGGGCACCGTGGAGAGATTCAGTGGAGAGATAGCATAGGAATTTTCTAAATAAATAAATGGCATAACTATTTTGTAAATGTTTCTAATGTTTTCAGATTACTTTCTGCTATTATTAAATTTCCAGTCATCTCTCTATATTATAAAGCTGATTTGGGGTGGCCATGTATGATGCGTTCCCTCAGCCATAGGCTGAAAGAGCTGCTACTCAGCCCGGGGAGCCTGGCCACTGGCCGATGTGGCACTGGCCTGAATGTGCCCCGCCATTCATTCATGCCGTGCTGAAGTCCTGCCCACAGAACTGCTGCCCAGCCTCAGGCTGCGAGTCCACATATGGGGCGCACGCTCCGTCAGTGTGGCCAAAAGGGGTGGCCGCCAGTGCCTGGATGTCACAGGACAATGGAGCCAGCCGGATACCAAACCTCAGCCCGCTCCTGCCACCGCCGCGGCCTGCAGGGATCCGCCGGTGAGCGCAGGCAGCCGCATGTGGGGCCTCAGGCCACTCCTGATGGTGCCACGACCGAGAGCCACAGGTACCTGGGTGTGCAGTGGCCGCCCGCAGGGGGGATGCTGGCGGGGGGCTGCGCAATGCCTGATGGCTGCTGGAGCCTGTTGTATTTCTCTACAACGGGCCTTGCTCCTAGTAAATAATAATTTTAATTTTTAATCTCTTTTTACTTCCATAAGCTGCATTCCATAAGTTGTTTAAGGCGAGAAATAAGTGAATACATTCAGGATTTTAAATCCCCCCCCCCAAAAAAAATCACATAGCCATGGCTCTGTATCCCTGTATGGATTTAAGAAGTGGGGATAGTGTAGATAATAATAATAATAATTAATTAGCAGCCACCCTTACCTGAAGGGCTCAGGGCAGTACGCAACAGGTTAAAATACAAATAAGTTAATTTCCAGTTTACAATAAAATCAGCAGTACTAGTTGATGGCATAAAAATTGTGCTTTGTTCCTTCCCTCCCTCAGGCAGATCAGGGACTGGTCATGGAGAAGGTCAAAGTGAGAGCCACAATGTGGATCATTGCTGTCCTCAACTGTAGCCCTGGTGGAACATCTCTCTTTTACATGCCCTGGGGAACTGAGCTATGTCCTGCAGGGTTCAGATGTCACCAGGTAGAGAGTTCCACCAGGTTGGGGCCAGGGTCGAAAAGGCCCTGACTCTGATCAAGGACAGCCAGACGTCGCTTGGGCCAGGGACCACCAATAAGTTTCGATCTTCCGAGTGCAAGGCTCTTCAGGGAACGTACTGGGAAAGGCAGTCGTGCAAATACACTGGTCCCAGACTATTAAGAGCCTTAAAGGTCAGCACCAAAACGTTGAAGCAGTCTGGTACTCAACTTGGAGCCAGTGCAGCTGGTAAAGCACAGGTTGTATGTGTGTTGTCATCAGGGTACCTGTAAGTACCCATGCTGCTGCATTCTGGACAAACTAGTTTCTGAGTCAGTTTCAGGGGTAGAGCAAGTTACAGTAATCCAGCCTTGAGGTGACAGTTGCATGGATCACTGTGGCAAGGTTGGGTCTAGAGAGGTAGGAGGCTAGCTGCCTGACCTGGCGCAATTGGAAAAATGCCAGCCTGGCAACATTTGCTACTTGGGCCTCCATAGTTAAGGAGCATACCCAGACTCTTGATGGCTGATGCTAGTGTTAATGGCACACAGTCGAGAGCTGGGAGTTGGCACCCTGCCTTCGGATCACCCCCCCCCCCCCACAGCCCCAGGACCTCCATCTTAGATGGATTCAGTCTCAATCAGTTCTGCTTCATCCAGCCAGCACCAGCCTCCACTCCCACAGCCAGATTAGATGGGGTGATGGTTGGCTGGCTGCCCATCGTCAGATACAGCTGGGTGTCATCAGCGTACTGGTGACAGGCCAGGCCAAAACTCCGCACCAGTAGGGCAAGAGGGCGTATGTAGATATTGAATAGCATAGGAGAGAAAATGGCCCCTAGGGGGACCCTGCACACCAAGGGGTGTCGTGGTGACACCCTCTCTCCCAGCTCCACTCTCTGTCCCCAATCCTGGAGGAATGAAGTAAGCCACTTCAAGGCTATTCCATGGACTCCTACATTGGCAAGGCGGTGGGCCAGCAAGTCATAGTTGACTGTGTTGAACACTGTTGTCAGATCTAACAACAGCAGCACTGACCCACTTTGATCCAGCAGTCTGCAGAGATCGTTTATGAGGGCGAGCAGCTCCCTCTCCATCCCATGGCCAGGGTGGAAGCTGGACTGGAATGGGTCTAAGGCTGATGTGTCCTCCAAAAAGCCCTGGAGCTGCTCAGCCACCATTCTCTCAATCACGTTACCCAGGAACGAGAGGTTCAGAACCAGGTGGTAATTGACTGGATCCAATGGATCCAAAGGTGCTTTTTCAAGAGCGGTGTTACCACAGCCTCTTTTAATCCCTGTGGATAGACCCCTGAACTTGGAAGGCCACGTATTCCTGTATCACAGGAAGATTGATAATGTCCATCAAGGGGCCACGTATTCCACCACCACTGGCTTTCACCAGGCATGATGGACATGGGTCTAAGTGGCACGTGGTCAGCCTAATGGTACCAAGGATCCTGTTCACATCAGCCTGAGAGAGTTGGCTGAAGTTGTCAAGCACTGAATCCAGAGATGGCCAAGAGGCCTCTGAAAAGTCATGATGACTGAAACTTCATGTTTGTATTCAGTGGAGCTTTGCCTGGGCAGTTTTAAATGATTGACAAGATTTCATGAAATTTTGGTTGTAATTTTTCCATTTTTCAGCTGAAGAGGGGGGTAAAGAAGAGAAAATGGAGGTGGAATGGAGAAAAGGAAAAAGGTCTGGAAGGAGTGAGGGTGTGGAAACTCAGAAGCTTGAAGGGGTAGTGGAAAGCTGTACAGAGTGACCATGGGGCCACATTGGGGGAGGGGAGAGGGTGGCAGGACGAAGTGAGCAGGTAAGGGGAAAACAGATTTAGAATTGAGGTAGTAAAGGTAGAGATGGAACAGGAAAGAAGACAGAGAAAGGAAACTCCCTAAGTACTCACAGGCCTCTCTCTCTTATAACCCTCTATTTAATTTTTTTATTAATATATAATTCAGATTTCAGAGGTCAGATATTTTATTGCCCAGTTAGGTGAGTTGAAACACAATACTAAGAACAGTTTCCTGGTTGTAAGTCTATTGAATACAATTTCTCTAATTCCTAGTGTACTGAAAAGATCTTTAAAACATGCATTGATTGAAAAAATTGCTGTTCTGTAGCACTGATGTAACATAAATCATTTGTTTTATTGGGAGCTAAACTTTCAGATTTACATTTTTAGGGTTGTAGAGATGTTGATCAGCATAATGCTGCTGCAAGTCGTGGAAAAATATTGGTACTTAAAAAGAAAATTGAAGAATTAGAAGCCCAAAATGCTCAAAAAGATGAAGAACTACAGGAAAAGGTATACAAGCTAGTAATGTTTTTAAATTAGCGTTGGCATTGTTGTAGGAGGATAAAATTTGCTCTTAGAATACCACACATGCACTCATCTGCAGACAAGGACAGTAAAAGTACTTATTTTGTATCCCAGGAAGGAAAAAGGCAGGTATATGGTGATCTGTGAGCTAAAAGACGGGCATTGAGTCTTGTGTTCATCCTGTCAATTGTTCAAGCTGTCAGAGGTGCCAAGGTAGATCAGTTTTAATTTCCCTGTTTGGCACTTGAACTTCCTTACCCAAACTTTCAGAGTGATTGGTCTAAAGCAGGCTTGGGGGAGGGGAACTTTAAGACTGCATCCCAAACTTTGTTGGGTGGGAAAGGAAACTCCCCAGGTTGCAGGAGAATCTATATGTTAGACTGGTTTGGAGATTTGTGTCAAAACACTGATATCTAATGCAGGCTTTGTCAGGCTATGTCAGAATGCGCCATTCTGAACCCATTCCTAGGAGAACAGCTTAACTGAATACAAAGGGAGACAAGGGATAGGGGGACAGCCCACAGGTCTCAGTTTCTCTGTCTCTCACACACATACAAACTTCTGATGTTCAGGATCAGCTGGTCATCTTTGTGGAATTTGTCTAACTGGTCTGTCTACTGATTCTTCTCAATTATCTGTGCTTTCTAGGTTTTATGTGTAGTTGTTTAAAGTTCATTTTATTCACAGTCTTTGTATGTGGAACTGACTACCAAGAATCTCTTGTTAGCAGGCCACTGAATATGGGCAGCTTTGCTGAATACAAAGGGAGACAAGGGATAGGGGGGCAGCCCACAGGTCTCAGTTTCTCTGTCTCTCTCTCTCACACAAACTCCTGATGTTCAGGAGAGCTGGGGAAGTTAGGAGGGGGGATTCTTTTGATGGTGACAGCTTCTACAAAAGTAAGGGACTCCCTAAGTGAGGAGGGGTGTGGGTGAAAACAAAAGCTTTTAAAACACTACTATTCCTTCTGGACTCGGCAAAATGGGGCTGGGTACCAAGAAGGTGGTTGTGGCAGGCATTACTTCAAAGCAGGGATAAGCAAGCTTTTTGGCCTGAGTGCTGAAAAAATCTAAGTTTGCTTGTAAAGGATGGTGGTGTGCTAGCAAACAAGAAGGAGAAAGATGAGGACTGTACTTGGTCAGACATACTGGGAGCAAGCTGAGTCTTTACATCTGCATTGGTCCAGGAGACAGTGAGACCATAAGCTATTCCTGTTGCATTCTCTCCTACTGCCAGTGTTTAAGGGGCTCACCTCAGTTAACAGAGAGCCAGCCGATATAAGCAAAATGGTCTCATGATCTTTGACGTGTGCTTCACACCAATGAGTTACTGCGCCTGTGCTGGAATCCATCGGTATCGTAGAAAGCTCAATGGATTTTCGCGCCCAGTGCCTCTGAGCATGCGTGGGGCCCCCACTGCGCATGCTCAGAGGAGCAGGGTGCAGACATCCCGCCAGTTCTCTTCAGACCGCTATGCTGTTAACAGCTCTCCGTTGGTTGGCTACTTGTTGTGGAAAGCTCTTCATCTGAAGTTCTTTGTTTCTGGTTTTCTTCCTTTCTTATTTTTTCTTTAACTTTTTGTTTTTGTTTCCTAAAAAAAAAAAGTGGGGAGTTTGTTTGAGGGAATTTTTATTATTCCCCCCTTTGGGCACCCCTCCACCCTGGCTTTGCGCCTCTACTGCATGGCTAAAAGGTGGGGATTTTTTAAACGGTGCACCTCTTGTGGCAGCAAGCTTGCCCCTCCGGATGGATACTCCTTGTGTGTTTTTTGTTTAGGTGAGTCACATTGTCCGGAGTCCTGCATGCAGTGTTTGAAGTTCTCGAACCAAATGTGCAAGAACAGGGCAGCTTGTCTATGGGTAGCTCTCCTAGAGTCGGCTTTGTTCCCTACTAACACCTCAGCCACCGATCCTCAGGATTCTGACGTTGTGCCTATGTCCTCGACATCGACCACCGTGCTTCTGACGACATCGATGGCAGACCCATCAGCAGCTTCGATGTCGAAGGTGGCTTCCGACATCGTCTGCACAACATCGAAGCGTCTGGTGCCACAACAGTCTGCGTCTTCTACACCACTGAAGAAGGAGGAGGACAAGGTGGAGAAAAGGCACAAGAATTCGACATCTACCACCAGTAAGCCCCCAAAGAAGGGCTTGGTGCCTGGACCAGCAGCTACCGTGTTGCCTGCTGCCACCGTCATGCTGCTGTCAGGTTCTGACAATAGTATGTTTGTATTTCTGGTTCTGTGATCTATATTGTAGCCATTTGTTATTTACTGCTTGCCTTGAAGTATATTATCTGCTCTGCTGAATGTAACTGTCTCTTCCCGGGAGGGTGGCGTGCCACATTCCTGAACGTCACATAAACAACTGAGACTATCACATCCGTCCACTCCCACTGGCCTTTGAGGCTCGAAGTATGTTATCTTGCTGTTCTAACCTTGGGGACTATTGAATTGTTTTTAACCAAATGTTTTGCCTATCGTTCACACATTTGGGTCACATAGGGCAGGAAGGAAATTTTTATTGCTTTCCCACCTCTTCTGTGAGAACCAAATGGTTGCCACTTTTTCCCGCTTCTTTGTATCTCCCCTGATTGGTCCAGTGCCTATATTCACCTGTGGCTGAAGGTATATTAATCCCTGTTACCTACTGTCATGTATCTCTAACAAACATCGAGAACCTGAACCATTATTGGAATAAAAGAACTTTGCGTTTATCAAAGGTCTGGTCTGATAGTGTTGACTCAGAAGCCTCACAGCTGCTCACTCTTGAGACTGCAGCTACTGATGTTCAGACGATGACCATCGTACTGCCTACTATCCACCTGCTGGATTCGCCAATGCGATAGCTGGATCCTCTGATGCCGGACCACATCCTTGAGACTCAGGAGTTCTTCGAGGTTGAGTGCATTGAGGTCTTCACCAACTCGCCCCGTCGAGATCGCTCCCCATCCAGGTCAACTTTCTCCGACCGCTCATACTCCCCACTCGGTATGGAGTTCTGCCGTCCTCGACATTGACCCATTGATGCGGACGAGCATCTTACCATGCCCCCCTGGATAGGGGAAGGTGTCCTGAGCGTCGAGATTGGTCACCCAGGTGCAGATCACCGATCTCCTCTCACTGGGGCTATCCACCTCTGCTGCATCCTATGGCTCCATGGGACCAGCATCACTACCACTATGCATATCGGGCTTACACATTGTCTGCAACCATGCCTTGGCTGACTCCTGCTGGCCACTCGGACCAGGACCACTTGTCAACACGCAGGTCCCGTTCCCCGGGGTCATCTCGTGTGCCTCCTTCAGCTTCTCTCTCCAGGCCACCTGACTCCAGCAGCGTGGACCCTTGACGCCATTCGCCACCTCCATCGACACCGATTGTCCCCGTGCTGATGACAGCTCCGATACAGATGGGCTCTTGGCATCGACCGGTTTCTCCAATGCCTCCCAAGCAGCCAGCATTGATGCCTCCTCCCCCACCTCAACAGCTGAGGCAGGATGTTGGACATCCGACTCCACCTCCTACCCTCCTTCTCCACCTCCAGAAGAAGCCCTCCTGACTGTTCTTGGTGCCCACGTACGTCTCCAGGCTCACAAAGGCCATCTTATGCTCCTAAGCAAAAGTATTCTCCTGTGCAACAGTCGGCTCGCTCCAAGGCTTCAAGACCCCCCCAAACAGGGTTTTTGACTTCCCTTCTTCACTTATTCCTTCCACCCATTTGGGCCCTTTCCTCTGAACTTGGCACCTAATTACAACAGACTCATGGGTCCTTTCCATCATTTCGCGAGGGTATTTCATAAGTTCATTCAACCTCCCTTTCCTCAAGTGTTTGTTTCCACCCTGGTGTCCGGCATTGTTCTTCAAGAAGTTACCACTCTGCTTCACAAGGTAGCCATAGAGCAAGTTCCAGTTCAACAACAACGGACAGGATTCTGCTCCTGATATTTCATGGTACCAAAGAGGGACGGCAGCACCAGGCCTATTCTGGACCTACGGGGGCTGAACCACTTTATAGAATACCGTCGCTTTTGCATGGTCACTCTTTCCATACTTCCTCTCCTCCGCAAGAATGCCTGGATGGCCACTCTTGACCTCCAGGACGCTTATTTTCATTTGAGCATTTGCCCTCCCCATCGCAAGTACCTGCGCTTTTCTATCGGCCAAAACCACTACCAGGTGCTCCGGTTCAGCCTCTCTATGGCCCCAAGAGTCTTCACGAAGACCATGGTAGTAGTCGCAGCCTTTCTCCATCTCCAGGGACTTGTCATCTTTCTATATATAGACGATTGGCTCCTAGTGGCAAATTCGTGGGACACTCTCCTCAGGAACATAGAGTTCACACAGTCCCTGCTTCACGACCTGGGACTCCAGATAAATGAGGACAAGTCTCACTTTTGCCCGTCACAGCGGGTCCAATACATCAGAGCCGACTTGGACTCTGTGGCTCTACATGCCTATCTTCCAAAGGACAGGACGCTACCTATCATTGCCGTTTCCCAACAGATCCGCTCCCTATCCTCCTCCACTGCACTCAACATACATTCTGGGACTTATGGCTGCAGTTCTAGTCTTTGCAAAGTTGAAAATGAGGCCACTGCAGTTGTGGTTTCTCTGTTTCTTCCGTCCGGACTCCCAATCACAATCAACACTCCTTTCGCCCCCTCACATCGTCAGAGATTCCTTAATATGTGGACTCTGTGGTCGAACCTCCTTCAGGGGGCTCTGTTCCTTCAACTCGTTCTGAAGTTGACCTTACTATGGATGCATCCCGATGGGGCTGGGAAGCACACCTCCAGGGCTTCAGCACAGGTGGAGAGTGAGAAACTCACCTTCTCTCCCAGCACATCAACTATTTGAAGCTTCTGGCCATACAGTATGCCCTCCATGCCTTCGTACCTCTCATCAGAGGTCAGTATATCACAGTCCTCACCGACAACACCACCATGCTGAGTTATGTCAACCATCAAGGGGGCACAGTATCCCATGGTCTCTGCTGTTTGGCTCTTCAGCTCTGGTATTGGTGTATCGAAAATGGAATCTTCTGCTGTGCCACACACATTCCGTGGTCCATGAACATCCAGGCAGACCTTCTCAGCAGAGGGTATGTTCGCCTTCATGACTGGGAACTCACCTGGACACAGCTAGTCCCTGTGTTCTTCCGCTGAGGGTTTCTCAAAGTAGATGCCTTCACAACCAGGGGCAACAGGAAGTGTCCTCTGTTCTGCAGTCGAGGAAGAGTTGATCTCCTTTCCCTGGGAGACAGCCTCCTTTATCCATGGACTCACAAATTCCTATACATTTTCCCTCCACTACCGCTATGAACCCGTGTGGTTCGCAAAATACTTCAGGACAGGGCGAACTGCATCCTGGTATCCCCATGGTGCCCCAGGCAGCCCTGGTTCCCAGTGCTACTCTCCCTAGCCGGGAGACACTACTACCACTTCTCACAGGGTGTCTGTTGTGGGGAGGGGAAGGGAAAGGAGTTTGTAAGCCGGTCTGAGACTCCCTTGGGTAGTGAAGGGCGGGGTATAAATCCAATCTCCTCCTCCTCTTCTTCTTCCCTCAGAATCCGGACCTGCTCCATCTATCCGACAACCCTCTTCTCTACCACGACATTCCATGGTTGAAACCCACGGCATGGAGACTCCTCCCTTTGTCTTCTCCGACTGAGTAACTGAGGTTCTCTTAAACTCACATAAGGCTTCCACTTGCAAGTCTTACAATTATAAGTGTTCAAGATTCTGCTCCTTTCTTGGGCAAACTCAAGCCTCACCTTCTTCTGCAGGTTTAGTTTTTGACTTTCTTCTTTAGTTTTTGACTTTCTTCTCTCTCTGGCTGATGCTGGTCTCTCACACTCCTCTTTACGAGTATATTTGTCCGCCATCTCCGCATTTCATGATAGAATAGATCACATCTCTGTGTTTGGCCATACGCTCTCAAAGCGTTTTTTGTGGGGCCTTCTACATTTATATCCTCCAGTTAAAGAACCTACTCAGTTGTGGGATCTTCCTCTAGTTCTCCATCAACTCACCAGGAAACCCTTCGAGCCCCTTGCAACCTGTGACCTAAAACACCTCGCTTGGAAAATGGCCTTTCTGGTTGCCATTACCTTGGTGAGGAGAGTCGGTGAGATCCTGGCCTTTAGGCATGACCCTCCATATCTTTGTTTTCAGCCGAATGGGGTTCGACTGGTTCCTAACATATCCTTCCTCCCCAAGATTCTCTTTGAGATCCATCTTCACTCAGAGGTATTCCTCCCAGACTTCTTTCCAAATTATACATCAGAGGAGGAGGGGAGTGTCTTTTATATACTCTAGATGTCAGACACGCTCTACTGTTTTACCTCACACGGACCAAGTCATCTAGACGAAGCCCTTGTCATTTCATCTCTTATGTGGCCAATAAACTGGGGGCCGAAATTACAGCCCAAAGACTCTCGAGGTGGATTGTTGAACTCATCTGTCTCTCCTACCTTCTAGCTCAGACCCCGCTCCCGGGTCTGCTTTGAGCCCATTCCATGAGGGCCATGGCGACATCCACGGCCTTCCTCAAGGGTGTTTCCCTGGTTGATATCTGCAAAGCAGCTACATGGGCGATGCCTAATACGTTCATCAAGCACTATGCTCTTGACATTCGTGCTTCCAAATGTACAGCAATGGGCTGCCTTATCCTCTCTGCCGCCTCTCAGTGACAGCCTGCCAGCCCCCTCCTCCAGGTAGGCTACTGCTTGCTAATCTCCCATAGGTGTGAAGTATAAAGACCACGTCGAAGATAAACAGGTTGCTTACCTGTAACTGATGATTTTCAAGTGGTCATCTGTGCATTCATACCACCCTTCCATCCTTCCCCTCTGCTGCCAGGCTTGGTTTTCTTCTCTTATCTGGTCTGGTTTGCAGCGGTCAGAAGAGAACTGGCGGGATGGGGCCCCTGAGTATGCTCAGAGGTGCTGGGCGCGAAAATCCATTGGGTTTATGATTCTGATGGATTCCAGCGCAGGCGCAGTAACCCGTAGGTGTGAATGCACAGATGACCACTTGAATATCATCAGTTACAGGTAAACAACCTGTTTTTCTTCTGTTTCAGACATGTGCCAGGGGTTGCATTCTAAAGGTTGAACTGTGAAGCTTGTTCAGATCCTTTCAAACTGAAAAGATAGCATTCAGTTTTCTGTTTCATTGGAAATAAGAGTTGAGTAAGATGAGAATGCTTCTGTATTTCTCTAATTTTTGTCCTCACCTTTAAAAAAAATTCTCTGAATGTCTTCACTACAATAGTATGTTGTAATGAAGGTTTGTGATTTACGCCCCAGTCCTAAGCAAGTTTATTTAGAAGTAAATTCTACTGGTTTTAATGGAATCCACTCCAAGGTAACAGCACATAGACCTGAAGAAATAAAGCCCAGTCCTAGGTGCAATTTTTTCAAAATGTTCGACTAAATTTATGGCACCTAATCTGAAGAAATATGTATAGGATTACAATCCTAGTATTGTTAGCTACAGCTTCATCTGTGAATGTTGTTATTGGCTATGGAATATTAATAATGTTGATTGTGGGAGTAGAAATTGTGGAGGGAGAAGTGGATTTTGTGAAGCCAGTCTCACTCATAACAGAATTTAATCATCCATAAGCTTGATATAAGTGGATTCAGTACTAAGGACATAGAGGGGACACAAGTGTCACTTGATTAACTGACCATTTTTGAGCCAGCTTTCTGAAGTGGTGGCTGTAGGTGATGGCTTTGTCAGTAAGACATATCTTGAAAGTTAATAGAAACAATCATCTGGTGAAACCATCCAATGTTTTAGTTCACTGAATTTGAGAGAAACCTGAAAATGAAACATGATGCTAGGATGACAAAGAATAGAAGAACAAAGGCAAACATAAGTAAAGAGAGTTTTTATTGTGACAGATGGCTAACAAGCAACATATTTCTGAAAAAGTCATGATTTTGTTTCAGATTGCTGAACTAGATGCTGCACGTCTTCGAGGGGCTGAAATGGACACCATGCTTGCTGAGAAACAAAAGAAACTGGCTGAAAAAGAAGCCTATATAATTGATTTACAGTTATATGGTGGATTAGCTAATGATGCCAAAGAAATACTTATCCATAACAATGAATTAAAGGTTTGAACGTATATGTATAAATCCTGTCTTACCTATCATCTAGAGGAGCTTAGCTGCAAATGTGCCATATTTTTGAGTATACTGGATAGTATGTACAAAATCACAAGCTTTTAAGTACTATTTGTATTATCAAACCTCTGTTGCCAACTTTGCAGTAAGCTTGATCAAAATTTAGCTGTATCTGCTGTTAATCTCAGCTGCATGATTTTCATGTTACTCTTTTAATTGTCTTTTCTTGAACTTTAAAGAATCAGCTTTCTACAAAGGATGCCTCACTGCAGAGTATGGAAATTCTAGTTCAGAACCTGACAAAGAATGTTGGAGACAGTGAGGAAAGATGTAGCCTTCTTCAAGAACAGATTGAAAAGCTGAAAATTCTTCAGAACAAAGAGAAAGAGCACTTCCAGGAAAGAGAAGCCATGTATACTCAAAATGTAGGTGGATTTTCAGTTAAAAAGAGAGAGAGAGAGAGAGAGAGAGAGGCAAACTGTGAGGATTCATGAAGGAGGAGAAATCCCTGCTCCTTCTCCTCTACTTCTTTGAGGAGGAACTGTGGCTCACCAGTAGAGCATCTGCTTTACGTGTAGAAGGTCCCAGTTTCAATCCTTGGCATCTCCAGTTAAAAGTAGCAGGTAGTAGAAGAAGTGAAGGACCTCTGCCTGAGACCCTGGAGAGCTGCTGCTAGTCCGAGTAGACAATACTGACCTTGATGGATTGATGGTCCAATTCAGTATAAGGCAGCTTTGTGTACTGATGTGTTCTCTTTTCCATGTTCCCAGGAGGAAGGCTGTGGGGCCAACCAGTTAATAGGGAGAGCTTGGAGTTAAAAGTGCACAGGATATGGGCTAGTGGTGGCCAGGGGTGGGTGGAGGTTGGATCTGAAAAACCCATTACACTTTTATCTCCAGGGGTCCTTCCTCTCAGCTGATGGGCTTTGAGCGAAAAGCACAGGATGCACTTTTAGCTGCAATCCTTATAAACTGGCTGGTGGTGGAAAGCACACTTGCTACTCCAAGCCTCCCATTCTGGTACCTGCTTCCTCTCCATGCTGCCACTGCCTCTTTCTTCTCTTCATCACCACTGCTGCCTTCTCCATTGTCTTCACTTTTCTCTTCCCATCACCATCATATCCACCACTCTCTCATTACTTCTGCTGCTTCTAACAATCACTTGGTCAGGGCCTTTCCTCATGCCCCCCATCTTCTCCACGGCTTCTTCTCTTCCTGCTGTTGCCTGGCTCACCCCTCCAGCTCTCTTGCCATTGTTTTCTCCCTCTCCTCAGCTCCTCCTTCCCTTTTTAAATGTCTGGTTGTGTTCACTGTGATCACATGAGGTCTCGGTTGGCATTATTTTTTTTTGTTTAGCTGTAGTGTGTGTGTTTGTTAATCTCCCATTTTTTGTTTATTTGTATGATTTCTTTCAAACCCTTTCTGTCCCTGTCCCTATTGTTCAAACTTTTTGAACTATGTTCTGGAGGCAGGTTCAGAATTAGGTATATGTTGATATTTTATTTAATTTTAATTTAATTTAATTTATTTGATTTCTATACCACCCCTCCCGTGGATGGGCTCAGGGTGGTTCACAACAATCTCAATACAATACCATTAAAATAACAATTAAAACAGTAAAACCATAAAATACCATGCAAAGAAGCTAGTTCTGATGTCAATTCAGCAATACTGATATTAAGATCCAGGCCACTGATGTCAGTTTAGCAGTACCGATGTTAAGATCCAGGCCACTGGAGGGGAGGTAGCCAGGAGGGAAAAGGGATGTCCACCGCCTCAACCAAAGGCCCGGTGGAAGACCTCAATCTTGCAGGCCCTGTGAAACTGTAATAGATCCCACAGGGCCCTGATCTCATGTGGGACCTCACTCCACCAGGTGGAGGCCAGACCCGAAAAAGCCCTGGCCCTGGTCGAGGCTAGTTGGACATCCCTGGGCCCAGGGACTGCTAGAAGATGTTGATTCATAGACCTCAGTGTTCTCTGGGACTCATATGGGGAGAGGCGGTCTCGAAGGTATTGCTATAGGTTTGCTGTAGGGAGTAAAGTAGGGGTGAAGGGAGGAAAAGATGAGAAATGATATTGTGCTAGCTTTAAAACTGGACACTGATATATATTTATTGCATTTATCCTGCTGTTCCTTCAAAGAACTCTGCCCTTCTTCATTGTATCCTCACAATTCTCTGAAGAAGGTTAGACTGAAAGAGTGACTGGCCTAAGGTCACCAGTGAGCTTCATAGCAGTGGAGGGAGTTGAACTTGAGTCTCCCTATACCTTTTTTTCAGGGTATAAGCTTTTGAGAATAAAATCTCCCTTTGTCAGATGCCTGTCAAAGAGAGCCAACTTGGTGACGTGGTTTATGTCAGCCGTGAGCCAGACTGACCTGTAAGCCCTTTCCCTGACTTCTTAAACCCTCCCTCTGTCCTCACTCACCAAGTCATGCCTCTTATAATTTATCAGTGGCCTTGGTCCAGAAGCTTTCATTGGTCCAAAATGCAGCAGTCAGGCAGAATGCAGGGACTCCTATTGCTCCATTGTGGAAAGAGGCTGCCTAGTTGTTTCCACAGACAGTTCAAAGTGCTCTAAATGGCTTTGGGCTGGAGTACTTGTCAGATTCTGCTTCGCATAAGGGGTCTTTTTATAATGTTTCTACAATGTTTCTGATTGAATCTGACATTGATGTATCTCTGTAAAACTGCTCTGTTGCTTACTTTCGTTTTCTTTGTAGTGGGCGTTTGACCAGATGTTTTATGGCTCCCTTTGGTGTAGATTACTTGTCTGCTCAATGTCTCAACATTTCAGGCGGGAACTTGGGTTCCCACATACCATGGTGTCACATAGTACAAAGCTATCTCCTTTTACACTCCCTTGTACTTCCTCCCCCTTCTGCTAAGAGTGCTATCTGCTGAATGTAGCCTTGGGAATTATTTTATTGTTTTCCTGCCTGTTTTGCCGGGGACCTGGCACTTCTAGGTCACACAGTTCGAGCTGGGAATTTTTATGTTCTCTCACCCCGGGTGACAAAAGGTGAATCTGCCTTCCCGCATTTTTACTGAATGCTGATTGGTGATCAGTGTTTATACTTTCATGTTTGCAGGTATAATAGTCCCCTGCCCTCTTTGTATGGTATCACTAACAAACATCGAGACCTGTACCAGTATCTGAATAAAGGACTATGTTTTAATTAACAAAGGCCTGATCATTTGCTGATAGCACAGAAGCCTCACAGTACTTCAAGGACTGCCTCCCCCATATTGTCTAGCCTGCCATTTTAGATCTGCCTAAAATGCCTAGGATAGAAAAGGTAGAGAAAGAAGTACTTTTCTCCCTTTCTCACAGTACAAGAAGTCATGGTGGGCACTCAATGACATTAATGAGCAGTAGGTTCAGAACAGATAAAAGAAAGTACCTCTTCATCCAAAGAGTAATTAATATGTGGAATTAATTCACTGCTGCAGAAAGTGGTGGTGGCTACAAGCACAGAGGGGATTGGATAAACATGGAGCAGAGGTGATTGATTAAATATGAAACAGAGGTCCATCAGTGACTATTAGCCACAAGGTATAGAAGATGGAACACAATGTCTGGGGCAGTGATACTTTGTATTCTTGGTGCTTGGGAGGCAACAGTGGGAGGGCTTCTGGAATTCTGGCCCTGCTGGTAGTCCTTCTGATGGCACCTAGGTTTTGGCCACTGTGTGACACAGAATGTTGGTCTGGGTTAGCCACTGGCCCAGTTCAACATGATTTCTCTTACATTGTTATGTTCAGGGCTGTCAGTGTGAGTGGCTGTCCTGCCTATGGAATGCCATCCTCTCTGAGGTTTTCACCTGTTGCCTACATTATACTCTTCTAGATGCCAGGCCCAAACACTTGTGTTTATCTTTTAACACCATCGTTGTAGTGTGTGTTTTTCATTTTAAGTAGCTGAATAATCTGTGTTTTTTGTCTTCTGGCTGGGTTTTAATACTAAATTTACAAAACAGTTTTCTAGTATTTTAGATCTTCGGTCGATCTTCGACACATTCGACCATCAGCTACTGACCCACTGTCTCGCTGACACTGGAATTCAGGGGCTTGTCTTGCAATGGCTCGTCTCCTTTCTCCAAGATTGGGCACAAAAGGTGGCTCTCAGGGATCAGCTGTCCTGAAGGCACCCGCTGAATTGCAGAGTGCCCCAAGGGGCGGTACTCTCCTCAATGTTATTTAACAAATGTATGTGCCCCCTTGCCCAGATTGCCTGGAGGCACGGGCTAGGGTGTCACCAATATATGGATGACACCCAGCTATATCTGTTGTTGGGTGGTCAGTCTGACTGCATGCTGGAAGATCTGGACCAGGCATTACAAGACATGGCTGGTTGGCTTAGAGTGAGCCGATTGAAATTGAATCTGATGAAGACGAAGGTCCTGTGCCTGAGTTGGAGCGAACTGGGGGTAGGAATCCCACTACCGGCCTTTGATGGGGCGCCATTGGTGCCAGCGCCAAAGGTTAGAAGCTTGGGAGTTCTCCTGGATGCCTTCTTAACGATGGAGGCCCAGGTAGTAGCCACTGCCAAGGCAGCCTTTTACCACCTCTGGCTGATTAGGCAGTTGGGTTCCCTTCCTCAAATGCAATGATCTGGCAACAGTGATCCATGCAATGGTGACCTCGAGATTAGACTACTGTAATGCTATCTACATGGGGCTGCCCTTGTTGCAAATCCAGAAGCTGCAGCTGGTGCAGAATGCGGCAGCCAGGCTGTTGATGGGTCTTCCTGTGCGGGACCATATCCAGCCTGTGCTGAAGGCTCTGCACTGGCTGCCAATAGCATACCGGATTAACTTCAAGGTGCTGGTTTTGACCTTTAAAGCCCCTTATGGTCTGGGACTTGCCTACCTGAAGGACCACCTTTCCCTGCATGTTCCCCAGAAAGCACTGAGGTCAAGGTCTCAAAACCGTTTGGCCCTCCCTGGACCAAAAGATGCCAGACTGGCCTCTACCAGGACTAGGGCCTTCTCAGTAGTGGCTCCATACTGGTGGAATGAGCTCCCAGAAGACATCAGGGCCCTGTTTACAGTTCCGCAGGGCCTGAAAAACAGAGCTCTTCCACCAGGCCTTTGATTAGGAGCCGCTACCAATAACAACTGAACTGTGGTAAGGTCCTCTATATCAACAGCCTATGATATACTGGACACTGATTTTGGCCATACTGTTTTGTTACCATCTCATCATGGCCTATCAGGGAAGTTATTGCCACCAGCACTTTACTTGTTATTTGTTAACTGTTATGTGTATGAGTTTTGTGATGCTACATTGTGTTTGATACATCTGTGTTTTAATGTATTTTAACTTTTTAATATAGGGGCCCTGAGCCTGCCTTGGCAGGAAGGGCGGGATACAAATCTAAATAAATAAATACATAAATAAATAAATCTTTATTAAGTTTTATTTTGTATGCCTCTTTAGGCAGTTCCCTGGAGACGCACAATATTTTTTTTCTAAACAAATAAATAACCATTTGTGTCTGCCAGCCCACTGCCTTACAGATAAGCAACACAAACAGGCATGTTTTAAGGGGGCCTCTAAATGCTTCCAGAGGGGCATTATTAAAAAACATGGTTGTTGTATTGTGGGATATCCAATTTGTTTTCAACCAAAATTAGTTAAGTGAATTCACTGGTACAGTTCAAAATTTGAGATTTTGATGCTTGATTTACAAGCACATTTAATCACTCGCACAGTACTTTAATAGTGTTACTTTGTTTGAATCAGCTTGATAGAGATTTCTTTCTTTTTTTAGATCCGTATGTTTCAAAATATTATCCAAGAAAAAGAAAAGGAGTTGTCGGAACAAGCCCAGAAACATGAGCAAGAACTGTTTAAATTGACTGCCAAATCTGATGCTAGTGCTGATTTAGAGCAGGTAAGGAAAAATACACCACGATTAAGACTCAGAGTGTATGAAGCCATCACATGAAGTCTATGGTTTGCTTCCTGATGTCCTAGCTAAAGCATCTAGTATACTCCTTGCTGCTACACTGTCAGTTTGATTTGTCCAGCAGGCTGTATCCAAAGATAATTATGTTCTCTTGCAATTTCCAGTGTACAGCAGGCTGTATCCAAAGATAATTATGTTCTCTTGCAATTTCCATGCAATTTCTGCATGTCTTCTCAGTTATACCAACACCTGTAGGGCAAAACTAAATGAAATAGAAAAAAAATCCAGGATTAGAGTCTTCTCTTTTGTTTTTTGTTTTTAAAGCTTATTAGCACTGGCTTTGAAGATTAGGGAGGAGTTGTTGCTGGAAGAGGTGCTTAGCTTGGCCGTGATGGCTCAGAGATTAGGACGCTGAGTTGCCGACCTACCCACGCAGCACTAGGGTAGCTCGGCAGTTCGAGACCCTAGTGCTGTGTGGTGGAGTGAGCTCCTGTCTTTGGCCCCAGCTCCTGCCAACCTAGCAGTTTGAAAGCGAGAAACTGCAAATAGATAAATAGGTACCACTTTGGTGGGGAGGTAACAGCGTTCTGTGTGCCTCGGCATTTAGTCATGCCGGCCACATGACCACAGAGAGGTCTTCAGACAGCGCTGACTCTTCGGCTTGGAAACGGAGAAGAGCACTGCCCCCTATAGTCTGATTCGACTGACTTTCAAGCAAGGAATTTTTTTACCTTTGATACACAAATCTGTGCCTGCGCGACCCCTTTGCCGAATTGGAATCACACAGTTGGAGTCCAATGAATTAGATGAATATCTGTTTAATGAATTCATAACAGGGAATACAGGGCTGATAAGTGCCTTAGCACTCCAGCAATTCCAAAGCTGTATTCTGCCATAACCAGGAAGGGCAGAAGGTTTTATACCCCAAATGACACCGCATATAGTTTCCACATTAAAGGCTCTCTAATTAACATCATACAAGCATAATTTGACTCAGTGCATCTCTCAATTGTGTCAGTAATTTCACTTGTTTATCTTGTCTTCAGAACACTGGGTTTGCAGAGGGGAGAGCTTGTTGGTAAGGGGTTCTGAATCACCTTTGCTCTTGGTGGCCTTGCAACTTCTAAATAGCATTGCATTCTTATTGCATCCTAATTCCTTCATCAGAGGCATAAGAACATAAGGGAAGCCAATGTAGGATCAGGCCAGTGGCCCATCCAGTCCAACACTCTGATACACAGTGGCCAAAAACACCAGGTGCCCTCAGAAGGTCCAGCAGTGGGGGCAGGACAGTAGAAGCCCTCCCACTGTTGCCCCCCCCCCCCCCCCCCCCGTCAAGCACCAAGAATACAGAGCATCACTTGCCCCAGACTGAGAGTTCCTGTCTATCCTTTGTGGCTAATAGCCACTGATGGACCTCTGTTCCATTTGTTTATCTAATTCCCTCTTGAAGCTGTCCATGCTTGTAGCCGCCGCCACCTCCTGTGGCAGTGAATTCCACGTGTTAATCACTCTTTGGGTGAAGAAGTACTTCCTTTTATCTGTTCTAACCTGACTGCTCAGCAATTTCATGGAGTGCCCACGAGTTCTTGTATTGTAAGAAAGGGAGAAAAGTCCTTTCTCTACCTGCTCTATCCCATGCATAATCTTATAATCATGTCACCCCTCAGCCGTTGTTTCTTCAAGCTAAAGGGCCCCAAGTGCTCTTTCTTCATAGGGAAAGTGTTCCAACCCTTTTATCATTCTAGTTGCCCTTTTCTGCACTTTTTCCAATGCTATAATATCTTTTTTGAGGTGTGGCAACCAGAACTGTGCACAGTACTTCAAATGAGGTTGCACCATCAATTTATACAGGACATTATGATACTGGCTGATTTGTTTTCAGTTCCCTTCCTAATAACCCCCAGCATAGCATTGGCCTTTTTCATTGCAGTTGCACACTGTCTTGACATTTTCATTGAGTTATCTACTACAACTCCAAGATCTTGGTCAGTCTCTGCCAGTTCAGACCCCATCAATGGGTTTGTATAGTTAGGATTTTTGGCTCCAGTGTGCATTACTTTGCACTTGGCCACATTAAACCCCTGAGCCTGCGTAGTGGGGAGAGTGGCCTATAAGTCCAATAAATAAATAAATCTGCCACGTTGATGCCCACTCGCCCATCCTTGACAGATCCCTCTGGAGTGCCTCACAATCCTCCCTGATTTTCACCACTCTGAACAACTTCATGTCATCTGCAAAATTAGCCACTTCACTGCTTACTCCCAACTCCAAATCATTAATAAACAAGTTAAAAAGCATCAGACCGAGTACTGATCCCTGCGGTACCCCACTGCTTACCTCCCTCCACTGAGAAAATTGCCCATTTATACTCACTCTCTTTCCTTTTAATTAGCCAGTTTTTGATCCACAAAAGGATCCTTTTATCCCATGACTGTTGAGCTTACTTAGGAGCCTTTGATGAGGAACTTTATCAAAAGCTTTCTGGAAGTCAAGGTAAACAACATCTATTGGGTCCCCCTTGTCCACATTTGTTTACTCCCTCAAAGAACACTAACAGGTTAGTGAGACAAGATCTTCCCTTACAGAACCCATGCTGAGTCTTCCTCAATAGATTTTGTTCATCAATGTGCCTACTAATTTTTTCCTTAATAACAGTTTCCACCAACTTACCTGGTATCGGCATCAGACTGACTGGCCTGTACTTTCCCAGATCTCTGGAACCCTTTTTAAAGATAGGAATGACGTTCACTATCTTCCAGTCCTCAGGAATGGAGGCAAATTTTAAGGAAAGATTACATATTTTTGTCAGGAGATCCACAAGTTCACATTTGAGTTCTTTCAGAACTCTTGGATGTATGCCATCTGGGCCCGGTGATTTATTAGTTTTTAAGTTGTCTATCAGTTGTAGGACCTCCTCTCTCGTCGCCTCAATCTGACTCAGATCTTTCAACCCCCCTCCTGAAATCAGTGGTTCTGGAGTGGACAGGCACTTCTCATCTTCCACAGTGAAGACAGAGGCAAAAAATGCATTCAGCTTCTCAGCCATTTCCCTGTCATCCTTCACTACACTTTTTACCCCTTGGTCATCCAAGGGCCCCACTGCTTCCTTGGCTGGTTTCCTACTTCTAATGTATTTGAAGAAAGTTATATTGTTGGTCTTTATGTTTTTTGCAATATGCTCCTCCTATTCCCTTTTTGCCTGCCTGATCCCAGACTTGCATTTTATTTGCCACAGTCTGTGTTCCCTTTTATCAGCCTCACTGAGACTAGCTTTCCACCGCTTAAAGGAATCCTTCTTACCTTTTACAGCTTCCATTACTTTGTTTGTTAACCATGCAGGCTTTTTTCTATACCTATTTGTGCCTTTCCTAACCTGCGGTATATATTTTCTCTGAGCCTCTAGGATTGTAATTTTAAATAGTCTCCAAGCTTCCCCAATGGTTTTGGACCCTTTCTACTTTTCCTTTCAGTTTTCTCCTCACATATCCCCTCATATCAGAGAAGTTAAAAGTGGTTGTGTCAGTCTTTTGGGGCAACTCCCTATTTATACAAATGCTGAACTCAATAACATTATGGCCACTGTTCCCAATTTATTTATTTATTTATTTCAAATTCATATCCCGCCCTCCCCGCGAACGGGCTCAGGGCGGCTAACATGGGCATAAAGCCGATTCAATACAGTAAACAGTTAAAATCAATTTAAAACAATACCAATTTAAAACAGTACCAATTTAAACAATACCACCACATAATTTATCATAAAATGCTTCCTGATTATGAAAATTCCAAGTCAGATGGCAACCCCATAGTTGGGTCAGAGCCATCGGTCCTGGGCTACATTGGGCTAACTACATTGCAGATGATATTCGTGATGGATGGTCTCGTTGGTCTCATTGATGGCAGCTCCTAGTCAAAGGCCTGGCAGAAGAGCTCCATCTTACAGGCCCTGCGGAACTGCATTAAGTCCCGCAGGGCCCTGATCTCCTCCGGGAGCTCATTCCACCAGACAGGAGCCACCACTGAAAATGCCCTAGCCCTAGTTCTGGCAAGCCTGGCATCCTTGGGGCCCGGAATACAAAGCCGATTGCTTGACCCCAACCGAAGTGGTCGCTGGGGTTCATACAGAGAAAGGCGGTCCCTTAGGTGTGTTGGACCCTGGCCATATAGGGCTTTGTAGGTAAGAACCAGCACCTTGAAGCGAACTCGGTATGCTATAGGCAGCCAGTGGAGTGCTGCTAGGACAGGCCGGATGTGATTCCGCCTTGCGAGACCCAACAACAGCCTGGCCGCAGCATTGTGCACCAAGGGCAGCCCCATGTAGCGAGCGTTACAGTAGTCCAACCTTGAGGTGACCGTTGTGTGGATCACTGTGGCCAAGTCATCGCGGTCAAGGTAGGGGACAAACTGCCACACCAGCCGCAGATGATAAAAGGCCGATTTGGCAGTGGCTGCTATTTGGGCCTCCATTGACAAGGAGGGGTCCAGGAGCACTCCCAAACTCCTCACCCGCAACGCAGGCACCAACGGTGCCCCGTCGAAGCTCGGGAGTGGGAGCCCCCGCCCCAGACTGCAACAACCCAGACACAGGACCTCCATCTTTGCTGGGTTCAATTTCAACCTGCTCAACCTGAGCCAGTCAGCCACGGCGTGCAGTGCCCGGTCAAGATCTCCTGGGACAGAGTCTGACTGGCCGCCCAACATCAGATAGAGCTGGGTGTCATCTGCATATTGGTGACATCCCAGCCCAAACCTCCGGGCAATCTGGGCAAGGGGGCGCATGTAGATGTTAAACAGCATCGGGGAAAGCACCGCTCCCTGAGGGACACCACAGTCAAGTGGGTGCCTCGTGGACTGCTGCTCCCCTAGCACCACCCTTTGTCCCCGACATTGGAGAAATGAAATGAGCCATTGCAAGGCCCGTCCCTGTATCCCCACATTGGCAAGGCGACGGGTCAGCAGCTGATGATCTACTGTGTCGAACGCAGCCGACAGGTTGAGCAACAGCAACACCGCCCCACCACCCTGATCCAATTGTCGCCAGAGGTTGTCCGTTAGGGCAACCAAAGCCGTCTTCGTCCCTTAGCCCGGGCGAAAGCTGGACTGAAAGGGGTCCAAGACCGAAGGGTCATCCAGATACCTCCGTAACTGTAACGCCACCGCCCTCTCTATTAATTTGCCCAGATAGGGCAGATTGGACACTGGCCGATAGTTTGCCAGTTCCGCCGGGTCCAGATGTACCTTTTTCAGGAGAGGGCGGACCATCGCTTCCTTGAGAGCCCCCGGGAATTTCCCTTCAGAGAGGGAGGTGTTCATAATTTCCCGGGCAGAACCTCGTAGCCCCTCGTGGCCAGTTTCTATTAGCCAGGATGGGCACGGATCAAGGATGCACGTGGTTGGGCGCACAGTCAAGAGAAGTCTGTCAACTTCCTCTCGGTCAAGCAGGTCGAACACATCTAAGCCCGGAGCTGAAGACGTGCAAGGAGCCTCGAGTTCCCTCACTGTTTCAACTGTGGCAGGGAGGTCATGGCGGAGCGACAAGACTTTATCCGCAAAATAGCTCGCAAATGCCTCACAGCCAATTTCCAATTCCCTAGAATTTGGTTTGCCATATGGCAGAGTTCTTAAAGATCGAATTGTTCTAAATAATTGGGCTGGGCGTGAGCTAGCGGATGCAATCTCGGCAACATAAAATTCCTTCTTAGCTGCCTTGGTTGCCATCTCATAGGCTTTCGTAAACGTCCTATAAGATGCTCTTGCAGCCTCGTCCTGAGCTGTGAGGCTTCTGAGCAGACCAAATAAGTCAGGCCTTGATGAAAGCAAAAAGTCCTTTTATTTCTTAATGATCGTTCAGGAACATGTTGTTTGTCAGTGATACCAGACTACAGGCAGCAGGGATTCATATACAGTATTCAAAAGGTAAAGGCAGGTGAATCACCAATCAGAGCAAAATAAAATAAGCGCAAAACTCCTAACTGTTTGGTTCTCACAGTAAAAAGGCACGTAAGCACTACGTCCCCCCCCCCCACGGCCCCTTTGTGAACTCTGCTTGCGTTTCACACGCCAGGCATCTGGCCTAAATCAGTTTCAGAAGCCTTCAAGGTTACCAAGCGAGATTAGCCGTCCCGAGAAGCTGGGATGAAAGGGAGCGAAGTAGGAGGCATCGGGGGAGGGAAACAGAGGGTTGCATGACGTAGGAACATGTAGCAAGCCAACCTCCCGACTAAGGAAAGAAACTAACGTAAACTTATGACAGAGAATCTGACATCCTGCCCCCCCCCCCCAAATCAACCCCCCCCAGGTTTATCAGGAAAACATTGGTGGAAAGCACTAATTAATTTAGGAGCATGGACATGTTCAACTGTGACCCACTCATTGTGTTCCGGCCCAAAATCCACCCATTTAACTAAGTAATACAAACGACCCCGTTTCATCTTAGAGTCTAGGACATCAGAAATTTCGAAATGAGGTTCCCCCCCTTCATCAGAGGAGTCGGAGGATCGGGTCTCCATGCGTTCGGCCCAGGATTCTTCTTCAACAAGCTGTAATGAAAAACAGGATGCAGAGAACTCAATGATTTGGGCAAATCAAGTTCAAATGACACAGAGGATATTTTCCGCAGTACTTTATAGGGGCCCACATATTTCCATCCTAATTTCCTACTGGGCTGTAATCCATGAATGTTTTTTGTAGACAGATACACAGAGTCGCCAAGTTTTAAGTCCCACCCCTCAACACGGTCCCTATCCGCATATTTCTTGTAGTCGGCTTTAGCCCGGCCCAAAGTCTTAGCAATGAGGGGCCAAGAATCTTGCAGTAAAGACCACCACTGGGTGAATTCAGAAGGTGGGACCCCCCCAGAAGAGGGTAACGATGGGAGAGGGTTCCCCTCAAAGCCCCCCACAGCCATAAAGGGAGAAACACCAGTAGATGAATGCACTGCATTATTATAGCTGTACTCTGCAAAAGGGAGGAGCTCCACCCAATTGTCTTGATGATAGTTAGTGTAACAATGAAGGAATTGTTCCAGAATTTGATTAACTCGTTCAGATTGGCCATCGGTTTTTGGATGATAGCCAGAACTTAAGGCAGATTCTATGTCCATCACCTGGAGTAGCTCCCGCCAAAAGGTGGCAACGAACTGGCTCCTCCTATCGGAGATTATTTGCTTAGGAAAAGCATGGAGCCTGATCACATGGGAAAAGAAAACCTTTGCCAGGCTCTTTGCCGTAGGCAATTTCTTAAAAGGAACGAAGTGTGCCTGTTTTGAAAATAAGTCCACTACTACCCAGATGACCGTTCTTCCTTTGCTGGGTGGTAGACTTGTTATAAAGTCCATAGAAATGGCCTCCCAAGGTCTAGAAGGGGTAGGCAAGGGGTGCAGAAGTCCAGGTGGTTTCCCTCCCCATTTCTTGCACATTAAGCACACCTGGCATGAAGTGACATAGTCAGACACATCCTTATGCATACGGGGCCACCAAAACTGTCTTTGTATTAAGTTCAAAGTCTTTAAAAATCCAAAATGACCCGAAAGTTTGGACTTGTGGCAAGCCAGGAGAATTTGTTTACGGAGGGATTTGGGCACAATTAATTTAGATCCACGATACCAACACCCATCAGCCTGTTTCTCTGCTTCGCTATCACTCTCACACTCCTTCACATCCTCCTCCGAATATTCCAGAGCACATTTTGTAATCCACTGAGTCAAGTCAAGTCAAGTCAGCCTTTATTGGCATAAATTAGAAAAACAGTTTATACATGTTAAAACCCGTTAAAAACACATATATAAGAATTCTAAAAGGACCTTTGGCGCAACTTTAAGACCAGACAAAGAAACTTGGCCACCTTCTCCGTGGGTAATCCACTGAGATTGAGCAGCAGCAGTTTTGCTTTGGCTGCGGGTAGTTACCGCCCCCCCAGCTGCTGGGGGGAAAACATGGAATCAAATACTTCATCCCTCCTGGACTCGTGCTGGGGTAATCTTGACAACGCATCTGCTAAGGAATTTGCCTTGTCCGTGAAATGTTTTAACACAAAGTTAAACTTGGAGAAAAAATCAGCCCACCGGAGTTGCTTGCTGTTTAAAGACCTCCAGGTGCGCAAAGCTTCCAAATTCTTATGGTCAGTCCAGATCTCAAACGGCTTTTGCGCCCCTTTTAGCCAATGCCTCCATGTGGAAAGGGCTAGCCGGATAGCTGCAGCTTCCTTATCCCACACCGACCAATGTCTTTCAGTCTCGTTAAATTTCTTTGAAATGTAAGCAAGCAGGTGCAAGACATTGTCTTTACCCTTCTGCAGGATCGCTCCCCCCATGGCCACATCTGATGCATCAACATGAATCACAAACTCTTTAGTTTCATCTGGATGGGCTAAAATAGGCTCTGATGTGAACAATTGTTTTAACGCATCAAATGTGCTCTGACACGCCTCAGTCCAGCACAATCGCTCCCCAGGTTTCCCTGCCTGGTTTCCAAGAGTTCTGTAAGGGGAAGGGTGATTGTGGCAAAGTCTTTCAGGAACATTCTATAGAAGTTGCAAAATCCTAATAAACTTTGGAGTTGTTTTCGGGTGCGAGGAGCCTCCCATTTCACCACTGCTTCTACTTTGACCAGGTCCATCTCTAAACCCTGCTGGGAGATCCGATAGCCCAAAAAGTCAATCTCAGTGCGGTGAAACTCACATTTGGAGAGCTTAGCATACAACCGGTGCTTCAGCGTTGCCAGCACCTCTCGCACCAGCTTAATGTGTGACAGCTTATCAGGGGAATAGATCAAGATATCATCTAAATAACAGATCACTCCTTTGAACAGATATTTATGAAGCACCTCATTAATTAAACTCATAAAAACTCCGGGAGTGCCAGCCAATTCGAATGGCATAATGAGGTACTCAAATTGGCCAAGGGGGGTATTGAAGGCAGTCTTATATTCATCCCCCTCCCTTATGCGTACCCGAAAATATGCATCTCGTAAGTCCAATTTAGAAAAAATCTTTCCCTTAGCAGCTTCTGCCAACAAGTCCTTGATTAAGGGTAAGGGATAAGTATTTGACGCAGAAACAGCATTCAAACCCCTATAATCTGTGCACTATCTCAAGCCCCTGTCTTTTTTTTTCTGGAACAAAACAGGCGCGGCAAATGGGGACTTGGCCGGGCGGATGAAACCTCGCTCCAAATTCTTGTCCAGGAACTTACGAAGCTCAGCCCACTCTGCTGGGCTCATTGAATACAATTTTCCTTTTGGCAGCTTCTCCCCCGGTAATATCTTGATTGCACAGTCAATGAGTCTATGGGGAGAAGTTCATCTGCTTCCGTCTCGCTAAACACATCAGCTAAGTCCCGGTACTCCACTGGGATTTTACACCCCACCTCAGACACTGCGGCCACTACAGGGAAGGAGGGGGACCCCGCTCCCCAAGCGGGGTACCACTTGTTCACATTTAGGGTCAATCCAGGAGATCTTCCCCTCGCTCCATTTGATATAGGGATCATGTGATCCAAGCCACGGACTTCCCAGCACCATGGGGAACTGGGTATTGGGGGTGATTACAAAAGCCCTCTTCTCCCAGTGGTCTCCTGTTCCTAAAATCAACAGTTCAGTTTCTGCCACACAAGCATCCTTCATTTCCGAACCATCCATCTGGGTAAACCGCAAGGGTTCCCCAAGGGAGTTTACTCTGGGCCCAATCCCTCCACTACCAAAGGGCTGATTAAGTCCCGTGCACACCGAGTCAAAAAGAGCACGCACCCGAACATGAGTACCTGTGCTGGGAACTGTAACAGTCACAACCATGTAGACTAACGGGCCAGGCATGCTCACCGTTGGTGGCGCATCAGGAGAAGAAACCTGCAGATCTGCGCTTTTTACTGCAGGTCTTTGAAGTTTCCCACCAGCGACACAGCAACCAGTTCCAAAGCTTCCTGCTGGGTCGAGTCGTCCGTTGCCCCTTCCAGCTGTAATGCCCGGGGTTTAAACGATGGCTTGCTCGCCCGTGGGGGTCCTCCAGTCAGGGGAGTCAAAGTCTTGGGTGTCTTGGGTCCTCCTCGAGGACAAGTCGAGGTGAAATGCCCACTCTCACCACATTTCATGCACAGCCCTTGTTTGAAACGGGAATCTCAATTCTTGTAAGACTGTCTTAAACTTTGACTTCTGGGCAGGTTTGGTGGCTGTATGGGGTGTGGGGGTCCCCAGTTTGATCAGGGTGAATCGTTCTTCCACGTCCGCCGCCGCTCGCATCCATGCCGCCAGGGATCCAGGTCGATCATTGCGGAGGATGGTTTCATAAATCTCTGAATTCAACCCCTCCCGGTACTTCTCAATGAAAAGGTCTTGCGACCAGCCCTGCACCTTAGCAGCTATTCTACAGAATTGGGCAGTATACTCCCTCACAGAGGATTGACCCTGAACCAGTTTGCATAGTTGGTTCCGAGCCTTCTCCTCACCCAAGGGATCTTCGTAGTCCTGCCTGAGGGCCCACATAAAATTATTCACAGTTCGTAATTCGGGACCGAGAGGGTTGTGCAGACTTACGTACTAGTTGCTGGCTGTGTCTCTCAGTTTTGATCCGATGTACCCCACTCTTTCACGCTCAGAAGGGTAGAGATGACCCCAAGAGTCCAGGAACCTCTCTATCTCGATCAGGAAAAACTGGAGCTTTTCGGGGTTGCTGTCAAACGTAGCCGTTAATGGGTCGTTGGGGGGCTGGCGGAGCATTTGATTCATGGGTCGGGGCAATGCCGGTCCAGGCACCCCAGGGGGGGAACACCAGCCGGCATGGGCAACACAGGAACTGCCCCCCCACAGGAACTGCCCCCCCGGCTCCCCCAGCACCCTGCACTGGTGCTGCTCCTGCTCCCGCTGCACCCATCAACGCCTGCTGCATCTCTAGCACAGCTTCTCTCAGCTCCACTGCTAACCAGTCATGCATCTCACCGAACCGGTGATCCATTTGTTGCCAGACATTGTCTGGACCCTGTTCCGGGCCCCGAGGCAGGAGTCGCTCCTCTTCTAGGAGGCTCAACCACCAATGATCTGGCCGACGAGGTAGGAAATGATCCTCGTCCTGAAGGCTTAGGCGCCCAATCTCTGAATGGTCCTCACTGAACCGTACTCGGGCCCCTCTCCGGTCATGGATCCACGACTCAGATGTGCCAGTCCCAAAAGCCGACCACGAGTACCGCGGCAAGGGTGGCCAACCCCCACCTGCCCCACCTGTCCGTGGAAGGGCAAATATTTCCTGACCAGTCGTCCCCGGCACGCATGGCTCACACGGTACGCTGGGTGGAGACGGGGAGAGTCCCATCATCTGACATGGTCAGGTATGGAAGTCCCGTCGATGGGATCACTGACAATCTGCGAGGCTTCTGAGCAGACCAAATAAGCCAGGCCTTGATGGAAGCAAAAAGTCCTTTTATTTCTTAATGATTGTTCAGGAACACGTCGTTTGTCAGTGATACCAGACTATAGGCAGCAGGGATTCATATACAGTATTCAAAAGGTAAAGGCAGGTGAATCACCAATCAGAGCAAAATAAAATAAGCGTGAAATTCCTAACCGTTTGGTTCTCACAGTAAAAAGGCGCGTAAGCACTACATCCCCCCCCCCCCCCACGGCCACTTTGTGAACTCTGCTTGCATTTCACACGCCAGGCACTTGGCCTAAATAAGTTTCAGAAGCCTTCAAGGTTACCAAGTGAGATTAGCTGTCCCGAGAAGCTGGGATGAAAGGGAGTGAAGTAGGAGACATCGGGGGAGGGAAACAGAGGGTTGCATGACGTAGGAACATGTAGCAAGCCAACCTCCCGACTAAGGAAAGAAACTAACGTAAACTTATGACAGAGAATCTGACACGAGCTTGGCACCACCGTCTCTCTAACCGTCTTAGTTCTCGCTTCATCTGCCATAACTCCTGGGAGTACCAGGGTGCCAGCCTGCTGCGAGGACGAAGAGGGCGCCTGGGAGCGATCTCATAGATGGCTGCGGCTAGCCGGTTATGCCAGTCATCAACCAGCTCATCCAATGAGCCGCCAGGAGGCATCGGTTCCCGCAGCGCCATTTGGAACCGCATAGGGTCCATTTGACTCCGCGGGCGAGCCAAAATAGGCTCCCTGCATAGGGGCCGGGGGGGGGGGGGAAATTCAGACAGGCCCCCAGGGCATAGTGGTCCGACCATGGCACGGCCAAAACCGTAATTTGATCCATAGTAACCCCCGCGGCAAAGATTAAATCGAGCATGTGCGGCACGGTGTGTGGGGGCCGAGATGTACTGAGAGAGTCCCAGTGCCGCCATGGATGACACCAGGTCCGCCCCCTGGCTGGAGGCTGCATCATCGGCATGGATGTTGAAGTCTCCCAAAACCACAAGGTTAGGGTGATCCAACGCCCAGCCTGATACAGCCTCCACCAAGGACGGCAGGCTGCTGGCTGGTGCATTAGGCGATAGGTACACCAGCCACACAGCCAAACTCTCCTCAGCCTCCCACACCAAACCAACGCACTCTATGTGGAGGCAAAATTCGCTGAGGTTCAGGCATTGTGCAAGACTGATTCAGACATTTTGGGAGACTTGGGCAATAATCAGCGAGGTGCAGGTGAGCAGGAATCTGAAGTCTCACTGAAGTCTCATTTTCTATTGTGGGGCAGTCTGAATGGGCAGGTGGAGCCACTCTCTCGCCCCTTCTCAAAAAAGCATAACAGACTAAAAGCAAGATATGTGGTTCACTGGTGGCGGAGCAGATAGCAGAGACCATCCAGGGCCTCGACACTCCAGGGCATGCAGTTCTGCCAATTGGGCAGACCAGGATGGAGGGAGAGTATGGGCTTCCAATAGAGTGTTCATTGTAGACTGCATATCCTGTGTGTACCTTTATCTTGAAGATTAGGGAGGAGTTGTTGCTGGAAGAGGTGCTTAGCTTCTTTTAGGACTGAAACAGCTCCTGCAGTTAGCTCCTAGTGGGGGAGAAGCCTGATACAGATACTTAACTGTGAGTTAAATGTTTATTCCTTCCCACCTACATAGGGTCCCTGAGGCAGTGAACATTAAAATATTAAAATATTTCAACATTAAAACAGCATTTGTAATATAAGTGCATATAAAGTTTTTTAACAATTCAATAAAACATATCAATTCACATAACGATACAACTAGGAAGGAGGGTCAATAACAGTTAGTGGGGGAATGCCAAACCAAACCAAAAAGTCTTCCCCCACTGCTGGAAAATAATGATAGGAGACAGACAGGTCCCTTCCACCTCTATGATTCTGTGAAATATTCTTGAGGAGGCACTTTTAAAATGTTGGTATCGTGACCAAGAAGGCCCTTACTCAGATAGCCACAAGTCTATCCTCATTTGGCAGGGGCACCTGAAACAAGGCCTCCAAAGATGACTCGAGTGGATGGGTTGGCTAATATGGGAGAAGGCGATCCCAGAAGCAAATTGTGATCCAGTGTAAACGAAACAAAACTGAAATGATTTGGTCCATACAACCCACTCCAGACAACATTCTGGCTGCAGCATTCTGTACCAACTAAAGATTCAGCACAGTCTTCAAGGGCAGCCACGAGTAGCCTGCATTGCAGTTTTTTAATCTAGATGTTACCAGGGCATGCACTACAGTGGCAAGATCTTTCCCACCCAGGAAGTGCCACAGCTTGCTCACCAGCCAAAGCTGGTGAAAGGCATCCCTGGCCACCATTGTTACCTGTTGATCTATCAGGAGGCCTGGGTCCATCAACAACCTCAAGCTATTAGCCCACTCCTTTAGCAGGAGTGCAAACTCATCCAGAACAGGAGATATCCCAATTCCTACATCAAACCTTTCCCCACCACTAACACCTCCATTTTGTCAGGATGAAATCTCAGGTTGTTAGCCATCATCTACCCCAAAACTGCCTCCAGGCACCTGGTCATGGTTTCCACAGCCTCCATGAAATCCAAAAGAAATCCAAAGCCATCAAGAGGTCAAAGAGAATTAGCAGGGTTCTGCTTACCCTGTTTGTGTCCTAGTGCAGGTCTTCCATCATGGCAACCAAGTCTGTTTTAGTCTGATGACCAGACCTGAAACTAGGTTGGAATGGATCAAAACAATCTGCTTTATTCAGGAATCTCTTGAAGTTGCCCACCATCACTTGTTCTGTCACCTTGCTTGAGAATGTACATTTGAGACTGGAAAGCAGTTGTTCAACTCTACCAGGTCTAGAGCAGGTTTCTTTAGGAGTGGATGCACCACTGCAATTCAAGGCAAAGGTGACCACCCCATCTCTGAGGGAGGCATTTACTGTCTGCCGAAACCAGTCTCCTCCCCCCCCCCCCCGCAGATTTAAACAGCCAGGAGGGGCAAGGGTCATATAAACAGCTGATAGGTCTCCAAGAATCCAGTCCACATCTTCAGACTTGAAAAACAATGATACCCCATAGAACTGGATAAATTGGTATCCTCACCATCCAATCTGGTCACTGCTAATGTAGAGTCAAAGTCAAGCAGATGCAAGAAATTTTTATCCACAAAGTATTTAGAGAGATGATTGCAGTGAGCTTCAGAGTAGTCCACCTCTTGTAGACTGGAATCCAGTAAGCCTCTGATCACTTGGAAGGGTTCCGCAGGTCTACACAGTGCAGATGCAATGGTTGCAAAGAAATATTGTCTCTTTGCCATCACCACCACCACTACGGAAATAAATGAGTTCTAGCCCCTGCCTTGTCAGATTGTCTTGAGTCCTCCATTGTTGCCTTAGCTATTGTCAGTTAACTGCCATGATTTCATTCCCCTAACTGTATGACTGCTACAAGATGTATTGACATAATCTCTGAAAAGGTCACAGGCTCACATATGCTTTCCCCCCGCAGTTTGGTGACAGGTCCCGCCCGGGAGTTCGCAATGGGGCCATGACCCCCTCCTCTGGAATGCGTGCTCTGCTCGCTTGCCTGCTTGCTTGCTTGCCTCGCTTGCGCATGCCCTGACTCAATTACTTGCTTCCCTGGTGTTATCTCTTGTGTCCTGTCCTTGAACAGGAGTGCCTCCTATCCTGTGTGAGCCAAACTCACTGGTGTTATGTATTCCTTTTCTTCATGTCTTGGGAACTCGGCTTTTAGAAATGTTCAACATCATTATTTTCTGAGAACTTCTTTTCCCGCGTTTTCTATGGGAACTTCAGGCCAGTATATTTGGGCGCCTAAAATCCTGTCTAGTGATTAGTAGACTTCTCTTAAGCCATATTTCATATCCAGTATAACAATACATGTAATCCCTAAGCACAGCATTACTAACAGGAAAAGTGTTTGACTACAATGATCTTTTCTGCAAATAAAGGACTTACTGCTTAAGGAGACCTGTTGTGGACTACATCTATTGGGACATTCTCACAGCTATCTCCCTTGTCTTTTCATTTTCCACATAAATACCCTCTTTGTAATTCTTCCCTTATCTTCAGAGCAGCTGCTTGGGGCAGCTAATGTGCTTTTTAAAATCAAGGAAGGTCCTAATCAAGTCTTGATCTTCGACGTGGTCGCTGTGCTTCACACTATGGGTTTACTGCGCCTGTGTGGAAATCCATCAGTGTAGTAGAAAGCTTCTAACGGATTTTCACGCCCAGCATCCTCCAGACATGCACGGAGGCTCCCGTGCGCATGCCCAGAGCAGCTGGGCGCAGACATCCCGCCAGTTCTCTTCTGACCACTGCGCAAGTAACAGCCTGTTACTTTTGCTCATTGGTTACTGTTGAGGAAAGCTTCGCCTCGTCTCTGGACTCCTTCGTTTTCCTTCTACAGCCTTATTCCTTATTTTCTTTTTAAAAAAGAAAGAAAAGAAAGAAGAACTACTCCTTTTGTTTAGTTTTCCGGGTCCTCAGGGCCGTTTGTTCCTCCCCCCCTATAATTTTCAAGCCATTGCTGTATGGCTAGCAGGTGGGGCTGCTTTAAGTGGTGCTCCTCTTGTGGCAGCAAATTAGCCGCTCCTGATGGCCACTCACTTTGCCTCTTCTGCCTGGGGGAAGGACACCGACCTGATTTGTGCGTTCATTGCGCAAAATTTTCTAATCAAACGTGGAAGAACAGGGCAGCCCGTCTCCTCCATGGATCTTCCGTGGCCATCGACATCGACGGTCAACACCGCCCACTCCATGTCGAAAGTGGCCTCCGATATAGTGAGGACTTCGGTGAAGCACCCCCCGTTAACTCAATCGGCCGCTTCTACACCGATCAAAAAGAAAAAGAGGGATAAGACAGAGAAACAGCACAAGACGAAAGACGTTTCTACTGCCAAACCTCCGCTGAAGCCCTCGGCAACCGCAGCTGCTCCAGCCCCGCCACCCGTGGCTTCCACCACGCCCCAGACCCTTGGGTCTTCGACTCCAATCCCTTTGACCTCGGCAGAACCTTCCCATCATCCACCTTCTGGACTCCCCCATCCGAGTGGTGGACGCCCGCCCTTCGGAGGCGATCCTGGAGACACAGGAATTCCCAGATGTCAACCAGGGACATACACCTATCTCCTCTCCTCTTCAACATCGACCCCAATTGAAGTCTCCACTGTCTGACTGCTCTGTTTCACCGCTTGACACCGGGCCTTTTAGACACAGGTGTGAGAGGTTCACTGATGTCGATCCTCCTTCGTATTATTCCTCGTTGGAGAGAGATCGGCATTGGGACTGCTGGGAGAGAGCACCTCATCGTTGATCCCTCCCAACGTCGGTCACCAACCCGCTCTCAGTGGGGTTACCCGTCGCACATGATGCCGTGGGTTACCGGCATCGATATCACCATGGGGCTTACTCCTCCATGCCCTGGTCCTCTCCCGCAGCACATGCAGACTGGGACTGCTGCCGGCCGCACCGCCTGAGGTCTCCATTGGCCTCTCGTCCTCCGTCTGCTTCGCTGGCCCGACTTCCGGACCAGGTTCCTCCCGAACAGGGGGAGCGCTCTTCACCTGCACGCTCGATCCCAATCACGTCTCAGGCTCCGATATCGATGAACCCTTCCCATCACGATGGTCAGCGCTTTGTTTCGCCTAAGCCTCCGGCTTCGACACCCCTGCCACCTGTTCCCAGGCAGATTCCTCAGCCATCCTCCAAGAGGCTGAAGAAGGCATCTTGTTCTTCTTTGCGTAGGTGTGACAGTGGCTGCTGGGCAATTTTCAGGGCTGCTTTGGAAAGTTCTCTCTCAACCTCCTTCTCCTTCTTCAGAGTCTTCCGATAGGGATTCAGAGGACGACCGTTCCGATGTGCTGGACCGCCCAAACGAGCTGTCCCCCAACCCTGAAGTCGCAGACAACCTCCCTGTTTCACCATCCAAGGACCTTTCTTCATACGGTGATCTCATAAAGCGTATGGCTCTCTCCCTTAGTCTTTCTGTTGTCCAGCCCAAACCGGTAGTTATCAACGCTGTCTTTAATGTCATCCAACTTGACGTTTCGACCTCTATAGCACTCCCAATGTCGACAGTCCTTCTTCGAGCAGCAAAGGCAACCTGGGACAAGCCATCTACCACAGCAATTTCTTCTAGAAGGCTTGACCACATGTACAGGGTTCAGGATGCAGGAGCAGAATTCCTTCTCAATCACCCCCACCCTACTTCCACGGTGGTCACCTCCTCCTCTAAGTCGAAGCGATCTCACGCTACACCATCTGACAAGGAGGGAAAAAAGCTCGATGCTTTTGGTAGAAGATTCTATTCCGCAGGGGCATTAGGCCTTAAGACATCTAACTACCTGGCTTGCATGAGCAGGTACCAGTATGCTTTATGGGAACAGCTGTCACCACTCTTGGCCTCCCTACCTGATGAACATCGTCAAGCTGCTCACAAGATCCAGAAAGAAGGTCTGGTTCTTGCAAAGCAACAAATAAACTCTTCCAAACCCTCTTTGGACACCTTCGCCAAGACAATGTCCTCTGCCATTGCCCTTCGCCGCCACTCCTGGCTACGCTCCACTACTCTCCAACTGGACACCAGAGCGTATGTGGAAGATCTCCCATTTGACAGCCTTGGTCTCTCTCACGCCACCACTGACTCTGTCCTACAGGAGATGGACAAGAGCATCAAGGCC
This sequence comes from Lepidodactylus listeri, assembly GCA_029233225.1. Classification (NCBI taxonomy): domain Eukaryota; kingdom Metazoa; phylum Chordata; class Lepidosauria; order Squamata; family Gekkonidae; genus Lepidodactylus; species Lepidodactylus listeri. Next base: position 1,789,089 of record JARCFY010000011.1, read on the forward strand.
TCCTGTACCTTAGGAGTTTCGTCCACTCCCAGGCAATACAAACCGTGCACCTGGTCACGCCAATGGTCCTAGAGGTCATCCAGCTGCAGCTCTCCAGACCGCCCCTGGAGGCCACGAACATCTCCATCCTCACAACGCGGACCGTATGCTCAGAAGCAAAAATTCACTCAGCAGCAAACCTCTGCTCATGCCAAGGCATCCCAACAGCCTAAGCAGGGCCTTTGACTTACAACCAGAGCCCACCACCACCCGTCTTGGTCCCTTTCTCCCCGCATGGAACCGCGTCACCATGGACTCCTGGGTGCTTGCCATCATCGCCCATGGGTACCTGATCGAATTTATTCAGCCCCCTCCTTTTTCTCGGTTTATCCACACACCACCTTCGGACACCCTTCTCCAGGAAGTATCTGCCCTCCGTTCCAAGGAGGCCATTGAACTTGTGCCTGCTCAACAACAATGGACGGGTTTTTATTCCTGCTACTTTGCGGTCCCCAAGAGGGACGGAGGCACCAGACTAATCCTGGACCTGAGGGAGCTGAATCAGTTCGTCGTTTACCATTGATTCCACATGGTCACCCTCTCCTCCATCCTTCCCCTCATCCTCAGACATGCCTGGCTAGCCATTATCGATCTGCAGGATGCCTATTTTCACCTCACCATTTCTCCTTCCCATTGGAAGTACCTCCGCTTCACAGTTGGTCAAGATGGTTTTCAATATAAGGCCCTTCCATTTGGCCTATCTACGGCCCCAAGGGTCTTCACCAAGACGGTGGTGGTGGTAGCGGCATTCATTTGTCTCAAGGGAGTCGTGGTGTTCCCTTATAGACAACTGGCTTCTCGTGGCAAACTCTCGAGATGCTCTACTGGACAATATAGGTCTTACCTGCACTCTACTAAACAGCTTCGGTCTCAAAATCAATCGGGACAAATCACATCTGGCACCCACCCAGCAAGTCCAATACATAGGGGCACGTCTCAACTCCACCCTTCTGCGAGCCTTTCTCCCAGACGATAGGGCGGCCCCCATCATTGCCCTGGCTCGACAGATCCGCTCCCAGCTAGCCTCTACTGCCTTCAGCATACAACAACTCTTAGGACGCATGGCAGCCACCACAACGGTCTTGAGATTCGTGAAACTAAAGATGCGCCCACTGGTTTGTTCACACATTCCATCCGCAATCTCAAGCATAGACCTCCCTCCTCTCCCCACTAGCAGATGTGAGGGACTCCCTATTGTGGTGGACCCTAGAGTCTAGTCTGTTTCAGGGAGCTTCATTCCACCTCCCCTTACCCCAACTCACCCCCACTATGGATGCATCGAACTGGGGATGGGGAGCGCATCTTCTAGGTTACAGCACTGGTGGGAAGTGGGACCCCCACCTTCTCTCACACCACATCAACTACCTAGAGCTGCTAGCTATCTTCCACGCCCTCTGTGCCTTCTTACCTCTGACGCAGGGATGTTGCGTGGCAGTTCTCTCCGACAACTCAACCGCCATGGCCTACATCAACAAACAGGGCAGCACCAAGTCTCGCCACCTATGTCGCCTAACTGTTCAAATCTGGAACTGGTGCGTGGACAGCAACATTTTTCTATAGGCCACTCATATCCCAGGGACTTCCAAATCCCGAGTAGATCTCCTCAGCAGGGGAGCCCTCCAAAAACACAATTGGGGACTCGCTGGAAATATATACATCCAGTTTTTCTACCCTGGGGTTTCCCAATGCTGGACATTTTTGCCAACAGGACCAACAAAAAGTGTCTGGCCTTCTGCTCCCAGGGGGGCCTTGATCCTCTCTCCCTGGGCGACGGCCTTCTATACCCATGGATGAACGGACTACTTTACCTGTTCCCTCCTCTACTGCTTATGACGTGGGTGGTTTACAAAATTCTCAGGGATGCAGCAGATTGCATACTCATAGCTCCTTGGTGGCCCCGTGAATCTTGGTTTCCAGTCCTCCTATCTCTGGCGAATGGGAGATATCTGCACCTACCACCACGACCAGATCTCCTGGAGATCTCTGGCACCCCTCTCTGGCACCATGACGTTCCGCACCTCAAGCTTATGGCGTGGAGAATTACTCCTTCACATTCTCTGATAGAGTGACCAACATCCTACTCAATTCGCGCAAAGCCTCCACACGTAGGTCCTACAGTTACAAATGGGCCCGCTTCTGTTCCACCCTTCCACAGGACTGTTCCACACCAACTTCCACTGGACTGTCCCAAATTTTCGAATTTCTTCTCTCACTAGCAAACGGAGGCCTTTCTCACTCCTCACTCAGGGTCTATCTCTCCGCCATCTCTGCATTCCATTCTAATATTGATGGCTTCACTGTGTTCGCTCACCCGCTCTCCAAGAAATTCTTCAATGGCCTATTACATCTCTATCCACCTGTCAGGACCCCTGCTACACCCTGGCACTTGCCCCTAGTTATCAGAGCCCTTACCAGGAAGCCCTTTGAACCTCTGGCGAGGTGCGATCTGCAGCTCCTGACCTGGAAGACTGCCTTCCTAGTTGCCGTGATCTCCACCAGACGGGTGGGTGAAATCCTTGCTTTCTACCATGACCCACCTTTTCTTTCATTCTTGCCCGATGCAGTGAGGCTTGTCCCTGGTATATCCTTTCTACCCAAGGTGGTTTCTGAATTTTACCTTCATTCCGAAGTACTCCTGGATTTTCCCCCTAATTATTCCTTGGAATCAGAGCATCTTCTACACTCTCTGGACTTGTTATCTTACTTGTCATGGACTAGGGCGAGTGGACGAAGCCCTAAGCTTTTTGTTTCCTATGCACCTCGCCATCCGGGTTCACCCATCAAGACCCAAAGGTTCTCTAAATGGATTGTGCAACTTATACGACTTGCGTATGACTTGGCCCACATTCAGATCCCGGGCCTTCTGAGAGCTCATTCAACTAGAGCCATAGTCATGCCCACGGCTTTTCTCAAGGGAGCATCGCTCTACGACATTTGCAAGGCAGCTACTTGGGTAACGCCTAACACATTCATACGGCACTATGCTTTAGACGTCAGAGCTACCAGATGTGCGAGCATGGGTCAGCTTATCCTGTCTACCGCTTCTCAGTGACAGTGTGCCAGCACCCTCCTCCAGGTGGGTCATTGCTCATTACTCTCCCATAGTGTGAAGCACAGAGACCACATCAAAGATAAACAGGTTGCTTACCTGTAACTGATGATCTTTGAGTGGTCATCTGTGCATTCACACAGCCCGCCCATCCTTCCCCTCTGCTGCCAGGCTTGATTCTTTTCTCTCTGGTCTGGTTCGCAGCGGTCAGAAGGAATTGGCAGGATGTCCACGCCCAGCTGCCCTGGGCATGCACGCGGGAGCCTCCGTGCATGCCCAGAGGATGCTGGGCTCAAAAATTTGTTAGAAGCTTTCTACTACACTGATGGATTTCTGCACAGGCACAGTAAACCCATAGTGTGAATGCACAGATGACCACTCGAAGGTCATCAGTTACAGGAAAGTAACCTGTTTTTAGTTTGGTTGATGAACATCTGCACTGTCAGTGGAGCAAGGAGCAAACTCCACTTCTTCTATAGGCAGGCATGAGATTGTCTCTTCTGTGAGATATCTCTTAATTTTTCTTCCTGGCCCACATCTTGTCAACCTACAGGGCTTCCAGCTTGAGGTCATTAACGTCTGGTGGGCTTGGTCACAAGATGCCCTCTGGCAATCTCTTGGAGCAGGACAACCTGGAATCCCCCCTCCCCCCTCAATACAAATAGGGCTTTGTCCTTGGAACCTCAGTCACCACAGCATTGGAGGGTCTCCTAACCCTGAGAGTGAAATGGGACAGAGATGATAGGACTCTGTGTGTGTGTGTGTGCGTGTGTGTGTGAGTGAGTGAGGGAGAGAGAGAGAGAGAAGTGCTGTCAAGTCACTTCCTACTTATGGTGACTGGGTATAGAATCATGGAAATCTTGCGTCTGCTTCTGTTCTATAAATGAAAATGTTTCATCCTTGACAGTTACTGAAGGCCTTGAAGCAGAAGCTGCATGAGAAAGAGGAAGTCATGCTAGGAAGAATGCAGGTGATAGTCATGCTGCAGCAAGAACTGGATGGCAAGGACCAGCAACTTAAAGTAAGGAACAGGGTACAAGGAACAATTGCTTTCAGCTAAATTATTACTGTTCTTATTGTTCTTATTACTATTCTTATTTTACAGAATATGTATGTGTTGGGAATCCCCAAATCCAGGAGTATCCAAGGAGGGGGAGGTAGAGTATTTGTCCATCTTGCACTCCCCTCCTTATGTCAGTACAGGATACAGTACAGTACAGGACCTAAACTTTGTGTATGGTCAGGATGTCAACTTATATAATAAAAATATGTCGATTGCACATTAATTTATAACATAAATGGGACCGTGTTCAAGACATACGTTCAAGGGTTGTTGTCTCCCCCCCCCCCCTTTATTTTGAGTCCTGGGTAGAATGCACATGGCTGCTGAATCTGATTCCACGTGCACTATATATGTAGCATATTGGATTAATTCTTTGAAGATGACCATCACCTTCTAAACCATAAAATGAAGTAACATTGTATGAAGCCCCTCATTTTAAGGACAAACAACTGATTAATCAGAGCCAGATCTTTGATGGGGATTAGTAAACATAGGATGAATTCAGTGGAATAACATTGGGTGAATCATCAACAGCACATTTTAAAATGTGTGTGTTAAGTGCTATCAAGTCACTTCTGACTTATGGCAATACTATGAATTAATGCCCACGAAAACATCATACCATTAACAGCCATACTCAGGTTTTGTAAACTGAGGACTGTAGCTTCCTTAATTGAATCAATTCACCTCATACTGTGTCTTTCTCTTTTCCTGCTGCCTTCAACTTTTCTCAGCATTATTTTTTTTCCAGTGAGTCTTGTCTTTTTATAATGTGACCAAAGTATGAGTCATTTTAGCTTCTAGGGGAAGGTCAAGTTTGGTTTGATCTAGGACTACCAGTCGGGGAAAATGGAGATTTGACGCACCCTGTAAATGCTCAGGGTGGACGGCGGTTCTTTCTGACAACTGCAACCCTCCCCAGGCAGGGGAGTGTCCAGCAAGCAACAAGACCCAAGAGAGAGTTGAGATTGGTGAGCGATAAATCTCGGAGGAGATTTGTTGCCACTTTGATCTCCTCCCTGTCAGAATCTGGTATCAGAATCTGACAATAGTATGGTTGTCTTGCTGTTAGACTGTCTTGCTGTTACTTTCTGTTTCTTTGTGCCACACTGTAACCAACTGTTTTATTGCTTGCCTTGAAGTAGGAATAGCTGCCCTGCTTAATGTTACTTCCTTCCCAGGAGGAGGGGCTGCCACCCTCTTGGTCATCACCTAAAGAACTGAAGCTATCTCATCCTGTCCACCCCCTCTCCCCTTTCAAGCTTGAAGTATTTTATCAAAGTTGTTTCAACCTTGCCGACTGTTTAATTGTTGCTGACCAAATGTTTAGCCTAGAGTTCGCACATCTGGGTCACTCATGGCAAGAAGGGAATTTTTATAACTTTCTCACCTGTTGGCGAGAATCAACGGTTTCCATTCTTTCCCGCTTTTCTGTATTCATCCTGATTGGTTCCTTATATTTATGCACCTCTGCCTGAAGGTATATTAACCCATGTTATTTCTTTTCCTGTATCTCTAACAAACAACGAGTACCTGTTCCAGTATTAGAAATAAAGAGCTTTGCTTAAACCCAAAGGTCTGATCTATTGCTGTTAGCTCAGAAGTCTCACACTCCCCAGTACGGGTTCTGCAAGCAACTCTAGAGAGCTGAACCGGGCTGATTTATTCAGCATAAAACCTCCACTCCCCCGAGTTCTTGACTAAAAGAAGATAAACTCTAATTTATGAAGCTTCACCCATACCCGAAAAACATCTAAAGGTAACGAAAAAACTTTTTGCTTACCGGCACCATGTCTTTGAGAGCAAAGAAAACAGAGAGATAAGCAAAAAATCAGTTGAAGAATATACTGCGACTTTTTCCTGTTTTAAAAGAATTGGATTTCAGCTAACAACTGCCAGAAAAGTGTTTTGTTTACCATTCCTGCGGTCGCGGAGGAGAGGGCTGGAGGGATTGGAGGCATCGCGAGACCTGCATGGGCGTGAGAAAAAATGAAGACAAGAGGAAGTGACGTCTGGCTGAGAGCAGAAAAGAAGAACTGAAGAGGAAGGGATCTGGGAGGACTGCAACTAGCAAGAGCACTTCCGGGTGAAAGAGAACCAGGAAGCAAGACCTGTGACCAGTACCATAGAGAAAAGATGTCCGCCAATTTGGGGAGGACTAAAACTTTAAAATTAAATGTCTCGAAAAGTAAACACATTAGAACGGTGAAAATAACGGCATTTGTCAAAGCTCTTCAAGACTGATTGATAAAGCCCAAAAACATTGAAATCAGAAGATACCAAAAAATCTGCTTTTTTTAAAAGGAAAAAACGGAGTCTGAGCAGAGAAAGCGGGTGGCAACCTGGTCAGCATCCAAGATGGCTCCTAAAAAAGATACTGAACTAATGGCTATGATAGAGGCGATGGACAAAAGGATGATAGAAGCTTTTAGTGATCTTAGCCAGCAAAATCAACAATTGGACAAGAAAATAAATGACTTAGCTGAACAAGTGGATAAGAATTTTGGAGACCTAAAGACTGAAATTCAAAATTTGGCAAAAAAATCGAAAGAGATGGAAAACAAAATGCTTGTGTTGGAAGAAAACATTCAAAAAGTGACAAAAGAGAATTATAGAGTGGAAACAATGATGGTATACAAGGAGATGCAAAAGCACTTAAGATATAGAGGGATAGGCGAAAAGATGGGCGAGAACGTACTCACAAGGATTATTGAAGCCTTGAATGACTATTTGATAGATGAAGAAGAGGACATAAAATCTAATATTGACTTGGTCTATAGAGTTAATTCAGAGTATGCTAGCAGAAAAAATTTGCCAAGAGATGTGGTAGTGCAATTTACCACTAAAAGAGTAAGAGAGTTGATTTACAGAAAATGCTTCAAGGTCCGAAAAAAAATAGCAAATATTGATCAACGGCTGTCTAATAAGTGTTGGAAATGTAAACAAAAAGAAGGTTCTTTCTACCATATGTGGTGGACTTGTGATAAAGCTAAAGTCTTTTGGTGTATGATTCATGCTGAAATGGAATTTTTTTTTAAATGTACCTTTAAAAAGCTGCCTGAAATGTTATTGCTTGGTCTTAAGTTAGAGGATGTAAATGTAACTAAAAGGACATTAATATGGTATATGGAGACTACAGCGAGAATGGTCTACGCTCAGAACTGGAAATGCGAGAAAACTCCAGACATATGGGAATGGTTGAGAAAATTGCTATTTATGGCAGAAATGGACAAATGGACAAGAAAATTTAATAATCAAGACTTAGAAAGGTTTCTAGAAGAATGGAAAGACTTGAAAGAATATCTGTCAGAATCTGCAGATTCAGACAAGGATTTTTGGGGTCTTCTGCTATATATTATAACCTGTTGCTATGTTGCTATGTATTGTGTCCTGTTCCTGTACCCATTTTGTACTCATGTCTATTGCTATCAGTTGCCCCTATGCCCACTATGTAATCATGCCTATTGCCATCTGATTGACCATTGTGAATGTATGCTATGTGACCCCAGGTTTATGGCTTTGACCAGGCCTGGTCTATGTAACTGTTTGCCTGGGAGAATGACAACTTCAAAGCATGGGAACAATGGGCCTCTCACACTCCTGCCTCTGCATTCCATTCATCCCGGCTGGGAAGACAAGGGGAGGACAGGGACTATTTCTTATCAACGTGCGAAAGCCTTGAGGAAAGCATTTGTTATGTGAATATGGTTACATCTGAGGGGTCTGGTTTGGGAAGGGAAATTTACAGCTTCACACCTAGCTTTCTTTCCTGTGGGAAGCAACCGGCCAGAGACCCCTTTGCCCGCGGTTTTTCCCCTTTGGTGATTGGTTACCTATGGGCAATTCAAATTGTACTGAAGGGTATATTAGACCTGCTTCTATTGTATGCGTTATCTCTGACAATAATCCGAGGACCTGTACCAATGTAGAAATTGGAAATAAAGAACTGTGTTTCATCAACAAAGATCTGATCCTTGACTACTTTGAGCAGAAGCCTCACAATATCTAGAACAACACTGGGATATGAAAAATAATATTTTTACATTGTCTAATTATTGATCTTAGATGTTTAAAAGAAGAAACAATTCTTTTTAAGGGAAATATACTGAATGTTTGAAATGACAAGAATGGAAACTAGATTACATATAACAGATATTTAGATAATACTTTTAAATGTTTTAAAAAAATTTATAACCAAATATGTTACCTGTAAGAGTTAATACTTTTAAATCTTTATAATTGCTGTTATATATATAATGGTATAGGTGAAGTGGGAAGTCCTAAAGGTTTTGAATTGTAACTGGAATACATAGTTATATAGAAAATAGGATAGTGATGATAATATTCTGAAAGTAACTATGTAAAATTTTGAACAAGTAGAAAAATAATAAAAAATTGTTTTTTTTAAAAAAAAGTTTGGTTTGATCTAGAACCCACTTATTTGTCTGTTTGGCAGTCCACGGTATCTGTAAAACTCTCTTCCAACACCACATTTAAAATGAATAATCTTTCTTCCTGTCTGCTTCCTTCACTGTCCAACTTCTGTATCTGTGTAGTAATGAGGAATACTGTGGTATGAATTATCTTGAACTTGGTGGCAAGCAACACATTCTTACCCTTACGGATTTTTTCTAGCTCCTTATTGGCTGCTTTTTCCAGTCTCAGTCTCCTTCTGATTTCTTGGTTGCAGTTTCCTTTTTGGTTGATGACAGAGCCAAGAAATAGTAATGATTTACTATGTTTTTTTAATCTTTTTTTTCACGTTTACAATTGAACCTTGTGTTCTCTGTCTCTCCAGTGCAGCAGGGCACAAGGTTCAATTGTTTAATTTAGAAATAACAATGACAAACAGTTTATTTCTTCCTTTGCTTTGTGACATGCATAGAAAATCTTGAACAATTTCAATTTCTGCATTGTCAGCCTTAAAGACATGTAATTCCTCAGAGTCATTACTTTTGTATCCTTGATGTTCAGTTGTAATCCTGCGTTGGCGCTGCCTGCTTTAACCTTCATCAGGAGTCACTTCAAGTCTTCACTATTTTCTGCCAGTAATGTGGTATCATTTGCATATCTCAGACTGTTAATGTTCCTTTCATTCACTTTCATCTAAATCTAATCCAGCTTTCCTTCTGATATGTTCTGCATACAGATTGAAGAGATAAGGAGATAGTATACATCCTTGTTTGAAGTTTTTGCCAAAATGGGAGCCGCTCACTTTCTCCATATTATGAACTAACAGTAACCTCTTTTCCTGCAGCAAACTATTTCCCTGGTATATTACATGGAAACAGTATATTAGTTGTAATGCTGGAAATGACTCCAGTTGTACAGAACAACTTCCTTATTGTGCAGGGCCACAGATGTTTTGGTGACCAACAGAATGATTCCAGTCCATTCTTTACAAAAATGCCAGTTTTCTCTGCATGCACATAGAAGCCTCACACCCATTGCCTTTGGTACAGAGAGGAAATGGTGTTGTCATCTCATCATATTAGGAACTTCAGAACACGTGAGGTGGGGGCCAGCATGCGTGGGGATATCCTGTGCTGGGGGATTCTGGTTATTTGCAAAAGTGATCTTGCTGTAATGGAAGCAGATCTCCCTGTCAGGAAATGATTCCTACTATCTGTTACACAGATTTCTGGTCTGGACACCCACTGAGATGGAAGCTGGTGACATGCGTAAGTGCAGCTCAAGGAAGAGTATTCCTTTGATACTTCCATGGCAAAGCTACTTCATATCTATAGGTTCTGAGACTTAATAGATGTATTCTTTCTCTTTTCCTCCCCTCCTTCCCCCCATATCTGTCTGTGAATACAAGGGAAACAGTTTTCAAGTTAAAAACAAGTTTGTACCTCTATTTATTTGAAATACCATTGTTTTCATCCAGGAAATTAATGAAACCTTGATACATCTTCAGTCAGAGAAAGATAACCTCCAGTCCAAACTGGATGCTGAAAAGCATGTAATGAGAGCCCAGCTGAAAGACATGATGGAGAAACATGAGACAGAAATTAAAAAAGTCAAAGAGAAACATAATGCTGACTTGCAGGCAATCCAAGAGAAGCATGAAACTGAGCTGCAAGGAAAAGACCAAGCCCTGCTTCAGCTTCAGAAACAAGCAGCCAAATTAAGTACCAATGGACAGAGTAATTTGGAACAAACTGTTGATATGGATTCTGTAATTAAACAGAAGCTGGACCAACTAGAAGGTATCCTCTTGAATTAGACTAGCTTTTACAGTTGGTTGTTTAGTACATTCAGTGCACATTTGATCTTGCTTTGAAACAGCTTCTGCAAGTCTAGTGGCATGATTTCTTTTAGAGCTGAGACACACCTTTATGGCCAATTTGCAGAGAACCTGGGGGCCTATAGGTTATTCATCTGGTGGGATGCAGGAGTAATTTGAGCTTAGACATTTGCCCCATGTAAGCCATGTTCATGTGCTCTTAAATAAAGTTTGTTCTAATAACAGGCAGGGAGGGTGTGCAGTCCTCACTCTGGCATCCTACCATGTGGATTACCTGTGGCAGTGGTAGAAAGTGCCATCAAGTCGCAGCCAACGTACGGTGACCCCATAGGGGGTTTTCAAGGCAAGAGATGTTCAGAGGTGGTTTGCCATTGTCTTCCTTTGCGTAACAACCCTGGATTTCCCTGGTGGTATTCCATCCAAATACTAACCGGGGCCAACCCTGCTTAGCTTCCGAGATCTGACAAGATTGGACTAGACTGGACTATCCAAGTCAGGGCAGGGGCAAGTGCAGGGATTAACTGTACCCTGTACTGTGTGTGAGCTGCCTCTTAGTAATTTTTGATGTGTAATATCTGACAGTCCTCAGTAATTTTATTCTTAAAACTCAGCAGACCAGGCTATATTTTATAATTGCAAGTTTATTATTGTGATTATAATTGCTGTTATTTTTAAGCTGAAGTAAAACTTAAATCGGAAGAGGCCAGAAAATCTGAAGCTAAATTCCTCAAGATGAAAGCTTGGTCCAAATCCAGAATCAAGCAGCTTGAAGATGAACTAAAAAACGTATGTAAAACTTTTTTTAAAAAGTGACACTATGCATAAATTTTAATGATGACTGAGGAGAAGATTTAAAAGAACTAAAATGGTGCCAAAGTACCCACTTAAATTTTGAGGTGTAAATAAATGTTTTGGATCCTGCAAGTAGATGGTGTTCATGACTACAGGTCTTTTCCACCTCTCCCTCTCCCCAGCAGCTCACTGTGACCCCATGGAAGCTGATACTGAGGTGGGAAGAGTTTCGTGTTGTAGCAAATTGAGGAATTGTGTGTGTATAAAGTGCCCTCAAACCACAAGACGATTTATGATAACGCTGTAGGAATTTCAAGGCAAGAAGAGATCATTTGCCATTGCCTTTCTCTGCATAGTGACCTTGGAATTCCATGGTGGTCTCCCATCCAAATACTAATGAGGGCCAACCATGCTTAGTTTTCTGATGATTTCTGATGAGATCAGGCTAGCCTGGGCCATTCAGGTTAGGGCAAATCAAGGGATTAATGCAGTATAAATTATTAGATTATTGAAATACTTAAAATAATTGTGTTGCAAACATTGTTCACCATTGTATTTTAGAAACTGCGCTACTCCAGAATGCCTTAATGGTGTCAAACACATTATAAGATGAATGCAGGATTCAGTTTCTTTGTTTGACAGATACCCCAATGAAGTTTTTAAATTTTCCTTTTTGTTGTAGGTTACTTCCAAGAATAATGATGTAACCACTTTACGCAACCAAATTTCAGAATTAGAGAGGGAAAAGGAAGAACTACAATCTACATTACAAGCATTTTCTGAACTTAAAACTCAAAATGGTGAATAATAAAAAAGATTTTCCCTTTTGGATTTTGAGCAGATGGCGTAGCCTAAGAATGTTCTGGGCTTCAATTTTATGGCTTGGATCCCACCGAAAATTATAGCTGATGGAAATATTTCTGCCCGTGTAATGCAGCTTCCTCACCTTTCCCCTGTTCTGCAACCTGAAATGCTTCTCAAAATGTTGCTTCTGGGGGACAGAGGGCCCCTAGGAACAGCACTGGAGGTCTATCACAGGAGGTGGAATTGGCACAAATCACCACCACCCCCATTAGCAGATATGTTCAGAGGGATTAAACCAAATAGTTATTTATTCCTTTGTTTAATAGGAAGCTGCAGACTTCAGTGAGGTAGCATTTGCAGTAACCAAGTTAATATCCGGAAAAGATGAGTGGCAACTCCTAGGCAAGCCAAGAGAAACACAGATGCCTGGAATTAGTGCCAAGGCAGCTCTCTGCTTCCCAAGAATTCACAAAAACTCCAGTTCTCATGAGAGCCCAAGAGCTCTTGGAGGGCCTGTATGGCTTTATTTAAAAAGGACATACTCTACCTGCTACTGTGACAAGCAGGAGGTGGCAGCCTTCCATTTGATGAATATTCCGAAATCTTTGTCTCATCTGTGTGAGCCATCAGTGTTGTGAAATCCCCAGCATCCCAAACGTTGAAAATAATAGGGCACATACTGATACCATGGGATTATGCTGGTGAGGTCTTACTTGTTTTACAGTGCATCTCCCTTATTTCAAGTCCAGATTGATTCTGGTCTGTGTAACTGTTTGAGTTGAGTACTCTTGATTTAGGCTTAGAGATAGTGAGTAGCCTAAGGCCACCTAGTCTAAGTCCAGCACACTAGCCTTTGTACCACATGTGAGCTAGATGCGGAAAAGCTTAATCTGACATCCATTATGAATCCTCTTGGTGGACCTTGTGTTAAGAAAAGGAGCTCACATCATGCCTGTGCTCAAAATCAATATGTATCAGGCTCAGTGTGCATACCAGATTACAGTCACTTCTATTGTTGTTGTTGTTTCCCTTCAAAGTAAAATTACACAGAAGATGAGTCTTGTAGCATTAAATGCTGAGTATGTAGTATGGAACAGAAGTTTGGGAGGGTAGAACAATTTCTGGCATCTGCTGCATGAAGCATACAGCTATATCACAGCTTCCAAAGTCAGTTTCAGTTCACATAACATTTCAGTATTTTTAACTGCAGTCATTTTACCACCATTTAACTGCAAATAAATATGTTTAAAAGTTCCAGTCTGGTCTGTAAAGATACTTAAAGACTGCTGTCCACAGAATTATGAGGAAGAGGTTCATGTGTAAGACTCGGCTATTTTTAGGCAGGAACGCACAGAAACGGAGTTCCGGCTGGCTCCTGAGTTGGCCACGCCTACAACCAAAACTTCTGGCATGCGTGGCTACAGAGCATGCTGCCCTCCCCATGTTACATACAAGAGGGAAAGGCGGCATGTTAAAATGCCCTTTTTCCCTCTGGAGAGCCCGTTGGGATTTCCTTGTCAATTTCACTCCTGCCAGTCAGTTGAGAGTGAAATTGACACTTCAGCAGCGCCTTTCCCCAGAGGTCTGATGGAGGGGGTGGGTAGGAGACTAGAAAGGCGATGCTTTCAGATCCCAGGCACTTCAGCAGCACCTTTCCCTGGCCATCTGGTTTGGAGGGGGGGTAGACTAGAAAGGCAATGCTGAAGTGGGGCGGAGAAGCTGGGGGGGGGGGAGAGGCAAGCTTCCATGCCTGCCCTGTGCTTTCCCAGCCCCCACCTAATATGCGAACGAGCAGTGCTGTCAGTGGCCTATTATGCTAATGTATTCCTGCTGGGCTTTTTCTACAAAAAAAGCCCTGGTAAGATTTAAGTTTAGACTCCCTCAGGTTTATAAAATAACTTACAAGTTGCTGATTACTCAGCAAAAGGTGTCCAGCTTTCACATACACAGGTTTCATGGCATCAGGGGAAACAACTAGTAATGTAAGAATCATACTGAGAGGATTTGCTGTGACGCAGATAAATCCATATGGATATATTTTTTAAAATGTAATAGTTGTTAATATCCTATTGTTGGAATTGCTAGTCTGGTGGGCATTAAATGTATCTGTGACCACAGTTTGAACTTAATTTTTTCTGTATGACTGTATTCTGGTAAACTATTGATGCTAGCAATTAATACAGCTAATTGCTTTTATAGAAGAATTGCTGACTAAGCTGGAAGTTTATGAAGAACAGCAGCGAAAATTGCAAGCTGACCTTGAACAAGTTACAAAGAGGGCTGCTTCACAGGTCTGCTGCTGTTTCAATTAACAGAATTTTCAGTAGTAGAAATTGTTACGTCTAATGGTGTGCAGACTGGGAAGTATTTAAAATGTGCTGTGCTGAAAATAGTTATGATAGCTCTACTGGTATCTGTATTGTCTTCAGAGGCTACTACAGTTATTCTGAGTTTCTGTTTGTTGGATTTAGAGCTGTTCACCTTGTATGTCAGAAGAAAATCCATTTTAAACAATTCCATTCCTGTTGACTTAAGAATTCTCTGGATCTTATGTTCTAGTATCTTGTGCATTCCCTTACTTATTTCCTACTCTTCCTGCTTTTAAAGCAAGTAGGCAGCTATCATATCACAAATGGATGAGGCAAGTGGATTGCAAGTGGAGGCTTTAAAACAATCTGTGATGGTTATGTGGAACTGACAGAGCTGTAGTCATCCACCACAATATTACCATCAGTAGTAGACTTGAAGCAATTCAGCGCTGCTATTTTTCATGTATTTATGGTCGACTAAATGTATAGGCACAATGTAAATGTATAATTACTGTTTTCCAGTTCTGGAATGTGATATTTAGCTAGTTTCACTAATCGGATGTGTTCAAGAAAGCTTTTGTCAGATTATTTGGCGTGTAAAAACCTCTGTTGAACTGATTGTATTAATTCCATGTCTCAACTTAACTTTCTGCAGGCTAGTGAATCAGGCAGTGTGGATGAACTACAGAGTCAGATTTTGGAGTGGCAGGAGATTGTTCCTGAGTCTGAGGATGTGCACAATCAAATCAGAGAAGAGAAATCTGCTATAGCTCTCAGAATGGCACAAATTGAAGAGGAAAGAGAAGGTGAGTTAGTACATTTGCAGTGCTACTGCTTCTTTTTGTTAGCTTGGCAAATTTTGGAAATGTGTAAGTTGTATGTGCATCTCCAAAGTTTCATGGAAAATTTACATCTCTCCTCTGTCATGTTTGATACAGCAGGGCATTGCCTGCTTTCTTAATCTTAAAGGTTACCCTGCAGATAAAAATGACACTTGAAGCATTAGTAGTTGGGACAGAACTATTAGTTCTGCTTGCACTGTCATCAAATAGCAGTGACATTTCTTCAGATTTTACTGGAGTTGTGTAAAGAAGGTTCAGGACTACTTCACCTTTCCTTAGGATCTAATGCAGAAGGACCTTGGCAAGCCCTTCTCAGCTCAAACTCATCTTAAGTGCATTGGATAGGATAGCTGTACAATACAGGTACTGCTTGGAAAGCACTGCCTCAAGGACACTACTATCTGCTCCCAGGATTTAATGCTCTGGCATTAGGAATACGTAGGGGAATGTCCTGTGAAATTCCACAGGTGTACTTTAAAAAATACTCAGCTGCTGTTTATTAAATGCTCATGATTAGGATTATTATTTTACATTCTGTTAAAAGCTTTATCATGGTAGCATGTCAAAAAGGCAAGGAACATTAGATTGAAATGTGACTCTGTTTGAAATGCTGGTCTTGTTGTACGTATGGAAACCAAATTAATTGTTTGAAAAACTGCAACATTGGACAAGTGTTGGCAATGGAAAAGGAAAAGTTGCCCAGCAATGGTCAAGTGCATTCTGGAGTTTCCCTTAAAGTTCTTCTGTTAACTAGACAGATTTTAAAAATGAATTAATTCAAATTTATATTTTAAAATATTTGTTAATATTTAACATTGAAATCATTAATGAAAATCTAAACAAAGGCTGCTGTCATCCATAGGGACACTGAAAAACCATAATTTATGAGGAGAAGGTTATAGCCACATTTCTTGACACCCTTGATTCTTCTCTGGTCCTTTACAGTTCTTTCGTGCCCCTTAAAAGGATCTTGGGAGGGCCACTAGAGTCATGGGAAGAGTATGTGTATATACTACTGACTGGTCCTTTGCCTGAATTCAGATGAAAGGCAAAGTTAAGCATTTAAGGACTGAAATGGTCCTTGTTGCCTTTCAGTCTTTATGCATTAATATAGTCATATGTTGAATTTCCTGTGTATCCACTTAGTATTCAATTTGTATTTTTTTCCTTGGGTTAAGCATGAACTTTCTGTTTGTTTTCCCCCCTTCATGGTTAAACCTGATGAGCACTTGATGTCCCTTCCCCCTCCACTCCTAACCTCACTGCGATTTGGTCAGCCACTGAGAACATAGTTTCCCATCAGTTTTGTGCATGCAGGATTCTGCAGCCACAACAGCCTATAAAGTACTGTTGCTGATTTTCCTCTGTAAATCAAGTTGTGTGGGAAATTTCGAACAGTATGTTATAACAGCTGCTTGTGATGCTATGTGGAGTTTATTTTGTTAGAAGCATACATAACAAATGCTGTTTTTAAATTCTGTTTTCTTCCCTTTTGCAGTTCCTGTTCTTTATTTGTATTAACATAATCCTCTTTCTTCATTCTCTTCTATACTAATAGCTGACTCCATATTTATCAGTAACTATATGGTAGAAGGTAAATCATAGTTTCAGTGTTTAAAAAGCAGGTTATTCCCACATTAGTTCTCTGCAAAAGCAAATTTTTACAGAAACTTGATTAAATATTTTTGTCAAATTCATTTTAAGAACAAGTCAAGCTGTCATTTTAGGACTTGGCCCCATAATGGTATTCATTTGTTTGAATCTTTCTTCAGAGTCCACTGATAGGACTTTATACTGGTGTAAGTGATACCATATGTGGCTCTGTTGTTGAATCTAATGCCAAAACCCAGGACACAGTTCTGTGAAAGTTTTCACAGTTTGGGCCCGTTTACTTCAGTGGGAGATTTAAAGCTAGGCAGTCATTGCTTTCAGAGAATTAAAGATGCTTTACAAGAGGGATCACTGCTCAAGGTATATACACTTAATTCACTTAGGTTTACTGCATCTGTTCCCCCCCCCCCCCCCCGTCCCAAACCTACAGCATCTCTTGCTAAGAGCAAAACAGTAGGCCAAAAATGTGTTCCTCCAACAGGGGAAGTTAAAGCTTCTCTTGTCACTTTCTTAAACACTTGTAACTTTTTAAAGCTACTGTGTGTCTCCAGCTAACTTAAGTCTCCTACTGAAACCAAGGGGGCTTAAAAATGCTTCTACTAAATCATCTTTTCAGTAATAGCACATTGTTTGACACAAATGATAATTACTGTGTTGCATGTTTTGTCAATTATTGCCCAAATGTTGAACTATCTCTTCTGAGAAATAGAATTGCCTCATGATGAATTATATGCATAAGTGACAGGAGTGATTCAAAATCTTCATATTACCATCACACACTCACCTTTTATTTTGAAAGTATGAACTCCCACATTGTATTAAAGTATTCATAACTTTAAAAAACTTCTTATAAAGCATATTTTTCTAAACTAGAATGCTTGACTAGCAATTATAAATACTCTTCAGTTGTTTTTAGGAACTTCCAGTGAGATCAGCTGTTTTGTTCATCTATGCGTGTATGTAGTTGATTTACAGATGCTGAAACAACACTATAGCATATGAACATCGGCAGATAACTAAAATCCATACAATAGTTTTGATTGTTCACAACGAATCAAACATTAAAAGTGGTCAAGAGGGGATAAGGGGGATACAGAAACACACTGAGAGTCAGATGGAGTGAAACAGGCCTCAGCTTTATTGATTACGGCTTATAGAGCATTGGCACAGCATAGGAAACATAGCCAGGCATTGGGTGACCCAATGGAATCCTTCCCATAATGTGCATGGAAGCTGTGAACACAGAGCCCACAGATCTGCTGGGTGACTCCATGGCTGAAATTAATATTGGTGTTGCTGGTTTTGTATTACTGTTTTGTGTGTCTTCATATAAACCATATGTTAAATAAATTCCCTTTGTGTCAGGGGGAAGCATATCAGTGCACTTGCAAGTACATTAGAGCATGACAGCAAGGACTACACATGCACAGTTGTCTCAGCACCTGCATGGGATGCTTTCACACAGCCCAGAGAGGAACAAAAAAGCAACATTTAGGGCGCAATCATACGCATCCATTTGCCACAGAAGAGGGACGATTCACCACCAGATCAAAGCAGCACGATCACACCAGCACATCTGGGAAGCATCCCACAACCATCGCAAACCATTTTGATCCGGTGGGGAAACATGGTAAAAAGCTACTAGTGAAACTCCAGTATCAAATAGTTTGCTGCTGTTCACAGCCAGAGTTTCCCTGTGTGATCACTCCAGCACCGAAGTGTGGCATTGCGGATAGCGTGATCACATGCTATCCTGATGCCACACTGTTGTTTTCCCCCCCCTTCTCCATGTGCGCATCATCGAAAGCCCTTAGGGTGGGGAGGCGATTCTTCAATCAATTTAAGCGCCTTGGAAACCAACCGCACACACAAAAAAACTTGCCCGCAGTTGAGTCTGATCACACAGTTACAATTTGCCCCGGCAGGTCCATAGACCTGTGTGATCACGCAACTGTGGGGCAAATTGCTCCAGAGCAAAAAAGCCTCCATTCCCCTCCAGATTATTTCGCTCGTGTGGCTGCGACCTTAGTCTGTAAACAGAGAGATGCTAATTAAGGCTGATAAATTTAAAAAATATCAATTAAAATCTTACAGTTAGATTAATTATTGAAAAAATTTCAGTACCACTTCTTTTAGTATGTACAGAAACAAGTTCATTTTCCAGTTGACAAATCTAGACAAAAGGATTGTTCACAGTCCCCAAAGAAGCTATTACTATGGCCCTATTTCACCTATTCAGCAACAAACTGCCCCTTCCTGTATACTCAGCAGGATTCATGGTCAACTTTTTAGGAAATGCCCATTTTCAAATGTGTGTGTTGTATCTACTTAAAATCAGTAGATGGAATCTAGAGAACTGAGAGCAAAGCTCTGTTCTCAAAATGTTTCCCACCTCCCCAGTCCTGTTGCAGCCTCCTGTGGCGCCCCAAAAGCTACTTCTAATGGTCAGAGAACCCTAACAAAAAAGTTGCAGACTCCTCCCATTTTCCATAGCAGAAGTGCCTGCCATTTGTGCAAGGGCACATTTGTATCCAACCCAATCCAATTATTTAACTGAACCTGGCCTCTCAATAATAATCAATAGTTGAGGAATGGACAAATTAAGTTTTTATTTCTTTAATTTGGTGCTATCCTTAAAAAAATAAAGACTCTTTATTTGTTGACAATGAATAGTTACAGTTGAGTTATTTACTGATTTAGCAACATGTAAAGTATGGAGCCAACTTTGCCTTCATTTCTTCATGTTGACTTTTGTCTGCTTTATGTGAAATGTGTCACATATTCGTGCTTCGTGGATCACAAAACAGATGGGAATGTCCTTAAAATTAAAGACAAAGTGTCTCTTGGTCTATGAACTTGTTACTATTTTCTGAAATTCTTGATTTATTGTTATTAACAAATGAGCCTGACCAATTATATGGTTTGATTCAGATTGCAGTATGCAATGCAGGCATGTGACTTCCTCATAGTACTTGTAATAATAATGTTCTTTAGTATTAAAAAGACAAGCAAGACTTGCTACGTTTCTGTACAAATATAAGCTAAGCTGAATAATATTAAGTGATGTGTTTATCATACACATCAGCTGTAGTCTACCTTCACTGTAGTCTTAATATGGTTTATGTAAGTGGCTGCCCTCTTTTGTTGGTCTCATGATTTTTTTTTTAATTTGAATTTTTTTGCCCAAGAGATTCATACCGTACGTGGCTTACATGAACATTTTCCCTATATGCTCTGTAGAGGGGGAAACCACAAGTTAAATGATGATATGGAGTGCTTCTATAACTTTTATTCCTACCACAATCCTCTGTCTGTATCACTGATCCCTTTGGGGAATGTGTTCAAAATGTTTGTCTGATTTGTGATTGCTTTCCTGTGGCACAAAACTGATTGAGGATGACTGGTTCTTTCCTGGCTGCTCTGATCCAGCCATAGTCTCAGGGCAGCAGGAGCTGGAGGAGGAACTGGCTAGAGGTCAAGGGATTGGCAGGATGCATCCAGAAAGAAGAAAGAGTACTCATCCCAGCAGGAAACCTCAGGTATGTTGGGTTGCCTTAAGAATACACATTTTCATTGCTGGTGTTAAGGTATATGTGGAGTTGTAATTTGTGTGTGTGTGTGGGGGGGGGGGAGCACTGAATACAGATATGAACAATTTAGTTCCAGTGGTATGAAGTGTTTGGTTTGTTGAACCAAGGAGAGTTTCAGAATAATGTTATGTTTTGTCTTTTGTTATGATTTGTGTTTTATGGGCTATTTTCCACCCCCTCACGTACAGGAAGATTATGGCTTCAATGGAAAGCAGTGCTACGAAGATCTGAACATCACCTTGGATAGCACTGATTCAACTGAAGGAGAGAATATGGGAGGTTGGTGGCCAGAGTACACTTCCCCTAGTGCAGGTGTGGCAACCACTAGACAGTTTATTAAAGCATGCACAACATCTGTTTTGTCTTATTTTTGTTTTTCAAATTCAACTAACAAACCATGTTGTGTTTGTGTTTGTTATCTATGTTGAATTTTTTTGTTGGCTTGACTTTTTGTTTCATTTTGAAGCATGTGCGTGCTGGATGAACTGTCTAGTTTTGGTTCAAAACTAGAACTCAGTTGTTTAACACTTTAGACTCTCTGAATAAAGGTTATCATCATTCATGGTAAGACTATTGTTATTTTATGTTACAAATCCTGTTGTAAAAGTGCCTCCTGTATCTTGCTCCACAATCAACCATTCTTTTCTGGTTTGTTTGGTGTTCTGTTTGTCTGTTAAGATACATGTATTATGTACAGACAAGAACAGTCATTTATGAAGAACTATACATTTCTGGTGTACAGCTACTCTTAATGAAGGTGAAAGACTTTTTCAGGAATTTGTTAGTATTGTTTTGCCTGGATCTGCTAAAGTTGTATTGTAAGTGACATTGAAAGTGGCCGTATTTTATAGAATTCCTCATATTCATTCTCCTCTAGTATCTTGCTGAAACACCAGATTCTAAAATGGGCAAATCATCTGTGGCTCTTATAATAAAGGGCAGAATAGAAGATATTTTTTTAATTATACATAAAGACCCACATTTTTCACTAATGTCAGAAAACAAAAAGTTTTGTGTACCAAAAATCCCTTTCTCCATTTTAAAAATGAACCAAGTGATATGCAGAAAATACTAGGGCTGCAATCATTTAATCAAGCTTTTGTTGATTAGTCAGTAGAGCCTAATTTTAATGAATGAAAATAAATTTTAATTAATGGGTTACAGGTTTTTTTTCATTTTTGGCTGTTTTGGTTTTTCACTGCTATAAAAATTATCTGTTGGGTGACACTTTTATTCTTCTGTTTCTCCAAGAAACTCAAGGCAGCATACAAAGTTTTCTGCACAGCTTTTTCTCCTTATAACAACTCTATGCAGTAATTAGACTGAGAGGTTGTGGCTAGCCTGAAGTTACCTAGTTGAATGCTTGGTAGGACTGGGGTTTGAGCCTGAGTTTTCCCAGCCTGACACTCTAACCACTTCATCATACCAGGTCTCCAAAGGTAGTCTTTTTTAAATTACGGGCTACAAGGTTTTCAAGTAGTTCCAAAAATTCCTATGATTAATCAGACAGGAGTTTTTAACATAATTTTTAATACAAGTACTTCTAAAACCACAGCCCCTCAGAAGAACACTTGCTCCTCTGTGGTACACGGGGAAATCTAAGGTGTCCATCTGTTGTCATTATATATAAACAATGTTCATAATGACACTTACATAGATTACTGAGCAACAGGATGTATTTCATAGCTGGCTTGCAAATTATATAGAAGCAAAGCCAAATTTTACTGTTGAGACTTCCAGTGCTTCCTCTACTAGTTTACCCCCATGGCTTAAGATCCATGTACAAGAGAATTGTGGCCCACTTTTGGGTCCTAGCCTATAGTTTAAGAAATACTGCAGTAAGTCATTCAGTTAATCAGCTAAACTTTCTTTAATACGGTGACAGCCCAAATAAAAATGTGTACTTTGAATGAAATAGGTTTACGGACAGTAGTTGAAGAGTTGGAATTGGAAAGAAATCAGTTGCAAGAACAAATCCTATTCTTGGAGGAACGTTGTCAAGGCTTGGAAGATAGATTGCAGCTCCAAGGCAGAATGGAAGCTCTGCAGGTAGGAAACTGGAGGTATCGTGGAGTGTTATAGTTTATTGTTTTTTTGTTTTTTTTTAAAGATATTCTAAAATAACAGCATTTTCACTGTTACTTTGGAGCAGCAAATTTTTTATCTTAACAGTGTTTCGTATTGGTGGATCTATGTAGTGCTTAAATTTGTATCATCTTTGTTTACTAAAGTATAATCTTCTAATAATATTGCATGACATTTACAAAACAAAAGATGCTTATAAGTTCATAGATTTACCAGGTGGGATGAAGACATCTACCCAAAAGTAATTTCCCCCCACATAGCTGAGTGTTACAAAAGAAGTGTTTGAAACAGACAGTTAAAGTGAAAATGGTGTTAGATAGCAACAAGAGAGGACCCGCAACAAAATGTTGCTGGTGTGAGAACCCTTGCAGAGCCAATAAGCCAGGCCTTCTGGAATTAAAAGTCCTTTTTTATTCTTAATGGTCCATAGTAGCCAACACGTTTTGTGTTAGTGATACAGAGCAAAGGGCTGTAGGTAAGTTATACATTATTCAAAGGCGAAGAGGGAGGAGGGGCACCAATCAGGTTAGTCAGAAATGGCACTACATTACATGTCCATTTAGCTTCCCAGGAAAAACGCACTCAAATGTGCGATTGCTCATCCCACATTCCTTCCTGCACCCCACCGAAACCTCCCCAGCGATTCCCAGGCTGCAGTTAGAGAAGCACCTGGAAGGCAGAGTAGCTGTTAAGACAACAAGCCAAAGCCATATAAAAGCAAAGCAGATAACAATTTCAACAGCAGTAATGAGCTCTCCGGTGGAGCGGGTGACGTAGACTGAGTCGGGGAAATCACCTCCCGCTCGGGAAATGTCAGATTCTGACATCCTGCCAGCTTCAAGAAGGCTCCCCCCCCCTGGTTTCGAGGGATACAAAGCATGAAAGTCACGCAACAGTTTAGGAGCGTGCACATTTTCCCCAGCCACCCAGTCATTATGTTCAGGTCCAAAATCTACCCATTGAACAAAGCAGTAAAGATGACCCCTCTTCAACTTAGAGTCCAAGATGTGAGCAATTTCATAATGAGGCCCCCCCCCTTCATCAGAGGAGGAGGACGAGGGCTAACTGGTCTCCATGCGTTTGGCCCAGGATCCCTCTTCAGAACGCTGCAGTGAAACACAGGGTGCACAGTTTTTAATGCTTTGGGCAGTTCAAGTTCAAAAGACATGTTTGAGATTTTACATAGCACTTTAAAAGGTCCCACATATTTCCATCCCAGTTTCCGGTTAGGCTGCAAGCCTTGTATATTCTTGGTCGACACGTAAACAGAATCTCCCGGCTCAAGATCCCATCCCGGGGTTCTCCCCTTGTCCGTGTATTTTTTGTAATCCATTTTCGCTTTATCCAGTGTTTTTGCAATGAGAGGCCAGGAATTACAGAGAGAATTCCACCAGTCCCCAAATGAGCCAGACTTCGAGGATGCCTGGCCCAACGCTGGGGGAGGAACCCCCTCAAATCCCCCCACAGCTGTAAAAGGAGAAACCCCAGTGGAGGAGTGAACTGCATTGTTGTAACTGTACTCTGCGAAGGGGAGGAGCTCCACCCAGTAGTCCTGATGAAAGTTAGTGTAGCAATGGAGGAACTGTTCCAGGATTTGATTAACCCTTTCTGTTTGTCCATCAGTCTCTGGGTCAGGGGTGGCCAACCTGTGGCTCGGGAGCCACATGCGGCTCTTTCACACATATTTTGCGGCTCCTGGCAGGGCGGCTGGGGAAGCAAAGGGGAGGCATGCTTTTTCTCTCTTCCTTCCTTCCTTCCTTCCCTCCTCCCTCCCATCTATTTGCTTTCCTAGTTTCTCTCTCTCTCTTTCTTATAACTGGTTTTCCTCGTTTGTTTTTATTTTTGGCAGTCCCATTTAACGTTAATAAAAAGCAAATTTGCATATTTTTAAAAATAAAAACGTGTGTGTGATATTTGTTCCTGTCTTGCGGCTCTCAGACATCTCTATGTGGCTCTTACGTTTATTCTATGTGGCTCTTACGTTAAGCAAGGTTGGCCACCCCTGCTCTGGGTGATAAGCGGAACTTAGAGCAGGCTCCACCCCCATAATGTCCAGGAGCTCCCTCCAGAAGGTGGCAACGTATTGAGACCCCCTATCAGATACTACCTTCTTCGGGATACTGTGTAATTTGACTATATGAGACAGAAACGCCTTGGCCAACCCCTTGGCTGTGGGCAACTGCTTGAATGGGATAAAGTGTGCTTGCTTTGAAAATAAGTCAACCACCACCCACACCACAGTCTTTCCCTTACTTCGAGGGAGATTAGTGATAAAGTCCATAGAAATGGCTTCCCAGGGCCGGGAAGGGGTAGGGAGGGGTTGTAGCAGCCCCGGGGGTTCCCCCCCCCCTTTTGCACATTAAGCAAGTTTGACAAGAGGAGACATAATTGGACACATGTCCACGCATGCGCAACCACCAGAACTGCCTCTGAAGTAAATGCAATGTTTTTAAGTAACCAAAATGTCCCAACAGCTTAGATTCATGGCTCGCATGCGTCACTGCTTGGTGCAAGGATTCTGGAACAATGAGTTTCCCCTCCTGATACCAGCACCCATCTGATTCTTCAATGGCCAATGTCTCTGAGTCAAATAGATCATGCTCCTTCTGCGAATATTCTGTGGCACATTTGCTAACCCACTCGTTGGGGGAGGTTGATGGTGTGTTTCGGGCTTGGCTACGGGTCACCACCGCCCCCCCTAATTGGGTTGGAAAAAACATTGAATCAAACACCTCTTCCCATTTCGAGTCATGCTGCGGGAGACGGGAGAGAGCATCAGCGAGTGAGTTCAAAGCCCTGGGGAAGTAGTGCAGTGTAACGTTAAACTTGGAAAAGAAATCTGCCCACCAGAGCTGCTTGGCATTAAGGGCTCTCTGGGTGGACAGGGCCTCGAGGTTTTTGTGATCAGTCCACACCTCGAACGGCTTCTGTGCCCCCTCCAACCAATGTCTCCAGGTGGTCAGAGCCAATCTGATGGCAGCTGCCTCTTTATCCCAGACGAACCAATTTCTTTCTGCCTCGCTAAACTTCTTTGAGATGAACGTCAATGAATGCAACCGCCCATCCTCCCCCCTTTGTAAAATCACCCCCCCCATGGCGACGTCTGATGCATCGACATGAATAGTAAACTCCTTGGACTGATCGGGGTGGGCCAGGATGGGTTCTGATGTGAATAGGGACTTGAGTTTCTCGAATGCTCTTTGACACTTGGGGGTCCAGGGCAGCCGCGCCCCTGGCTTAATAGCCTCCGGACCCTGCCCTTTAGTCTTTAACAAGTCTGTGAGGGGTAAACTGACTTTGGCAAAGTCTTTGATAAAGATTCTGTAAAAGTTGGAAAATCTGAGGAAACTCTGAAGTTGTCTACGGGTGCGAGGGGCTTCCCAAGAGACCACCGCCTCAATTTTAGCAGGGTCCATCTCCAAACCCCTAGGAGAGATACGATACCCCAAAAAGTCTATTTCTGTCGTGTGGAACTCACATTTGGATAGCTTAGCATACAGCTTATGTGCTTTCAAGGTAGAGAGGACCTCTCTGACTAGTTTGACATGGGACGGCATGTCCTATGAGTACAGAATGATATCATCTAGACAACATAATGCCCCTTTGAATAAATGCTTATGCAGCACCTCATTTATTAGGCTCATAAAAACTCTGGGAGCCCCACTTAAGCCAAAGGGCATAACGAAGTATTCGAATTGGCCCAGAGGGTTATTAAAGGCAGTCTTGTATTCATCCCCCTCTTTTATGCGCACCTGGAAATATGTATCACGTAAATCTAGTTTCGAAAAGATTTTCCCCTTGGTGGCCTCTGTCAGCAGGTCTTTAATCAACGGAAGGGGGTAGGCATTGGAAGATGACACTGCATTAAGTCCCCTATAGTCTGTGCACAGCCTTAAGCCCCCGTCCTTTTTTTTCCGGAACAGAACAGGAACGGCAAATGGAGAGGTAGCTGGCCTAATGAAGCCCCGTGCCCGATTCTTATCCAGGAATTTGTGAAGCTCTGCACACTCAGCTGGCCCCATAGAGTATAATTTTCCCTTGGGTAATTTTTGCCCGGGCAACAGTTCGATAGCACAGTCAGTGGCCCTATGGGGAAGGGGGTTCATCTGCTTCCGTTTCACTGAACACCTCTCTCAAGTCCCAATATACCTGGGGGATCAAGTCTAACTCCTCCTGAACTAAACACGCCTGTGGTGCCTCTGGGGGACCCGATCCCCATCCCAGATCCCACCGGTGTTGGGAGCACTGGGGGTTAATCCAGGCAATCTAACCTTTGCTCCATTTAATGTACGGGTCATGGGCACTCAACCAGGGGCTGCCGAGCACCATGGGGAACTGTGCGTGAGGGGTAACTACAAACGTTCTTTTTTCCCAATGTTCCCCAGAGCCCAAAATGAGGGGTTCAGTCTCTGCTACACATGGCTCCCTCATTTCCAAACCATCCATTTGAATAAACTGGAGCGGCTCCGCCAGAGGGACTACGGTTGCCCCCAACCCCTCAATCACAAAGGGGCTAATTAAGTCGTGGGCACAGCCAGAGTCTATTAAAGCCCATACCCGAATGTGTTTCCCGTTTTGGGGATCTACAACAGTCACTACCATATAAAGTAGAGGTCCAGGGGAGCTCACCACTGGCAGCACTGGTGACAGTGGTACCTGTGGTGGTGCGCCTCCTACTGCAGGTCCTTGAAGTTTTCCAATGGCTACTTCGGGACGACCTCCACCCCGTTGGTGTCGCTCATTGCCCCTTCCAGCTGTAATGCCCATGGTTTGTAGATGCCTTTCTGAGGTCTTGGTGTCCCGGCCGGCGTGCTTGGGGTGACTCGGGGTCTTTGGGGCAGCCGCTGGGCAGCTGGAGGCAAAGTGGCCGGCTTCCCCACACCTCACGCAGAGCCCCTGCTTCATGCATTTCTCCCGTATTTCCGGAAAGGCAGATTTCAGTTTGGCCTTGGGAGGGCCCCTGGCGGCAGGTTGAGAAGCCTGGGGCCCCAGACGAATCAGGGTGAATCGCTCCTTGACATCAGCCGCTCATCACATTCAAGCCGCGAGGGAGCTAGGTCGTTTGTTTCTCAACACAGTCTCGTAAATCTCCCGGTTTAGTCCCTCCCTGAATTGTTCAGTAAACACCACTTCAGGCCACCCATGCACCCTGGCTGCACTCCACCTGAATTGCTTGGTGTACTCACGCACAGAGTTGCGCCCTTGCACCAGCTGCCGCAGTTGGTTTCGCATCTTCTCCTCCCCCATGGGATCCTCGTACTGCTGCCGTAATGCCCACACGAAATTATTCACAGATTGCAGTTCAGGGCTAGGAGGGTTGTGTAGGCTCACATACCAGTCATTTGCAGTGTCCTGTAACTTTGAGCCAATATAACCCACCTTCTCGCGATCTGTGGGGTAGACGTGGCCCCACGAGTCCAGGAACCGTTCAGTCTCAATGACAAAAAATCGCAGTTTATCTGGATTCCCATCAAAAGTAGCTGAAAGAGGTTCTGCTGGTACTTGACGGTAAATCCTCTCCCCCGCACCGACTGCACGGGGATCTGGGACATCGGGTCCCCCGGGTGCCTGGGGAAGGCCGGCAGGCAGTTGGGGAACGGCTACCGGCGGAGGCTGTTGCGGAGGCTGTCGGGTGGGCCCTCATCTCCTCCAGCACCTCTTGCAGTTCCCACGCAAACCGATCATTCATTTCTGCAAACCTCCGATCCATATGCTGCCATAACTCAGCTTGAGCTGTGACCGCTGACCTGGATGGGGTTTTGGTTGGATGCGGGACACTCAGTCGCCAGTTTTCAAGGTGTTCCTTTTCAAATCGCACACTGGAGCCTCGCTGCTCGGCAGTCCAGGTCTCATGGGTAGTGCCTCCGAACGCAGTCCAGGAATACTTGGGCTTGACCGGTCTTTCGAAGGTGATACCCTGTGTCGAAAGGGGTCATCACCAAGTTCATTTCCGTGGTCGTTACCACAGTAGCTGTGAAAGCTGGTACTTCCTCCAAAGTGGTGGTCGGAATGAGGGTCCCATCGTCCGACATGGTCAGGTATGGGGTGCTCTCCTCTCATTAGTGAAAGATCACTAACACTCTGTGAGAACCCTTGCAGAGCCAATAAGTCAGGCCTTCTGGAATTAAAAGTCCTTTTTTATTCTTAATGGTCCATAGTAGTCAACATGTTTCGTGTTAGTGATACAGAGCAAAGGGCTGTAAGTAAGTTATACATTATTCAAAGGCAAAGAGGGAGGAGGGGTACCAATCAGGTTAGTCAGAAATAGCACTACATTACATGTCCATTTAGCTTCCCAGGAAAAACGCACTCAAATGTGCGATTGCTCATCCCACATTCCTTCCTGCACCCCACCGAAACCTCCCCAGCGATTCCCAGGCTGCAGTTAGAGAGGCACCTGGAAGGCAGAGTAGCCTTTAAGACAACAAGCCAAGGCCATATAAAAGCAAAGCAGATAACAATTTCAACAGCAGTAATGAGCTCTCCGGTGGAGCGGGTGACGTAGACTGAGTCGGGGAAACCACCTCCCACTCGGGAAATGTCAGATTCTGACAGCTGGAGCCCGAGCCCTCTCTGATGAATAGGGGGGGGGGGTTGAAATGTGGGAAAACGACAGGGCTCGTGCGGGGTGGAAGAGGAAGAGCGAATGAAGTGGGGCTCTGGTCTTTCCCTCTTACCTCTCTCTTGACAAAACCGCAGATTGGCAGCGTGGGGGAAGGCCTGCGGAGAAGAGCCTGGCTGGACAAAGGAAGGGGCAGCAGCATCCAACTTCAGCTACCCCCTCCCCCAGGCCTGTGGGCTCCTGACGCCCAGTGCACGCAACCCCACAGCCAGGGCCGAGCCAGTGCTGCCTGCACGCTCCTCCTTCCCCATCTGGTCTCCCCGCACACTCACTTTTCGAGCCAGAAGGTCCAAGGCGAGTGCAACAGGATCCCACCTGACTCGGGCTCCAGGCCGCTCAGCCACTGCTGCTGCTGGGGAGGCGGTGGGTGCGGGGGCTCAGGTGGGCCTGGCTGCTGCTCGGGGGGGGGGGGCTCAGCGCCATTGCCCTGTGCTTCCCTCGGCCCAGGCTGAGTCAGCGCCGCCTCCGTCAGTGAAAGCCTGCCCATGGCTTCTCCTTCCCCCCCCCCACAGGCACCGATGAGGCCTCAGCATCTCTCGCCGGGCCTGCGGCTTCTCTGCACCTCCCCCCCCCCGGGATCCCACCACTTCTCCTCCCCATGGGCTCCCACCGCTTCTCTCTCCCACTCGGCACCGGCAGCGAGGCTTGGATGCCTCCCAACCGCCGGCCGCCGCAGTTCTGAGACAGGGTTCTCTTTAACTTTTCAGGGGATTTAAATATCCCCCATATAGTTTTTTAAACTTTTTGGATTTTTGCGCACACCTGGGGAGTCCCCCAAGTTTGCAGAAAAATCTCCCTGCCCCCCAGGTGCCCCCCCACATGGATTTAGATATCTGCATGCAGGGGGTGCCTTGGGAATTAGATATATAGATAGGCATATGAACAGTGGAAGGTAAATTCATTCAGCCTTCTAAAGACTGCAAAAGGAGACAAAAGAAGATAGTGAAGGTCTTCTACCAAGTAGCTACTTAGTGTTGCCTTTTAGTGATCAGCTTTAGATGTGAATGTAGTGTTGTTAGAGTTTATACTTCTTTAAAAGAGTAATCAGTACAATCAAGTGATAGAAAATTAAAATCCTTAAAATATCTCCTACTTTACTGTGTTGTGTGAATGTGCGCAGTATGTGTCAAAACACCAATTGTGTCAAATAGTTTATGTGCCAAAACACCAAAAAAACACCCATAAATTTTCACAAAAGCTTCACTTCAAACAAGTAAAGGATGCAGTGTTAGGATTTCTAAGCTTCTTGTAAACACAGTATAATAATTTAAACATTATGTCTGTTGAGCTGTGTGTGTTGCTGATAGTTCCCTTAACATACTAAAAGTACATGTGTGATGATATGCCATTTACAGAATTTTTCTCAAGAGACGGCAGCTAGCAGTATTTCAATGTGATATCTGAGTTGTAACAAAGCCTTTCAATACAGGTGGCATTTGGTGTAGAGGAAGAAGGGCAGCTATTGAGGGCTGTACAGGTGTGTCTGCCCATTCCCAAATGATAGCTTATTTTTCTTAGAAGTGAGACTTGTTATGTTGTTTGATCTACCCAGCACTTGATGGTAATGTATGAGCTTACTCTGCTTATGGTTGCTGTTGGTTTGCAATTTAACTTTGTGCTGTAGTGCTGTGAAGCTGGGTAGACTAACATGTTTAGATTGCATGATTGACTGTGTCAGTGGAGCTTGCTTGCTTCCCCAAAGCATTGCACTTCACAACTGATTTCGCACCTAGTTCCTGATCATTGGGTGATTTTTTGAAGAGGGCAGGGCATAACAAAGTACCAGGAATTCAAACTGAATTGGGGATTTCCAAATTAATATTGTGTTTGGTGTTGTTTTCTAAGGTGCTTTTAGATGGCCCGTCATAGAAGTAAGCAGCTCCCACACAGTATGTTTGCATGGTGTGCTTCTGTATGAAGATGACACAGGGTTCTGTCTGTTCTGGTAATCTCATGATAAGATCACTATGGGAGAAAACTCTCAAACTACACCTGAACTATTTGTGCTAGGGAAAATAATCTTTGATGTTGTTTTTACGGATCATAATGAAAGAGTTGTAATGATAGATTCTAACTCAAATAATTTAAAAGTAATCCAGTTGTTTCTGCCAATTTACATCATTTGCATCATATCCTTGCAGAATGAAAATGACCGTTTGCAGTCCCAGCTTCCACAGCTGCGCAGCCAGCAAGCACGTGATGCAGAAAAATATCAAGTCCTTATTTCCAGCCTGAATGAACAACTTAAAGGGTAAAGTATAAAACATATGCGCACACACACATACAAAAATCACCCACGTTGCCATTACTTTCCATGTCTTAAAAAAGTTCAAGGATATTTAAATCGGCAGCAAATAACTGGGGAGGAGGAGTATATATCTAAACTTTTAGATGGTAGCATACTATTTTAATATCATTAGTGGATTACAGGTTTTTTCATATTTATTCATAGTTATTTTATGGTACTTTATAGAAAAATTCAGATACACAGAGATACTTTGGAGTTTTGTTTGTTAGGTAAAGAGTTGTCTCTTCCAAGAATGATCCCCCCTCAATGTCCCTGTCTGTCTTGGCAACCCTTACTGACTCCTGGAAAGATAATTCCTGGTGTTGTAGGACCTGAACAGAGGAACAGCCATGCAGGTCATGATGCTGCAGAGAAGATAGGATAAGGTGTGAAATTGCTCCTATGTCTTTCACAAGCATAGCTCCAGGGAAGGAAGAGAGAGCAGCAAGTGATTTCACCTCCTCATCCTTCTTCATTGCAGCAAGCAAACACATGCAGCTGTTAGTCAGGTTCCCTGTCATTTGTATGTTTTCTCCTGGCTGGGGAATGGCAACCCAGCTCCCTCTGCATCATAGTGCTCTCTATCGCCCCCCTCCCTGTTGCTTTGCTTCGTTTGCTATGGCTCTGTGATGTTTAGCCTTGAGTTGTTTATGTAATGGAGAAACTCCAGGTGGCTGAATGTGTGGGAATAATGGGGAAGGAGTTGTGGGAGAGGGAGGCTAGCCGCCAAGTCTAATCATGACAGGCTACGTGCCTTTTTGGTGAGAATGCAACTGCTAGTACCTTTCGCGCCTTTGCTGTAATTGCCCTGATTGGTGACAAGCTTTGTTCCTGCTGTTTGAAATGTGTATAATTGCCTCTGGTCACATTCACGGGTATCAACAACAACAACAACAACAAGTACCTTTTATGATTCACGGGTATCACTAACACTGGACGTGCATACTGAATGACCATTAAGAAATAAAAAGGACTTTGTTTCACATTAAGGTCTGGCTTATTGGATCTATCAGCTTCTCACAGAGTGTTAGTGATCTTTCCACAAACGGAAGGAGTGCACCCTATACCTGACCATGTCGGATGATGGGAACCTCGTTCCGACCTCTACCCCCGATACCCCGGTAACACCTCTGCTCCGGTGGGGCCAGTGATTACGGACTATGATTTGTTTGCCCCACTACCTACCCGTGGGGCTACAGGTGGTCGGTCGGTGATGCCGAGATATTTCTGGTTGGCATTCAGAGCGAGCACAGAGGAGTCCTGGGTCCATGACAGGCAAGGCTCCAGGGTGCAGTTCGTGGATGAGCGGCCAGGTGACTGGAGGCTGAGTGTTCAGCCGGGTCAAAGAACCCCATCCCGATATCCGGAGCCAGTTCCTGATGAAGTGTGGCAGCGGATAGATCATAGATTCGATGAGATACATGACAGGCTGGCAGCGGAACCGCAGGAGGCACTACTCGAGATGCAGAATGTCCTGCAGGGAGCGGCGGTGCAAGGTGCAGACGGGCAAGGTGGCGGGGATGGCGCTGGGGGAGTGCCCCTCCTACCCATTCAACCGGTACCTGGGGGTGCAGGGAACCAGCAGCAAGCACCCACCAGGGCCCCTCTACTGCTGGGGGTCTGGTCCCACCAGCACCCCAGGGGGAGGAGAGGATCTATCGCCAACCCCCGAATGATCCCCTGGTAGCCACGTTTGATGGCGACCCCGACAAGCTACAATTCTTTCTCATTGAGATTGAGCGGTTCCTGGACACTTGGGGACATCTCTACCCCACAAAGCATGAGAGAATAGGCTACATTGGGTCCAAGTTGCGGGACACTGCTAGTGATTGGTATGTAAGCCTGCACAACCCTCCTGGTCCTGAATTGAGGTCAGTGAATGACTTTATGTGGGCACTTAGGCAGCATTACGAAGATCCCTTGGGGGAGGAGAAGGCTCATAATCAGCTGCGCAAGCTGGTTCAAGGCCGTAACTCTGTAAGGGAGTACACTGCTCAATTTTGGACAGTGGCTGCAAAAGTGCATGGATGGTCTGAAGATTTATTCGTTGAAAAATATAGGGAGGGCCTGAATGCGGAGATTTACGAGACTGTGTTGAGAAATGATCACCCTGCTTCCCTGGCAGCGTGGATGCGGGTGGCGGCTGATGTCGAGGAACACTTTACGCTGATCAAGTTGGGGTCTCAATCTTCCCAATCCATGACTAAAGCTCCTGGCAAATCCAAGTTGAAGTCAGCAATCCAAGAGCTACAGGATGCTCATTTCAAGCAAGGGCTTTGCATGCGGTGTGGGGAAGGCGGCCACTACGCATCTGACTATCCCCAAGGAGGAACGAGGACACCGAGAACCCCTGCGGCAACCTCTGGAGGGACTCCCAATCTCCAGAAGGGTTCCTACAAACCCCGTGCATTACAGCTGGAAGGGGCAACGAGCGAGAAACCTGCCATGGAAGCAGTAGCTGAACAGCCATCGGGAAACTTCCAGGACCTGCAGTAGGAGGCACACAGCTGCAGGTTCCCCCCTCAGCCGTGCCGCCAGTGGTGAGCACCCTGGGCCCCTTACTTTATATGATTGTGACTGTAATAGCACCTGGAAGTGGCACTCACATTCGAGTGCGAGCCCTTATTGACTCTGGGTGTGCCAGGAATTCGATAAGCCCCCTAGTAGTGGAGGGATTGGGTCCCAAAGTAAATCTCTTGGGGGAGCAGTTGTGATTCACACAAATGGATGGTTCAGAAATGAAGGAGGCATGTGTGGCAGAAACTGAACCTTTGATAGTAGGGACAGTGGACCATTGGGAGAAGCGGGCATTTGTAAAAACTCCACATACCCAATTCCCCATGGTGCTGGGTAGTCCCTGGTTGGGCTCACATGACCCATACATAAAATGGAGTGAGGGAAAGATCTCCTGGATTGATCCCCAATGTACACAACATAAATGGAACTCTGACTGGGGTCCTGGGCCCCCCTCACCCCCCCCCATGCATGTTTGGTATCAGAGGAGGTTGCCAAGTTTCCTTCTGTGTATCGGGATCTGGCTGATGTGTTCAGTGAAACGGAGGCGGATGAGCTTCCCCCCCATAGACTGACAGACTGTGCTACTGAACTCCTGCCGGGGGAAAAGCTCCCCAAGGGAAAACTGTATTCCATGAGACCCACAGAGCGAGCTTAGCTGTGAAAGTTTTTGGATAAAAATCTAGCCCGAAGTTTCATCCGCCCAGCCAAGTCCCCTTTTGCAGCTCCTGTCCTTTTCTGTAAAAAGAAGGATGGGGGGCTGCGGCTGTGCACGGACTACAGGGGTTTGAACGCAGTCTCTGCCTCCAATGCTTATCCATTACCGCTCATTAAAGACCTGTTAGCTGAGGCGGTGAAGGGAAAGATCTTCTCCAAACTGGATTTACGTGATGCTTACTTTCACATCAAAGAGGGAGATGTGTACAAAACAGCGTTCAACACCCCCTTGGGTCAGTTTGAATACCTAGTTATATGCCTTTTGGCTTGGCTGGTGCTCCTGGCGTTTTTATGAGCCTAATAAATGAAGTGTTGTACAAGCATTTATTTAGGGGGACCCTTTGTTATCTTGATGACATCATTCTTTATTCCCAAGATGTGGACTCCCATGTGCAATTGGTGAGGGAAGTGCTGTCAACGCTCAGGGCCCACAAACTGTATGCTAAGCTTTCCAAGTGTGAATTTCATTGCAGGGAGATTGATTTCTTGGGCTACCGCATTTCTCCCAGGGGGTTGGAGATGGACCCAGCAAAAGTGGAAGCAGTAGTTTCCTGGGAAGCCCCCTGAACATGCAAACAATTACAGTCATTTTTAGGATTTTGCAATTTCTATAGATCATTCCTCAAAGACTTTGCAAAAGTGACTGCCTCTCACTGATTTATTGAAAACAAAGAGGCGGGGACCTGAGGCGAGCAAGACGGGAGCGTGCTTGCCCTGGTCCAGTGAGTGCCAAGCTGCTTTCGAGACTTTAAAATCCCTGTTCACCTCCGAGCCCATTCTTGCCCATCCTGATGAAACCCAGGAATTTACAGTCCACGTGGATGCCTCCGATGTGGCGATGGGGGGGGGGGGTGATTCTGCAGAAGGGGGAGGATGGGAGGCTGCATCCGCTGGCATACATCTCTAAAAAGTTCACAAAAACTGAGCGGAGTTGGTCTGTTTGGGATAAGGAAGCTGCAGCTATCCGTCTAGCCCTCTCCACGTGGAGGCATTGGTTGGAGGGTGCCCAGAAGCCCTTCGAGATACGGACTGATCATAAGAACTTGGCGGCATTGCGCACAAGGTGAGCTCTCAATGCCAAACAACTCAGATGGGCTGATTTTTTCTCTAAGTTCAATTTCACTTTACATCATTTCCTGGGGACTGCTGATTCATTTGCAGATGCTCTGTCTCGCCTTCCCCAGCATAAGTCCCAGAGGGAAGAAATCTTTGATTCCATATTTTCCCCTGAGCAACTGGGAGGGGCTGTGGTCACCCGGAGTCAGACGCAGCGGGGTGGGCCAGCTCCTCCTAATGAGTGGATTACAAAGTGTGCACTGGAGTACTCTCAGCAGGATCAGGATGATTTTGAGGCTGAGAAAGACGCACACAAAGGTCCTGATGGCTGTTGGTACAAGGGAGAGAAATTTATGGTGCCTAAATCTCTCAGACTGTCCATTTTGCATGCTTGCCATGAATCCAAGCTCTCTGGTCATTTGGGATATTTAAAGATTTTAAATCTAATCCAGAGGCAGTTCTGGTGGCCCCGTATGCGGAGAGACGTTTCTGACTGTGTTGCATCATGTCAAACCTGTCTGATGTGTAAAAAGCGGGGGGGGGGGGGGTAAGCCTCCAGGACCGTTGCAGCCTCTACCCACCCCTTCCAGACCCTGGGAGGTGATTTCCATGGACTTTATTACTAATCTACCACCCAGTAAAGGGAAGACAGTTATTTGGGTAGTGGTTGACCTATTTTCAAAACAGGCACATTTCATCCTGTTCAAGCAGCTCCCCACAGCCAAGGGTTTGGCCAAGATATTCTTCTTCCAGGTGGTAAGGCTCCATTCTTTCCCAAAGCGTATAATCTCTGACAGAGGCTCGCAGTTCATTGCCACCTTTTGGTGGGAGCTTCTGCAGGTCATGGGGATTGAACCCGCATTAAGCTCAGCTTACCACCCAGAAAGTGATGGACAGTCCAAACATGTGAATCAAATATTGGAGCAATTCCTACGTTGCTATTCTAACTTCCACCAAGATAATTGGGTGGAACTCCTTCCTTTTGCAGAATACAGTTACAACAATGCTATACACTCTTCTACTGGCGTTTCCCCGTTTATGGCAGTGGGGTTTTTTGAAGGCAGTCCCCTCCCCACGCTCAAGCCTGCTGACTCCCCTTTGAGTCCTTTCAGGACATGGTGGAACTCTCTCCAAGACTCCTGGCCGCTGATGGCTAAGGCTTTGGATCGGGCCAAATCGGATTACAAAAAATATGCTGACAGGGGGAGGGCTCCAGGTTGGGATTTGGCACCAGGGGACTCAGTATATGTCTCTACCAAGAACATACATGGACTGCAGCCTAGCAGAAAACTAGCGTGGAAATATGTGGGTCCGTTCAAAGTGCTGCACAAGATTTCCTCTGTGTCTTTTGAACTTGAGCTGCCAAAGACCCTAAAAGCTGTGCACCCTGTTTTTCATTACAGCCTATTGAAGAAGAGTCCTGGGCCGAATACCTGGAGACCGGATCCTCCTGCTCCACCTCCTCTGATGAAGGGGGGGGGGACCTCATTTTGAAATCTCTCATATTTTAGACTCTAAACTAAAGCGAGGTAGACTGTATTACTTAGTTCAATGGGTGGATTTTGGTCCTGAATGTAATGAATGGGTTGCGGTTGAAGATGTGCATGCTCCCCGACTGATCTGCGACTTCCACAAGCTTTACCCTGCTAAGCCTGGGGGGGGTGCAGTCTTAGGGCGGGCATCAGGATGTCAGGTTCCCTATCATTTGTATGTTTTCTCCTGGCTGGGAAATGGCGACCCAGCTCCCTCTGCGTCATAGTGCTCTCTATCGCCCCCCCTCCCTGTTGCTTTGCTTCGTTTGCTATGGCTCTGTGAAGTTTAGCCTTGGATTGTTTATGTAATGGAGAAACTCCAGGTGGCTGAATGTGTGGGAATAACGGGGAAGGAGTTGTGGGAGAGGGAGGCTAGCCGACAAGTCTAATCATGACAGGCTACGTGCCTTTTTGGTGAGAATGCAACTGCTAGTACCTTTCGCGCCTTTGCTGTAATTGCCCTGATAGGTGACAAGCTTTGTTCCTGCTGTTTGAAATGTGTATAATTGCCTCTGGTCACATTCACGGGTATCACTAACACTGGATGTGCATACTGAATGACCATTAAGAAATAAAAAGGACTTTGTTTCACATTAAGGCCTGACTTATTGGATCTATCAGCTTCTCACCCTGTTGCTCCCTACAGATCCTGTGACCACAGGCATCATCTTTCCAGGTGTTATAAGGTAATGCCAGCATGGAAAGAGACTCAGGAAGGCTCTGTGTTTGTTTCATTCATGTATGATTGGATACAGGCCAATATTTGCTAAGTCCAGAGATTTCTTTTATTGGCAGGTTAAATGAAAGAAATGGTTCTCTTGAAACTTTGCTTGCGGAGAAGGAGCAAAAGCTTTTGATTGCAGCAGAAAAGGTTGAACATGTAGAAGACCTGAGAAATTCACTTCAAGAGAAAGAAACTCTAAACAAGGAACTAAGTGAAAAACTTTTGCATATGGAACATAAGGTGAGTTTCATTGTCAGCAAAGATTATGTATATGTTTGGGAGGGGGAGCAGTAGAGCATGCAAACTATCTTCTTCCAGGTTTGCTCATGTACCACCTAACCATGGTTTAGTGCTGAAGCTGATGCAAGTTATAGCGGCTTGCCGAAGGCTATCTAGTGATTTGAAGCAGAAGCTTTCCAGTCGTTAACCACTTACTGTATTAGTCCTTTAAGGATGCCTTCATTAGTGTGGGCAGGGTATGTGTTTTATTTTGTGGTTCAAAGCATGTTTATTCAAAAATATGCACCACTGAACTGACTCCCTTTAAAGTGAGTCTGATTGTAGCCCTAGACTATTTTCTTGCACCTCTCTCCCTGTTAAGAAGGATTTGTTCTTTCTCTGCACTGGAACTTCAGTCTTGATAATAAGCAACTGGCTGTTAACCACAGTTAACAGTTAATGGGTTGCCCTCACATATTTTTCAGAGTTTTAATTTATTATGTTGTTTTAAGTCAAAGTCCTTGCAATATTGGGTTGAAACAGCCACTAGCTTATTAGTGGAGTTAAATTCCTGTGCACAGCAAAAATCAGTCCCCCTTAACTGGGATGTAGGTGCAGATATTGTTAGGTAACCTGAATAAATACATGGAAATATGCTGCTGTGTCTCCTCATTTAAGAAATTATGGTATAAAAATATGGTTTTAATTAATCAGAAAAAGGAAGGGTCTTTTTTTTTTTTTTTTAGAGAAGCCAGTGTTGCATCAGGCCAGTGATGCATCCAGTCCAACACTGTCACACAGTGGCCAAAAACAGCAGGTACCATCAGGAGGTCCAGCAGTGGGGCCAGAACACTAGAAGCCCTCCCACTGTCGCCCCCCCCAGCACCAAGAATACCGAGCATCACTTGCCCCAGACTGAGAGTTCCTGTCTATCCTTTGTGGCTAATAGCCACTGATGGACCTCTGCTCCATATGTTTATCTAATTCCCTCTTGAAGCTGTCCATGCTTGTAACCACCACCACCTCCTGTGGCAGTGAATTCCACGTGTTAATCACTCTTTGGGTGAAGAAGTACTTCCTTTTATCTGTTCTAACCTGATTGCTCAGCAATTCCATGGAGTGCCCACGAGTTCTTGTATTGTGAAAAAGGGAGAAAAGTCCTTCTTTCTCTACCTGCTCTATCCCATGCATAATCTTATAAACCTCTCATAATCATGTCACCCCTCAGCCATTGTTTCTCCAAGCTACAGGGTGTCAGTGCCTGCCATATATTTTGTGCCTGCCATACATTCTTTTATGTCTATGCCATACCAGTATGTTAATCTTGCTTTAAGCCTACCTACATTTAACCTCGCTTCTAGCCTCCCCATAGGTCCTGCCCGGGAGTTCACAATGGGACTCCTACCCAGCCCCTAGGAATGCGGAATCAGCCCCCGCCTCCTTTTTTGTTTTGTTCCAGCTTTGCTTATGCTTCGCTTGGCTTGTTCCCTGCGCAGACGACTAGCTACCTTCCCTTCTGGCTGGTTATCTTATGTCTTGTCCTTGAACATGAAAGGCTCTGGTGTGGAGAGAAACTATTCTGATGTTATGATCTCAGGTCTCTGTGAACTGGTTTTTAGAATGTTCAACATCATTATTCCCTGAGAAAAGGTTTTCCTGCGTATTCTGTGAGAACTGCTGCTCTTTCTGGTTGCGCACCTAAAGTACTGTAGTCTGATTGACAGAACACCTGTAGCCATTTATGAGTTTAGTATATCAATGCACGTAACCCAAACCAATTCATTACTAACGGAAGTAGTGTATGACTCCAAATAATTTTTTCTGCAAGTAAAGGACTTTTATTTGTAAGACCTGTTGTGGACTATATTCATTGGGACATTCTCACAAAGAGCCCCAAGCGCTTCAACCTTTCTTCATAGGGAAAGTGTTCCAACCCTTTCATCATTCTAGTTGCCCTTTTCTGTACTTTTTCCAATGCTATATCTTTTTGGAGGTGTGGCGACCAGAACTGTACACAGTACTCCAAATGATGTCGCACCATCAGTTTATACAGGGGCATTATGATTCTGGCTGATTTGTTTTCAGTTCCCTTCCTAATAACCCCCAGCATAGCGTTGGCCTTTTTCATTGCAGTTGCACACTGTCTCGACATTTTCATTGAGTTATCTACTACGACTCCAAGATCTCTCTCTTGGTCAGTCTCTGCCAGTTCGGACCCCATCAATGTGTTTGTATAGTTAGGATTTTTGGTTCCAGTGTGCATCACTTTGCACTTGGCCACATTGAACCCCATTTGCCACGTTGATGCCCACTCACCCATCCTCGACAGATCCGTTTGGAGTGCCTCACAATCCTCCCTGGTTCTCACCACCCTGAACAACTTTGTGTCATCTGCAATTTTAGCCACTTCACTGCTTACTCCCAACTCCAAATCATTAATAAACAAGTTAAAAAGCATCAGACCGAGTACTGATCCCTGTGATACCCCATTGCTTACCTCCCTCCACTGAGAAAATTGCCCATTTATACTCACTCTCTCTTTCCTTTTAATTAGCCAGTTTTTGATCCACAAAAGGATCAAAAACTTTTGATCCACAGTTTTTGATCCACTTGTCCTTTTGTCCCATGACTATTGAGCTTACTTAGGAGCCTTTGATGAGGAACTTTATCAAAAGCTTTCTGGAAGTCAAGGTAAACAACATCTATTGGGTCCCCCTTGTCCACATGTTTGTTTACTCCCTCAAAGAACACTTAACAGGTTAGTGAGACAAGATCTTCCCTTACAGAACCCATGCTGAGTCTTTCTCAATAGATTTTGTTCATCAGTGTGCCTGCTAATTTTTTCACACAGGCAGTGTATGTAATTTGGTCATACTCCTTTTGTTTTGAAACACTTTAGGTAAAGTTTGCCATGATTAATCATGAAGAGAATGTGTTTGGGTGAGAATGTAATAAAGATCAACATTATGTTGCAGTGTCAACTTTGCCTTTTTGTCATAATTACGTAAATTAGTAAAGATTGTTTTTCTGATCCTAGCTGGAAAATACCTTGAAGAAGTACAGTACTTGTGAAGTAGAATGCGCAGAACAAAAAGTGGTTATCAGTGACCTAACAGAAAAAATAGCTGCCTTGAAAGAAAAGGTACAAAAATCTAATTAATTTTAAGGTGAAAAATGTGTGTATTGTTTCAAATCTGATTGCCTATTTATAT
Source organism: Lepidodactylus listeri (assembly GCA_029233225.1). Classification (NCBI taxonomy): domain Eukaryota; kingdom Metazoa; phylum Chordata; class Lepidosauria; order Squamata; family Gekkonidae; genus Lepidodactylus; species Lepidodactylus listeri. Next base: position 1,830,406 of record JARCFY010000011.1, read on the forward strand.
GTAATGTATTAAAAGGAAACTATTTTTTCTTTGTTGTTACAAAAAGAGATTAATAAAGACGTTGTGCCCAATAGGACTCGGCACTTCTTTTTCATGGACAGCAACCCCATCTGCCTCATTGCAAATTGATTTTAAATTTTAAGTGACCTTCAGAAGCAGATTGTGATATAACATTGGGGATAAGCAGTTGTTCAAAAGAAAAAAACAAACATTCTATTGAGATCCTAGCAATGGTTGAATGTTTTGATTTTTTAGGCATTTGTAAGCATTATTTATCTTTGTGTTTAGATCTTGAAACAGGATGCTGCCATGAAAGCAATACAGCTTGATCTTGATCAGACGAATGAAGAACTCGACAGATTGAATACAAGCCATTTAGATGAAAGATCTCAACTCATTCAAGACCTCCAGAGACGTGAAAGAGAAATTGACAATCTTAAAGAAGTTCTATTCGAGAAAGACAAAGAAATTTCTACTCTTTCTTCCAGTATGACTGAATATTCTGAACAGATTAATATTCTGAAATCCCAGATCCAGTGCAAAGAGAGTGAAGTACGAGAGATGGAAGAAGCACGAACCAAGGCTGAAAGGGAAGCCCAGTTGTTGAAAGTTGTACAAACAGTAGACATGAAAGATGCAAGCACAAAAATTTCAGCACTTTCCAAACAGTTTAGTGCAATAGAATCAGAGTTGACAAAGGTGAAAACTGAGAACGTGGCTAAAACCAAAGAAAATGAAGAGCTCGTTCAGCAAATCCAAGAGACCAGCAAAACAGTTAAAAATCTTCATTCTGACATTAAGGCCCGAGATGCAACATATAACAGCAAGCTCATGGAATGTGAATCACTAATTAAATTGCTTAAAGAACAAGTAAGTAAATCAGCTTTAAAGTTGCAAGAAGCTGAGAGAAAATACAGAGAAGAAACAGATTATTTAAAATCCCAACTTGATGAACATATTTCTGCAAAGGAGAAACTGCATACTTTGCTGGAAGAGAGAGAGAACAAAGAGCAAAGTTTTGTGAATGAACTGAAATCTCTGAGGGATTTATATAATCAATTAACTGTAGAAAATGCTAAGAAAGATGAAGAATTAGCTAATTTATCAAGACAGCTTGCTGAACATACTGAGCATCTAGAAATCACCAAGAAGTATTTACAAGAAAAATCAGAGTTTGTAATTTCATTGCAAGATGCAATTAAAAGTTTGGAACAGCAAAAGGAAAAGGAAACACTAAAGTTAGCTGGAGAGCTGGATGCCAAAGAAAAGCAGTTGAAAGAACTTAATTGTGAGTTACATAAAAAGCAGGAAATAATTAATAAGATGAAATCAGAAATAGAAAACAATTTTCTAGCCAGTAAGCAGTTGCAAGCAGTTCTTGATCAGAAAGAAAAAGATTTTGTGGATCAACTCAAAGTTAATGAAGTTCTTAGAAATGAGATAAATGTAATGGAGAAGGAAAAGCAGCAGCTCATCAGTGAGAATGAAAGTTTGTCAAAACTGCTAGATGTTAAAGAATGTGAACTGTTGAAGCGTGCTCAGTTGATGGCAGAGATGGACAGCAAGATGTCTGACAGTGCTCTGGAATTCCAGAAAAGGCTTTCAGAGGTCAGCTGTGATAAAGAGACTTTAAGGAACAAGGTTGAAGAACTCTTGGGCCTTATCAAGCAGAAAGAAAATTCAGTTGCTGAGAAGTTGCTGGAGAAAGAAAAAGAGTATAGCGTAGTGATTGATAAGCTGTTGAAAAGCAGGGAGATGACAAAGCAATTAGAAGTAGAAATTCAGTCACACAGAACTCAGCTGAAGAGTGCTAAAGACAGAGAGCTGGAGAAAGAAGTGTTGCTAAGTCAGAAAGAGTCAGAATATAATAAAATGGTCCAACAACTCAGTCAGGAAGAAGGGAGAATTTTTTCACTCGAGAAACATGTTCAAGACATAGAAATGGACCTAAAAGTAAAATGCAAATCTCTAGAAGAAAAGACTGTGCTTAATGATGCCTTGCTTAAGCAAATAGAAGAAAAGCAAGTCAGTATGACAGAGTTAGAGAAGCAAATAGAAAGCCTTCAGGGTGATGGCATGCTGTTGTCTCAACAGGTTGAAGAAAAAGATTCTGCTCTGCAGTCTCAAGGACTAGAGTTGAAGAATCTTCATAGGCAGATTGCAAAGAAAACTGAGGAGTGTGCGGCATTAAATGATCAACTAGCATTATTAGGCAAAGAAACAGATGCTTTGAAATGTGAAAAGAACAGTGTTTTGGCTATTTGCAGTACAAAAACAAGTGAATGTGGTGTTCTTCAGCATCAGTTGACACAGCATCAGAGTGAAATTTTGTCTGTGAAGCATGATGCTCATATGCTGAAATTGGAAAATGAAAAAATTAAAACCAACATTGAAACTGTCAATGCTTCCTTAATGAAAAAATGTGAAGAAACAGCTGCCTTAAATGCAGAGCTGTCACAGCAAGGCCATAGTATTTTAGCCTTGAAGGGCCAAATTGATACTCTGGTCACTGAAACAGAAAAATTAAAAAGTAGCGTTCAGGATAAAGAGTCTCTCCTTTCTCAGAGGGATGCTTTTATTCAGCAAATGAAAGAGAACAAAGATGCAGGAGAAAACCAATATTTGCAGATGATTTCAGATTTGCAGAGTCAGGTCCAGGTTCTAAGTTGTGAAGCTTGTCAGCTTCGGCAAGAAATGCAAGGCAAAGAACATGAATTTAAAAAGCAAGAACAAGAATTAAAATTGCTTAAAGATAAATCTGAGGAGTCTGGTTTGCTTAGAGTTCAGCTGTCTGAAAATATAGAAATAATTTCTGATCTTCAAAGCCAGCATAAAGCTATGATAGAAAAGACAGAAAAATTAACTAAGTCAATTATACAGAAAGATGACTTCTTAAAACAGAAGGAAGAAGAATGTATTAATTTGCAAGCACGCATTTCTGAGTCTTCCTGCATGCACCAGAAACTGGTAGAGTCATTGACCTCTGAAATAGAACAATTGAAAGCAAATGTTTTTGAAAAAGAATTGGTGTTAAATAATACTTCATTGCTTAACAGTAAATTAAAGACTGATCTTCAAGACACACACATTGAGTATGAAACTTTGAGGAAGCAGGCTATAGATGCAGAAGAACTGAACTTGAATCTAAAAAAAGAAATAAGTGATCAGAAAAAACTAATAAACAATATTAGTGAGACACTGATGGGAAAGGTTTTTCTTTTAGATAATACCAGTCTGATTAATAAACTAAGAGAGGAATTGTGTATAAAAGAGGAAAAAATACAGCTGATTTCTCAGCTTCTCAGTCAAATTAATGAACTCACTCAGGAAATCGAAAAGTTAAAAGAACTAGCACAAGAGAAAGAAAATGCTTTCTTATCTTTGCAAGACAAATTTGCTGCTCAGTATGAACAAAAAAATGATCTTAGCGTTACTCTGAATAAAAAAGAAGAGTTTATTGCTGAATTACTTAATTTGTTGGATCAGAAAGATGTCAGTGTACACCTAACAGAAAGTAATGTTCATGCTCTTACTAATGAGATCGCGTTGCTTAGAGAAGAACTGGAAAAAAATGCCACTTGCTTAAAAAATCTGTCGCAAGAGAAGGATGAAAGTATTGCACTTAGCCAGAAGAAAATGGACTCTCTGACAACTGATCTAGATTCTGCAAAAACAGAATACCAGAAAGCATTGGAAGCAGTGGCCCTATGGAAGTTAACTGTACAACAAAGGGATGCAGCTATTCAGGTTGTACAGGAAAAATGCAATGGGCAGGCTAAGCAGATTGAGTGCTTAAATTCTGAGCTCAGCGTTTTACATTCTAAATCCTCTCAAGAGTGCCACAACCACACACTTTCAATAGAAAAATTACAACAACAGGTGGATTCTTTAATTAAGGACAACACACTTTTACAGGAGAGAATTGAAAAACTGAATATAGAAAACAAAGACCTTGTTATATTGGAAAAAAAGTTGCAGGAGAAATGTAAAGAATTTCAAGAAAAATTGGAAGACAAAGAAAATAAATCACAGATTCAAATAGATGCCATTACTTCGCAGCTGAAGAATGAGAAAGAACAATTGCAGATGCAGGTTAGTGTGAAGGGTGAAGAAGTTAGTGAATTAAAGTTTAAGGTTGAAAAACTAGAACAAAGTCTCCATGAGTCAGAAAACAGATGGGTGACAGAACTCGATAGGGCAACTCAGGAAAATGCAATTAATCTAAAACAACTGAGCAATTTAGAAAGGGAAATAAAATCAAAAAATGATCAGATGCAGTCTGTACACCAAGAACAGGATCTGATTAAAAAAGAGCTGTCTAAACTCCTGTCTGTGTTAACAAGTAGTAGGCATTTCATCAAAGCCAGTGATTGTATTGCTGATCAGCAAATAACTGAAAGTAAGGCGCTACTAGAAAAATTATCTCCCCTGATAGCTAGAATTCTCAGCGAAGAAAGTGAAGCAATGGCACTGCAAAAGACCCTTTTAGAAAGAACCAAGAAAATACATGAGCTAAATAATCAGCTGGGAAGCATGCAATCCCTGAATCAAGAGAAAGAACTGATGCAGATTGAACTTGAGAAGGCTAAAGATGCTCACCAGCCTGAGATTGAACATCTGTTAGCAGAACTGTGCACTGCCAAGGAGGCATTATGGAAGCAGCAGTCTGTCTGCGAAGAAAGAGAAACTGCATTAACAAACATGAAGGAGGAGGTTATTTTTCTTCAAGAAAAGATTGTTAAATCAGAAAAAAAACTTGAAAATGCTCAAAAGGTAATAAATACTGAATGTCAAAGAGTAACAGAACTTTTAGAAGAAGTAGAGCACAAAAACCAAGTGATGAAAAATTTAACTTCCCAAGCTAACCAACAGAAAGATTTAATTTCTTCTCTAAGCCAGCAATTAAAAGAAAAGGATTGCTCAGTTACTCAGGTCATGGAGTCCATGTCTAATGAAATGGTAAAATTTTCTGAAGAGAAAAATGTACTTATTTCCAAACTGCAGCAACTGGAAGCCACTCAGGACAGTGCTATCAAAGGGACAGATACATTATCACAGCAGCTTGATGAATGTAAAAAAGAACTTGAACTCTCTCAGTTTGTGCTTGCCAACAAAGATGCTGTAATTAAAGATTTAATGAGTGAGAAGGAGCAGTTAAATTTTACTCTGGAAAAAGTACTTCAGGAAAAAGAGAATTTAAAAAAGAAACTTCAGGCAGCTTTGATAATAAGGAAGGATCTAATTCAGAAGATTGGGAAGCTTGAGAATGGGCAAGAAGATATAGAAAGGGAACATAAAAAAACAAAAGATTTACTGGAGCAAATTGATGAATTAATGAAACAGGGTAAACATGCTGAAGTTCAAAACAAAGGTCTTGAAGCCCAACTTGAAGTCCTAAAAGAACAATTGATAGAGAAAGATGCCAAGATAAAAGACATAAGTGAAATGTTGGCTACTAAGGCACTACTTTTGGAGCAGCTCCAGAAGAATGTTACAGAACTCAAAGATATCATTGCTGAACAGAAAAGCATGTCTGATAAGAATGTGATATCTCTACAGGAGAAAGATGCTCTGATTGAACAGTTGCAGTCTGCACTCAATGACAGAGAGAGAACATATAGAATGGAATGTTCTCAGCTTGTCTCAACTATAGAAAATCTCAAAGCTGAACTAGCAAAGAAAGAAGAAACATTCAGGGAAACAAATGAGGCAGAAGAGATCTTAAATGCTGAAGGCTCTTGTACTGACATCACATATCTTCCTACTGAAATTAATCAAGTTAATCAGTTGCAGAGGGAGAAGAAAATCCTGCAAAAGAAACTTCAGGCATTGCTTGTTGCCCATAAGGAGAGCACTAAAAAAATTCAGAAAGAAAAGGAGGAGCATACTAAACTGCTAGCAGATTTTGATCAACAAACTAAAGACATCGAGCTGTTAAAAAAAGAACATAATATACTCCAGGAGATTCATCAGATGAAGTATAAAGAATTTAACCCCAATTTGTTGCTTTTATGCTCTCTGAAGAAAGAGATGGAGACTGTTGCAGTTCTTCCCTGCAGTGAAAATGTGGAACATAAAGCACTGGGCTCAGTGGAGCAAAACATGAAGGATCATGCTGTGGTAGAAAAATCAGAAAAGATGGTGGCAGTGAAAGAGGAACTCCACAGTAAGTACACCAGGCTTGTGGAAGAAAACAGAGACTTTAAAGAAGAGTTACAAGAGAAGCTGTTGGAATGTGAGAATAATTTAGAGAATACGTTAAACCTGAAGAAAACTAGTGAACATCTGAACCAGAATTATGAAGAAAACAAAAGCAGTGTGCCAACTGAGAGAGATCAACTGCAGCAGCAACAGAAAACACATGAAAATGAATTGATGGAAGTTAAGGAAACTGTGATTGAAGGTGCAAATAATGAAATTGATATTTTCCTTAAAAAAAGTGAAGGTCACCTGATCAGTAAGGATGAAACTGAAAGCTTGAAACATGATATTCAACAAGCCAACACACAAATTGCACAGAAGAGTGAAGAGATCCAGTATTTACATCATTCTCTTAAAGATCTCAAAGGCAAGTTTGGTCATGGAAAGGAAATAATGAAAGAAGTTTCTCAGTTGCAGCAAAGTTTACAGGAAAGCCAGAAAGAATCAAGGCATTTCAAAATGGTATTTGAGAAAATGAGACATGAAAGAGAAGACTATATCAGAAACTTAGAGAAATCAAATACAGAATTACTAAGTATGAAAGAAGAGTTAAGACACAGCAGTGAAGAAAATAAAAAGTTATTGATGGAACTAAATCTGCTGCATGAGAAACTTTTACCAGTTTTTAACGAAAGGAAAAATGTGGAAGTATGTGTGGAAAGTAAAAGAGGAAATACCATGGAAGCTTTGTGTTTGCATTCAGGTAATCAGATGCAGAACAGAGTTCAAGAAAAAGACATCTCATGTGAATCACAAGATATCACCCAGGAACTGATAGAAAAACACAAAAATGGAAATGACCAAAAACGCCAAGAGCAGAAGTGTTCTGCTGAAGAAAAAAACATGGACCATCTCCAAAGAAAGCTCCAAGCTGCTTTAATATCGCATAAAGAAGTTCTGAAAGAAAATAAAACACTGAAAGATGAAGTGGACTTACTAATGACACAAAACAAAGAATTGGTTAATAAGGCTCATGCCCTTGAAAATGTGGTGTCTGACTTGAGCAGAGAAAAGCAAGACATGACTGCTACTTCTTCACTGTACAAAGAGAATGAAACTGTTGTGACAGAAAATGCCAGATTGTTAGTTGAAAATGAAAATTTGAGTGCTGCGTGTGAAAGCCTTAAATCTACCATGGAGACTATAGTCCAAGAGAAGGAGGCTTTTTCTTTTCAGATGAGTTCTCTAAAAGATTCTCAGACAGTCGAATTGACAGGTTGGAAAGCAAAGCATAGTGAATTGAAACAGGAATATGAGTCTTTGCTGCAGGCCTATGAGAATATTAGTAGTAAAATAGCAGAAATGAGGCGAGTGATTGATATTACAAGAAAAGAAAAGCAAGATGCTCTTCACCGAGCAAGTGTAACCCAATCTGAAAAACAACAACTTGAGCAGCTGCTTCAAAAAGTAACTGCTGAAAATGCACATGTTAGTGACCAACTAAATCAGCTTGTTGAATCCAAACAGAGGAGAATTGATGAACTGCAGACTGAATCAGAAAGATGGGCATCTGATCATCAGTTGTGTTTGGAAGCATATCAAGAAAACGCTGTTGAGAACAAACAACTGGCAGAGGAAAATGAGCAATTAAAAGAAATGTCTGAGGCCTTAAAGCAAACATTAGAGAAAACTCAGAATGAAAATGAGACTCTTCGTAAGGATTTTAATCTGACAAAAGCTGCTCTGAAGAATCTCCAAACACTGCTGGAATTGGACAAGCTTGACATGCGATCTGCATTCAGTGATATACTCAGTGAGAGAGAGCCATTATTAAAACACATCCATTTGTTAATTGAAGGGATATCAGGAAAGGAGAAAAGTGTACTGATCGTAAAACAAGAGAACAAACTTATTTCAGAAAGGTTAAAGGATCTGGAGGAATTGCTGTACCAGAAAGAAGTCTCTTTATCGAAGTTAGAGAATGATGATAAAAAGCTTAATCAGGACATAGTAAGCCTGAGTGAGAGAATTAAGATACTAGAAGATGACAAATGTCTGCTACAGGAAGAATTGGAAAATGTTCAAGAAACGTCTTACAAAGTGAAAAGTGAGAGAGAATTTTTGGAGACAGAGTTACTCAGTCACATCAAAAAACTAGACAAGACAACCGACCAACTGAAAGCAATGCAGGTACAAAACAGTTTGCTGGTGCAGCAGTTGGAAGATTTAAAAGTGGAAAAGAGCAGTATGATTAGAGAGAAAGAAGAACAGCATCTGTATCTGGTTAAAGTATTTGAAGAAAAAGTGAAATCTGCTCAGAAAGACAATAATGGGACAAAGAACAAAACCAAAGAGTTGCGTGAACTTTTAAAGGAAAAACAACAAGAGATCAACCAGTTGCAAAAAGATTCCATTAAATACCAGGAGATTATTCTAGACTTGGAAAAATCAGTGAAACTGCAACAATCTAAAAGTGAAAAGTTTGAGAAAGATTTAAACAACACAGCAGAAAAACTTTCCAAATCAAATGAAGAGGTACTGAAGCTAACAGAAGAACTCTCTTCAAAGAAAATGTTGCTTGAGGAGTCTGGGGCTGAAATAGAGCTGCTAGCTGCTGAACTTAAAAAGAAAGAGAATCAAATATTAAATCAAAAGGAGTATGACAAACAATTGGAGATTGGTCTTCAACAGCTGAAAGCAACTTCGCAAAAAGAAACTTTAAACATAGAAGAAAAATACAATGCCCTTCAACAAGAGAAGGAACAGATATGTGGTGAACACCATAAGCTGCAAGAAGAACTTGGCATGAAGGACTCTCAGAACAAGAATCTTCAGGCTAAGCTAAATGATGCCTTAGCTAGATTAGCTGCTTTTGCTAAGTGTATGTCTTCTCTTCAAAATGACCGGGACAGGGTGATTGATGAAATGAAATCATGGGAAATGCAGTTCAAAGAAGCTATTGAAAATAAACAGCAACAGATAGAGGCCAGCAATAAAACAATAGCATTGTTACAAGAAGCAATAAAGGCAAAAGATATTCAGGTCCAAGAACTGGAGTGCAAATGTTCTGTGCTAGAAGAACCTAAGAGTGGGATGCAAGCCTCAATAGAAAGCCACCATTTCAGTGAACTTTCCAGAATGAAGGAAGAAAATGCCATTCTTCAGAACAATCAGTGTGAACTAGAAACTGCTCTCCAGTCAAAAGAAGATTCTCTTCAAGCACTGATAAAGGAGAAAAAATTTCTTAACCATCTCATAAAAAACAGTGATATCATAGAAAAAGAGACAGGAGCACTGCAAAAAAGATTGACACAGAAAGAACAGGAAGTACAACAGTTTCTTTTGGAAAAAAGTTTGCTCCAAGCTGAATTGCAAAAACAAGTTTCCATTTGTGAACAAATGAAGGTCATGCTGAATAAGAAAGATACAGAAATTTCTCTTCTCATTTCATCCAAGGACACAGAAATTTCTGGCTATCTTGCTCAAATACAAGCTCAGAACAGACAGCAAATTGTTGAGTGTGAACAGCAGCTAAAGGTTCTGCAAATAGCCAAAAAACAATCTGATGACATTTGTCAGAGGCTACAGGATGACCTGAATTTTTTTCAGATGAAAGCTGACAAAGCTGTTCAAGACAGGGCTGAGATGGTCAATGAAATTGATACCTTTAAAAAGTCCATGTCATCTCTCCAGTATAACCGAGATTCCCTGCTTTCTAAGTTGAAAGATTTAGAGCGAGAGCATCAGACAGTTTTAAGTGAGAAAGAGAACCTTGTAGCTGACCATGAGAATGAAAGCCAAGCTCTGAAACAAGAAATAAGGAAGCTTCTGAATCAAATAGATGATCTTCATTCTGAAAATGCAATGCTAATGGCACAACTCACGAAATATAGGGAAGATCTGAATCAAGTTTTATCTCTGAAGGATCACCAGTTGAAAGAATTACTTGCACAAAAATTGGAAAGCATTAAGAGCCTTGAACAGGAAAAAATTGAGCTTCAGAAGAAACTGAAAGATATGAAGCTGACAGTGGAAGTGCAGGATGAGATCATAGAATCTCTAAGGCTGGAAAATGAGAAGTTAACAGCAAAAGCTCATGACTTAGAAATTCTCATAGCTTCAATGAATAAAGAGAGGTTGGCTTCTGAATCCAGAGAGAAATCTCCACCTCAGGAAGGTGACAGATTTGATCAGAAGAGAGGACACATCATCATTCAGCAACTTGAAGAAACACATGAGAAACAATTACAAGTATTCCAGCAAGTAACGGATAAAAATGCAGTCAATCCAGAAGACAGACAACATACAACTATTTCATCTTTAGAACATGAAGCTTGTTCACTAGGGAATGATTTGGCAGAAAAGAGAATATTGGAAGTTCAGAGTCAGAATGAAGAACTGAGGTCTCAAATAGAGTCTTTCAGGAAAACTATGACAGCCCTCCAAAGTGACAAAGATTGGTTAATTGAGGACTTCAAGGGACTTCAAAGCAGATATACTTCTAAAATCAGGTCTGAAAAAAGCAGAGCAGACAGACTTGAAAGTGAGCTCAAAGGTATCAAATCAAATGTTTTCAGTTTGCTCAAAAAAAATTCCATTTTGAGTCAGGCATCAGAAGAAACTAAAAACAAAATCACTCTTGAACAGTTCACTGAGGAAGTTGAAAACTTGTGCAAGGCATTAAATACTCAACGTCTTGAAGTTAACAGGCTTTCGTCTGAGTGTGAGAATTATAGCCAGCAGATTGATGCCTTTTCCAAGGCTATGGCCAGTCTTCAAGATGACAGAGACAGACTTCTGCAGGAACTTAATAAACTGAGTATAGTTCATGAAGCAAAACAGGGCATGAGTTCAAGTTCCATACCTTCTAACTCCATAAATGAGATTATGTCTCTTAAAGATAATTTGGAGACTCTTCAGATGGATAGGGAAATACTGGTAAGTTTTAATAGGTGTGTTGTCTTACAGTAGTAATAAGGATTAATTTTTTAATTAAGGAAATGTAATGTTTGAAAATTGCATGCAAAATAACTATCTCTACATCAAGACTAAGTGTTGGATCCAGCCAATGTTTTCATTCAATCTCACCCAATTCTTGTCCTTACCACTCCCCACCCCACACTGAGTGGGGTTCCATGAGCCCTAGCTTAGCCTTTTTGGATGGTCCAAGCAAGCTGTTGGATCTCAGCTGAAGCTGCTTAGTGTGCAACTTCAAACGTTAAGTTTGAAAACTATTTACTGTTGAACTGTCAATTTACGAAACTACATAGAGTCTCTACGATAAAGATAAGCCTTTTCATATTTGTTTTCTTAATCTGTGTCTCCTGTAGGCTAAAGAAGGAGCTCATCCTGCCACAGCTGAGATATCAGATCTAAAATCCAGAGTTTATGACCTCGAGAGAGACTTGAACCAGACAAAAGTTTTTCAAGAAGAATCTGAGAAAGAAAGAATCTCATACCAGAGTGAATTAACTGGATTACGGTAAAATATTTAAGTATGGGCAATAAAAGATCTTGTGAGTGTATCCATTTTCTTGTTTTTTTATAAGCCTCATTGTGGTTGGCTTGTGGAATTCATCAGAAGTTTGATGTTGATTTGTATTAAAACCTCTGTATTCTGGAAAGTAGGTGGGATCTTGTGGGAGGCAAGAGGGAACAGTGTCTTACCACCACTGCTGTAATGTCACCATAAATAAGGCAAAAGTACTGAAGAGAGGGCAGCAGGTATTCCTGGCAATCTATACTTTCTGGGGCTCCTGGTATAATACTTCACCAGTTTAGGAATGAAATCTGGAATAAAAAATGAAAATCTTCTCCCTTACTCATATAAACAAAACATCAGAGTCCCAAAATATGTGCATTTCCTTATGTATAGGGTTGCATTGTAATTGATTTATTGTTGTTTTGATGAGCTGTATGTTGCAGTACGTGACCCCTTTTCAAAGCTGTTATCAGTAAAACCCTAGTATTTTGAAAAAAACCTGTTAGAGTACTAATAATGTAGCATTTTATTTAACATAGTTGTAATGTTTTATATCCAGGAGGGAAAAAAATCATCTGCTGGCAGAATCTCATGCACTTCAAAATCAGTTCTGGGCAACTATTGCAGAGAAAGAGAGACAGACTGCAGAACTGCAGAGAGTGCATTGTGAAATGGTATCTCAGAGCTCTAGGTCTGCTGGCAGCGTTCACTCAACCAAGGTAAAACAACCAACTGAAAAACTTGCTCCAATAACTTTTAAACATTTCCAATACAGATGTTTTCTATTTCAAATTTAAAGTTAATAACAGCTTTGATAGTCAAGCAGAACTCAGATAATTCTTACCAGTGTTTAACTGGGTAGTTTTTAATCTGCCTCATTTATGTAGTTTAACAAACTGAAGTTGAAGACAGAGGTTGATGCTGGCAGGAAGAGCCAGTTCTTTAAAAGGGATTATTCTTCCTACCATTATTAGTATACCACTTTTGTTGAACAACTCTGTTAAGAGATTTGGAGTCTTTTTAGAACCAGAAACGTGTGTCCATGAGAACAACAAAAACATGCTTTTTCCAGCTACATCTGATTAGGAAGCTGACCCCAGCAAGGTCTTCTATCAGTCCCCCACATTCTTCCATAGACTTGGGCTTTTTATTTAACTTTTTCCTTCATCCAAGCTGATTAGGTCACACCTCCACTCGCTCAGGTGGCACTATTCAAATTTTGTGTGGGCCGACCCTCCAGTTTGGATACCCCTATTGCTCAGGTTGGAGGCTAGAGCTCTGCTCCAAGCCAAATTTTTTAAAAATTGAGAAAACTTTAGGAAGCTCTAAAAATGGATTTGCAGCATGCGGACAGACCCCAATATGGTGCTGACCATGTGGGCAGACCCCTACATGGCACTGGGTCCCTTTTACCCAGGGTTGTATGCATCGGGCCCAGAGTGGATGTGGCAGGCCCTTAGAGGTTCGTGCCCTTTCCCATTGGCTTGGGAAGCTCCCATTAACAGCCAAGCAGGCAGCGCAGCTCCTCCAGCCTGCCTGTTTACAGCATGGCCACAGGGGGACACGAAGCGGTGGCTGGAAGAGGATAGGCAAGCTGGCAGGTCTGCCACAGGAGGGCTTCCACTTCCTTACCCAACCCCCCAGCATATCCGAGTCAGAGCCCCCCCCCCCCAAGCAGTCCAAGCTGACAGTGGCACTGAGGCACATAGACCCACATTCCTTGGAAGCTTCTGAGGACACCCAAACCTGCATAGCAAACCCAGAGCCCAGGAGGTGGCAAACCAATCCAGAAGGCAGATAAGGCATCCACCTTCCCCAGTCTCAGAATATGGGGAGTCTTCCTCAATGGTAGCTTCTGCGGGCAGGTGGTTAGGGGAGGAGGCAGGGGTCCAAGAAAGCTTCTCCAGGCTCTCAAGCTGAGCATTTCCAATGCCGTCTAAATGAGGTGATTAGCACTCTTAACTACCAGCTTGAGGTGCCAGAAAACCATAGTCATCAGACTCTTCCAACCTGACCAGCAGAGGGTTCAAAAGACCTGCCAGAGTACGACCACTTCACCTTCCCGGATTTCTTTGAGGATGTCATCAAAGGGGAATGAGCCCTGGTAGGCAGCGGCAGTGGCCTTAAGGTGTCTCTGGTGGATGTACTGGTGGTGGCCTTGCACTCTGAAGCCATGCTACCCAAGGACAGGGAGAATCCACTGAAAGACTCAGTGGACAGGAAGAATGAGGCAGTGTTAAAGAAATTGCATGAGGCATCATCTCTGGCATTCGGCATCGGCAGTGCTCTCAGATTTTACACGTGCCATAGTCATCTGGGCACATGATCTGTTGCAGAACCTGGACATAAACCCAATAGATTTTAAGAGGTCCCTGCTCAAGATGAAGAGGGCAGCAGAATTTGCCTCTGACACATCCCAGGATGCCATCCAGTTCTGCACCAGGGTGCAGGTGGCAAAGATAATAATAAGAAGGAGCATCTAGTTGAAACACTGGAATGTGGATCCCTTGTCCAAAAGCAACCTCTCATCAGAAAAATTCTCAGGCAGACTCCTCTTCGGAGAATCTAATCTAGAGAAAGTCCTTGTCAAGACAAAAGAAAAGAAGAGGGCCATGCCTTCATCCTCAACTAACCAAGATAAGGACCCAGAGGCTGGGTCACAAAAGTCCTTTCGCAGCTTCAGGTCATCAGAATGAGGAAGAGACTCAAAAGACTACAGAGGGTTTTGATCCTTCAGATACTGCTCCAGGACCCATCAGAGACAGCCAGCACCCTTCAGGCAGGACAAGAACTTTCCTGCCATTTTCCTGGGTCTAAGTCCTCCCTTCTTAGCCAGTCTGCTTCCACGTTGGCTAGGCCTTTGAGATGTTCTGCCTTTAGACTGGCTAGGTTCCTTTCCACCCATACTAGCAGGCTCTTGATGCCAGTTGATGCTGTGCGCCTCTTCTAGTGGGCGTCTCTTCTGAGTGGTCCCATCTTCCTTGCAATGGGCTCCCCAACCTCTCTTGCTTGCATCCGTGGTTACAACGATTTGATACAGCTGAGTGAAGCTGACCCTTTTGGTCAGGTTCTTGCGCACTGTCCACCACTTTAGGTCCTTCTTTAGCTTGTCTGAGATCTTGATCTGCTTGTGTCTGCACCTTGATATGTCCCTGTGGAAGAGAAGGAGGCTCCATTGTAGGGCTCTGAAGTGGAACCATAAACACTGCATCAAGTCTATGGTTGATCATGAGGCCCTGTACTGCTGAGAGTTGCATGAGATCTGTGGAGCTGCTGCTCCTGAGCCAAGGACCTGATATTTTGTTGTTTTTCCACTGGGAGAAAGACTTTTGCTAGATGTGTGCAAATCCTGCCCCCCAGGTGTATTACGTCCCTTGAGGAGGATGTGTGGCTCTTTGGGGCATTGATGAGAAAACCATGCACTTGTAGGACTTCCACTGTCTTTTCTGTGAATTTCATAGATGCCAGCAAGTCCTTTGCCCTTATAAGAATATAATCTAGATAGGGGAACACATGGATCCCTGTTACAGTTTTGCCACCAAGGCCACCATGACCTTGGTGAACACTTTTGGGGCTGAGGATAGGCCAAAGGGCATGACTCTGTATTGGAAGTGGTGTCTTAGGTGGTAGAAACTGAGGAATTGCCTGGAATCCAGATGCACAGGGATATAGAGGTAGGCCTCCCTGAGATCTAGGGAGATCAGTACATGTTCTTTTTGCAATATTTGCAGGATGCACCATAGGGATTACATCTGGAACTTTTGTCTTTTCACCCAGTTGTTGAGACCTTTTAGGTTTAATACTGCTCTCCAGTCCCCAGTCTCTTGGGAATCATGAAGAGGACTGAGTAGACCCCCTTGAACTGTT
Organism: Lepidodactylus listeri; assembly: GCA_029233225.1. Taxonomy (NCBI): domain Eukaryota; kingdom Metazoa; phylum Chordata; class Lepidosauria; order Squamata; family Gekkonidae; genus Lepidodactylus; species Lepidodactylus listeri. The sequence goes on from JARCFY010000011.1 coordinate 1,845,896, forward strand.
GATTTGCAAGGACCACTTCTATTGCGCCTATTTGAGTCAAGTGCTGGATTGCTTGACTTATTTATTTATTTATTTATTGGGATTTATATCCCGTTTAGCCAAAGTTAGCTGGCTCTAGGCAGCTCACAACATTAATCATATACATATAAAATCACAGCTAAAATATCGAAAAGCAAGAATCACAAGATTCCACCAAATTTGGCGACCATCATTACTTCCAAAGTGAAGCACAGCAAATTCCAGGCCTGCGACCACAGAAACTTGCGCCAATAGATTTATTTTGGCGCTATCCAGGGACCCCCCCTTCCCCCCCCAGCGGCGGCTCCTAATTAAAAGCCTGGCGGAAGAGCTCCGCTTTGCAGGCCCTGCGGAACTGCATAAGGTCCCGCAGGGCTCTGATGTCATCCGGGAGCTCATTCCACCAGTGAAGAGCCACCACTGAGAAGGCCCTGGTCCTAGTGGTCATCAGCCTAGCCTTAACAGGCAGCGCCTTTCCTGAGATCTTGGGACTAGTACGAACTGGTGGGGGGAGGGGGGGAGAAATAAATTCTATCCTATAGCCTTCTGTAATAATTGATAGCACCCATTTGTCTGATGCTGAAGAGCTCCAGGCCTCCAAGAACTGGAGCTGGTCTACAATCAGGTAATCAGACAGAGAGCTTTTTGACAGGCAATTGATCCAGTCGGTAAGTCATGTTGGTCTGAATCAGTAGAACAAATTTAGAGTCCACTGGCACCTTTAACACCAACAAAGGTTTATTCAAGGTATGAGCTCTCGTGTGCATGCACATTTTATCAAATACGCTAGAATGGCAAGGTTCAAACTTACAGTTAGGCAAAGTTTAAAGTTATAACCAGAGAATGAACAGCAGATTAACATGCAACATGATGACGATCAAGTTATGCAAAGTGACAGTAAGTAACAAGGTAAGGTTATAAGGTCAACAGTTGTAAAGCAATAAATATGTCCTTTATCATGTCATATCTGCAAGTTTGACATATTTACTGTTGCATCATGTTGCATGTTAATCTGCTGTTCATTCTCTGGCTATAAGTCTGAACCTTGCCTGCCATTTTACTGTATATGAAAAAGTGTGCATGCAAAACTGTAACGAGGCAGTAACTTGGTGGCAAATCTATAACGGGGATCCATGTGTTCCCCTATCTAGACTATATTCTTATAAGGGCAAAGGTCTTGCTGACATCTATGAAATTCACAGAAAAGACAGTGGAAGTCCTACAAGTGCATGGTTTTCTCATCAATGCCCCGGAGAGCCACACATCCTCCTCAAGGGACGTAATACACCTGGGGGGCAGGATTTGCACACATCTAGCAAAAGTCTTTCTCCCAGTGGAAAAACAACAAAATATCAGGTCCTTGGCACAGGAGCAGCAGCTCCACAGATCTCATGCAACTTTCAGCAATACAGGGCCGCATGATCAACCATAGACTTGATGCAGTGTTTATGGTTCCACTTCAGAGCCCTACAATGGAGCCTCCTTCCCTTCCAAAGGGACATATCAAGGTGCAGACACAAGCAGATCAAGATCTCAGACAAGCTAAAGAAGGACCTAAAGTGGTGGACAGTGCGCAAGAACCTGACCAAAAGGATCAGCTTCACTCAGCTGTATCAAATTGTCATAACCACGGATGCAAGCAAGAGAAGTTGGGGAGCCCATTGCAAGGAAGATGGGACCACTCAGAAGAGACGCCCACTAGAAGAGGCGCACAGCATCAACTGGCATCAAGAGCCTGCTAGTATGGGTGGAAAGGAACCTAGCCAGCCTAAAGGCAGAACATCTCAAAGGCCTAGCCAACGTGAAAGCAGACTGGCTAAGAAGGGAGGACTTAGACCCATGAAAATGGAGCCTGAATCGAGAGATATTCATTCAGATCACTCACAGGTTCCCTCCTACAAGGACATTCCTCTATGACAGTTGGAAGCAAGGTCTCAAGCCCGACACATTAAAGAGGCAGGTCACAGCCCTCAATTCACTGGAGATTCAAGAACCTATCCACGAGCAAACATATAAAATACTTCCTAATGGGAACAAGACCACTGGCTCCTCCCTTCAGACATAGGTTTATCACTTGGAGCCTCCCAACAGTCCTGTTAGCAATCAGAAAATCACCCTTTGGACTTCCGGTAAATTATGCGCTTAATGGAGGACGCCTCTCTCTGCATCTGCGGGAGAGGCGATCCCCTCTCGGCGGGTTAGAAAGGGTCCTGGACTGGTCCGGACCCTCAAAGACCCTAGCGAAGGGGCTCTGCCTGGGGTGCCTGAAGGCAGCCTCTCCTAGCGGTGGTGACCGCAGGATCGAGGCTCCTTTTTACCCCTGTAGGTTCGCCCGCCGCAGAAGCCGCATGGCTACAAAAGCGCAACCGAGAAGCAGCAGAGAATGCAAGGCAGAAAAGCAACGTAATTCCCGATACGCAATGGCAAAACTGTGAGTCTCAAATAGTGGAAGTGGCAGGGATGGGTTGGAGGGATGAAATCCCCCCCTCCCCCTCAATGTAATTTACAGCGCGAGACTTTCCCACGGCTTTGTTGCGACTACGGAGTGTAATCTGAGTGCTGGAGGGCAGGATCGCGCAGACTAAGAAGAGAGCTTTGCAAAGGCATTAGTGTGACAAAAAGCCATTGTTTTCTTCGGGACTCCTTATCTAATTGTAAACAACTGAGAAAGTAAGCAAGAATGGCGGGGAGAAAACCCTCCCCTAAAGTTGGAAGTTCCGTTCCGAGTTCAAAGGGCGATATCACAGAGCTGAATACAGTGTTGTCAGCGATGCTGCGACCTCTAGTGGATCAGCTGGCTATTCTCAATACTAAAATGGATGCTATACAGAAAGAAATGACTGAGTCTGGAAAGAGATTAGAAAAGCTGCAGCAGGAACTCTTGGAAGTCAAAAAAGTAGTTGAAAAAAATGACTCTAGATTGCAAAAAATAGAAAAAGATAAAGCTCTGCAAGGAGACAGCGTCTTAAAACTTCAAATGGACCGCTCAAATTTCTACTTGAGATTTCAGAATGTTCCTGAACAAAAAGGAGAGAACATTAAACAGCTGTTAAGCGATGCATTGGCGCCTGTGACAGGTTGGGAAGCAGAGAAAATACAAAGCGATATGGATTTAGTCTACAGGACTTATCCAGAATTTGTAAAAAAGAAAAACCTGCCAGGTGAAATTGTGATAAGGTTCTCCAGAAGATCAACAAGAGATTTGGTGTTAAAAGCCACAAATAGAACAGTTCTGAAGATTCAGGAAGAAGAGATCAAAGTGTTAAAAGATATTCCATTTGAAATTCAAAAAAGAAGAAAAGCCTACAGGAGCTTGACGGCATGGTTACAATCGGAGTCTATTTCCTATCGTTGGGACATTCCAAAGGGACTGATCTTCAGCTACAAAGCCAAGAAATACAAAATTGACTCTATCAAAAAGGCGAAATTTTTTTTGGAAAAACGTAAGAAGAAAAAAGCAGAGACTGAGTCAGACGACTCACTGGAATCGCAGGAGAGTATGTATGGATTTAATGGCTCAGAAAGCAGAGAACTTGAAGAACAGTCGGATTCTGAAAAAGGGGCCACGGCTCCTAAGCCTCAGGAAGAAAGAAAGAAGAAAAGAAGAGGACCGAAGAAAAAATAATGTTGAATAGTTTTTTAATATCGTGACGCACTATGTCAGATAATGATTTAAACCTAGATTTTAGATACTTCTATGTCTGTATGCAATCCAGTTATCTAGCTTTTAATTTTAATCTAGACAACAAAATAGATGTAACAGATGATACCAAGATTTAACATTGCTTTTCAATATAATAATACTCTTATTTTGTAACATTACAAACTGTATTCTCTGTATAATATAGATTAGCGTAGGTTTTTAGCATGTAGTAGTAGTATAGGAAAAAAAGCAATAAAAAAATGTACAAAAAAAAAGAAAATCACCCTTTGAACCATTAAAATCGGTTGAGCTCAAGTTCCTGTCATGGAAGGTGGCCTTTCTGGTAGTAATGATGTCTGCCAGGAGGGTGTCAGAAATGGCAGCATTATTCTCCAGAAAGGAACTATGCATCTTCCAGAACAACTCAGTGGCACTAAGAATAAACCCTTCCTTTGTGCCCAAGGTTAACTCAGCATTCCACCTAAATCAGATGCTAATACTGTCATCCTTTGGCCCCAAACCAAAGCATTTGAAAGAAAAGGCTTGGCACAACCCAGACATGCATTTATTTGGACAGAACAATGGCAATCAGACTCTCAGACTCCTTGTTTGTCTCATACAGTGGCCAAAATCTGGAGAAAAGGGTCCAAAATCTTCCATCGCCTTCTGGATTAAAGCAGTGCATATTCAAAGTGTATGAAACACAGGGTTTGGCGCCACCAAGCAGGATCACTGTGCACTCAACAAGAGCAGCAGTGGTCATAGCAGCCTTCTCCACAAGAGTTTTGGTTGGGGAGATTTGCAGAGCTGCCACATGGGCATCCTTCTTAACCTTCTTCAAACACTATAGAATTGACCCAAGTGGCCTCAGCAGAAGCAGCCTTTGTCAGAAGGGTCCTGTGGCAGAGGATGGAGCTGTAGACCATGGGAAGAACCCAACCCAGAAGTACAGCTTGGGTAAAGCTAACCAGCTTGGATTACTTTCCCCCACTGAAGGTGAATGAAACATTGGCACTTACCTGAAGGTTTCTTCTCTTCAGTGGGGTGAAGTTATCCACTTCCCCCCCCACCCCCCCCAAAAAAGATTTTAACAAGGAAAAAGTAGATAAAGGGAAGGAATCAGAGTAATAAGATCTTGACATGAGAGACATGAAAGACATACACAGTGAACATTTGCAGCAGGGCTTGGACATGACTGGGGGATCAGCCTATGATCTCTGCAGTAGGGGCTCACACAAAATTTGCATAGCCCTGCCTGAGCGAGTGGAGGCGTGACCTAACCAGCTTGGATGACTTCACCCCATGGAAGAGAAGAAACCTTCACGTAAGTTCCAATGTTTTGTTCTATCAGTACCCCATATTCTTCCATAGACTTAGGCTAGAAATTTTACATTGTGGTTACCCGCCTTGGGTACTGGGATGCCTGAGAGAAAGGTGGGTATATAAATATTTTAAATAAATGTCTTTGTAGACAAACATTGAGATATATTGATCTTGTGGGAGAAGAATGAAAAGTAGTGTTATAATCTGGTACCAGGATTACAATGGGAACAAGTCAATTCGGCTAAGAAAAATTTAAAGTTTTCCTTTGTCAACAACACACACAAACTGAACTCAGATTCTTGTGGGTAGCCATGTTGGTCTGTGGCACCTTTAGACCAACAGAGTTTTATTCTGGGGGTTAAGCTTTTGTGTGCATGCATACTTCTTCAGATACAGTGAAAGAGAGTCACCAACCAAACTCAGGTCACAGAATGAAGTATTGCTTTATGTTGCTTTGACACAGTGAACTCCTCCAAATAAAAGGCTTAAGCCTTATCAGCCTGTTCAAATGGGATATTACTCCAAGATTATACAGAGGAAGAGACTGGAAGTGATCCAGGGTTTCACACACTCCTTGCTCTGCTTCTTTTCTTCTTCCCCTTTCTTCCTCCTCTCATTACAGGGAGAAGTTAATGGCACACTGGAAGATCCTTCATAAACATGGGATCTTCTCTGGCCCTATGAAATTCTGGGGATTTAAGCATCCCCCTTGCATTCAGTTTTTCAGAGTATACTCACTCAACCCTCGGTGAAAGGAACAGAGTGAGTGTTGAATCGAAGGCCTACTTCCAATCCCATTCCAGCTACAGTATTGGAATGGAGTGAGGAACTAACAAGAAGCACTTTGAGAAAATAAGGATGACTTATATGGCACTCATTCTCTTCTCAAACAAAAGAGACAGGGGGTTCAGTAAGAAAGGGGGAGATGAGAACTTGATTTAAGGTATGCAAAAAAAGGATTCTTTTGAAAAATGAGAGACCTGTTTCATTGTTTCCATCATCATCTGCAGTTTTCACACTGTAGCTAAAATGTTTGCAAGCCATCTCAGAGTTTTCTCTTTTTTAACAGAAGGGTAGGATATAGATCAGGGGTGTCGAACTCATTTGTTATGAGGGCCGGATCTGACATAAATGAGACCTCGTTGGGCCGGGCCATGTGTGTCATAAAATGGAGTGCCAGAAAGAGGAGATATAAACTATAAGGGACACAAACACAAAGATTTTTTTAACCTAAAATAAAAACATGCTTAAAACATTTGCACTCTTGCAATATTTTGTTTATTTAACAGTATCGGATACCTCTTGCTCTCAATTATTGCATCAAAATGTCTGTGCTGTTGCAATCTTGAGTATGCTGTTCAAGTGTGTCTCTGTAAGCTGCAAACCTACCTTTGATTTATTGACATTCACCACAGAAGTCTCTTGCTCAGAGTTCTGAGTCTAGGACCCAGGGGAAAAACATGAAATGGCTGAGCGATTGAGAAAGTCTGGTGAAGTAAGCTATGATGCAGCAGCAGCAACAAAACTGGAAGCAGGAGATGGCCAGTTCCAGTGCAGGCCTGATAGAAGCCCTCCGGGGGCCTGATCTGGCCCCCGGGCTGCATGTTTGACACCCCTGATGTAGTTTAAATAAACAAATAAAATGAGATGTTTCTTCTTTAGGTCCACATAAATTAGGAGCTCTAAGAGGGTAGAAACAGGTTTCCACATGCCTAACCCCAGCAGGATAGGAAACCACCCTTGTAAATGGTCCTGGACATCTAATTCCTCCCTCCCATCCAGCATCCAAGGTTGGGCATGCAAAGTTAACTTTAAAAATATTTACCTATCCACTGAGTAGTAGAAGAAACAGAATTCTGTTCCTTCATGCTCTCAGTGTCCTGCCAGTCAGTGGGATTTCAGCATTTTTAAAGTGGATCTGCACAAATAGCCCCCACTGTTCTGTGCATGCTCTTTTGGGAGGGAAAATAACAGTGAGCATTACTTTACAGTGTACACTCTGTATTAAAGTCCCTTGTTTGTTACCAAGGATGAAACTAAGAATTAGAAAAATTGCCTTTAAAATAACACTGCATTGGAAATACGATTCCAGCAAATAAATTCAAAGGTACAGAAGAAGTGATTTCTAGATAAATAGTATTCTGTAGATATTAACATCTAGTACTTAAAATACTTCAATATGTTACCCATTTATTAAGACAAAAATCAGTGAACTTAAATGGTACAGTATGTTGGCATCATAAACTTTGATTATGAGACATTTGAAAATATTGATTACCTGTTTATGACAAGTGAATGTGTATCTGAGGCATGCTCAAAGCCTTAAAAGGGCATTAAAATTGTATTATTACATTATAAATGTATATATTCTGCTGGTCTGCTGGTTTTCCTCATATGTATGAAATCTTATGAAGTGGCAAAGCTTGGAAATAGGGTCAGAGTCTGTTGGAAGGTTCAGGCCTCTGAAGATACTGTTAGTCAGACTGGCACTTCAGGATATGCTTCCTGTTCCATTACTGTACCCACTGTTCCTTATCTCCCTAATACAAGGGAGGTAGTACTATGGACATCCACCCTCCCTTCTTATTTCCCACCTTACCACATCATTTTCCTGTTCTGTCCCTCATTTCCATGGGAGTTTTGGCCCCTTGAAAGCCTGAAATGTGATTTAACTCTGTATGCCCATCACTGTTTTTCTTTGCCACAGGAGAAAATGCTTTCTAAACTTGGGACAGTTTCAAAAATATTTTGTAGTACAACAGAGGGTAAGGCTTTTTAAAATTAACAATCAAAAGGATTAGAACAAAGTTTGAGTCCAGTGACACCTTTAAGACCAGCAACATTTAATTCTGGGTATAAGCTTTTGTGTGCATTCACACTTCTTCAGATACATTGATACAAGAATCATGATATGTAGAGGGTGTGGGGTTAATTGCCAGGAAGGGCTAATTAGACTCAAGATGCTTAAGTAACTGAGCAATAAGTATAGCTAAGATTGGATTGAAGCAGTTGGCAAGACCTGTGAATAGCAGCAAATTAGCATACAGATAATAAGAATTAACAAACAGATGTGAGAACTAAGTTTGAGTCCAGTGGCACCTTTAAGGCCAACAAAGTTTAATTCTGGGTATAAGCAAGAACTGAGTGACTTAGCTAGTGCAGTGAGATAAGAACCTGTGGGTTCCATTGACCTGAGTGTCATAATAACTTGCAATACTGCAGTCGCCCGTTCCAGATTATTTCTGAAATTCCTTTGCCAAAAAACAGTTACTTTGAGGTCCCCCATTGAGTGCCCAGGGAGGCTGAAACAGTCTCCTACAGGTTTCTCAGTTTCATGATTTTTGATGTCAGATTTGTGTCCATTTATCCGTTGGCATAGGGTTTGACCTATGTAGAGAACTAAAGGGCACTGTTGGCATTTAATGGCACATACGTTAGAAGATGAGCAAGTAAATGTTCCTGAGATGATGTAGTTGATGTTGTTAGGTCCAGTGATTGTGTTGTCTGGGTGTCTGTGACAGCAAAGTTGGCATGTGGGTTTATTGCAAGCTCTGGTCCCAGTGTCCATGTTCAAATGAGATGTTCTACAAGTGGAGACCCGCAAGAAACTTGTGGGATGGTTATCTCATTCCTCACACCTTTGCTTCCTCCCTTCTCCCCCTACCTCTCTCACACACTTTCTCCCTTCTGCCCCCCCTTCCTTATTCTCTCTCTCTCTCTTCCACGTATGTTACTTCCTCTCTCTTTCTGACCCATCATCATTCTCTTTGTTTTTCTGCCTCCCCAACTCATCACTCTTTCTGTACCTTTGCACCTGCTGTTGACTATTCTCTGACCTGGTAGGGGTAGCTGTTGTGTTCTACTTCTGATAAACTTGTTTTGAGGGCAAGAAAGAGGGAAGTCAAAGTTGCAACTTTCATCTGTTTTTTTCCTCACAACCACCCTGTTACATTTTAGTCATCTGTTTCCATAGGAAGTCAGCTCACTATTACTTGAGCTAAACCCAGATTCCTTTGGTTACCCTTTCCCCATCTAAAAAGATACATATTGGGGGCGGGGGTAGGGAAGATTAAGCTTAAGAGACATTGGTTTGGTTTAGCTGTGTGAGAATGACTCCAGTGTGCAGAGGTCTGAAGTACAGCGACTATTGAGGGAGAGGAACATGGCCCTTAGGTCTGGAGACACGATCCTTTATAGCTCTGCCAGAGCTAACCTGAAGAGAGGTATTCGACAGGCTAAGTTGGACTATAGGCAGAGGATTGAGGATAATTTCAACACAAATGATATGCAGCAGGTATGGCAAGGGATCTAGAATATAACTAATTACAAACCAACTTTTGCTGCCGTGGATGGAGATCCTTCATTGGCGGAGGAACTTAACCTCTTCTTTGCCCGTTTTGAAGTGGAGTCACCGGGGACAGCAACATTACAGCCATCAGTCCATGGTGGCCCCTCCCTCAGGGTGGAAGAGCATGAGGTGAGGCGTACGCTGAGGTCTGTGAATCCGAGGAAGGCAGCTGGACCTGATGGCATTACTGGATGGGTGTTGAAAGAATGTGCAGACCAGTTGGCGGGGGTTCTCACTAAGATCTTTAACCGGTCCTTACACCAGTCTATCGTTCCGTCTTGCCTAAAGTCCTCTATTATTGTTCCCCTGCCCAAAAAATCCACAGTCAGTAGCTTAAAGGATTATAGACCAGTTGCACTTACTCCGGTTGTGATGAAGTGTTTTGAGAAATTGGTACGGAGTCATATTGTTTCATGCCTTCCATCCACACTGGATAGTCACCAGTTTGCATACAAGGCAAATAGATCCACAGAGGATGCTATCACTACCACTCTCCATACTGCTCTGTCACATCTGGAGCAGCCGGGGAGTTATGTGAGGCTGTTGTTTGTGGATTTTAGTTCTGCCTTCAATACCATCCTCCCACATAGATTAGTGCCCAAATTGGAGGGTCTTGGACTTTCCAGCTCCATATGTTCCTGGATCTTGGACTTCCTGACAGCCTGCCCTCAGAGGGTTAGAGTAGGGTCTCATATGTCCACAGCCCTTACCCTTAACACCGGCTCCCCACAAGGCTGTGTGTTGAGTCCCCTGCTCTATACCCTCTATACGCAGGACTGTATCCCCACTCACCCCAGCAATACTATCATCAAGTTTGCTGATGACACCACTGTGGTGGGGCTCATCTCCGGGAATGATGAGTCTGCTTATCGGGATGAGGTGGGGAACGGCTTTGTGTGTGGTGTAGGGAAAATAATCTGATTCTTAATACCACCAAGACCAAGGAATTGGTAGTGGACTACAGGAGGAACAAAACGGACATTAAGCCACTGTTTATTGGTGGAGAATGTGTGGAAAGGGTGGCTACTTTCAAGTTTTTGGGAGTGACTATTGAACAAAATCTGACCTGGAGTGCAAATACCACTGCTCTGGTGAAGAAGGCCCAGCAGAGGCTTTATTTTCTCAGACTTTTAAAGAAAAATAATTTGAATGAGAAAATATTGATGTCTTTCTATCGTTGCTCAATAGAGAGCATTTTAATATACTGTATCTGTGCCTGGTTTGCTAGTTGTACGGTTGCAGATAGGAAAGCACTCCAGAGAGTCATCACCACAGCCCAGAAGATAATTGGCTGTCCTCTCCCACTTCTGGAGGAACTGTATAGTTCTTGATGTCTGAAAAAAGTGAAGAACATCCTACAGGATTTGTCACATCCTGCATATTCCTTGTTTGAACTGCTGCCTTCGGGCAGAAGATATAGGACAATCAAAACAAGGACAAATAGACTAAAAAACAGTTTTTACTCAAGAGCTATTATTGCCCTGAATGCTGTATGATACTGAAATCTGGGGGAAATAGTGGTTTGGTTGCTATGTAAATCACAAGGGAGAAGCAGTCGTGAATGTCTGTGTGAGTGCGCATGATTATATGTTGTGAGTCAATAAATGACAATAAAGTATATATTATTATTAAGTGTTCTGTATTGAGTTTTTGGACTTTTTTGGCCATTTTTTTTAAACCCTCAATTTTAATGGATGTTGACACCTTCCATTTGCTGTCTAATGACATCGATTTAAGTGTCAAGTACATGCTTTCTCACAGATATTGGGGGGGGGGGGGGTAGAATAATAGCCAACATCCCTAGTAGTACTTTAAGGCAGCCAAGATATTGGGCAGGTAACTCAGGATTACCAGATCCAATTTGGGAAATTTCTGGAGTTTGGGGAGAGGGGCTTGGAATGGGCAGGGTTTGGGAAGGAGAGGGACATCAGAAGGGCACAACGCCATACAATCCAGCCTCCAGAGCAGCTATTCACTCCAGGGGAACTGATGTCTCATTGAGATCAGTTCTGGAAGAACTGGAGGTTGGCAGCCCTATGAAAAGCAGGCTTCTCTGGCTTGTCAAAGCTGCCTGAGACTTGAGAGTAGTTTCGTATGTGAGAAATAGAATGACAAAGGATTGAGCCTGCGTTTTCCCCTTGTCAAGCTCCCCTTGTCGTACTGGTGAAAGCGGTTTCTAACACTGCTCCCCACATCACAAAAGCCATCTAACTCGCTTCTCCCCCCCTCCCCGGCCTCGCCCCGGTTCTCTGCAGGATGTGCACGACCCATTGGGGCGCTTTCTCCTCCGCCGAAGAGCAGCATCTCAGCCTCGAATTAGCGGCGCTGCCGGAGGGAAAGCAGCCTGGAAGGGCTGAGGAAGGGGGGCGTGCACGCCCCGCTCCTCCCCCACGCAACATGTGCCGGCTCCGCACTCCCCCTACCTTCAAAGGAGCTCTGCAGAGCCTCCATCTCATCCACCACCTCCATGGCTGTGCCATGCACCCCGTGGCTGGGCTAGTGGCCAAGCCCACAGGGGCTTATCCTCCTGACCCGGGCAGGCGGCTCAAGCTGTGCGAGGTGAGTTTGGATGCACTGGTGTCCCCTGGGGGGATTCACTCCCAGGCTCCCCCAGCGGACGCTGCTTGTTGGGCTCCCACTGCAGTGCTCCGGCTCCCCAGCCGCTCCCCTTCATTCCCTCCCCTTCATTCCCTCTCCTTTGATGGCTTGCTCCTCCTCTTGCTGCCACCTCCATGGTCCCTGCCCTCGACTGGATGGAGCCAGCACAACTCGTCTCCCCCCCGGGCACCGGTGAAGCCTGGGCTACTCTTGCTGGGCCCACCACTTTCCCCCTCCCCCCAAGGCTCCGGCGAGCCTGAGCGGCTTTTGCCAGGCCCACTGCTTCTCCTCCCACCCCCGGGCACCGGTGAGGCCTCCCTCCCGCCCCCTAGCACTGGCAGTGAGGCTTGAAAACCTCCCAACCGCCGCAGTTCCGAGTGTTTCCTGTGCATGCGTAGGGGACGCTCTTTTACCTTTGGGGGGATTTCAATATCTCCCGAAAGTTTTTTTTAAAGATCTTCTTCGTGGTCTCTGTGCATCACACCTCTGGGATATAGTGCGCCTGCGCCAATCCCGATCGGTAAACTTCAAAGCCCAACGGATTTTCGCGCCAACTCCCCGGCCGCGTGCCAACTCCACTGCGCATGACCGGGGAGGGGCATGAGGATCCCGCCAGTTCTCTTCTGACCGCCGCGTCGTGAGGATCACCTCTCCCTTTGCTCCGGTCAGTAGTTAACTTTTTTCTCTATAGAAAGCCTTTCGGACTGTTTTTTCTCCTTATCTGACTACGGACTGTTTCTTGGACTAGCCTTCGGAAATTCCCTTCATTTCCTCGCTTTTCTCTCGCGGGACCCCCCGTTCGGCCTATGGCCCAGCGGTGGGGCTTCTTTAAACGCTGCCTAAACTGTGGAAGCAAAATCGCTCCTCCAGACAAACACTCGCTTTCCCTGCTGTGCCTGGGAGAATCTCACCGCATGGACTCCTGTTCAAGCTGCGCAGCTTTCTCCAAGCAGACCCGCAAGAACCGTGCGGCAAGGCTCAGGGTAGCTCTATTGGAATCGGCTTTGTCACCGAAAATGTCGACGACTGATGCTCCGGCACCGTCCACATCGGGACCGACGGCGTCTCCAGTACCGAGTGCCACCGGTACCGAAAAGTCGGCACCGAAAAGATCCCTCCCGCTGCCACACACTCCTGCAAAGAAATGCAGAGAGGGCAAGGAGGTTAAGGGCAAGCTGAAGCACAAAAAGACTCCAAGTGCTTTGTCGAAGCGCCCCGCGCCCAACATGACCCAGTCTGGGTCCCCACAGCTTGACCCTTCAGGACGCGCCCGCTCCCGGGGTAGTTCCACCTCCCCGATGGCGCGACCCATCCAACTTACCGATTCGGAACTGGACATCGAAATGACCCAGGTTCCTCGGAGTAGCCCCGACATCGAACCCGAACCATCTCTGACACCGAGAGACGAAAGGGACTGGCGCATGCCACCGGACTCGATACCATGGGATGTCCGTCAGTGGCGATACCTGTACAGCTCCGCCTACCCTCCACCACCACAATGGTACCCACCTGAGTGGGACTGCCAATTCGTCTCATCCAGGGTCTCCCGACCCCAAGAACCTTCGATACCGAGGCACATACCGATACCGAAACAAATATCGAGGCCGGTATCGACAGATCTACCCGACATTAATCTTTCCCCTGCTCATCAGGATCCATCGGCCCCTATGTCTCCTGAGCTCTCCGACCAACCGGCACTGGGCTCTTCCGCTTCCTCAGCCTCCGATGACGAATCACCTACACATCCGTTGCCATCACCTGACGTTGCAGACAATCTTCCCATCTCTCCGTCAGAAGACGTAAAATCCTATGGAGAGCTCATCAAGAGGATGGCACACTCCTTAGCGTTAGCCACGGTCCAACTGACCCCTACCGCTACCGATGCCATCTTTGACATCGTACAGATGGACACTTCCACGGCGGTGGCCCTCCCACTCATATCAGTGCTCATGAGCACCGCTAAGGAATCCTGGAACCATCCCTCTTCCACCCCTATATCCAGTAAAAGACTGGACCATATGTACAGGCTCCAGGAGCCGGGTGCAGAATTTCTTTTCATACATCCCAAACCTAATTCGGTTGTGGTAACCCCATCAGCTAGAGGTCGCAGTGGCCATTCCTCCCCCCTTGACAAAGAGGGTCGGAAACTGGACTCCTTCGGGAGACGTTTTTATTCAGCTGGTGCTCTGGGCATACAAACAGCAAATTACACAGCCTGCATGAGCAGGTATCAATATTCCCTATGGGAACAGATGACACCACTTCTGGCTCATCTACCAGAAGATAAGCAACGAGTGGCTAGGAAAATCCAAAAAGAAGGCATGGTCCTGGCCAAGCATCAACTTAATGCATCCAAACATGTTGCGGATGTCACTTCAAAGATGCTCACATCCGCTGTCGCCCTCAGACGCCATGCTTGGCTCCTATCTACATCCTTGCCACAGGACACGAAATCTCTGGTGGAAGATCTTCCCTTCGAAGGTGACGGTTTGTTCAGCTCCACTACGGACACGGTCCTACACGAGCTGGACAAAAGCATAAAAACATCTCGTAACTTGGGTGTATCCCAACCAAGACAGCAGAAGCAGAAAACTTGGCAGAGGTCTTGGTCCAAAAAGCAGCCACAAAGGTCCCCCTCTGAACCCCAATGGCAGAGACCTTCACCCTCCTCTTACCAACAGAAACCGTATACTCACAAGCCATGGTTCCCGCCTACTTCTGCTTCTAAGTCCAAACCTCCCAGGCCAACTAAACAGGGCCTTTGACTTAAGTGCCAGACCCGGCCCCCCCACTCGTCTATCACCTTTTCTACACGCATGGCAGAGCATAACGTCAGACAAATGGGCCCTTTCGGTCGTAGCGGATGGATACCGGATAGAATTCTTCCAGATACCAAAGAACTCCTACTTCGTAACCACCACCCCCTCAGACACTCTGTCATCAGAAGTCGAAGCCCTCCTGTCCAAAGACGCCATAGAGCAGGTACCTGTCAACCACCATCAACAGGGGTTCTACTCCCGCTATTTCACGGTACCGAAAAAGGATGGAGGACTACGTCCTATTCTCGATCTTCGGAACCTCAATGCATTCATTACGTACAAGAAGTTCCATATGACCACCTTGCAAACCATCCTACCTCTCTTAGAAGCCGACACCTGGATGGTGACACTGGATTTGAAGGACACATATTTCCATATGACGATACATCCGTCCCACAGACCATTCCTCCGTTTTGCGGTCGGCTCGCGTCACTTCCAGTACAAGGCTCTACCCTTTGGCCTCTCCACGGCCCCACACGTCTTCACGAAGCTTATGGCAGTAGTAGCAGCCCATCTCAGACTTCAAGGTCTACAACTTTACCCGTATCTGGACGACTGGCTCCTAGTTGCTCCATCCGAGACAACCTTGCGAGATCACATTACCAAAACCCTTCATACTCTAGAATCTCTAGGGTTAACGATAAATCTAAAAAAGTCAATGCTCACCCCTTCCAAATGAGTGCAATTTATTGGGGCCGTCCTGGACTCCCTGCAATGCAGGGCCTTTCTGCCCACCAACAAAGCAGTGGACATAGTCTCTCTTCTCCTGTCCATCCGGGAAGCGTGGAAGGCCACAGCCAGACAACTACTCCATCTGTTAGGATTGATGGCCGCTACTACAGCAGTGATTCCCTTTGCCAAACTGAGAATGAGACCACTGCAACTTTGGTTTCTGCGACGTTTCCGTCCCAACCTTCACTCCCTCTCCAAGTGCTTCCAACTCTCCGATCAGATCATAGACACGCTGGCATGGTGGCTTGTACCCCAGAACTTGCATTCAGGTGCACCTTTCCGGATTCCTCCCCCTTTGGCTGCCATCACCACGGACGCCTCTTTATGGGGATGGGGAGCCCATCTGGACGGTGTAGGTGTGGGCGGCAGATGGAATTTGGCAGTGGCCCACAACCACATTCATTTTCTGGAATTATTGGCGGTCCTCTATGCGGTGCGATCCTTCCGCCTATCCCTGTCAGGAAAGACCGTGGCAGTTTTAACAGACAACACGACCATGATGTACTACATAAATCGACAGGGCGGGACGGTCTCCCGTGGACTTTGCTGCCTAACAATCCAGCTATGGGACGAGTGTCAGTCCCTCAGCATACACCTCGTGGCAACTCACCTACCCGGACTCCTAAACTCCCAAGCAGACTTTCTGAGCAGGGGAGGAGCATCCTTTCACGAGTGGGAACTAAACCCCCTCTATCTGGCCCCGATCTTCAATCACTGGGGGCACCCTCAAATCGATGTATTCGCCTCTCGCAAGAACAGAAAATGCCGTCTTTTTTGTTCCAGGGCCGGCTCGGATCTGACCTCCCTGGGAGATGGCCTTCTTTTCCAATGGTCGGGGAAGAACCTATACATGTTCCCCCCGATCCCCCTGATACCACGAGTGGTTCACAAGTTGATGACAGAACGGCCACAGGCGGTTCTCATCACACCATGGTGGCCACGGCAACCCTGGTTCGCCACACTTCTCCGCCTCTCCCTGGGAGTTTACCTCCATCTTCCGGCGGAACCGGACCTACTTTGGATGTGCAAGGGCCAAGTGCTACACCACAACGTGCCCGAGCTGAAGCTGACAGCTTGGCTACTTCAACCACAGGAGTGAACTCACGTATTGTTTACGTCCTTTTAAACTCCCGCAAGATTTCCACATGTCGTTCTTATGCGACAAAATGGAACAAATTTCTAGCTTTCCTAGCCTCGGTGGGACGTCCGTCCATCCCCGCGGCCCTTTATGACATTTTTGATTTTCTCCTATCTTGTTCAGATAGAGGATTATGCCATTCATCTATTCGAGTTTATTTGTCAGCAATTTCAGTTAACCACCCTCAGATAGAGGGCTACACAGTGTTTTCCCACCCGACTACGAAACAATTCCTTAAGGGAATGCGTCGACTCTACTTACCCACGCGGAACCCGGTTCCGGCATGGGACTTGCCCTTGGTGCTTGCCAAATTAATGGGTAGACCCTTTGAACCTATGGCTTCCTGTAGCCTACAACTCCTGTCATGGAAGGTTGCATTTTTAGTGGCCATCACATCTACACGGCGTGTAAGTGAACTATCGGCACTTCGCTGTGATGCACCGTACCTCGTTTTTCACCATGAGGCCGTCACTCTGGCTCCTGATGTAGCCTTCCTGCCCAAAATAGTTTCAGACTTTCACATAGGGGCAGACATCACACTGCCTGTGTTTTTCCCTGATCCTCAGGACCCGACGCAGCGCAGTTTATATACGCTGGACGTTAAGAGAGCTCTTTCTTTTTATTTACACCGGACGAAATCGTTTCGTAAGTCTCCGGCTCTTTTTATCTCCTATGCCTTGCCCAGGCAGGGACAGAAACTCTCGTCTCAAAGACTTTCAAAATGGATAATTGAGACGATAAAACTCCTAGCCAAAAAGCCGTTACTGGCGTCCCTCCGGGCACACTCCACTTGGGCCGTGGCTGCTTCCACGGCATTCCTCAAAGGCATCCCCCTGGGAGACATCTGCAATGCTGCAACATGGGCGTCCCCTCACACGTTTGTGAGACATTACGCCCTAGATGTCCGGGTCCATCAACGTACTGCGGTGGGCCGTGCGGTTCTGCAAGCAGCTCAGATGTGAGACCTCCAGCACCCACCTCCAGGTATGTGGTGTGTTTATTGCTCGCTATTCTCCCAGAGGTGTGATGCACAGAGACCACGAAGAAGATATACAGGTTGCTTACCTGTAATTGGAGATCTTCAAGTGGTCATCTGTGCATTCACACCACCCGCCCTCCTTCCCCTCTGCTTTCGGTCTCCCTTCTACCTATTTGGGTGGCTGATCGCAGCGGTCAGAAGAAACTGGCAGGATCCTCGTGCCCCTCCCCGGTCATGCGCAGTGGAGTTGGCGCGCGGCCGGGGAGTTGGCGCGAAAATCCGTTGGGCTTTCAAGTTTAGCGATTGGGATCGGCGCAGGCGCACTATATCCCAGAGGTGTGAATGCACAGATGACCACTCGAAGATCTCCAATTACAGGTAAGCAACCTGTATTTTTAAGATTTTTCTGCACACATGGGCAGTCCCCCACATGTGTAGAAAAATCTCCCTGCCCCCCAGGTGCCCCCCCCACGCAGATTTAGATATCCCTACGCAGGGGGCGCCTTGGGAATTAGATATATAGATTTAGGGATGGGCATGAACAGCCTGATGAAGCAAAGTTCATCATGAATTTAGGCTTGTTCAGAGTTTGCGAACTGGAGTTTGTGAACGGAAGAACTGGGACAAACTACCATGAATTTTGGCGCAATTCATGATGGTTCATGAAGAGCAGAAAGCAGGGGTTTATCCCTGCTTTCTGCACGAAAAACAGCTGAGCAGCTGGGAGTTCCCTGCTGCTCAGCTGTTTAGTTTAAATGGTTCAGAGCCATTTACTCCCTTCTTTGAGCAAGGGAAACCTTTACCTCTACCTTTTATTTCAGCTTCCTGTGGCTTTTCGTTGGAGCAGAAAGGGTTTAAATGGCTTTTGCTTTCTGCTCCCTGTGACTATCCACTGGGAGCAGAACATGGAGGTTTAAATAGCCCTGCTTTCTGCTTCCTGGGAAAGGCTATGGGGAGCAGAAAAGAGGGTTTAAATGGAAGGAATGAAGTGCCTTCCCAGGGCAATTTGCAGCCAGGAGAAAGGTGAAAGGGAGTTACTCAGCAGCCTGAGGCGACCCACCTGCTCATCTGTGTCTCCTCACCTGCTCATGTGTCACTCTCAGAGTGCCTGGTGAAGCCCTGAGACAGCTGGGCCAGGAGATAGGAAGAAATTAATTGCCTTCCAGGGGGCACTTCACCCCCTCCTGTTTTCTGGCCATGTCCAGCAAACAAGATGGGGTGAAGACAGCAGAAGAGGAGATTGGGTTCACTACCCAAAGGAGTCTCAGAGTGGATTGCAGTCCCTTTCCCTTCCCCTCCCCAAAACAGACACCCTGTGAGGTAGGTGGGTCTGAGAGAGCTCTCTCAAGAACTGTCCTTGAGAAAACAGCTCTGAAAAAACTTATGACTGGCCCAAAGTCACACCAGCAGCTGCATGTGGAGGAGTGTGGAATGAAACCCAGTTCTCCCAGATTTGAGTCCGTGCTCTTAACCATTACACCAAACTGGCAGGCACTTCACCCCTTTCTATCTGCTGGCCGGGGGAAGCCGTGTTTGCAGGGACCAGAAAGCAGGGTTTTAAACTTTAAATGGTTCATGAACCTATATGAATGGTTCAGTTCCGAATCGGTACATCTGTTCGGTTCGTGGTTCAGTCACGAACCACAAACCAAACCGCAAAATGTTATTCATGCCCATCCCTAATTGTATTATTGTGGGCGAGGAGTTGTTTAAGATTTGGGGGCTGTCTGTGCGTAACAATGCCCTTCAGTTCTCTACATAGGGCAGATGGATTAAACCCTATGCCAACGGATAAATGGACACAAATCTGACATCAAGCATCACGAAATTGAGAAACCTGTAGGAGATTGTTTCAGCCTCCCAGGGCACTCAGTGGAGGACCTCAAAGTAACTGTTTTATCACAAAGGAATTTCAGAAACAGACTGGAATGGGAGATTGCTGAATTACAAGTTATTAGGGCTTAATAGAGATATTGGGTTCTTATCTCACTACATAAGTTGTCACTCCATTCTCACCTGTACCCAGAATTAAACTTTGTCGGTCTCAAAGGTGCCACTGGACTCAGACTTAGTTCTCACATCTGTTTGTTAACACTTTTATTATCTGTATGCTAATTTGCTGCTATTCACAGGTCTTGCCAACTGCTTTAATCCAATCTTAGCTATACTTATCGCTCAGCTACTTAAGCATCTTGAGTCTAATTAGCGCTTCCTGGAAACTAACTCCCCACCCTCTACCTATATGTAATGGTTGAAGAAGTTTTGTTCCAATGTATCTGAAGAAGTGTGCATGCACAGAAAAGCTTATACTCAGAATTAAACTTTGTTGGTCTTAACGGTGCCACTGGACTCAAAAGTTTGTTCTGTTGCTTCGCACCAACACACCACCTGAATCTACCGTCAAAAGTATTGTTTGCAGTGTGCTTCAGGGAGCTTTCTGTATTGCTGCTCAACTTTGGGGAGCTTCATAAGCAATACAAAGCAAACTGGTATATTCACATATGCTTACCTAGCAGAATTTCAACCCCATAGTGGATGCACAAATTTGTTAGTGAATGGTCAAGTAACCTTCTTGGAAAAAGCAGTTGCACGGTGGTGTTTACCCAAGCCACACTGTTGCAGGTAACGCAATCAGTTGAAGAGAATTCTGTATTGTCTGCCCAGCTGAAAATGGTGTCCCAGACTTTGCGGGAAAACCAGCTCCATTACACTGATCTGCAGAATCGTTACTTACAGCTTGAAAGGGAATACCAAACACAAATTTCTGCTCGGGGTACTGCTGAGGTAAGAAAGCACAGATAATTACTTTGGTATTGTTTTCTGTGAGGCAGTCTTCATGGGGAGCCCTCTTAGATACAGAGCCAGGGTTGAATCCATTTCTGAAGATCTGTAGGATCTTTGCCAGATCATCAGATTGATACATAAGACAGGAAGCTTCCAGGCAGAAAAGGCAGAACTGGAAACTCTTGCGCATGCTCTGATAGGTTATTTCTTCTGAAAATGTGTGTCATTTTCTAGGAGAGATAAAGAAACAGGAAAACCCTGTATGTAAGTAGGGTGAACATTTCTAGGCTGGAATAAAAATGTTCTTTTCAGTGCTTATGTCTACAAGATGATGCTATATACGCTCTGGGGAAAAACTTGCACATGCTGCTGGTGGAAAAGTTTAAACTGTGTCATGTTAAAATAACTTGTGTATGAGTACATAAAGCAGACCATTGTGGCCTTCAGTGACCTTCAGCTGCAACACCAGTGGAAACATTGAATCCTGAATCACAATTGCACATACCTCCATCAGAGACTGAAATGCTGTGTTCTCCTTTAATTTAAGAAGTGTGGCCAGATGCTTATCTCAGTGCCCAGCTATTTAATGCCATTGCTTTAAGTGTGTCAAGATCTATTTGAAGACTTTTATGATCTTGTGCATTGTCATGATGGATCAAAAATGCTTTTTACAGTTGGACTTCTAATTTTTATAGTAATATATCCTTGATATTTTTGTAATGTATTTGAGAATCTCCTACACCTACTTTAATCAGCACAGTTATCCATAGTTAAGGCTAATCCAACCCCTCAGGTTTTCAGGTAGTTAGTAAACCTTGGTTAAGTGGGAGTCTAGTTGACATTAACTGTGACTGATATCAGTGCTTAACCTTAACCATGGTTAAGCCAGGTAGAGGAAATTCATGCAAGAGAGGCAAGAAGTGGTGAGTTACTCACATTGGTTCTGAATATGTGCATGTTGGTGAAAGTTCTTTTACTCTTGGAAGACCTGTTCATAATAATTGTTTTGAAACTATGTATGCATCCACCTTTCGCAGTCAGTTTCTTTTTTATCTTAATAAAAAGGTCGGGGGGGGGGGTGCGCGTATGTATAGTGTAAGACAAGTTAATTCTACTAAGAAATCAAACTATTGTTCGTGAACATTTTTATCTTAAGCATATTGATATTTGCTGTATTTAGGGTGAAGTTCAAGCAGAAGTTCCCCCAGGAGCTCCCCAGGAGAAAGCTGCTCTCCTTGTTGAAATAGATAATGTGGAACTCTGTGAACTCAGGAAAAGGTCAGAATTTTTTGTTGACAGCTCTTTTTCTGTTGTTGACTGTGCTATGAAATGCAGCACACTTTTTTTGGTATGATACACTTCAGGAAGAACTTACTTTGTGTATTTAAATTTTATCTACCAGTATTTATTTTTAGCTTGAGTGAGGATGCTGAGCCAGTTTTGCTTTGCTTTGAATTTATTTAGAATCTGGTTTTGCTCTAGGCTTGCAGAGATGGAGTTGCAACATGATTCACTGCAACAAACTATGTCACAACTCACAGAAACGCTCTCAGAAGAGAGGAATAGGCGACAAGCTGCAGAAGAACACCTTAGGCTCTCTGAGAGCCAATTTAAAAGGTAGGTATGTTTTAAAACATCTCTCAGACGGATTTAGAAGGAAAAGAAGTAAATGAAGCAATTTAAAAAGAGTGTTCCTTGGGGGGGGGGGGGGGGGGTTGCTGCAACACCTCACTACTCCCCAGCAGAATGTCTTGATATTTGTAGCTGTCCATACTGAAACAGAAATCCATTCCTATGGATTAGATGGAAGTTCAGACCTAAAAGTGTGATTTCTACTTTGTTTTGTGTACACAAATCTATGCCCCCAGTCAATTTTTTTTCTCTTTACCTTTACTCACTTTGTGGAATCCTTTACCCTTACTCATCTGTCATGGAACATCTACATTCTGGCAGAGAATTTGTGATCATGGTTAAAGGGATACAATTAGTTCATGTGGCACACTGGTCACAGGCTTTGTTTTTATATATATATATTTGTTAAATTTCTACAACTATAAAAAACTACCCATAATAAAAAAAAAACTATCCCTACCAATATCAGAGAATATACAATCCCAATACAAATACATATAATAATGAAATACTCCTTAAATCCAGTTGTCTATAAGAAAGTGAACAAACTTTTAGAAAAATACTGGCTATGCAAATTACAACTACCTGCGTGTGGTTAAAGTAACTAAAACTTTCCCCTTAACATCATCTACACATTAAAGTTTATTTTCCCCTCCTCCCTCTTCTTTTTGGTCTAGTCATTTCTCTTTGGGGTGCCAGATATTTAGGGGCCGCTGCCCCCTTCACTGAATCAGAGTCCTCAGAAGTGCTACTAGATGAGCTTGATGACCCATCCAAGTCGTGTATGATGCCTTCTTCCTCTTCTTCCTCCTCTGCTGTCTTCTTCTCTTTTGCTATTTTTGGGTAAACATCCAAAAAAAGTCTCTGCTCCTTTAAGAGATGTAATCTTTTCTTTCTTCCCGTTGTAATTGAAAACCAAACCTTCTGGATAAATCCATTTATAAGGGGTGGAGTTCTTTTGCAGGAACTTTATCAAATTTTTATATTGCCTCCTTCTTTTTTTTATCTCTTATGGAATGTCTTTTAGAACCTTCACTTCCTTGATTTTCAAGGGGGTGTCCCACTGGGGGCCTTGAGCACCACGTCCCTTGTTGTCATCTTAGAGAATTTCACCACGATTTCTCCAGGCAGGTTATTTTTCTTTACAAAATCAGGATATGTCCTATAGACAATATCCATATCGCTTTGAAGGTAATCTGCTTGCAAACCTGTTATTGGAGCCAAAGCTTCACTGAGGATTTATTTTAAATTCTCTGTTTTTTGCTCTGGGACACCTTGGAATCGCAGAATATAAGATGCTCGTTCCATTTGTAATCTCAAAAGTAGGTCCTTGTCAGAGGCACGTTCTTTCTCCGCCACTTGCATCCTTTGTGACGGCTCTTTTGTTTGGATTTCAGCTGCTTTAGATGATTTGATCACTTCTTCTGTCTTACAATTGTATTCTTTAGTCTCTTTTTGAAGAACATCAATATTTTGATTCATTGCAGTCATCTGGTCCAGTAGAGGGCACAGTGCTGCAGACAACAGACTTGGTAGATCTGTGGTAGCTTCCTGTCTAAGAGCAGGAAGAGAAGGAACTGTAGCCTTTGGTGAGGGTTTCCCTCTGGGCACCATTTTTTCTCCCCTGCCAGCCATTGTTCTGTGGGGGGGGGGGGTTCTCTTCCAGGAAAGTGCTTTTAACAGTCAGTCCTTGAGCACATCTCCACTGTGTCTGAGCTGCAGGAGCTAAGCCAGCGATCCCAGGTCCCTCGCTTCAAAAGTTTTTATAACATCTAGATGGAGGGGGGAACCTTCCCTCCCCCTCCACCGCTTTTCTTCAGGACCCCGGGACGCTTAAATGCCCTATTGAGTGGGCATCGCTTACTCACTATTCTCCAAGCCTCCTCCGAAAGTAAGTTTCTTTCATTTTAAATCGCTTGCTTCTCTGCACGCTTATCCAGTAGCCGCTTTGTGCGCCTGAAGGCTCCCCGACATTGGGATCTGTAGGAACATCGAGACGCCTCAATCCCTCAGCCGCCGCCTTGGGAGAGGTGCCTCTCGTGTTCCAGGCTAGGAGCCCCCTACAAGGGCTCCAGGGGGGACTGGATACCTGCTGAATCCCCTCCCGATCGCCGGGGTTGTGGGCTGCTTCATGTGGAGCTCCGCTGACGCGCGCCCACCATTAAGCTGCCGAAGACCGGGAAAATGTCACAGGCTTTGTTGGACACCATTGTTTTCTTGCCTGGCTGGAATTACACTCTAGAGTACATTAAACATTTCCTGTGGCTGCATGTTCCGGGGAAAATGTAACTAAAATGTCTTTACAGAAAGCTTGTCTGTGGTTTCTGATTCTGACATTAGGAGATTCCGACCAGGTTTACATAATTCCCTGGAAAATAGATTTAAAATCTGAATTTACTGAATTGAGACCTTTGATTTTTAACTGCATTTTTACTGTTGTTTAAAATCATGAAGGTGTTGGGTAATCAAGACAGACTGCATTGTCACTGTTAGAAAGAATATGTATTACTCAGAGACTAATGAAATTATAGTGAACAAATGCTGCAGAATCTGTCTCAGTTGAGGAAACTGGCTTATTGGTAAGGGCAAGTTGCCTGATATCCAGGAAGATCTGCATAGACAGATAAGAGGTTGTTTCCAGGAGCAGAGATTCTTCTAATGCCTTTGTGTTTTTTCAATTCCCTTTTTAAGGCTTGAAATGGGTTGTTTTAGGTCCTTACCTAGAGAATATGCCATTCAGATGGAGCCCGATGAGGAAAGAGGTGCTCTGATCATCAACACCAGTGAACATATCGTAGTAAGAAAGGTAAGTTTAGAAATCCTAAAAATAAACCTGAGATATTACTTCCATTATATTACTTGTGAGTAGGTTTTAACAAATATCTGGAAGTCTTTTTTAATTTTTAAAAATTTGCTGAAACAGGAGATTCTATCCTGATAAATCGGTGATTACTAATTCAGTTTTTAGTGGCTGAATTAGTAGACATCAGAATGTTTAAAACAGTTTCCCTAGTTCTGTCAGTAACTGTAGTGCTATCAGATTGCTTTATCCAGCAGTGTTTTTTGTGATAATTAGGTAGCTTTACAACAGCCACAGGCAAGGTTATTGGGTGCAAGCTATGCAAGACCTCCTCAGTTAAGTACTGTGTTGTTGTTTGGCTGACCCATTGGCCACATACAAATATTTGTATATTGGCTGAGAGAATCAACTCTGATCCAGGAGATCCCAGTTTAGGGGCTAAGTTTTCTGTTAATGGAAGGTCTTGTCATCAGTGAAACAGAACTTTGCAACATCTCCTCTTTCCTCTGCAGTTCATTAATCTCCCTCAAATGCTGCACCTTGGGGAGGCAGGACCTTGGGAGCACCAAATTGAGTGTTTGCAGCAGGAAGGGGGAATTGGCAGAAATTACACTTACCATCAGTGAAAAATTTAATCTGGATCCAACTGCCAAACCATCTCCACCTTGAACTTACTTCATGGATTTATGCAGATTACTCTTTTAGACTCAGATGCAAGCTGGCTGTAATTTTGGAATAATTCTTGTATACTTAAGAACACAAGAAGAACCCTCCTGGGTCAGACCAGTGGTCTTTCTAGTCCAGCATCCTGTCTTACATAATGGCCAAACACTTACTCTGGAGGGCCAACTGCAGGCATAGAGACTGAGACCTTCCCTTGATGTTGCCCCCTGGCACTGGGATTCAGAGGTTGACTGGCTCTGAGCATGGAGATTCCCTTTAGTCACCATGGCTGGTAACCACAGATAGACCTGTCTTCCATGAATCTGTCTAATCCTTGTTTAAAGCCATCTATGCCTATGGCATCTCTATATCCTCTGGGAGCAAATTCCAAATTTTAATCACTTGTTGTGTAAAGAAGTATTTCCTTTTGTCCATTCTGAATCCAGTTGGGAACTATGTACATTCTAATAAGACTTTGCACATCTTTTCTGAACAGGTGAAAGGAGGGGCCCTTTCTTTCCAGAGATGGATTCGGGGGCGAAGCCTTTACTGCTCCAAGCTGCTGACCTCCAGAGCAAAATCCCGCTATCTCTTCCTTAGTTATTTGGTGATACTACATCTTCTTGTTTTCCTCTGTCTAACAGGTCTCTTATAAATGCACTGAACTTTATAAGCGAATTATTTTCTTTCTAAATAATGGTGTGCCAGTAATGGTGAAAGAATGGACTTCTTACAAGCTCCTATTACACTATGCACTGAACACAGTTGTAAATATTCTCAGTATAGTGTGTGGCTTTTGAACTTCTTATTTAAGAAGAAGTTTTAAATGTACATCACGGTTTCTCCAAAGTTGAGTTGAATTGCTGTTTAACAATGCAATATTATATTTGGTAAAGAAAAATATACTGTCTTATCAAAACACACTACGAAGAACATGCTGCAATTTGGGGTGTTTCGTATTCTTTGGGAATATATAATGAATGAATACTGCTGAATGGGCTGTAAATTATATCTTTTCTATATAAATTTTATTTTAGCAGAGTTGAATTATAAATTTGAAAAATATTCTCTTGGGTGTCTTGTCTTCTTGATTATAACAAGAAGCTTACAGAGTGCAATACAGGGAGAAAAGCTGGAATCATCATGAATTTCTTAAGTTTAAATAAAATCTTAAGAACTGAATAGCTTTCTCCTACCTCTGCTTGAACATTTATCATGGTCTGTATGTGATTTGGTTAATACAAAAATTATTTGTTTAAAATGTTTATTTGTATGTCTTTCAACATCTCAAGACCCACAGACATACAGTAGCAAATTGTAAAAGGTGATACAAATAGACACAATGGACAGATTTTAGAAGGTTGATTCACTATATTATCAGTAAGGAACTCTTACGCAAACCATTTTGCTTTCCTATAAGTGGGCCTCTCACTGTGTAACTCCCCCAAGTCCACATCTCTGAGATTATTCTATTCTAGTCACCTGCAAAACACGTACCTCCTCCTAGTTCTGTGTGTATGTCAGGATAACGTGTTTGAGCTCTTGGCTACTGGCACATCATCGAACTTCCCTTTATTGACTATTGTAGATTCAGGTGTGGTCCAATTTCTTTTATAACATCATTTATCATTTCAAAAATATGTGAAAATTGCACTGTCATGTTAAAAGTTCACTGAAACCACAGGGACTGAAACCACAGGGAAATGGCAGGAGTAAAGCAGTGAAACACTGGGTCCCTTTCACAGTCACAGTAACTGTATTTCATTTGTCTAATTAGTGGTACATGACATATGCTAGACGAAAATGCTCCCCATTTCATCTAGGAATTATATATTCCACCAGAGTTGACCTGCCTCTTTACTTAAACATGTTGACCATTCCAAAACTGAGACGGTCATACATGATTGCATGCTGCAATGCGTTTCCAACAGCCCAGATGAAGGACCGTTTTCTCAAGACCCCTTCTGGCCCAGCGCTGTTGTGACTGCCCTTTGACAGAACTTGACTCAGCATGACAATGTTTCCTCTTACTGTCCAAAACATACAGCAGCGAGAGAAAGATTCTTAAGAAAATGGCTGTTGAAATATTCATCTTTTCCTGATGCAGCAAGATTAAAGCTACTTCTGAGCAGCCTCTGCCAAAACTGCATCATGGATGTGGCAAATCTTTGTTTTACTGTTCTTTTAAACTCTTAATTATTATTTTTATGGCGTATGGCCTATGGGCTATTAAACAAACTTTGAACTTTGACATATAAAATAACATTGGAAGCCAAATAGCCAAGGCTATCCATTGCTACTGTAGAAAACTATTTGTTCCATTTAAAATAAAGATAGCACAAAGCAGAGCAATTCCGCTAGCCTGGTATTATTGTTAAGAAAGATCTAGCTATTGATTATTGAAACAAATACTGTAATACCTAAATCAGCTGCTGTAGCCAGAGGGAGGAGGAGGTTACCACTGTGTCTCCTGGCTTAATTAACAGAGAAAGGAACTCAAGTCTCTCCAAAGCAATTGCTGAGGCCTGCCTCTCATATGGAAAACTTCTAAATTATTTCAGTTTTGGACTGAGGTCCTTAGAGTTGGCAAAAGAAAACATTTATTATGAAGAGTCAGTTTCAAGTGGGTAGCCATGTAGAACAAAATTGGAGTCCAGTAGCACCTTTAAGACCAGGGTGTAAGTTTTCTAGACTGGTACTTTGTATCTGACAAAGTGAGCTTTGACTCATGAAAACTTATATCCTGGAATATTTTTTTAAAATAATTTTTTAATTGATTTTTTACCCTACACCTATACTAAAACTACAAAAAAAAGACCGTGGGAAAGTCTTCCGTCTTAAGGTAAACAGCGCCAGTGGGGGATGGGTAAATCCTCCGTCCCTCTCCCCTAACGCTTTAATTCCAAAGTTAACGGAGACTCACGCTTTAGCCCATTGCGTAGCTATTTAGTCATCGCCTCTCCGAGCAGTCCCTCTTGCAGCTTCACGGCAGCGCTTTGTAGCCCGAAGGCTTCTCCGGCGGGGGGAATCTATAGGGGTAGGGAGATGCCTCGATCCCGCGGTCGCCACCACCGGGAGAGGCAAACTCCAAGCACCCCAGACAGGTTCCCTTCACTAGGGTCCCTGGGGGCTCGGCACCAGTCCGTCGCCCCTTCCCTCCCACCGAGAGCGGCACACTTCTCCCACAGTGCGGGGAGATGCGGCCGCCATTACCGCGCCCACCACCGGAAGTCATATCCTGGAATATTTTATTGGGCTTTTAAAGTTCTACTGAACTTGAAATGTATTACACAGGAATATTTTAAAATGTCATGCATGCAGGTAATTTTATTAATGCAAATGTAATTTTATTTAATGTGGGCTTGATATTTTCTTAGGCTTTCCAGTCTAAAGATCAGAGAGAACATCACATGAACACAATACTAAAAGATAGTATAATGTTCTAGCCTTTGCATTACCTTTCTGTGTGCATTAATTTACTCTTACAGAAATATTTACCTTATGCCAAAATTGAGGATGCATATGATTACATCATTACACAACTTGCGTCTCTTCTCTGTGTTGAAATACATATTGATCGCAATAGAGACCCTCCAGGCACAATCAGATACACACTGTTTACACAACAGGATGATTTTTAATGCACTGATTACCATACCAGCCAGTCAGAGATCAAGAATGTTTATACATAGATCCAGGGCTCCGTTGGGGCCGGGGCGCGCCAGAGCGCCGCTCCGGGAGAGAAGGGGCCGGGGGGTGGGCACATAACAAAGCCCCGCCCCCGGCAGAAAGCCTTCCCCCCGTTCACCGGGGCCGCGGCTGGCCGCCGGCCCCGGGGAAAAACCCCCTCCCTCCCCCAGTCACCATTCCTGGGCCGCAATCCAACAGAAGGCGGGAAGGCCTGCGGCATCATGTGATGCGGCGCTGGGCAGGTGGCGGGAAGCGGAAGTTGGGATGGTCGTAGTCCTGCGACTCGGGTCTTGGGGCCCGCCTCAGCGGCAGTGACGGGGGGACTCGGGGCTGCGTTGGCGCAGGCGGGGCTCGGCCATGGCATCGTCAAGAGCGGGGGCGGTGTGGGTGGTGTGCGTGGTGCTGGCTCTCGCCGTGTTTGCCAGGCGGAGAGCAGAGGCAGCGAAGGTGAGCAGCGGCGGCGCTGAGATTTCCCCCACCCCCGGGGGCCACCCCTGCCGGGTGAGACCGGCCCTTGCAGCGCCTGGCGGCTCCCTCCTTCTCCCCTTCCCTCCCCCGGGGGAGGGTGTCTCTGAAGGCAGACGGGAACAGTTTTGTGTTTTCGGGCCCTGGGTGGCCACCGAACCAGAGCTGGTCTTGAGAGGTGGAGGCTGGGTGGTCAGAGCCGTTGGCAGCATCGGCGGGGCTCTTGTTGGATGCCTGGGTGCGCGCGGATGCACGGATTCTTCCAAGCCGCATCCTGCCCTGCTTTTATCCGACCCTTCCTCTGAGGAGCTCTCGGTGGGAAGCGCGTCTCTTCCCTCCCTCAGTAGATTTCTAACCACCCCGGGAGGAAGCCTCGGCCGAGATGTGGCTAGCCCCGGGGAAAACCCCCTCCTCCCTCCCCCAGTCACCATTCCCAGGGCTACGGCTGGCTGCCGGCCCCGGGGAAAAAACCCCTCCTTCCCCCAGTCACCATTCCCGGGGCCGCAGCTGGCCGCCGGCCCCGGGAAGAACCCCCCTCCCTCCCCCACTCAACAGTTCCCGGGGTGCAAGGGAGGGAGAAGCCGGGCCTGAGTGGCTTAAGGCCACTCAGGCCCAAGCAAGGGGGGAGGGAAACGCCAGCCCCAGTGGGGGGAGAAGCACTCCTTCCTTCCTTCCTTCCTTCCTTCCCTCTCTCCCCCCACCTACCTACCTACCTACCTTTCTGTTCCTTCCTTTCCCCCTTCCTTTCCCTCTCCCTTCCTCCCTACCCCCTTCCTTCCTTTCTTCTCTCTCCCCCCACCTACCTACCTACCTTCCTGTTCCTTCCTTCCCCCCTTCCTCCCTCTCTCCCCCCTTCCTTCCTTTCTTCTCTCTCTCCCAACTACCTACCAACCTTACTGTTCCTTTCTTCCTTCCTTCCTTCCCCCTCCCTCCCTCCCTCCTTTCTTTCTTCCTTCCCCCCCTCCCTCCCTCCCTCCCTCCCTTCCTTCCTTTCTTTCTTTCTTTCTTCCTTCTCTCTCTCTCCCCTACCTACCTACCTACCTACCTTTCTTCCTGTTCCTTTCCTTCCTTCCTTCCCCCTCCCTCCCTCCCTCCCTCCCTTCTTGCCTTCTGACACACTGCCCATGACGTCAGGGATGTGTGGCCTTTTGACACTTCCGGTGACGTCAGGGGGTGTGGCATATGCAAATAAGTTATGCTAATGACCTCCTGCACCTCTTTTTTTACGAAAGGACCCCTGCATAGATCTTTTTATCAGAAGCTGGCACTGTGAAAGAGGCATGCAGAAACAGGTTTCCTTCGGTTGGCTGTTCCAGGATAACACAATGCTTGCAAAGAGGCACAGTATATTTTCTACTGTTTGGGATATCCAGATTTTTTTTTGAAAAGTGCTAAAGGTCACACAAACCAAATGTCCATAAGATGGAACTTGGGTAATCTTATATACAGATCTGCATGTAATAAGGTAGAATTTAGGTAGTCTTGTATACATACCTGATTCAGACCCCCTTTTCAGGAACTGAGTCACACAATCTTAAAATAAAGTAGCTATTTTCTGTCTCTCTGCTACAGAAGCCTGATATCTATGTGCACATTTCAAACAGCAATACTATGCATGGTAATATCTCCTTTTGGAATCGGTACCTATTAAATATGAACAGTTATTTTTAGTTAAATAGTAACAATGTAGCAAATAAACACTTCTAATCTGGAGTGGACAGTGAACATAGTAATCAGTCAGCCTACCTCTTCGTTGGAAAAAAGGGGAAGAGAAGAGGTGGATGTGCGGGGGTGGGGTGGAGCAAGGGGGAAGCTCAGTTACATAGAGAGCAACTCCAATTGGGAAAGCATCCAAGGATATCAGAAATTCTGCCATAATTTATCCAACCATTGAAGCTATTGCTTTGATAAATGTAAGCGGGGAAAAAACTTTCCAAAAATGGTATGGGCAGGCTAAGATATTCTGTGAACACCATTCCACAAGCAGATATAAATGTAATAGAAGGTCATTTCATTTGTTCCAAGAGGGCATCCCCTGGTCTTTGGGGTAAGTATTACCCTGAGATGTTTTCATTTTTATTTCAAACTAGGAATAAGGCCCGTTGTGGAAATAAATACAACAGGCTCTAGAAAGGCTCTGGGAGAGTGCCAAGGCCTTGGGCACTCAACGTCAATTTGCTGTGGCAACCTCAGCAGGGTATAAGGACACAGAGTCCACCATTTTCTCCATTGGAACTGATCAATGCCATCTGGAGAGCAGTAGTAATTCTGAGTGATCTCCAGCCCTCACCTGGGGATTGGCAGCAGTGGTTCCCCAGCAGGGAATAGCTGGTTTGGAGGGCAGAGTCCATGGCATTCTACCTGTCTGAGGCCCCACCCCTCCTCAAACCTCACCCTCTTCAGGCTCCATCCTTCAAATCTCCAGGAATTCCCCACCTGGAGTTGGCAACCCTATTGCCTTCCCAGCCAAGCATCAACGTACCTTTATTTCCCCCTCACTGTTCAGCTTTCCGTCTCCCCCCCCCCTACCTGCAGCCTCTACCGTGCCCTGAAGCCCTATCTGCCACGTCACATTGGCTGTCACGGGGGGCATCTCAGCAGGGTATAAGGACACAGAGTCCACTGTTTTCTCCATGGGAACTGATCAATGCCATCTGGAGAGCAGTTGTAATTCTGAGTGATATCCAGCCCTCACCTGGAGATTGGCAACAATCATTTCCTCAGCTGGGAGGGCGGGATGGAAATTTAAATAAATAAATTTCCCAGGAGGAAAAGTGGTCTTTCTCTGCAATGGGTACAAAAGCAGCTTACATCATTCTCCTCTCCCCCTTTTGACTTGCACAACAATCCTGTGAGGTAGGTTAGGCTGAAAGTCTGTGACTGGTTCAAAATCATCCACTCAGCTTCTACAGCAAGAACCTGGATCTAGCAGGTCCTGCTCTGAAGCACTGATTGCCATGCCTAGAGTACCCAAACTCCAGGTAGATGCTGAAGATTGCAAGGTATCACAACTGAACTCCAGACAACAGGTCTCTCCTGTCCAGTGAAAACAACTGCTTTGGACGGTGGACTTGATGGCATTCTGTTCAGCTGAGACCTCTCCCCTCCCCAAACCCTGGCTTCCAGAGACTCTACCAGAAAATCTCCAGGAATCTCCCCACCTGGAGCTGGCAACCCTAGTCAGAACTGGTCCCAATGAGTTCTTTACAAAGGCCTGCAAAGGGTTTCCTTCCTTTGTCTGAACCAAGCTTGCTTGCCTACTGTTGCAAAACAGGCTCCAGTTTGCAACTCAGCTTTTCGCCTCCCTCCCTAGTCCTGAGGGCATATCTCACTCCTTAAGTTTCCTGCCATCAGTCACTGAACTGTCACTGCATTTTTAGAGGGCCCCTGTGGCTAAATCTCCCTATTTGGAGATGGAATCCTCAATCTTTGGGGGATCCCTGGAAAGTTGGCAACTGAATGGTCTGGCCTTTCCTTGCTTCCCTGGGCTACCCCCTCCCTTTGGTATTGTGCAGAGCAGGGGAGATTATTAGCCCATATAGAAGAATGTATTTTACTATTTACACAATTATGGAGCACACACACACACACACACACAATGAATAAGGCACAACTGTAGGAGTAAGCACATACTATGAACCAACAGGGCATAAATCAACAGGGGTTAAACACAATCCTCCCTGGATGGGCTGGAGTCTGTATTGATGGTGCCCCACCCCTTGGGACAGTAGCTCTTTTCCCGCACTTTTTGACTCTGGGGCCGCTGGGAACTGTAGTCCAACAGATGAGGAAGCCTCATTCAACTCAGTTAGTGATACCCCTGCAGGCCCCTCTCTGAAACTACAGCTCATTTGAACCTTATGGGGGAAGATTTTAAACAAACCGCAGACAGCAGCCATCTTATAAACACAGGTAACTGCCATTTCTTTACACCTACCACCTGGAGTTTGGCAATCCTAGGGGGAAAGTCAGCCGCACAGCAGGGGGTTGAAGGGGATGGTTTGATGGTTGCTGGCCCACCTCATTAGCCAGCCAGCCAGCCATGGTGGAGCTTAGAAGGAGAGAGAGCCGTTTTCTGACAGTTTATTCTGACAGAAAAGTCAGTGGGCAAGGGAGGGGGTTATGCTGTTAGTCCATAGACCCAGCAGCACCCAGTCGATCCTTCCCCTTTGCTGGCTCCCTCCAGACTGAGGCCGGGACGCTGGCCGGAGGCTCTGTGGGCGGGACTGAGGCAAAGCAGGGAGAGAATGTAGCCAATGGCCAGGGTCCCCCTTTTGAGTGGCAGTCCGTCCAGCCTACTGATTTTGGCGCCCCATGGAATCTTGCCCTTTGGAATATTAAAATGGCTTTATATAATAGGAAAGATGAAAGTTTGATTTCCAGAAAGTTCTTGGTTCTTTCTGAAGCCATAGATTATTGTTTTTTTCTGACAACTCAGGAAGTAGCATATCCAGATTTCAGTTGATCTTGGATCTATGGTCCAGTTGCCACTTTATGATTGTGGGCAATGGTATGTTGAAGAGCCCTGCTAATTGCTGTTGGTCAACTGGAATGATGTGCGCAGGTAATTAACACTACAATCTTAAACATTAAATTCCAGCTTCCTGATCTCCAATGGAACAAGAACGCAGGCATTTAAGCAGCAATCGTTCTTACCCATGGCAGTAAGGGCAACTTCCCAGCTACTGTTCTTTTTTTTAAAAGTCTTTTAGCTTATTACCAGAAATATACACTTCATGCCTCTGATTAGTTGTAAATGCTGCGCATATGAAAGTTCCACAGATTATTGAAGTAACAGTAACACCAAGTGTAAAGTTCACTTGAGGCTGCCTTTAAGCATCGACAAATGACAGAAATCAGATGTACATCTGTATTTAGTTTTCCAGTTCTCAGTGAACATTATAATATCAAAAAAGGGAATCTCTGCATCTTGCTGTAGAAAACTGAAGAACTGCATACTTCCACTGGGGTTGAAACTATTGTTTTCATTCAGGATGTGACAACATAGAACAAAAAGTGGGAGAAACAGGAGCACTTGTACATTAGCTTTATGCTGCATGTTGTAATGTGCAAACTGAAGCCATTGTCTTCTCACTGAGATGAATGGATTTAGGTTTAAACTAGCATTTCTCTGCATGTATTGGGAGGGGGGCAGGCATTGCATATGATTAGTATATAGTTATAGAGTTGAATCCCATAGTATTTACTTCTATGTATTCTGTAGTAATAGATAAAACTTTTTCAATAGTAGCTATGTAGGATAAATGCTGTCTAGAATTCATTATAGTTAAAGCATTTTCAGCAAGTTTAGAGCGCTTGTGTCTGTACTGTTACAATCAGGTGTCTTTTCCATATTTTTTCCATATTTAAATTTCATGCAATCAAATTACCATTTGTGTGCATATGTGCCATCAAGTCGCAACCAACTTATGGGGACCCCAGCAAGGGGCTTTCAGAGTAATTGAGAAGCTATGAGGTGGTTTGCCATTGCCTTCCCCTGCAGAGTCTTCCTTGGTGGGCTCCCTTCCAAGTACTGACCCTACTTAACTACTGAGATATGACAAAATCAGGCTATGCCATGCCACCTTCCTCCCAGTTACCATCTGCTAAGGGGTTATTTTATGGAAATAAGGACTCTTTCCTACTCTCTTATTTTGTGTGTGTGTCAATTGAAGGACTTGCACACAAGACAAGTGAGTTTGAAGGGGAAAACTCAAGTCTGCCCCTGGCAGTGAGCAGTTTATTTTTAAACATACACAGACTTACATGCCACGCCCTTAGGTTGCTGCGTCAGCGTTCAGTAGACAGGGTCAACATGGAATCAACATGAGGGGATAAGGAGGAGATGAGACAACTGTCTCAGGAGCCTGCTGTTTGCAGAAGTGATTGTCAGCTTTAATGGGGCAACGCTCATTGTGTAGCAGGGAGGGTGGAATCCACATGAATGGGAGACATCTGTCTCGAGAGTATACTATTTGCAGAAGGGTTTATACAATGCTCATTGTGTAGCAGGGAGGGGGGAGAAGCATGGACTTTGACCTGGTTAGTAGATCTTCCCTACATCCCACTCTTTGTTGTTTTTTCATGCAAGGGGGATGTCCAGGCCAGGTCTCTGTATCAGATCTCTAATTCGATGTGTCGTCAAAGAGATCTGTCCAGAACCGGGTCTGTGGGCCTCCGAAAGTTATCATGGGGTAGGCTGAGGGCTTTGGGTTAGCTAACCGGCAAAGTTGACACAGGCTAGAGAGACATTGTAAACCACAGCAAAATACAATTCCCAATACAGCAAACAACACACAATATTGAATAATCTGGCCTAACCACCCAGTGGGGATCCAGCTCCAGAGAGCTGCCCACCAGGATATCTTGTTTGATGGACTTCACCAGGGCATGCAGATTCTGGATTTGATGATGAACCGCCTTGGAGTTGTCAGTGAGATTGAAGCAACACATACCGTCCAGTTCCTCACAACCATGATGGTGTAACAAGAGCAAATAGTAAATTGCTGCGCGGTTCTGCAATGTGGCCTGGTGCAGCACTGCTTGTTCCTCATTTAACAGTGCCAGAGCCCGAGAGGTAGCATTGATGGTCTTGGCAAGGTTGCAGGCTACGGCAGTAAGGGCACGGTGGTTAATAACAGTCAAAGCAGGCATCCCTACAAGAGAGGCGGCCAAGGCCACATATTCGGCTTGGCTTAACAGTCCAAGGGAAGGGTTACACTGTTTGTTGAGGGGGACAGCCTCCCGTCGCCGCCGGCTGCTAGGAGGCACAGGGTAGGTGCCATTAAGCTGCTCACGGGAAGGCAAGGCTACAACTAGGCGGCTAATGCAACAGGAGGTTTTTGGGAGATTTGCAGGGATGTAGTTGAAGGTTTTCCATCCGCAGGTGAAAAACCACCCTTCGGGGAGCATGGTATAACTGTTCTTGTGTCGACTAGTGTCCCTCCCAAATCCCAACTTGGCTGCGCAGATAAGGTCCCAGACAGAATAGTTTTTTCCCAAATCCACACACTCTGGCTTGCCTTGACAGGCATCACCGGATGAGACGTGAAGACACATGGTTCCATTTGGGGAAATCACACGAGGGGTAGCGAGTTCAAGTCCACCAGCTGGGACCCAAGAAGACTGTGGTCCCCACTGATGGGAAGTGGACACGAAGGCACAGTTTGAGGTGTCTGCCAGAAAACACCCGGTATAAGTGGCATGGGGCAGGGCTGAAAGGTTCTTTAAAACCTCCAGAGGGGTACAGACAGGAATGGCACAGCTGGGCAACAGACCTTGGGCTGACCGGCCATTCTTCAAACAGAAAGAGCTCAAATTAGCACTCCTTGCCATACCCTCCCACAGATTTTTGTGTGACCCAGAAAAGGGGTTTGCTGGCAGCAGGGTCACAGCTCCCCCCAGGGGGAGGGAGAGCAAGCAAAGGCAAAACAGAATGGTGAGAGTAGAATTTGCAGTTATAACTGCACAAATTGTAGCAAAAAGATTCTCTGGGGTCTGTTCCTTTCCCTGCTCCATCAGGAGGCACTGCGCTCTGTTGGTGGTCTGCTTGACAGCTCCCCAGGTTATCAGAGGTGCCCTCTGCTGGGGCTGCCAGAACGGATGCTGCGCTTCTGACAGGCTGACATTCATCATCTTGGGCAGGGGGTTGGAGCTGTTGATGCTGCGCCATGCCATGACTGGGGCAAACACACTTTGCAGGAACCCACAGTGGACCTGTTGGAGACAAAACAGAAGCATACCCTCTCCCCCAGGTTATCAAAGGGACCGGACCCAGCCAGGTTTGATTTGGCAGAGCCCGATACATCACCAGAGGACGGGGCAAAGGTGGACCAGACTGAAAATGTCGGTCAAAAGCAGTATTTGTGGCATGATCAGCTCCAGAGGTAACATTAAGCTGATTAACAGTAAACAATACTCGGGCCACAGCCCTCTGAATGTTAGCAAGATTAGGGGGGGGAAGCTCCCCTTTCTTAATTTGTTTGGTCAAAAAGGTCTTGAAAGTACAATTTGCATGCTCCACAATCGCTTGACCCATGGAATTATAAGGAATACCATGAGTAAGGACAATGTCCCATTGCTTGCAAAAGGCAGCAAAGGCAGAAGAAACATAGGCAGGTGCATTGTCTGTTTTTATGCGATGAGGCCGACCCAGGGCTGTAATAGCATTGTAAAGATGAGTGATGACATGATTTGCCATTTCACCTCTCTAAGGGGTTGCATGGATAATGCCAGAATAGGTGTCCATAGAAACATGCAGATACTTCCAAGGGGAGAATTCCGGGACCTATGTGACATCCATTTGCCAGAGATCACAGGGCCCATGGCCTCGGGGATTAACTCCAGCCTCCGGGATGTGAGCTAATCCTGCACAGCTGGGACATGCAGAAACAATGTGCTGTGCTTCAGAGAGAGAAAGTTTAAAATCAGCTGACAAGGCATGAGCATTTTGATGAAAAAATTGATGGCTCTCTAAAGTGTCAGAGAATAGTGGGTGCACTGCATCATCAGCACGGGAATTACCCTCAGTGAGAGACCCTGGAAGGCCGCTGAGTGTGAGCTGTTAATAAGTTTTGGAGCGTTAGAAAGAGACTAAGTAAGTTAGGGTCGATGCGTGGGGCGAGATACGCACCAGGAAGAGAGGTTAACAGTTTTACTACATACAATGAGTCAGAAATGAGATTAACAGCTTCAGGAAAGATCTGAAAGGCAAGGATTATTGCAGCCAGCTCGGCGTGTTGTGGAGAGGCCTGTAGTACGGTGTACTGGGTTTTCCAATGGCCGTGGAGCTGATAAGCAATGGCTCCCCGGAGCCTCCCCCCATTAGTAAAGACAGTGGGGGCTCCTTTGAGTGGAGAGGGAGACATCACAGAGATCAGGCGACAGGGTACAGATTGCATCAGAGTAAAGTGAGGATCGGGGGGGGGGGGGGGAGTGATAAGCAGTTTCCCCCACAAAGTCGGGCAGAGCAATTTGCAGAGAAGGAGACATTAACAAGGCAGTTTGGAAGTCTTGCTTTGGAAAAGGAAAAACTATTTTTACTAAATCTTGTCCAGCACGTTCTAAAACGTGCTGCCTGCCCTGTGAACAGAGCAGAGCCACAGCTCCTGCAAGCATAACACATTTTTTGGTGGGCTGTGGCTGAGATAAAGCCACTCAATCAGGAAGACTGAGCCTCCATGCTCTACACCCAGCACTCCAGTTGGGGTTTGGGGTGTAGGCAAGAGGTATAGCTGGAAGCCCATATGGCTAGACAGGAGGCGATCAACCCACCGTTTTGACACAGCAGAATTGACTGCAGCAAGAGCTGCATGAGCCTGGATTGGCACTGAAATGAGGTCACTGGGGTGCTTGCCGTGCGTTAATAGGGAAAAGTGGGGGCTGACGAGATGAGTGGGCAATGCAAAAAATGGACAGACCCAATTGATGGTCCCCAGCATTTGCTGCAGAGCTACCAAGGTTAGGGGGCTTGGAAAAGTGAGCTGGGGAACCAAGGGATGGGCCAGAGACAGAGAAAGTCGGTGGCCCAGGTAAGAAAAGGGTGGAGAAAACTGAACCTTTTCTGGGGCGATCTGCAGACCTCAACACTCCAAAACAGAGGCGAGATCTCCAAACCAGGATGAGGGAATGGTGGGGGCAGCCACGAGAATATCATCCATATAATGATAAATCAGGGCTTCAGGATGGGCCAAACAAAAGGGTTGGAGGGATGTGTCAACAAAATGCTGACAAAGAGTAGGTGAATTTAGCATGCCCTGTGGAAGGACAGTCCACTGAAAGCGTCTAGTAGGGCGTGAATGATTTAACACTGGGACCGTGAACGCAAAGCGCTGCTGGTCTGGTGGGTGCAGGGGAATGGTAAAGAAGCAATCTTTCAAATCAATAATAAACAGTTGGAAATCAGCTGGAATTAAATTTGGGTTGGGTGTGCCACATTGCAGGGAGCCCATGGGCTGAATGCAGGCATTCACTGCTCTCAGATCATGCAGAAGTCGCCATTTACCACTTTTCTTTTTTATGACAAAAACAGGGGTGTTCCAAGGACTAGAGGAAGGCTCAATATGACCTGCAGCTAACTGCTCATTCACTAAACTTTCCAGAGCAATGAACTTATCCTGTGGCAGTGGCCATTGATCCACCCATACTGGGGTGTCTGTGAGCCAGTGCAAGGGCAGGGCAGTGGAGTTAGCCATCAAAAGTTAAAGTGGCTCCAAGCTGGGAAAGTAAGTCTCTGCCCCAAAGATTTACATGGACTGGCAACACAAAAGGGCGTAGTTGAACACGAGTCTCAGAATTTTGAAGCGAAAAGGTGAAAAACGCTGCGCTTTGGCGAGCTGCCTGGTGTCCTCCCACCCCCCACACACTGGGGCACGTTTCCAGAGGCCACTCAGGGGGCCACTGATCATCACCAATGACCGTAACGTCGGCACAGGTGTCCAAGATTCCCTTAAAGGGACGTCCTTGGAGCAAAAAGGTTTGCTGAGGTCTCTTTTCAGTGACAGTGGCGGTTAGGCCGAGAAGTGGTCCCTCAGGGCCAGGTGATCCCCCTCCACCTGTGGGCGAAACACAGGGGAGGAAGATCAACTGGGCTGGGACACTGCCGGGTGGAAGGGTTTGGGGCATATTGGTTTACAACTGAATGAAAATTTGCCCTGTGTGACTAGAATCGATGAGCCCAGGCATAATAAAAAGTCCTTGCTTCGCTGCTGAGGAGCGGGGCAAGACAAGACCCACAGTGTTTAATGGGGGTGGGCCTGCTACTTGGGAAGCAACAACTAAAACTTCATTGGAGTATTTGAACTGAACCTCCGCCATTACAATGAGATCAATCCCTGGGGTCTCATTGGAGAGTCTTGGGCTTAATTGAGGTTCAGTTCCTGGGAAGTCTCTGTTTGAACCGGGGCCAGAGACGGGCCCGATTGGTAGTTTCCCGAACGACAGTCTCTGAATAGAATATATAGAATAGAATATACTTTATTGTCATTGTACATAGTACAATGAAATTAAAAAGTGCCATCATTCAGTGACTCGCAACATATACACATGCACACTCACACAGACATTCACAACTGCTTCTCCCTTTTACATAGCAACCAAACCACTGTTTCCTCCAGATTTCAGTCTCATGCAGCATTCAGGGCAATAATAGCTCTCGAGTAAAAACTGTTTTTTAGTCTATTTGTCCTTGTTTTGATTGTCCTATATCTTATCTTCTGCCCGAAGGCAGCAGTTCAAACAAGGAATATGCAGGATGTGATAAATCCTGTAGGATGTTCTTCACTTTTTTCAGACATCGAGAACTGTACAGTTCCTCCAAAAGTGGGAGAGGACAGCCAATTATCTTCTGGGCTGTGGTGATGACTCTCTGGGGTGCTTTCCTATCTGCAACCGTACAACTAGCAAACCAGGCACAGATACAGTATATTAAAATGCTCTCTATTGAGCAACGATAGAAAGACATCAGTATTTTCTCATTCAAGTTATTTTTCTTTAAAAGTCTGAGAAAATAAAGCCTCTGCTGGGCCTTCTTCACCAGAGCAGTGGTGTTTGCACTCCAGGTCAGATTTTGTTCAATAGTCACTCCCAAAAACTTGGCCCAGTGAAAGCCTTTTCTGCATTTTGGACACTTAGTTTTAGGCTTTGCACCCTGGCTTGAAGAATTCTGACCACCTCCCCGCCTGGCACCCCCCCCCCC
The DNA here is from genome assembly GCA_029233225.1 of Lepidodactylus listeri. Lineage (NCBI taxonomy): Eukaryota > Metazoa > Chordata > Lepidosauria > Squamata > Gekkonidae > Lepidodactylus > Lepidodactylus listeri. The sequence continues at coordinate 1,887,223 of JARCFY010000011.1, forward strand.
CCCGGGGCCCAACATTCTGCCTGAAAATGTCCAATTCTCCCGCAATTGAAACACTTTCCTTGGGGCTTTTGGCCTTTCTGAAGTGCTGCTGCTAATAAACCAGCCCGATGAGCAGGCCCCCCAACATCTTGACATGCCTGAATCATTTCAGGGCTTCCGGTCAGGGGAAAAATTGAGATTTGACACACCCTGTAAATGCTCAGGGTGAATGGCGGTTCTTTCTGACAACTCGGGACCTTTTAGCACCCGATGCAACCCTCCCGAGGCAGGGGAGTATCCAGCAAGCAACAAGACCCAAGAGAGAGTGAGATTGGTGATCAATAAATCTCAGAGGAGACTCGTTGACACTTTGATCTCCTCCCCAGTGCGGGCTTTGCAAGCAACTCTAGAGAGCTGAACCGGGCTGATTTATTCAGCATAAAACCTCCACTCCCTCGATTTCTTGACTGAAAGAAGACAGACTCTAATTTATGAAGCTTCACCCTTACCAGAAAAACATCTAAAGGTAACGAAAAAACTTTTTGCTTATCGGCAACGTGTCTTTGAGAGCAAGGAAAACAGACAGATAAGCAGAAGATCAGTTGAAGAACAATACTGAGACTTTTTTTTGTTTTAAAAGAGTTGTATTTTAGCTAAAAACTGCCAGTAAAGTGTTTGTTTACCATTCCTGTGGTCACGGAGGAGAGGGCTGGAGGGATTGGAGCCATCGCGAGATCTGCATGGGCAAGAGAAAAAACTAAGACAACAGGAAGTGATGTCTGGCTGAGAGCAGAAAAGAAGAATTGAAGAGGAAGGGATCTGGGAGGACTGCAACTAGCAAGAGCACTTCCGGGTGAAAGAGAACCAGGAAGTAAGACATGTGACCAGTACCATAGAGAAAAGATGTCCACCATTTTGGGGAGGACTAAAACTTTAAAATCAAATATCTTGAAAAGTAAACATCCTAGAATGGCGAAAATAACGGCATTTGTTAAAGCTCTTTAAGACTGATTGATTGAGCCTAAAAACGTTAAAATTAGAAGATACCAAAAAATCGGCTTTTTTTAAAGGGCAAAAACGGAGGCTGAACAGAGAAAGCGGGCAGGGTCAGCGTCCAAGATGGCTCCTAAAAAAGATACTGAACTAATGGCTATGATAGAGGTGATGGACAAAAGGATGACAGAAGCTTTTAATGATCTTCGCCAGCAAAATCAGCAATTGGATAAGAAAATGAATGACCTAGCTGGACAAGTGGATAAAAATTTTGGAGACCTAAAGACTGAAATTCAAAATGTGGCAAAAAAATCAAAAGAGATGGAAAACAAAATGCTTGTGTTGGAAGAAAATATTCAAAAAGTGACAAAAGAGAACTATAGAGTGGAAACAATGATGGTATACAAGGAGATGCAAAAGCACTTAAGATTTAGAGGGATAGGCGAAAAGATGGGTGAGAATATACACATAACGATGATTGAAGCCTTGAGTGATTATATGAAAGATGAAGAAGAGGACATAAAAGCTAACATTGACCTGGTTTACAGAGTTAATTCTGAGTATGCTAGAGGGAGAAACTTGCCAAGAGATGTGGTAGTGCAATTTACCACGAAGAGAGTAAGAGAGTCAATTTATAGAAAATGCTTCAAGGAACCTTTTGAAATGGATGGAAATAAAGTAATTGGGATGAAAGAGCTCCCTAGAGCTATGTTGCAAGACAGGAAGAAATTCAAACGGCTGACAGATAAACTGAAACAGAAAAACTACAGATACAGATGGGAAACTCCTGAAGGTGTAAGCTTTAACCACCAAAGTACAAGAGTGGTAATTAAGAGTATGGAAGAGATGCTTTCTTTCTTGGCAAAAAATATTGAAGAACTTGGTGACATTTAATTCCATTATGGATTACAAAGTACTTTCATGGAATGTAAATGGACTAAATTCACCCAATAAATGTAAAATAGTTGGACATTGGCTTGAAAAGCAGAAATGCGACGTGATTTGCCTACAAGAAGTACACATTAAAAAACAAGATTGTAAATATCTGATTAGGAAAAAATTGGGAGAAGAATTTTCCTCATTAGCAACGATTAAGAAAAAACGAGTAGTAACATATGTCAAGAAAGAATTAGATCCAAAGGAAAAATTTTAAAGACAAAGAAGGTAGATATACTGCAACAGAGATAACCATGCATAACAGAAAAACTTTGATTCTGAATATCTATGCACCTAATGGAGCAAAAGAAAAGTTTTTTAAGGACTTAATTGCAGAATTGGACCAAGTTAATTATGAACATTTAATTCTGATGGGTGATTTTAATGGAACTGTAAATAACAAAATTGACAGACGTTCAAAAAGTAAAGATGACACAATTGGAAAGCTACCCGAAGTTTTTTTTGCAATGGTTAAACAGGAAAGTTTGGAAGAGGTTTGGAGGAAATGGAATCCTCGAGTTAAAGACTATACTTTTTACTCCAACAGGCATGACTCACACTCAAGGATAGATATGATATGGATGACATCAGAATTAACGCTTAAAACAAAAAAGATAGAAATCTTACCAAAGCTTATTTCTGATCACAATCCCTTGTTGTGGACTTCGAGACAGGGAGAAAAACAACTGAGATGGAGATTAAATGAAGAACTCTTGGATAATAATGAAATAACTAATAAAATACAAGAAGATACAAAAACTTATTTTCAAATGAATTTACACCAAGAAACCAAGCCACAAGACGTATGGGATGCATATAAGGCTGTAATGTGTGGAACATTGATATTTTTAAACAATAAAGAGAATAAGAGAAAGAAAGAACAACAGAATAGTATTATTCAAGCAATTGAATCAAAGGAGAAAGAATTAAAGAAAAGACCTGGAAGAAAGAAACTTCAAAGAGAAATACAATTCCTACAAGATCAACTAAAGGCTATTTTGAACCAAGAAATATATTGGAATTTTAAAAAGCTGCAGCAAAAATCTTTTGAAGGTGCAAACAAACCTGGAAAATATTTGGCATGGCAATTAAAAAAAAGAAGAGAAAACAAGAGTGTAAGTAAAATTGTGACAGATAAAAAAGAAATAATGGACATCAAAGGAATAAAAAGAGAATTCTTTAAATATTATGCTAAACTTTTTCAAAAAGTCACAGTAGACCAAAGTAAAATTTCAGAATACTTACAAACATTGGGAATACCTAAACCAACTGAAAAACTTAAAGAAATGTTGAATAGCCCTATTAAAATTCAAGAAATACAGAGGGCTATTGAAGATTCTAAATTGGGAAAAGCACCGGGGCCAGATGGCTTTTCGGCTAAATACTGTAAGAAAATAAAGGGATGTCTTCTGCCAGTTTTGGAACTTTTGTTAAATGAAATAAGAGCTACAGCTGAGATACCAGATTCATGGAAAGAGGCAACAATATCACTGATTGTCACGACAGAGCCTCTGGGTCGAGGCAGAATAAACACCAGCCTAAGTTGACAGTCAGAAGTTCACAGCAGGCAGGGAGTTAACAGTTCGTAGAGCAGCGCGTTATCTCAAACAGTCCAGTGGTCAAACCATAAATCACCTTTATAGCCGAAGGACAGAACAGGGAGACGTTGTCTCAAGGAATGCTGCTGGTGGAATAGCCGAGGAACAAACATGGATAGAACCGGAACACCAAATCCAAAATCCACAATCCAGAGTCCAAAGTCCAGGGTCAACGGTCCAAGGTCCAGAGCTGGGTTCAAAGTCCAGAGAAATGCACTGAATCAGAAAGGTGTCCAGCAAGGGGGTCTGTCAAAGACAATAAATCTTTGCCAGCACAATTGGCTCTGAACAAGCCCTCTGTTTTTAACCTGTGCCGGCTGTCAGCAATTAGCAGCATACCGGACGTAGCCCTGCTGCTGCTAAAACTCTGGGCTGATATCCCTCATTCTCCGTCTCTCCTTTAATTCCTGTCGGCGTCTTTCACGGAGCCGACTAACAGGTGGGGGAGATCCAGGAGGGGATGAGCATGAGCCAGGCAGAGCTTGATCTACCGTAGGTGGATCCTGCTGCTGGCTTGACTCCTCAGGACTTACGTCCAAGCCAGTTAAAGGAGCCTGGTCCTGGTCAGCAGGGGCTGGGTCAGGAGCAAGCATGACACTGATTCCAAAAGAAGGACAGGATCTATCAGATGTCAAGAATTACAGACCAATCTCTCTACTTAATAATGACTATAACATTTTTGTGAAAATATTAGCAGAGAGACTGAAAGAATATTTAAAGGAAACGATACAACAAGAACAAGCAGGTTTTTTGCCAAATCGCCAAATAAAGGATAATTTACGAACAGTCCTTGATGCAATTGAATACTATGATAAACATTCTGACAAAGAGGTAGGTTTTTTCTTTCTGGATGCAGAAAAAGCCTTTGACAACTTAAACTGGGACTTCATGTTTGCGGTATTGGAGAAATTACAAATTGGAGAATTTTTGCTGAATATGATTAAATCGATATATACGGAACAGAAGTCATCGATTATAATTAATGGCGAAAAGACTGATTATTTTAAAGTTCAAAAGGGAACAAGACAAGGTTGCCCACTTTCACCATTGTTATTTATTTAGATTCTTGAAGTTTTGCTTTGGAATGTAAAAGACAATAAGGAAATTAAAGGTTTGTCAACTAAAGGATTTTCTTTCAAGAATAGAGCGTTTGCTGATGATGTGATGTTCATAACTGAGGAACCTATGACTACTTTACCACTTTTATTGCAAAAAATTAAAGACTTTGGACATCTTGCAGGTTTTTATGTTAATAGAAGGAAATCAAAAGTGATGTGTAAGAATATGTCAAGCAAAAAGCAGTTGGAATTACAAAACTTAATAGACTGTGAGGTGGTGAAAAAGACTAAATATTTAGGTATTGACTTAACTGTGAAAAACATTGACCTCTTTAAAAATAATTATGAGAAGTTATGGACACAAATTTCACACAACATTAATAAATGGAATACTCTAAATTTATCACTACTGGGTAGAGTTGCTACAGTTAAAATGAACATTTTGCCAAGACTAATGTTTCTATTACAAACAATACCAATCGTGAAAGACTTTAAAGCCTTTAAAACATGGCAAAGAGAACTTTCAAAATTCGTCTGGGCAGGAAAAAAACCAAGAATAAAAATGAAAATAATGTGTGATGCAAAGGAAAGAGGAGGTTTTCAACTGCCAAATTTAAAGCTATACCATGATACGGTCTGTTTGACGTGGCTAGAATCATAGATCTCTTTAAAAGACAGAAAACTATTAGCACTTGAAGGACATGATTGTCGATTTGGTTGGCATGCGTATTTGTACTATAATAAAACGAAGATGGACAATATGTTTAAGCATCACTATGTGAGGAGAACTTTAATAGACACATGGTTTAGATACAAGAATTTCTTTCCAGCAGAAAAGCTTCTGTGGATTGTACCAGCAGAAGAAATAAAACATTTTTCGAGTTTTAAAGGACAAGACTGGTTGAAGTACAGAGACTTGCTAAAAATTGAAAATAATGAGTTTGTATTGAAAGAAGAAAATCAGATGGATTTTAAATACGGTTGGCTGAGGTATAGACAGATTTATGATCTATTTAAGACAGATAAAAAATGGGGGGGGTTCAGAAAGAAAATTAATGAGATTGAACAGGTTTGGGAGGAAGGTGGAAAAAAACTGATTTCAAAACTGTATAAAATTTTGCTGAAATGGTATAATGCAGATGAACTTGTAAAAGAACAAATGATAAAATGGGCAATTAATATGAACAAAGAAATAGCTATGTCATCTTGGGAATATTTGTGGAAAAATGCTATGAGTATTTCTACTTGTTATAATCTAAAAGAAAATTGTTTTAAAATGTTGTATAGATGGTATATGACTCCGAAAAAAATAGCAAATATTGATCAATGGCTGTCTAATAAGTGTTGGAAATGTAAACAAAAAGAAGGTTCTTTCTACCATATGTGGTGGACTTGTGATAAAGCTAAAGTCTTTTGGTGTATGATTCATGCTGAAATGGAAAAATTTTTGAAATGTACTTTTAAAAAGCTGCCTGAAATGTTATTGCTTGGTCTTAAGCTAGAGGAAGTTAATGTAACTAAAAAGACATTAATATGGTATATGGAGACTACAGCGAGAATGGACTATGATCAGAACTGGAAATGTGAAAAAAACCCAGACATATGGGAATGGTTGAGAAAATTGCTATTTATGGCAGAAATGGATAAATGGACAAGAAAACTGAATAATCAAGACTCAGAAAGATTTCTAGAAGAATGGAAAGATCTGAAAGAATATCTAGAACAACATTGGGATATGAAAAATAATATTTTTACATTGACTAATTATTGATGCTTAAAAGAAGAAACAATTATTTTCAAGAGAAATATGCTGAACGACTGAAATGATAAGAATAGAAACTAGAGTACATATTACAGATATCTAGATAATACTTTTAAATGCTTAAAAACATTACCTTTCTTTTTTATTTTTGTAACCAAATTTGTTTTTTTAAAAAATTTTTATTCAAATTTCCATTTTTTCCAACATAATCATGTCTTTTAACATACATTTTCTCTAATTTGGAGTAAAACAACCAAAACTTTAAGTTCCCTTAAATTCATCCCTTATCCCTATCATCATACCAATCGTAAAATTGTCGCCATGTTCTAGTGAATACACATTCCTGCTTGTTATTTAATTTCATTGTCAACATGTCCATTTCAGCTACCTCATACATTTTTTTAACATATTCTTCCAAAGTAGGAGTTTTTTCCGTCTTCCAATATTTCGCAAACAGCAAACGCGCTGCTGTAATGCCGTGTATACTCAATTTCTTTTGTTCTTTAGCAATTCCTGCAGGTATAATATTTAATCAAAACAATTCAGGTTTCAGCGGGATTTCTATCAACATTATGTCTTGGAGTGTTTCTTGAATCATCTGCCAGAAAGTCTTTGCTTTTGCACACGTCCACCACATATGGTAGTATGAGCCGGAATTTGTTTTACACTTCCAACATACATTTACATTCTTTTTTGAATATTTAGAAAGCCTCTCTGGTGGGATATGCCACCTATGAAACATTTTCCATATGTTTTCTTTGTAAGTACAGGCTCTCGTAATTTTAAAACTTTCTTTCCATATTTTGGACCAACTGTCCAAATCTATGTTATGGCCTATGTCTTGAGCCCAACTGACCATATTAGGTTTCACCCACATATCTTGCATTTCATATTCCAGTAAATAGTCATATATCTTTTTAATTGTCTTATCTTCTGATGTTAACCATACCTTATCTAAATCTGTGTACTCTTTACTAAAACCTTGTTTTTTGTCAGTATTGTATCTCGACTTTAATTGGTTGAGTTCCCACCAAGTTAAGTTTACACCTTGTTCTTGCAGTTTTTCATTTGGTTTAAGCTCTGATTTGGTATCTAGAAGTTCTCCATAGTTTAATTTTTTTTCCTGCGTTATCAAAGTAGGTTTTATAAAAGCTTCTAAGGGGGATGTCCACTTTGGTATCTTCCTGTAGTGTTTACATTTTATCTCTTCCCATATCTTCAATAACGCCCCTCTTATTACATGATTTCTAAAGATTTTGTTTTTTCCCCCATACCATAATATTTTGTGCCATCCTACTTGCAAGTCGTGGCCTTCTAGACTTAATAGTGTATGATTTCTTAACTCAACCCAATCCCTTAACCAGACCAACCCCGCAGCTATATAATAATTGTACCAAATCGGTAATCCAAGACCACCTCTTGCCATTTTGTCCTGTAAATATCTTAGTTTAATTCTGGGTCTCCTTGATTGCCATATAAATCTTGAAACGTTTTTCATTAATTCTTTAAAGAAAGTTTGATTTTTTAGAATTGGTATAGATTGAAATAAGAAGATTAGGCGGGGTAGGACGTTCATTTTAATTAACGCAACTCGACCCATCAAAGATAGTTGTAATTTTCCCCATATCTCGAGATCTTTTTGAACTTCTGTCAGTATTTTCGAGTAATTTTCCTTGTAGAGTGAACTACACCTATTTGTGATGTTAATTCCCAGGTATCTGACTTTGTTTACTATCTCCATTTTTGTTTTTTCCTCTAGCTGCTTTTCAATTTCCTTTGTACAATTTTTGGTTATCATTTTCGTTTTTGTTTTGTTTATTTTATATCCTGATAGTTGGCCATATTCTTCCAATATATATAAAAGCTGTCCCATAGAGTTAAGTGGGTCTTCAACTATAAATACGACATCATCGGCAAAAGCTAAAATTTTGAAAGTTTCTCCCTTTGTCCTTAATCCTTTGATTCCTCTCTCCGCTCTAACCACTTCACACAGGGTCTCCAACGCGAAAATGAACAAAAGAGGGGAGAGAGGGCAGCCTTGCCTAACCCTTTTCTCTATGGGAAACGTCTCCGATATAGCGCCATTAAAAGTAATCTTTGCCACCTGATTTTCATATATTGCTTCCACCAATCTACAGAATTTTCCATTGTTATTCCAATACCTTAACTGACACAACATAAAATCCCAGTTTAGCTTGTCGAAAGCTTTTTCAGCGTCCATGAAGCAAAAAACTGCCTGTCTGTCAGGGTGTACTTCATAGTATTCTAAACTGTTTAGAACCAGTCTTATATTTTGTCTTAATTGTCTGTGAGGCAAAAAACCAGATTGATCACTTTGTATTGTCTCTGATAAGACTTTTTAAAACCTGTTTGCTAGTATTGCTGCGTATATTTTGTAATCTGAGTTTAGCAGCGAAATTGGCCTGTAATTCCTAATCTCTGTTAAGTCAACTGCCTGTTTTGGTATCAGAGTTATTAATGCTTCTCTCCACGTTGTGGGCATCATTCCTTTATCATAAATTTGCTGCATCGTCCTTTTTAAGGGGTCTATTATCTGTTCCAGAAAAATACGATGGAGTTCCGCGGGGATCCCGTCTGGACCTGGTGTTTTCCTGGGTTTTAATTTCCGAATTACTTCTATTATTTCTATTTTTGAAATGGGGTCATTTAATAGTTTTTTCTGCTCCTCAGAGAAATTTCCCCTTAAATGTTTTTCAAAGTAAAGTTCCATCTGTAATTTTGCAGTATCTTCTCGTTTGTACAATTCTTTATAAAAACTTTCTATGATTTTTTTCTGATCTTTTATACTTGTATGTTCTTTACCTTGTTTATCTTTTAATGATTTAATATATCTGTTTGCTTTTTCTTTTTTTGTTTTATATGCTAACCATCGTGTAGGTTTATTTGCGTTGTCAAAAGTAAATTGTTTAGCGTATAACAATTTCTTCGCTAATTCCTCTGCCATTTCACAGTTTAATTTGTGTTGGAGTTTTTGTAGATTGTCTTTACTTTTAATATCCAAAGGGTTTTCTTTCAATTTTTTTCTTCCCTCTTAATTTGCTGAGTTAAATTTAAGTAATTTAGTCTCTGTTTTTTTCGGAGCCAACATTCTTGGCTTATCATTCTACCTCTGAGGAAGGCTTTGAAAGTATCCCAAACCACCTGAATGTTAGTTTCCGGGCAAATATTTCTTGTAAAAAATTCTTCAAATTCCTCTTTGCATTTTTTAACAAAATTTTCATCATTTAGCATCCAAGATTTTAATGTCCACCTACTCACCTTCGGTGCATCGTGTAGTGTTAATACAACTGGACTATGATCGACAAAAGTCATTGGAAGTATTTCTACTTCCATGACATCACCCAGCATTGTTGAAGACAACCAAACCATGTCTAGGCGTGACCACGCCTTGTGCCTGTGTGAATAAAAGGTGAAATCTTTTTTTATCCCCGTTTTTAAGTCTCCATGAGTCCACGATATTGAATTCCTCGACCATTTGGGCAAAGGATCTTGATAGAGTGTTACTCTTATGCTGTTTAGTCTTTACTGATTTCTTATCTAAATTAATGTTTGCAACAGCATTGAAATCTCCAGCTATGAGTAGTTCGTCAAACGATTGTTTTGCTATTATTTCACGGAGTTTATTATAAATTTTTTCCTGGGTTTGGTTGGGGGCGTACATATTCACCACTAGTGTCACCATATTTTGTCTTCTAATTTTTATAGCTAGAATGCGTCCTTCCTCTCCTTCATACACCATTTCCGGGAATAGATCTTGTTTAACATATGTTGCTACCCCAGCTTTTTTCTTTAATTTGTCTGCTGCAACAAAGTTTTGGCCTAATTTTCTAGAAAACAATAAGTGTTTATCATTTTGTTTAATATGTGTTTCCTGGATACACACTATATCAACATTCAGTTTTGCAATTTGTAAAAAAAAATTCTTTCTTTTCTGCGGTGAGTTTAATCCGTTCACATTAATAGACACTAATTTAAGCACATTTCTAGTCATGGTTTGTACTTTTACTTTCTTCCTTTCTCAATTGTAGTCTTGTTATGACCCTCCCACTAGGGTATTTTCTTGGTTTTTCCCCTTTCTCTGCTTTCTGTTTGCCCTTCCCTTTTGTTTCCCCCTCCTCTGGTGCTGTATCTTCCTCTTCTGATTCCGAGGACCCCTCCTCAGATAAACCTAATTCTTTACCAAATTTCCCCACAAAATCATCTAATTTAAATTCCGAAGTTAAGTTATATTTTGACCCTTTATAGTAAAAGGATAACCCCTCAGGTGTCAACCACCTATAAGTTATGTCACTTGCCCTTAGGGCTGAAGCCAAAGATTGATAATCATGCCTCTTCAGCCTCACCCTCCATGGTGTATCTTTTAAAATTCGAATCTCCTTTCCTTGTACCATCAGGGGTTCTATCTTAGCTTTTTCCATTATTTTTTCTCTTATAGATCGTCTGTAAAATTTCATATGCACTTCTCGTGGCAAATTATTTTGTTTCCCAAAGGCAGTGTTCCTCCTAAATACAGTTTCAATATCATTACTCAACATCTCTGATACCTCTGGCCCCATCCACTCTAGCAACATACTTATCATTGTCTCTCTTAAATCCTCTTCCTTTTTTTCCGGAATATTTTGAAATCTCAGTACTAATGCTGATTTTTCTAACTCAAGCAGTATCAATGAATTTTCCAAAGATGCACACTTTATACTCAAGTCTTCCACTTGTTGATCCACAACCTCCAACTTTCCCTCAGTTATATTATTTGCTTTCTTCAGCTCTATTATGTCTTGCCTGTTTTCCAACATCTGCGTTTTAATTTCGTTCAGTTGAGCTGATAGTTGCTGTGTGGATCTGTCTACTTTCTCTTGTAATGGTTCTAGTGCCTTCGTTATTAAGCTAGGTATTGTGCTTTGAATTGCTTGGTTCATCAGCTCTATAATATTTTCATTTTTTTGTATATTTATATCCTTGGGACTTGGTTGGCTAGCTCCTGAAGTCCCTGAAAAAGACATCTTCCTTGATCCTGTGGCCATTCTACTTCTTGGGACTTAATAGTAGATTTTCTAAGTATTGTCAATCCCACTTTTTGTATGGTTAATAAGGTGTTGTTTTCCCTTACTCAGTTTTATATTAACTACCTAGCTATCTAACTACCTTGCTAACTAAATACTATTTGTTTTCTATCTGTTCTGTACTATTCTATATTAATCTATTCTTGATCTATTCTTAACTGTTCTGTTCTTAAATGCCTTTAAGTTTGACTATTCTATGTTGTACTATACTGTCCTATGTTGTTCTATACTATAGTATTAACCTATTCTATTTTATATCCTGTTCTATCCTATATCTCTGGGTCTGTTCTGTTCTATTCTACTCTTAATTTCTCTACTCTTAACTACTCCTAATCGCTCTTATTCTATGTTGCTTTATTCTGTTTTTTTACTTTCTATTCTACACTCTGTGGTGTTCTGTTCTATCAGTCAATGAAGCACGGCAGAACAAAACAAAAGATAAGTGATAAAAGGAAAAGGGGAAGATAAGGGTAAAGTCTCTTGCTTTATAGTCTGTTTTCCCCTCTTTGTTCTCTTAGTCCACCTTTACTCAGTGCCTTGACTGTCTTCGTTCTCCCGTTCTCGCTCTCGCTCTCCTCTCGTTGTGAGTTGCTTGGTGCTTCACTCGTCCTTGTATTGCATCAGTAGTATTCAGCTCTCAACAGCAGTGTCACCAAATAGCAGGCTTACAGATACGGTCCCAGTCTTTCTAGTTGCTAATTGCGCAATCGATCTCAGAGCGTCGACCCCTTTCCTCCCAGCCGAAGATGTGCGTCTGCCACTGTATCAACCGTCGCTGCCGCCCGCAACGCCTCCAGATCTTCCTATCTTTCTAATCTCTTCCTCCACCGCGGGCTTCTCCTCTGTTCTCTCTCTCTCTCCCTTTTCCTCTCGAAGCGAGTCGAAGCTACACGCTGCTCTCTTTCTCTGTGCTCGACTCGCCACGCCTCTCCACCTCGCCCAGACCCTCTCCGGCTCACGAGCGTTTCCTCCAAAAACATAAAGGAGGTATTATCCAGTTCTGTTTTATCTATAGTTATATAGTTTGCATGCATTTAGTTGCTAGATGTTATTTTTACCGAAATTTGGGGCTTTACTTTCCCAGTTGCCTCCTCCACGGTTCTCTGGTGTTGTCTATGCTTCAGCACTTGCCATGAAGCTTCTTGTCCCTCCTTCTTGTATTAGCAAGCCGGGTTGGTGATTTTGACCGCCGTCACAACAATCACCCCCCCGACAATGGCTTTACATTCCAGCTCTCTTCAGGAGCCTTGTGGGGTACAAACCCCCTAATTAGAAGGGAATTCTGCGTTGGGTTCTTGGAGCTGTGCTCTGCGTCCCCTGCAGCCGACGTGACCGGAACCGGAACTCTCAGGCTGTAACCAAATTTGTTACCTGTAAGAGCCAATAACTTTAAATCTTTATAATTGCTATTATATATATAATGGTATAGGTGAGGCGGGAAGTCCCAAAATTTCTTGAATTGTAATCGGAATACATAGTTATATAGAAAAATGGATAATGATTATAATATTTTAAAAGTAACTATGTAAAGTTTTGTAACTGGAAAAAACAATAAAAAAATTGTTTTCAGGACATGCCTGAATCATTTCTGAAAGACTGGGATTCCTTCCGAGACTCTGTATAACCCGGCGGCACTCGGCAGTTGCATTTTCTTTGGCCAATTTTTGCATTAATTCAGCCTGTACCTCTATGTTGTCAATTTGGCACTTTAATGCTTGTTGCAGGCGATTAATAAAATCCAGGAAGGGCTCAGTTGCCTTTTGGCGAATGGAGGAAAAGGACTGCAAGGGAGCGCCAGTAGGTGGGACTTTTTGCAATGCACGAAAAGCACACTCAGAGGAGACCCGAAGAGTGGCCTCAGGTAGAACAATTTGCTGATCTACCGGGGCAAAAAGACCACATCCATAGAGTTGCTCTGCTGTGTATTGCCCCCCAGACTGAAGACCCCGGATCTGACATTGCTGCTGATATTCACTGTCCCATACCACATACTGTGCTGGAGTTAAGAGCATACGTATGGTGGTTTTCCAATCCTCTGGGACCAAGATATGATTTCTCATGGTGGCCTCTAAAAGCCCTTGGACATAGGGACTGCCAAGACCCATGTCCCGGATTCCCTTGCGGAGTTCCATAAGCAAGTTATAAGGCAGGGGTTTGTACTCCACAATGTTGTGGCCATTGGGGTCCTATTGACCAGTATAGTGAACAGGACAGAGACTTAACATCTCAGTAAGATCTTCCAAATCAGCGTTCCCACGCTCCAGTTCTGGCTCAAGGACCTGGCAGACCAGGTTCCCTGGTGGTTGGCTGGTCCCCCGGTTGAATTACAAGTGGGGACCTTTGGAGCTGGAGGCTGTCCAGCCGTAGGACTGGGAACAGTGGGCAATGGGGCGGCCACAGGACAGATCGAATAAGGGGGAGGGTTGTCAGTTAATTTCTTTTTTGCCTGCATCTCTACTGCATGTCGAGCCTGATGCCAGACATACAGCATCCCCACTGCTGCCCTCGGGGGGGGGGGAGTGAAGAGCCTTTCCAATTTTTCCCCATTGGTATAGTTGTAGAGATCCCTCAAGAGGATACAAGAGGACACTTTTTCGATGATTTTCAAAAGAGTCTGTATTTGAGACAGGGTTGCAGACCCACCACAAGCCGGTATCAAATACCTAAGTTCCTTCGCATGCTGTTTTTGGGGGAGTGTTAAAGTTCCGCCCATACTCAACAGTTGATGGGGTCGTGGAGTCCCGATGACGAAAACGAGTTCACTCAACGGGCCTATGCCAGGCGCTGGTGAGTTGTAGTGTGATCCTCTCACATGTCCCTGTTTGGGCGCCAGATGAAGGACTTGCACACGAGACAAGTGAGTTTGAAGGGGAAAACTCAAGTCTGCCCCTGGCAGTGAGCAGTTTCAATCAATTACAATTACAATACTTTTATTGGCATAAAAGATACAGTACAAGATGCAGCATAAAACCTCAAAATAATCGAGAGGGAGGTAACATATTCAAGCAGACTTAAGATGGGACTCTTAACATATTTCAGACTGACTTAGGAAGGGGCTCTTCTCCTAGATACCTCATAAAAGAACTTTGATACCGGTTCGAGAATTTCTGTGTTCTGAGAAGACAACAGAAAGATAATTTTGTCCTCGTCAGATTGGTCTCCACAGGGATCGGTCACGGATTCAATGTGAGCAGCACAAATATCATTATGAAATTTGCAGTACAAAAGCACATGCCTAATAGATTCAATTTCATTCAACCCACATGGGCAGAGTCTATCTTTTAAGGGGATTTTCTTAAACCTTCCTGATAGAACTGCTGAGGGACGAACATCAAATCGGGCTAACATAAAAGCCCTACGGAGATGAGGCTGGGTCAATCTTGTCAGGTATCCTGACGAGATGTGGCTGAAGGAAAGTCCTATATTCAAGGGGGAGCAGTGTCTGTGTGCCAATCTTCTCAGATCTTGCCCCTCTATATCAAGAAGTCTTTGTTTGAGTAAGAAAAAAGTCTTCTGCTCAGACAGAAGTTCTAGATCATCAAACCTAAAGCCAATTGAAGAAATTTTTTTCTCTATATTAGTCAGCCAAGTTGATAGATGTGACTCAGCATAAGTGCCACAAGACTGGGATGGGATGGAGCAGATCGGGTTCTGTCAGGGCAAATCAACTTTAGACCACTGCATTGTCCTTAACCACCTAGTTAACAAATACAAATCAAGAAAGGGTATGAAATTATATGCAGCTTTCCTTGACCTCAAGGGTGCCTTCGATTCGGTGCCCAGGGACATTCTGTGGGAGAAATTAAGAGACATGGGGATTGACAAGCGATTGCTTTTTTTGATAAAACACCTGTACTCTGGGAACACCTGTCAGATTAGATATTCAAAGGAGAGTGATCTAACAGCAAAGATCCCCATTAATGTGGGAGTTAAGCAGGGGTGTATTCTTGCACCAACTTTATTTAACCTCTTCTTAAACGACTTAGACCCCTGCATGAGGAGTATTGATGGCCATTACCCTAAATTAGGTAAGAGGCATGTCCCATTACTTTTATATGCGGACGATGCGGTCCTGCTTTCTCTCTCAGAAATAGGGATGAAAAGGACTCTTGCACAAGTTCTTGGTTACTGCAAAAAGAACAAGCTGTCCCTTAACTTTGATAAATCTAAAATCATTGTCTTTGAGGAAAGTTGGAAGTCCATTAATTGGATCATACAGGGACAAAAAATGGAACAAGTCAAAAGCCTCAAATATCTGGGCTTACGTTTCCATTATACTAACAGTTGGGCTACATATATCAAAGAAGTAGTCAAGTCATCAACTAACAATGCCCTTGCTATTGCCCGTTTCTTTTACACCAAAGGACATCAATTCGTTCCCACTGCCCTTAAAGTTTTCAACCATAAAATACCGCCCAAACTGCTTTATGGTATTCCAATCTGGGTCTCAGCTTGTAATGAAGCTGTAGATCGTGTCCAATCCAAGTTCTTGAAGAAAATCTTGGGGCTCCCACCATGTGTACCATATGCAGCTATGTGCCTGGAGACAACCCAAAGACGGCTTTCTACGATGGCCTGGTCTATAACTTTCAAATTTTGGCAGTGAGCAGTTTATTTTTAAACATAAACAGACTTACACACCACGCCCTTAGGTTGCTGCGTCGGCATTCAGTAGACAGGGTCAACATGGAATCAACATGAGGGGATAAGAAGAAGATGAGACAACTGTCTCAGGAGCCTGCTGTTTGCAGAAGTGATTGTCAGCTTTAATGGGGCAACGCTCATTGTGTAGCAGGGAGGGTGGAATCCACATGAATGGGAGACATTTGTCTCGAGAGTCGAGCTCCCGGGCGCCCGGCTATGCCGTGGTGCCCGATCGGGGCTCCTTTGCCTCCGCATCGCTTGGGGAGGCAGCAACGGCTGGCGCAATTGTTCGTGCGCATACGGGGTTTGCAGGGGGGCGTGGCTTGCCAGCTAAAGGCAGGCGCCTCACCCCCTGCTTCTCCAGTTGCTCCGTGTGCTCTGCTGTTGTGAGCACACGTTTTTGGGGAGCTCCCGGTTGGGCCTAGCGGGCCAGGCTTGTGTGGCGGCGGCAGCAAGTGCATTGCACCCCCGCCGACGGACGCAGCTGGGGCGACGTGGACGATGGCGCGATCCCGCGGTTGCCGGTGGCGACGACGAGTGAGGCAGGGCTACAGCGGTGTGCTCTGGGTGGCGGCGGCTTGCCTCGCCGGCGATTCTAGGTCGCGTTGTAGCGGCTGGGTGGCACTGAGTTCGAGACGGAGTTTGAGGCGGCATCGCCCCAATTTCCTTAGGGACGGCAGGGTGGTTTGCAGGGGCTTGAGGGCTGGTCGGGCTGCAGCCCCCTGGGGCACTTAGGCCGCCCATTCGCCATTTGTCCAGCCAGGAGGGTGGAGTGTGTTTGCCCCCCCTCCATCCCCCCCTCCTTCCACTGTTGGCTGGAGGCATATTTGGGGTTCTGCGACCTAACCCCCCCATGTTTCTGGGTTGGCATGCTCTTTTAGGGCCCAGTTGGGGTGGCTGGGTGTCAAGTGCTTGTATAGTAGAGCCCAGGCACGGTGGCCATTTTTTAAACAGGGCCTTAGACTTTGGCACTGTCGGCCATTTTGAGTGAGCTTTATAGCTGCATTTCTGAAGGGGCCATTTTGTAGTGACGTCTTTGGCACAGGGGGTGGTCATTTTATGCCTCTCTTCGGGCGGCCAGTTGGATAGTGTTCGTGGGCCAGGCCTGTTTGGGGTGTAGTATTCACCACTTTTGACGCTTCGAGTGCTGCTATATTGCTAAGTATATTAACATCTCTTGTTACTTTTGCTTGGTTTTTTATCTTCCTTTGCCATGGCTTCAGGCAAAGGGAAAGGGAAGGGCAAAGGCAAGACCCTGTTCCTAAGAGGCCTCCGGTTCGACCTCCTCCGGCCATTCTATCCAATGAGGAGGATGAAGATCCTGTGAATGCAGCCATCCTTTTGCAGCTGGCAGCGTTGGAGAAGGGTCTGGGTTTGCCACCTATGATGACCAAGGCAAGTGGGGAGTCTCTTTTCTCTTTTCAGTCTCAGGTGTTGGCTCGGTTGGCATTTCTCGAGGATAAGAAAAACGATGACGCCTCGGATCAAGCTGTGGGAACGTCTGGCTCTCTACGTTCCCACAGCTCTCTACGTTCCCACAGCTTGATCCCAAGCTTCCCACAGCTTGATCCGAGGCGTCAGCGTTTTTCTTATCCTCGAGAAATGCCAACCGAGCCTCCCCACTTGCCTTGGTCGTCATAGGTGGCAAACCCAGACCCTTCTCCAACGCTGCCAGCTGCAAAAGGATGGCTGCATTCACAGGATCTTCATCCTCCTCATTGGATAGAATGGCCGGAGGAGGTCGAACCAGAGGCCTCTTAGGAACAGGGTCTTGCCTTTGCCCTTCCCTTTCCCTTTGCCTGAAGCCATGGCAAAGGAAGATAAAAAACCAAGCAAAAGTAACAAGAGATGTTAATATACTTAGCAATATAGCAGCACTCGAAGCGTCAAAAGTGGTGAATACTACACCCCAAACAGGCCTGGCCCACGAACACTATCCAACTGGCCGCCCGAAGAGAGGCATAAAATGACCACCCCCTGTGCCAAAGACGTCACTACAAAATGGCCCCTTCAGAAATGCAGCTATAAAGCTCACTCAAAATGGCCGACAGTGCCAAAGTCTAAGGCCCTGTTTAAAAAATGGCCACCATGCCTGGGCTCTACTATACAAGCACTTGACACCCAGCCACCCCAACTGGGCCCTAAAAGAGCATGCCAACCCAGAAACATGGGGGGGTTAGGTCGCAGAACCCCAAATATGCCTCCAGCCAACAGTGGAAGGAGGGGGGGATGGAGGGGGGGCAAACACACTCCACCCTCCTGGCTGGACAAATGGCGAATGGGCGGCCTAAGTGCCCCAGGGGGCTGCAGCCCGACCAGCCCTCAAGCCCCTGCAAACCACCCTGCCGTCCCTAAGGAAATTGGGGCGATGCCGCCTCAAACTCCGTCTCGAACTCAGTGCCGCCCAGCCGCTACAACGCGACCTAGAATCGCCGGCGAGGCAAGCCGCCGCCACCCAGAGCACACCGCTGTAGCCCTGCCTCACTCGTCGTCGCCACCGGCAACCGCGGGATCGCGCCATCGTCCACGTCACCCCAGCTGCGTCCGTCGGCGGGGGTGCAATGCACTTGCTGCCGCCGCCACACAAGCCTGGCCCGCTAGGCCCAACCGGGAGCTCCCCAAAAACGTGTGCTCACAACAGCAGAGCACACAGAGCAACTGGAGAAGCAGGGGGTGAGGCACACAGAGCAACTGGAGAAGCAGGGGGTGAGAGCACACGGAGCAACTGGAGAAGCAGGGGGTGAGGCCTTTAGCTGGCAAGCCACACCCCCCTGCAAACCCCGTATGCACACGAACAATTGCGCCAGCCGTTGCTGCCTCCCCAAGCGATGCGGAGGCAAAGGAGCCCCGATCGGGCACCACGGCATAGCCGGGTGCCCGGGAGCTCGACTCTCGAGACAAATGTCTCCCATTCATGTGGATTCCACCCTCCCTGCTACACAATGAGCGTTGCCCCATTAAAGCTGACAATCACTTCTGCAAACAGCAGGCTCCTGAGACAGTTGTCTCATCTTCTTCTTATCCCCTCATGTTGATTCCATGTTGACCCTGTCTACTGAATGCCGACGCAGCAACCTAAGGGCGTGGTGTGTAAGTCTGTTTATGTTTAAAAATAAACTGCTCACTGCCAAAATTTGAAAGTTATAGACCAGGCCATCGTAGAAAGCCGTCTTTGGGTTGTCTCCAGGCACATAGCTGCATATGGTACACATGGTGGGAGCCCCAAGATTTTCTTCAAGAACTTGGATTGGACACGATCTACAGCTTCATTACAAGCTGAGACCCAGATTGGAATACCATAAAGCAGTTTGGGCGGTATTTTATGGTTGAAAACTTTAAGGGCAGTGGGAACGAATTGATGTCCTTTGGTGTAAAAGAAACGGGCAATAGCAAGGGCATTGTTAGTTGATGACTTGACTACTTCTTTGATATATGTAGCCCAACTGTTAGTATAATGGAAACGTAAGCCCAGATATTTGAGGCTTTTGACTTGTTCCATTTTTTGTCCCTGTATGATCCAATTAATGGACTTCCAACTTTCCTCAAAGACAATGATTTTAGATTTATCAAAGTTAAGGGACAGCTTGTTCTTTTTGCAGTAACCAAGAACTTGTGCAAGAGTCCTTTTCATCCCTATTTCTGAGAGAGAAAGCAGGACCGCATCGTCCGCATATAAAAGTAATGGGACATGCCTCTTACCTAATTTAGGGTAATGGCCATCAATACTCCTCATGCAGGGGTCTAAGTCGTTTAAGAAGAGGTTAAATAAAGTTGGTGCAAGAATACACCCCTGCTTAACTCCCACATTAATGGGGATCTTTGCTGTTAGATCACTCTCCTTTGAATATCTAATCTGACAGGTGTTCCCAGAGTACAGGTGTTTTATCAAAAAAAGCAATCGCTTGTCAATCCCCATGTCTCTTAATTTCTCCCACAGAATGTCCCTGGGCACCGAATCGAAGGCACCCTTGAGGTCAAGGAAAGCTGCATATAATTTCATACCCTTTCTTGATTTGTATTTGTTAACTAGGTGGTTAAGGACAATGCAGTGGTCTAAAGTTGATTTGCCCTGACAGAACCCGATCTGCTCCATCCCATCCCAGTCTTGTGGCACTTATGCTGAGTCACATCTATCAACTTGGCTGACTAATATAGAGAAAAAAATTTCTTCAATTGGCTTTAGGTTTGATGATCTAGAACTTCTGTCTGAGCAGAAGACTTTTTTCTTACTCAAACAAAGACTTCTTGATATAGAGGGGCAAGATCTGAGAAGATTGGCACACAGACACTGCTCCCCCTTGAATATAGGACTTTCCTTCAGCCACATCTCGTCAGGATACCTGACAAGATTGACCCAGCCTCATCTCCGTAGGGCTTTTATGTTAGCCCGATTTGATGTTCGTCCCTCAGCAGTTCTATCAGGAAGGTTTAAGAAAATCCCCTTAAAAGATAGACTCTGCCCATGTGGGTTGAATGAAATTGAATCTATTAGGCATGTGCTTTTGTACTGCAAATTTCATAATGATATTTGTGCTGCTCACATTGAATCCGTGACCGATCCCTGTGGAGACCAATCTGACGAGGACAAAATTATCTTTCTGTTGTCTTCTCAGAACACAGAAATTCTCGAACCGGTATCAAAGTTCTTTTATGAGGTATCTAGGAGAAGAGCCCCTTCCTAAGTCAGTCTGAAATATGTTAAGAGTCCCATCTTAAGTCTGCTTGAATATGTTACCTCCCTCTCGATTATTTTGAGGTTTTATGCTGCATCTTGTACTGTATCTTTTATGCCAATAAAAGTATTGTAATTGTAATTGATTGAAACTGCTCACTGCCAGGGGCAGACTTGAGTTTTCCCCTTCAAACTCACTTGTCTCGTGTGCAAGTCCTTCATCTGGCGCCCAAACAGGGACATGTGAGAGGATCACACTACAACTCACCAGCGCCTGGCATAGGCCCGTTGAGTGAACTCGTTTTCGTCGTCGGGACTCCACGACCCCATCAACTGTTGAGTATGGGCGGAACTTTAACACTCCCCCAAAAACAGCATGCGAAGGAACTTAGGTATTTGATACCGGCTTGTGGTGGGTCTGCAACCCTGTCTCAAATACAGACTCTTTTGAAAATCATCGAAAAAGTGTGCCCCTGGTATCCTCTTGAGGGATCTCTACAACTATACCAATGGGGAAAAATTGGAAAGGCTCTTCACTCCCCCCCCCCCGAGGGCAGCAGTGGGGATGCTGTATGTCTGGCATCAGGCTCGACATGCAGTAGAGATGCAGGCAAAAAAGAAATTAACTGACAACCCTCCCCCTTATTCGATCTGTCCTGTGGCCGCCCCATTGCCCACTGTTCCCAGTCCTACGGCTGGACAGCCTCCAGCTCCAAAGGTCCCCACTTGTAATTCAACCGGGGGACCAGCCAACCACCAGGGAACCTGGTCTGCCAGGTCCTTGAGCCAGAACTGGAGCGTGGGAACGCTGATTTGGAAGATCTTACTGAGATGTTAAGTCTCTGTCCTGTTCACTATACTGGTCAATAGGACCCCAATGGCCACAACATTGTGGAGTACAAACCCCTGCCTTATAACTTGCTTATGGAACTCCGCAAGGGAATCCGGGACATGGGTCTTGGCAGTCCCTATGTCCAAGGGCTTTTAGAGGCCACCATGAGAAATCATATCTTGGTCCCAGAGGATTGGAAAACCACCATACGTATGCTCTTAACTCCAGCACAGTATGTGGTATGGGACAGTGAATATCAGCAGCAATGTCAGATCCGGGGTCTTCAGTCTGGGGGGCAATACACAGCAGAGCAACTCTATGGATGTGGTCTTTTTGCCCCGGTAGATCAGCAAATTGTTCTACCTGAGGCCACTCTTCGGGTCTCCTCTGAGTGTGCTTTTCGTGCATTGCAAAAAGTCCCACCTACTGGCGCTCCCTTGCAGTCCTTTTCCTCCATTCGCCAAAAGGCAACTGAGCCCTTCCTGGATTTTATTAATCGCCTGCAACAAGCATTAAAGTGCCAAATTGACAACATAGAGGTACAGGCTGAATTAATGCAAAAATTGGCCAAAGAAAATGCAACTGCCGAGTGCCGCCGGGTTATACAGAGTCTCGGAAGGAATCCCAGTCTTTCAGAAATGATTCAGGCATGTCCTGAAAACAATTTTTTTATTGTTTTTTCCAGTTACAAAACTTTACATAGTTACTTTTAAAATATTATAATCATTATCCATTTTTCTATATAACTATGTATTCCGATTACAATTCAAGAAATTTTGGGACTTCCCGCCTCACCTATACCATTATATATATAATAGCAATTATAAAGATTTAAAGTTATTGGCTCTTACAGGTAACAAATTTGGTTACAGCCTGAGAGTTCCGGTTCCGGTCACGTCGGCTGCAGGGGACGCAGAGCACAGCTCCAAGAACCCAACGCAGAATTCCCTTCTAATTAGGGGGTTTGTACCCCACAAGGCTCCTGAAGAGAGCTGGAATGTAAAGCCATTGTCGGGGGGGTGATTGTTGTGACGGCGGTCAAAATCACCAACCCGGCTTGCTAATACAAGAAGGAGGGACAAGAAGCTTCATGGCAAGTGCTGAAGCATAGACAACACCAGAGAACCGTGGAGGAGGCAACTGGGAAAGTAAAGCCCCAAATTTCGGTAAAAATAACATCTAGCAACTAAATGCATGCAAACTATATAACTATAGATAAAACAGAACTGGATAATACCTCCTTTATGTTTTTGGAGGAAACGCTCGTGAGCCGGAGAGGGTCTGGGCGAGGTGGAGAGGCGTGGCGAGTCGAGCACAGAGAAAGAGAGCAGCGTGTAGCTTCGACTCGCTTCGAGAGGAAAAGGGAGAGAGAGAGAGAACAGAGGAGAAGCCCGCGGTGGAGGAAGAGATTAGAAAGATAGGAAGATCTGGAGGCGTTGCGGGCGGCAGCGACGGTTGATACAGTGGCAGACGCACATCTTCGGCTGGGAGGAAAGGGGTCGACGCTCTGAGATCGATTGCGCAATTAGCAACTAGAAAGACTGGGACCGTATCTGTAAGCCTGCTATTTGGTGACACTGCTGTTGAGAGCTGAATACTACTGATGCAATACAAGGACGAGTGAAGCACCAAGCAACTCACAACGAGAGGAGAGCGAGAGCGAGAACGGGAGAACGAAGACAGTCAAGGCACTGAGTAAAGGTGGACTAAGAGAACAAAGAGGGGAAAACAGACTATAAAGCAAGAGACTTTACCCTTATCTTCCCCTTTTCCTTTTATCACTTATCTTTTGTTTTGTTCTGCCGTGCTTCATTGACTGATAGAACAGAACACCACAGAGTGTAGAATAGAAAGTAAAAAAACAGAATAAAGCAACATAGAATAAGAGCGATTAGGAGTAGTTAAGAGTAGAGAAATTAAGAGTAGAATAGAACAGAACAGACCCAGAGATATAGGATAGAACAGGATATAAAATAGAATAGGTTAATACTATAGTATAGAACAACATAGGACAGTATAGTACAACATAGAATAGTCAAACTTAAAGGCATTTAAGAACAGAACAGTTAAGAATAGATCAAGAATAGATTAATATAGAATAGTACAGAACAGATAGAAAACAAATAGTATTTAGTTAGCAAGGTAGTTAGATAGCTAGGTAGTTAATATAAAACTGAGTAAGGGAAAACAACACCTTATTAACCATACAAAAAGTGGGATTGACAATACTTAGAAAATCTACTATTAAGTCCCAAGAAGTAGAATGGCCACAGGATCAAGGAAGATGTCTTTTTCAGGGACTTCAGGAGCTAGCCAACCAAGTCCCAAGGATATAAATATACAAAAAAATGAAAATATTATAGAGCTGATGAACCAAGCAATTCAAAGCACAATACCTAGCTTAATAACGAAGGCACTAGAACCATTACAAGAGAAAGTAGACAGATCCACACAGCAACTATCAGCTCAACTGAACGAAATTAAAACGCAGATGTTGGAAAACAGGCAAGACATAATAGAGCTGAAGAAAGCAAATAATATAACTGAGGGAAAGTTGGAGGTTGTGGATCAACAAGTGGAAGACTTGAGTATAAAGTGTGCATCTTTGGAAAATTCATTGATACTGCTTGAGTTAGAAAAATCAGCATTAGTACTGAGATTTCAAAATATTCCGGAAAAAAAGGAAGAGGATTTAAGAGAGACAATGATAAGTATGTTGCTAGAGTGGATGGGGCCAGAGGTATCAGAGATGTTGAGTAATGATATTGAAACTGTATTTAGGAGGAACACTGCCTTTGGGAAACAAAATAATTTGCCACGAGAAGTGCATATGAAATTTTACAGACGATCTATAAGAGAAAAAATAATGGAAAAAGCTAAGATAGAACCCCTGATGGTACAAGGAAAGGAGATTCGAATTTTAAAAGATACACCATGGAGGGTGAGGCTGAAGAGGCATGATTATCAATCTTTGGCTTCAGCCCTAAGGGCAAGTGACATAACTTATAGGTGGTTGACACCTGAGGGGTTATCCTTTTACTATAAAGGGTCAAAATATAACTTAACTTCGGAATTTAAATTAGATGATTTTGTGGGGAAATTTGGTAAAGAATTAGGTTTATCTGAGGAGGGGTCCTCGGAATCAGAAGAGGAAGATACAGCACCAGAGGAGGGGGAAACAAAAGGGAAGGGCAAACAGAAAGCAGAGAAAGGGGAAAAACCAAGAAAATACCCTAGTGGGAGGGTCATAACAAGACTACAATTGAGAAAGGAAGAAAGTAAAAGTACAAACCATGACTAGAAATGTGCTTAAATTAGTGTCTATTAATGTGAACGGATTAAACTCACCGCAGAAAAGAAAGAATTTTTTTTTACAAATTGCAAAACTGAATGTTGATATAGTGTGTATCCAGGAAACACATATTAAACAAAATGATAAACACTTATTGTTTTCTAGAAAATTAGGCCAAAACTTTGTTGCAGCAGACAAATTAAAGAAAAAAGCTGGGGTAGCAACATATGTTAAACAAGATCTATTCCCGGAAATGGTGTATGAAGGAGAGGAAGGACGCATTCTAGCTATAAAAATTAGAAGACAAAATATGGTGACACTAGTGGTGAATATGTACGCCCCCAACCAAACCCAGGAAAAAATTTATAATAAACTCCGTGAAATAATAGCAAAACAATCGTTTGACGAACTACTCATAGCTGGAGATTTCAATGCTGTTGCAAACATTAATTTAGATAAGAAATCAGTAAAGACTAAACAGCATAAGAGTAACACTCTATCAAGATCCTTTGCCCAAATGGTCGAGGAATTCAATATCGTGGACTCATGGAGACTTAAAAACGGGGATAAAAAAAGATTTCACCTTTTATTCACACAGGCACAAGGCGTGGTCACGCCTAGACATGGTTTGGTTGTCTTCAACAATGCTGGGTGATGTCATGGAAGTAGAAATACTTCCAATGACTTTTGTCGATCATAGTCCAGTTGTATTAACACTACACGATGCACCGAAGGTGAGTAGGTGGACATTAAAATCTTGGATGCTAAATGATGAAAATTTTGTTAAAAAATGCAAAGAGGAATTTGAAGAATTTTTTACAAGAAATATTTGCCCGGAAACTAACATTCAGGTGGTTTGGGATACTTTCAAAGCCTTCCTCAGAGGTAGAATGATAAGCCAAGAATGTTGGCTCCGAAAAAAACAGAGACTAAATTACTTAAATTTAACTCAGCAAATTAAGAGGGAAGAAAAAAATTGAAAGAAAACCCTTTGGATATTAAAAGTAAAGACAATCTACAAAAACTCCAACACAAATTAAACTGTGAAATGGCAGAGGAATTAGCGAAGAAATTGTTATACGCTAAACAATTTACTTTTGACAACGCAAATAAACCTACACGATGGTTAGCATATAAAACAAAAAAAGAAAAAGCAAACAGATATATTAAATCATTAAAAGATAAACAAGGTAAAGAACATACAAGTATAAAAGATCAGAAAAAAATCATAGAAAGTTTTTATAAAGAATTGTACAAACGAGAAGATACTGCAAAATTACAGATGGAACTTTACTTTGAAAAACATTTAAGGGGAAATTTCTCTGAGGAGCAGAAAAAACTATTAAATGACCCCATTTCAAAAATAGAAATAATAGAAGTAATTCGGAAATTAAAACCCAGGAAAACACCAGGTCCAGACGGGATCCCCGCGGAACTCCATCGTATTTTTCTGGAACAGATAATAGACCCCTTAAAAAGGACGATGCAGCAAATTTATGATAAAGGAATGATGCCCACAACGTGGAGAGAAGCATTAATAACTCTGATACCAAAACAGGCAGTTGACTTAACAGAGATTAGGAATTACAGGCCAATTTCGCTGCTAAACTCAGATTACAAAATATACGCAGCAATACTAGCAAACAGGTTTTAAAAAGTCTTATCAGAGACAATACAAAGTGATCAATCTGGTTTTTTGCCTCACAGACAATTAAGACAAAATATAAGACTGGTTCTAAACAGTTTAGAATACTATGAAGTACACCCTGACAGACAGGCAGTTTTTTGCTTCATGGACGCTGAAAAAGCTTTCGACAAGCTAAACTGGGATTTTATGTTGTGTCAGTTAAGGTATTGGAATAACAATGGAAAATTCTGTAGATTGGTGGAAGCAATATATGAAAATCAGGTGGCAAAGATTACTTTTAATGGCGCTATATCGGAGACGTTTCCCATAGAGAAAAGGGTTAGGCAAGGCTGCCCTCTCTCCCCTCTTTTGTTCATTTTCGCGTTGGAGACCCTGTGTGAAGTGGTTAGAGCGGAGAGAGGAATCAAAGGATTAAGGACAAAGGGAGAAACTTTCAAAATTTTAGCTTTTGCCGATGATGTCGTATTTATAGTTGAAGACCCACTTAACTCTATGGGACAGCTTTTATATATATTGGAAGAATATGGCCAACTATCAGGATATAAAATAAACAAAACAAAAACGAAAATGATAACCAAAAATTGTACAAAGGAAATTGAAAAGCAGCTAGAGGAAAAAACAAAAATGGAGATAGTAAACAAAGTCAGATACCTGGGAATTAACATCACAAATAGGTGTAGTTCACTCTACAAGGAAAATTACTCGAAAATACTGACAGAAGTTCAAAAAGATCTCGAGATATGGGGAAAATTACAACTATCTTTGATGGGTCGAGTTGCGTTAATTAAAATGAACGTCCTACCCCGCCTAATCTTCTTATTTCAATCTATACCAATTCTAAAAAATCAAACTTTCTTTAAAGAATTAATGAAAAACGTTTCAAGATTTATATGGCAATCAAGGAGACCCAGAATTAAACTAAGATATTTACAGGACAAAATGGCAAGAGGTGGTCTTGGATTACCGATTTGGTACAATTATTATATAGCTGCGGGGTTGGTCTGGTTAAGGGATTGGGTTGAGTTAAGAAATCATACACTATTAAGTCTAGAAGGCCACGACTTGCAAGTAGGATGGCACAAAATATTATGGTATGGGGGAAAAAACAAAATCTTTAGAAATCATGTAATAAGAGGGGCGTTATTGAAGATATGGGAAGAGATAAAATGTAAACACTACAGGAAGATACCAAAGTGGACATCCCCCTTAGAAGCTTTTATAAAACCTACTTTGATAACGCAGGAAAAAAAATTAAACTATGGAGAACTTCTAGATACCAAATCAGAGCTTAAACCAAATGAAAAACTGCAAGAACAAGGTGTAAACTTAACTTGGTGGGAACTCAACCAATTAAAGTCGAGATACAATACTGACAAAAAACAAGGTTTTAGTAAAGAGTACACAGATTTAGATAAGGTATGGTTAACATCAGAAGATAAGACAATTAAAAAGATATATGACTATTTACTGGAATATGAAATGCAAGATATGTGGGTGAAACCTAATATGGTCAGTTGGGCTCAAGACATAGGCCATAACATAGATTTGGACAGTTGGTCCAAAATATGGAAAGAAAGTTTTAAAATTACGAGAGCCTGTACTTACAAAGAAAACATATGGAAAATGTTTCATAGGTGGCATATCCCACCAGAGAGGCTTTCTAAATATTCAAAAAAGAATGTAAATGTATGTTGGAAGTGTAAAACAAATTCCGGCTCATACTACCATATGTGGTGGACGTGTGCAAAAGCAAAGACTTTCTGGCAGATGATTCAAGAAACACTCCAAGACATAATGTTGATAGAAATCCCGCTGAAACCTGAATTGTTTTGATTAAATATTATACCTGCAGGAATTGCTAAAGAACAAAAGAAATTGAGTATACACGGCATTACAGCAGCGCGTTTGCTGTTTGCGAAATATTGGAAGACGGAAAAAACTCCTACTTTGGAAGAATATGTTAAAAAAATGTATGAGGTAGCTGAAATGGACATGTTGACAATGAAATTAAATAACAAGCAGGAATGTGTATTCACTAGAACATGGCGACAATTTTACGATTGGTATGATGATAGGGATAAGGGATGAATTTAAGGGAACTTAAAGTTTTGGTTGTTTTACTCCAAATTAGAGAAAATGTATGTTAAAAGACATGATTATGTTGGAAAAAATGGAAATTTGAATAAAATTTTTTTAAAAAAACAAATTTGGTTACAAAAATAAAAAAGAAAGGTAATGTTTTTAAGCATTTAAAAGTATTATCTAGATATCTGTAATATGTACTCTAGTTTCTATTCTTATCATTTCAGTCGTTCAGCATATTTCTCTTGAAAATAATTGTTTCTTCTTTTAAGCATCAATAATTAGTCAATGTAAAAATATTATTTTTCATATCCCAATGTTGTTCTAGATATTCTTTCAGATCTTTCCATTCTTCTAGAAATCTTTCTGAGTCTTGATTATTCAGTTTTCTTGTCCATTTATCCATTTCTGCCATAAATAGCAATTTTCTCAACCATTCCCATATGTCTGGGTTTTTTTCACATTTCCAGTTCTGATCATAGTCCATTCTCGCTGTAGTCTCCATATACCATATTAATGTCTTTTTAGTTACATTAACTTCCTCTAGCTTAAGACCAAGCAATAACATTTCAGGCAGCTTTTTAAAAGTACATTTCAAAAATTTTTCCATTTCAGCATGAATCATACACCAAAAGACTTTAGCTTTATCACAAGTCCACCACATATGGTAGAAAGAACCTTCTTTTTGTTTACATTTCCAACACTTATTAGACAGCCATTGATCAATATTTGCTATTTTTTTCGGAGTCATATACCATCTATACAACATTTTAAAACAATTTTCTTTTAGATTATAACAAGTAGAAATACTCATAGCATTTTTCCACAAATATTCCCAAGATGACATAGCTATTTCTTTGTTCATATTAATTGCCCATTTTATCATTTGTTCTTTTACAAGTTCATCTGCATTATACCATTTCAGCAAAATTTTATACAGTTTTGAAATCAGTTTTTTTCCACCTTCCTCCCAAACCTGTTCAATCTCATTAATTTTCTTTCTGAACCCCCCCCATTTTTTATCTGTCTTAAATAGATCATAAATCTGTCTATACCTCAGCCAACCGTATTTAAAATCCATCTGATTTTCTTCTTTCAATACAAACTCATTATTTTCAATTTTTAGCAAGTCTCTGTACTTCAACCAGTCTTGTCCTTTAAAACTCGAAAAATGTTTTATTTCTTCTGCTGGTACAATCCACAGAAGCTTTTCTGCTGGAAAGAAATTCTTGTATCTAAACCATGTGTCTATTAAAGTTCTCCTCACATAGTGATGCTTAAACATATTGTCCATCTTCGTTTTATTATAGTACAAATACGCATGCCAACCAAATCGACAATCATGTCCTTCAAGTGCTAATAGTTTTCTGTCTTTTAAAGAGATCTATGATTCTAGCCACGTCAAACAGACCGTATCATGGTATAGCTTTAAATTTGGCAGTTGAAAACCTCCTCTTTCCTTTGCATCACACATTATTTTCATTTTTATTCTTGGTTTTTTTCCTGCCCAGACGAATTTTGAAAGTTCTCTTTGCCATGTTTTAAAGGCTTTAAAGTCTTTCACGATTGGTATTGTTTGTAATAGAAACATTAGTCTTGGCAAAATGTTCATTTTAACTGTAGCAACTCTACCCAGTAGTGATAAATTTAGAGTATTCCATTTATTAATGTTGTGTGAAATTTGTGTCCATAACTTCTCATAATTATTTTTAAAGAGGTCAATGTTTTTCACAGTTAAGTCAATACCTAAATATTTAGTCTTTTTCACCACCTCACAGTCTATTAAGTTTTGTAATTCCAACTGCTTTTTGCTTGACATATTCTTACACATCACTTTTGATTTCCTTCTATTAACATAAAAACCTGCAAGATGTCCAAAGTCTTTAATTTTTTGCAATAAAAGTGGTAAAGTAGTCATAGGTTCCTCAGTTAT
Organism: Lepidodactylus listeri; assembly: GCA_029233225.1. NCBI lineage: Eukaryota > Metazoa > Chordata > Lepidosauria > Squamata > Gekkonidae > Lepidodactylus > Lepidodactylus listeri. The sequence continues at coordinate 1,917,733 of JARCFY010000011.1, forward strand.
GAACATCACATCATCAGCAAACGCTCTATTCTTGAAAGAAAATCCTTTAGTTGACAAACCTTTAATTTCCTTATTGTCTTTTACATTCCAAAGCAAAACTTCAAGAATCTAAATAAATAACAATGGTGAAAGTGGGCAACCTTGTCTTGTTCCCTTTTGAACTTTAAAATAATCAGTCTTTTCGCCATTAATTATAATCGATGACTTCTGTTCCGTATATATCGATTTAATCATATTCAGCAAAAATTCTCCAATTTGTAATTTCTCCAATACCGCAAACATGAAGTCCCAGTTTAAGTTGTCAAAGGCTTTTTCTGCATCCAGAAAGAAAAAACCTACCTCTTTGTCAGAATGTTTATCATAGTATTCAATTGCATCAAGGACTGTTCGTAAATTATCCTTTATTTGGCGATTTGGCAAAAAACCTGCTTGTTCTTGTTGTATCGTTTCCTTTAAATATTCTTTCAGTCTCTCTGCTAATATTTTCACAAAAATGTTATAGTCATTATTAAGTAGAGAGATTGGTCTGTAATTCTTGACATCTGATAGATCCTGTCCTTCTTTTGGAATCAGTGTCATGCTTGCTCCTGACCCAGCCCCTGCTGACCAGGACCAGGCTCCTTTAACTGGCTTGGACGTAAGTCCTGAGGAGTCAAGCCAGCAGCAGGATCCACCTACGGTAGATCAAGCTCTGCCTGGCTCATGCTCATCCCCTCCTGGATCTCCCCCACCTGTTAGTCGGCTCCGTGAAAGACGCCGACAGGAATTAAAGGAGAGACGGAGAATGAGGGATATCAGCCCAGAGTTTTAGCAGCAGCAGGGCTACGTCCGGTATGCTGCTAATTGCTGACAGCCGGCACAGGTTAAAAACAGAGGGCTTGTTCAGAGCCAATTGTGCTGGCAAAGATTTATTGTCTTTGACAGACCCCCTTGCTGGACACCTTTCTGATTCAGTGCATTTCTCTGGACTTTGAACCCAGCTCTGGACCTTGGACCGTTGACCCTGGACTTTGGACTCTGGATTGTGGATTTTGGATTTGGTGTTCCGGTTCTATCCATGTTTGTTCCTCGGCTATTCCACCAGCAGCATTCCTTGAGACAACGTCTCCCTGTTCTGTCCTTCGGCTATAAAGGTGATTTATGGTTTGACCACTGGACTGTTTGAGATAACGCGCTGCTCTACGAACTGTTAACTCCCTGCCTGCTGTGAACTTCTGACTGTCAACTTAGGCTGGTGTTTATTCTGCCTCGACCCAGAGGCTCTGTCGTGACAATCAGTGATATTGTTGCCTCTTTCCATGAATCTGGTATCTCAGCTGTAGCTCTTATTTCATTTAACAAAAGTTCCAAAACTGGCAGAAGACATCCCTTTATTTTCTTACAGTATTTAGCCGAAAAGCCATCTGGCCCCGGTGCTTTTCCCAATTTAGAATCTTCAATAGCCCTCTGTATTTCTTGAATTTTAATAGGGCTATTCAACATTTCTTTAAGTTTTTCAGTTGGTTTAGGTATTCCCAATGTTTGTAAGTATTCTGAAATTTTACTTTGGTCTACTGTGACTTTTTGAAAAAGTTTAGCATAATATTTAAAGAATTCTCTTTTTATTCCTTTGATGTCCATTATTTCTTTTTTATCTGTCACAATTTTACTTACACTCTTGTTTTCTCTTCTTTTTTTTAATTGCCATGCCAAATATTTTCCAGGTTTGTTTGCACCTTCAAAAGATTTTTGCTGCAGCTTTTTAAAATTCCAATATATTTCTTGGTTCAAAATAGCCTTTAGTTGATCTTGTAGGAATTGTATTTCTCTTTGAAGTTTCTTTCTTCCAGGTCTTTTCTTTAATTCTTTCTCCTTTGATTCAATTGCTTGAATAATACTATTCTGTTGTTCTTTCTTTCTCTTATTCTCTTTATTGTTTAAAAATATCAATGTTCCACACATTACAGCCTTATATGCATCCCATACGTCTTGTGGCTTGGTTTCTTGGTGTAAATTCATTTGAAAATAAGTTTTTGTATCTTCTTGTATTTTATTAGTTATTTCATTATTATCCAAGAGTTCTTCATTTAATCTCCATCTCAGTTGTTTTTCTCCCTGTCTCGAAGTCCACAACAAGGGATTGTGATCAGAAATAAGCTTTGGTAAGATTTCTATCTTTTTTGTTTTAAGCGTTAATTCTGATGTCATCCATATCATATCTATCCTTGAGTGTGAGTCATGCCTGTTGGAGTAAAAAGTATAGTCTTTAACTCGAGGATTCCATTTCCTCCAAACCTCTTCCAAACTTTCCTGTTTAACCATTGCAAAAAAAACTTCGGGTAGCTTTCCAATTGTGTCATCTTTACTTTTTGAACGTCTGTCAATTTTGTTATTTACAGTTCCATTAAAATCACCCATCAGAATTAAATGTTCATAATTAACTTGGTCCAATTCTGCAATTAAGTCCTTAAAAAACTTTTCTTTTGCTCCATTAGGTGCATAGATATTCAGAATCAAAGTTTTTCTGTTATGCATGGTTATCTCTGTTGCAGTATATCTACCTTCTTTGTCTTTAAAATTTTTCCTTTGGATCTAATTCTTTCTTGACATATGTTACTACTCGTTTTTTCTTAATCGTTGCTAATGAGGAAAATTCTTCTCCCAATTTTTTCCTAATCAGATATTTACAATCTTGTTTTTTAATGTGTACTTCTTGTAGGCAAATCACGTCGCATTTCTGCTTTTCAAGCCAATGTCCAACTATTTTACATTTATTGGGTGAATTTAGTCCATTTACATTCCATGAAAGTACTTTGTAATCCATAATGGAATTAAATGTCACCAAGTTCTTCAATATTTTTTGCCAAGAAAGAAAGCATCTCTTCCATACTCTTAATTACCACTCTTGTACTTTGGTGGTTAAAGCTTACACCTTCAGGAGTTTCCCATCTGTATCTGTAGTTTTTCTGTTTCAGTTTATCTGTCAGCCGTTTGAATTTCTTCCTGTCTTGCAACATAGCTCTAGGGAGCTCTTTCATCCCAATTACTTTATTTCCATCCATTTCAAAAGGTTCCTTGAAGCATTTTCTATAAATTGACTCTCTTACTCTCTTCGTGGTAAATTGCACTACCACATCTCTTGGCAAGTTTCTCCCTCTAGCATACTCAGAATTAACTCTGTAAACCAGGTCAATGTTAGCTTTTATGTCCTCTTCTTCATCTTTCATATAATCACTCAAGGCTTCAATCATCGTTATGTGTATATTCTCACCCATCTTTTCGCCTATCCCTCTAAATCTTAAGTGCTTTTGCATCTCCTTGTATACCATCATTGTTTCCACTCTATAGTTCTCTTTTGTCACTTTTTGAATATTTTCTTCCAACACAAGCATTTTGTTTTCCATCTCTTTTGATTTTTTTGCCACATTTTGAATTTCAGTCTTTAGGTCTCCAAAATTTTTATCCACTTGTCCAGCTAGGTCATTCATTTTCTTATCCAATTGCTGATTTTGCTGGCGAAGATCATTAAAAGCTTCTGTCATCCTTTTGTCCATCACCTCTATCATAGCCATTAGTTCAGTATCTTTTTTAGGAGCCATCTTGGACGCTGACCCTGCCCGCTTTCTCTGTTCAGCCTCCGTTTTTGCCCTTTAAAAAAAGCCGATTTTTTGGTATCTTCTAATTTTAACGTTTTTAGGCTCAATCAATCAGTCTTAAAGAGCTTTAACAAATGCCGTTATTTTCGCCATTCTAGGATGTTTACTTTTCAAGATATTTGATTTTAAAGTTTTAGTCCTCCCCAAAATGGTGGACATCTTTTCTCTATGGTACTGGTCACATGTCTTACTTCCTGGTTCTCTTTCACCCGGAAGTGCTCTTGCTAGTTGCAGTCCTCCCAGATCCCTTCCTCTTCAATTCTTCTTTTCTGCTCTCAGCCAGACATCACTTCCTGTTGTCTTAGTTTTTTCTCTTGCCCATGCAGATCTCGCGATGGCTCCAATCCCTCCAGCCCTCTCCTCCGTGACCACAGGAATGGTAAACAAACACTTTACTGGCAGTTTTTAGCTAAAATACAACTCTTTTAAAACAAAAAAAAGTCTCAGTATTGTTCTTCAACTGATCTTCTGCTTATCTGTCTGTTTTCCTTGCTCTCAAAGACACGTTGCCGATAAGCAAAAAGTTTTTTCGTTACCTTTAGATGTTTTTCTGGTAAGGGTGAAGCTTCATAAATTAGAGTCTGTCTTCTTTCAGTCAAGAAATCGAGGGAGTGGAGGTTTTATGCTGAATAAATCAGCCCGGTTCAGCTCTCTAGAGTTGCTTGCAAAGCCCGCACTGGGGAGGAGATCAAAGTGTCAACGAGTCTCCTCTGAGATTTATTGATCACCAATCTCACTCTCTCTTGGGTCTTGTTGCTTGCTGGATACTCCCCTGCCTCGGGAGGGTTGCATCGGGTGCTAAAAGGTCCCGAGTTGTCAGAAAGAACCGCCATTCACCCTGAGCATTTACAGGGTGTGTCAAATCTCAATTTTTCCCCTGACCGGAAGCCCTGAAATGATTCAGGCATGTCAAGATGTTGGGGGGCCTGCTCATCGGGCTGGTTTATTAGCAGCAGCACTTCAGAAAGGCCAAAAGCCCCAAGGAAAGTGTTTCAATTGCGGGAGAATTGGACATTTTCAGGCAGAATGTTGGGCCCCGGGGGGGGGGGGGTGCCAGGCGGGGAGGTGGTCAGAATTCTTCAAGCCAGGGTGCAAAGCCTAAAACTAAGTGTCCAAAATGCAGAAAAGGCTTTCACTGGGCCAAGTTTTTGGGAGTGACTATTGAACAAAATCTGACCTGGAGTGCAAACACCACTGCTCTGGTGAAGAAGGCCCAGCAGAGGCTTTATTTTCTCAGACTTTTAAAGAAAAATAACTTGAATGAGAAAATACTGATGTCTTTCTATCGTTGCTCAATAGAGAGCATTTTAATATACTGTATCTGTGCCTGGTTTGCTAGTTGTACGGTTGCAGATAGGAAAGCACCCCAGAGAGTCATCACCACAGCCCAGAAGATAATTGGCTGTCCTCTCCCACTTTTGGAGGAACTGTACAGTTCTCGATGTCTGAAAAAAGTGAAGAACATCCTACAGGATTTATCACATCCTGCATATTCCTTGTTTGAACTGCTGCCTTCGGGCAGAAGATAAGATATAGGACAATCAAAACAAGGACAAATAGACTAAAAAACAGTTTTTACTCGAGAGCTATTATTGCCCTGAATGCTGCATGAGACTGAAATCTGGAGGAAACAGTGGTTTGGTTGCTATGTAAAAGGGAGAAGCAGTTGTGAATGTCTGTGTGAGTGTGCATGTGTATATGTTGCGAGTCACTGAATGATGGCACTTTTTAATTTCATTGTACTATGTACAATGACAATAAAGTATATTCTATTCTATATATTCTATTCAGAGACTGTCGTTCGGGAAACTACCAATCGGGCCCGTCTCTGGCCCCGGTTCAAACAGAGACTTCCCAGGAACTGAACCTCAATTAAGCCCAAGACTCTCCAATGAGACCCCAGGGATTGATCTCATTGTAATGGCGGAGGTTCAGTTCAAATACTCCAATGAAGTTTTAGTTGTTGCTTCCCAAGTAGCAGGCCCACCCCCATTAAACACTGTGGGTCTTGTCTTGCCCCGCTCCTCAGCAGCGAAGCAAGGACTTTTTATTGTGCCTGGGCTCATCGATTCTAGTCACACAGGGCAAATTTTCATTCAGTTGTAAACCAATATGCCCCAAACCCTTCCACCCGGCAGTGTCCCAGCCCAGTTGATCTTCCTCCCCTGTGTTTCGCCCGCAGGTGGAGGGGGATCACCTGGCCCTGAGGGACCACTTCTCGGCCTAACCGCCACTGTCACTGAAAAGAGACCTCAGCAAACCTTTTTGCTCCAAGGACGTCCCTTTAAGGGAATCTTGGACACCTGTGCCGACGTTACGGTCATTGGTGATGATCAGTGGCCCCCTGAGTGGCCTCTGGAAACGTGCCCCAGTGTGTGGGGGGTGGGAGGACACCAGGCAGCTCGCCAAAGCGCAGCGTTTTTCACCTTTTCGCTTCAAAATTCTGAGACTCGTGTTCAACTACGCCCTTTTGTGTTGCCAGTCCATGTAAATCTTTGGGGCAGAGACTTACTTTCCCAGCTTGGAGCCACTTTAACTTTTGATGGCTAACTCCACTGCCCTGCCCTTGCACTGGCTCACAGACACCCCAGTATGGGTGGATCAATGGCCACTGCCACAGGATAAGTTCATTGCTCTGGAAAGTTTAGTGAATGAGCAGTTAGCTGCAGGTCATATTGAGCCTTCCTCTAGTCCTTGGAACACCCCTGTTTTTGTCATAAAAAAGAAAAGTGGTAAATGGCGACTTCTGCATGATCTGAGAGCAGTGAATGCCTGCATTCAGCCCATGGGCTCCCTGCAATGTGGCACACCCAACCCAAATTTAATTCCAGCTGATTTCCAACTGTTTATTATTGATTTGAAAGATTGCTTCTTTACCATTCCCCTGCACCCACCAGACCAGCAGCGCTTTGCGTTCACGGTCCCAGTGTTAAATCATTCACGCCCTACTAGACGCTTTCAGTGGACTGTCCTTCCACAGGGCATGCTAAATTCACCTACTCTTTGTCAGCATTTTGTTGACACATCCCTCCAACCCTTTTGTTTGGCCCATCCTGAAGCCCTGATTTATCATTATATGGATGATATTCTCGTGGCTGCCCCCACCATTCCCTCATCCTGGTTTGGAGATCTCGCCTCTGTTTTGGAGTGTTGAGGTCTGCAGATCGCCCCAGAAAAGGTTCAGTTTTCTCCACCCTTTTCTTACCTGGGCCACCGACTTTCTCTGTCTCTGGCCCATCCCTTGGTTCCCCAGCTCACTTTTCCAAGCCCCCTAACCTTGGTAGCTCTGCAGCAAATGCTGGGGACCATCAATTGGGTCTGTCCATTTTTTGCATTGCCCACTCATCTCGTCAGCCCCCACTTTTCCCTATTAACGCACGGCAAGCACCCCAGTGACCTCATTTCAGTGCCAATCCAGGCTCATGCAGCTCTTGCTGCAGTCAATTCTGCTGTGTCAAAACGGTGGGTTGATCGCCTCCTGTCTAGCCATATGGGCTTCCAGCTATACCTCTTGCCTACACCCCAAACCCCAACTGGAGTGCTGGGTGTAGAGCATGGAGGCTCAGTCTTCCTGATTGAGTGGCTTTATCTCAGCCACAGCCCACCAAAAAATGTGTTATGCTTGCAGGAGCTGTGGCTCTGCTCTGTTCACAGGGCAGGCAGCACGTTTTAGAACGTGCTGGACAAGATTTAGTAAAAATAGTTTTTCCTTTTCCAAAGCAAGACTTCCAAACTGCCTTGTTAATGTCTCCTTCTCTGCAAATTGCTCTGCCCGACTTTGTGGGGGAAACTGCTTATCACTCCCCCCCCCCCCCCGATCCTCACTTTACTCTGATGCAATCTGTACCCTGTCGCCTGATCTCTGTGATGTCTCCCTCTCCACTCAAAGGAGCCCCCACTGTCTTTACTAATGGGGGGAGGCTCCGGGGAGCCATTGCTTATCAGCTCCACGGCCATTGGAAAACCCAGTACACCGTACTACAGGCCTCTCCACAACACGCCGAGCTGGCTGCAATAATCCTTGCCTTTCAGCTCTTTCCTGAAGCTGTTAATCTCATTTCTGACTCATTGTATGTAGTAAAACTGTTAACCTCTCTTCCTGGTGCGTATCTCGCCCCACGCATCGACCCTAACTTACTTAGTCTCTTTCTAACGCTCCAAAACTTATTAACAGCTCACACTCAGCGGCCTTCCAGGGTCTCTCACTGAGGGTAATTCCCGTGCTGATGATGCAGTGCACCCACTATTCTCTGACACTTTAGAGAGCCATCAATTTTTTCATCAAAATGCTCATGCCTTGTCAGCTGATTTTAAACTTTCTCTCTCTGAAGGACAGCACATTGTTTCTGCATGTCCCAGCTGTGCAGGATTAGCTCACATCCCAGAGGCTGGAGTTAATCCCCGAGGCCATGGGCCCTGTGATCTCTGGCAAATGGATGTCACATAGGTCCCGGAATTCTCCCCTTGGAAGTATCTGCATGTTTCTATGGACACCTATTCTGGCATTATCCATGCAACCCCTTAGAGAGGTGAAACGGCAAATCATGTCATCACTCATCTTTACAATGCTATTACAGCCCTGGGTCGGCCTCATCGCATAAAAACAGACAATGCACCTGCCTATGTTTCTTCTGCCTTTGCTGCCTTTTGCAAGCAATGGGACATTGTCCTTACTCATGGTATTCCTTATAATTCCATGGGTCAAGCGATTGTGGAGCATGCAAATTGTACTTTCAAGACCTTTTTGACCAAACAAATTAAGAAAGGGGAGCTTCCCCCCCCCTAATCTTGCTAACATTCAGAGGGCTGTGGCCCGAGTATTGTTTACTGTTAATCAGCTTAATGTTACCTCTGGAGCTGATCATGCCACAAATACTGCTTTTGACCGACATTTTCAGTCTGGTCCACCTTTGCCCCGTCCTCTGGTGATGTATCGGGCTCTGCCAAATCAAACCTGGCTGGGTCCGGTCCCTTTGATAACCTGGGGGAGAGGGTATGCTTCTGTTTTGTCTCCAACAGGTCCACTGTGGGTTCCTGCAAAGTGTGTTTGCCCCAGTCATGGCATGGCGCAGCATCAACAGCTCCAACCCCCTGCCCGAGATGATGAATGTCAGCCTGTCAGAAGCGCAGCATCCGTTCTGGCAGCCCCAGCAGAGGGCACCTCTGATAACCTGGGGAGCTGTCAAGCAGACCACCAACAGAGCGCAGTGCCTCCTGATGGAGCAGGGAAAGGAACAGACCCCAGAGAATCTTTTTGCTACAATTTGTGCAGTTATAACTGCAAATTCTACTCTCACCATTCTGTTTTGCCTTTGCTTGCTCTCCCTCCCCCTGGGGGGAGCTGTGACCCTGCTGCCAGCAAACCCCTTTTCTGGGTCACACAAAAATCTGTGGGAGGGTATGGCAAGGAGTGCTAATTTGAGCTCTTTCTGTTTGAAGAATGGCCGGTCAGCCCAAGGTCTGTTGCCCAGCTGTGCCATTCCTGTCTGTACCCCTCTGGAGGTTTTAAAGAACCTTTCAGCCCTGCCCCATGCCACTTATACCGGGTGTTTTCTGGTAGACACCTCAAACTGTGCCTTCGTGTCCACTTCCCATCAGTGGGGACCACAGTCTTCTTGGGTCCCAGCTGGTGGACTTGAACTCGCTACCCCTCGTGTGATTTCCCCAAATGGAACCATGTGTCTTCACGTCTCATCTGGTGATGCCTGTCAAGGCAAGCCAGAGTGTGTGGATTTGGGAAAAAACTATTCTGTCTGGGACCTTATCTGCGCAGCCAAGTTGGGATTCGGGAGGGACACTAGTCGACACAAGAACAGTTATACCATGCTCCCCGAAGGGTGGTTTTTCACCTGCGGATGGAAAACCTTCAACTACATCCCTGCAAATCTCCCAAAAACCTCCTGTTGCATTAGCCGCCTAGTTGTAGCCTTGCCTTCCCGTGAGCAGCTTAATGGCACCTACCCTGTGCCTCCTAGCAGCCGGCGGCGACGGGAGGCTGTCCCCCTCAACAAACAGTGTAACCCTTCCCTTGGACTGTTAAGCCAAGCCGAATATGTGGCCTTGGCCGCCTCTCTTGTAGGGATGCCTGCTTTGACTGTTATTAACCACCGTGCCCTTACTGCCGTAGCCTGCAACCTTGCCAAGACCATCAATGCTACCTCTCGGGCTCTGGCACTGTTAAATGAGGAACAAGCAGTGCTGCACCAGGCCACATTGCAGAACCGCGCAGCAATTTACTATTTGCTCTTGTTACACCATCATGGTTGTGAGGAACTGGACGGTATATGTTGCTTCAATCTCACTGACAACTCCAAGGCGGTTCATCATCAAATCCAGAATCTGCATGCCTGTGAGAGTCCTGTTCAAAGTAGTCAAGGATCAGATCTCGGTTGGTTAACCACAGTTCTTTATTGCCTATTCCTACATTAGTACAGCGTCTCGGGGTATTGTCAGAGATGAGACAAATAATACAAGCGGGTCTATTATACCATTCCAAGGAGTTTGAATTACCCATAGGTAGCCAATCCCCAGGAGGGAAAATTGGCGGGCTAAAAGGTGTCTTGACCGTTTGGTTCACACAGGAAAAAAGTGAGGTGTTAAGCAGTAAATTTCCCTTTCCAAACCAGACCCCTCCGTTCACATAACAATTCATGGCTCCAAGGTTCTTTAGCATAGATAAGAGATGAGAGCCTTTCCTCCCCTTGAAGTTACTGCCGGAGCAGCTGGAATGCGGAGGCAGGGATGAGAGGCCTCCTTGTTCTCACCCTAGGGGTTGTCACCCTCCCGACCAAGAAAGGAGAAAATACAGGTGCAATACATAAAGAAATAACAGAATACATAGAGTGCATGCAAGATTACATTGACAGAATTAACTGATTCTGACACCCTGCCCTCCCCATGATTCCCTTCACCTAGCTTTTTCAGGGAACATTTTATGGAACAGTTTGGTTAACTTGGGGGCATAAACATGTTCAGAACGAATCCATTCATTGTGTTCCGGGCCAAAATCTAACCATCTAACTAAATAATACAAATGGCCCCTCTTTGTCTTGGAATCCAGGATTTCAGTTATCTCGTAGTGTGGACTCCCCTCCTTCATCAGTGGAGGAGGAACTGGAGGAACTGGATGCCATGCATTCGGCCCAGGATCTTTCTTCAGCAAGCTGAAATGAAACACAGGATGTATAGAACTTAGTGATTTAGGCAGGTCGAGTTCAAAGGAGACATCAGAGATTTTTCGTAGCACTTTAAAAGGTCCAACATATTTCCATCCTAATTTTCTGCTGGGCTGCAGCCCGTGGATATTTTTGGTAGAGAGATAAACTGAGTCCCCGGGTTGAAGGTCCCATCCCGGTGCTCGGCCACGATCAGCATATTTTTTATAGTCCTCCTTGGCATGGTCCAAGGCTTTACCAATCAACGGCCAGGAGTCCTGGAGACTGGACCACCAGTTTTTAAAGTCTGAGGGGGGAGCCTGGGGGTCTTCCTTGAGGGTGGGGAGTGGTTTACCTTCAAAGCCTCCCACTGCCATGAAAGGTGAGACCCCAGTGGAAGAATGCACTGCATTGTTGTAGCTATATTCTGCAAAGGGTAATAATTCCACCCAGTTATCTTGGTGGTAGTTGGTGTAGCACCTTAAGAACTGCTCCAGAATTTGATTAGTTCGCTCGGATTGGCCATCGGTTTCTGGATGGTAACCCGAGCTCAAGGCAGGTTCTATGTCCATTAGTTTCAAAAGCTCCCGCCAGAAGGTGGCAACGAATTGACTTCCGCGATCGGATACCACCCTTCTCGGAAAAGCATGTAATTTTATCACCTGGTTAAAGAAGGCTTTAGCCATCCCTTTGGCGGTGGGTAACTGTTTGAAGGGAGTGAAATGGGCTTGTTTGGAAAACGTGTCTACCACTACCCAGATCACTGTTTTTCCTTTTGAGGGGGGCAAATTGGTAATGAAGTCCATGGCTATGTCTTCCCAGGGCCTGGAAGCCGTGGGTAGGGGGTGTAACAATCCCGGGACTTTGCCTCCCCGTTTTTTACACATTAAGCAGGTTTGACATGCCGAGACGAAATCCGAGACGTCTCGACGCATGCGCGGCCACCAGAATTGACGTTGGATCAGGTTAAGAGTTTTTAGGAATCCAAAGTGCCCGGCGAGCTTGGAAGAGTGACAATTTAGCAGGATTTCTTTGCGTTTGGTTTTCGGCACCACTAATTTGTCCCCACGGAGCCAACAATTGTCCTCTCTTTTTTCGCACTCTCCCATTGCTTCCAATTCCTCTATTTCCTCAGGGGCATATTCCCCCCCCCATTGACAGTCCCCAGTGGTGAGCTCAGTTTTCTTTGCTTTGCTCCTGGTGACAACCGCTCCTCCCAGCTGCTGGGGGGAGAACATGGAATCGAATACCTCCTCTTTCAGACTCTCGTGTTGGGGCAATCTGGACAACGCGTCTGCCAGGGAATTAGCCTTCCCAGGAAAATGCTTTAACACAAAGTTAAATTTTGAGAAGAAGTCCGCCCAGCGCAGTTGTTTGGCGTTGAGGGACCGCTGTGTGCGCAAAGCTTCTAAGTTCTTATGATCCGTCCATATTTCGAATGGAGTCTGCGCCCCTTCTAACCAGTGGCGCCAGGTAGTGAGCGCCAATCTAATGGCCGCAGCTTCCTTGTCCCACACTGACCAATTCCTCTCTGTTTCATTAAACTTCTTTGAGATGTACGCTAAGGGGTGCAGTTTCCCTTCCGAGTCCCTTTGTAGGATGGCCCCCCCCATTGCTACATCCGAGGCATCAACATGGATTATAAAGTCTTTAGTCTCATCTGGGTGCGCCAAAATGGGCTCTGAGGTAAAAAGAGTTTTTAAAGCCTCAAATGCCTTCTGACACTCCCCGTTCCACGCCAGTTTCTCTCCCGGCTTTCCCGCCTCGGGACCCCTCCCCTTGGTTTTCAACAAGTCCGTTAAGGGAAGGGTGACTTTGGCAAAGTCCTTGATGAAAGTTCGATAGAAGTTACAAAATCCTAACAGGCTCTGCAGCTGCTTTCTCGTTCGCGGAGCCTCCCATTGCACCACCGCTTCCACTTTCCCCGGGTCCATTTCCAACCCCTTCTGAGAAATGCGGTAGCCCAGGAAGTCCACAGACTCGCGGTGAAACTCGCACTTAGACAGTTTCACAAACAGCTGGTTTTTTAGTAATGTTGACAGTACGTCTCTGACCAAAGTCACATGTTCGTTCTTATCAGTGGAATAGATCAAGATATCATCTGTGTAACATAACACGCCCTTAAATAGGTGCTTGTGCAACACTTCGTTGATTAAACTCATAAAGACCCCGGGCGCGCCACTTAAGCCGAACGGCATCACGAGGTATTCAAACTGCCCCAGGGGGGTGTTAAAAGCAGTCTTGGGTTCATCCCCCTCCCTTATGCGCACCCTGAAGTAGGCATCTCGCAGATCCAACTTGGTGAAAATCTTCCCCTTGGCCGCCTCCGCCAAAAGGTCTTTTATTAACGGGAGGGGGTAAGCATTAGAGGTGGAGACTGCGTTTAGCCCCCGATAATCCGTGCACAATCGCAAGCCGCCATCCTTTTTCTTTCGGAACAGCACGGGCGCCGCAAAAGGGGACTTGGCGGGGCGGATAAACCCCCTGGCCAGATTTTTGTCCAAGAACTTCCGCAGCTCTTCCCGTTCCGCCGGGCTCATGGAATACAATTTGCCCTTTGGGAGTTTCTCGCCCGGGAGGAGCTCTATGGCACAGTCCGACAACCGGTGGGGGGGCAACTCGTCCGCCTCGGTCTCACTGAACACTTCCAGCAAGTCTCTATACTCCTTAGGCACCATGGCTGGGACGAGAGCGAGGGCGGCCGCAGGAGACGGCGGGCTGGGGGGCCCGGGACCCCATCCTGGGTCCCAGCGGTGGCTCTGGCAGCGTTCGTCTACCCACGAAATCTTCCCCTCGCTCCATTTTATGTAGGGGTCGTGCGCCCCGAGCCAAGGGCTACCCAACACCATAGGGAATTGGGCATTAGGGGTTATGACGAAAGCTCTCTTCTCCCAGTGGTTCCCCGTTCCCAAAATTAAGTTCTCAGTCTCTGCTATGCACTCCTCCTTCATTTCGGACCCATCCATCTGGGTAAATTTCAGGGGTTCCGCTAACGGGGTGACTTTGGGTCCCAGCCCCTCCACTACTAGGGGGCTGATTAGGTCTCGCGCGCACCCAGAGTCAATTAAAGCGCAGACCCTCATGTGGGTGCCTGATCCTGGGGTCACCACCGTTACTACCATATATAACAAGGGGCCGGGGATGCTCACCGGAGATGGCGCTTCGTTGTGGGGGACCTGCAGCTCTGCGCCGCTCACTGCAGGCCGTTGGAGTTTCCCGACATCTGGGTTTCCATCAGCTCCAGCTCTCCCTGCTCACTCGTTGCCCCTTCCAGCTGCAAAGCCCGGGGTTTCATGGGGGTCTTCCCCCGAGTCGGGGTGCTCGCAGGTCCTGGGGTTGAGGTCTTCGGGCCCTTCCCCCCTCCTCTTGGACACGCTGAGGCGAAGTGGCCACTTTCCCCGCACTTCATACACAACCCTTGTCGGAACCTCGAGTCGCGGACGTCTTGTACATTGGATCGGGGCTTCGCTCGTGGGCCCGCTCTGATAGCGGCGGTTGCGGATGCTCCCATCTTGATTAGGGCGAAGCGTTCTTCCATGTCGGTGGCCGCCCTCATCCAGGTAGTCAGCGTGCCCGGACGGCCTCCCAGCAGCACGGTCTCGTAGATTTCCGGGTTTAGACCCTCCCAATACTTCTCCATGAAGAGTTCCTCCGGCCATCCGTGGATTTTGGCAGCGATGCGCCGGAACTTTTCAGTGTATTCTCTCACTGACGATCTTCCCTGGAACAGCTTTCTCAGTTGATTTCTGGCTTTTTCCTCACCCAGCGGGTCTTCGAACTGGTGCCGAAGAGCCCACATGAAGTTGTTCAGGGAACGCAGCTCAGGGCCAGGGTTGTCGTGCAGGCTCACATACCAATCGCTGGCGGTGTCTTTCAGTTTGGATCCGATGTAGCCTATGCGATCCTTCTCGGTAGGATACAGGTGGCCCCAACTGTCCAGGAATCTCCCGATCTCGAGTGTGAAGAAACGTAGCTTCTCGGGGTCCCCATCGAAAGTAGTCGTCAGCGGGTCGGAAGGGGGTGGGCGAGCGGCCGGCGCGGCCGGGACTGGGGCCGGTGCGGGAACGGGCCCCGGGACTGGAGCCGGGACGACCGGCGGAGCTGGCTGCGCCGGTATAGCGGGCGCCTGCGGCTGAGCCGGAACCCCTCCGGGTGCGGGCTGCTGTTGTGGGGCTCCGACTCCTTGACCGAGGAGGGCGCCTTGCATCGCCACCATAGCGTCTCGAAATTGGTGCTGGAGATCGAGGGCCAACTCGCGGAGCTCGGAGGTGAGTTGCAGCCGCAGGTCTCCCATCATCTGATCCAGCGGGACCGTCTGCTCCTCTCGATACGGATCGGGCCCATACAAATCCAGTGTCTCCTCTTCGGGAGGCTGGCGACGCGGTCCTCCACGGCGGACCGGCTCGCGGTCGTCTCCTAGGTAGCTCGGTCTCCCTCGATCGAGCTGGTCGCCGGTGAGCGGAACTCTCACCCCTTTCCTGTCGTGCACCCACGAAGTCACGGATCGGCCCCCGAAGTGGCTCCAAGTGTACTGGGGGGTCACGCTCTGATGGGTAATCGGGCGGCGCGGGATGTAGTAAGCCCCCTGGCTCGTGGTCACCGGCACCTCGGGACCTCCTCCGCCGCCGCCACCCCCGTTCCCCGGATCCGCCGGGGTAGCCGGGGCCTCCTCTGGAGTGGTAGGTTTGAGGGGGACGAGATCGTCTTCTGACATGGTCAGGAACGATTGAATCCCAATCAAGGATCTCTGACAATCTGTGAGAGTCCTGTTCAAAGTAGTCAAGGATCAGATCTCGGTTGGTTAACCACAGTTCTTTATTGCCTATTCCTACATTAGTACAGCGTCTCGGGGTATTGTCAGAGATGAGACAAATAATACAAGCGGGTCTATTATACCATTCCAAGGAGTTTGAATTACCCATAGGTAGCCAATCCCCAGGAGGGAAAATTGGCGGGCTAAAAGGTGTCTTGACCGTTTGGTTCACACAGGAAAAAAGTGAGGTGTTAAGCAGTAAATTTCCCTTTCCAAACCAGACCCCTCCGTTCACATAACAATTCATGGCTCCAAGGTTCTTTAGCATAGATAAGAGATGAGAGCCTTTCCTCCCCTTGAAGTTACTGCCGGAGCAGCTGGAATGCGGAGGCAGGGATGAGAGGCCTCCTTGTTCTCACCCTAGGGGTTGTCACCCTCCCGACCAAGAAAGGAGAAAATACAGGTGCAATACATAAAGAAATAACAGAATACATAGAGTGCATGCAAGATTACATTGACAGAATTAACTGATTCTGACAATGCCCTGGTGAAGTCCATCAAACAAGATATCCTGGTGGGCAGCTCTCTGGAGCTGGATCCCCACTGGGTGGTTAGGCCAGATTATTCAATATTGTGTGTTGTTTGCTGTATTGGGAATTGTATTTTGCTGTGGTTTACAATGTCTCTCTAGCCTGTGTCAACTTTGCCGGTTAGCTAACCCAAAGCCCTCAGCCTACCCCATGATAACTTTCGGAGGCCCACAGACCCGGTTCTGGACAGATCTCTTTGACGACACATCGAATTAGAGATCTGATACAGAGACCTGGCCTGGACATCCCCCTTGCATGAAAAAACAACAAAGAGTGGGATGTAGGGAAGATCTGCTAACCAGGTCAAAGTCCATGCTTCTCCCCCCTCCCTGCTACACAATGAGCATTGTATAAACCCTTCTGCAAATAGTATACTCTCGAGACAGATGTCTCCCATTCATGTGGATTCCACCCTCCCTGCTACACAATGAGCGTTGCCCCATTAAAGCTGACAATCACTTCTGCAAACAGCAGGCTCCTGAGACAGTTGTCTCATCTCCTCCTTATCCCCTCATGTTGATTCCATGTTGACCCTGTCTACTGAACGCTGACGCAGCAACCTAAGGGCGTGGCATGTAAGTCTGTGTATGTTTAAAAATAAACTGCTCACTGCCAGGGGCAGACTTGAGTTTTCCCCTTCAAACTCACTTGTCTTGTGTGCAAGTCCTTCAATTGACACACACACAAAATAAGAGAGTAGGAAAGAGTCCTTATTTCCATAAAATAACCCCTTAGCAGATGGTAACTGGGAGGAAGGTGGCATGGCATAGCCTGATTTTGTCATATCTCAGTAGTTAAGTAGGGTCAGTACTTGGAAGGGAGCCCACCAAGGAAGACTCTGCAGGGGAAGGCAATGGCAAACCACCTCATAGCTTCTCAATTACTCTGAAAGCCCCTTGCTGGGGTCCCCATAAGTTGGTTGCGACTTGATGGCACATATGCACACAAATGGTAATTTGATTGCATGAAATTTAAATATGGAAAAAATATGGAAAAGACACCTGATTGTAACAGTACAGACACAAGCGCTCTAAACTTGCTGAAAATGCTTTAACTATAATGAATTCTAGACAGCATTTATCCTACATAGCTACTATTGAAAAAGTTTTATCTATTACTACAGAATACATAGAAGTAAATACTATGGGATTCAACTCTATAACTATATACTAATCATATGCAATGCCTGCCCCCCTCCCAATACATGCAGAGAAATGCTAGTTTAAACCTAAATCCATTCATCTCAGTGAGAAGACAATGGCTTCAGTTTGCACATTACAACATGCAGCATAAAGCTAATGTACAAGTGCTCCTGTTTCTCCACTTTTTGTTCTATGTTGTCACATCCTGAATGAAAACAATAGTTTCAACCCCAGTGGAAGTATGCAGTTCTTCAGTTTTCTACAGCAAGATGCAGAGATTCCCTTTTTTGATATTATAATGTTCACTGAGAACTGGAAAACTAAATACAGATGTACATCTGATTTCTGTCATTTGTCGATGCTTAAAGGCAGCCTCAAGTGAACTTTACACTTGGTGTTACTGTTACTTCAATAATCTGTGGAACTTTCATATGCGCAGCATTTACAACTAATCAGAGGCATGAAGTGTATATTTCTGGTAATAAGCTAAAAGACTTTTAAAAAAAAGAACAGTAGCTGGGAAGTTGCCCTTACTGCCATGGGTAAGAACGATTGCTGCTTAAATGCCTGCGTTCTTGTTCCATTGGAGATCAGGAAGCTGGAATTTAATGTTTAAGATTGTAGTGTTAATTACCTGCGCACATCATTCCAGTTGACCAACAGCAATTAGCAGGGCTCTTCAACATACCATTGCCCACAATCATAAAGTGGCAACTGGACCATAGATCCAAGATCAACTGAAATCTGGATATGCTACTTCCTGAGTTGTCAGAAAAAAACAATAATCTATGGCTTCAGAAAGAACCAAGAACTTTCTGGAAATCAAACTTTCATCTTTCCTATTATATAAAGCCATTTTAATATTCCAAAGGGCAAGATTCCATGGGGCGCCAAAATCAGTAGGCTGGACGGACTGCCACTCAAAAGGGGGACCCTGGCCATTGGCTACATTCTCTCCCTGCTTTGCCTCAGTCCCGCCCACAGAGCCTCCGGCCAGCGTCCCGGCCTCAGTCTGGAGGGAGCCAGCAAAGGGGAAGGATCGACTGGGTGCTGCTGGGTCTATGGACTAACAGCATAACCCCCTCCCTTGCCCACTGACTTTTCTGTCAGAATAAACTGTCAGAAAACGGCTCTCTCTCCTTCTAAGCTCCACCATGGCTGGCTGGCTGGCTAATGAGGTGGGCCAGCAACCATCAAACCATCCCCTTCAACCCCCTGCTGTGCGGCTGACTTTCCCCCTAGGATTGCCAAACTCCAGGTGGTAGGTGTAAAGAAATGGCAGTTACCTGTGTTTATAAGATGGCTGCTGTCTGCGGTTTGTTTAAAATCTTCCCCCATAAGGTTCAAATGAGCTGTAGTTTCAGAGAGGGGCCTGCAGGGGTATCACTAACTGAGTTGAATGAGGCTTCCTCATCTGTTGGACTACAGTTCCCAGCGGCCCCAGAGTCAAAAAGTGCGGGAAAAGAGCTACTGTCCCAAGGGGTGGGGCACCATCAATACAGACTCCAGCCCATCCAGGGAGGATTGTGTTTAACCCCTGTTGATTTATGCCCTGTTGGTTCATAGTATGTGCTTACTCCTACAGTTGTGCCTTATTCATTGTGTGTGTGTGTGTGTGTGTGTGCTCCATAATTGTGTAAATAGTAAAATACATTCTTCTATATGGGCTAATAATCTGTGTTGTGCACAGTCTCCCCTGCTCTGCACAATACCAAAGGGAGGGGGTAGCCCAGGGAAGCAAGGAAAGGCCAGACCATTCAGTTGCCAACTTTCCAGGGATCCCCCAAAGATTGAGGATTCCATCTCCAAATAGGGAGATTTAGCCACAGGGGCCCTCTAAAAATGCAGTGACAGTTCAGTGACTGATGGCAGGAAACTTAAGGAGTGAGATATGCCCTCAGGACTAGGGAGGGAGGCGAAAAGCTGAGTTGCAAACTGGAGCCTGTTTTGCAACAGTAGGCAAGCAAGCTTGGTTCAGACAAAGGAAGGAAACCCTTTGCAGGCCTTTGTAAAGAACTCATTGGGACCAGTTCTGACTAGGGTTGCCAGCTCCAGGTGGGGAGATTCCTGGAGATTTTCTGGTAGAGTCTCTGGAAGCCAGGGTTTGGGGAGGGGAGAGGTCTCAGCTGAACAGAATGCCATCAAGTCCACCGTCCAAAGCAGTTGTTTTCACTGGACAGGAGAGACCTGTCTGGAGTTCAGTTGTGATACCTTGCAATCTTCAGCATCTACCTGGAGGTTGGGTACTCTAGGCGTGGCAATCAGTGCTTCAGAGCAGGACCTGCTAGATCCAGGTTCTTGCTGTAGAAGCTGAGTGGATGATTTTGAACCAGTCACAGACTTTCAGCCTAACCTACCTCACAGGATTGTTGTGCAAGTCAAAAGGGGGAGAGGAGAATGATGTAAGCTGCTTTTGTACCCATTGCAGAGAAAGACCACTTTTCCTCCTGGGAAATTTATTTATTTAAATTTCCATCCCGCCCTCCCAGCTGAGGAAATGATTGTTGCCAATCTCCAGGTGAGGGCTGGATATCACTCAGAATTACAACTGCTCTCCAGATGGCATTGATCAGTTCCCATGGAGAAAACAGTGGACTCTGTGTCCTTATACCCTGCTGAGATGCCCCCCATGACAGCCAATGTGACGTGGCAGATAGGGCTTCAGGGCACGGTAGAGGCTGCAGGTAGGGGGGGGGAGACGGAAAGCTGAACAGTGAGGGGGAAATAAAGGTACGTTGATGCTTGGCTGGGAAGGCAATAGGGTTGCCAACTCCAGGTGGGGAATTCCTGGAGATTTGAAGGATGGAGCCTGAAGAGGGTGAGGTTTGAGGAGGGGTGGGGCCTCAGACAGGTAGAATGCCATGGACTCTGCCCTCCAAACCAGCTATTCCCTGCTGGGGAACCACTGCTGCCAATCCCCAGGTGAGGGCTGGAGATCACTCAGAATTACTACTGCTCTCCAGATGGCATTGATCAGTTCCAATGGAGAAAATGGTGGACTCTGTGTCCTTATACCCTGCTGAGGTTGCCACAGCAAATTGACGTTGAGTGCCCAAGGCCTTGGCACTCTCCCAGAGCCTTTCTAGAGCCTGTTGTATTTATTTCCACAACGGGCCTTATTCCTAGTTTGAAATAAAAATGAAAACATCTCAGGGTAATACTTACCCCAAAGACCAGGGGATGCCCTCTTGGAACAAATGAAATGACCTTCTATTACATTTATATCTGCTTGTGGAATGGTGTTCACAGAATATCTTAGCCTGCCCATACCATTTTTGGAAAGCTTTTTCCCCGCTTACATTTATCAAAGCAATAGCTTCAATGGTTGGATAAATTATGGCAGAATTTCTGATATCCTTGGATGCTTTCCCAATTGGAGTTGCTCTCTATGTAACTGAGCTTCCCCCTTGCTCCACCCCACCCCCGCACATCCACCTCTTCTCTTCCCCTTTTTTCCAACGAAGAGGTAGGCTGACTGATTACTATGTTCACTGTCCACTCCAGATTAGAAGTGTTTATTTGCTACATTGTTACTATTTAACTAAAAATAACTGTTCATATTTAATAGGTACCGATTCCAAAAGGAGATATTACCATGCATAGTATTGCTGTTTGAAATGTGCACATAGATATCAGGCTTCTGTAGCAGAGAGACAGAAAATAGCTACTTTATTTTAAGATTGTGTGACTCAGTTCCTGAAAAGGGGGTCTGAATCAGGTATGTATACAAGACTACCTAAATTCTACCTTATTACATGCAGATCTGTATATAAGATTACCCAAGTTCCATTTTATGGACATTTGGTTTGTGTGACCTTTAGCACTTTTCAAAAAAAAAATCTGGATATCCCAAACAGTAGAAAATATACTGTGCCTCTTTGCAAGCATTGTGTTATCCTGGAACAGCCAACCGAAGGAAACCTGTTTCTGCATGCCTCTTTCACAGTGCCAGCTTCTGATAAAAAGATCTATGCAGGGGTCCTTTCGTAAAAAAAGAGGTGCAGGAGGTCATTAGCATAACTTATTTGCATATGCCACACCCCCTGACGTCACCGGAAGTGTCAAAAGGCCACACATCCCTGACGTCATGGGCAGCGTGTCAGAAGGAAAGAAGGGAGGGAGGGAGGGAGGGAGGGGGAAGGAAGGAAGGAAAGGAACAGGAAGGAAGGTAGGTAGGTAGGTAGGGGAGAGAGAGAGAAGGAAGAAAGAAAGAAAGGAAGGGAGGGAGGGAGGGAGGGAGGGGGGAAGGAAGAAAGAAAGGAGGGAGGGAGGGAGGGGGAAGGAAGGAAGAAAGAAAGGAACAGTAAGGTAGGTAGGTAGTTGGGGGGAGAGAGAGAAGAAAGGAAGGAAGGGGGGAGAGAGGGAGGAAGGGGGGAAGGAAGGAACAGGAAGGTAGGTAGGTAGGTGGGGGGAGAGAGAAGAAAGGAAGGAAGGGGGGAGGGAGGAAGGGAGAGGGGAAGGAAGGGGGAAAGGAAGGAACAGAAAGGTAGGTAGGTAGGTGGGGGGAGAGAGGGAAGGAAGGAAGGAAGGAAGGAAGGAAGGAAGGAAGGAGTGCTTCTCCCCCCACTGGGGCTGGCGTTTCCCTCCCCCCTTGCTTGGGCCTGAGTGGCCTTAAGCCACTCAGGCCCGGCTTCTCCCTCCCTTGCACCCCGGGAACTGTTGAGTGGGGGAGGGAGGGGGGTTCTTCCCGGGGCCGGCGGCCAGCTGCGGCCCCGGGAATGGTGACTGGGGGAAGGAGGGGTTTTTTCCCCGGGGCCGGCAGCCAGCCGTAGCCCCGGGAATGGTGACTGGGGGAGGGAGGAGGGGGTTTTCCCCGGGGCTAGCCACATCTCGGCCGAGGCTTCCTCCCGGGGTGGTTAGAAATCTACTGAGGGAGGGAAGAGACGCGCTTCCCACCGAGAGCTCCTCAGAGGAAGGGTCGGATAAAAGCAGGGCAGGATGCGGCTTGGAAGAATCCGTGCATCCGCGCGCACCCAGGCATCCAACAAGAGCCCCGCCGATGCTGCCAACGGCTCTGACCACCCAGCCTCCACCTCTCAAGACCAGCTCTGGTTCGGTGGCCACCCAGGGCCCGAAAACACAAAACCGTTCCCGTCTGCCTTCAGAGACACCCTCCCCCGGGGGAGGGAAGGGGAGAAGGAGGGAGCCACCAGGCGCTGCAAGGGCCGGTCTCACCCGGCAGAGTGGCCCCCGGGGGTGGGGGAAATCTCAGCGCCGCCGCTGCTCACCTTCGCTGCCTCTGCTCTCCGCCTGGCAAACACGGCGAGAGCCAGCACCACGCACACCACCCACACCGCCCCCGCTCCTGACGACGCCATGGCCGAGCCCCGCCTGCGCCAACGCAGCCCCGAGTCCCCCCGTCACCGCCGCTGAGGCGGGCCCCAAGCCCCGACTCGCAGGACTACGACCATCCCAACTTCCGCTTCCCGCCACCTGCCCAGCGCCGCATCACATGATGCCGCAGGCCTTCCCGCCTTCTGTTGGATTGCGGCCCAGGAATGGTGACTGGGGGAGGGAGGGGGTTTTTCCCCGGGGCCGGCGGCCAGCCGCGGCCCCGGTGAACGGGGGGAAGGCTTTCTGCCGGGGGCGGGGCTTTGTTATGTGCCCACCCCCCGGCCCCTTCTCTCCCGGAGCGGCACTCTGGCGCGCCCCGGCCCCAACGGAGCCCTGGATCTATGTATAAACATTCTTGATCTCTGACTGGCTGGTATGGTAATCAGTGCATTAAAAATCATCCTGTTGTGTAAACAGTGTGTATCTGATTGTGCCTGGAGGGTCTCTATTGCGATCAATATGTATTTCAACACAGAGAAGAGACGCAAGTTGTGTAATGATGTAATCATATGCATCCTCAATTTTGGCATAAGGTAAATATTTCTGTAAGAGTAAATTAATGCACACAGAAAGGTAATGCAAAGGCTAGAACATTATACTATCTTTTAGTATTGTGTTCATGTGATGTTCTCTCTGCCTAAGAAAATATCAAGCCCACATTAAATAAAATTACATTTGCATTAATAAAATTACCTGCATGCATGACATTTTAAAATATTCCTGTGTAATACATTTCAAGTTCAGTAGAACTTTAAAAGCCCAATAAAATATTCCAGAATATGACTTCCGGTGGTGGGCGTGGTAATGGCGGCCGCATCTCCCCGCACTGTGGGAGAAGTGTGCCGCTCTCGGTGGGAGGGAAGGGGCGACGGACTGGTGCCAAGCCCCCAGGGACCCTAGTGAAGGGAACCTGTCTGGGGTGCTTGGAGTTTGCCTCTCCCGGTGGTGGCGACCGCGGGATCGAGGCATCTCCCTACCCCTATAGATTCCCCCCGCCGGAGAAGCCTTCGGGCTACAAAGCGCTGCCGTGAAGCTGCAAGAGGGACTGCTCGGAGAGGCGATGACTAAATAGCTACGCAATGGGCTAAAGCGTGAGTCTCCGTTAACTTTGGAATTAAAGCGTTAGGGGAGAGGGACGGAGGATTTACCCATCCCCCACCGGCGTTGTTTACCTTAAGACGGAAGACTTTCCCACGGTCTTTTTTTTGTAGTTTTAGTATAGGTGTAGGGTAAAAAATCAATTAAAAAATTATTTTAAAAAAATATTCCAGGATATAAGTTTTCATGAGTCAAAGCTCACTTTGTCAGATACAAAGTACCAGTCTAGAAAACTTACACCCTGGTCTTAAAGGTGCTACTGGACTCCAATTTTGTTCTACATGGCTACCCACTTGAAACTGACTCTTCATAATAAATGTTTTCTTTTGCCAACTCTAAGGACCTCAGTCCAAAACTGAAATAATTTAGAAGTTTTCCATATGAGAGGCAGGCCTCAGCAATTGCTTTGGAGAGACTTGAGTTCCTTTCTCTGTCAATTAAGCCAGGAGACACAGTGGTAACCTCCTCCTCCCTCTGGCTACAGCAGCTGATTTAGGTATTACAGTATTTGTTTCAATAATCAATAGCTAGATCTTTCTTAACAATAATACCAGGCTAGCGGAATTGCTCTGCTTTGTGCTATCTTTATTTTAAATGGAACAAATAGTTTTCTACAGTAGCAATGGATAGCCTTGGCTATTTGGCTTCCAATGTTATTTTATATGTCAAAGTTCAAAGTTTGTTTAATAGCCCATAGGCCATACGCCATAAAAATAATAATTAAGAGTTTAAAAGAACAGTAAAACAAAGATTTGCCACATCCATGATGCAGTTTTGGCAGAGGCTGCTCAGAAGTAGCTTTAATCTTGCTGCATCAGGAAAAGATGAATATTTCAACAGCCATTTTCTTAAGAATCTTTCTCTCGCTGCTGTATGTTTTGGACAGTAAGAGGAAACATTGTCATGCTGAGTCAAGTTCTGTCAAAGGGCAGTCACAACAGCGCTGGGCCAGAAGGGGTCTTGAGAAAACGGTCCTTCATCTGGGCTGTTGGAAACGCATTGCAGCATGCAATCATGTATG
Source organism: Lepidodactylus listeri (assembly GCA_029233225.1). Taxonomy (NCBI): domain Eukaryota; kingdom Metazoa; phylum Chordata; class Lepidosauria; order Squamata; family Gekkonidae; genus Lepidodactylus; species Lepidodactylus listeri. Next base: position 1,942,460 of record JARCFY010000011.1, read on the forward strand.
ACCGTCTCAGTTTTGGAATGGTCAACATGTTTAAGTAAAGAGGCAGGTCAACTCTGGTGGAATATATAATTCCTAGATGAAATGGGGAGCATTTTCGTCTAGCATATGTCATGTACCACTAATTAGACAAATGAAATACAGTTACTGTGACTGTGAAAGGGACCCAGTGTTTCACTGCTTTACTCCTGCCATTTCCCTGTGGTTTCAGTCCCTGTGGTTTCAGTGAACTTTTAACATGACAGTGCAATTTTCACATATTTTTGAAATGATAAATGATGTTATAAAAGAAATTGGACCACACCTGAATCTACAATAGTCAATAAAGGGAAGTTCGATGATGTGCCAGTAGCCAAGAGCTCAAACACGTTATCCTGACATACACACAGAACTAGGAGGAGGTACGTGTTTTGCAGGTGACTAGAATAGAATAATCTCAGAGATGTGGATTTGGGGGAGTTACACAGTGAGAGGCCCACTTATAGGAAAGCAAAATGGTTTGCGTAAGAGTTCCTTACTGATAATATAGTGAATCAACCTTCTAAAATCTGTCCATTGTGTCTATTTGTATCACCTTTTACAATTTGCTACTGTATGTCTGTGGGTCTTGAGATGTTGAAAGACATACAAATAAACATTTTAAACAAATAATTTTTGTATTAACCAAATCACATACAGACCATGATAAATGTTCAAGCAGAGGTAGGAGAAAGCTATTCAGTTCTTAAGATTTTATTTAAACTTAAGAAATTCATGATGATTCCAGCTTTTCTCCCTGTATTGCACTCTGTAAGCTTCTTGTTATAATCAAGAAGACAAGACACCCAAGAGAATATTTTTCAAATTTATAATTCAACTCTGCTAAAATAAAATTTATATAGAAAAGATATAATTTACAGCCCATTCAGCAGTATTCATTCATTATATATTCCCAAAGAATACGAAACACCCCAAATTGCAGCATGTTCTTCGTAGTGTGTTTTGATAAGACAGTATATTTTTCTTTACCAAATATAATATTGCATTGTTAAACAGCAATTCAACTCAACTTTGGAGAAACCGTGATGTACATTTAAAACTTCTTCTTAAATAAGAAGTTCAAAAGCCACACACTATACTGAGAATATTTACAACTGTGTTCAGTGCATAGTGTAATAGGAGCTTGTAAGAAGTCCATTCTTTCACCATTACTGGCACACCATTATTTAGAAAGAAAATAATTCGCTTATAAAGTTCAGTGCATTTATAAGAGACCTGTTAGACAGAGGAAAACAAGAAGATGTAGTATCACCAAATAACTAAGGAAGAGATAGCGGGATTTTGCTCTGGAGGTCAGCAGCTTGGAGCAGTAAAGGCTTCGCCCCCGAATCCATCTCTGGAAAGAAAGGGCCCCTCCTTTCACCTGTTCAGAAAAGATGTGCAAAGTCTTATTAGAATGTACATAGTTCCCAACTGGATTCAGAATGGACAAAAGGAAATACTTCTTTACACAACAAGTGATTAAAATTTGGAATTTGCTCCCAGAGGATATAGAGATGCCATAGGCATAGATGGCTTTAAACAAGGATTAGACAGATTCATGGAAGACAGGTCTATCTGTGGTTACCAGCCATGGTGACTAAAGGGAATCTCCATGCTCAGAGCCAGTCAACCTCTGAATCCCAGTGCCAGGGGGCAACATCAAGGGAAGGTCTCAGTCTCTATGCCTGCAGTTGGCCCTCCAGAGTAAGTGTTTGGCCATTATGTAAGACAGGATGCTGGACTAGAAAGACCACTGGTCTGACCCAGGAGGGTTCTTCTTGTGTTCTTAAGTATACAAGAATTATTCCAAAATTACAGCCAGCTTGCATCTGAGTCTAAAAGAGTAATCTGCATAAATCCATGAAGTAAGTTCAAGGTGGAGATGGTTTGGCAGTTGGATCCAGATTAAATTTTTCACTGATGGTAAGTGTAATTTCTGCCAATTTCCCCTTCCTGCTGCAAACACTCAATTTGGTGCTCCCAAGGTCCTGCCTCCCCAAGGTGCAGCATTTGAGGGAGATTAATGAACTGCAGAGGAAAGAGGAGATGTTGCAAAGTTCTGTTTCACTGATGACAAGACCTTCCATTAACAGAAAACTTAGCCCCTAAACTGGGATCTCCTGGATCAGAGTTGATTCTCTCAGCCAATATACAAATATTTGTATGTGGCCAATGGGTCAGCCAAACAACAACACAGTACTTAACTGAGGAGGTCTTGCATAGCTTGCACCCAATAACCTTGCCTGTGGCTGTTGTAAAGCTACCTAATTATCACAAAAAACACTGCTGGATAAAGCAATCTGATAGCACTACAGTTACTGACAGAACTAGGGAAACTGTTTTAAACATTCTGATGTCTACTAATTCAGCCACTAAAAACTGAATTAGTAATCACCGATTTATCAGGATAGAATCTCCTGTTTCAGCAAATTTTTAAAAATTAAAAAAGACTTCCAGATATTTGTTAAAACCTACTCACAAGTAATATAATGGAAGTAATATCTCAGGTTTATTTTTAGGATTTCTAAACTTACCTTTCTTACTACGATATGTTCACTGGTGTTGATGATCAGAGCACCTCTTTCCTCATCGGGCTCCATCTGAATGGCATATTCTCTAGGTAAGGACCTAAAACAACCCATTTCAAGCCTTAAAAAGGGAATTGAAAAAACACAAAGGCATTAGAAGAATCTCTGCTCCTGGAAACAACCTCTTATCTGTCTATGCAGATCTTCCTGGATATCAGGCAACTTGCCCTTACCAATAAGCCAGTTTCCTCAACTGAGACAGATTCTGCAGCATTTGTTCACTATAATTTCATTAGTCTCTGAGTAATACATATTCTTTCTAACAGTGACAATGCAGTCTGTCTTGATTACCCAACACCTTCATGATTTTAAACAACAGTAAAAATGCAGTTAAAAATCAAAGGTCTCAATTCAGTAAATTCAGATTTTAAATCTATTTTCCAGGGAATTATGTAAACCTGGTCGGAATCTCCTAATGTCAGAATCAGAAACCACAGACAAGCTTTCTGTAAAGACATTTTAGTTACATTTTCCCCGGAACATGCAGCCACAGGAAATGTTTAATGTACTCTAGAGTGTAATTCCAGCCAGGCAAGAAAACAATGGTGTCCAACAAAGCCTGTGACATTTTCCCGGTCTTCGGCAGCTTAATGGTGGGCGCGCGTCAGCGGAGCTCCACATGAAGCAGCCCACAACCCCGGCGATCGGGAGGGGATTCAGCAGGTATCCAGTCCCCCCTGGAGCCCTTGTAGGGGGCTCCTAGCCTGGAACACGAGAGGCACCTCTCCCAAGGCGGCGGCTGAGGGATTGAGGCGTCTCGATGTTCCTACAGATCCCAATGTCGGGGAGCCTTCAGGCGCACAAAGCGGCTACTGGATAAGCGTGCAGAGAAGCAAGCGATTTAAAATGAAAGAAACTTACTTTCGGAGGAGGCTTGGAGAATAGTGAGTAAGCGATGCCCACTCAATAGGGCATTTAAGCGTCCCGGGGTCCTGAAGAAAAGCGGTGGAGGGGGAGGGAAGGTTCCCCCCTCCAGCTAGATGTTATAAAAACTTTTGAAGCGAGGGACCTGGGATCGCTGGCTTAGCTCCTGCAGCTCAGACACAGTGGAGATGTGCTCAAGGACTGACTGTTAAAAGCACTTTCCTGGAAGAGAACCCCCCCCCACAGAACAATGGCTGGCAGGGGAGAAAAAATGGTGCCCAGAGGGAAACCCTCACCAAAGGCTACAGTTCCTTCTCTTCCTGCTCTTAGACAGGAAGCTACCACAGATCTACCAAGTCTGTTGTCTGCAGCACTGTGCCCTCTACTGGACCAGATGACTGCAATGAATCAAAATATTGATGTTCTTCAAAAAGAGACTAAAGAATACAATTGTAAGACAGAAGAAGTGATCAAATCATCTAAAGCAGCTGAAATCCAAACAAAAGAGCCGTCACAAAGGATGCAAGTGGCGGAGAAAGAACGTGCCTCTGACAAGGACCTACTTTTGAGATTACAAATGGAACGAGCATCTTATATTCTGCGATTCCAAGGTGTCCCAGAGCAAAAAACAGAGAATTTAAAATAAATCCTCAGTGAAGCTTTGGCTCCAATAACAGGTTTGCAAGCAGATTACCTTCAAAGCGATATGGATATTGTCTATAGGACATATCCTGATTTTGTAAAGAAAAATAACCTGCCTGGAGAAATCGTGGTGAAATTCTCTAAGATGACAACAAGGGACGTGGTGCTCAAGGCCCCCAGTGGGACACCCCCTTGAAAATCAAGGAAGTGAAGGTTCTAAAAGACATTCCATAAGAGATAAAAAAAAAGAAGGAGGCAATATAAAAATTTGATAAAGTTCCTGCAAAAGAACTCCACCCCTTATAAATGGATTTATCCAGAAGGTTTGGTTTTCAATTACAACGGGAAGAAAGAAAAGATTACATCTCTTAAAGGAGCAGAGACTTTTTTTGGATGTTTACCCAAAAATAGCAAAAGAGAAGAAGACAGCAGAGGAGGAAGAAGAGGAAGAAGGCATCATACACGACTTGGATGGGTCATCAAGCTCATCTAGTAGCACTTCTGAGGACTCTGATTCAGTGAAGGGGGCAGCGGTAGGGTTGCCAAGTCCGGGTTGGAAAATACCTGGGGACTTTGGGGGTGGAGCCAGGAGAAGGTGGGGTTTGGGAAGGGGAGGGGCCTCAGCATGGTACAATGTCATAGAGTCCACCCTTCAAAGCAGCCATTTTCTCCAGGGGAGCTGATCTCTGTCAGCTGGAGATTAGTTGTAAAAGCGGGAGATCCCCAGGTCCCACCTGGAGGCTGGCAGCCCTAGGCAGCGGCCCCTAAATATCTGGCACCCCAAAGAGAAATGACTAGACCAAAAAGAAGAGGGAGGAGGGGAAAATAAACTTTAATGTGTAGATGATGTTAAGGGGAAAGTTTTAGTTACTTTAACCACACGCAGGTAGTTGTAATTTGCATAGCCAGTATTTTTCTAAAAGTTTGTTCACTTTCTTATAGACAACTGGATTTAAGGAGTATTTCATTATTATATGTATTTGTATTGGGATTGTATATTCTCTGATATTGGTAGGGATAGTTTTTTTTTTATTATGGGTAGTTTTTTATAGTTGTAGAAATTTAACAAATATATATATATAAAAACAAAGCCTGTGACCAGTGTGCCACATGAACTAATTGTATCCCTTTAACCATGATCACAAATTCTCTGCCAGAATGTAGATGTTCCATGACAGATGAGTAAGGGTAAAGGATTCCACAAAGTGAGTAAAGGTAAAGAGAAAAAAAATTGACTGGGGGCATAGATTTGTGTACACAAAACAAAGTAGAAATCACACTTTTAGGTCTGAACTTCCATCTAATCCATAGGAATGGATTTCTGTTTCAGTATGGACAGCTACAAATATCAAGACATTCTGCTGGGGAGTAGTGAGGTGTTGCAGCAACCCCCCCCCCCCAAGGAACACTCTTTTTAAATTGCTTCATTTACTTCTTTTCCTTCTAAATCCGTCTGAGAGATGTTTTAAAATATACCTACCTTTTAAATTGGCTCTCAGAGAGCCTAAGGTGTTCTTCTGCAGCTTGTCGCCTATTCCTCTCTTCTGAGAGCGTTTCTGTGAGTTGTGACATAGTTTGTTGCAGTGAATCATGTTGCAACTCCATCTCTGCAAGCCTAGAGCAAAACCAGATTCTAAATAAATTCAAAGCAAAGCAAAACTGGCTCAGCATCCTCACTCAAGCTAAAAATAAATACTGGTAGATAAAATTTAAATACACAAAGTAAGTTCTTCCTGAAGTGTATCATACCAAAAAAAGTGTGCTGCATTTCATAGCACAGTCAACAACAGAAAAAGAGCTGTCAACAAAAAATTCTGACCTTTTCCTGAGTTCACAGAGTTCCACATTATCTATTTCAACAAGGAGAGCAGCTTTCTCCTGGGGAGCTCCTGGGGGAACTTCTGCTTGAACTTCACCCTAAATACAGCAAATATCAATATGCTTAAGATAAAAATGTTCACGAACAATAGTTTGATTTCTTAGTAGAATTAACTTGTCTTACACTATACATACACGCACACCCCCCCCCCCGACCTTTTTATTAAGATAAAAAAGAAACTGACTGCGAAAGGTGGATGCATACATAGTTTCAAAACAATTATTATGAACAGGTCTTCCAAGAGTAAAAGAACTTTCACCAACATGCACATATTCAGAACCAATGCGAGTAACTCACCACTTCTTGCCTCTCTTGCATGAATTTCCTCTACCTGGCTTAACCATGGTTAAGGTTAAGCACTGATATCAGTCACAGTTAATGTCAACTAGACTCCCACTTAACCAAGGTTTACTAACTACCTGAAAACCTGAGGGGTTGGATTAGCCTTAACTATGGAAGGTGTTAGGTAAAATTTCTATCTCAATTATTTCATTTATCATGGATGTGGTGATCCATATCATATCTATTTGTGACCATGAGTTGTGTCTTGCCAAATAGTAGTATAATCTTTATTCTCAGTATTTCTAGTTCTCCACACATCTATTAAATTTTGTTCCTCTGCTAATTTTTGGAAAGCTTTAGGGAGTATATTACCTGCTTTTTTGTTTTTAGCTTGATTTTTCCAATCCATTGCTGTATCAAGAACTGCATTGTAGTCTCCCACCATACAAATCTCATCAAAATTCTGCATTGCAATCCACTCACGCATCGATTCAAAATACTCTTCTTGATTTTGGTTGGGAGCATAGATGTTAACGATTAATATTTTCTTTTTATAATTCCTAATTGTAATGGCTAACGTTCTTCCATCATCTGAGGTATAAATCTGGATCTAACAGTTCTTTAACGTTTATGGCTACTCCTCTTTTCTTTTTTGCATCTGCCGCATAAAATAGTTTTCCTAACTTCTTAGACTCTAAATATTTGACATCTTCCTTCTTAATATGTGTTTCTTGTAGGCAAGCTATATCTACCTGGAACTTATTTATTTATAAAAAGGTTCATTTTCTTTTTTGAGGGCTGTTTAAACCGTTTATATTAATCGAGAGTAATTTAAGCTTTTTCATCTTCTCCATCTTTGCTTCCACTTTCCTTTCCTTTGGTTCTATATTGGTACCTCGTTGTGATTTGTGTTGGTGTAAAGGTTATTTGCTTCCTTTCACTTCCTTTTTATCTTTTTCTTTCTTGGTTTTTGCTGCTTCTTCTTCTACTTCACTCTCTTCTTCTTCTTCTTCTTGCCAACCCAAATTTCCTCTGTTCTTGTCCAAAAAATCTTCCACCTTAAATATTGAATCTATCTTGTGTCTTCTTCCATCATAATTAAAGAGAACTCCTTCAGGTAGAATCCATTTGTATGTAATGTCATTTGTTCTTAGCAGATTTGTTAGCACCATGTAATTTTGTCGCTTCTCTCACTCTCCATGGTACTTCTTTTAATATTTTAATCTATTTTTCTTGTATAACAACTGTAGTATCATTTGCCTCTCGCAGAATTGTGTCCCTCATTCCCCTTCTAATATACTTTATGTGTACTTCCCTAGGTACTTTATTCCTTTTAGCATATGATGTGTTTTTCCTATATATTTGATCAATTTCTCTATCCAGCTCTTCTGTTCCCAATTTCAGCTGTTCTGCTAAGTTCTGAACTATAACTTCTTTTAAATCTTTTTCAATTGTTTCTGGTACATTTTCGCACCTTATCATTAATGCAGCCTTTTCCATTTCAAGTCCAATCAATGCTTCTTCCATCCTGTCTGACTTTGTCCTTAATTCTTGTAATTCCTGGTTTATCTCATACATCTTTTCTTCACTATTGCTATTTGTCAATGTAATCTTTGTATTTCTATTTTGTTCTCATTTATCTGTTTTTTTAATTTCTTCAGTTTTTATTTTAATCTTCTCTGCTATTTCCCCTATTTTTGTCTGCATAGGTTCTAGTTCCTTTTTAACTTCTGTTTTAATCTTCTCTGCTATTTCCCCTATTTCCTTTTTGATTACTGTGGGTAAAGTTGTCTCAATTGCATTCTTCATTTTCTGTGCTAGGCTTTCCTGGATGAGCGTTTTTAGATCCTTTATAGACATTTGTGATATGCTCATTGTGTTAAATTTAAGTTGTGTCTGTAAGCCTGCCTGGCCTGGGGATTTTATGGATGATTTTCTAGTACTGCCTGAACCTGAGGCCATTCATTTTGCGTGTTTTGTCTTTATCTCAGTTTATTCTAAATTTAGTTCTCTTTCCCTTTAAACAATAGTTTATAATATGTTAAGGTGCGGTTCTACCCACTTACTTCTACTATGTATCAATTCTACCTGAATATCCACTCCTATATATTTTAACTCTTCCTACTTGGTTTTCTTGTTTATGTAACAGTGTCTCTTCACTTTATTTTCTTAATATCTTAATTATTTATCACACTTTTTTTTCCTCTCTTCCCTCTTCTAACTTCCACTCTCAGATCAGTTCATTTAGCCTTTGTTCCAGTCCATTTGCCTATGGTCCTCTTCTTCCGTTCCTTGAGTCCACTCCGCTTTTTGCAGCTCTCCTTTTTGCGTCTGCATCTCTGCTTTTTGCAGCTCTCCTTTTTGCCTCTGCATCTCTGCCCCTCTCCTGCTTGCACACTGACTCACTTCCACATTCAGATCGTCTCTCTGTTGGTCTTCTCTGCCCATCTCCCGATACAAGCCTTTCTCACACACCAGCATGCAAAAGAAAAAGAGAAAAAGGAAAAAAGTGTAGCAATGCTTAAATTAGGTTTCTTTGCCTCTGTCTCTTCCCTTCTCTGGTTGCCTTGCATGCTTTTCTTCAAAGGTTAATCTGGCTTCCCCGTTTAATGGCCGCCATAAAGCTATAACCCTCACTCACTTAGTCAGGCAACCTGGGACAATATTACCTCAAATAATGGCCATAAAACTTATCTCCTTCACACCCCCGAGGAAAGTTCAAAGATACTTAGCTTCCTTGGTGTGTTTTTCCCTTTTATCTATGTCTATTCGTCCATTGACTCTATTGGCTCTGTTTCCTTTGACTTGCCTGGCGTTGCCATCAGACGCCCACATCAGCCTCCCGCTTTTGAGCAGCTCTAGAGGGGTTCCAGGAGAGTTGCCATTCTCCCCCAGACACCATGAGCAAGCTCCTTGCTTCTAGGTTTTTTTTCTACTAACAAAAAAATCCCTTTTGGGTAGCTGGAATTTCACCCTGGAGACTGAGGAATCCCACCATTGCAAGCAACTCTTGCGTCTTGCGTCTGCTGCAGTTGGATCCAGAACAGGAAGTCCAAATCTCCAGGAATTTCTGAGCCTGGAGTTGGTAACTCTAAGTCTAAGCCTATGGAAATCAATAGGCTTAGACTAGAGAAATGCAGCACAGGATTGCACAGTTTCTTTCACATTTTAGGGAGGCTAGTTAATGGTTATTTCAAAGGGGTAGCCATGTTAGTCTGCCATAAGAAAATAAAACAAAGGTCCAGTGGCATCTTTAAGGTTAACAATCTTTATTTCAAGATAAGCTTATGTGACTCCCAGCTCACTTCTTCAGATCCACACTGTGACTCATGAAAGCGCATCTTGAAATAAATGTTAGTCTTTAAGACACCACTAGATTTTGTTTTATTTGTTAATGGTTGGAATTATAAGCATGGCTGTGAAGTAATAAAGGGCACAGTGAGTCAACAAAGTAAGGACTTCCTAGTAAAATGTATAAAACAGAAGTCACTCATAATAGGCTAATTAGTGTAGCCCTAAGAAAACTAAAGAAACCTTCCTCACTGAATATATTCCTGATAATTGTCAGATTCGCTGCTTATGCTCACTGCAAAAAAAACCTGGAGAACAATCCTAAACTGAATCCTATGCAGATCTATTCCAAAGAACTCACTCCAAGGGAAGGATCCTTTAAAAAAAGTGTAACAAAATTTTAGGCTGCTGATTATTTTACGATGTATGGAGTATCTTAGTCACTGAATTGTTTTTCAGTATTGTAGTTTATTAATTTCCTAAATCAGCAATCCAGCTTGATATACAGCAGGGGTGGGCAAATGGCGGCCCGCGGGCCACATGCGGCCCGCAACAGAGTTTTTTGCGGCCCGCCAAGACACGAAAATTAACAAGAGTAAATATAGATGCTTTTTGACAGACATTAACTTGCAGGCTGTGATGAGAATCTCAACAAGCAATCTCAACAAGCAATCTCAATCCTGATTTCAAAAAAATTGTAGAAAAGTGTGATAGGGTACATTTGTCTCATCAAATTGATTCTAAAATTAAATGTGCTTGCAGCTATAGATGATATGAAATTAGCACAATAAATAAATTGAATAAAACTACCACTATTTAATTTAATTTATATTTATTGATTTTTATGATACAATTTATACCTTTTCTGAAATGCAAAGTTAAGTAATGAATGCAATCATTTTAAAAGGTGCAGCCCTCCGCTAACCTCCGCTCCCACAAAGTGGCCCCCGAGCCAAAACAATTGCCCACCCCTGATATACAGTATTCTATAAGGTCAGTTAATTTAAACCAGTATCTTTAAAATAGAAGTTAGAGTGGAAATGATCTCAGTATTTCAGAAATACTAGACAGCCGACCAAATATAAATTTGGCTTTTGATAAGGTCTATTGAGAACATTTTCAAAGGCTATTGCAGCCATAGGCATACAGTTTTAAGTACCATCAATTTACGTGGGCGTGTAAGGTGCTTAATTCTTTCATAGGGATGCTAATCTCCAGGTGGGACCTGGGGACCACCCAGAATTACAGCTCATTCCCAGACTACAGAGATCAGTTCCTCTGGAGAAAATGAGTGCTTTGGAAGGCGGACTTTGTGGCATTGTATCCCACTGAGGTCCCTGTCCTCCACAGGCTTCACCCCCAAATTTCCAGAAGTTTCCCAGCCTGGATCTGGCAACTCTACCCTCCTGTCCCCTGCCAGTGGCCAGGGAAAGCCTGGCAACCCTAGCAATGGAACTTAAAAGTGCTTCACTTTGACTGAATCATGTCCACCATACTCATATTTCTGATGCCAAACAAAGTTTCATGGTTAGTAAATTTTAAATGATATTAAAACTTCAGGAAAACTTCTAAAATGGTATTTGAAATATGCAATTAAAAGCATTTTGCTCCTGTTTTGAGTTACAGTCTTTTTAGCCAGACAAGAACTAAATGATCATGCATAATAAAGCAATTAAAATGATATTATGGAAATGTCACACATTAATGGAAACATCCTATAAAAATTGCCTTTCTCTCCTTGCTTTACTCAATACATACACACTCAAAACACCCAAGAGGTGACAATGGCATTCCCCAGTAAACATTTGTACACAATGATGGGATATTGAAGCTGATGCTTTTCCTTTGATTACTCAGTTTTCCAGGGTGTTATGGTAGAGATGGGCCAAAAAGATAGCTACGCTGGAGATGAAGCTCAGAGTAAAAGAAGGATCCTCACCCTGAAATATTCCATTGAGAATGGGATTATCACAAACTGGGGTGACATGGAAAAGGTGAGTGCATTTTATTCCTCTGTTCTTTGGTGTTATTAATTATATGTCACTTTTTGAAAATGATGGATAATATACCTATGATAAATGAGATCCCAAAGCCCCACTACTAGGGGTATTCAAGGGCTCTCTCTCCATATGTGTCCAGCTGTACGGAAGCCACTTTTGCATGATGCAGTCCCATAGTGCACTGAAGCATGTATGAATATTATGACCATGGGTGGGGCTGAATGCTTGGGTCTTTTCCATCACATCATACCTTCCTTTATTAGCTGGCAGGGTGCTGACTCCATGCAGTTGTTCCCATCCATGTGATTGCACTATTCACATGTGCTGCCCTGCAGTGTATGGTAAACAGCCTGGAGAACAAATGGTGCAGTGGTTTATGCTGCTGTCTGACTGTTTCTGCTACATAAGAAAACATGTTCTTGAGAAAGGCACAGTGGGCATGGTGAGGTAGAGGCAAAGTGGAAATGAATCAGATCTGCAGAGTGTAATAGCCATATATGAAGTCATCTTGTTTAGTCCAAAGAACAACCGAGTCCAAACTATTTTGTAGGAGTCAGACCACATTTAATTACTATACTACACTGTGTGCTCCAGACTAATGTCATACAAGACTTTTCTTTTCTGGTCTGGCTTTTTATCCTGTAGATCAGTGGTTTGGCCTGGTCTAAACAGATATCCTGTGACTGCACCCCTGGTCTTGTGGTCATTTCTAAATTTAGCTCAGAACAACTGAAGCCTTGGATGGTGTGAGTACAAATGCAACCGAAAAACAAGGGCTCTGAGACCTGTGATATAAGCAAGATATAGACTTGAAAATGTATGTTCACCCATTTCCTTTTTCGTCCCCAGAATGCATCTTTATTACAAGAAAATTAGATTTTGGCCAACTTTAATATGCGTGTTCTTTTTGCAAAGGTATAAACTTTCTAGAAGGCAGGTTATATGCATATATATAGGTATATAATGAACAGATCAAGCTGCTTTATACTGAGTCAGACCATTCATCTATCAAGGTTATTATTGTCTGCTGTGTCTACCCAGGGCAGCTCTTCAAGGCCCTGGGCAGAGGTCTTTCACATCTGAAACCTGATGCTTTCTTTGGAGGCACTGAGGGCTGAATCTGGGATCTTCTGCATACAAAGCAAGTACATTACTTGCTTCCTAAAATCCATAACTGAATCAGCTTAATGATACAATAAAATTAACAATTCTAAATCAGGGATCATTTTGAGCAGGAGCTCCGGGAGTTGGTGTCAGCCCCCCTCCCCGCATGGGAATGCCTGCTTGTGTCATGGCTGCAGTAAAATGACCCCGTCCCCTGGAAAGGTCCTTGTTCCTCTGACCAGCCTTCTGAAGGCTTCAGCCATCACTGAAGCTCTCCTCCCAGAATAGTAGTATTTCTGAGGCTTGGATTAGTAGCTTTCCTCTGTCTGTCTGTCTGTCTCTCTCTCTCTCTGTCTCTCCTTTCTTTCTTGCCTTTTGACATACTTCCGGTGATGTCAGGTGGTGTAGCATATGCAAATAAGGTATGCTAATGAGTTATGCTAATGAGCTCCTGTACCTCTTTTTCTATGAAATGACCCCTGATTCTGATATTGTTAACTGGAAAAAAAAAGATTTCCTATGCTTAAGTTTTCTGTAGAGGTAGCAAAAGCCCTGCACTCCTCTAGGTGGCAGCATAGCTTTCCCATACGGTTCTGTCTGTTCTTCATTTTATGGCTTTGTGGAATACTGGCCTATTCTTCCCCACTGAATGTCAGTGATTCGCTTATTATTCCAAAACATTCTATGCAGATCTGCAGTTGAAGCTGTGTCTGCATCAAATTATTTAGTGAGCTTTCTTGAAGGTTTGTCTGTCCTATGAAGCAAATCAAAAAATTGCCAGCTTTCAACCAAACGGTTATACCCATTTATTTGAAAGTTCTGAAGTGGCAAAAGAGAATGTGAGTGCTCTACCTCTTGCCCATTATCAGTCCCTTTGTTCAACTAACTTTGCTGTCTCTGGTGGTCTGAGTGAAGAGACGTACTGTGTAGTCCTTAGCAGAGTTACACTGTCCCAAATCCACTGCAGGCAACAGGGTTGACAGTTCTCCAGTGTGCTTTTACTGCTAAATACAAGCTGCAACCCCCCCCCCCTTCAAATCAGGGTTGCAGATCATAGGGGATCAACTCTCTTGAACTTTCTTGGGCTGCTCAAAGCCTGTCTTTCCCATCAAAATGTAACCCTTTCAAACTCATCCTGCAGAAACAAAGCCTAAGTAAATAGAACTGTATTTGCTCAGAGTCTTCTGTTGATACCCTTACTGCATTTTCCCAGTGCCATCCTCCCTCTGAACTCCTTCTGTCTGTCAGTGTTCAGAGGGTAAGCTCATCAGGGCGGGGATCTGACTTTTTGTTTATGTTACTTAGTAAGGTGCTGAGTATATTGGTGGTGGCAGGCAATTAAAAACCCATAAATATTGGCATTTCCATTCTAGCTTATGGGGCTCATTGACTATAATGGTCCCCATAGGCTATAATTGAGCCAGAATTACCAGTTTTTTTGTACACCCCTATTATGCTTTTTAGTATGATTTGTAAGCTTTCTTGAGTCACAGGGAAAAGTGGGATATAAATATTTGAATAAATAAGTAGTTTGGGCAGGTTGATAACATTTAAGCAACTTCCTGTTTGTTAGGTAAGGCAGGGTTCTGACAGTGATTGTTCCTCCTCTGTTATACTTGATCTGTAATGCTGGTTGTCATATTTCACTAAAAAAAAAAACCCAAGTAGACTGCAAGAGTTTTTTCTCCCCTAAATGTTGGTATGTTCTCTAAGGGTCAGCGCAAGGCAATGGTCCAATCTACCAATATAGTGGACTGGGGCGGGTAGATCTGTTCTCCAGAAGCCGTGTTTAAATTATTCTTCGTTTAAAAGAATTCATCTTGAGATTTTTTACAAGGTTATGGAAATAATCTTCTAAAAATAATTTATGCAATAGCCAAATGTAGACTCACTCACAACTTTAACGCTACTAGCTTTTTTCGCACACAAGGCAGAATTTTTGCTCACAACACTGTGGAGCTTAAGGGAACATTGCTCATAAGGTGTCTGTTGTGGGGGGAGGAAAGGAATGTGACTGTAAGCTGTTTTGAGACACTTTATGGTTGAGAAAAGTGGGGTATAAAAGCCTTCTCTTCTTTCCCATAGCTCAAAGCAGTTAATTAAAAAACAGAAAGATCAGTTTAAGAAAGCCTATACCAAGACTAAAATGTGTCTTGAAGAAAGCCAGTTGCTTATAAACAGGTAACTACAGAAAACAGAAAAAGGACAGAAGAGAGGATGATCCAACTGAGACAAATATGGAAGGAGCAAGGTGATTTGAGAACATTAATAGAAAATATATTGAAACTAGTGATTGTGCCTGATAGTGTGGCAGTGTCCCTGAGAAGATGAATAATCCCCTTAGGAGGATATTGTTGCAAATTTGCAATCATGATTGTCACTTTGGAAAAACTGGGTTTTGGGGAGGTGGTCACAAAGGAGCACTCAAAGACATTCAGGGTTCAGGGTGCGCACACACACACATATAAAATGGGAAAAAAGATTTGGAGAAACTTCACACAAGTTTTCTGATGACCTGCAAACTCTTTCTGCTCCACCTATGACATTCCCCTCATTAAATATGACTTTCTCTTCTTGCAATGCTCTTCTTACAAACCACACTTCTATAGCCAGGCAAATAGCATCAGAAACTGGGTAAGAGGCACTGAGTTTCAGTTTTAAATGGAGTGCTTCCACTTTCCTTCATCTGGCCTCAAAGTGCAGCCATGTTTATTGTTCCGTTTCTGTTTCTGTAAGTATGCATATTTCTTTATTGCCATGGGCCTGTAGATACTGAGCTGTGAAAAACAGAACGCATGGGCAATGAACTGAAGCATTCTCTGGCTCACATGCTTCAGTTCACAATATTCAAATTTGGGCTGCTCCATTTTACTGTGAATAGCTATTTAGGTCAACATGTAAGTGTTAATGTATTTACAGTTTCTGAGCATATAATGTAAAATGGGGAAAACATGGATATGGGGCATAATCTTCTACTGATGACTTAATACTACTGTTCATTTCTTGTGAACAGCATATGAAATGAAACCATTATCACAGCTGTTTAGCTACATTTTAATTTTAAGCATTTCAGAATGCTGTGGCCTGGAAAAAGCAATATGCAACTGTCTTTGACATTCATAAAACAGAAGGAAGGAGAGCTGCAGAGGGACTAAGTTTGTAACACAGTGCCTGTGACAGATTTCCTGTTCCTATTACATCTCAAAGGCTTTAACAAGAAAATTCTTGAAAGAAGCCATTTGAGTTACAGCAATCAAGGAATGAATATCTGATTGAAACATTTAGGTTGACATGAGATACAGTCCTCTTAGGGCTGCCAAGTCAGCCCGGGGAGCGGGGGATCCCCCGCTACAGGGGTTCCCGATACTCCGGCCAGCATTTGGCCGGCGGGGGGAACCCCACCCCTGAAGTTGTCCAGCCAGGACAACTTCCCCCATGTAATGACATCACTCGGAAGTGACGTCAGCACATTGGGGGGCGTTGCCAGGGCGACGCTCTGGCAATCGCCCCAAAACTCTATGATACCATAGAGTTTTGGGGCGATTGCCAGAGTGTCGCCCTGGCAACGCCCCCAATGTGCTGACGTCACTTCTGGTGATGTTGCCGGGTGCGCGTGCGAAGCGTGCACACCGGGGAAGCTCCCAGCTGGAGGAGGACTCCCCCCCTCCGGTGAGTACCAGAGACTTGGCAACCCTAAGTCCTCTCAAAGGGCTCTGTGTGTGTGTGTGTGTTTAGTGCTATCAAGTTGCTTCAAACTAATGGTGACCCTATGAACTAATGTTCTTCATAATGTCCTGTCATTAGGAGCCATCCTCAGGTCACGCAAACTGAGGGCCCTCGTGGCTTCTTTTATTAGGTCAATTCATCTCACGCTGAGTCTTCCTGCTTTCCTGCTGCCTTCAACTGAAGGACCATCTTTTCCCACATGTTCATGCCTGGGAATTAAGATCATGGGGGATGCCATCCTGACTGTCTGTGAGGCTTCTGGGCTAACACTATCAGACCAGACCTTTGAGTAAAAGCAAAGTTCTTTTATTTCTAATAATGGTTCCAGGTTCTCAATGTTTGTTAGAGATACATGACAATAAGCAACAGTGGTTAATATACCCCCAGCTACAATTGAACATGGATGTAGGACCAATCAGAGCCCATACAGAAAAGCGGGAAAAGGGTGACCGTTAAGGTTCCCACAGGGAAGGTGAGAAAGTAATAAAAATTCCCTTCTTGCTCTGGATGACCCACATGTGTGAATGATAGGCTAAACATTTGGTTAGAAACAATTCAACAAACCCCAAGGTTGTAACAATTTGATAACATTCTTTGAGCCTCAAAGGCTAGGGGGGAGTGGACAGATGGGATAGTCCCAGTTGTTTATGTGACGTGCAGGAATGCGACACGCCATCCTCCCGACCAGAGAAGGGTAACATTAAGCAGAACAGATAATATACTTCAAGGCAAGCAGTAAATAACAAATGGTTACAAATTAGGCAAGGAAAGACATCTATACTAGCAAGCAAGACAGGCTCTCTATTGTCAGACTCTGACAATTAAAGGCACTCATTTGATGGCAGGCCCACCTTTAAATTATGGAACAACCTCCCCAGAGAGGTGTACCTGTTCCCCTCAATGTTGATCTTCAGTTGGCAGTTGAATACAGTTATATTTAGGACTGCATTTTTCTTGATGTAGCTTTTATTATTGGTAGTCTGAAATGGAAATTATTTAACTGTGAGTTTTATGGGTTTTATAATAGTTGTTTTATTGTGTTTTTATAATGTTTTATTAACACTGTAAGGCATCTTGAGTTCTGCAATGGAAAATGGCAGCTAATAAATGTTTAAAATAAATAAATACTGATACAGTGATAAGTATTTTAGAGGGAAAGGTTCATGATTTTCAGTTTTAGTGTAAGCAAGGAATTCCTGGAGATGTCTGTTTCCCATTATACAATGATAAATGCAGCAACCTTTTTAATTTTTAGAAAGGTTACATTTCTTGTTATGAAGTGACAGTGTTCACTGGGGATATACGCCATTCACTTATATGAAGAGCAGTTCATTTCACTGTAAGGGATGAATTTCTTTGCTATAGTTATTTTACTCTCTATTAGTCTAAATTACAAAAGAGAGAATATAAGTTTTATGAAAACAAAAACTGTATGTCTGTATCAGATCAAGAATCCAGCCAGCCCAACATCTTGTTTCCAGTAGAGGGCAGACAGAATTTTTTGAAAAGCCTACAAGTAGGATATGAAGAGTGAAGCCCTTACCTACTATTATTAATAATAAACAATATATTTAATAAATAATTATTATTTGTCTCAAGCATTTGGTATCTCTAGGTATACTATATGGAGGTTCCATTTGGCTAGTATAATATTGGTATCTTTCATAAATTTATAAGATCCTGTTTTGAAACCATCTAAGCTTGTTGTGATCTCATCACTACATCTTGTGACAGTCAATGTGATGAGTACTATTTGAGACAATACTTCTTTTTGTGTGACCTGAACCTACTGTCAATCAGTTTTATGGGTAACCTTGAGCTTTAGTGTTGTAAAGATGAAAATGTCCTTTTATCCTCTCTATCTGAAATCGAAACACAGTCCAGATAAGAAAGAGGTGAGGCTGGCTAACAAGGCTGAAGCCCTCGAGAAGTTTTTCTTTGCTACTTAAGGATGGAATGAATTGATACTTTTAGTTGACACTATTAAGAATCTAGGGATCCATTCCTATTATTTAAAGGAGCTTATGCTCTTCAGGCATACAGCAATGTCCTTTATGCAGGGCTGCCCTTGGAGACAACTTGGAAAGTAAACTAGTTCAACACACAGCTGCTTGCCCTTTAATGGAAGATCACTGGAATGGTCATCACTGCTCTCATGAAACATCTAAGTTAGTGGCCTACTTGTTTCAAGGTTCAGTTCAAGGGGCTAATTCTTATTTTTAAAGTTCCTTATGGCTTGGGACCCACATACTTGAATGAATTGTATGCATCTTCCTAGCTGTTCTTTTGACAGAATGGCTTTTCCATTTGTAGAAGAAAGGATGGAAATTTCTGCCTATTCCGTCCTTCTGCAATACCATGTTACCTGCTATACTGTTTCTGAGGGTCCACTGATCTCCCAAGGAAAAGTCTTGCTCTGTGAAGCCCATGGATGCTTGGAGACACATCAGTGTCTCTTCCTGTATAAACCCATAAGATGACTTTGTTCATTCAATTCCCCCCCCCCTTTACCCCCTGCTCAAGGCTGAATATATCTGTTGCTGCTTAACTGCAGGCTTTTTTTACTGTGGCCCCAAATGTTTGGAACATCTTACCTGAAAAGGCCAGGAGGATGCCTACCCTAATTTTTTAAAGCTTGCTAACCCTGCATTCCTGCATTAGATGGTTTTCAGAGGAGATTAAAGACCTTGTTTATTTCTTACTGTTTGTGCTATATTCTATTTTAATGTTTTACTGTCTTTGTTGGTACCTAGATCTTTTCTGGGTGTTCTTTTTAGGACAGGTACCTGAGGTCCTCTTTGGAGTGGAAAAGCAGGATAAAAATAAATGTATCCATGCTATTCATATTATACCACTATCATGCTTTCCCTCCCTACTGAACCATCTTTTTTCTAGTGCATCCCTCTTAAAAGAGAGATTTGATCTGTTTGGAACAATGCATCAAATTAATTACTGATTCCAGTAAGTTTTCTATAGAGTCATAGTTGAACACTATAGTACCCAGGGGTCATTTTGTAGAAAAAGAGGTGCAGGAGTGTTAGTCGAATTGCTTTGATTTACATTTAGCAATTGGCTAAATACACGGGTTCTTGCCAACTATACCAGGGTCCCACCCCTCCTGGGAGTTCTCAAGGAAAGAGGCACGTGAGGCAGATAGCAAGTTCAATGCCTTTTACTGGGTAATGTTGTTCAAGCACACCAAAAACGTAATCACACACACAATCACGCAGGTCTAAGGAAATAAAGCTAGAAAATAGCACGTTTGCATGAGCAGGATTTCGATGGGAAGCAATATGTTACCTTCCTGAAGAGGAGTTGTCCTACCGAAGGAAGAATTGGAGGGGAAGGAAAATATAGAAAAATATGGGACACGTGGCTCGAACCTGCAAGACCACGTGGTTCTCTCTGTTCCAGGATCCAGAGATTTAAAGATGGAGGCAAGGGTATGGGTATAGCAAGCTGGGCATAAGGGGTAGCAAAGCAGATAGGGGACGATGGCTCAAGAGACCGATTGCCTCTGTGCAGGGTCTTTTATTAGGTGGTCTTGGGGTGGGCAGCGCTAACCACATCCCACTAACACACCTACTAGGCGGTCCATCCCTTTCTGACCCTACCATAGGTTAAAGGTGGACAAAAGGAGGAGGGCCGGGGAGCGGACAATATTGCAGAAACTATGATCTCACCAGCAACACACCTTGGGCGAGGCCCGATGACTCACCGGGGCCACTTCTATTGTTCGTTAATGGTCCTGGCCAACTGGGTGATGGCCCAACCATCAGTTACCAGGCAACCACGTTAGCATAATCCGTTCAGGTATGTTGGAGGGGGCAGGGGTTGACCAGCGTGGTGCGACAGAAAAAAACCTCATGGCAGAAGGAGTCTTTGTATCTGTCTTGGTGAACTATCTAGAGTGCCAGCCTCCTGGCGTGGACTGGAGCTTTCCCCAGCAATGGAGAATGCACATGGCCCTTCCAATACTAGCAACCCAAGTTCAAGCTTATGAATCTTAAAATCCATAAGAGCACTAAAAAGTGCCTTGCTGGCCAATAATTTATTTATTTATTTATTTTTCACATTTATATCCCGCCCTCCCCACGAACGGGCTCAGGGCGGCTTACATGGGCCCAAGGCCTAATCAATACATTAACCTAAAAAATCAGTTAAAACATTCCAATAAATACCGTTAAAACATATAAATACCCATAAAAGCTTCCATAATACAGCATCCGATGGTAACCAAGTGGCAGGTCTGAGCCCCCCCCCCCCCGCAACCATAGCTGAGGCTGTGTTGGACCAGGGAAACATCGTGGTAGTTGCGATGCTAGGCGGTATCCCCAGTATCATCGGTGGCGGCTCCTATTCAAAGGCCTGGCGGAAGAGCTCTGTCTTGCAGGCCCTGCAGAACTGCATCAGGTCCCGCAGGGCCCTGATCTCCTCTGGGAGCTCGTTCCACCAGACAGGAGTCGCCACCGAGAAGGCCCTGGTCCTTGTTTTGGCCAACCTGGCGTCCTTGAGGCCAGGGACACATAGTCTGTGTTCTGACCCCGACCGTAGTGCTCTCTGGGGTATGTATGGAGAGAGGCGGTCCCTAAGGTATGTTGGTCCCTGGCCATATAGGGCTTTATAGGTAAGAACCAGCACTTTGAAGCGAACTCAGTATGCTATAGGCAGCCAGTGCAGCGCCGCCAGCACAGGCCCGATATGGTCCCACCTTGCGAGACCCATCAGCAGCCTGGCCGCGGCATTCTGCACCAGCTGAAGCTTCCAGATTTGCACCAAAGGCAGCCCCATGTAGAGAGCATTACAGTAGTCCAGCCTTGAGGTGACCGTTGCATGGATCACTGTGGCTAGGTCATCATGGTCGAGGTAGGGAATCAACTGCCTCGCCAGCCGTAGATGGTAAAAGGCCGACTTGGCAGTGGCTGCTACCTGGGCCTCCATTGACAGAGAAGGCTCCAGGAGCACTCCCAAACTCCTAACCCTCGGTGCAAGCACCAACAGCACCCCGTCAAAACTCGGGAGCGGGACCCCCCACCCCGGACCGCAACGGCCCAGGCACAGGACCTCCGTCTTCACTGAGTTCAATTTCAGCCTGCTTGATCTGAGCCAATCAGCCACAGCGTGCAATGACCGGTCTAGATCGTCTGGGCCGGAGTCCGACTGGCCACCCAACATGAGATAGAGCTGGGTGTCATCCGCATACTGATGACATCCCAGCCCAAACCTCCGGACAATCTAGGCAAGGGGGCGCATGTAGATATTAAACAGCATCGGGGAGAGCACTGCCCCCTGCAGCACACCACACTCAAGCGAGTGCCTCGAGGATTGCTGCTCCCCTAGCACCACCCTTTGTCCCCGACCCTGGAGGAATGAGATGAGCCATTGCAAGGCCCGCCCCCCTATCCTCACGTTGGCAAGGCGGCGGGACAGCAGCTGATGATCTACTGTGTCGAACGCTGCCGACAGGTCGAGCAACAGCAGTACTGCCCCACTGCCCTGATCCAGATGTCGCCGGAGGTTGTCAGTTAGAGTGACCAAGGCGGTCTCCGTCCCATATCCCGGGCGAAAGCCAAACTGAAAGGGGTCAAGGACCGAAGCGTCATCCAGATACCTCTGTAACTGTAACTCCACCGCATTCTCTATTAATTTGCCCAAATAGGGCAAATTGGACACAGGCCTATAATTTGCCAATTCTGCCGGGTCCAGATGTACCTTTTTAAAGAGTGGGTGGACCATCGCTTCCTTGAGAGCCCCCGGGAATTTCCCTTCAGAGAGGGAGGTGTTAATTATTTCCCGGGCGGTACTACAGTTAATTATAGTCACCGTGACTGCAAAAGAAATGTTTCCAGTTTATCCAGTGGTCCCACTGGGCCTTCAGGTAGATGGAGACACAGTATTGTATGCCAGAGACAGCAATAGATGGGCCAAGGCAAGTCCCTCTAGCTGGCAAACCGTTAACATGGAAGGGTGCACACATAAGGAGAGACTAGGTTTCATCTGTGAGGATGATGCATTAGAAAAACACCACCCATGCTTGGCTCCAAGGAAACACATACAATCTCACTGTCAATTTGAAGCAGTCAGTGAGACAGGTTCCACAGTTTTATATTTGGGCAGAGCCTGTGTCTGTGTCAGGACGGCCTGCAATCATGTTCATATTAACTCTCAACACATACAACACATGTTACCTGGAATCAACAGGTGTTTCTGTAACATCATATCCATTAGGGGATGTGACTTCTTTTTCTTCACCCCAATTTGGACCCAACAGGAGATGGCAGTAGCTCCTGAACTATATGACACTCTCACACCAGTACCTCTAGGCCTAGGTCTAGAAGCCTTATGCACTCTATTGCAACACCCAGAACTTCATGACAAATTGGCAAAAGTAAAACAAGCTGGAGACAAGGCTGCCCTGAATGTGTCCCACAATGGTGCCAGAATTAGTGCGCTGGCCATAGACATCAAGGAGGTGGGACAACACAGCTGGTGGGAGGTGCTTCTGGGCTGGTCGCCTAGCACATCTGGATATTTAAATTTGGTGCTCCACCCCATCGTAGTAATATTGGCCTTTCAAATTATTTTAGTAGTGGCTCTAATTGTTTTGGTATACTGGGTGAAGAAACAAATTCGGAAATTGGAAGTCCACACCAAAGCCACTGATTTCCAAGCCTTGATGCACCTGGCATCTAAGGCCTCAGACTCCTGACCCCTCCTCTCCCCCTCTGGTATGCCTTCACTGTTGCCCCCTATATGTGCCTTTTCTTACTCATCCTATTCCTTTGTGTATTCATATCTGTGTTTCTATTCTTTACTACTATTAGGTAGGCCTTTAAAGGCCCTTGAGGTAAAAATTGGTTTTGAGCAGCCCTGCATCATCCTGAACCCGAAGGAATGTAAGCGAGAGAGAACACACTAGCACCGGCAATGAGCAACTCTCGCCTCCTGCACATAGCCACAAGATCTCAGCTCCACTGCCTTCTTGGCCTTCAGCAGTACCACTGAAACCAAGAAAACTATATTGTCAAATGAGACAATCAGTGGACCCTTCCTCGGATGAGGCAGACCTATGTGTCTGTGCAGTGCCGTGCCTTGAGTTCAGAAAAGCAAAGCAAGAAAGGAAGTGCAAGTGCAGGTCTGTCTGGTAAACCAGCCGGAGTATGCATACCTTTCAAATGGGTTGAGACAGGCCAAGAACTTTTTGCCTGCCAGCCTCTTGCAATGTCTCTGCAACTCACTGTGGCTAAATTTTCTTTTACTTTTTTCCCCCTTCAGGGTTGCCCAATTTGTCACCTCCGAAACAACTATTAATTACGCTATTGATATTTTTCAAATATAGTTCTTCAAATAATTTTTCTCCAAATTTTAGAAGAAAACCCGGCATGCTATGTGGTGCGTCATTTTGCATACGCAAAAGCACGTCACCCTAAGTATTTTCCATCAATTCTTGGTACTTTTTATTTTTGCACCGTTCCTTTTTCATCCAGCCAAAATAAATGCCCTGTTTTTCTTTTTTTGCTTGTGCATTTGTCTGCCCGCATCTTTGTTTTTCTTCTTCCTCCAAAGTATTTTGTTTTTCTATTCTTTGACCAGTGTTGGGAGGGCCGAGGCCCAGATGAACCATAGGGAGGATATTGAGCGAGGGGCTACGCAAGTGGTAGATCCTATGGGCTTTCATATGAGGCCCAAGGTTCTATCATGTAAACACAGGAACAGATGCAGGTGTCCCCGTTGCCCCTCCTCTGTGAGCCCAGCGGACCTTTGATTATCTCATTGGCCCAAAGGACATGCAGAAGTTGGGTTCGTAACTTGCTCTGCTCAAGCATCCCCCATCTCCCCGGCGTGCAAGCCCTCTACTGCGCTCGACAGCAGAGAGTGCCTGAGAGACCGCCCAAGGTTAGCACTAGCCGTCCGCTAGCCTTCCAGCCTCTTGCTCCAACCTCCATTTACTTTAGAGGGAGTTTTCCTGCAGGCCCCTTCCCAGCTGGCCAGTAGAACACAACATACTCCTACTGCCGCACTGGTCTCAAATTCGGCACTGTTGATTTCTGCCTGGAAACTAGCGACCCTTAGGGGTCCAGTCAAGTCTTTTGGGTGATACCATGGGTCAGGTTCATAGGGGAGACTGTTCTTTTCTTTGACTGTAATGGGGGAGGGCCCCCAGGGGGAGCCCTCCATGGTAAAATGGGTACGACATGACATTGTCCTCACGGAGTCAGCAGACTCCAGATAAAAAGGTCGAAGTCGACCAGACACAACTCCCAAACCCAATTTTTACATGGAGTCTACGTGAGACTCACTCTCTCGCATATACTCCCCAGGGTTCAGGAGGCATGCCTGAGGACTTGGCCTCCCCCGAAGGGTAGATGGTTTTTCCTTGCCCGATCCCAAAGGAAACCCCAGCCTGGAGTTTCTTTCAAGATTTAGCGATCCCGATATGTGCTTTACCTAGACCCATATTGCATTCCTTGAACGTTTTCGCTTATCCTGACCGACCAGATGAAGAACTTGTATACTTACTTCTTGCTTTAACCTTATCTCCTTCATTTCCAAAGAAGTACCCATGATGCTTTTAGATAGCAGGGGGGGGGACTCCTCAATATGCAAACTGGTTTCATCCTTCCCGGCCGAACTGACTCGTGTTCGAGCCGAGAAGTGACGGGCGTAGCCGAGAGCTTCATGAGCTAATGATCAAAATCCGAGTGGCCTCCGAAGAGCTGAAGATACACGAGTCCTGGTGTTGAATTAGATACTATGTAAAGCGTGCCTCCCTCCTGTTTTGCAACACCAGAAGTCACGTTCCAGCACCCGAGCCTTGGCACACAGGAGGGAAGGATGAAGGATTGCTTGTAACTATTTTATTTCCTTGTGGATTTTTGTACTGGTATGTGTGTGTGCGTGTGTTCTAGCTAGAGATACAGATATATATTTGTTTATGTAAGGGTAAGAATATTCTTATAAGGAATTTCTAGTATATGTGTGTACTCCCCATTAGTGGTCATACCTATCTACCCTGGAGTTCAGTGTCCGATCTAAGGTAATTCGGCATTTTTGGTAGGTTAGTTTTTTCCGTTTTCTGTTTGTTTAAGTCCATCCCTTGTCAATGTAGAGACACCTGTCTCTTCAACGCCTGAACAGTTTACACCCGTTCGGGACTCCTGGCCTGCCCACATCAGGTTCCAGCTCCTGTCTCGTGTGGAACCCTTCACCTGACGCTTTCAGGGTTCCAAGGGGGGGAATGGCAGTGGGGCTAGGAATAACCCCTCTCTGTCATTGGTGTTGTGCAATGCCAGGTCAATTAACAACAAGGTCACGGTCCTCCAGGATTTCCTGGGGGACCAGAAGGCTGACCTGGCATGCGTGACCGAGACTTGGGTCCTGGAGGGAGAGAGGGTAATGCTCTCCCAAATGGCCCCTCCAGGTTTTGCAGTCCTTCACCAATCACGGACAACAGGGTGGGGGGTCGCGATTTTCATTCGGGAAGCTTACTCCTTCAGGGCGCTCCCACCGGTGGAGATCATGGGCATTGAATGTGTCGGCCTGGTGTGGGAGGCTGAAGAGAGTTGGGCTGTGTGGCTGGTGTACCGACCGCCTAATGCACCAGCCAGCAGTCTGCCATCCCTGCTGGAGGCTGTGTCAGGCTGGGCGTTGGAGTACCCTAACCTTATGGTTTTGGGTGACTTCAACGTCCATGCTGATGATGCAGCCGCCAGCCGGGGGTGGACCTGGTGTCATCTATGGTGGCACTAGGACTCTCTCAATACATCTCGGCCCCTACACACCGGGCAGGACACATGCTCAATTTGGTTTTTGCCGTGGGGGTTGTAGTGGACTGAATTGCCACTTCGGTAGTGCCTTGGTTGGACCACTTTGCCCTGGGGGCCCGTCTGAATTTCCTGCCCCGGCCCCAAGGCGGCGAGCCCATTTTGGCTCACCTGCGGAGCCAAATGGACCTGGAGCGGTTCCAGATGGCTCTGCGGGAACCGAAGCCCCCTGGCAGCTCATTGGATGAGCTGGTTGAAGATTGGCACAACCGGCTCGCTACAGCTATCGACGAGATCGCTCCCAGGCGCCCTCTTCGCCCTCACAACAGACTGGCCCCTGGTATACCCAGGAGTTGCGCCAAATGAAGCGGGAGTTAAGATGGCTAGAGAGACGGTGGCGTCGTGATCATGATGAAGTGTCAAGAGCATCTTATAGGATGTTTATGAAAGCCTATGAGATGGCAACTAAGACAGCAAAGAAAGAATTCTTTGCTGCCGAGATTGCATCCGCTAGCTCATGCCCAGCCCAATTATTTAGGACAATTCGGTCGTTAACAGTACTGCTGTCCGGCAGAGCAAACTCTAGGGAATTGGAAATTGGCTGTGAGGCATTTGCGAGCTATTTTGCGGAGAAAGTCTTGTTGCTCCGCCGGGACCTCCCCGCCACAAGTGATACAGTGAGTGAACTCGAGGCCCCTTGCACGTCTTCGTTTCCGGGCTTAGATGGGTTTGACCAGCTTGATCTGGCAGAGAGGGGACAGCTACTAAACCTAGCCTCAGAAATACCACTAGTCTGGGGGGATAGCTTCAGTGGTGGCTGAAGCCTTCAGACGGCTGGTCGGAAGAACAAGGACCTTTCCAGGGAACTTTCCAGGAGACATTTTGCTGCAGCCATTACACAAGCAGGCATTCCCCTGCGGGGGGGGGGGGGGGCTAGCACCAACTCCCAGAGCTGAGCTCCCCCAAGCTCCTGCTCGAAATGACCCCTGGTGATGTCTAATTAATCAAGCAATGTTTTTTTTCTCAAGATTTTGTTGGGAAAATAACTCAGGATTTTTTTTACGAGACCCTAGCAGATCAGTTTCTTACTGGGAGACTTTTTTTGTGTCTGAAATATCCTTGCCCCCACCTGTCACGAGCTGGATGCCGATAGGACAGGAGTCAAGCAGAAGACTGGGACAGTCCGAGGTTAAGCTGAATCAGGAACAAGTTGTCAAGTCCAAAACACTAAGCCAAAAGCAGAGTCAGTCTAAACCAGGGTCAAAGAGGGAAACTCATGAGTAAGCCAGTCCAGGGAGTCAACAGAACTGAAGTCAAACAAAGCTGGAATCACAAGCCAGAGGGTCCAGAATCAAGTTAGCTATCACGAGCCGAACAGGCGCAGAGCTTAGCCAAGAAGACTTGTTGCTAGCACAAGTTGGTAGTCCCTGTGCTGTGCCTAAATACCCAGCCACTTCCTGTGCTTGTTAGCAGCTGGCAGAGAGGTCCCGGTTCCTTCTAAAACTCAGGACTGAGTGATCTGCGACCACGCATGCGTGCCTTTTCTCCTAGCAGCTAAGTCTTGCCTGTATCGGGACCTTAGACGTTCCACCGGAGGAGGTGAATCAGGTGGGCTTGAGCTTAGCTGTGGCTCAGCTGCTGGTGGTGCTGGGACAAAACCCTGGGAGGTGCTTGCTTGAGCCTCATCTGGCTCAGGTGGAGGCTCCTCTGGAGCTGGGAGCTGATCCTCCACCTCACTTAGGTCCGCAGGGGGCAGATCCTCAGAGGTACTCATGACACCACCTCAAAAGACTTTCAGAATTTGTCACTTTAGTGAAACAAGGAAGGAATCTATCCTGTAGATGGATTCATGCGCTGATCTGTAGAGTTTTGTTCCCCTGCCACACATCAGAATGTCAGAGTTATGTGTACAGGTCAATAACTAAGGCACTCTTTCCTGTGGGACACTGAGAAAGAAAATTCTTGTAGACTCTAGTGAATGTTTCTAAAGTAGCTGTTTGTTCCCCGAGGAAGGCATAACTTCACATGCATACATTAATGTATTTAAACAAATTATAGTTTCTGATCCTATTATTATAGGATCCTATTACTTCCTATTATTTACTACTGAGTCTGACTTAAAAAAACTGCTTTCAAATGCCTGAAGAAAACTTGCTCTGTGGCAATACTTAAGTAAGCACTGAAAGGGCACACAAATCTTAATGCGCCCTGAGTGTATTACAGATTAATTGAAGGCTAACAAATCCATGTTAAGTGATTTTGTTCAATCTGCACCAGGATAACTGTCAGATCAGAAGGTTTCCAATCATTCATAAATATTGGAAATAATTCTATTTTGGTTTTTTGTATTTACTACACTGTGGCTTTTGTATTTACTACACATTTCACACTAAGCTTCCTCAGGAGGATCTGTGAAATTTAAACACAATGCTCCCACTTAACCAGTTTTGAAACATTGCTGCATTTATATTCCACTTATCCCCCTGAGAAAGCTTAACATCAAATGTGTAGGTGTTATAAATATTTTGGAATAAAATTTTCTTCCCACTACACCACTGGTTTTTCTTTGTCACTTTGCTCCAACTGGAGCGGCTCTTCGTTTTCTTCTCATTGATGCCCTCTCTGCTAGGCCTGAGTCTTGGCCTGAGGAAGAACAGCTATACAAGAAGCATATACACGCATCCTCCAGTTTCTCATGTAGTAGCATGTTTAATAAGCTGGATCAGACCAAAAGTGCAGGGTTAAAATGTTTTATTATTCTATTTTTATCTTACTTTTTGCCATTTTACAAACTTTCTGCCTGTTTAACAATTCTATGTAGCTGTATGATTTGATTTTTACAATACTTGTCTTTCACTTCTTGAATATCAAATGGAGCCTCCACTTTCTGCCTGTCTGCACTATGCTTTGGTTGTCGTTGTAGTTAGGTTATAGCCTATGGAACTGTTTGTCTCTTGATATTTTTATCCATTTTATCAAAGTATTGAACAGGTGTGTCTAACAGCCAGAAAGTTTTAGTTTTCAGGTGTCCTTATTCTCTTGTTTAAATACTGGGGCACTGGTGGCATGGTTGGTTTTTAAAATAAACTCTTATGCCCCACTTCAATTTATGAGCCCTATCGATCAAGAATAACATGGTAGTAGTAAAATACAGCTGAAGCTGAGAGGAGAAAAAAAAATACTTGCATTGTTATTATTCTTTATTCTAGGTTGGGAATAGGAATGACCCTTCTAGGAATGGTTGAAACAGGGCTCAAAGCATAACTTATGTTTTCCCACATTCGCTGCCTTCCTAGAGAGCTTCCAGTAATCCTAGCATCCAGCATTCTCATAGTTCTGTTTCTTCCTCTTCAGTGAGTCAACAGAGAGTCAAATTATGTGTTTCAGGAGAACTGAAATTCTGCATTTTGATAGGCTGGTAAGTAGATCTTTTTTTAGACGAGGAGAAAAGGAATTAAGATAGCCAACAGGAAAGCTAGTTAGTCAAACACAGGGAATAAGGCTAACTAAAACAGGTGACTGATGATCATGCAACTCATATCTTTAAAATGCAAATCTCAGGCATGTGCAACCTCAGTTCGACTCAGGGTATTGCAGGAACAGAAGATGGTATTTAACTATTGAGCCTCCATGCTTTTGCTATTTGAAACAGGGATCCCTACTTTGTTAGTATTTTAAAATGCTAACAATAAAATAAGGAGTTTAGTTTTGTATAATGAAACTGAGTGGAATGATTAAATGCCCTTCCCTGCAAGACTCTGAGGCAAACTGAGACTGCACAAACTTACAGTCTGAATGATATGTGATCCTTGTCTGGTCTGTTCGTTTAATGGCCAAAGATCATGGCCACATTCTCACCATTAATTATATTAAGAAAGGACCTCCAGGGGTTAGATACAGCAAATTCAAGCTATTCACATATTAGTGAATAGAAAAGAGGAAAGTATTTTTCACAGACCCCTTGCTGTAATGCCGTGGCCCCGCTGGAGTCTCTTGCCCTCCCATGGGGAACCACTGTCTTAAAACACACATTCTTGCCGTTTTTACTGTAGTTGCATTCCAACCTCCATGTCCCCAGATGACCTGTGCCTTGAGCCTGCATGTGGGCTTTTGCACAATTATTTTAGGTTGCATGGAGAACAACTGCTATGTTTCCCCCCATTAAAAGTCTCCATTTTGGTGACAAAATCTGTATGTTTGTACAGCAGCATTTGGGATTCTTTGAAAATTGCTTGGGATCCTTTTGGACGAAAGGCTATAGAAATGTATGATCATTATCAATAGCATCTGTTCAAAGAGAACAATACCATGCAATTTCTCTTTCATGTTTTTGCAGGTCAGTTGCTTCTTTGTGTATGCCAGCAATTTCCCTCTCACAAGAGGAGAGTTTCACTTAGAAAGGAGACAATAGAGACTGTCATTTGCAGCCTCTCCTTTCAGACCCCTTTGTTGTCACAGATGGATGGATAGATTGGAAGGGTGTGGCAGGGTGAGAACTCTAGAGAACAATGCTAATTCTTTTTACTTCATCCTCTTTCCTAGGAATTGTTCTGGATTCTGGGGATGGTGTCACACACAATGTACCTATCTATGAAGGTTATGCCTTGCCACATGCTATCATGAGACTCGATCTGGCTGGCAGAGATCTTCCTATCTTATGAAAATCCTCACAGAAAGAGGATATTCTTTTGTTACCTCTGGTAATCAGCATGTTTCCTATAGTTACTTTGTAAGAACTACCTTTATACTGCTGTATCAAGTCCGGTAAGCATCATGGGCTGTCTCTGTCCTCTTGGATCAAAAGGCTCCCAGCGATATGCACCCAACAACCTACACCAATAGGATGTCATTCAAAAATCTAAGGTGTCCAGTCACAGAATTTTTATTTGCAGTTCTTCCAAATGCTGGTTGTGAACTTCATTTCATACAGGTTTGGAAGAACAGCCTGAGTAAGAGAACATCAGGCCCCTTTAAGGCATTCTTTTCCTTTCTTTGGGTTGTTCAGGGTTTTTTTGGGGGGGGGGAGGGGTGTCTGTGATCAGAATGGGAAGAGCTCAGTGATGCAGTCAGGTAATTTTTGTCTTTGGACTTGAGGTCATATGGGAGATCCTTCTTCATCAAGACTTCAAATTAATTCGAGTGTTACAAACATATTTATGCCTTTGTCTCAAAGTATGAGATAAGTTTTTAAGTTGCCAAATTCCTCTCTGGCTCAAATGGTAAATCTGAGCCACTATCCTACCCCTCCACTCTTATGCCCCACTTCAATTTATGAGCCCTGTTAATGCAGAATAACATGGTAGTAGTAGGGTGCAGGTGAAGCTGAGAGGAGAAGAAAACCCACCCACCCCTTGCAGTGTTATTTTTATTCTTTCACTTCCTCCGCATCCCCGAGTACATTCTTGGAATTGTCGTTCCCAGAACCACTTGGTATCCTTCCCCATTGTGCCAGAGTGGCCATACTCCCAGCCATTTGCCCTGAACTCTGGTCCTGATAGTTCTACTGGAGAGAAGGTTGTTATTCTAGTGAAGGAAAAGCAGAATGTAGGAGAATTCCATCCTCCCCAACTCTCCATTGTCTCATCCCTTATGTTTTTGTGTTGGTAGCGGAATGTGAGATTGTGTGAGACATAAAGGAAAAACTCTGCTACGTGGCTCTGGACTTTGAGAATGAAATGGCTACTGCTGCTTCCTTGTCTTCTCTGGAGAAGAGCTATGAGCTCCCAGACGGTCAAGTCATCACTATTGGCAATGAACGGTTTTGCTGCCCTGAAACTCTCTTCCAGCCATCATTCATTGGTAGGTACGAGTTGTTTACACATAACTTGGCTGAACTGAACAAAGGTAAACAAAGGTAAACAAGTTCTTAAACTGTTGCACAAGTAGGGTTGCCAACTCCAGATTGAGAAATTCCCCGAGCAGTGCAGAGGCGCAGCGCCCCGGGGAAAGCCCTGCTAGGGTTTTTATTGTTTTTAATGTTTTGTTTTAATATTGATAATTTTATCATTGTTCCTTTTATGACTGTGTGCTGCTTTTCCAGAGACTTGCTCAAGGTGGCATATAAATTTTCTAAGTATACCATTTTTTATCTGGGCACGTGGCACATAAGTACTGGAGAAATTTCACCAACCCTTCAGCAGCTTCCACCCCATCAGTTTGGTGTAGTGGTCAGGAGTTGGACTCTAATCTGGGAGAACCAGGTTTGATTCCCCACTCCTCCACATGCAGCTGCTGGTGTGACCTTGGGCCAGTCACAAGTTCTCTCAGAGCTGTTCTCTCAGAGCTGTTCTCTCATGAGCAGTTCTCAAAAGACCTCTCTCAGCCCCACCTACCTCACAGGGTGTCTTGTTGTGGGGAGGGGAAGGGGAAGGGATGGGTAGTGCACATGTCCTGGGTATCTCAAGTCTACTTGAAACCTGGTGGTTTCAAGGGAGCAGGAAGAGAATGAGGGTGTGTTCTTTACACTTATTTTTATTGCACAAAGTATTGGATGGGGAAGGGAATGGAGGAAGAGCAGGTCAGTTTCACTCACCTGTGGAGTGGAGCCTGAGGGGTGGGTGTTGCCTTCTGACAAACTTCCGGTATGTTAGGGGGTGTGGCATATGCAAATAAGTTATGCAAATGAGTTGTGCTAATGAGCTCCTGTACCTCTTTTTCTATGAAATGACCCCTGGGTATAGGATTTGGGGAGGGGAGAGACCTCAGCAGGGTACAATACCATAGAATCCACTCTCAAAAGCAGCTATTTTTTGCTGGGAAACTGATCTCTCTTGCTTGGAGATCAGTTTTAATTCCTGGATGCCCCACCAAGAAGTCAGCAACCATATACACTAGAGAATCTTCTCTTCTGAAGTTAAAAAATCCAGAAAAGGAAATATGTTATTCTGTTGCTTAAAAAGGAGAGATTTATAGCACCTTAAAATTGAAGTAGCAAGGTCAGATTATATGGGGTGGTGGCACACCAGCTTTTTAGAGCTGAGTCTCTCCTAAATTACATATAAAGGCAGCAATGTTTGAACTTTAGATCTAAAAAGACATGTACCTGCCATTTACTTCATCAGAGCTTCTTCCCCTGCAAATGCTTTTTTCTTTGACAAACTCACTTCTGATATAAGAGTCTGACTGAAGAGAAAAGTATCTGGGGGGAAATCTAGAGGAAAGTAAGCCTCCGTCAGGGGGAGGGTTCGGAGTCCCATGTGTGTTCCATTTGCCTCCTACTTTATACATGACAATCAGGGAACCTGCCAAGACTTGTGGGGGTCAGTTTACCTTCCCCTGTATCTCCTACTTCACACTGTATCTTCTTTCTCTCCTTCTGGCAGCCATATCCTCTCCCATTTCCCTGCTTTGTTCTCTCCTTCCCACACACAAACCAACCTTTCTTTTTATCTATCCCCCTGTCTTCAGCTTCAGTTATGATTTATTTACTTCATTTATACCCTACCATTTCCCCCCCCCCGGGGGACCCAAAGCAGATTTCATAATCTTCCTCTCCTCCATTTTGCCCTCACAATAACCCCCATGAGGTAGATTAGGCTGAAAGATAGTGACTAGCTCAAAGTCTCCCAGCAAGATTCCAGGCAAAGTGAGGATTTGAACCTGGATGTCTCAGATCTTAGTCTAACACATTAACCACTACATCACACTGACTATCAGCTCTCTCTTCTTCCCTCCCCTGGCAGCTTTTCCCTGGGAAAGGTCTGTCCCAGTTGCAAAAGGCACTCAATAATAAGTCACTCAGGAGAGTTGTGTGGTGGTCACTGCCAGCTCCTGCCACCTCACACAAGTTGTATGGAACCTGCCACTGGGCCCAGGCAACTTGTGTGGCATCAAGTTGTCTGATAGTCAACACCACACCTGGATGAATTGTGCAAATAGCATATCAGCAAGTTGCCTGGTGGTTGCTGCTGGACCGTGGCCTGATGTGCTCTCCCTCCAGGGTAGGAGGGAGTGGAACACAGGTGGACGGGGAGGCCAAAATAGACCCTGCCTTTTTCTGACAGAAACTGAGGTTAACCCCACCCGTGTTTTTTTTTTCAAATCAGATTTTTCCATGATCCTGGGCTTTTCTCAGATTTCTAGAAAGATCTGTCTTGTATGTAGATGGCTCCAGTGAGAATTAAATATACAGACCAGAGTAAACAACATTTAATATAGTGAGCCTGCCACTTGGGAAAGAATCAAGCTTTGGAATGAGTTTCTATGGGTATTTACATAGTTCTAGACTAACTATGGAATTGATATTTTTTCACATGGATTGGATACCTGAAGACTATTTTGACACTGTGGAAGATAAAAGAAAGTTTTGCAATTATACACCTAATATTTACTGCAGTAGCAGCTGTTCTTAGTAACATTGGTATCACTCTATGAAGGAATACTGCTGGAGAAGACTTTTTTCAGTTAATTTTTAGAGTGTATAATTTCTGATTATTCCCGGTTCTGCAGAGTTAAAAAAGCAAGGCATGAAATACATGAATACATGAAGTTTTCTTATACTGACTCAGACTATCAAGATCAGTATCATCTCTATGACAGGTAGCAGCTCTCCTGGGTTTCAGGCAGAAGTGTTTTATATCATTCACTACATGGTTCTGTTCAGTTCTTTATTGCTACAATCATTTGACCAGAAAATACATAAAACAATTCCATAGTTTACACAATACGGAGAAC
The DNA here is from genome assembly GCA_029233225.1 of Lepidodactylus listeri. Taxonomy (NCBI): domain Eukaryota; kingdom Metazoa; phylum Chordata; class Lepidosauria; order Squamata; family Gekkonidae; genus Lepidodactylus; species Lepidodactylus listeri. The sequence continues at coordinate 1,977,291 of JARCFY010000011.1, forward strand.
TTATAAGATAAAACTTGGCCAATAAAACATAGACCTAGTAAATGTTAAAATTAGATACATGTTATAACTATAGACATGAACTATTATGCTGGTTAAAATTGTTAAAATTCACCCTACTCTTCTGTCTAATGCTTACCCAGTCCTTAGAACAGTCGTACAGTATTTCCAAACTTTAAACATATCAGTAAAGCATTAAAGAGAAATTAGAATTTATTCCAGTATCGAGCTACTATTACTAAACTAGCTACCTTAGAGTTTATGTAATCTCATTATCTCCATACAGAAACTAGCTACTTGATGGGTAATCTTAGAGTTTTTATCAGATAGAAGACACTCAAGTCTAGCTTTTTCGGAGAGACCCGGCAATTGATCAGTCAGCAGAGTGATTTTATTACGCGCTACTTTATAATACGGACATCTAAAGAACATGTGCTCTGTTGTCTCAACCTCCCTTAATGGACAAGTACAAAGCCTTTCCGTGAAGGGAATATCCTTGTATTTTCCTTCAAGTACTGCAGAAGGGAGGACAGAGCACCTAGCCAAAGTGAAGGCTCTTCTAAACCCTTTTACTTCAAGAGATGTTAAATACTTGGCTGGACTCACAGTATTTTTAATAGTTGCCCTCATCGTAATGTTTTCTATGCTGGAAAGATCATTTTGGCATTCTATATCCTTGATTCTCTGCTTGACTAGAGTTTTTGCTTGATCTATTCCTAGAGATAAAAGCACCTGAGGAGAAAGACCTATTTTCAATAGATAACTCTGAACAGACTTGAACCAATTTGATTGAAAATCATCGCAGAGTATCAGGGGGAATAAACCTTGTGGGTTGAGATACCCCTTTAGCCAGATATATATTGATAAAATACCGACCCAGGCTTCAACCTTTAGACAACCTGTCTCCAGTCTTACCCTCGCATTTGACACACATCTAGGGACCTGCAAGATAGTTCTTAGAAACTTAGACTGAACTCTTTCAAGGGGTGCAAAGCAGGAACTGGCTGGCCCCAAGAATGAACCATATAACAGTTGGGCTAGCATCTTGGCTTTGTATAATTTAAGGGCTGCAGGAACATATGACCTCCCTTGAGACTGATAAAATTTTGCAATACTATTTGCAGATCTTTCTCCTTTGTCTGCAGCATATTTGCTATGTTGAAGCCTAGAACCCTTGGCCTGCAGGACTACCTGTTAGCCGAATTGCTTTAATTTACGTTTAGCAATCAGCAAAATACACGGGTTCTTGCCAACTATACCAGGGTCCCACCCCTCCCGGGAGTTCTCAAGGAAAGAGGCACGTGAGGCGGATTCCAAGTTCAATGTTCTTTACTGGATTATGTAATCAAGCATACCAAAAACGTAATCACACACACAATCTTACAGGCCTAATAAAATAAAGAGAGAAAATAGCACTTGTGCATGAGCAGGTATCGTTGGTGGGGAAAGCACGTTACCTTCGATGCATTGTCCAATGTCAAGATGAGTTGGATGGGGGAAGAAAGGTATAAAAGCTATGGGGCCACGAGGCTTGAACCGGCAAGACCACGTGGTTCTCCTGGATCGCGAGTCCAGAGAGAGAAAAAGGGGTTCAAAGATGGAGGCAAGGGTTGGGGACAGAAAGCTGGACTGAAGGGTCAATAGGTTAGATAGAGGGCGACGGCTCAAGAGGCAGAGTGACTCTCGGTTTGGGCTTTTATTGGGAGTCTTGGGGCGGGCTTTGCAGACCACAACCCACTAACACTCCTACTAGGCGGTCTGTCCCTCTTGGACCTTGCTATAGGTTAAAGGTGAACAAAGGGAGGAGGTCCAGGGGGTGGTCAGTATTGCAAGAGCATGATCTCATCAGAAAACAGACGCTGAGTCTGGGGTCCGATAACTCACCTGGCCATATCTATTGTTAGTTGATGGTTTTAGCCAAGTATCTGATGGCTGGCACATTAGTTGCTAGGCAGGTTAGTTAACATAACTATCCAGATGTATAGTGGGGAGTGGGGGTCAGCCAGCGGATGTCTGACAGAAGGAAACCTCATGGCAAGAGGAATCCTTTGTCTTTGTCTTGGGTGAACTGCTTAGGGTGTCAGCCTCCTGGCATGGGCTGGAGCTGGCTCCTATTCAAGAAGAAAGCGCAAGACCCTACCACTGTTGGTAACACAGAGTTCAGACTTATGGATATGAAAATCCATAAGAGCACAGAAAGTGCCTTGCTGGCTAACATTTCCCCCCCTCGGAGACCTGAAGGCGTCAGGTGAAGGTCTCCGAATTGGACAGTACGATGACAAGATTGGGGCGGACTGCATGATGGTGATCCTGAAAGAAGTTGCTGGCAAGGGACGGATGCAAAAGATGACAAAAATCTACCACAATAAAAATACCAAATTGTTGCTGGGATGGACATAAAAGCAAGGCTTGTGCATTTGACCACCAAGGGAAGCCTATGTATAAATATTTAAGTCTCTAAATAGAAGCAACAGTCTTAACTGAAATACTGAAGGCAATGCTAAAAATTCTTATCTTAAATTCATTGTAAAAAGCACTATAAATTCCTTATAAAAGTAGTATCCATAAAATAAAATATATCAATGACTATGGTAGAAGTACATACATTTGTGGCAATAAAAATAATCCACAAGGAAGTCATAAGGAAATAAAATGGTTACAAACAATTCTTCGTCCATCTCTCCTGAGCGGCAAGGCTTTTCTGCTGGAACCGGGCTACTGGTGTCTCTATACAGGAGAGAGGCGCGCTTTACATTGTATCTAATGGAACACCAGGACTCGTATATCTTCGGCTTTTCGGAAGCCACTCGGGTCTTGATCAATAGCTCATGAAGCTCTCGGTTGCGCTTGTCACTTCTCGGCTCGGCCACGAGTCAGTTCGGCTGGGAAGGAGGAGACCGGTTTGCATACTGAGGAGTCACCCCCCCCTTGTTATCTAAAAGCATCATGGGTACCTTCTTAAATTGGGGAGAAAAGGTATTAAAATAAGAGTTAGATCAGTGAATTTGCAAGCAGAATATCTAAAGGCATCCAAGAGATGCGGGAAAGGTCAAAACAGGTCATACATCTGGAATTGTTATATTATAAAAGACACATCAGCTTGGGGTCTTGGCTGGAATAATCACAGGCAAGCTATTCACCCTTCGGGGTTGGCAAAGTCTCCGGACACGCCTCCCGAACCCTGGGGAGTATTAGCGAAGACACGCATGGTGGGGCGTGCAAAAGCTGGGTTCGGGAGTTGTGTCCGGCTGACTCCGGCCTTTTTATCTGGAGCCGGGTGGCTCCGCGGGGACAATGTTAAGTCGTACCCGTTTTAACCTGGAGGGCTCCCTTCGGGGGGCCCTCCCCCAATACAGTACAAAAGTAGAACCATCTTCCCCTCTAAACCCAATCCCAGTGGTACCGTCCTATACTCAATGAGGAGCGGACTGGGCAGCTAGTTACTAGGCAGAACTCTTAAAGGTCGCATGCTGTTGACTTGGCTGTATACGTTAGGGCTAGAGGCTGTCGCATATGCAAATGAGGGAATTGTTTAGGTATTCTGGGATACATAAACATTTCAAGAAAGATAAATTTATTAAAAATCAAAACAGTCGAATTGGATACCAGTGTTGGGGTGCAGATACGTTTTAGATGGCAGGCACTTCAGGGAGAGCGCTGGCGAAAATCTCCCTTTAACATAGAAAAATGTTGGAAAAAGGGGGCAGGAGGTTTTTGCAGGGGGCGCGGGCTAACCGGGAGTCTTTCCCAGGCACTCTCCACTGCTTCGTGCAGGGAGAGCTTGCACGCCTGGTGAAAGGGGAGCATGGGCCGGATTTAAATTCCGAACCCAACTTCTGCATGTCCTACAAGGGAATTCGTACGTCCGGTACTTCCCAAGATAGCTTGTAGGAGCTGCATGGCAGAGTGAGACAAAGGCTTCGTTTGTCCCATATCTTCCTCCTGAGCTGTCTCTCGAGCTTCCATGTCCTCCTATCCCTTGTTGTCCTGCTCACTAATGACTCCCTACGGTTCGTCTGGGCTTCGGCCCTCCCAACACTGGTTAAAGAATAGAAAAGCAAAAAGCAAAAATGTTTTGGCAATCAAGCGGTTTGCTTTGCAAACAGGGGACTTGGTTTGCAAACAAATGGCTTGTCTTTTGCCCGTGGCGTGCATAAACAAAAATACTGAGACAGAAACACAACCGTGCATAGTGAAAAACTTTTTGTAAAGGCAATGAGGCTTTACCGCTGCAAAAAGAAATAAAGAAAAGTACTTAGGAAGACAGAATAAAACTAACGGACTTAAGTTAATTATGATTGACAGGCTATAGCATATGCAAATTATACGTCCGGACAGGCATGCTGGGAGAAGAAAATATAAATATGGCAAAAATCAACAAGACCAAATTGGAGGCCAGTACTGAGATAGCTGTGTGTTTCGGGCTGTGGGCTATCTGTGCGGATGGTCGGTGAAGAGGTCACACTAACATAAAGAGATGCTGTAACAAGCGGCTGGAGAGCTCTCGGCTGGGGCGGGCTAACCTTGGGGCCTTTTCCCCAGGCACCCGTCGCTGCCTCGAGTGGCGATAGGATTGCACGCCTGGTGGAGATGGGGCGAGAGGGGGGTTGGAGTAACTTCCGAACCCAACTTCTACACGCACCACCAGGGGAGCCGCCCACTAAGCTTGACATTCGTGCTAGCCACAAATCCGACAGCTTTTGTAGACGCCGCCTTTGTTGATGTCAATCCCTACCACCATAAGGGAGTTCAGCGGTATATCCGCAGCCCAGAGCTCTCTCGGCTCTTCGGATCTCCCATGAAGAAACGCTTTCTGGTCCTCCCACCCCCTATCTCCCTCTTCTTTCTCGCATTACTCCCCATGGTTCGTTAGGGCTTCGGCCCGCCCAATACTGGTCAAAGAATAGAAAAGGAAAATATCTTGGGAACAAGCAGAGGCTTGTTGTAATACCAAGGTACTGCTGAAGGCAGAGGGGATATGGCGGCAAACGAAAAAGGAGGCGTTTGTTAGCTGGACATTTTTGGAGAACTTTGGTGGGAGAGTTTTGCAAAAGTGAAACTAAAAATAAAGCTTGTGTAGTAAGCCTGGGGCGTGGGTTGCTGTAAAAGGTTAAACCAGGCTGTAGAGTGAGTGAAAAATGCAAAAGAAAAGCAATAGCAAAAGTTTTAGGAAAATAGTTTTTATGACTAGCGTGCTGGTGCATATGCAAAGTGGCGATGCCGCAGAGCACGCCGGATCTTGATCTTTTTAGAGCCAATCTTGGTTGTAAAAACTTTTATTTGAAAAATACCCATGCCGATATTGATAATATTTTAGGAGGTTTCAAATTGGGAACCCAAAGGAGAGAGATAATACAAAAATTTTATTTCCTATGAGTTAAAAGCCATTGCAGGGGAAGAGCACGCAAAAAGACCGTGGCTTGTTTTAACCTTTCGAAAGGATTGCATTTTCCAACTGGCTTTCCAGTAGGACCTGCACACTTGCACTTCCTTTCTTGGCCTGCTCTGCCTTGCTGAACTCAAAGCATGACTATACTGGCACTCACCTCTCCGTCATCCTGAGAAAGCTCCGCTGGCTTCTTCGCGATTTGGCAGTATGGTTTTTTGGTTTCAGCGATGCTACAGAGGAGTTAAAAAGGCAGCATGATTGGGGTTTTCCGAATATGTGCAGGAGGCGGAGCCTGCTTTCCTTCGGTTGCCTTTGTAGCCTCGCTTGTGCTCCTTTGGGTTCGATAAACTGCTGCTAAAGGCCAATTTTTCTACCTCATGGGCCTTTTCTAAAAAGGCCCACCCAATAGTGGTTAAAGAATAGAAACACAAATAGGAACATACACAGGGAGCCAAAACAGACGGAAACAGACAATACATAAAAAGGGCAACAGTCAAGGTATGCCAGAGTTCGGGGAGGAGGGGTTAGAAATTCGAAACCTTGGATGCAACGTGCATCAAGGCTTGGAAATCTGTGGCTTTAGATTGAGCTTCCAATTTGTGGATTTGTCTTCTCACCCAACACGTCAATGTAAGTAGTGCCACAATTAAAATAATTTGGAAGGCCAAAATGACGACTATGGGGTGGAGCATTAAATTTAAATATCCCGTCGTTGTCAGGGACCAACTAAGAAGCGCCTCCCACCAGCTGTGGGCCCCCGCCTCCTTAATTTCTATGGCCAGTTCTTTAATCCTGGCGCCATTGTGGGAAACATTCAAGGCAGCCTTGTCCCCGGCTTTCTTTAGCTGAGCCAGGCGTTCTTGGAGGTCTGGGTGAGAGAGCAATTTCCGTAAGGCTTCCAGACCTAACCCCAAAGGTACTGGAGCAATATTGTCATATAATTCTGGAGATATGGCCATTTCTTGTTGCGTCCAAATAGGGGTTTCAAAATAAAAGTCACACCCTCGGATGGAGGTAACGTTACAGAAGCATCGGTTTATTCCAGGCAACATTTGTTGATAATAAAGTGTGTTTATGTGGATGTGTTCGCAGGTTGTTCTGAGACAGACACAAGCTCTGCCTATATATATAATTGTGGACCCGGTTTCGCTGACCACATCAAACTGACAGTGAGATATGGCGTGTTTCTTGGGGACTAGGCATGGGTGGTGTTTTTCTAGAGCCTCGTCATCGCAGATGAAGCCTAGGTTTTCTTTGTGGGTACATCCATCTAGGTTGATCATGTGCCAGTTGGATGAGCTCACTTTAGCCCATCGGTTACTGTTCCTGGCATATAATACTGTGTCCGAATTAACTTGAATACCCAACGGAACTACTGGATAGATTTGAAAAATTTCTTTAGCGGTCACTGTGGTTATAATCAATTGCAAGGTCTGGGTTACAACGTCAAAAGAGGTGTTTGCCAAAGACCACCAGTGCTCGAGAGAGATCTCACTGGCGGTTAAATTTCCTTTAATTAATTCCCTTATTTCTAAGGGTATAACTCCAGCCATAGCTTGTTTGATTATAGTCATGGTAGTGACCACATTAAGAGTTTGTGCTTGAGTGCAAGCAAGAGCCAATGAAATATTGTTTTGTAAAGACTGAACGCCACCAAGGAGATTGTTAAAATCTTTTTCCATGATTTGTTCCCAAGTAACCAGCAGGGGGTTAGTGGAGCGTTCCATGTGTGCAAGGGAATCCAATGACTGCGTAAGGGGGAGACTCATTTGGGAGATATCAAATGAAACCTTAGAGGCTTTATTTGCTATCACCTCTATGTTTGCAGCGTCTATGGCTGCCATGCCTGCTCCTACGGGTGCGACCCAATCAGAAAGATCACGTTTGGTTCTTTTAGAGAGCTCCCCTTTACACCACATTAGGATCCAATTGTCCCAGCCTTGCTGGGTTGTGTGTAAGTAAGAGTCACAGAGGGCATGGCTGAAAGATGTGCCAAGCCCGTTTAAGCTGACATTGACTCTTTTTACTGAAATTTGCGGCTGCATCAGGACTGTTTCCTGATGATTAAATTTTAAAGTGTGCGCCCCCACTACCGGGTAGGTCAGTGAGGCTAATGAGTCTACATTTTGGATGAGTGGGTCCAAATCAAGTGTGTGATTTGCATCACCAATTATTAAAGTGTAATTGCCTTCGTGATGGGTGAGCTGCAGGGTTGTTGTGCCGATAGCTGTAAGGTTTACAGTATCGGTGGCATTGAGGCAGACAGAAGTGTTTAAAAGGAGGGTCCAGTCTGGGGGACCTTGCTGCTTTAACGCGGAGCAGTTAAAATGCCAATTGAGTTTGCCCCATGCCAGTGGTTCTAGGTCTATGTCTTCACCGAATGGGTCCGTGAGCGTTATCGGGACCTCTGTGTTATTGTGGAAGTGGCGGGAGCCAATTGAAATGATTATTTTAAAGGGTCGCCAATGTCCCATACGGCAGCTGATATTACAGCTATGTCAGTGTAGAGGGAGATGGGGGTAGGAGCAGTATATTCAATGGTGGAAGTATTGGTTTTGTCTTGTGGCTGTTTGCCTTGGTTTTGTCTTGTGGCTGTTTGCACAGGGCCACTTCCATCTCGTCCATAGAATATTTTCAGGTAGGCTTTCAGGGCCCAAATTCTCAATATCTTCCTGTATACCATCGGATAAATGGGTCTCTTTTTTTACAGAATTGTACAAGGATACATTTCTGCTGCTATCCATAGAAGCTTTATCCATGGGCTGTTGCCTCTGTCTTTCTTGCCACCCCTGTCAGATGGAACATGGCTACTGCCACACAAGAGGAGAGGACTCTGCCTTGTATCCTGGAATACTCTAATTGGACAAATGCCAAATGTACCTAAGAAGCCTCTCATCTTAAGCAGCATCCGTGGGATAGTGGGTTGCCGAAATGTAAGAACCAGTCTTTTACTTCTGCTTAAGAGACAATTTGGAAGTATTTCAATTTGTTCCAAATCAACCTCATTGTCAGAATCTGCTAATTCAGACATCATAGTAATCATGCCTGTACCCTCTATGTTACTCTATGTTTTATTCTGTGTTTGTAACTGCCATGTTCTACTGCTTGACCAGGCCTGGAGTTTGTAGCAATTGAAGCGGGAGGGTGACATCTGTAATGTATGAGAACAAGGAGGCCTCTCACATCCCTGCCTCCGCATTCCAGCTGCCCCGGCTGGGACTTCAAGGGAGGATACCTCTCATCTCTTATCACATGCAAAAGCCTTGAGGCCATTGATTGTTATGTGAACTGGTAACATCTGAGGGGTCTGGTTTGGGAAAGGAAATTTACAGCTTGACACCTCACTTTCTTTCCTGTGAGAACCAAACGGTCAGAATCCCTTTTTGCCCGCCAATTTTCCCCTATAGTGATTGGCTACCTATGGGTAATTCAAACTCCTTGGAATGGTATAATAGACCTGCTTGTATTATCTGTCTCATCTCTGACAATAATCCGAGAAGCTGTACTAATGTAGAGATTGGAAATAAAGAACTTTGGTTAACCAACCAAGATCTGATCCTTGACTACCTTGAGCAGAACTCTCACAGATTGTCAGAGATCTGTGACTGGGACTTAGCCGTTCCTGACCATGTCAGACGACGACACGGTCCCCATCCCTACTACCCCCGAAGATACCCCCACCACCCCGGTGGATCAGGGGAACGGTGGTGGAGGCGGCGGAGGGGAGCCCGAAGTACCGGTGACTACAATTCAGGGGGCTCACTATATCCCGCGCCTACCTCCTCTTCTGAGTGTGACCCCGAAGTACGCCTGGAGCCAGTTCGGTCGTGGGACCGTGGATTCTTGGGTGCACGACCGGAAAGGGGCACGGGTTTCGTTCCCCGGCGACCAACTCAATCGAGGGAGGCCGAGCTACCTGGGAGAAGACTGCGAGCAGATCTACGGAGGAGATCCGCGTCGCCCGCCCATGGAAGGAGAGAGGACCGGCCCGTATGGGCCCGATCCGTACCGGGGAGACCAGATGCCATCCCTAGACCGGATGATGGGAGATTTACGGCTCCAACTCACCGCCGAACTACGAGAATTGGCCCTCGATCTCCAGTACCAATTTCGAGATGCCATGAGGGTCATGCAAGAGGCTCTTCCAGCCCCCGCGATGGGAGTCCAGCAGCCGCCGGCGGCTCCTGGAGGAGTTCCAGCTCAACCACAGGTGCCCGTGCAGCCGAGGCCGCCGCCACCACCGGCTCCACCAGTCATCCCTCCGCAGGTGCCCGGTCCCGCCCCGGCGCCGGCCCCGGTGCCGGCAGGGCCGATCGTTCCCCCGGCCCCCTCCGACCCTCTGACGGCTACTTTTGATGGGGACCCCGAGAAGCTGCGTTTCTTCCTGTTGGAGATCGAGCGGTTCCTGGACAGCTGGGGCCACCTCTATCCCACCGAGAGGGAGCGGATTGGCTACATAGGGTCCAAGCTGAAAGACACCGCCAGCGATTGGTATGTGAGCCTGCACGATGCCCCCGGTCCTGAGTTACGCTCGCTGAACAACTTCATGTGGGCCCTCCGACACCAATACGAGGACCCCCTGGGGGAAGAAAAGGCCCGGAACCAACTGCGGAAGCTGTTCCAGGGGAGGTCCACGGTGAGGGACTACACCGATAAGTTCCGGTGCATCGCTGCCAAGATTCACGGCTGGCCCGAGGAACTTTTCATAGAAAAGTACTGAGAGGGTCTCAATCCTGAAATATACGAAACCGTCCTACTGGGGGGTCGCCCGGGGACGTTGGCCACCTGGATGCGGGCGGCGGCAGACGTGGAGGAAAGATTCACCCTCATCAAGATGGGGACGTCGGCTGCAGCTGCCAGCAAAGGCGTGCCGAGAGCGAAGCCGAAGCCCAGTGTGCAAGACATCAGAGATGCCCGCTTCCGACAAGGGTTGTGCATGAAATGCGGGGAGAGTGGCCACTTCGCCTCAGCGTGCCCCAGGGGGGAGGAAAGGGACCGAAGACTTCTACCCCGGTGGCTGGGAGCACTCCTAGCAGAGGGAAAACCCCACTCAAGCCCCGGGCACTGCAACTGGAAGGATCCACGAGCGAACAAGGGGAGCTGGAGCTGATGGAAACGCAGATGTCGGGAAACTCCAACGGCCTGCAGTGAGCAGCGCAGAACTGCAGGTCCCCAGCCAAGAAGCGCCATTTCCGGTGAGCATCCCTGGCCCCCTGTTATATATGGTAGTGACTGTAATGACCCCGGGAACAGGCACTCACATGAGGGTCCGCACCCTAATTGACTCTGGGTGTGCTCGGGACTTAATTAGCCCTTTAGTGGTGGAAGGGTTGGGGCCAAAAGTCACCCCGCTGGCCGAGCCCCTAAAATTCACGCAAATGGATGGGTCAGAAATGAAAGAAGAGTGTGTAGCTGAAACTGAGGGCCTGATTTTGGGAACTGGGGAGCATTGGGAGAAATGAGCTTTTGTCATCACCCCAAATGCCAGTTCCCCATGGTACTGGGAAGCCCCTGGCTGAGCTCGCACGACCCCTACATCAAATGGAGTGAAGGGAAAATCTCCTGGGTGGACGATCGGTGCCTGACGCACAAATGGGACTCTGAGTGGGGACCGGAACCCTCATCCCCGACCGGCTGCCCTCGCCCTCGCCCCCTCCACGGTCCCCCGGGAGTATAGAGACCTGATGGAGGTCTTCAGTGAGACCGAGGCGGATGAGCTACCCCCCCACAGACTGTCAGACTGTGCCATAGAGCTGTTCCCGGGCGAGAAACTCCCCAAAGGAAAACTTTACTCCATGAGCCCCTTAGAGCGGGAGGAGCTACGAAAGTTTCTAGACAAGAATTTGGAGCGAGGCTTCATCCGCCCAGCGAAATCCCCCTTCGCCGCCCCCGTTTTGTTCCGGAAAAAGAAAGACGGGGGGCTGCGCTTGTGCACGGACTACAGGGGACTAAATGCGGTCTCCACTTCTAACGCCTACCCCCTCCCATTAATAAAAGACTTATTGACTGAAGCGGCCAAGGGAAAAATATTCACTAAGCAAGATCTCCGGGATGCTTATTTCCGGGTGCGCATAAGGGAGGGGGACGAGTTCAAGACTGCATTCAATACTCCATTGGGACAGTTTGAATACCTGGTGATGCCGTTCGGCTTAAGTGGCGCTCCTGGGGTCTTTATGAGTTTGATAAATGAAGTGTTACACAAGCATTTATTCAAGGGGGTGTTATGTTACATAGATGATATCTTGATTTACTCTGCTGATAAGAAAGAGCACGTGAAATTAGTCCGGGAAGTCCTTTCCACCTTGCTGAAAAACCAACTGTATGTTAAGTTGTCAAAGTGCGAGTTCCACCGTGAGTCAGTAGACTTCCTAGGGTATCGCATTTCACAGAGGGGATTAGAAATGGACCCAGCAAAAGTGGAAGCGGTGGTCCAGTGGGAAGCCCCCCGGACAAGAAAACAATTGCAGAGCCTATTAGGATTTTGTAACTTTTATCGAACTTTCATAAAAGACTTTGCAACAGTTACCCTCCCCCTGACGGATTTGCTGAAAACCAAGGGTAGGGGTTCGGAAGCTGGGAAACCTGGGGAGAGGATCGCCTGGAATGGGGAGTGCCAAAGAGCGTTCGAGACACTAAAAATCCTTTTTACTTCTGAACCCATCTTAGCCCATCCAGACGAAACCAAAGAGTTCATAATCCATGTAGACGCTTCCGATGTGGCAATGGGGGGGGGGCCGTTCTACAACAAGGGCCGGATGGGAAGCTACACCCCCTAGCCTACATTTCCAAAAAGTTTAATGACACGGAAAGAAACTGGTCAGTGTGGGACAAGGAAGCCGCGGCTATCCGGCTAGCTCTCACTACGTGGCGGCATTGGCTAGAGGGGGCGCAAACCCCGTTTGAAATTTGGACTGATCATAAAAACCTAGAAGTGCTGTGCACGCAGAGATCACTAAATGCGAAGCAGCTTCGGTGGGCTGATTTCTTTTTGAAATTTAATTTTGTGTTAAAACACTTCCCCAGAAAGGCCAACTCCTTAGCAGACGCACTCTCCCGGTTGCCCCAACATGAGAGCTTGAAAGAAGAGGTGTTCGACTCCATGTTCTCCCCCCAGCAGCTGGGAGGGGCAGTCACTACCAGAAGTCAGCACAAACGAACTCCAGTAGACACTGAGGCGTGCGACTGGGGGGGGGAGTATTCTCCCGAGGAAGTTGAGGAACTGGAGACACTAGCTGAATGTTCGAGGAGGGAAAATCAGTGTTGGTACCATGGGGACAAATTGGTGGTGCCTCAAAGCAAGCGTAAAGACGTTTTATTGGCATGCCATTCTTCCAAACTGGCTGGACACTTTGGGTTTCTAAAGACGCTTAACTTAATTCAACGTCAGTTTTGGTGGCCGCGCATGCGCCGGGATGTTTCCGACTTTGTCTCGGCCTGCCAAACTTGCTTAATGTGCAAAAAGAGGGGAGGAAAGGTTCCGGGACTCTTGCATCCTTTGCCTACCCCTTCCCGCCCTTGGGAGGCGATAGCTATGGACTTCATTACTAATCTACCACCCTCGAAAGGGAAAACTGTAATTTGGGTGGTGGTAGACACATTTTCGAAGCAAGCCCATTTCACCCCCTTCAAACAGCTACCCACAGCAAAGGGAATGGCTAAAGCTTTTTTCAACCAGGTGATTAAATTACACGCTTTTCCTAAGAGGGTGGTATCCGACAGGGGCAGTCAATTCGTTGCCAACTTCTGGCAGGAGCTTCTAAAACTAATGGACATAGAGCCGGCACTAAGCTCGGGTTACCATCCAGAAACCGATGGACAGTCCGAGCGAACTAATCAAATCCTGGAACAGTTCTTAAGGTGCTACACCAACTACCACCAAGACAATTGGGTGGATTTATTGCCGTTTGCAGAATACAGCTATAATAATGCAGTGCATTCTTCCACGGGCGTCTCCCCCTTCATGGCCGTGGGAGGTTTTGAGGGAAAGCCGTTGCCCACCATTGAAAATGTGCCCAATGCATCCCCAACGGATTTCAGGAGTTGGTGGGCGACATTACAAGACTCATGGCCACTAATAGCCAAGGCACTGGACCAAGCGAAAGAGGACTACAAAAAATATGCGGATCGGGGCCGAGCGGTGGGCTGGGATCTCCAGCCTGGGGATTCTGTCTATCTTTCAACAAAAAATATACATGGCTTGCAACCCAGTCGAAAACTGGGATGGAAATATGTGGGACCCTACAAAGTGTTGCGAAAAATTTCAGATGTGTCTTTTGAATTAGAGCTGCCTAAATCACTGAGTTCTGTGCATCCTGTTTTTCATTTCAGCTTGCTGAAGAAAGATCCTGGGCTGAATGCATGGCATCCAGTTCCTCCAGTTCCTCCTCCACTGATGAAGGGGCGGGCCCTCATTTCGAGATAACTGAGATTCTTGATTCTAAGATGCGTAGGGGCCGATTGTATTATTTAGTTAGATGGCTTGATTTTGGTCCCGAACACAATGAGTGGATTCGCTCTGAAAATGTGCATGCTCCCAAACTAGTTAGAGCTTTTCATAAAATGTTTCCTGTTAAGCCCAGGTGAAGGTATTTATGGGGAGGCCAGTGTGTCAGAATCTGCTAATTCAGACATCATAGTAATCATGCCTGTACCCTCTATGTTACTCTATGTTTTATTCTGTGTTTGTAACTGCCATGTTCTACTGCTTGACCAGGCCTGGAGTTTGTAGCAATTGAAGCGGGAGGGTGACATCTGTAATGTATGAGAACAAGGAGGCCTCTCACATCCCTGCCTCCGCATTCCAGCTGCCCCGGCTGGGACTTCAAGGGAGGATACCTCTCATCTCTTATCACATGCAAAAGCCTTGAGGCCATTGATTATTATGTGAACTGGTAACATCTGAGGGGTCTGGTTTGGGAAAGGAAATTTACAGCTTGACACCTCACTTTCTTTCCTGTGAGAACCAAACGGTCAGAATCCCTTTTTGCCCGCCAATTTTCCCCTATAGTGATTGGCTACCTATGGGTAATTCAAACTCCTTGGAATGGTATAATAGACCTGCTTGTATTATCTGTCTCATCTCTGACAATAATCCGAGAAGCTGTACTAATGTAGAGATTGGAAATAAAGAACTTTGGTTAACCAACCAAGATCTGATCCTTGACTACCTTGAGCAGAACTCTCACACTCATCAGCCTCCAACCTCATTAGATGGCATAATGAGAGAATCACTTCTTGTCTATTGTCCCAGGGCCTACATTTACTGCAATCTGAGCGATTTCCAGGGCAACCTGGGAACTTTTCCAAATCAAAGAAACCTTGGAGGAGGACTGGTCTGTAACTTCCTCCTTTAGAGTTGAAGGCAGACGCGAAGCAGCAGCATCAACGTCTCTCTTTGGCAGTAGCTTGAAACCTGCCCCTCCGTTGGGTAAGTGTTCCAGCACTGATAGCTGTGGAATGCCTCCTTCCAAATTTCTCTTCAGTAGCTTTTCTAGCCTGACCAGGTTAGCTGAAATTATGTTTAGTTGCTGAAAGATAGCTATAACTGTCTCAACCGTTAGAAGACACTGGTCACCAATCAATTTAACTAAATCTGCTTTTAAGTTTTCTCTGCTTTCTCTTAATGCTGGCGAGTTTAGGGTACTTGAGTTCAAAGTAGGTTCCTGTTGAGAAGTAGCAATCTCTCCCGCAATCGCAACAGCAACCTCATTATTCAAGAGTGGAGATTGCAAAGGACTAGAGGAATTCAAGCCTGAAGGCTCCAATACACTAAATCTGTTTTTCGTGGGAGGAATTCCCTCCCACAGAGCTCCGTCATTTAAAAAATCCTCTATGCGAAGCTGCTTTGTGGATTTACTGTAAGATGTTACCAGAGAGCCAGAATTCGAGTCATTTTTCTACTTCTTTTCTTGGTCATTGTAGCAGCAGCAGTAGTAGAAAGTTATAGCTGCGGGTCTCTCCCTAACTAAAGACTTTTAATGATTTACAGCTGCAGCTTCCGCATTTGCTATGTCTTTTTAGTCTCTTATCTATAAGCAAACTATCTGAGCTACAAAGCTACAGGGCTACCCTACTAAACTATTCTAACTTAAGGAGTAGCTCTGTGAAACAATCAAGTCCAAAAGATAAGAGAAAAAGACCTTAATGCCTTGGAGCTCTGCAAAGAGCATCTCTCCGGCTGTGGGTGTAGCCCCGGAAGTCCCAAAAGCTCCCTTCTCTCCCACCCCCACTACATGGTTCATTTTTACATGGAGATTGCAGAGATAGAATCTGGCACCTTCTGAATGCAAAGCAGGTGCTCTTCTTCTGAACAACAGCACTTCCCCTATACTTGTATTCATTTTCTGTCCCATATTAACTCCATCAAAGAAAAAGGAGGAATGTGACTTGCTTAAAAAAAATTGATCAATGAATTCCTGTGGTCTTGATTTTTTCAGGGATAAAGTCTGCTGGTGTCCATGAAACAACTTACAATAGCATCATGAAATGTGATATTGACATCCATAAAGATCTTTATGCCAATAATATACTATCCAGTGGAATCACCAGGTACCCTGGCATTGGTGACTGAATGCAGAAGGAAATTACAGCTTTGACTCCAAGTACTATGAAGATTAAGGTAACATTGCTGATATTGATTAAAGATACCATGAAAAGACAAGACCAGTTCCATAACAGGATGTTCCTGGGTCTTTTCATAGATTTTTTGTGGCTTTCTACTCAAAATAATTTTATTGCTCAGTTGTAAAGGAGAATAGGTCTATCAGTGGTACCTAATAATGGAAACTCCATGTTTAGATCTGGGGACAGGTAAGTGATGACTATCTCCTCCATCATGACCTGTTATTTAGGAACAGAATGATAAACTGGATAACCTATGAAGCAATGTTCCCTCTAAGCTCTACCCCATGAGTGAAAAAAAGCTAGTAGCATTAAAGTTATGAGTGAGTCTACATTTGACTATCGTGTAAATTAGTTTTTTAGAAGATTATTTCCATAACCTTGTAAAAATCTCAGAATGAATTCTTTTAAACTATGTTTTAAGCATAATTAAAAATTATAAGAGAAAACAGGATGAGGTCAAATTTCATTACAGAAAATGTTGTCGCCTATAGGGAGTAGACCAGGCTTCTGGAAAATAGGTCTTTCTACTACATTGGTAGACTTGTCCTCCAAAGAACAGGTCTACCCTGCTTAGTCCACTATATTTCTAGACCTTGCCTCCGGAAAACAGGTCTACCTGCCCCTTTCCACTATATTGGTTGACCTGGCCTTCAGAGAATAGGTCTACCCACCCCTTTCCACTATATTCTGGCCTCTGGAGAACAGGTCTACCCACCCCTTTCCACTGCTGTAATGTAGTATGCTCTGTGTAGCAACCAGCCTGCCATGTGCTCCCAGGTAATGGCGCCCGCCGCATGGCCAGAGCACATGGTCAGGCAGAGAGGGGAGCTTGAATCTGGAGGGACAATAGACATCCGGATTGAAAGCCTCCACCAATGTGGGACCTGGGTTCTCCCTGAGGAGCCAATGCAGTCAAAGGCTCCTCTAGGGAATCTATGACAAACATGCGCATATGTTAAGCCCCATCAGGTCTTTTGGGTGTGGCTGGAGGTGTGGCTCCGGCCAGCATATAATGAGGGCCCTGGAGCCCTGGAAGCATGCTTGTTCTGACCATCTACTGGGCATGCTGAATCACTCAATAAAGGCTTCATGATTTCACTGTTCCTGGTCTCCTGAGTCCAGTACTCTTCAACTGCATTGGTAGACCTGGCCTAGGACCATCACCCTGCACTAAGCCTTAGAAAGCATACCAGCACGGGGGGGGGGGGGGCACACGACACTTGCAGTCTACTATGTTAGGGTTTTTTTTAGTGAAATAGGACAACCAGCATTACAGGTCAAGTACAACATAGGTGGAATAATCAGAACCCTGCCTAACCTAACAAACAGGAAGTTACTTAAATGCAGGGGTCCTTTCGTAGAAACAGAGCTGCAGGAGCTCATTAGCATAACTCATTTGCATATGCCACACCCCCTGCCGTCACCGGAAGTGTATCAGAAGTCTGCACCCCCTGATATCATTGGAAGTGTGTCAGAAGGCCACACCCACCACTCAGGCTCCACCCCAAAAATCTCCAAGGTATTTCCCAACTCAGTGCTGGCAAACCTATCTGATGGCACACGTGGGGGGAAACAAACAAACCACCCATGTCAGGTAAAGAGGGGGGATACTAGGATACCAGGTCAATATATTTTTATTCTCCTTGGCATTGATGGCTGAGGTGCTTTTAGTGTTCCTTTTCTGTTTGAGTGGCAGCCTTCCTCTCTGTTACAGTTGACTGTGGATTTTATATCACTGCCATTTAGTGTTGTTTTTGTCAGCCACAACAAGGTCACTTACAGAGAGGAAAAGCAGGTTATCCATTTTTTAAAAAATAACGTTGACAAATCTGGATTCAGAACAACAACGAAATCACATCCGCTAATTTTTGCCTAAACAAAATCCAATGATCTAGAGTTGTGGTCTTCAACCTAGGAGTTGGCAGACAGAGCCACTTGCCCCCCCCCCCCAAAGCCATTTGGAAGTCCCCACACATGTATAGACACAGCAAGGGTGCCATGGCTCTTACTTCTCTTTGGATGCACATGAAGAAGAGCTGGATGGCAGGGTGAGGTCACCTCTGGGGTGCCAACCGTTGGTTCATTTATCACTAAAATAAACCTCCCTCCCCCTGGGAGCTGTGAAACTTTTTGTTGTGCAGCTCATGGCCAGAATAAATGGGTAAACACTTCACATCCCCCCTTTGGAGACAGTGCTTCACTCACATCAGTCTCCTGCCAGCCACTCCACATATGGCTGAGAGGGGAGGGGAGGGGGATATAGAATATCATGGAAGTAACTTCCAGGGTCATCTAGTCCAACCCCTTTCACAGGAAATGCACAAATACCTCCTTCCCTCACACACACCCAGTGACCCCTGTTCCATGCCCAGAAGATGAAAAAAAACCTCCAGGATCTCCAGCCAAACTGGCCTGGAGAAAAATGGCTGCCTGACCCCCAAAGTGGAGATCAGCATTTCCCTGGGCGTGTAAGAAAGGGCCACGAGAACCAAGCACTGAGGCAACCCTTCCTGCCCTCCCTCTCATGATCTGCCTAAGTTTACAGAATCAGCATTGCTGTCAGATGGCCATCTAGTCTCTGTTTGAAAACCTCCAAAGAAGGAGAGATAGAAACAGAGAGAGAGAAATATAGATACATACAGAGAGAGAGAGAGATTTGCATGGGATTATTACATTAAGAATATGGCCTCCTCACTTCCTACAGAAAATGGTACAACTACCAAACCACACAATTCTGTCATGTCATTCTGCTACGCATGTATACTAGGCAGGCACAAGAACCCTCCTAACGCTAGGATTCTGTGCTTTTACATTTTTTCTGTGAAAAGTAACTGGTGGTGGTGGAAAGTACCATGAAGGTACCGCTCACTTACAGCGCCACAGGGTTTTCCAAGGCAACCTTCTGACAGATGTGGATTACCATTGCCTGCCTCTGCATAGCAACCCTGGACTTCCTTAGGGGTCTCCCATCCAGGTACTACCCAGGACCAACTCCACTTAGCTGATGAGACTGGGCTAACCTGGGCCATCCAAGTCAGGGCAGAGATGCTCAGAGGTGGTTTGTCATCCCCTGCCTCTGCGTAGCAACTCTGGACTTCCTTGGTGGTCTCCCATCCAAATACTAACCAGGGCCCTTGGCACTAAACACAGGCTCCAGTCCATCTTAGTGGGCTCTGGGTGCAGTGAAACTCTGAGAAGGGCAAATAAAAAATTCTCATGGAAAATTTCTGAAGGACCTAATTGTAGGTAGACCCAAAGTCAGGACAAATGAAGCATTCTCTGAGCATGGTTTCATATGCATGTGCGTCAGAGAGAGAGAGAGAGAGAGACCTAGCAAAACCCATTAGTGAACCCGGCAACATCAGCCAGACCATCTCAGGTTCATACTCCTGCTCATCCTCTAATGTGATTTATGCCATCTTCATGTGTCTGCAATGCCCTTCCACCCTCTACATTGGACAAACAGGCCAGTCCCTTTGACAAAGAATAAATGGACATAAGTGTGACATTAGGAATAACAACATCTAAAAACCAGTGAGGGAAACATTTTAGCTTCCCAGGACATTCAGCTGCTGACCTAAGAATAGCAGCTCTCTTACAAAGGAATTTCAAAGGGAGAGTAGAAAGAGAGAATGCTGAATTGCAACTGATAACAAAGCTCAAGACAACACATCCCCCTGGCCTGAATCTTGACCTGGGTTTCCTGTCTCATGACCAACACTGATTTCTTCATGCCTACTACTGCTCTGTGTGTCACACCTAATCCATTCACACCTGCTATAATCATTTCCCTGGTAATGTCATTCGGCATATGAAATCACTCCACTTTCCACTATGTAGAGGAGAAGAAGAGTTTGGATTTATACCCTGCTCTTCACTTGGAGTCTCAGAGCAGCTTATTACACTCTCCTTCCCTTCCTTTCCACACAACAGACACCCTGTGAGGTAGGTGGGGCTGAGAGAGCTCTGCGAGAACTGCTTAAGAGAACAGCTCTGCAAGAACTGTGGCTGACCCAAGGTCACCCAGCAGCTGCATATGCAGGACTGGGGAATCAAAACCCAGTTCTCCCAAATTAGAGTCCGTACACTTAACCACTACACCAAACTGGGACAGGTGGACTCACATTCAAACTGTATCTGTAGAGGTGAACAGTGATTCACAAAATCTCCAACCCTGCCACAAATTTTGTTAGCCTTTAAGCTGCTACTGGATTATTGCTCTTTTCTGCTAGTTCAGGCAGACTAACATGGCTCCCCATCTTCATTTATTTTATGATTGCTTTGGAGAAATTGAGGCTGAATTGGGGGGGGGGTGTCTTCCCAGGATGGGAGTTTCTTGCTTGGATCAACCTGCTTTTGGATCCAGCTTTACTTCTGAATGCTCCTTATCCCCACCCCCACCCCCACCCTTGTTTTTAGATCTCACTTTGCCAGCTTGCATTCCCCACCCTTCTGCTGCTGCTGCTCTGGGACTCCCCCAGACTCTCCCACCCCAAACGTGTTTGCAGCTCACCAATTCTTGGAGGGTGTGTGTGTGTTGAGGCTGCTCCACGCAGCCAGGCCACCTTCCTATGGGGGAGGGGGATCTGGCAGCAGGAAGCGACTCCCCACTCCCATTCCCCTCTAGCAGTGCGGACTTTCTCTCTTTAACCCTTGGAGTGCATTTCTGCCCCGAAGCGAAGAGGACGTTCCTCTTTTTGGTGCCCCAAAACAGAGGGTGATCCTGGAGAGAATAGCCTGGAAACAATTAATTGCTGTGCTGAAACCTGCAGTGGTACCGGCGCCCATTCACTGACATGTGGGCATTTCTGCAGAAAGAGAGAGCCTCTGCTGCCAAGTTCTCTGGCAGGGGAAGGGAGGCCTGAGGAGGGGGGGGGGGCTGCCCTGCCTCTAAAGGCACACCTTTGCTCTCACCACTGAGAGCTTCATCAGTGCCAGCTGCTCCTGCACAGAAGAGAAGAATGTCGTCCCCCCCCCCGCACACACACTCCAGGAGGAGAACTGCTCAGGCAGAACAAGCGGGTGCCCCTCCAGAAAAACACCCCCGTTTCCTCAGGCAAGGCAGACAAGCCTAGACGCCCCCCCCCACATCTCAAAGGTGAGAGTTGAGGAAGCCGCACCAGGGGCTGGCACCCCCTGGGGGGGGGAGAGGCCCCCTCCCCTTCCCTGGCTGCTCTCGTGCTGAGCTGCTCTCTCACAGGCAAGCAGGCAGGCAGGCAGGCCAAGTGGGTCTTCTTCTGCTTCTTCCCCCCCTCACCTCTGCCCCCTCTCACGGGCCCCCAGCAGAAGCCACCGAGAGGAGGAGGAGGAGGCTCCCCCCCCCGTGAACTTCGCGCCCAGCTCGGACCCTGGCACTGGCTGCACCTGATGGGCCATTCCCCTCCCCAGCTGCTCTCCAAAAGGCCGGGCAGTACACATTCCCCAGCTCCTTTCATGCGGGAGGGATCCCCACACCCCCTCCCTCTCCCTCCCTCCCTCCCCCCTCACCTGCTGGGCTCCGAGGCAAGAAGGCGACAGGCACTGGGGGGAGGGCTCCACATGGCCTCCCCCCCCAGTGCTCCCTGGAGCGGCAGCAGGAGCGCTGGAGCCCCAGACTGGCTGCAGACTCTGCAGGCCCCTTCTGGAGACTGAGGACTCCTGGGACCAGGGGGCAGGGCTTGGTCATGTGCCCGCCAGCCCCACCCCCTGGCCTTTTCACTCCCGGAGCTGTGCTCCAGCAAGCTCCTGCTCGAACGGAGCCCTGCTTAAATGTTATCAACCTGCCTGAACTAATTTATTCAAATATTTATATCCCACTTTCCCCTGTGTCTCAAGACAGCTTACAAATCGTACTGAAAAGCATAATAGTGGTGTGCAAAAAAAATAATAATTGATTTTTCCAGCTCCATTATAGCCCATGGGGACCATTATAATCAATCGGCCTATATTGTATAATAGAGAATTGATCTGGGGTATCTGGGGCTGTGGGGGGCTTTTGTTGAGTTAGAGGTACCAAATTTGCAGCATAGCTGCTGGTGCCTCTCCTCAAACCCAAGTTTCAAGAAGATTGGACTGGGGGTCTAATTCTATGGGCCCCAGAAGGTGGTGCCCCCATCCTCCATTGTTTCCAACAATAACAATTATTATGTTACTCTGATTTAGGGCTGCCAAGTCCAACTTGGGAAATATCTGGGGACTTTGGGGGTGGAGCCAGGAGACTTTGGGGGTGGAGCCAGGAGAAAGGAAGTGACATCATTTTGTGATGTCACATCCTGTGATGTTGCTTCCACATGCTTCCACATGAACTCATGAAGTTTCCTAATACTGAATCAGGCCATTGGTCCATCAAGGTCAGTATTGACTACTCAGACTGGTAGTGGCTCTCCAGGGTCTCAGGCTGAGATCTTTAATGTCACCTATTACCTGATCCTTTTTTAGCTGAAGAAGCTGATACCTCCTGCATGTCAAGCAGATGCTCTATCACTGAGCAACAGCCCTACTGAATCCTTCCTCATCTCGGCAGAATATGAAGCACTAAGTGCTACACGTGCTAAATATGATTTTCATATCATAAGAACAGGAGAGAAGCCACAGTGGATCGGCCCATCCAGTACAGCCCATCCAGTACAACACTCTGTGTCACAACAGTGGCCAAAAATACCAGGTGCCCTCAGGAGGTCCAGCAGCGGGGCCAGAACTCCAGAAGCCCTCCCACTGTTGCCCCCCAAGCACCAAGAATACAGAGCATCACTGCCCCAGACAAAGTGTTCCCTTTAGACCTTGTGGCTAATAATAGCCACTGATAGACCTCTGCTGGATGGGGACAGAGAGAGAGAGAGAGAGACAGACAGACAGAAAAAAGAAAGAGGGAGAGAGAGAAGGAAAAAAAACTGGCAGAGGCACTTACTTCCATTTAGACCTTGTGGCTATAATAGCCACTGATAGACCTCTGCTGGATGGGGACACAGAGAGAGACAGACAGACAGACAGACAGAAAAAAGAAAGAGGGAGAGAGAGAAGGAAAAAAAACTGGCAGAGGCACTTACTTCCATTTAGACCTTGTGGCTATAATAGCCACTGATAGACCTCTGCTGGATGGGGACAGAGAGAGAGAGAGACAGACAGACAGACAGAAAAAAGAAAGAGGGAGAGAGAATGAAAAGAGCTGGAAGAGAAACTTACCTTGCCAGCCACATGCAAAAGCAGCTCCTTCAGTCCCTCCTTAATCTCTGGGCGGACCTCTCTTGCTGTGGAAGCTCTCTTGCTGACTTCTTAAAGGGGAAATGTCTGGTGAGGCTTTTTACTGCAGGGCAGGCTCTCTGCAGACATTTCCCTTTTAAGGCAGCCATTTTGTCCCCCCGGTGGCCAACTTTGAAAAAGCTAAAGGACTAAAAATCGGTGTTTCCCCTGCCCTACCGGGGGACTTGGCAGCCCTACTCTGATTAGATGTCAATATGAATATTCTGAATGAGTTTTATGACGAGCAGTGCATGAGCACTAATCCCTTCACAGAGCTGAAGGCTGGATCATTGTCAACTGAGCAAGATATTGGGCAGATGTGACTGAATCTCTCATCTCTTTGCATTTCTATGAATAACAAGCAACCATGGAAGAATCTGAGCCTGGATCAAGACCTGTGAGAGTTCTGCTCAAAGTAGTCAAGGATCAGATCTTGGTTGGTAAACCACAGTTCTTTATTTCCAATCTCTACATTAGTACAGCTTCTCGGATTATTGTCAGAGATAACACAGATGATACAGGCAGGTCTATTATACCTTTCCAAGGAGTTTGAATTACCCATAGGTAGCCAATCACTATAGGGGAAAAACGGCGGGCAAAAAGGGGCCCTGGCCGTTTGCTTCCCACAGGAAAGAAAGTGAGGTGTTAGGCTGTAAATTCCCTCCCCAACCAGACCCTTCAGATGTTACCAGTTGACATAACAATCAATGGCCTCAAGGCTTTTGCATGTGATAAGAGATGAGACGCATCCTCCCTTGAAGTCCCAGCCGGGGCCGATGGAATGCGGAGGCAGTAGTGTGAGAGGCCCATTGTTCCCATACATTGCAGGTGTCACCCTCCCGCTCTAATAGTTACAAAACCCAGGCCTGGTTAGGCACTAAAACATGGCATCTACAAGCATATATCTGTAATACATACATGGCAATAGGGTATAACATGATAGAATTGAAAATTAGACAGAATGCATAACTGTAAGAACTAGAAATACTTTGTCTGAATCAGCAGATTCTGACACACTGGCCCCTCGATAAACACCCCTACCCGGGCTTGTCAGGAGACCTTTTATGAAAAGCTTTAACCAGTTTAGGAGCATGCACATGTTCAGAACGAACCCACTCATTGTGCTCTGGGTCGAAGTCAAGCCATCTGACTAGATAATATAAGCGGCCCCTACGCATCTTAGAATCAAGAATATCTGATATTTCAAAATGGGGTGCCTCCCCCTTCATCAGTAGAGGAGGTACCGGAAGAACTGGATGCCACGCATTCGGCCCAGGATCCTTCTTCAGCAAGCTGAAATGAAAAACAGGATGCACAGAACTCAGTGATTTGGGCAATTCTAGTTCAAAAGACACATCCGAAATTTTGCGCAACACCTTATAGGGACCCACGTATTTCCATCCCAATTTCCTGCTGGGTTGCAAGCCGTGTATATTTTTTGTGGAAAGATAAACAGAGTCCCCAGGTTGGAGATCCCAACCCTCAGCTCGACCACGATCTGCATATTTTTTGTAATCCTCTTTGGCTTGGTCTAAAGTCTTGGCTATTAGTGGCCACGACTCCTGTAAGGTCGCCCACCATCGTTTAAAGTCTGTGGGGGAAGCATCGGAGGCATTTTCGATTGTAGGCAGAGGCTTTCCCTCGAAACCTCCCACTGCCATGAAGGGGGAGACGCCGGTCGAGGAGTGCACTGCATTATTGTAGCTATATTCTGCGAATGGCAAGAAGTCCACCCAATTGTCTTGGTGGTAATTGGTGTAGCACCTTAAAAACTGTTCAAGGATCTGATTAGTTCGTTCGGACTGTCCATCGGTCTCTGGGTGGTAACCCGAGCTCAGGGCAGGCTCTATATCCATAAGCTTCAAAAGCTCCCGCCAGAAGTTGGCAACGAATTGGCTACCCCTGTCGGATACCACCCGCTTAGGAAAAGCATGTAGTTTAATAACGTGGTTGAAGAAAGCTTTGGCCATCCCCTTTGCCATTGGCAATTGTTTGAAAGGGGTGAAATGGGCTTGTTTAGAAAACGTGTCTACCACCACCCAGATTACAGTCTTTCCCCTCGAGGGTGGTAGGTTAGTAATAAAGTCCATAGCTATCGCCTCCCAAGGGCGAGAAGGGGTAGGTAGGGGGTGCAGGAGTCCCGGGACTTCCCCCCCCTCTTTTTACACATCAAGCAGGTCTGACAGGCAGAGACAAAGTCTGAGACATCCCGGCGCATGCGCGGCCACCAGAACTGCCGCTGAATCAAGTTGAGCGTTTTCAGAAACCCAAAATGTCCAGCCAGCTTGGAAGAGTGACAAGTCAGTAAAATATCCTTCCGTTTACTTTGGGGTACCACCAATTTATCCCCATGGTACCAACATTGATTCTCGCTCAGGGAGCATTCAGCCACCGTCTCTAATTCCTCGATTTCCTCGGGTGAATACTCCCCTCCCCAATCGCACGACTCGGCTTCCACGGTAACTCGTTTACTTTGGCTCCTGGTGGTTACCGCCCCTCCCAGCTGCTGGGGGGAAAACATGGAGTCGAACACCTCTTCTTTCACGCTTTCGTGTTGGGGCAATCGGGAGAGTGCGTCTGCTAAGGAGTTGGCTTTCCCAGGAAAATGTTTCAATACAAAGTTAAATTTTGAGAAGAAATCAGCCCAGCGGAGCTGTTTCGCATTCAGGGATCTCTGAGTGCGCAACGCTTCAAGGTTTTTATGGTCAGTCCAAATTTCGAATGGGGTTTGCGCCCCCTCTAGCCAGTGCCGCCATGTAGTGAGGGCTAGCTGGATAGCCGCGGCTTCTTTGTCCCAAACTGACCAATTTCGTTCCGTCTCATTAAATTTTTTTGAAATGTAGGCGAGGGGGTGTAATTCTCCGTCTGACCCCCTCTGTAAAACGCCCCCCCCCCCATAGCCACATTGGACGCATCTACGTGGATTATAAATTCCTTAGTTTCATCCGGGTGAGCCAAAATGGGCTCGGAGGTAAAAAGGGTTTTTAGGGTTTCGAACGCCTTCTGGCATTCCCCATTCCAGGCAATTCTCTCCCCGGGCTTCCCCGCCTCCGAACCCCTCCCTTTAGTTTTCAGCAAGTCCATCAGGGGAAGGGTGACTGTGGCAAAGTCTTTTATGAAGGTCCGATAGAAGTTACAAAATCCTAATAGGCTCTGGAGTTGCTTCCTCGTTCGAGGGGCTTCCCACTGGACCACCGCCTCCACTTTAGCAGGGTCCATCTCTAAGCCCCTCTGCGAAATGCGATACCCCAGGAAGTCTACAGACTCTCGATGGAACTCACATTTAGACAGTTTGGCATACAGTTGATTTTTCAACAGGGTGGAAAGGACTTCCCGGACTAATTTCACGTGCTCTTTCTTATCAGTAGAGTAGATCAAGATATCATCTAAGTAACATAACACCCCCTTGAATAAATGCTTGTGCAACACTTCATTTATCAGGCTCATAAAGACCCCGGCGCGCCACTCAAACCGAACGGCATCACCAGGTATTCGAACTGTCCCAACGGTGTATTAAAGGCGGTCTTGAATTCATCCCCCTCCCTTATGCGCACCCGGAAATAAGCGTCTCGGAGATCCAGCTTAGTGAACACTTTTCCTTTGGCCGCCTCAGTCAGCAAGTCCTTTATTAGGGGGAGGGGGTAGGCATTGGAAGCAGAGACCGCGTTCAATCCTCTGTAGTCTGTGCACAATCGCAATCCCCCGTCTTTCTTTTTGCGGAACAAAACGGGGGCTGCGAAGGGGGATTTAGCAGGGCGGATAAATCCGCGCTCCAAGTTCTTGTCTAGGAACTTCCTTAGCTCCTCCCGCTCTAGAGGGCTCATGGAGTAAAGCTTCCCCTTTGGAAGTTTCTCGCCTGGGATCAGCTCTATGGCACAATCCGACAGTCTGTGGGGGGGAAGCTCGTCTGCCTCGGTCTCGCTGAAGACTCCCATCAGATCCCTATAGTCCCTGGGAACGGCTGAGGGTGCGAGGGTGAGGGCAGCCGCCCGGAGGGGCGTCGGTGGACCCGGTCCCCACTCTGTGTCCCACTTGTGATTCTGGCACTTCTCATCCACCCAGGAGATCTTCCCCTCACTCCATTTGATGTAGGGATCATGAGAGCTCAGCCAGGGACTCCCCAACACCATGGGGAATTGGGTATTTGGGGTCATGACAAAAGCTCGTTTCTCCCAATGCTCCCCCGTTCCCACAATTAATCCCTCAGTCTCAGCCACGCACACTTCTTTCATTTCCGAGCCATCCATTTGCGTGAACTTGAGCGGCTCGCCCAACGGGGTGACCTTCGGTCCCAGCCCTTCCACTACTAAAGGGCTAATTAAGTCCCGAGCGCACCCAGAGTCAATTAGGGCGCGGACCCGGACATGGGTCCCTGTCCCCGGGGTCATCACAGTCACTACCATATATAACAAGGGGCCAGGGATGCTCACCGGAGATGGCGCATCTTGGCCGGGGACCTGCAGTTCTGCGCCGCTCACTGCAGGCCGTTGGAGTTTCCCGACATCTGTGCTTCTGTCAGCTCCAGCTCTCCTTGCTCGCTCGCCGCTCCTTCCAGCTGCAGCGCCCGGGGTTTGAACGGGGGTTTCCCTCTGCTGGGAGTGCTCCCGGCCACCGGGGTGGAGGTCTTCGGCCCTTTTCCTCCTCCTCTGGGGCACGCCGAGGCGAAGTGGCCGCTTTCCCCGCATCTCATGCATAGCCCCTGTTTAAAACGAGCATCCCAAATTTCTTGCACGTTGGGCTTAGGTTTTGCTCTCGGCATCGCCTTGCTTGTGGCTGCAGATGACGTTCCCATCTTGATGAGGGTGAACCGTTCTTCCACGTCTGCGGCTGCCCTCATCCAGGTGGCCAGCGTTCCCGGTCTTCCCCCTAGTAGGACGGCCTCGTACACCTCGGGGTTGAGACCCTCTCGATACTTTTCTATGAAGAGGTCTTGGGGCCAGCCGCGGATCTTGGCGGAGATGCGCCGGAACTTGTCGGTGTAGTCCCTCACCGTTGACCGCCCCTGGGTCAGTTTCTGCAGGTGGTTCCGGGCTTTCTCTTCCCCCAAGGGATCCTCGTACTGGTGTTGGAGGGCCCACATGAAGTTGTTCAGCGAACGTAGCTCAGGACCGGGGGCGTCGTGCAGGCTCACATACCAATCGCTGGCGGTGTCCTTCAGCTTGGACCCTATGTAGCCAATCCGCTCCCTCTCGGTGGGGTAGAGGTGTCCCCAACTGTCTAGGAACCGCTCGATCTCCAGCAGGAAAAACCGCAACTTCTCGGGGTCCCCATCGAAAGTAGCCATCAACGGGTCGGCGGGGGCCGGGCGAACGACCGGCCCTGCCGGCACCGGGGCTGGCGCAGGGATGGGTGCCAGCACCGATTGAGGGACGACCGGCGGAACCTGCTGTGGCGCCCGCGGCTGCACGGGTGGCAGCACCTGAGCCGGGACTCCTCCGGGAGGCACTGGCGGTTGCTGGACTCCGACCGCGGGGGCTGGTAGAGCCTCTTGCATAGCCCTCATGGCATCCCGGAACTGGTACTGGAGATCGAGGGCCAGCTCTCGCAACTCGGTGGTAAGCTGGAACCGCAAATCTCCCATCATCCGGTCGAGGGATTGCGTCTGGTCTTCTCGGTATGGATCGGGCCCATACAGTCCGGTCCTCTCTCCTTCCATGGACTGGAGACGCGGATCTCCCGCATAGATCGGCTCGCGCTCTTCTCCCAGGAAACTCGGCTTCCCGTGGTCGAGTTGATCTCCCTGGAACGAGACCCGTGCCCCTTTCCGATCGTGCACCCAGGAATCGACGGTCCCGCGACCGAAATGACTCCAGGAGTACTTCGGGGTCACGCTCTGAAGAGGAGGTAGGCGCGGGATGTAGGGAGCCCCTTGAATCGTAGTCACCGGTACTTCGGGTTCCCCTCCGCCGCCTCCACCACCGGCCCCCTGGTCCCCCGGGGTGGTCGGTGTGTCTTTGGGGGTAGTAGGGGTGGGAATAGTGCCGTCGTCCGACATGGTCAGGAACAGCCAAGTCCCAGTCACAGATCTCTGACAATCTGTGAGAGTTCTGCTCAAAGTAGTCAAGGATCAGATCTTGGTTGGTAAACCAGAGTTCTTTATTTCCAATCTCTACATTAGTACAGCTTCTCGGATTATTGTCAGAGATAACACAGATGATACAGGCAGGTCTATTATACCTTTCCAAGGAGTTTGAATTACCCATAGGTAGCCAATCACTATAGGGGGAAAACGGCGGGCAAAAAGGGGCTCTGGCCGTTTGCTTCCCACAGGAAAGAAAGTGAGGTGTTAGGCTGTAAATTCCCTCCCCAACCAGACCCTTCAGATGTTACCAGTTCACATAACAATCAATGGCCTCAAGGCTTTTGCATGTGATAAGAGATGAGACGCATCCTCCCTTGAAGTCCCAGCCGGGGCCGATAGAATGCGGAGGCAGTAGTGTGAGAGGCCCATTGTTCCCATACATTGCAGGTGTCACCCTCCCGCTCTAATAGTTACAAAACCCAGGCCTGGTTAGGCACTAAAACATGGCATCTACAAGCATATATCTGTAATACATACATGGCAATAGGGTATAACATGATAGAATTGAAAATTAGACAGAATGCATAACTGTAAGAACTAGAAATACTTTGTCTGAATCAGCAGATTCTGACACACTGGCCCCTCGATAAACACCCCTACCCGGGCTTGTCAGGAGACCTTTTATGAAAAGCTTTAACCAGTTTAGGAGCATGCACATGTTCAGAACGAACCCACTCATTGTGCTCTGGGTCGAAGTCAAGCCATCTGACTAGATAATATAAGCGGCCCCTACGCATCTTAGAATCAAGAATATCTGATATTTCAAAATGGGGTGCCTCCCCCTTCATCAGTAGAGGAGGTACCGGAAGAACTGGATGCCACGCATTCGGCCCAGGATCCTTCTTCAGCAAGCTGAAATGAAAAACAGGATGCACAGAACTCAGTGATTTGGGCAATTCTAGTTCAAAAGACACATCCGAAATTTTGCGCAACACCTTATAGGGACCCACGTATTTCCATCCCAATTTCCTGCTGGGTTGCAAGCCGTGTATATTTTTTGTGGAAAGATAAACAGAGTCCCCAGGTTGGAGATCCCAACCCTCAGCTCGACCACGATCTGCATATTTTTTGTAATCCTCTTTGGCTTGGTCTAAAGTCTTGGCTATTAGTGGCCACGACTCCTGTAAGGTCGCCCACCATCGTTTAAAGTCTGTGGGGGAAGCATCGGAGGCATTTTCGATTGTAGGCAGAGGCTTTCCCTCGAAACCTCCCACTGCCATGAAGGGGGAGACGCCGGTCGAGGAGTGCACTGCATTATTGTAGCTATATTCTGCGAATGGCAACAAGTCCACCCAATTGTCTTGGTGGTAATTGGTGTAGCACCTTAAAAACTGTTCAAGGATCTGATTAGTTCGTTCGGACTGTCCATCGGTCTCTGGGTGGTAACCCGAGCTCAGGGCAGGCTCTATATCCATAAGCTTCAAAAGCTCCCGCCAGAAGTTGGCAACGAATTGGCTACCCCTGTCGGATACCACCCGCTTAGGAAAAGCATGTAGTTTAATAACGTGGTTGAAGAAAGCTTTGGCCATCCCCTTTGCCGTTGGCAATTGTTTGAAAGGGGTGAAATGGGCTTGTTTAGAAAACGTGTCTACCACCACCCAGATTACAGTCTTTCCCCTCGAGGGTGGTAGGTTAGTAATAAAGTCCATAGCTATCGCCTCCCAAGGGCGAGAAGGGGTAGGTAGGGGGTGCAGGAGTCCCGGGACTTCCCCCCCCTCTTTTTACACATCAAGCAGGTCTGACAGGCAGAGACAAAGTCTGAGACATCCCGGCGCATGCGCGGCCACCAGAACTGCCGCTGAATCAAGTTGAGCGTTTTCAGAAACCCAAAATGTCCAGCCAGCTTGGAAGAGTGACAAGTCAGTAAAATATCCTTCCGTTTACTTTGGGGTACCACCAATTTATCCCCATGGTACCAACATTGATTCTCGCTCAGGGAGCATTCAGCCACCGTCTCTAATTCCTCGATTTCCTCGGGTGAATACTCCCCTCCCCAATCGCACGACTCGGCTTCCACGGTAACTCGTTTACTTTGGCTCCTGGTGGTTACCGCCCCTCCCAGCTGCTGGGGGGAAAACATGGAGTCGAACACCTCTTCTTTCACGCTTTCGTGTTGGGGCAATCGGGAGAGTGCGTCTGCTAAGGAGTTGGCTTTCCCAGGAAAATGTTTCAATACAAAGTTAAATTTTGAGAAGAAATCAGCCCAGCGGAGCTGTTTCGCATTCAGGGATCTCTGAGTGCGCAACGCTTCAAGGTTTTTATGGTCAGTCCAAATTTCGAATGGGGTTTGCGCCCCCTCTAGCCAGTGCCGCCATGTAGTGAGGGCTAGCTGGATAGCCGCGGCTTCTTTGTCCCAAACTGACCAATTTCGTTCCGTCTCATTAAATTTTTTTGAAATGTAGGCGAGGGGGTGTAATTCTCCGTCTGACCCCCTCTGTAAAACGCCCCCCCCATAGCCACATCGGACGCATCTACGTGGATTATAAATTCCTTAGTTTCATCCGGGTGAGCCAAAATGGGCTCGGAGGTAAAAAGGGTTTTTAGGGTTTCGAACGCCTTCTGGCATTCCCCATTCCAGGCAATTCTCTCCCCGGGCTTCCCCGCCTCCGAACCCCTCCCTTTAGTTTTCAGCAAGTCCATCAGGGGAAGGGTGACTGTGGCAAAGTCTTTTATGAAGGTCCGATAGAAGTTACAAAATCCTAATAGGCTCTGGAGTTGCTTCCTCGTTCGAGGGGCTTCCCACTGGACCACCGCCTCCACTTTAGCAGGGTCCATCTCTAAGCCCCTCTGCGAAATGCGATACCCCAGGAAGTCTACAGACTCTCGATGGAACTCACATTTAGACAGTTTGGCATACAGTTGATTTTTCAACAGGGTGGAAAGGACTTCCCGGACTAATTTCACGTGCTCTTTCTTATCAGTAGAGTAGATCAAGATATCATCTAAGTAACATAACACCCCCTTGAATAAATGCTTGTGCAACACTTCATTTATCAGGCTCATAAAGACCCCGGCGCGCCACTCAAACCGAACGGCATCACCAGGTATTCGAACTGTCCCAACGGTGTATTAAAGGCGGTCTTGAATTCATCCCCCTCCCTTATGCGCACCCGGAAATAAGCGTCTCGGAGATCCAGCTTAGTGAACACTTTTCCTTTGGCCGCCTCAGTCAGCAAGTCCTTTATTAGGGGGAGGGGGTAGGCATTGGAAGCAGAGACCGCGTTCAATCCTCTGTAGTCTGTGCACAATCGCAATCCCCCGTCTTTCTTTTTGCGGAACAAAACGGGGGCTGCGAAGGGGGATTTAGCAGGGCGGATAAATCCGCGCTCCAAGTTCTTGTCTAGGAACTTCCTTAGCTCCTCCCGCTCTAGAGGGCTCATGGAGTAAAGCTTCCCCTTTGGAAGTTTCTCGCCTGGGATCAGCTCTATGGCACAATCCGACAGTCTGTGGGGGGGAAGCTCGTCTGCCTCGGTCTCGCTGAAGACTCCCATCAGATCCCTATAGTCCCTGGGAACGGCTGAGGGTGCGAGGGTGAGGGCAGCCGCCCGGAGGGGCGTCGGTGGACCCGGTCCCCACTCTGTGTCCCACTTGTGATTCTGGCACTTCTCATCCACCCAGGAGATCTTCCCCTCACTCCATTTGATGTAGGGATCATGAGAGCTCAGCCAGGGACTCCCCAACACCATGGGGAATTGGGTATTTGGGGTCATGACAAAAGCTCATTTCTCCCAATGCTCCCCCGTTCCCACAATTAATCCCTCAGTCTCAGCCACGCACACTTCTTTCATTTCCGAGCCATCCATTTGCGTGAACTTGAGCGGCTCGCCCAACGGGGTGACCTTCGGTCCCAGCCCTTCCACTACTAAAGGGCTAATTAAGTCCCGAGCGCACCCAGAGTCAATTAGGGCGCGGACCCGGACATGGGTCCCTGTCCCCGGGGTCATCACAGTCACTACCATATATAACAAGGGGCCAGGGATGCTCACCGGAGATGGCGCATCTTGGCCGGGGACCTGCAGTTCTGCGCCGCTCACTGCAGGCCGTTGGAGTTTCCCGACATCTGTGCTTCTGTCAGCTCCAGCTCTCCTTGCTCGCTCGCCGCTCCTTCCAGCTGCAGCGCCCGGGGTTTGAACGGGGGTTTCCCTCTGCTGGGAGTGCTCCCGGCCACCGGGGTGGAGGTCTTCGGCCCTTTTCCTCCTCCTCTGGGGCACGCCGAGGCGAAGTGGCCGCTTTCCCCGCATCTCATGCATAGCCCCTGTTTAAAACGAGCATCCCAAATTTCTTGCACGTTGGGCTTAGGTTTTGCTCTCGGCATCGCCTTGCTTGTGGCTGCAGATGACGTTCCCATCTTGATGAGGGTGAACCGTTCTTCCACGTCTGCGGCTGCCCTCATCCAGGTGGCCAGCGTTCCCGGTCTTCCCCCTAGTAGGACGGCCTCGTACACCTCGGGGTTGAGACCCTCTCGATACTTTTCTATGAAGAGGTCTTGGGGCCAGCCGCGGATCTTGGCGGAGATGCGCCGGAACTTGTCGGTGTAGTCCCTCACCGTTGACCGCCCCTGGGTCAGTTTCTGCAGGTGGTTCCGGGCTTTCTCTTCCCCCAAGGGATCCTCATACTGGTGTTGGAGGGCCCACATGAAGTTGTTCAGCGAACGTAGCTCAGGACCGGGGGCGTCGTGCAGGCTCACATACCAATCGCTGGCGGTGTCCTTCAGCTTGGACCCTATGTAGCCAATCCGCTCCCTCTCGGTGGGGTAGAGGTGTCCCCAACTGTCTAGGAACCGCTCGATCTCCAGCAGGAAAAACCGCAACTTCTCGGGGTCCCCATCGAAAGTAGCCATCAACGGGTCGGCGGGAGCCGGGCGAACGACCGGCCCTGCCGGCACCGGGGCTGGCGCAGGGATGGGTGCCAGCACCGATTGAGGGACGACCGGCGGAACCTGCTGTGGCGCCCGCGGCTGCACGGGTGGCGGCACCTGAGCCGGGACTCCTCCGGGAGGCACTGGCGGTTGCTGGACTCCGACCGCGGGGGCTGGTAGAGCCTCTTGCATAGCCCTCATGGCATCCCGGAACTGGTACTGGAGATCGAGGGCCAGCTCTCGCAACTCGGTGGTAAGCTGGAACCGCAAATCTCCCATCATCCGGTCGAGGGATTGCGTCTGGTCTTCTCGGTATGGATCGGGCCCATACAGTCCGGTCCTCTCTCCTTCCATGGACTGGAGACGCGGATCTCCCGCATAGATCGGCTCGCGCTCTTCTCCCAGGAAACTCGGCTTCCCGTGGTCGAGTTGATCTCCCTGGAACGAGACCCGTGCCCCTTTCCGATCGTGCACCCAGGAATCGACGGTCCCGCGACCGAAATGACTCCAGGAGTACTTCGGGGTCACGCTCTGAAGAGGAGGTAGGCGCGGGATGTAGGGAGCCCCTTGAATCGTAGTCACCGGTACTTCGGGTTCCCCTCCGCCGCCTCCACCACCGGCCCCCTGGTCCCCCGGGGTGGTCGGTGTGTCTTCGGGGGTAGTAGGGGTGGGAATAGTGCCGTCGTCCGACATGGTCAGGAACAGCCAAGTCCCAGTCACAGATCTCTGACAATCTGTGAGAGTTCTGCTCAAAGTAGTCAAGGATCAGATCTTGGTTGGTAAACCAGAGTTCTTTATTTCCAATCTCTACATTAGTACAGCTTCTCGGATTATTGTCAGAGATAACACAGATGATACAGGCAGGTCTATTATACCTTTCCAAGGAGTTTGAATTACCCATAGGTAGCCAATCACTATAGGGGGAAAACGGCGGGCAAAAAGGGGCTCTGGCCGTTTGCTTCCCACAGGAAAGAAAGTGAGGTGTTAGGCTTTAAATTCCCTCCCCAACCAGACCCTTCAGATGTTACCAGTTCACATAACAATCAATGGCCTCAAGGCTTTTGCATGTGATAAGAGATGAGACGCATCCTCCCTTGAAGTCCCAGCCGGGGCCGATAGAATGCGGAGGCAGTAGTGTGAGAGGCCCATTGTTCCCATACATTGCAGGTGTCACCCTCCCGCTCTAATAGTTACAAAACCCAGGCCTGGTTAGGCACTAAAACATGGCATCTACAAGCATATATCTGTAATACATACATGGCAATAGGGTATAACATGATAGAATTGAAAATTAGACAGAATGCATAACTGTAAGAACTAGAAATACTTTGTCTGAATCAGCAGATTCTGACAGACCACGGCACTGAAGGAAGTGCCTTGGCCTTTCCCCTGTGTTATTTCATCAATGTAATTTTTTCTCCTCCCTTGGGCTGCTCCATGTTTTTTTTACCAGGGCAAATAGAAACTCTAGGAGGATAATTTACAACAGGAAAACCATTTGGAGAGGAAATTTTTTTTAAACCTTTCCAGTGCTGTGGCTTCAGTCCAATTACATCATAAGAACATAAGTAGAACCTGTTAGATCAAACCAGCGGTCACATAGTCCAGTATACTGTTTCACACAGCAGTCAACTAGTTGCTCTGGAGGGCCAAAAAAACCAGAGCATAGACATCCAGGCCCTCCATTGCTGTTGCTTCCCAGCACTGGTGTTCAGAGGTTTGCTGCCTCTCTTTATGGGAGGCTCCCTTCACTCGCCATGATGGACCTCTCCTCCATGAATCTGCCCAACCCCCTTTCACTATCTCCCCTGGCAATGAATTCCACAGTTTAATTACTCTTTGAGTAAAGAAGGATTTACTCTTACCTATCCAGAACCTGTTTTCTCTTGCAGTACTACTTATAGAAATTTAAAGAGATGGGAGGTCCAGTCATAGATCTGCAGTGTATCATTTAGTGGTGCCCTAAAATACCTTGCATGAGGTGGCACATCAAGGAGGTAGACAACATGTAAGGTAGACCCAGAAGAAAAATGTAGGTTGATATGAGAAATGGTTATGAGGAAAGCCAGATCACAAGATGTCAGAGCCGGCCTGCAGTGACTGGGGAACCTTCCTTTGTATGTGACCCTTAAAAATACAGCTGGAAAGTACTACAAGCATTGCCAAAGATTTTTCATGTGATTGCTGTCATCTAATTAAGTGAGC
Source organism: Lepidodactylus listeri (assembly GCA_029233225.1). Lineage (NCBI taxonomy): Eukaryota > Metazoa > Chordata > Lepidosauria > Squamata > Gekkonidae > Lepidodactylus > Lepidodactylus listeri. The sequence continues at coordinate 2,013,663 of JARCFY010000011.1, forward strand.
TCTGACTCATGAAAACTTATACCCTGTGCAATTTTAAGGTGCTACAGGACTCGAATTTTGTTCTTTTTAAAATATTTTCATTTATAGCTTTTTACACCAAGAAAGGGTTATCATACATTCATATAAGTACATTAAAATTAGTTTGAGAGTATCTATCCAGATCTTTTTCTATCCATTTGTAGAATTTCAGCCATCTGTTCTTATATACCATATCATCTTTTCCTTGTAGTATTATAGTCAACTTATCCATTTCTGCTAAATCCAAAAGTTTTTCTTTTATTTCTTCTCTAGTGGGGGTATGTTCCATTTTCCAGTATTTTGCTAAACTTATCCTAAACCAACACTAGAGTGTTATTATATCCCTATCCTTTGGGAGCTATATTCAGTAAGTAGTAGGGGGCAGAGCGACGGCGCAAGATGGTGGGTGTCTTTTGAAACGGCTCCCAATCCCCTCTCCTGAAAAACACTAAAAAACAACTTTTACCAGTTTACCTTGGCTTCGAAATATGGGCAGAACCTCTAAAAACAAGCCACGAGCATCTACAGCAACGCCGGTGACAGTGGACTCCTTTTTTCTGTCTGATAAATCGACGGACTCACACAATGCACAGTCTCCACTACCTGACAAAATGGTGATGGGCTCTCCTAAAGAAAGCCCTTGAAGATGACACCCCACTTTGCAGGAGAGACCTGATAGAGCTCAGAACGGATTTACATCAACTAATGACAAAATCTATGGCAGACCTATTGCAACCTGTTCACGCAAAGTTCAATGACTTAACAAGGGAGCTCAAAGAAACCTCAAAGCTGGCTGAAAACACTTCAGAGCTTTCTTTAACACTGCAGGATGAAGTATGACACCTCCAGTCCTTTGAAAACTCAACAACTAACAGGTTAGTGACCCTGGAAAATCGATGGAGAATGCTTAATCTTAAATTTCGGGGGCTGGAGGAGAGCATCGAAGAGAAATCTGATTAGGCTTCCTGCATTTCTTCTTGGCTGGCCCGGGCTCTTAAAATGGAGGATGGTGTAGCCCCTGCCATAACTAAAGCTTACAGAGTAGTGCCCATAGGAAGAGCAAGCAGAAACCGACCAAGAGACGTGATTGCCACCTTTATCTACCAGAGATCCAGATCCAGAGTGCTTAGAGAAGCCAGACTTAAAGGATCTCTGCTGTTTCAGGAGAAGAAAATTCTAGTATTACTGGACTTATCGGCTGAAACATTAGAGAAAAGAAGATCATTGAGATTTGTTACCTCCAAGCTATTTGATGCAAAAATCAGGTTCAGATGGAGTCCAGCTTCTGACGTAATTGTATATAAGAATGGCACCCAACTAACTGCATCTGATAATGCTCCGGGCTGCACCCTTCTAAAACTTTGGGAATCCAGTTAACAAAGGAAGAAGAATTTTCTTTGCTCCCAGATAGACCTAGTGATGGTGATTAGTAATTTGCAGTTTGTTTGTTTTTCTGCAATGAGAGGCTATACTGTGTTGGTATAATAATTTTGGAGTCTAACTTAGTATTTTTGTCTTATTCAGTACATTATTATAGTGAATAAAGTTGTTTTTAAATGTTATATGGTTAATAATTACTTAGATATTTTCTTACTATGTTTATGGATATTTAGATTGTTGTTTATATTATTATTAGGAGTTATAAATTTTTGATAACAACGTTTTAATATTGCAATGGCCAGTTTTTAGGTTTTGGAGAATATATTACTTAGTGGAATTTTTTTTAAAATTTTTTTATTAGGTTTTTAACAGTGTGAAAAATTAAAAATTAAACAACCAAAAGTAATATTCGTATTACATTTAAGTGAACCATCATATCTTTTGTTCTAACATAGCCAATTAATAAACTTGGACCATATATACATAGGATCTACCTTACAATCCAAATTTAACAGATAACTCAGTCTATCTAGTTCCGCCCATTCCGAAAGTTTGCCGAGAATATCTTCTCTTCCCGGTAGCGAAGTTGATTTCCAAGTTTTTTCCCGAGTTATACGAGCCGCCGTAAGGATATATGTTATTAATTTCATATCTGCATTTGACAAGTTATCTTCCAACATATTTAGTAAAAATGGTTCTGGCTCCAACTCCATATCAATACCCACAATATCAAGAATCAGTTCTTTAACCGTGACCCAAAACTTCTTCATTTCTATACATGTCTTCCCACAAGTCCAACATAAATTTGACGTCTTTCCAAAGTATTTATTCAGTTTGTCTGGAGACCAATGCCACCTGTAAAACAGTTTATATATGTTTTCTTTATAGCTTACTGTTTTTAAAAATTTGGTTGATTTCCAGATCTTTGACCATCTATTAATTTCTACGTTATGACCGAAATCTTCCATCCATTTAACCATCGCTGCTTTAATCTCTTCATCTTGCATTTCATATTGTAAAATTATTTCATATAGTTTTTTAATTAATTTGGAATCATTATTTAGCCAAACCTCATCTAACTTATTCAGTTTATTACTGAAGCCCTGCTTTTTGTCCTCTCTAAATCTAGATTTGAGTTGGTTAGTTTCCAGCCAGGTTAAATTGATGTTCATTTCTTCCCGTATTTGAATATCTGATTTTAAATTCTCTTCAGTATCTAGTAATACTTCATAATTTAAATTTTTGTTAGTGGTCATTAAGGAGGGTCTGATAAAGGCTTCAAGAGGCGAAACCCATTTGGGTATCTTTACGTAAAATTTTTCTTTAATGTTCAGCCAATTCTTCATCAAAGCCACTCTGAGTGGGTGCGAGGTAAAATTTTGGTGTATTTTTTGCTTACCATACCAAAGGTAGGCATGCCAACCCATATAAAGGTCATGGCCTTCTAAGGCAAGTATTCTAGGGTTATCTAATTTCACCCAGTCTTTTACCCATACTAGAGCAGCGGCATTCCCATAGCATTCCCAAAAGGGCAAACCTATTCCTCCTCTTTCTTTACTATCTTGTAAGACTTTCTTCTTGATCCTCGGCTTACCAGGATGCCATATAAATTGATTTATAGTCTTATTAAGTTCACCGTAAAAGCTAGCTTTATTGTCTAGTAAAGGAATAGTTTGTGCTAGAAACAGGAATTTTGGAAGAATGTTCATCTTTACAGCTGCTACTTTTCCCAACCACGACAAATTTAGATTTTTTAATATATTGATGTCTGCTCTTATCTTTTTAAGCCAATTTTTGTAATTATCTGTTATCAAAGAGCTAACCTTATTTGAACAAAGGATTCCTAAATATTTTACCTTCTTAACTATATCTATATTTGAAATGTATTGGATTACTTGTTCTAATTTCTTATTACAGTTTTTCGTAATTATCTTAGTTTTTTGTATGTTAATTTTTAAGCCTGCTACTTTGCTGTATTCGTCTATTACTTTTAATAATCTGCTCAGTGAAGTTTCAGGTTTTTCAAGGATAAACATAAGATCATCAGCATATGCACATATTTTGTATTTTTGGCCTTTACACTGAAGACCAGCAATTTCCTGGTCATTCCTTACTTGTTCGCATAGGGATTCCAATGCATAGATAAAAAGTAATGGAGAGAGAGGACAGCCCTGTCTGGTCCCCTTTTCAATTCTAAATTCCTGAGATAAATCCCCATTTATTGTCAGTTGTGCAAATTGGTTCTTATAAATTGCTTCTATCATTAGCATAAATTTATCTCCCAGGTTTGCTTCTTTTAATTTTAGGAGTAAGAACTTCCAAGAGAGGTTGTCAAATGCCTTTTCGGCATCCATAAACATCAGGGCCGCTGTTTTCTCTGGATGTAATTCATAATATTCCAATGTATTAATTAAAGTTCTCATATTTTCCCTCAATTGCCTTTTCGGGAGAAAACCCACTTGGTCTCTATTAATAGTTTGACTTAAAACCTTCTTAAACCTCTCAGCTAGAATGTTTGCAAATATCTTGTAATCTGCATTTAAGAGTGATATTGGTCTATAATTTCCCATCAAGTCCAAATTTTCTGAACCTTTAGGAATCAGTGTAATAATCGAACCCATCCAAGATGTCGGCATAGTTCCCGTTACACTGATGTTTTTAATAAGATCTTTAAACCTGTTGGAAATTTGGTTTTCAAATACTTGGTAGAATTCAGCTGGAAATCCATCTGGACCAGGCGATTTGTTGTTTTTTTGTCTTTTAAAGGCTTCAATAATTTCACACATTGAAACAGGTTCATTTAATATCCGCTGATGCTCTTCGCTAAACTTCTCTGGCCCTTTATTATTGTTAAGTAAATACTTCTTTATTTGTTCTTCATTTACTTCCTCCTGCTTGTATATATTTTTAAAATATTCTGCTGCTATATTTTTTATGTCTTCTAACTGATATTTATTTTCCCCTTTGTGGTTCTTAATTGTTATTATATATCTTTTTGCCTCATCTTTCTTTAGTTTATACGCTAGCCAACGAGATGGCTTATTTGCATTTTCAAAGAAAAAAACTTTATTCCATTCGATTTTTTTTGCTACTTCTTTACTCACCAGTAGGTTCAGCTTATGTTGGGCTAAGATCAATCTTTTCCTACACCCAGTGCCGCCCTTTTTTACTGCTTTATCCTCCTCAATTTTAATTTGTTCAACTAATTGGTTATATTCCTTATTCTCTTGTTTTTTAATCCAAGCTGAATGACTAATAAATTTTCCTCTTATAAATGCTTTAAAAGCATCCCAAACCACATTTATTGAAATATCTTCTTGAATATTATCTTTGAAGAAAGCCTTTATTTCTTTTTTCATATTATCTACAAACTTTTGGTCTTTTAATGCAAACCTGTTCATTGACCACCTCCTATTTTTTTTTTGCTTCTACTAATGTTAGAAGTACTGGATTGTGATCTGAAAATGTTGAGGGTAAAATCTCTATATCTTTTATCTCTAGAGCCATTGATCTAGATGTCCAAATCATGTCTATACGAGACCATGATTTATGCCTAGCGGAATAGAAAGTATATCCTCGTTCAAACCTGTGTTTTACCCTCCACATGTCCAAGAGATCATGTTCTTCTGCAATTTGAAGAAACCTGTTTGGCAAGACTAACCCTTTTTTCTTATTTTTGCCCGGGTTCTTCCTATCCATTTCTCTTTCCATCACAGCATTGAAATCTCCAATTATACAATTTTTTTGGAATTTTTAAATTTGAAGTACATTGGCCAGTTCTCTATAGAATGTGTCTTGTTTTGAATTGGGAGCATATATTATTAAGTACTCTGTTCCTCTCCTAATAATGGTGATAGCCAGAATTCTACCGTCTACAGACGAATAAATAAGTTGAGGGGATAGTTGATCCTTTATATATATAACTACTCCTTTTTTTCCACCTCATCTGCCGCAGTGAACATTGTTCCCAATTTTTTACAGTGTAGGTATTTTATATGGTCCTTTCTAATATGTGATTCCTGTAGACAGGTCACATCTGCTTTAAATTTGTTAGCTTTATGGAAAATCCGCCTCTGTTTTTGTGGACTATTTAACCCGTTGACGTTTATTGATAATATTTTAAATTCCATGTTACTCAGGGCCATCGTCACGCTTCTGCTCCTTGGGTCTGCTCTTTGCTTTCTTTCTTGTTAGTATCTGGAGTGGAATCAGACTGCCTTTTTTCCCTTTTTTATTTTCTTCTTTGCTTCTTTCCTTTTCCAGTTCTTCTTCTTTCTCAGAGTGCTGGTGATCTTCCTCCTCTTCTTCATCTCCTTCTCTTTCAATATTAAAATCTTTGCCAAAGTTGTCAAGAAAGTTTTCTAATTTAAAGATAGAGTCCAGTTTGTATCTTCTACTTTTATATTCAAAGAGGATTCCTTTTGGGTTGTTCCATCTAAACGGTATCCCTTTTTCACATAACATAGATGCCAACCTCTGATATCCACGTCTTCTTTCTCTGACCCTCCACGGTATCTCTTTAAGGAATCTTATCTCCTCACCTTGGATTGTGACTTTGTTTTCTCTTGATGTTCTTAAAAGTTTTTCTCTGGTCTCTCTCTTATGAAATTTGACGTGGACCTCTCTCGGCACGTTAAACTTTCTAGCAAACGCCGTATTTCGTCTGTAGATTGTGTCTATTTCCTTCGTCAATTCATCTTTCGTTCCGAGTTCTAGTTGGTCTGCCAAGATTGAAGCCATTTCCTCTTTCAAATTTGAACCAATTTTTTCTGGGACATTTTGACACCTTATAATTGATGCCGCTCTGTCCAATTCTAGAGTCATTATAGAATTTTCTAGGCCTTCATTCTTAGCCGTTATCTCTTGGAGATCTAGTTCAAGTTCTCTTACCCTGTCATGTGTCTGTCGGCCTCCTGCCATTAAGGTTTGAATGTCCTTTTTATTGGATACCACTTGTGTTTTGATTTCTTCAACTTCCATTTTCATTTGACTTGCAAGCTCATCAATCTTATCATATATTTTTTCATAAATTGGTGTGATTTCTTTCTTAACTAAAGTTGGGATTCTTTCCTCCACTTTATCTAGTAAGGCAGGCACGGTGTTTTCCATTACGGCCTTGATAGCTGCTGTCACTGCGTCATCTATCATTGACTTCACGTCTTTATTTGTTTGGCTTGGGTTGCCTGGCGTCGGCTTTGACTGACTCATCATCCTAAGTTAGGTTGGGGATGGCAGAGAGTTCTTCCTTGGAGCACCGGAAGCCATTAATTTCTAAGTACTTACCTGCGATAGCCCTGTGGTTTAAGTGGTTTAATTATCACTGTATATTAAAATTAAATTTTAATTTTTAATTAGTTTTTATTTTATTTTATTTTATTTTATTGTTTCCACCTACCTAGTGTTATCCCTAAGCTTGACTAATCTTAAATTTATCTTAGATCACTTAAGCTATGGGTGTTTATAAGTTGTATTTATTAGCTAATGTATTTTAAACCTAGTTAATATTAGATTAATTAATTAATTAATGGTTACTATATTAATTAATGGATACTAATTTATTTAATGTATATTAAGTTAATCAAACTAATTAAATTAATTAATGTGCACAGTGAGTTATTATTTTTATTATTATTATTATTTAAAGATCTACACCTATCTATCTATCTATATATATAAATTAATTAATTAATTAATTAATTAATGGTTGATTAGTTATCTATTATTATTTCCTTAATTACTTAATTAAATGTTCTACACACAGCTGTCCACCACCAGTACCCACAAAGTAAATATTAATTTATTTTTATACTAATTTATGTTTCCTATAGCTCTATTTTATTTTTACAATTTAAGCTTTAGTTTTATAATGAACAGTAAGCTATTCCTAATTGAACTTTACTATTTGTTATATATTAAGGCTGAGGGATTTATAATTTAATTATTATGTGCTTACACCTTTAATTTTTATGTATTTGTACCTTTATATGTGTTCTATGTATTATACAGTTAGTCACCAGACAAACCTTACAAACCTTACCAAAGAAAAAGGACAGTCATACAAATTACAAACAGACAATGGTTACCTATATCCCAGATACAGCTAGTCCCTTCTATCCACCCTATTCACCCAATTACACTCCAATGATACTACTTCCTATCTCAAAATTCCACTTCTGCAGTCTATCGCGCACTTTTGGCGCTAAGTAAAGTTCCCCACGCTACGTTCTTTAGAGTCCTGTGCGAATCCCGTACTCTTCCGTCTAGTTACTCCACTGACGTAATCTTCCATCTCGCGATACCAGGCGTCGATCTCACTCTCACTCTCGTGCAGCCTCCCGATCACCTCCCAGACTCCAGCAAGCTTGCTGTGTCATGCTCTTCGCTTCTGTGCAGACATACTCCTCTCCATGTTACACCTCCTCCTCATAGACCCAAGCCTCCGCACAGGCCGGCAAACTCAGAATAGACAAATAGAAAGACAAAAGCCAGCAAAGCAGTTAGTGCAGCGGAGTTTCAATTTCTATACGCCCTGCCCCACTTAACTACACGAAGCAGCCCTCTAGCACAGTGGGGTCTGGCGACTTATCCAAATCCACTGCCGAGCTAGAATATATGTGGGGGGGGGGGGGAAGAACAGTAAATTATACTCAACTTATTAATTTTTCCTTCCCGGTTGTCTTGTCCTGGTCCTTTTATTTTTTTGGCTCCACGAAGTCCCGCTCTCTGGTTTTCCTGTCAGGTATTCGCTGGCAGTACTACTTCTCAGGTACGGCACAGAGCAGGGAAGGCACTCAGGAAACCTTGCCGGGGTTTATCCTAAATGCCTGCCTAAGCCCCCCGCTTTCCCCCTCCTACAGAGGTGGAGAAAGGCAAAACTATTATTTGTTTTTGCCTCAAATTCCTGAAAAGTACGAGCCCAGACACCGGAGCGTTCTCCTGCACGTCTGCCTCCAATGAGGGCGGAACCGGCAACTCGGAATTTAATGTTCTAAACTGGTTATAAGAGTTATAGCTCTGGTTATATTAGAGGAGCTGGTTTACTTGTTGAATAATTGTTTATACATAGTAATTAGATATAAACCTTTAGTTATAATATGTTTTTTTTCTGATAGATTGTTAGTAGCTTGTAGCAAATTTTATATATTGATATGGATATTTGAAGGAAGTATGTTTTTTAAAAAAATTGAGTTAATTCATTGTTATGTATGGATCGAGGTGGCATGGTGGTGTTGCTGTTGCTCGACCTGTTGGCTGCGTTCGACACAGTCGATCATCAGCTGCTGTCCCGCCACCTCACCGATGTGGGGATTCAGGGGCTTGCTTTACAGTGGCTTGTCTCTTTTTTCCAAGGCCGGGGACAAAGGGTGGTGCTAGGGGATGAGCAGTCCCAGAGACTCCCACTTGAATGCAATGTGCCTCAGGGGGCTGTTCTGTCCCCAATGCTTTTTAACATCTATATGCGCCCCCTTGCCCAGATTGTCTGGGGGGCAGGGCTGGGTTGTCACCAGTATGCTGATGACACCCAGCTCTATCTGATGTTGGTCGGCCGGTCTGGCTTGGGGCCGGACGATTTGGACCGGGCATTGCACGCCGTGGCTGGTTGGCTCAGGCTGAGCAGGCTGAAGCTGAACCCAGTGAAGATGGAGGTCCTGTGCCTGGGTCGGGGTGGACCATGGTCGGGGCTCCCACTCCCGACCTTCAACGGGGTGCCATTGGTGCCTTCGCCAGTGGTTAGGAGTTTGGGAGTGCTCCTGGATCCCTCCTTGTCAATGGAGGCCCAGGTGGTGGCCACGGCTAAATCAGCCTTTTATCATCTGAGGCTGGTGAGGCAGTTGGTTCCCTTCCTGAACCGCGTGGACCTGGCCACAGTGATCCACACAACGGTCGCCTCGAGGCTAGACTATTGTAATGCTCTCTACATGGGGCTGCCCTTGGTGCAAATCCGGAGGCTTCAGCTGGTGCAGAATGCCGCAGCGAGGTTGCTGATGTGTCTCCCTTATCAGGAGCACATACGACCAGCGCTGGAGGCACTGCACTGGCTACCAGTGGTGTACCGAATTCGCTACAAGGTGCTGGTGCTTGCCTTTAAAGCCCTAAATGGCCTGGGTCCGACCTACCTAAAGGACCGCCTTTCCCCATACATACCCCAGAGAGCACTTCGGTCTGGGGCCCAACACTGCCTGGTCGTTCCTGGCCCGAGAGAAGCCAGGCTCACTGCCACTAGGGGGAGGGCATTCTTGGTAGTGGCCCCTCGCTGGTGGAACGAGCTCCCAGAGGAGATCAGGGCCCTGCGGGACCTGATGCAGTTCCGCAGGGCCTGTAACTCTTCTGCCAGCCATATGAATAAGGGCTGCTGCCTCTGTGTACCCCCCCCACCAACTACCATCAACAACCATCAATGTGCACCAGGTGTCACCATCTGATCGCCAACAACCCCGGCGTGCACTCAATATTAGGCAGTACACCATCGATACTGTGAGCACTTTATACAATACTTGAGTATTGTACTGTACTGTATTTTAATGATGAAAGTTTTAATGTTTGTTGTTTTATTGTGGACTTGGTCCACTAAAATGTGTAAGCCGCTCTGAGCCTGCTGTGCAGGGAGAGCGGCCTAGAAATTAAATAAATAAATAAATAAAATGTAATAGTATGTAAACTAAAGTATTAGAATATTAATAAGTATTGCTGGTATTTCAGTATATTATGGGAGGGGGGGTAGGGACTTAACTTCTCTATATATATATACCTTTAAGAAAGAATTTCCCTTCATAGGGTAGGGATTCTAGTTAGGAAGTACTTTAAGTCTCCCTTCTCTTCATCTGTAATAGTGTGAAGAGAGTCTAGAAACAGCTCCTTTGTGGAGCATAGAGTTGTAGTTTTTATATAGGTTGTGTTATCCTTTGTGGATTTAGGAAGTTAAAGGTTGAAATTAGTATAAGTTTTCTTTTAGCCATATTGGCTATTTAGAGTTTATAGTTTCTTTTTTCAAGAATTTTATTTGAGTTTGATATGTCTACTCAATTTAAGTGTATTTCATGGAATTGTAGAAGTTTCAAAAAACCCATAAAATTAAGAAGAATCTCAAACACTTTATACAAAGAACGTCCACATTTTGTATGCCTCCAGGAAACTCACTTAAAAGCAATGTTTAAAAACATGGCAAAATCTAATTGATTTTCCCAAAGTTTCCAGGCCCCAGGTACGTCCAAGGCCCGAGGTGTGGCCATCCTGGTATCCAAATCTACTCCTTTTCAGAGCCAGCAAGTCTAGATTGACCCAAAAGGTAGATTTCTTTTTGTGAAAGGTATTTTGGATGGTACTCCAATTACGATTGTCTCAGCTTATGCCCCGAACTCTGAACAGGTACCATTTATTAAAGATATTCTACAAAAATTGTCTGTATTCCAGCAGGGCCAGGTAATTATAGGTAGTGTTTTAAACATGATTGTAGACCCCAAATTAGATAAAACACATAAACAGAAAGCAGGGAAGAGAAATTTTTTCAAACTTACTGAGCTCCAAGCTATTTTTGATTATTTTCAATTGGAAGATATTTGGAGATTATTACATCAAGGGGAGAGGCAGTACACCTATTATTCACCTGTGCATGATATATATACACGTATTGATTTTATTTTGGTATCTAAATCTTTTTTGAATCAGATAATGAGCTCTGAAATAGGTTCTAGACAAATCTCAGACCATTCATGGGTAGATTGTACATTGACTAAAGATGTTTCAGATGGCAAAGGTTGGGAATGGAAACTAAACACCTCGTTGTTGCAAAATGAATTATTTTGTAAAGAAATAGAAAAGTCAATCAAAGAATATTTTTATTTTATCATAGATTGTGGAGTCCCAAGAGAAACGGTTTGGGAGGTGTTTAAGGCTGTGGTAAGAGGCAAACTCATTTCCTTGTCAGCTTTCTATAAGAAAGAAAGAAATAACACAATATTAGAACTAAAAGAAAAAATTAAGACTTTAGAAGCACGACATATTAAGTATGGAGTCAAAAAACATTACACAAGTTAACACAAGAAAGGAAAAAAATAGACCTATTGGAAACAACAGCAGTACAAAAACAATTATTATTCCTTAAACAGAAATTTATTACAAAAACTCCAAGATCGCTAACTCTCTTAAAACACAGAGTAAAACGTCGGCAAAACTTAAATTTAATACATGCAACAAGGGATTCTATCGGGCTTATAGGGACTACAACAAAATAAATTAATACAATTTTTAAAAAAATTTTTGAGAATTTGTACAGGTCAGATAATCCTACAAAAGAAGACATACAAAAATACCTGAACTCGATTAATGATAATATTAAATTAACAGACACTCATAAAGATTTTTTGGACCAGCCTATAACCACTACAGAGTTAAATGACATAATAAAAGTAGCAAAATCAAACAAAGCTCCTGGCTTAGATGGGTTGCCTTGTGAATTTTATAAAAAGTTTAAAGAACCTTTATTACCCATTTTATGTGAACTCTCTAACGATATAATGAGTTCAGAAGCATTTCCCCCATCATGGTCAGAGGCTAAAATCATAATGATTCACAAAAAAGGGAAGGATAGACTTAATCCGGCTTCTTATAGACCAATAGAAACCATGATTAAAAAAAAAATTCTTCTTTATTAGCGACCCGCCTAAATAAAATTATTGCTCATTATATTCATCCTGATCAGTCAGGCTTCGTGCCCTAATAGAGCAATTTCAGATAACATCAGGAAAACACTAAACATAATTGAATATTGTAATTCAAAAAATAAGCCAGCAGTATTTTTAGCTTTGGATGCCAAAAAGGCTTTCGACAAGGTAGAAATTCCGTACCTATTGTCGTTACTACACCACATGAGTTTTGGGCCTAGATTTTTGAAATCAATACAAGCAATTTATAAAAATCCTATGGCCCAAATAAAAACAAATAATTTTAGGTCTGATAAGTTAAATCTTTATAGGGGCACGAGACATTTTATTTTATTCCCCTATTTTAATCCCCTATTTTATTTGCCATCTCTTTGGAGCTGCTTGCTTTTGCTATTAGGTCTGACCCCATGGTTGAAGGAATTGAAGTGGTGGGTAATATTTGCAAAGCAAGTTTTTTTTTGCAGATTATGCCGTTTTTTATGTAACCGAACATGAGAATTCTTTAGCTCATTTGCAGAGACATATAAATGTATTTAGTAAAGTATAGGGCTTTACAATAAACTATGACAAATCTGAGCTATTTCCACTTAATATGACTTCTCAAGATAAAAGAGAGCTAGCTAAGAAATATCCATTTTGTTGGGTCCAATCCAAATGGCAATACTTGGGTATTTATTTCCCGTTAGATATTAAACATATTTATAGTAGTAATTATAAATTTTTAGAGGAGGAAATCAAACATTCCCTAGAAGATTGGAATAGACTTAACCTATCCCTTGTAGAGAGAATAGAGACTATTAAAACCTTTATGTTTCCAAAATTTCTCTATTTGTTCCAGAATTTACCGTTACCAATACCTAGACAAGATTTTAAATGTTGGCAAACAATTTTTATTAAATTTATTTGGGCACAAAAGAAACCTAGAGTTCAGTATTCAATATTATTAAAGCCAACTAAATTAGGTGGTCTGGGCCTACCTAATCTTGAAAATTACTACTGTGCGGCACAACTCAAGAATATAGTTTTTTATGCGTAGCCTCGAATAACTAAAACTTGGGCCTTAATTGAACAAGAGAGTTTGAGTAATAATACATTATTTGAAACTATATGGAATAAACAATACGAAAGAGTTTTTTTGAAACCTCCTAACCCTAATTTGTTACTTAACTTAAAGATTTTGGACAGATTTTGCCCACAATTAGCTCCAGATGTTTCACCACTTACTGTATTTGTCGGTCAATCCTGGTTCCAACCCGGTTTGAAAAACCCTATATATGAGAAATGGAAAGAAAAGGGTTTATACAGATTAGGAGATTTATGTAATAAACAAGGAATATTGTCTAAACTTCAGTTGGAAGATAAATACAAAATTGTAATCCCTTGGTTGTATTATCAACAAATCAACCACTTTATCAAAAGCCCGAATATTATTCCCTCTTTAACTAGAGAGTTTTCTCCATTTGAAATTCGATTGTCTGAAAAAACACAAAACTCCAGAGGTTTAATTTCATTAATTTATCAAATAATAAGTAAAAATACTTGGAGTCAGATGTCCTCAATTCAAAAAGCTTGGCACCATGATTGTAATGTATCTTGGTCTGAAATACAATGGCAAACTATTTGGTCTTCTAACCTATTTTCAACAAATGCCTTAAATATTAAATTACAAAACTTTAAATTGTATTCACGTTGGTATATGACCCCATTACGCTTATCTCATGTGAAACCATTTTTTGTTCCACTTTGTTGGAAGGCTTGTGGAGAAATAGGGACTTTTAAATACTGTTGGTGGAGTTGTCCACTTATACCAATCTTTTGGCTGAAAATTGTTAACCTTATTAATGATATCTTGAGTTGTTCTATCCCACTAACGATTGAGTCAGTTCTTTTAAACTACTGGCCAGATTTGACGTCAACAAAGCAGATCAAAGACTTGGCATCACTTTTTTTTAATAGCAGCTAAGACTTTAATTGCTCAAAAATGGAAAGCAAAAGACTGTCCAATGATACGACAATGGTTTATGAAACTTTGGGATTTAGCTGTGATGGACAAACTAGCTCTTCAACTTATAAGTTTAGAAAATTCTGCTGCAAAAAACAACTTTTTGGAAAAATGGTTTTCATTTTTTGACTATATCTCTAAATTACCGAAAACCTGTTGTGCGTTACCTAAGAAATATTTGAACTTTGTATTTTACTAGTTTATAAGACAAAAGTGATTCTTCTATATGTTTATATTGTTAGAATTTGTTGTTATAAGTTTATAGTTGTTGTTTTTTAATTATTATTTTTTGTAAGTATATTAAAATTTAATAAAATATTAAAAAAATATTCAGTAAGTACAGTTCCGGGGTTATCTCCAAATTTATCTCCAGTATTTCTAAAATGATTTTTTGAATCATCCACCAGTATTTTTATATTTTTGCACAACGCCACCACATATGATAAAAAGTTTCCACATTTGTCTTACATTTCCAGCAAAGTTTTGAGGCTTTGACATAACATTTAGCTATTCTATCTGGTGACCAGTACCACCTATGGAACAATCTGTAAACATTTTCTTTATATGCAGTAGCCCTCATATTTAGTAGATTTCCATATTTTGGACCAATCATCAAATTCAATATTATGCCCTATATCTTGCATCCATGATATCATTGGGGAATTTCACACTACATCTTTAAAAACGTTACTGAACTGGTTTGGAATAAACCAGTACAGTGACGGCCGTTCAGACAGCCTTTCCCCTACCGTTTTGGAGCCATCTTCAAAGCGGTTTGCCATTTCAGACTGCTGCTTTCTTTTCAAGCCTCTTTTTGCCACACACACACACCAGAGCATTTTAAGACTCAGCCTCGACCTTGATCTCTCTCTCTCTCTCTCACCCCCCTGCATTTTAAGACTCAGCCGGGATCTCTCTCTCTCTCTCTCTCTCTCTCACACACACACACACAGACGGCGTTTTAAGACTCAGCCTCGACCTTGATCTCTCTCTCTCACCCCCCCACATTTTAAGACTCAGCCGGGATCTCTCTCTCTCTCTTTCATAAACACACACACACAGAGAGCGTTTTAAGACTCAGCCTGGATCTTGATCTCCCCCCCCCCCCCCGCATTTTAAGACTCAGCCTGGATCGACTCTTAAAAATTTTTTTCACGGAGATAGCTCACGCGGGCGAAAAGAGGCGCGAAAACATTTGTTGGAGGAGGAAGCACTTTGGGGGCATTTCACACAGCACCCCGTAGCACTTCAGGACCGGTACAAGAACTGAAGAATGCTTGGGAGGAGGTTTCCAGATAATCTGGCTCAGGAATGCTTTCCAACAGGAGAGGCACGTTTCTGTGTGAAAGGGCCAATATGTTCTGTTAGGGAACTGGTACTAATATGGTTCTGTGTGAAATGCCTGACAGAAACCATTACTGAAGAGTTCCTGAAACGGAACATAATGGCTGTGTGAAATTCCTCATTGTGTTTTTCACTCTTTCATCCAACAAATAATTTTCTAGTAAAAATTTATACATTTTTGTATCACCTTATCATTGGAAGACGACCAGATTTTGTCTAAATCTGTTTTGGTATCATGGAAACCCACTATTTTATCTAGATCATATCTCATTTTTAGTTGCATAATTTCCCACCAGGATAGTTTAATGTTATTGTATTGGACTGGAGTAGGGTTTGCTCAGATTTTAGATTGTTAAATTTGTATAGGATGACCTCATAACTTTCTTTATTGCTTTTTGTAAGTAGCAAGGGTTTTATGAAGACTTCTAATGGTGAGACCCATTTGGGTGCTTTACTGTAATATTTTTCTTTTACAGAAGTCCAGATCATTAATAAGGCACCCCTTAGTATGTGGTTGTTAAAATTATAATGGATCTTATCTTTGGCATAGCAAATGTAAGCATGCCAACCCATATATAGATCATGGCCTTCCAGATTTAAAATTCTTGTATTATCCAGTGTTATCCACTCTCTAATCCAGCCCATAGCCGCAGCTTGATAATACAATTCCCAGTTGGGTATACCAAGACCTCCCCTTTCTTTTCTATCTTGTTTTTCCATTTAATTCTTGCCTTCTTGGGGTACCAAGTAATTTTTTTTGTTAAGCTATCTAATTCCATAAAAATATTTTTCTTCTTTAGAACTGGTAAATTTTGTGCTAAAAATAGGAATCTAGGTAATATGTTCATTTTTATTGTCGCTACTCTACCCGTAAGTAAAAGTTGTGAATCTTTCCATTCATCCAAATCTGCTTTAACTTCTTTTAACAGTATGAAGTAATTGTCGTGTATTAAAGCACTGTTTTTACTAGATAGTATGACACCAAAGTATCTAACTTTTTCTATTATTTCCATTTTTGATGTTCTTTGGATTTCTTGAGTTACATTGAGCAATTTCTAGTTAATAATTTGGTTTTCTGAAAATTAATGTTGAGACCGGCAACTCCTTGTATGACCTCCAACAGTTTTTTAATGGAAATTAGGGGGTTTTCCAATATAAATAACAGATCATCCACAAACGCTAATATTTTAAATTCTTCTTCTTTTATTCTTAATCCTTTTATCTGTTTATTTTTTCTCACTTTGTCATTTAGTTTCCAAAGCAAATATAAACCACAGTGGTGATAGAGGACATCCCTGCCTTGTACCTTTTTGAATTTCTATGTTTTGTGTCATATTGCCATTTATTAAGATTTTTGCATGCTGTTCTTTATAAATTTCATTAATCATTGATTGTAGTTGAGCTCCACATACCCAAATTTCAAGTTTGTATTTCAGAAAGTACCAGGATGTATTATTGAAGGCTTTCTCTGCATCAAGAAACATTAAAGCCAATTGTTTTTCTGGGT
The DNA here is from genome assembly GCA_029233225.1 of Lepidodactylus listeri. Taxonomy (NCBI): domain Eukaryota; kingdom Metazoa; phylum Chordata; class Lepidosauria; order Squamata; family Gekkonidae; genus Lepidodactylus; species Lepidodactylus listeri. The sequence goes on from JARCFY010000011.1 coordinate 2,030,575, forward strand.
GTATCTAATAGTATTCTAAAATGTCAGTGATTGTCCTTATATTACTTCTCATTTGTCTTTTTGGTAGGAAACCTGTTTGGTCTTAGTGAATGGTTTGGAATAGTATTTTTTTGAATCTGGTTGCCAAAATGCTGGCAAAAATTTTATAATCAGCATTTTAGAGTGAAGTAGGTCTATAATTTTTAATTGAATTTCTTTCTGAATTAGGTTTGGGTATTAAAGTGATTATTGCCTGATTCCAAGAGTCTGGTAGCTTTTTTTGTTTGGCCTATCTTTTGAAGGAACTCTTTAAATGGGTTGGTAATTTCATTTTCAAATAGTTGATATACTTCCGCTGGTAAACCGTCCGGCCCTGGTGTTTTCTTTCTTTTTTGATAGCTATCAGCTATTGAATTTTGTTCTTATAGGCAGGGGTCATTTCCTGCCGGAGTGCACCGGAATGGTGCTCCAGTAGTAAAGAGCCCGGGGACAGGCAAATGCAACAAGCCCTGCCTCCTGCCACCACCTTTTCCCAGCCCGTGTTGAGGCAGAGAGCTTGGGAAAGGCCTGCAGAGCCTGCCACCACTCCCTTTCCTGGTCTGCACTGGGGGAGTGAGCCATGGGCACTCAGGGTGCCAGTGGCCTGGCTGGTGTGTGGGGGGTGGCGGTGGGGGGGACTTGATCAGGTGGGGGGACTTGATCATGGTGCTGCTGCCACTGGAGTGGTGAGTCCAGTGGCCAGTGGGATCCTGCCCATGCCCTGCCTCCCCCTGCCCACTGCCCCCCACCCAGCCATCTCCCACCCTTTTCCAGCATGGCTAAATCATCTGGCACAACAGTGTGGTGCCCTCCCAGAGTCCCAGGGCTGCTCTCTACAAGGCTGCAGAGGGCAGCTGTACTGTGCCCCTGGGCCTTCCCCCCACTGGCTCTCTGAGGCTCTGCAATGCAGCGGTCACTCTCATGGTCAACCTCCCTTGCGGGAAGCCTGGAGGATCTGCCTGGGGCAGTGCAGGGGGGAAGTCACCAAGGGTTCCTGAGCTCCTTTGCCATCCCCCTCCGCTCCACTCCTCTCTGCCTCCTCTCCACCTTCCTCTCTTCTGTTTATCTGCTGCTCAGGCTGTGTTTGAGGGCTCTCCCACCTGGCAACAGCTAGGTCACCGGCCAGGCCTTTTTCATTGGCTGCCTCAGCCACACTCTTCTCCTCCACCACCCAGGCCAGCAACGGGCTCAGTCAGATGCCACTGCCCCATTGGTGTCAGGTAAGTGCCATCCCTCCCTAGGTGCCTGTGGGGTAGAGGCAATGGGGCAGCCTGGCAGGGGGTGGAGTTGAAGGAATGAATTGGCAGGGGGGCTGGAAGGACATGGCTTGTTTCTTGGGGGGAGGTCAGGGCTGTCTCAGGGGGGAGAAGTTGGGAGCTCTGAACCATTCCCATTAGAAAAGTAATCTGCAGGCTGGAGTTTTTCTTGGACTTTTCCTCTCACCTCCCCACTCAGTGCCCACAGAGGGAAAGAAAGCCACAACTCTCAATCCCCACCAAAGAGCAGCCAAGCAGGGACCAGGGAGGGACCACAGCACTTTGCTGTGGATAAGTGTGTGTGGGGGGGGAGTGTGGGTCTCTCTCTCCTCCTCCTGGGCCAGGGGCAGGCGGCTTGGCTTCGGAAAGTTCAACGCCACAGGATTTCTGGCTTAGGTACTGAGCCCTCAGCCTGGAGGGCTTCCAAAGTGGCCCCGGCTTGCCATTCAAGAGCTCTGTCTGACTCGCTGTCTTTTTGCACATGGTTTAAAGAGAATCAATGATATACCTGGCCAATGCCAATGCAGGGGGGAGGGGAAAGAAGCCACCAGCCCCTGCCAGCTGCAGCCCCCCACCCTCTCCATCCTTGCCGAACACTTATAAGATCATGCATAGGATAGAGCAGGTAGAGAAAGAAGTACTTTTCTCCCTTTCTCACAATACAAGAACTTGTGGGCACTCCATGAAATTGCTGAGCAGTCGGGTTAGAACAGACAAAAGGAAGCACTTCTTCATCCAAAGAGTGGTTAACACATGGAATTCACTGCCACAGGAAATGGTGGTGGCTACAAGGTATAGATGGAAAACTCTCAGTCTGGGACAAGTGATGCTCTGTATTCTTGGTGCTTTGGGGGGGAGCAACAGTGGGAGGGCTTCTAGTGTCCTGGCTCCACTGATGGACCTCCTGATGGCCCCTGGTATTTTTGGCCATTGTGTGACAGAGTGTTGGACTGGATGAGCCATTGGTCTGATCCAACATTGGCTTCTCTTATGTTCTTCAGGTGCCCCTCCAGGCCCCATTCTGGGCTCATCACCCTTTGCTTGCTGGGATGGGGGAAGCCCCCCTCTCAGATCTACCCCCCCATGCAAGTTCTCTCAGATGTGCTTGCCCAAAGTCCTTTCTCCTCCAGCTTGGGGCTAAGGAAATGCCCCACAGACCTGAGATGGTGGGGTCTAAATATTGTAATAAATAATAAACTGTTTTTAGAAGTGCACCATTTGATGTTGGGGGAGCATGGAGGCATATTTTTGTAGGAGGGTAGATTTGGGGTCCAATTCAGGTGGATAGCCATGTTGGTCTAAAAAAATAGAACAAAGTTTGAGTCCAGTGGCACCTAAGACCAACAGTGTTTAATTCTGGGTATATAAGCTTCCATGTGCACTTATACCCAAAATTAAACTTCGTTGGTCTTAAAGGTGCAGTGCACTGGACTCAAACTTTGTGCTTTGGATGTCATTAATTCATAGGGTCAAAAGAAATCACAAGTGACTTTACAGCACTTAACACACACATTGCCTCTGTGCTTAAACATTTTGTGTAGGGGGATATATACAGCTTGTGCACATGTAATTGTGTGTATGCCCTGAGAAATACAGTGGCTGTAGTGGCTCAGAGGTTGTCAGCTAGGGCTGTCATTCCCGAGCGGGAGTTGGAACTTCTCACCCTCCTACATCAGCTCCTCATACCCCCACCATTGGAATGTAGCTCGACTCTCACAAGCACGGGCTTATCTGGCTATGCTTCTGTAACCTTGAGAATGTTACTATTCACACAGTCTTAGCCACTTCTTATTTGCAGGTGTTAATTGTACACTTTTCTTGTTCTTTTCCCGCTTGAAGCCTGGGAACAAACTGTCCAGCATATCTGGGCACCTTTTTCTCTATGTAGTGATTGGATGTTCAACTATGCATTACACTGTTTGAATACACTATATCTGAACCCCTTTTACCCCTTCCCAGTATTACTGACTCAAAGCATGTAGATGACTACTTGATCCACTGCCAAATAAAGAATCTTCTAGTTAAGGACCTTATTTGCAGTTTGAAATTATTTGGACTCTCACAGAGGTTAAGACACGGAGCTGCAAACTAGAAGGTTGGTAGCTCGGCAGTTTGAGACCCAAGTGCTGCGTGATCGAGTTGGTGGCAATGTTTGCTAAAGAAAAGAAAATTAGATTCTGTTGGGCCTGAAATGGAATTACAATGAACAAGGTGGCAAAAATTGTGTAGCAATGACACTAACAAGGAAACAGTAACAAGACTAGTATGTCAAACTGATTTCCTGCGATAGTATTATAAAATTCATACAAAACCTCATACACAAAATATGTTGTGTATTACACAAAGTATAGGAAATATTCCAAACAAAGTCACAATTTATAGAGAGTATAGGAAAATATTCCATAAGAAGTCACAACAAAGACTCTAGATTTCCACTCCATTCTGCAAATCTTCTTCAATGGTGACTAGATAAACTGTTTCAACAGCACAAAGTAGACAGATGACTTAATCAGGAACAACAGTTCCAAAAATATCTTCACAAATGGGCTTGTTGTTGTTGTGGTTTTTCAGTCGCACAGTCGAATCTGACTCTTCGTGACCACATGGACCACATCACACCAGGCCCTCCTGTCTGTTAGCACATGTTAAAGAAGAATATTCAAAATACTTAAATGCTCAGAGGTGTGATAGATCTTTGCTTCACTGGAGACGAGACGTTTCCTTTAGTTTGAAATTACTTTATTACTAAGGGGAAAAGCTACACGGGAGAGCTATAAAACAACAACATACTACAGCTACATCTTGCTACTATTTTACACAAGACATGGTGAGATCAGAATGGTGAATTGCTCCGTCTTCTTGACCTCTAGAAGGAAATCACCTGAACACAGTAACCAATCGATACATCAAGACTCCTGTAGATTCGTGGGCTTCTGTTCCATTGGCTAGCTGCCAGGTTTCCCTTCCACGTCAGTCTAAACAATAGCACTGAAAGTAACCATTGTCACCAACAATAGCACTGAAAGTAACCAAGTTACTATAATGACTGGAATGTGAGTTCTTGTAAACAGATACATTTCCAACACCCCTTCTCAAGACCCACATGTAAGTCATTATACATGCACATACATAAACATTACTCATTATCCATTTCAATTTTTGCATTAGGCATATTCAACATTTCACGAAGTTGTCCAAACTTCTCTTTCATCAGTGGCTTAGTCAGGATATCAGCCACGATTTCCTCTGTATGACAATGCAGCTCTATCAGCTTTTTCTGGTACAAATCTTTCACTAATGCACACTTAATACCAATAGATCTACTTCTAGCAGTAGTACTCTCTTCCTTACATGTAGTAATACAAGCCAGATTATCCTCAAATATAAGTACAGGTACAGGTTCTCTTATTCCAAAGTCCTTTAACATTTAAAGAATCCATTCAAGTCTGCTGCAAGCACTTGGTGCTGAAACACAGCTTCTGCCGTAGATTGCGCCACAACAGTTTGCTTTCTACTAGTCCAACCTATTAGTCCATCTCCGTAGTAAAATAGATATCCACTTGTAGACTTGTAATTGTTCATTTCTTCTCCCCAACTGGCATCCATATATCCAACTAGTCTTGGCCCTTCAGATGGTGCAATTTTCAGTTGTAAGTCCATTGTTCCTTTGAGATATCGTGCCATTTTCTTTATCACAATCCAATCATGGTGATTAGGCGAACTCACTTTTCTGCATAAAATGCCAACTGCTGCTGTGATATCTGACCTCGTGGTTTTGCTCAGGTAGAGGAGTTTCCCAACTGCTTCTCTGTATCCTCCAATGTCCTTGAGCAGGTTCCCATCCTTTTCCTTCAGATATCCAGGTTCAAGTGGTATAGACAATGCTTTACAGTTCTTCATGCCAACAGATTCTACAAAGTCCACAATCTTTCATTTCTGGATAGAAGAAAAGTTCCATCCTCGAGTCTCAATTTGCATTCCGAGGTAGTGTTGTATATCTCCTAGCTGTTTGACTTCCACTGCTTTATTCAGTCCATCAGCTATTTCTTTGATGTCCTCTCTGCTTTGACAAGCCACGATCAAGTCGTCAATGTAAACAAGAACATACTGATATTGTCCTCCTTTAATCCTAATGTACAGACAAGGTTCAGCTTTCCCTTGCTCGAAGCCTTGCTTCTGTAAAAGTTCAGTAATTTTGTCATACCAGGCCTTTGCTCCTTGCTTTAGCCCATAGAGTCCTTTGTTGAGTCTGTAGACATAATCGTCCTGACCTTTGACTTTAAAACCTTCAGGTTGTTCCATATAAATTTCTTCAGATAGTTCTCCAATTGAGAAATGCAGTCGTTACGTCAAGATGCTCTACTATCATGTCTCTTGATGCTGCAGCACTAAAAAGTGTTCTGAACATTGCATGGTCGGTAACTGGAGCAAAAGTTTCAAAATAGTCAGTCCCATATTCTTGTGACTAGCCTTTAACTACTAGGCATGCTTTGTATAGCTCCACAGTTCCATCTTCTTTGTGCTTGATCCTGAATACCCATTTGCATCCAACAGGCTTTCTGCCTTGAGGTAGTTGAGTAAGTGTCCATGATTCTTTCTCATATATGGATGGTATTTCTTGTTTCATAGCTTTAAGCCATCTGTCTCTTTCACTTGCAGGTAGGTTGCATATCTCTTTCCAGTTCTTAGGTTCTTTTGTAGATTGCAGTTTCACAAAATCCATATTTCTTTGCTGTTTGCCCTTTAGTGCTCCTTTCTGATCATCTTATTTATTACTTATTATTTATTTATTTATTTAGACTTATATCCTGCCTAGCCAGCACAAAGCGGCTCTAGGCAGCTCACAGCATTAAAATCAGTAATATACAAAAAATTCAGATAATAACTAATTACAATAAAACCACAGAACCCACTAAAAATGGTGGCAAATACAAAATGCAACACCAGGGCAGCAACTACAGCCCCACAGCCAGAAGGCTACCACCTGCAGATGTACCAGGCCAATACTTCAACTGGCCACTTACCCGTGGCCATTTCCCCCAGTGGCGGCCCCAAAAGCCTGGTGGAAGAGCTCCATCTTGCAGGCCCTGTGGAACTGCAAAAGGTCCCTCAGGGCCCTGATGTCTTTCAGGAGTTCGTTCCACCAGTAGGGAGCTGCCACTGAGAAGGCCCTATTCCTGGTGGTCACCAGCCTGGCCTCTCTCAGGCCAGGAAGGGTCAGGCGATGTTGTGTGCCTGACCACAGTGCTCTCTGGGGTATGTATGGGGATTACACTGGTTGTGGGTTCTCTCATGGGTTCTGCTGCCTCCTCTGGTGCAGTTCCTGCTTCCCCTTCTGTTTTGGTAGTTTCCTCAGAGGGTGGACCAGCCGGTTCCCCGGTGGTTACACCAGGTAACCATGCAACCAACTCTTCAGGTGCAGTCCCAGACCTCTGCGGATCAGTTAAAATGGAAACACTTGGCAATACGCTTTCATCAACAAAAACAATATTGCGTTCCCCAGCTGTGTGGGTTTGGGGGTTGTATATCCTGTATCCTTTTCCACCAACAGGATAACCTACTACAAGTCCAATTTCAGCTCTGGGGTCAAGTTTTCCCCTTTTCTCCTTTGGTATGTCAGTATATCCTTTGGAACCAAAAGCTTTGATATGCTTTAGTCCAGGCCTCAAAAGGAGCGGTCCCAGTAATCTTTGAGGGTATTCTATTGTGTAGATAGACTGCTGTGTTAATAACCTCAGCCCATAAGCCATTTGGTAGTCCAGAATGCATTAGCATTAGCATAGCTCTACACATTTCTTGGATTGTTCTACTCAGCCTCTCAGAAGATCCATTTTGTTGAGGTGAATGTGGGATGTGTTCAATCCCTTCCTGTTCCAGAAATCTTTTAAATTCTCATTGCGAAATTCTCCACTTTTATCCGTGCATAAGCTCTGAGGTGCGTGGCCAAACTTGTTTTTAATTGTGGCCACATAACATTTGAATTTATTCAGCGTCTCATCTTTGCTCTTCATCATATACACAAAACTGTATTTTTTTATTTTCAGTAAAAGTCACTAAATATTCGTTCCCGCCATTGGATGGTGCTAGTGGACCAACAAGATCACTATACACAGTCTCTAGAAATTTCCCATGATCAGCAGTAAATTTTCCACTATATCTGGGCACTGTGCCTTTAGCATTGAGACATGTGTCACACCTCTCCTTGGCCTTGTCACAACTCACAACAGGGATTCCACATCCCTTCAATAAGCTTTCAACACTCTGCATACTTCGATGTGCAAACTTCAAATGCCATGCATACAAACAACTCTTATGATTGCAAGAGCCATTGCCTGTTTGATAAACTTGTCTCTTATCTAGAACCAGAGATATATTTGTTAAATATGTTACCAGATGGAATGATACGAGCAGATGAGAAATTGTTAGTTCGAATAATGAGAGCCAAGTACTGGAAGTGCCCAGAAAGGAAGAGATAATTGATAAACTGTTGGAACTGGCAGAAATGGATACATTAAGTTTTTTGATGAATATGGACAATTGTCAAGATCCAGCATCTATATGGTCTAAGTTTTATAGGTGGTTGGAAGATTATAGAGGCTCAAAATAATGTTTTGATAGAAGCAATGTATTATTTCTCTGTGAAAAATGAATAAAATATGTAAAATAAAAAAGATAAACTTATCTCTTATCAACATCAAAAACATCAGGTTCTGCATCAGCAGCAACAAGGTAATTAAATTCATTCCTCTCATGCACTTTGAATTCAAGTCCAGCATTCTCAGCAACAGTTTTGCTTCCTTCTCTCCTTTTAAGCAACACAACATGATCACTGTCCAGAAGCCTTTTAGTTGAAATTAAATTATCAGCTGCTTCAGGAACCAAAACCACATTCTTTAACTTTACATTCACTACTTCCCCATCTGTAGTGAGTAGTTTGATTGGAACAATTCCAACACCTTTCACATTAAGCATTTCCTCATTGGCTTGAAAAATCTTTGGCCTATTTTCAGTATCAAGCTCAGTAAACCAGTCCTCATATCTGCAGATATGCATGCAGGATCCAGGATAAATTAGAAATACTTTCTTATTTCCATCATCACTATTATTTCCAAGTCTAAAAGCAAAGTCTCTGTCTCTGTTGTCTCTCTCTGCAAACATGCTTTGAGACTGTCTCTGTGTTCTAAAACCTCTGTTATAATTTCCTCTGCCACTGGGTGTCTCTCTCTTACTCTGAGCACGCTCTCCAGTGGGTCTTTGTTCTTTAGCTGCATGTTTAGAATCACAGAATTTAGCCTTATGAGGCCCTTTACATATAAAATATTCAATTTTCCTTTTAAATCCATGCCCATGATTCAGACTTAAAATAGACATTTTATCAGACAAAGCATCTCTGTTATCCCTTGAATCATATTCCTCTTTTAAGGTTGCCAACAAACTTTCCAGCTTTAAATCTTTCTGGTGCCTCATTGTTATAACTAAAGATTTATAGGAGGCGGGCAGACCCTTCAGGATTGCAGAAATCATATCAATTTCATCTGGCTTCTTTCCCAGTTCCTTCAGCTGATTATAAATGGCCATTAGTTTACTCAGCTCCTCTAGGCAAACAATCTCCCTCTTTCATTCTAAAATCAAAGATCTGTCCCTTCAAGGAGTAAATTTTATTGGTGGTTTGCCCTCCATATTTCTCCTTCAGGTATTCAATCATTAACTTGGAGGTCTGTACTGTGTACAAATCTGGGACCTCTTGATAATTTACTGACCCAAGTATTAATCCTTTCGCAAAACCATCTTGCATTTTAAAGTTAGTTTTCTCTGGCTCAGTGTCTGGGGAAACTCCAGTTAAAACATGTTCAGCATTGTGAGCCTGTAATCTCGTCTTGAGATAGCCTTCCCACCATTTAAAATTATGTAGCATTAGCTTCAGAGGAGCCAATTCACCAGCTGGGGCTTGAAACATACTTACAGTCCTTTCTTTGTTTCCAGACAAAGAAAGCTGATTCTCTTTACTCATCTTTCTGGGTGCAGCAGGCTGGCTGTAGCACGCAGGGTTAAAATCCCCTTCCTCTCTCTGGGCTGGAGCGTGGAGACCTCAAAGCAGCTGCGGCTCGCTTTTCTCTCTCAGCAGCCCTCCTCTCATCCACTGCGACTCCAGAAAGCACGGCAGAAAATAACTTTAAAATAATTCCTTAGCTGTTCATTAATGAAGTGCGAACTAGCGTAGGGGGTTCTCTGATCGGCAAGGAAACAGAGTTACGCTTTCTGAGTTGCAACTTTGCTGAGCAGGAGGGGAAAAAAAGGTCTATTTAAAATCCAAGCCTGTAAAACTCAGCCCTCTCTGTCTGTCTATCCAGTGAGCTTCTTAAAATTAAACCAAGCATACTCTGCTACCATATGTTAAACTGTGCTCTTTGTTAGCACATGTTAAAGAAGAATATTCAAAATACTTAAATGCTCAGAGGTACGATAGATCTTTGCTTCACTGGAGATGGGACGTTTCCTTTAGTTTAAAATTACTTTATTACTAAGGGGAAAAGGTACACAGGGGAGCTATAAAACAACATACTACAGCTACATCTTGCTACTACTTTACATAAGATATGGTGAGATCAGAATGGAGAATCGTTCCATCTTCTTGACCCCTAGAAGGACATCACCTGAACACAGTAACCAATCGATACATCAAGACTCCTGTAGATTTGCGGGCTTTTGTTCCATTGGCTAGCTGCCAGGTTTCCCTTCCAGATCAGTCTAAACAATAGCACTGAAAGTAACCAAGTTAACCCTATAATGACTGGAATGTGAGTTCTTATAAACAGATACATTTCCAACACTGTCTTCTGTTGTGTTCCGGCATTTACGATTAAGATGGATGGAGGTAATGCTCTTTGGAATTATTGCATGATAGCCCATTTGGTAAGATACCTATTACAATTCCACAGGGCCTGCAAGACGGAGCTCTTCCGCCAGGCTTTCAAATAGGGGCCGCCCACGGTGTTTACATCTGGCCCTGGCCCGATCTTTAGCTGCCAATGTATGAGCAGATATGGGGATATGCTGGATTGCTGTTTTATAACTGTACTGAAGCAACGCCATCTGAATGATATGTGACAGGATGTTTTTATGGTTGTTTTAATTTTTAACCAAACAATGTATTATGCCATAATGGCTGCTGTGAGCTGCCCTGAGCCCGCCGTATGGTGAGGAGGGCGGGATATAAATTCCAAAAATAAAAAAATTAAAAAAAGATATTGTTGGAACTGTTGTTCCTGGTCCTTCCATTGTCCATTGCGAGTGCTTTTGAATATGGTTGTGATTTATTTTCAGCAAAACTGAACAAAACTGAACAAAATTTGCTCAGTCCCTGCTCTCTGAAAGACTCATTCCAATACTCAGATTGAACTCAAATGGACTTCTTTTGCCAGCCCTAATACGACAGAATGCAGACCCATGGCTGTGCTCTGCAAGCTGCTGAGCATTTCATTGCTTCCCTCCCCTGCTGCTCAACACATCAGGTGTATAGATGAAGGAGGAAAAGTAAATTGCTTAGGAGAAGACAAGTGCAAGCAGGCAGTAAAGGCAGGCACTCCATCACAAGTGGCATGAGCAGTTTAGAAAGATAATGCCTTGAGAAAGAAAAGGCTGGATTACAGGACAAGAAACCCTTTGCTGAATCATATCATTGAGAAACAAAGCATGTCTAAATCACAAAAGCACACACTACTTTCTGCCAGCATACAAATGGACAATAGAGTAGTTTGTCCAGTTAAATCTTCCATGCAAAATCTGACATGAGATAGGCAGAATGATAATTCTACTCCTGTTACACATCCTAGTATTTAATCCCACCCCCTCATAATACAACTGTGGTCAAGTCTCTTGAATCACAGTTTATCCCTCCTGGGGTATATTATAAAATGGCCATGGTAGAAGACTGTGAAAGTCCTTGCACAAGGGCACAACAATTGGTTAATGCATTAGTGCTTAATTCAGTTCCATACTAGATTTAGTATTGTACAAGTTGGGACTCTTGCAGGAGCAGCTATCCCATTCCCTCCACCTCTGCTTCTTCCCCTCTCCCCCTACTTCTCTCACACTCTTTCTCCTTCTTTTTGCCCCGTCACTCTCCTGGCATCCCTCCTACTTCCTCCCCTCCCCCACTGCAGCAGTGGCAGTAGCCACTCTCCAGGAATCACAATAGTTTGCCCAAATACAGAGATCAGTTCCTCTTAGGGTTGCCAGCTCCATTTTGGGAAATTCCTGGAGATTGGGGGTGAAGCCTTGAGATTTAAGCTTGGAAGTGACCTCAGCAGGATATAATATCATAAACTCCACCCTTCAAAGCAGCCATGTTCTCCGAGGGAACTGATCTCTGTCATCTGGAGATCAGTTGTAATTACAGATCTCCATCCCTCACCTGGAGGTTGGCAACATTAGTTCCCCTGGAGGAAATGACTGCTTTGAGGATGGAGTCTATGGCATTATATCTGTCTGAAGTCCCTCCCTGCCTCAATCCCCACTATACCCAGGCTCCATCCCTCAAATATCCAGGAATCTCCCAACCTGGAGTTGGCATACCTATCTCCTTCCCACCCAACAGCCAACCTACCTTTATCTGCTTTCCATCTCCTTTTTCCCTGCAGTTTCTCCTGAGGAAAACTATGGTCTTTCTCCACACTGGGGACTAAAGCAGTTTACATTATTCTCTCCTTTTTATCCACACCACAGCCCTATGAGGTAGGTTAGGCTGCAAATATGTGACTGGTCAAAATCACCCAGTGAGCTTCCACAGTGAGAAGTATTGGAGTCGGGAGTCCATGGAACAGTGAAACAGCTAGATCTTTATTGCTGGTCCGGATGAAGCATACAACCCAGGGCTCCGAGCCCTCCTTTTATGCTGGTCAGGGATAATCCCCTGACCTCACCCAACTGGCCTGATAGGCTATTATCAGTCTATTTACATCTCATAGGTTCCCTGGGAGAAACCTAGGCATATGATTGGTGGCTGGTTAGAATCCACCTGGCCTTTGTTCTACCTGGCTGAAGCTCAGGTAGTTTCTTGGCCATGTGCTCTGGACACATGGCGGTCACCATTACTGGAGCACATGGTGACCGCATGGTCAATACATAACACCCCTCCCCCCATAGTCCAGAACCCCTCTGCACACATAGTCTTTGAGATAGTCTGGGCGTCTGCGCTCGCATCCAGAGTGCCGGGGGGTTGTAAGATGGGGTGGGTTGCTCGTGTCGGAAGGTTGCGGTGTGGGTAGTTGTTCTGCTTGCGGGGCCAGTCTGCTCGGTGGTCATTCAGGCATGGATGGCGTGGCTGCTGCATCAGAGGGCATGAGCGGGGTCTCCGCAGTCTCTGGATCCGGATCTGGCACTGCTTCTGGAATCTTGTCGATGTCATGGTCCGTTGGTGCAGGGAGTTTGGGGGCCTGGGTAGCATCGCAGTTCTGTTTGTGGCATTTCCAGACTACGCTATCTTCTGTAAGGGCCTCTAGGAATAAGGCCTGGTGGCTCTTATGATCCTCGCGGGGATCCATGTCGGACCCTGTGTGTAATTCTTAGTGTATACAGGGTCTTCGGGAGCGAACCCTCAGGCTTCTGGCTGTTCCTCTGTTGTCGGGTTTCCGGTGATTGCTTGGTCGGGATGTAGGCGGTCCAGGACTGTTCCTAGTCATCCTCCCATCAGAAGTTCGGCTGGCCGACACCTGGTCCCTGAGTGGGGTGTGTTCCATTGGCTGAACAGGAACTTATGAGCTGCTGTTCCCAGTCGCTGTGCTCCATTCTCTTTAATGCATCCTTTGTTGTTCTCACCATGCGCTCGGCCTGGCTATTGGTTGCAGGGTGAAACGGAGTGGAGCGGATGTGGTGAAGACTGCAGGCCTCCACGAACCATTGGAACTCGCCAGAGGTGAATGTGGTCCCATTGTCGGTCACGAGAGTGTCAGGCATCCCATGGGTTGCGAAGACCGGCCAGAGACTTCGTAAGGCTGCGTTGGTGGAGGTTGATGCGACCAGAACCACCTCAAGCCACTTGCTGTAGCTGTCTACAACGATAAGAAATAACCGGCCCTGGACCGGTCCCGCGAAATCTAGGTGCAGACGGGACCAGGGCTTGTTAGTGGATTCCCAGGATCGGATGGGAGTGTGTGGTGGGTCTGGCCATGACTCTTGGCATTTGGTACACTTCTGGACCCGCCCCTCAATATCTTTGTCCAGGCCTGGCCACCACACGTAACTACAGGCCAGGGCCTTCATATGTACTATGCCTGGGTGGGCCTTGTGTAGTGCCTCTAGTACTCGGGGCTGCAGAGGCCTGGGGATCACCACTCGAGATCCCCATAGCAGGCACCCCTCATGGGCCGAGAGTTCATGTCTCCATGCCGTGAAAGCGGCAAACTCCGGCCCCGGTTTCTCCGGCCACCCCCTTCCCACCCAGTCTGAAACATGGGAAAGGACGTGGTCCCACTGCGTGCGATGGGCCACATCTGATACCTGCACAAGGTGCTCCGGTAGGTCCTCCAGGAGTGCTATGTGGAAGGCTGGAGCAGGATCCAGGTCGCAGGACAGGAGAGGAAGACGGCTGAGGGCGTCGGCGTGTCCCATCGCCTTGCTCGGGCGATGCACCAAGTCGTAGGAGTAGCCAGACAAAAAAATTGACCACCACAGGATCCACGGGGACAGCATGTGAGGGGTCTGCCGGTGGGGGGCAAGGAGACCCAGCAGTGGCTTATGATCCATAGCCATGGTGAACGATCACCCATACAGGTAATCGTGGAATTTCTTGACGCCGGCTACAATCGCAAGGGCCTCTTTGTCGATTTGGGCGTAATTACATTCCGCCGACGACAGGGTCCTGGAGTAGTAGGCTACCGGCACTTCCCTGCCGTTGGGTAGCCGGTGCCCCAAGACTGCCCCGACGCCGTAGGGAGATGCGTCACAGGCCAGAATGACAGGGAGCCTCTCATCGAAATGCGCTAGGACTGCATTCGAAACTAATAAGTTCTTGACGGCTCGGAAGGCTGCGTCGTGCTTGGGACCCCAGGCCCAAGCTGCTCCCTTGTCCAGGAAGCGATGCAGGGGTTTGGCGATGGCCGCTTTGTGCAGAAGGAATGCGTGATAAAAGTTTAAATGTCCCAAGAACGCCTGTAGTTCCGCCTTCGAAGACAGACGGGGTACTTCCGTAATCGCTGCTACCTTCTCCTTGGTTGGGTGAATGCCATCCGCAGTCACTTTGAATCCCAAGAAGTTCACTGAGGATACTCCAAGGGTACACATCCTTTCGGACCTTGAGACCTGTGTCCTGGAACCGTTGCAGTACCATCTGTAGGTGTGCTGCAAATGTGTCGATGTCCGGGGTGGCGATGAGGATGTCATCAAAGAACGGTTTCACAACTGGAACATCTTTAAGGAGAGAATCCATTAGATGTTGAAAAATCCCTGGCGCCACGCTGACCCCGAATTAGAGCCATTTCACTTTGAATGCTCCCTTATGGGTCACAATCGTTTGTGCCTCGGCCGTTGCATCGTCTACAGGAAGGTGCTGATAGGCCTGGGCCAGGTTGAGCTTTCCAAATATTTTGGCTCCCGCGAGGGAGGCCAGAACGTGGCTGACCACCGGTACTGGGTACGCGTGGTCTTGTAACGCCTTATTAATAGTGCATTTATAGTCTGCACAGATGCGGACTTCCCCGTTAGCCTTGAGGGGAGTCACAATGGGAGTCTCCCACTTGGTGTGGGAGACCGGATTGAGCACCCCTTGTGCCACGAGCTTTTCCAGCTCTGCCTCCACTTTGAGCTGGAAGGCGAGCGGTGGCCGGTGGCCAGCCACGTGGATGGGCCGGACCACCTGGTCCAGGTCGAAGGAAACCGGGGGTCCTCTGTAGCAGCCCAATGAGCCGTCAAAAATGGCGGGAAATTCCTCACAGATGGACGAGAAGTCGGTAGAGCCCATGCGGTGTATTCCGGTCCACTGCACTCCGAGCGGCTTGAACCAGGTGCAACCTAGAAGACTGGTTAGATTGCGCTCCACCACGAGAAGGTCTAGCAGACCGTTAAATGCGTGGTACTGGACCCGGACCCTGGCTAGCCCCTTAATAGCCACTGGGGTTTTTTGGAAGTCCCGGAGGACCAATGCAGCTGGCAGCCATAGCCAGCATGACCCCTTCGGGCACAGGCAGCTGAATGTAGCTGTGGACACAATGGAATATGCAGACCCTGAGTCCAGTTCCATGGAACAGGGAACTCCCTCTATCCAGAGGGACACAGAAATCACACTCGGAATGGGCTGGGGCAAGTTCATTACCGTGGCCATGGGAACGACGCTGTCCACTTCCTCGAAGTTCGCTGCTGGGGCACGGGGGCTGTTCCTTAGGCGGCAGGCCCGGGTGAGATGGCCTGCTTTTCTGCAGGCGCGGCAGATGGCATCACGGAAGCGGCATGTACATCTGTCGTGGTGGTCCTCGCAGCTTGTGCACGTTGGGGCCTGCCTGTTGAGGGAAGCAGAAGAGGGAACAGAGACAGATGCTGGGCGCCGGCCCTTGGGCCTGGAGACGCCAGCCTCACCCTTCATCAAGTGTGGTTGCATCCAGTGGACATCCTCTTCTTTGCTCGAGTCGGGTTCGGGAGGGGCCGCCTGGTGGACTTTGGTGGCTGCCTTGTCCTTTTGTGTTGTCTCGAACGTTGCTGCTGTTTGGAGCATCTTCTCCAAGGTTGGCTCCGACATTGCGATGAGGAGCCGGTGGAGCTTGGCTTCACGGATCCCTCCCACGAAGGCAGTCTCCACGTGGTCATCCACATGGCGGAATTCGCAGGCCACGGCTAGTCGACGGAGTTCAGCCAGGAAAGTGGCGGCTGACTCCCCTGGATGCTGCTGGTGCTGTATGAACTCCCAGCGCCTAGCCAGTTTTGATAGCTTCGGGGCGAAGTAATCGCCGAGGGCCTTGATGAGTACATCGTAAGGCACCTCGGTGGGGTCTTGCAGGGTGAGTAGGTTCTGGGCCACCTGCATGACCTCCACCCCTCTGGAACTCAATAGCCAGGCGCTCTTCAGGTCCACCTCTGTGATTCCGCGAACCCTGAAGGTGCAACCCAGCGTCTTGAGCCAGGACTCCCACGTCTCTGGGCGAGATGTATCGAAAGGTGTAATTGGTCCTGGAGCGTTTGCCATAGTTACCGGAGCAGAAGCAGCGGTGGCAGTTTGAGCGATGTCCTCGTGGTCTTGCGGCGGTGCCGGGGAGCATAGAGGCTCGGCGCTGCCTAGTGCCGGAGGATCGGGGCTCAGAGCGGCTTGCGGTGAGGCGTTGGAGTGCTGGAACTCAGAGATGCCTGTGGCCAGCGGGACGGAGCTTGCTGTGCTACTGCGGTTGGCTGGAGAGTCGCTCATCGGGATCCCATCCTCATCGCCACTGAGAAGTATTGGAGTCAGGAGTCCATGGAACAGTGAAACAGCTAGATCTTTATTGCTGGTCCGAATGAAGCATACAACCCAGGGCTCCGAGCCCTCCTTTTATGCTGGTCAGGGATAATCCCCTGACCTCACCCAACTGGCCTGATAGGCTATTATCAGTCTATTTACATCTCATAGGTTCCCTGGGAGAAACCTAGGCATATGATTGGTGGCCGGTTAGAATCCACCTGGCCTTTGTTCTACCTGGCTAAAGCTCAGGTAGTTTCTTGGCCATGTGCTCTGGCCACATGGCGGTCACCATTACTGGAGCACATGGCGACTGCATGGTCAATACATAACACACAGCAAGATCTAAACCTGGGTCTCACAAACCCTAGTCTGAAGCTCTGACCATTATACTACACTGGCTTTCATTGGGTGGCTGCTGTTGAACAGTAGCAAGCAGCTAGGCCTACCTGAATCATGCAGGTCAGGTGGTATCAAGTCATACAGAGAGTGCTGCTATGCCTAGGTATGCCAGCCTCCAGGTGGGACCTGGAGATCTCCCAGAATTACTACTGAACTCCAGACAACAGAGATCTGTCCCCCTGGGGAAAGAAATGGGTGGCCTCTGTGGCATTATATACAGCTGAGGCCTCTCCTGTCCCCCAACTCTGCACTCCTCAGACTTCACCACAGAATCTCCAGGAATTTCCCAACCTGGAGCAGGCAATCCTAGTCCTGGCTCCAAAACAGTCCTGGAAAGTGCTCTGCCCTCTCCCCTGCCTTTTTTTAACCCCCCCCCCCGCTATTTAACCATTCATACTGCAGGAGGAATCCTCCCCAATCCTCATTCCAGTTCTACTTTTGCTTCCTCCCCTCTTCCCCCACTCATTCTCTCTCTGTCTCTCTCTCTGGCTATTAGCCAGATTATCTCTCACTGTAGATGCAGCAGGGCCTGAAGTATATCCCTGCAACAGCTATTTCAAAATGTATTTTTTTTGGGGGGGGGAATTCAACCCTCCCTAAGAGTTTTTTTTTTTTTTTTAACTCTTTGGATTTTTATGCAAATGCATGGAGTCTCCTGAGTCTGTAGAAAAACCTGTTGGGGAAAGTGTGGCCTCTGTTTGCTGAAATAAGTATCTGCATGTGGAGGGGACTGTTGAGAATTTGATATATAGATAGAAGCTTGAAAAATTAGACTTTGCGATACTTTACCAGATATCCCTTCAGAACCAGTCAGTCTGAAACTCGCAACCTCCAAGGAAATCTCTTCATGGCATTGTGAAAAGAAAATTCTCCCACACAGTGTTGTTTTTAGAAAGTGTAGACAGTAGCAGATTCTTGAAGGACAGCACCTTTGAATAAAACTACAATAACTATGCATGTAACTGGAATGGAGTTTGTTTGAGTTCTCTATGCTCAGAATATGAATCTGCATCTTGCTGCTTTCATTTTTATGCTGGAAAGCACGTGATTATATTCTGAATATAATACACATGTGAAGTTCTATTCAAAATTAACAGCCTGATATATTTTGAAATGGGTATTAAGGATATGCTGAGAACAAGAAGGAAATAGAAAATGAATCAGGGGTCTTTCATTGACAGATCTTCATTTTCAGTATAGCACTTTTGCTCCATTTCATTTTTCCTCCCTTGTTCTCCATGTACAAACAACTGGGTTGAATCAAGACAGCTTTTTCACTTAGTCTCACCCGATTTTCCTCCTTGCTAAGCCCCCATACCGCATGGCGTTTGTATATGCAAGTTCCCATGACCCCCAGCATACTGTATTTTGGGTGGTCAAAGGGGAGCTGTCTTTCCTTTTTCACAACAGAGAAAATCTGGTTGTAGACAACCCATTACATGTCTTGTATATGCACAATTCCTCTGGAATTGTGGTGGGTGGTGGAGGTTTTCTGAAAATAAAATAAACCTGCAAATTTTGGAAGTGCATGTCTAGGTGTGGCATGTTGAAAAGTGTAGCCTCTGGAAAAAAGTGTCAGAGAGGAAGGATCTTGGCATTACTTTAGGAAGTTACATTGAAACTGTGAGGTTTAGTTTCTGATTAAACTAATCTATGTTGAATGAATGCACATAATTAGCAATGTCATAATGACAAAAAAAGGACAGCACAAGATTAATGTCCAGACCAATTGTAACAAGTTTTGTAAAATGGGTAATCTGGAACAGGGACAGATTTTCACATGAGAAAACCTATAAGTAACAATGCTGACCTATCATGCAGTAAAGTGACTATGTCACTTCCAGGAGCAGTAATCAGCATCAGGATGGATGATAAACTGCTGGACTGGACTCCCTTGGAAAAGAAAGACTGTTCTGCAATCACTGGACCAGAAGGTCATTTGTTGTCAGTGACTGGGGCCCAAACTTCGAAATGGTTTACAATTTTAAAACATAAAAATAAACATATCAGAGTTAAAACAACATATACAACAGTGAGTACTGGTGGCAATCAGAATTCTCATGGTGAAAGCGGTGGCAAGAGGTTTGACCTGCAGTTCCAGGGTGATGTTATCTAGAATTCCCCCAGTGGCAGCTCCTAATCGAAGGCCTGGCAGAAGAGCTCCATCTTGCAGGCCCTGCAGAACTGTAATAAGTCCCGCAGGGCCCTGATGTCATCCGGGAGCTTGTTCCACCAGTATGGAGCTGCCACCGAGAAAGCCCTGGTCCTAGTGCTGGCCAGCTGAATGTCTTTCGGACCGGGGACAGTCAAATGATGTTGTGAGCTTGATCTCAGTGCCCTCTGGGGCACATATAGGGAAAGGCAAGTAGGCAAGTAGGCAGCCCCCTGACCGTATAGGGCTTTAAAGGTCAGTACCAGCACCTTGAACCGGATCCAGTATGCTATAGGCAGCCAGTGCAGGGACCTCAGCACAGGCCAGATGTGGTCCCACATAGAGAGACTCATCAACAGCCTGGCTGCTGCATTCTGCACCAGCTGCAGCTTCCAAATCTGAGACAAGGGCAGCCCCATGTAGAGAGTGTTACAGTGGGCTAGTCTCAAGGTGACCATAGCATGAATCACTGTAGCTAGGTCATCGTATTTGAGGAAGGGCACCAGCTGCCTAATCAGCCGTAAGTTAAAAAAGGCTGCCTTGGCAGTGGTTGCTACCTGGGCCTCCATTGTTAGGGAAGCATCCAGGAGCACTCCCAAACTCCTGACCCTCAGTGCTGGCACCAGTGGTGCCCCACTGAAGGTCGGTAGTGGGATCCCTACCCCCGACCCGTTCTGACTCAAGCACAGGACCTCCATCTTTGTTGGATTCAGTTTCAGTCAACTCAGTCTAAGCCAGTCCGCCACATCCTGAAGTGCCTGCTCCAGGTCATCTGGGGTAGAGTTGGACCGGCTGCCCAACAGCAGATATAGCTGGGTGTCATCTGCGTATTGATGACACCCGAGCCTATGCCTCCGGGCAATCTGGGCAAGGGAGCGCATATAGATGTTGAATAACATCAGGGACAGCACTGCCCCTTGAGGAACCCCACATACCAGTGGGTACCTCTGGGAGGTCTGTTCCCCGAGTGCAACCCTCTGTCCCCGATCCTGGAGAAAAGAGGCAAGCCACTGTAAAGCAAGCCCCTGTATCCCCGAGTCGGTGAGGCAGTGGATCAGCAATTGGTGGTTGACCATGACAAACGTAGCTGACAGATCTAACAACACCAGTGCTGTCATGCTGCCTCGATCCAGATATCTCCGAAGGTCATCTGTGAGGGTGACCAGTGCCGTTTCTGTCCCATGACCTGGCCAGAAGCTGGACTGAAATGGATCCAGCATGGAAGTGTCATCCATAAAGCTCTGCAACTGAATCGCCACTGCCCTCTCCAGTACCTTGCCCAAATAGGGCAAGTTGGACACCGGTTGGTAGTTGGTCAATACGGCCGGGTCCAGAGATGGTTTTTTCAGGAGGGGATGGACCATTGCTTCCTTGAGTGCCCCCGGGAACAGCCCTTTCATGAAGGACTTGTTGATAATCTCCTGAAGGGCACCACGTAACCCCTTGCAACTCGCTTTTATAAGCCACGAGGGGCACGGGTCAAGGCTGCATGTGGTTGGGCATATGGTTGAGAGCAGTCTGTCGACTTCCTCCAGACTGAGTGGACTGAAATGATCCAGAATAGAACCGGAAGACACGCATGGTGCCTTGAGTTCACTCACTGTCTCAACTGTGGCCGGGAGATCACTCTGCATATAAATTAAATAAGCAAGCTGACAATATATATCCTTGTCGTACTCCTATGCTAAACCAATCAGTTGTTCCATATCCGGTTCTAACTGTCACTTCTTGACCCTTATACAGGTTTCTCAAGAGACATGTGAGGTGGTCTGGTACTCCCGTTTCTTGAAGGACTTGCCATAGTTTGTTGTGATTCACACAATCAAAGGCTTTAGCATTGTCAATGAAGCAGAATTAGATGTTTTTCTGATACTCTCTTGCTTTCTCCATAATCCAGCGAATATTGGCAATTTGATCTTTAGTTCCTCTATCTCTTTGAAACCTGGCTTGTTCTTCTGGCAGTTCTCTATCCACGTATTGCTGAAGCCTAGCTTGTAGGATCTTGAGCATGACCTTGCTAGCATGTGAAGTGAGCGCAATTGTGCAATAGTTTGAACATTCCTTGGCATAGCCCTTCTTTGGGATTGGAATGTAAACTGACCTTTTCCAATCCTGTGGCCACTGTTGTGTTTTCCAAATTTGCTGGCAAACTAAGCAGCAATTTAACAGCATCATCTTTTAAGACTTTGAACAGCTCATCTGGGATACCATCACCTCCGCTAGCTTTGTTGTTCATAATGCTTTCTAAGGCCCATTTGACTTTGCATTCCAGGATGTCTGGCTTGAGGTCAGTGATTACACCGTCATGGCTGTCAAGGACATTGAGGTCCTTCTTGTATAGTTCTTCTGTGTATTCTTGCCATCTTTTCCTAATCTCTTCTGCTTCTGTTTGGTCCCTACCATTTTTGTCCTTTATCATGGCTAGCTTTCCATGGAATGTTCCCTTGATTTCTCCAGTTTTCTTGAAGAGATCTCCAGTCCTTCCCATTCTATTGTTTCCTTTATTAAGTAACCCTTAAGTATCACTAATCCAATCTAGCCATTGATTAAGGCAGCCTAGGATGCACCATCGGGAGGACATTTAAACCCATCAATAGGGGAAAAGGAGGGAAACAAAAACTTAACCCAAAATAATGAATTAAGAACGAGAAAGGTTAAGTGAATACAAATTAGGGAGCCCAATGCTAAAATCAATAGATATACAATATAAATATTACAAATTATACAAAAATACATGTATTTATGAATGTATTTAAAAACAGTTATAGGCCCAAATATAGCCTCAATAAGAATTACAATCTGTACAATATGCACAATTAGGATCTTATGTGACCCTAAAACAGATATGTTTTGGCCTACTGGGCTTCTTCAGTGGTAAAGCATAAATGCTGACATAGGCTCAACTACTGCAAATATAGGACCAAGTGAAAATTATGTCCTAATAAATATAGTAACTCACGTCAAATATGTACTATATAGGCTTCATATGGGCTGAGGACAGACTGGCAATCTAAAGCGGGGCAGGCACACTTCGCAAACGGAGGAAAGGAGCACATTCAGACATGCGCATCTGCCTGTCGGCTCCGTTGCGTACTTACCCGTCTCCCAGTCGCTTTCCTTCCGCTTTACCCGGACACCGGTTTTTCCTGGTGTTCAGGGGCCTTCCTCCGCATGCCTCCCGCTTCCAAACAGTGTGAACTGGAAGAAGCGGGAGGCATCCGGAGGAAGTGTGAATGCACCAGCAAAAAGTTTTGCGCATATGCGCATGTGCGCATGTGCGCACATGCGAAAAACATCAAAGGAAAACAAAAAAAGTGCAGCGGCACACGCAAGCCGCGCGCGCTGGCTATGCGGCAGTCTGAACGCTCCGTGGCAGTCTGAACGCTCCGTATCACCGCTGATCCGCATTGCTCTGGCCAGTGTGAACGGCCAGCTCCATGGTTTTTTTTCCCGCTCCAGTTCCCTCCGCTTTGCCTCCGCTTCAGATTGCCAGTCTGTCCTCAGCCATGATATCACCTTGTATCCAAATCAAGTACATATAATCCAAATGATGTTTCAGTTATGTAGCCTCCTATTTTGGTCCAGGAGATTCAATTCCAAAAACAATATGAAGCCAGTGTAACAAAATAGTGTATAGTGGG
Organism: Lepidodactylus listeri; assembly: GCA_029233225.1. NCBI lineage: Eukaryota > Metazoa > Chordata > Lepidosauria > Squamata > Gekkonidae > Lepidodactylus > Lepidodactylus listeri. The sequence goes on from JARCFY010000011.1 coordinate 2,053,462, forward strand.
GACTTCCGGAAGAGACGCGCTAATGGCGGATGCCTCTCTCCGCATATGCGGGAGAGGTGATCCATGCCCGGTAGGGTGAAGGGGTTCTGGATGGGTGCCAAACCCCCAGAGACTCTAGCAAAGGGGCTCTGCCTGGGGTGGCACAAGGGGGAGACTCTCCTGATGGTGGCAACCACAGGATTGAGACCCCCCTCATCACCCCCATAGGTTCCCCTGCTGAGGAAGCCTTCGGGCTGCGTAAGCGTGACCGAGAAGCAGCAGAAAATGCTTGGCGGAGAAGCAATTAACACACCTGATACGCAATGGTGAAAACCGTGAGTTGCAAAATATAATGGCAAATAAAGTGACGGGGAGGGAAAGGGAGGATCGTGTCCCCCCCCCCTCTCTCCTTACTGAAGCAGCTGAGACTTTCCCACGGTGTTACTGCAACTATAAAAGTGTTTTAAAAATGCTGGAGGGCGGGATCGCATACATGGAGAAAAGACCTTTTGAGAGATATTAGTGCGACTACAATTGTTTCTTCTATGGTCCTTCTTATCTAAGTGTAAATAAAAGCAAAACTGCAACAATGACGGGGCAGCCAAAACCCTCCCCTAAACTAGGAAGCGGTCCTCCGAGTTCAAAGGGCGATACCACAGAGATGAGCTCAATGTTTTCAGCGTTGCTGCAGCCGCTGGTGGACCAGATGACTACTCTCAACAGCAAAATGGACTTAATGCAAAATGAACGGAAAGAATCAGGTAAATGAACAGAAAAGCTGCAACAGGATCTCTTGGAAGTTAAGGCAACAACTAGTAAGCATGATTCAAGACTACAAAAAATTGAAAAAAAAAAGGCTTTTCAATGTGATAATGTATTGAATTTGCAGATGGAACGCTCAAGTTACTTCCTTCGACTTCAGAATGTTCCTGAAAAAAAAGGGAAGGATCTTAAAAAGCTAGTGAGTGAAGCTTTGGCACCAGTGACAGGTTTAAAAGCGGAAGAAATAATAAGCGACATGGATTTGGTTTATCGGACCTATCCTGAATTAGTCAAAAAGAAAAACCTGCCAGGTGAAATTATGATAAGATTCTCCAAAAGATCAACAAGAGATGTGGTTTTAAAAGCCACCAACAGAACAACGCTGAAGATCCAGGAGGTAGACATCAAGGTATTAAAGGACATTCCATTTGAAATAAGAAAAAGAAGAAAAGCCTACAGAAGTTTAACTACCTGGCTTCAGTCTGAATCAATTATATACCGATGGAATGCTCCGGAGGGACTGTGTTTCAGCTATCAAGAAAAGAATGTTAAAATTGACTCTGTTCAACAAGTGAAAGCTTTTTTGGAAAAATGCAAGAAAAAGAAAAAAGAGAGAGACTCAGATGATTCGCTAGCACAGCAGGAAAGTATATATGGCTTGGATAGCTCAAAAAGCGAAGAAGAAATCTCAGACTCGGAGAAGGGAGCTGCGGCTCCCAAACCTATGGAAGAGACCAAAAAGAAAAGAAGAGGACAAAAGAAGAAATAAACTTTGTATTGTTGTTAAATGTCGAGCACTAAGTATATGTTAATGGAAAATAAGCATGCTCCAAAGTTATGTGTACCAGCAAATCAGCTATGTGATTTTTAGAAGCAGTAACATATGTAACTAGTTAAACCAAGATTTTCTGTTTCTCAAACTGACTAATCTACTAAAAATGATTATTTTATTCAGCATTTTCTGTATAAGGTAATTTAGTATAGAATTTAGCGTATAGAGGTAGAAATAGATGTAAAATCAATAATAAAAAAATAGTGTATAGTGGTATATATAGTGGTTATATGATTATATGGTTTTATATTATAGTGGTTATATGGTTACTGTCAGGATATGACAATGGTGTCTCTGTATTTTCTGTACTTTGCTTTTGTTTCCTTTGTTTTAGAGGACCCCTCGCGTGTGCCCCTTATCTGTCCATCCCCCCTCCCTCTTGACAGCTATAAATGTCACTTTGAAGTATATTGGTTGCTCTGGTTTATGTTACAATGTCTAGGCGGGAGATGGCGACCCGCATTCCTAGGCATCATCTAAAAACAAATGGTTGTTACTCCCTTACATTCCCTCCTCCCTTTTTCCAGGCCAGTGTATGTTATCTTATTGTGAAGACCTTGAGCGTTCTTTATGGCCGGGTGCCTGGAAATGTTGTGCCTAGATTCACACATGTGGGTCACTCAGATCAAGAAGGGAATTTATAACTTTCTCACCTTGCTGTGGGAACCTCAACGGTCCCCTGTCCTTTTTCCCACGTTCACCCTCCTGTTCTGATTGGCTTAGGACTGGGGGTCAATTAAAACCTGAGAGTATATTAGCACTATCTGTATTCCAGTAAGCATCTCTAACAAACATTGAGAACCTGTTTGCAGTATTGAACAATAAAGAACTTTAATTCAACAAAGGTCTGATCTGTTGCTGTCTATTCAGAAGCCTCACAGTTACATGTATCTGATTTGGACACAAGGTAATGTCATATGAAGGCTATATAGTACATCTTTGCCTTGAGTTACTGATATTTATCAGGATATAATTTTCACTTGGTCGTACAGTATTGCAATAATTGAGCTTACTGTGGCCATGGTGATCCTCTCAAAGACCCCTAAGCAGGCTTTTTCATTGTCCAGTGGTGACATCTTTGGAATCTGGATCAGGCCACCACTGGAGTTCCCATCTGTTGGGCCTCCACTCGAGGAGCAGCCATCCTTGCTCTTGCCAGCTCCTATACTTATTGGTCCTGGGTTGCTTGCTGTTGATCCACCAGCCTCTGTATCAGCTCCCCCTGGGCATTGGCTAACCATTCTCCAAAGTGAGTAAGATCTATGGCTGATACCAATGCAGAGGGATTGTGGGGCCTCAGTGTTGTCATCTCAATGGTGCCTGGGTCACACTCACCAGTCCTCCAGATCTCAGATGACCTGCCACTTATGTCACTTTCACTGAGGCACCAGACTGGGTACTGGCCCTTTAAGATTGGGCTAGCCCTGTGGGTTCCTCCTTGGCCTGTTGTGCACTTGCTCCCTTAACATGCCCTGTTGGGGCTCCCTATCACACCTCTGTCCCTGGACTGCTGCCAGTGGAAACCATGCTGCCTTTTGGGGTTCCAACAAGCCCATTCCTCCTCTTGGTTGTACTTGACCCAGTGAATCCCTGCCAGTGCCGAGCTGTCTACCTCCTGCACTGGGCATGTCCCCAGGCTCTCCTGTCAGCTCCAGTGCTTCCTGCCTGGCCTGCTGCATGTGGCTGGTGACCAGGCATGCTCCTGCTATCTCCTGTAAATTGCCTTCCTCCTTTCTGTTTTCTTGTGCCTGTGGCTTCTCCCCTCATTCCTGCCAGCCCCAATGCTCTCCTCCTACCATCTTTTGATGGCCCTGGTGACTAGAGTGTGGCCTGCCCTTCCATCAGTATTCCAGTGTCCTCCTCATCTTGACCGTATTTTCTTCCAGCCAAGCTGTTCAGGACCCCCAATGCTGCTCTGATTCTTCAGGGCCACTCATGCCACCACACATGCATGTATTCTTTCCCCAGAGAATCAATAGTCAACATGGCCCTATCTGTGGATACTTAGGCTGCGGTCACACACACAAAATAATCCACTTGCAATCCACTTTCAGTGCACTTTGCAACTGGATTTTTACTGTGTGAACACGCAAAATCCAGTTGGAAAGTGCTTTGAAAGTAGATTGAAAGTGGATTATTTAGTGTGTGTGACTGCAGCCTTAAATCCCACTAGCTGAAAGCTAAGCTAGACCATCTAAGAGAACACTTCTAAGCAGTGTACCTGTTACTCAATAGGGCTTACACTCTGGGAAGTGTCCCCAGTATTGCAACCTAAGGTAGCCCATGTTCTACCTTGTTCTAAAGGAATTTGCATAGCTACCTTTTTGAGCTCCTAGATGTGCTTCTTCCAGCAACAGAATCTGCAAAAATATCCCAACAAGAAAAACCAAAGAGAAAGGAAAGATACAATCACATTTACAAAAGTAATATATTCAAACAGAAGGAAAGCAACGGGGCAATACAAGCAGCATAAAAGGAAGGAGGGAATGGAACTAAAGCTGAAATATTAAAAAGTTTTAGAACTTTGGAGAGGAAAACTTGATTTAGTGTGTTCTGATCTAGTCTTTTATAGTTTTTTTTTGTTCGTCAGAGGCAGCCCCTCTCATTCTGAGTAGCAGAGGCAATTTTTCCTTGCTTATCCAGTTATCCAAATCCTTGATTATCCAATTATCCAAATCCAAAGTATCCAATTATTTTTTTGAACATTCAGCTTGACCAGTATCTTTTCCCCTTGTCCACTGTTTCCATTAAAGGAACCATTTTAATTGTCCATCCCTTCTTTATCACCATCCACAGGTGCACGCAAGGATATTGTCTCATGCTATAAGCAACTTCATAGCTCTTAAGCATTATGTAATCAGTCCTGTTGCTAAAGCATGCCTTCTCCTTAAACAAATTGTCAAACTATCTTCTTTCCCTAGCCTTCACAGCATCTCTGAGCTCAGAGCAATGTGCGTGCGCTAGCAATTCGGACACCTTGTCTCCACTCCCCAAGGAAAACAACGTTAAAAGGCTTCAAAAGAATGTGAATTGTCGGTTGAGCTGCAGGAACTGATTTATGAGACGTCTGGAATAACAAGAGGTGGTCTAATGAAGGTCTTGGTGAGAAGATAATTAAATTCCTTCACTATTAAAGAAGAGGGAGGCTGGGCCGAGATTGAGATAACATGGCGGCTACCGTGAAAGCGTTATCAGAGCAATTAGTGAATTTTCAGGCTTTAATGCTTGAATCTCAAGCTACAGTACAAACTTCACTGACTGAATTAACAACAGAGATGAGAAATTTAGGATCAGAGATTAAAGCTGTGGCTGGAATTGCAACGGAAGCCAAGATTCTGGCACAGCATAATAGAAAGGAGATTGACTTATTGAAAAAACAATACATAGACTTATCGGACAGAAATAGAAGAGGAAATATTATTTATTTTGGTATCGCAGAGGAAGTGGCAATAAGTGACTTAGAGAGAACTATAGTGGAGTGGCTTTCAGTACAGGGGCTGGAAATAGAGACTGACAAGATTGAACACACCCATAGGCTACAAACAAAAAGAGTGGGAGGGGAACCACGTCCAGTCATAATGAAGTTTGTGAGAGAGAAGATGCAGCAGAAAATATTTAAAACACTAAAGAAAAATAAAGGCTTGACATTTAAAGGTAAAAAGGTCTTTGTGAAAGATTTTTGTAAAGAGACTCTTTATCAAAGAAGTCAAATGAAACCCTTTGCACAAAGGCTTTATCAAAACAATTTTAAGTTTAGCTGGGTGTATCCAGCATCATTGGTCATTTACCAAGAAGGGAAGAGGCTTTGTGTGAGGAATCCTGAAGAGGCACAGAAATTACTAGACACTTTGAGAGGGGAAGAGATAAGGAACACCGAGCTGACACCAATGGAGGAATCCCATCAATCTCCAGGGGAAGGTTCGTCAACCCATCTGGATAAGAGGCCAAGAACATCTCAAGAATAAGACATACTAAGGGAAGTATACAATGGAACTAAAACAATACCTAAAGTGATTATTAGTATAACTCGGGGAGTGGAGAGTGCGCTTGCTCCAGATGTGTAGAGAAGGGATGAGTATTCATCCCCCAATGCTGGCTCTACACAAGGGGAGGGAGGAGGGGGGGAAGAGGGGAAAGGGAAGCAGGGGTAGCATAGAGGGGAGTATAAAGTCAAATAGCTGGCCAGGGGAACAAAGGGAAAGTAAGTTTACATTTGAATATGGCTAAAAAATTACAGACGCTGACACTGAACGTTAACGGCTTGGGTTCAAATTTAAAAAGGTATAAGCTCTCTAGATTTCTTAAACAGCAGAACATAGATATAGTATGGCTCCAGGAAACACATAAAGCAAAGAAAGACAAAAAACCTTTGATTAGAGACCCCAATTGGGGGATATTGGCAGAGGCACAGGGATCAGCAAAAGCAAGAGGTGTAGCAATTTTGGCCCATAAAAGAAATGATATAAAAGTAACAGAAGCTATAAGAGATAGTGAAGGGAGATACTTAATGATTAAGTGTTTGGTGGAAAATAGATTAACAACATTGATAAATATATATGCTCCAAACACGGGACAGAAAGCTTTTTTGTTAAAGGTATTAAAGAAACCACGTAACTTTTCTGAAGGAGAGGTAATATTAGCAGGAGACTTGAATAAGGATCTTAATAAAGACAATATAATCAACTGGAGATAACGGGGTTTAATAGAAGTGCACAAAACCCTCGGTCTAGAGCCTAAACCCACATATTTTTCAAGCAGACACAAAACTACTTCATGCTTAGATTATGTATTTATTAAAAGGGCATGTACCTGGGAAGTAAAGAGTATAACCACCCACCCAATATGGATCTCAGACCACGCCCCAATAAGTGTACAAAACATATTAGAGTATAAACAAACTAGAAGACAGTGGAGGTATAATAATATGGTTATGGCCAGGGAGGAAAACAAACGGTATATTAAAGATTAAATAAAGCTGTATTTTCAGGAGAATAAGGGGACAGTGGAAACAAATATACTATGGGATGCGGCTAAAGCGATGATTAGAGGGCAATGTATCATGAAAGAAAAGAAGATAAAGAAAAAATGGTATGCTGATAGAGGAGAAAAGTTACAGGAACTGAGTAAGCTGCAAAGGGATCAAGTGCAGAAATTCTGCCCCAATAAGCATAGATTAATCAGGGAGTTACAAAAGAAGCTGGATGCTCTCGACTCCATGGCATTATGGAAAAAGCAGGTTATGGTGAAAAATGAATATTAGAGAAATACAATTAATTCGGCTAAAAGGTTAGCAAACTACTTGAAAAAGAAAAAGGAGAGACAAATGATAAGGAGCATTAGGATAAATAAAAGAGTGACACATAACCCAGAGGAGATAAAAAGGGCATTTGAGAATTTCTATAAGAATTTATATAAGAAAAAAGAAGTAAGGGAGTTCGAGGAAGAGACAGGGATAATGTTAACAGACACCGAACGGGGAAACCTTGAAGAGGACATAACACAAAGGGAGATCGAGCAGGCGATAGGTAGTTTAAAGACAGGTAGGTGGCCAGGGCTCGATGGCTTTTCAGCTGAGTTTTATAGGGAAATGAAAGATGTTTTGACTCCCGAATTACAGGAAGTCTTTAATAATATATTGAGGGGGGGGCAAAGTTCCGAATACATGGAGAAAAGCAGAAGTAATGGTGATTTTGAAACCTAGGAAAGATCCCCGAGAAGTGGGATCCTATAGACCAATTAGTCTGTTGAACCAGGATTATAAATTTTTTGCCAAAATAATGGCAAATAGATTTAAGAATATTATTCTGAAAGTGATAAAAGAAGATCAATACGGTTTTGTGGAAGGTAGGAATATAGCACATCCAATAAGAAATTTAATTAATGTTCTGTGTCATAACCAATCTAGAAAATTAGCATTGTTGAAATTGGATGTTTATAAGGCCTTTGATACACTGTCACATCAATTTCTATGGACAGTTATGGATAAATATGGGTTTAATCAATCAACTATACAAGTATTTATTTATTTATTTATTTATTTATGTTTTTATACCCCGCCCTCCCCGCAAGCGGGCTCAGGGCGGCTAACAAGGGCATAAATGCCATACACATCATAAACATTTTAAAAACAATTTAAAATCACCAAACAACAATAAAACTCCATTACACAACAAGCATAAACTGCATCAATAAAACTACAGTACCCACCATAGTGCTTCCAATCTCATTAAGATGGCATCCTATCTAGTAGGGGACCTTCCAGCCATAGCCATCAGGCCTGGACTGCATTCAGGGCCAGTTTTCATTGTAGATGTTATTACAGTGCTGGTGGCGGCTCCTAGCCAAAGGCCTGGCAGAAGAGCTCCGTCTTACAGGCCCTGCGGAAGTGCATCAGATCCCGCAAGGCCCTGATCTCTTCCGGGAGCTCGTTCCACCAGGTTGGAGCCGCCACCGAAAATGCTCTGGCCCTAGTCCCAGTGAGCCTGGCCTCCCTGGGGCCCGGGACATGAAGTCGATGACACGACCCCAACCGAAGTGCTCGCTGGGGTATATGTGGAGAAAGGCGGTCCCTCAGGTATGTTGGACCCTGGCCATATAGGGCTTTAAAGGTAAGAACCAGCACCTTGAAGTGAACTCGGTATGCTATAGGCAGCTAGTGCAGCTCCGCTAGCACAGGTCGGATGTGGTCCTGTCTTGAGAGACCCGTCACTAACCTGGCTGCAGCATTCTGCACCAGCTGCAGCTTCCGGGTTTGCACCAAGGGCAGCCCCATTACAATAGTCCAATCTCGAGGTGACCGTAGCATGGATCACTGTGGCTAGGTCAGCGCAGTCAAGGTAGGGAACCAACTGCCGTGCCAGCTGAAGATGGTAAAAGGCCAACTTGGCAGTGGCTGCTACCTGGGCCTCCATTGACAAGGAGGGATCCAGGAGCACTCCCAAACTCCTTACCTGCGATGCAGGCACCAATGGTGCCCCGTCGAAGCTCTGGAGTGGGAGCCCCCGCCCTGGTCCGCCCCGACCCAGACACAGGACCTCCGTCTTCGCCGGGTTCAATTTCAGCCTGCTCAGTCTGAGCCACCCAGCCATGGCGTGCAATGCCCGGTTAAGATCTTCTAGGTCCGAATCTGACTGGCCACCCAACATCAGATAGAGCTAGGTGTCATAAGCATATTGATGACATCCCAGCCCATACCTCTGGGCAATCTTGGCAAGGGGGCGCATATAGATTATTACAAGAGATATATAGAGAAGGAACAGCAGTAGTCAGAATAAATGGGGAACATACCCAACAAATTTTAATTCAGAGAGGAGTCAGGCAAGGATGCCCACTCTCTCCATTTCTCTTCATAATGGCTATAGAACAACTAGCGCAGCGAATCAGGAATGCTGGGAGAATAGAAGGATGCCAGCTAGGTAAAGAGGAAGTCAAACTAAATTTGTTTGCAGATGATCTGATTATAGTTATATCTAACCCTAGAGAAGGGGTTAAAGAAATAAAAATTATACTAAAAGACTTTGAACTAATCTCAGGATTAAAAATTAATATGGCAAAATCAGAAATAATGTATATTAACGTAGGGATGGAGGAAAGGAGAGATATACATAAGTGGACAGGAATAGGGTTAGGAGTTAAGAAAATTAGGTATTTAGGAATAGATATAGTCAAAATATTAATATGATGGTAGAGAAGAATTATAACCGGATATGGAATGCAATACTGAAAGAAATGAGGAGATGGAGAGGGAAGACACTAAACATAACAGCCAGGATCAACATGGTGAAAATGTTTTGGGTTCCAAAATTATTATATTTGTTTCAAACGGTGCCTCTAAAAATTCATAGACAAAAAATCAATAATTGGAATGCAAAAATAAAAGAGTGGGTCTTTGGCAGCAAGAAAAATAGGGTCTCCAGGTATTTTATATACGCTCATACTTCAGATATGGGATGGGGCCTACCAGAAATGGGGAATTATTATGAGGCATTTCAGATAAAAGCATTAATGGAAATAGGGGAGGAAGGTGAACAAAAATGGGTTAGAGTTGAGAATGAGATAAATAAAGGGATGGGGAGATTTGGAGTATTTACAAGAGAAAAATTTAAATATGATATATTAGGAAAAGGGCCGAGAAGAACAGCACTAATGATATGGAGGAAATGGCAACCGAAATGGTTGAAGGGAATATCTAAGTATGCCCCGTTAGAGGCTTTGGATGAAGAGGAAGAAGATGAGAAATGGTGGGAGCTACTCAAACAGAAAGGGTACATTAGGTTACACGATATAATATACGACAGACACTTGAATCACTACCAACACTATACGAGAACATAGGAGAGAAACATTGGCTGAAGATAACAGGTTTATATAATAGACTCAAAAAGATAATTGAAAATAAAACCTCGGCTATGGGAGAGCCAATGGAGGAGTTATTACGATCGATGGCTAATGCAAAGAGAGGATTAGCAGGTAGAATATACAGGAAGATGATAAATGATAAAGATCAAGTAAGAACCCTGCTTCAGGGTAAATGGAGTGTAGAAACCTGTCTAACAGAACAGATGGCTAATAGAACCATAAATGGAATCCAGGAGATAAAAGTGCACAAATTTAGAGAACTGGAATTGAAATTTTACACCAAATGGTATACATTGGCTAATATGTTCCCACAACTAAGCTCAAACTGTTGGCATTGCAGGAATGGGAAAGGATGGTACTCCCATATGTGGTGGGAGTGTACAGAAGCTAAAGGTTTTTGGGAGAAAGTAGTAGAGCAGTTTTATAAGTTTTTTGCAATAAAGCCGAAGATAGATTTGGAATTGATGCTAAGCAGCACCTTAGGAAATCAAGTCATTGGAAAAGGAGGGCAGGATTTATTGGGCAATGGTGCTAGCTGGCAAAGCAGTGATAGCACTCGGTTGGAAAGACAAAACTAAATGGACAGAAATAAATTGGCAAAATTATTTATTTGAATATATACAATCAGATATTATAACCATTTCTAACCATGATGAGTTATGGGAGGTAAGGATAGGAAAGATTAGGGAAAAATGGCAATTATATTTAAACTGGGTCATGAAAGGTCAAAGGCAAGATGTTCGGTGGAAGCTCTTAAGTCTGTGCCCCTGGCTAGAAAGGACGAGTAGTTAAGGGAGGGGGGGAGGGAGTGGAGAAGGAAAATGTAAATGAATAACATGTGTGAAAAATAATCATCCAAGTTACATTAAAACTTTTTAACCCTGACTTCAGGAAACGAATAATCTTCAGCTATGACTCTAAAGAGAAGAAGGAAGAGGGAAGAGGAACTGAGAAGGATAAAGATGAAGAAGACTTAAAGATAGACAGAAAGAGGACTTATATAAGGGACTTTTGCCGAAGACACAGAAATAGCATATAAACTTTGTGAAGAGGAGAGGGAGGCCAGGGTATATAATGTGTATGGGAATAGGGATGTGCTTGAATGTAATGTGCATAAAAAATATACAATTAAAAAACAACAACGGCATCTCTGAGCTCCTGAAATCACATGGTTAGGTTGCCCCTGCTTACAAAACATTATTTTTGTTCAACTTAGCTTGGTCTGTAACAGGCCAAACTCAAGGTTCTTTGAGTTGAGTAATTAGAGTAGACTATTTTTGGTTCAAAGATCAGTATGGGGATTGGTTTAATGTTTATCCACTGACCTGTGTAAAAAGTTTTTACAATTTCAGAGTGGAAAATCTGATTATAGTGTAGCCAGGAATAGGGAAGATGGCAAATTAGTCATCTGGCTTCCCCAGAGGAGTAGTTTCCCTGACCATTTATTGTGAAATGATTCTGAGTATAGTTTGCCAGAACTACACTGGGGAGTCTTGGAAGCGAATATAAGAGAAGCATTCTCACCAGCAGCTGGGAGAAATGTTGTGTTTGCTTTGAGTTCTATTTAATCTATTCAAACTACAATTCACTGTTCAGAACCAAGTATTTCATGTCAAGAATCTATAATTTTTCAGCTTTGGTAAAATTCAGGGGAGTTAATTCTATTTATTTGCTAAGCCTTCAGTTGTACGTCCTGCTTTACTTTATGGGCCGTGTCACCACAAATTTACTGAGGGTCAGGTACAGGCAGGCTTGCATTATGTATTGTTGACATTTGGTTAATAGAACTGGATTGGATTCTTCTGTTGCCAAAAGATCTGTTTTGACTTTTCCTTCAAGACTGAGGTCATTTGCAAAATCTTTGACTATCGTTGAAGGTCAAGGAAATTTAGGTCTTACATACAAATAAAACCAGAGGGACACATGGGCCAGGGAAACAGACAAGGATGGGCCAGGCTCAGGTGCAGGGGCTATTGGGTGAATGGGGAAGGGTGGATGATTGGCTCCTCAAGAACCGAGGAGGCGGGACTTGGAAGGGAAATCACCAAGGAAGAGTCTGCAATGGCAAACAACCTCTGCATTTCACCTGCCTTGAAAGGCCCTTGCTGGGATCACTATAAGTCAGCTGCAAATTGATGGAACTTAAGAACATAAGAACATAAGAAAAGCCAATGTTGGATCAGGCCAATGGCCCATCCAGTCCAACACTCTGTCACACAGTGGCCAAAAACACCAGGTGCCCTTGCACTTTACACACAGAAGGATGGTTTGTATCCTACATCTTGTATTCAGAGCTACACTGTCCCTGAACATATAGGTTCCATTTACTTCTTTTGCTGTGCTGACATTGAAAGGTCCACACCCATTGCTTATCAAACACTAGCAACTATTTCCATATCGTCTGATAGTGAATTTTGTAAGTAATTATGTGCAGTTTACAAAACACTTTGTCCTGATATAACCAGTTGAAATCTTATTAAAATATGGAGCTTTCTCAAGTCCATTCTTCCAAGAACAGGCCATTGAAATCTTGTGAATTTTCTAACTGTGGATCTTGCTCCTGAGTGCTTAAATGGCACTTCCTGGGCATTTTGTGTAGTGCTGTCTGGAGAAAGCTGTTGCCAAGTGAAACCCTGGTATGTGTTACCAGGCATCTTCCATGGCAGCCGACTGTGGGATGCAATATTTTGTGCACACAGATGGCCCACATTCCTGTGCCAGGCACAGTTGTAAGTTGGAGGAATGGCCCTCCCACATGACAGCTTTATTTCTTCCTAGCACTCTCATAATTGGATTTTTTAAATTGCACATCACGCACTAAATCAGTAGTTGGGCTTGCATACAGAATGAGCAGTGAATTAACATGACATGACCCAGAGATGCAAAGGGATTTCTTTCATTACCAGCATTGTGATGCAGGAGAGAACAGGAGCTGGGTTTCCAAGACAACCACCGATGCTTAGGGAACCAAGCAGACTAAAGAGCAAGTTTTATACGTGGAAGAAGTCAGTTTAAACCCGCTGTTGTCAAATATGCCCACAAAGTATAAAGACCCCTTGTAGAAATTAGCTAAGCAAAGAAAATGCCTAACTATAAAGTCCAGCAAACACCTGAGCCCTTTCCAGACAATCATGTTATAGTGCAGCTGTTAATTATTTGTTGCATAAGATCCAGTTGTCTTGCTTCACGAACACTACTGAAAACTACTTTTAATCATCTGTGGACTCCTTCCATAACCTCAACATATTGAGCTCACATTCTGCTTCCAAATAAGTACCAATGTTTCCTACCTACTTAAACACATTCAGTGTCTCTCAGACAGTTAGAATAAATAAATTGCAGGATGCTTCATGTGCGACTTGCAAGGAAAGATACAGTGCGATGCAAGAATCTGGATCTCTTCTAATGGGACTAGGCTTACTTCTACTAATGCAATGTTTAAGTGGTGTATTGGTTTTTCCAACACAAACAATTCTGAGGAGGCACTTAATCACTCAGCCTAGTCCTGTGTATCCATTCACTAAATCAGGTGAATTGCTGTGCCAAAGAAGTGCTGATTTAAGAGTTGATGCTGAAGTTTAATTCCCCTTTGCCCACTTTTGTATTATTTTTCTGTCTTCCACTCTTTTCCAAAGGTGTGCATTTTTTCCACCTATCCTTCAATAGGGGTCTCCTGCATAAATCTATGTTCTTGTGTGTGAAGCAAAAGTCCCTGTAGAGGGTTAATTTGTCTAACAACTAAGTTATCCTCCTTTCAGCGCAGCTGGCCGTCTGCTCAAGGTCACACAGAGGCACTGATTAACAAGAGAGTGCAGCTGAGGTTGTGGGGTTTAAAATAGGGGCGTTTCTAGCAGTTAAAAGGAGGAAGGTGCTTTTTCAACCTGGCAGGTCCTCAGAATGATACAACTCTCCTCGGTCTAGTTCTATTTTCAAGCCACCTAGAAGCTGTGCCAACTTAAAGGTAGAATTATTTGTTTTTTTTTCTGTGCTTCTGCAGTGTGTTACTGGATTTTAGGTTTAATTTTAAAACCTCTTTTGCAATTAAAACTTTGATTTTAAAACTTAAAAGTTAGTCTGTATGTGATTTGATCCCTGGTGAACTCACGGGGGCGCCTCGCTATCTTGACATTGTGAGTTTTGCTTTCCACATTTAATTACATTTTCAGGCATCTATAGGAAGCTTGGGTATCCCAGGCTAGCTTGATCTCATCAGATCTCAGAAGCTAATCAGGGTCAACCCTGGCTAGTATTTGGGTGGGAGACCTCCAGGGAATACCAGGGCTGGGAGGTAGAGGCAAGGAATAGCAAACCACCCCTGAAATGTCTCTTGCCTTGAAAACTCCATGGAAGCACCATAAAACAGCTGTGACTTGATGGCAAAAAAAAAAAGACGCTTGGAGAAAAGCTTTCACAACAATCTATGAAGGTGATGATGAAGAAGATGATGTTCCAGAGGGGTAGCCATGCTAGTGTGTTGTAGCAAACCAAAAGTCTAGTAGCACCTTAAAAGCATTTATTCCAGAATGAGCTTTCATGAGTTAGAGTTCACTTCCTCAGATGCAATGGAAAGAAAATTATTTGTACAAAATGGCACCAAAAACTGCAGCATAGATCATGATGCCCATGCAATGGAAAGAGCAAAATCCCCACCCCCAGGACCAGTGCCAGGCTTTTTGGTGCCCTAGGCAAGGCTAACTACTTGCACCTCCCCCCCACACACACTGCTAACCAATTTTTTTAAAAAAAGATAAATTCTAGCGAAAATTAAAAGCACCAAACTTGACATTGCTATTTTTTTAAAAAATTGTGAGAATAAGTAAAATGACCTCTGCTCCACATGTTTATCCAATTCCCTCTTGAAGTTGTCCATGCTTGTAGCCGCCACCACCTCCTGTGGCAATGAATTCCATGCATTAATCACTTTTTGGGTGAAGAAGTACTTCCTTTTATCTGTTCTAACCCAACTGCTCAGCAATTTCATGGAGTGCCCCCGAGTTCTTGTATTGTGAGAAAGGGAGAAAAGTACTTCTTTCTCTACCAGCTCTATCCCATGCATAACCTTGTAAACCTCTATCATGTCACCCCTTTGGGGATTTTGAACTTAGACTTCCCATATAGTAGGCTGATATTGACCACTTAGACAAACACATAGCCCTCAGTCCGGTGCCTTCTCATGTTCTTGACCAGCACATGAAGCAACTCATGTACAAAAGGTTGCAATGCCCAGCCATTTCATGTTTTCCCCTGGGCCCTAGGCTCAGAACTCTGAGCATGAAATTTCTGTAGTGAATGTCAATAAATCAAAAGTAGGTTTGCAGCTTACAGATACACTCTTGAACAGTACACTCAGGATTGCAAACAGCACAGACATTTTGATGCAATAATTCAGAGCAGGGGGTGTCAGTTAAATGAACAAAATTTTGCAAGAGTGCTAATGTTTTTTAAAGCATATTTTAAAGTTGAAACTTAACTTTTTAACTGAGAGCCTGCAGCCGGTTGGAGGGGCGAGAAGGTTATCTTGGGGGGGGGGGGCTTCTGAGGAGAGTGAGGGGCAGTCACCCCATGGCAAAGTGAGGGTGGTTGCACACATGGCCATCCAGCCCCATCAGGCCGGGATGCCTCTTTTACCTCAGCACCCCTTGGTGAAGCTCCGATGGAGCAGGATGAGGTGCAGTGGTGGAGGACGCCGAGAGGGACTGGCGTGTGCCTTGGGTTTACAGTTGGCCAAGATAGTGGCTCCTCCTCCTGCCTTTCTTCGATGCGCTGGGGGGGCGGGGACGACAGACCCATGAAGGTAGTTAGGCTTAGGAGCAGGAAGAGGGAAGTGGCTGGAGGAGTGCAAAGTGGAGGAAGGAGAGAAGCAGGGGGGAAGATACATGAAGGCAAGAGGAAGGGCGCCTTTGTCTCTGGCCACCACTGCACCTCTTCTGAAGAAGTGGCTGCGCACGGTGCCACCAGTGAATCACAGATGAAGAGCCTCCCCAGCCACAAACAGGGTCTATCTCTCCAGCATGGTGGCTCTCTGCCGCTTCTCTTGGGCTGCAGGCAGGCATCTGGCTGCGCAGTGGACCAAAGGACTGAGCTGGGTGGAAGGCATGGGGGAGGGGGAAGAGGCGGTGGTAGGACTCCGGCCGCCCAAGACAGACACCTGCAGCAGCACCCTGATGACAAGGACAGCCTTTTGGTTGTCAGCCCTGCCGGCAGGCCTTGCCTGGCTCCTGGGCTGCTCTTGTGTTCCCCCAGGCCATGGCTGGTCAGCCCTGCTTTGTGTGCCAAGCCCAGGGGTGCCTGGATGGGTGGTGAGGGCAACTGGGGAGGGATAACCCCAATGTCGGCATGGAACTGACCAGGCGGTGTGGGGCTGCTTGCTTCTCTTTTTCCCCATCAGATGAGCCCCGAGGCGGCTAGAGACAAGGATTCCTGCTTGTCGTCAGCGCTGCTCTTGCCATTGTCCTCACCCTGCTTACTGGCCACTGTGCCCCTAGGCGGTCGCCTAACCTGGTCTTAATGGTAGCAATGGCCCTGCCCCCCAGTCCCATCTGCAAGTCGCAGCATAGCACATGATGCTGATCGTGGCTACAGTCAATTATACTTCTCCCAGCAACGGCCAAGCCACCTCCCCCACACCCAATCACAACTTTGCCTCCCCAGTGCTACATAAACCTGAGCCAGGATGCCCCATTGCTCAGACAACAGAGCACACAGAATGGTACTGCTGCCTCTGACATGGACACTTAGAGTGCAGTGTTTCACACCGGTGGCAAGAAATGCACAGAGAGGGCAACTTAGCACTTGCTCCCAAGGGGGAGAGCAATCCATCTTGCTGGGTGACCAATGTGGCTCAATTCAGAACTAGTACAAGTATTCCATCTTCAGAGACACACCAAGGGAGCAACCACACACTGATAGGTGAGCAGAGATTCAGCTGGCCTGGCCCAAGAATCTGTAGTGCACCCACCTCTCCATTTCCCTTTGCACAAACCTTGAGTGCTGCCTTGTGTGTCTGGGGGGGGGGGGCAACCTGAGGAAGCTGCACTGAGCAGTATGCCCCATGTCAGGCAATGGGACTGTCACGACACCCCTTTCTCGCTCAAATAGAGTGCATACCACCCTCTCAGCTGCTCTCTCAGGTTCAGGGTCACAAGTAGGTAAGGCTGTCACACATCACTACCCTTCTTTGTCTCTTTTAAAGACTCTAGAGAGTCATGCCCCTTTCACCTCTCAGGGCCTCTCTCTTATAGAGACATCAACAGACAGGGTAGTCCAGCCCCCTTTAATAACAGGCCCTCACTCAAACACTTCACTGAGTTATTGGGACTGGGGGCTCATACACTGCTCCATTCACATGCTGCCACCATTTATTCATATCCTAAAACATATATAGACTGAGATTTTCACTGGTGTTTGTGTGTGTTTCTTTCCCTGAGACACACAGCCCACAGGGTTAAACGAACAAGGAGTTAATGTCTACTTATGGTTTGAACATACCACTGAAGAAAGTAAGGTAGAGGTTAAAATATTTCTTTCCCCTTTTTTGAACTATTCCCTATTCCAGCATTTGGGAACTTTGGCTACAAATTAACTTTTCTTTCCATTTAGTTTGAAGCTGCTCTTTGCCTCAGTTTCACTCAGTCTAAGGCTGCGATCACACAGTCCTTTTGTGGCAATGTTGCCACAACTCCCTAATGGATTTAAAATGCATGATCAAATGGCTGCATCTTCATCCCATCTGGCACTTGTTGCCCTCCCGCAAGCAACCCTCTTCCGTTGCTGTTTTCTCGACACCGGGAAAATCAGATACTTTATGGTTGTTTCTGGCTTCACCCCACATTTCCGCCTAGCTGGACTGCTCCTAGTGATTTGAAGCCATTTAAGGATATCTGAATGTTTTCCTGGCACTTTTGCCATTTTTTTAAAAAAAACAAAACAAATGGTGATGTGCACATGACTGGATCACCGCTTGTGTGTTTCAGCTGTCTCCTGCCTACAGCTTTGCGACACATGGAGTAGGGAAGGGGTTAATTAACAAGATGAGTTTGTTTCAGAGAGGGAGGGAGGGGGAGGGAGTCTGAGAACAAAGCCAGTGACTCCAGCTTCGTTCCAAGCATTTAAATAAAAAGACCAGCAGCACACAGGATGAAACTTCTCTACCCCCCCTTTATACATTTGCAATCTAGAATTTCTCAGAAGCAGTTTTAAAAACACTACCCTCACACTGGACTACATTTCCCAGCAGCCTCCTCCAGCAGTCCCATTGGCCACCAGCTGCCACCTGTCAGCTTAAATGCTGCCATTCCCAGGCAGGAGGTGGATTCTCACACTCGCTTATGTCACGGCCCCTCACCCCCACCGTCGGAATGTATCTCGCTTCTCACAGCCCGAGTTTTATCTCTCTTGCCTCCCTAACATTGGAGAAAGGGAACTTTCTCAACAGTTTCGCTGCTTTGCATTTGCAGGTGCTTATTGTAACATTTTCCCGCTTTTAGCCTGGGAATTGTCAGGTATGCCTGCCACTCTACTGGGTGGGAGATGGGATTTCTGGAATGGGATTAGACAAGACCACTCCTCCCCCTTGGCTCCAACTGGAATGTACTCCCTCCCCCTTGCTTGCTGGCTTCATGGAAACTATTATCTGCTTGTTAGCTTTACAGGGTTGTTATCTCTATCCAAGGTTACTGGTTGTCAGGAGGCCTGACAAAGATTCATTGTTCTCACTATATTACTGCTCTGATGAAATGTTACATGTCTCCTTCTCTGTATTTTCTCCCCCCTCCCCCGAGCCCTCACCTTGAAGTATATTGCTTTTAGCAACTCTGGACAATGTAACCATTCTCAGCTGGGAGGGTGGCGACTCTGCATTCTCACACGTCACTAAGAAAACAAATGGCTTTTCCTCCCATGCATTCCTTCCTCCCCTTTCCTGGGACTGTGAATGTCTTATCTTGTTGTGGGAACCTTGAAGGTCTGTTGTGGCCACTTCGGGCCGTTTGATATGCAAGGATTTAACACATCTGGGTCGGCCAGTTCAGGAAGGGAATTTTTATAACTTTCACACTTCACCTTCCTGTGGGAATCAAAACGGCTCAAGCCTTTTTGCCCGCGTTTTTGTCTCAATTGTGATTGGTTGAATGTCGGGGTTCAAACTGTACTGGGGGTATATTAATCCAGACTGTTTTCTATGTGGCATCTCTAACAAACATTTGAGAATCTGTCAACAGTATTAAGAAATAAAGAACTCTGTTTCATGAACAAAGGTCTGATCTTTTGCTGTTAAGTACAGAAGCCTCACAGATTGTTAGAGATCTGTGTTTGGGACTTTGTCGTACCTGACCATGTCAGATGACGATACTATTCCTATAACCCAAGACGAACCAGTGGTCCCGGGAGATTCCGGAGCTGGAGCCGGAGCTGGAGGCACCGTGCCCCCAGGGAAACCGGTGACCACGGTGCAGGGCGATTATTATATCCTGCACCCAGCGCCCGAGCCACCGTTTACCCCAAGGTACTCCTGGTCTACGTTCGGATGGGGCACCGTCGATTCGTGGGTGCACGATTGGAAAGGCTCCCGAGTATGGGTCGCTGGGGACCATATGGAAATGGGTCGCCCAAGCTTCTGGGAGGACGACCGAGAGGGCTTGGGAAGTGACTGGTAGTTCCCGATGCCAGACGAGGAGCGCGGCGCTCCCTGTGGACCCGATCTGACGGTCGAGGATTCAGACCGCGTGTTGGACCAGAGGATGGGAGAGCTGTGAGTCCAAATCACCGCAGAGCTATGAGAGGTGATGATGGACATGCAGCAGCAACTCAGAGATGTCATTGCTGCTGTTCAGGTCCAAGGCCAGCTGCCAGCCAGGGAGCGGGCAGAGGAGTACCAGCAGGTGGGGCACCCCCTCAACAGGTCCCACCGGCAGGGGTCCCAGGCGGGGTC
The DNA here is from genome assembly GCA_029233225.1 of Lepidodactylus listeri. Taxonomy (NCBI): domain Eukaryota; kingdom Metazoa; phylum Chordata; class Lepidosauria; order Squamata; family Gekkonidae; genus Lepidodactylus; species Lepidodactylus listeri. The sequence goes on from JARCFY010000011.1 coordinate 2,073,321, forward strand.
CCAGCTGGGGGGCCTCAGAAGCCGGTCCCCGCTCCCCTCCCCATGCTAGTTGATCAAATGATCCGCCAGGCCCCCAATGATCCGTTGACGGCAACGTTCGATGGTGACCCCGAGAAGCTCCAGTTCTTCATCATCAAGATCGAAAGATTCCTGGAAGCTTGGGGCCATCTCTATCCCACGGAGCGGGATCGAGTGGGATACATCGGTTCCAAGCTGTGAGACACCACCAGCGATTGGTATGTAAGCCTGCACAACCCCCCTGGGCCCGAGCTAAGAACTGTCAATAATTTTATGTGGGCCCTCCGACAGCACTATGAGGATCCCCTGGGGGAGGAGAAGGCGAGAAACCAACTGCGGAAGTTGGTGCAGGGGAGGGCCTCGGTGTGGGAGTACACTGACCGGTTCTGGCGGATAGCGGCCAAGGGGCAAGGCTGGTCCCAAGACCTCTTCATCGAGAAGTATAGAGAGGGCCTGAACCCCGAGATTTACGAGACCATTCTGAGGGGTGGGAGGCCCGGATCTCTTGCCGCGTGGAGGAGAGCGGCAGCCGACGTGGAGGAGAGATTCACCCTGATCAAGCTGGGGACCTCAGCAACTGCCCAACCCAAAGCCCCTCAGAAGATGAAAGGGAAGCCGAGCGTCCAAGAGCTACGAGACAGCTGTTTTAAGCAGGGGCTATGCATGAGATGTGGGGAGAGTGGCCACTTTGCCTCCGCTTGCCCCCGAAACAGCGGGAAGGCACCCAAAACCTCAACCCCGGTGAGTGGAGGTACCCCGAGCCGTGGCAAGACCCCATTTAAACCCCGGGCATTACAGCTGGAAGGGGCAACGAGCGAGCAAGGGGAGCTGGAGCTGGTCGAGGCACAGCCATCAGGAAACTTCAGTGACCTGCAGTAGGAGGCGCAGAGCTGCAGGTCCCTTCCCCCAACACGCCATCTCCGGTGAGCATCCCCGGCCCCTTACTTTACATGGTAGTGACTGTGATAGCCCCAGGCACCGGGACCCATGTAAGGGTGCGAGCTCTAATTGACTCAGGGTGTGCTAGAGACTTGATAAGCCCCTTAGTAGTAGATGGACTGGCCCCTCGAGTCACCCCTTTGGGGGAGCCACTCACGTTCACGCAAATGGATGGGTCCGAGATGAAGGAAGCGTGTGTGGCAGAGACTGAACTGTTAATTTTGGGGATGGGGGAGCACTGGGAAAAAAGGGCTTTTGTCATCACCCCGAATACCCAATTCCCCATGGTCTTAGGAAGTCCCTGGCTGAGCTCCCATGACCCCTACATGAAATGGAGTGAGGGAAAGATCTCGTGGGTGGACGAAAAGTGTAGCCACCATAAGTGGGACCCTGAGTGGGGATCGGGCCCCCCCATACCTCTACGGGCAGCCGCCCTCACCCTAGTGCCCTCCCAGATCCCCAAGGAGTACCGGGACTTGGCTGAGGTGTTTAGTGAGACGGAAGCGGATGAGCTCCCCCCTCACCGCCTGTCTGACTGTGCGATCGAATTACTGCCAGGGGAAAAACTTCCCAAGGGAAAATTATACTCCATGAGCCCCACAGAGCGCGAGGAACTGCGGAAGTTCTTAGGCAAGAACCTAGAATGGGATTTCATTCGCCCAGCCAAATCCCCCTTTGCAGCCCCAGTGTTATTTCGGAAAAAGAAAGACGGAGGGCTGAGACTGTGCACAGACTATCGTGGGCTAAATGCAGTGTCAGCTTCCAATGCCTACCCCCTCCCGCTCATCAAAGACTTGTTGGCAGAAGCCGCTAAAGGGAAGATTTTTACTAAGCTGGATTTGCGGGATGCGTATTTCTGAGTGCGCATAAGGGAGGGGGACAAATATAAGACTGCCTTTAATACCCCGTTGGGTCAGTTCGAATACCTGATGATGCCATTCGGCTTAAGTGGCGCGCCGGGGGTCTTTATGAGTCTGATAAACGGAGTGTTACACAAGCATTTGTTTAATGGGGTGTTATGTTACTTAGATGATATCTTGATTTATTCCGCTGATAAGGGGTCACATGTAAAATTGGTGCGGGAGGTGCTGGACACACTGTTGAAAAATCAGCTGTATGCAAAACTGTCTAAATGCGAGTTCAATCGTGCAGAGGTAGACTTTCTAGGTTATCGCATCTCTCAGAGGGGCCTAGAGATGGACCCCGCCAAAATAGAGGCGGTTGTTCAGTGGGAGGCCCCCAAAACTCATAAACAGTTGCAAATCCTCTTGGGATTTTGTAATTTCTACCGCACGTTTCTCAAAGACTTTGCTATGGTCACCCTACCCCTTACCGAACTGCTGAAAACCAAAGGGAAGGGACCGGAAGCTGGGAAGCCAGGGGAAAAAATAGTGTGGACCGAGGCATGCCAACTAGCATTTGAGACGTTGAAAAAACTGTTCACCTCGGAGCCCATTCTAGCCCACCCTGATGAGACTAAGGAATTCGTAATCCATGTAGATGCCTCCGATGTGGCCATGGGGGGGGCGATACTCCAAAAGGGGCCCGACAATAAATTGCACTGCCTGGCATACATTTCAAAAAAAATTTAATGAGACGGAGAGGAACTGGTCAGTGTGGGACAAAGAAGCCGCTGCCATCCGTTTAGCTTTAACCACCTGGAGGCACTGGCTAGAAGGGGCGCAAACCCTGTTTGAAATCTGGACCAATCGCAGAAACTTGGAGGCACTGCGAACGCAGCGAGCTCTTAACGCCAAACAGCTCAGGTGGGCTGATTTCTTCTCCAAGTTTAACTTTGTGCTAAAACACTTCCCCGGGAAGGCGAATTCCTTAGCAGATGCTCTATCCAGATTACCCCAACACAAGTCCCAAAGGGAAGAAGTGTTTGATTCAATGTTTTCGCAACAACAATTGGGAGGGGCTGTCACTACTAGGAGTCAAAGCAAAAGCGCACCTGTTCAGTCATGGAGTGATAAATGTGCTGGAGAGTATTCAAAAGAGGAAGCTGAGGAATTGGCAGGGATAGAAGAGTGTTCTTTACACACAGACAAATGTTGGTATCATGGGACGAAACTAATTGTGCCCCAGCCGCTCCGTAGAGATGTGCTGGTAACCTGCCACTCTTCCAAATTGGCAGGACATTTCGGATTCCTAAAGACTCTTAATTTGGTACAGCAGCAATTCTGGTGGCCACGCATGCGCAAGGATGTCTCAGACTTTGTGACAGCTTGTCAAGTGTGTTTAATGTGCAAACGGAGGGGGGGGAAGACTCCTGGACTGTTGCACCCCTTACCTACCCCCTCCAGGCCCTGGGAGGCCATGTCTATGGACTTTATCACTAACCTGCCCCCCTCCTAAGGGAAAATGGTTATTTGGGTAGTGGTGGACATGTTCTCCAAACAGGTTCACTTTGTTCCCGTTAAGCAACTCCCCACTGCTAAAGGCATGGCTAAGACGTTCCTTAATCATGTGATCAAATTACATGCTTTTCCTAAGCGTGTGGTATCCGACCGCGGGAGCCAATTCGTTGCCAACTTCTGGCGGGAGCTTTTAAAAGTGATGGACATTGAGCCTGCCATGAGTTCTGGTTACCACCCAGAGACCGATGGACAATCCGAATGAATTAATCAAATCCTGGAACAATTCTTAAGGTGTTACACTAACTATCATCAAGACAATTGGGTGGAGTTGTTGCCATTTGCTGAATACAGTTATAACAATGCAGTGCACTCATCTACTGGGGTGTCTCCTTTCATGGCTGTGGGAGGTTTTGAGGGAAAGCCTTTACCCACTGTGGATAACTCGGGTGAAAACTCCCCCTCTGATTTTACACAATGGTGGATTAAGCTGCAGGACTCTTGGCCATTGATTGCTAAAGCTTTGGATAAGGCGAAAGCGGATTACAAAAAATATGCTGACAAAGGCAGAGCAGAAGGTTGGGACCTTCAACCAGGAGACTCAGTTTATCTTTCCACGAAAAACATTCATGGACTCCAACCCAGCAGGAAACTGGGCTGGAAATATGTTGGCCCTTATAAAGTATTAAGGAAAATATCTGATGCGTCCTTTGAGCTTGAACTGCCTAAGTCACTGAGTTCTGTGCATCCTGTTTTTCATTTCAGCCTGCTGAAGAAGAATCCTGGGCCGAATGCATGGCACCCAACACCTCCGATTCCTCCTCCGCTGATGAAGGAGGGGGACACTCACTTTGAAATTTCTGAAATCCTTGATTCTAAAATGCGTAGGGGCCACTTGCTATATCTAGTTAAGTGGGTAGATTTCGGCCCTGAACTAAATGAATGGGTTATTGCAGAAAATGTTCATGCTCCTAGATTAGTTAATGCTTTTCATAAACGCTTTCCTGATAAGCCGGGGTAGAATGTATTTTGAAGGAGGCAGAGTGTCAGGAGGCCTGACAAAGATTAATTGTTCTCACTATATTACTGCTCTGATGAAATGTTACATGTCTCCTTCTCGGTCTTTTCTCCCTCCTACCCCGAGCCCTCACCTTGAAGTATATTGCTTTTAGCAACTCTGGACAATGTAACTATTCTCAGCCGGGAGGGTGGCAACTCTGCATTCTCACACGTCACTAAGAAAACAAATGGCTTTTCCTCCCATGCATTCCTTCCTCCCCTTTCCTGAGACTGTGAATGTCTTATCTTGTTGTGGGAACCTTGAAGGTCTGTTGTGGCCACTTCGGGCCGTTTGATATGCAAGGATTTAACACATCTGGGTCGGCCAGTTCAGGAAGGGAATTTTTATAACTTTCACACTTCACCTTCCTGTGGGAATCAAAACGGCTCAAGCCTTTTTGCCCGCGTTTTTGTCTCAATTGTGATTGGTTGAATGTCGGGGTTCAAACTGTACTGGGGGTATATTAATCCAGACTGTTTTCTATGTGGCATCTCTAACAAACATTTGAGAACCTGTCAACAGTATTAAGAAATAAAGAACTCTGTTTCATGAACAAAGGTCTGATCTTTTGCTGTTAATTACAGAAGCCTCACACTGGTAGCTTCACAGAGACATGTTTTATGTTTTTAACTCCTGTTGCAGGTGTCATCTGCCGTCTCTCCGCTCATTTGCCTGGGAACTGTTTTACACTGGGTTTTTCCCTGGGCGGGGATTGTGGGGTCTGTATGTCAGTAGGCGTTTTGAAAGCACTATATCTATTCTAACACCATTATTCACCCCCATTACTAACTCAACACGTGTACCCTGAAGAAAATCCCCCAATAAAGAAAGTCTTATTCAAGAGCCTTTGTGTGGGGTGAATTCATCCAGGGAGTCTCACAGAGAGTTAGTAATCCCTTTTTCTCTCTGGGGAGATCCCATTGTTCCTGACAATGTCGGAAGACGGTGGAGAACCCCTGGCCACCTCGGGGGACACGGTGGTCCCCGTATCCACGGAGGAGGAAATCATGCCTCTCCGCACCACCCCGTGGGTTGACTATCGACCCAGGGGCGTCAGATATTCGTGGACCTAATTCAGAATAGAACCAATGGAGACCTGGACCCCCTTTCATCAAGGGGGGTCCTTCGGGATGGAACTCGGAGAAGGGGCCTAATCCTGCGAATCCCGCCATCTCAAGAGACCTGAGTTTGGAGACTTGTGGTCCCATGTAGAGTGCTGCATGGAAGCAATGGAGAATTTGTTGCAGCGAGAGATGACTGCCTTGCTGGAGGGGTTACCTGGGATTGTCCAGAGGGTGGTTGATGCTCAGGCAGCTGGAGGCAGGGCCCCAGGGGGTCAAGCACTGCCAGCTCAGCTCAGATCCCTTCGGGTCAGCCAGTAACAGTGGGACTGCCAGTGCCCATGCCTGCCCAGCCCATGCTGGCAAGACCCCTCATGCCTGTCAATCACCGGCCGGTACCACAAGAACTGCTAGCTGCTACGTTTGATGGAGACCCAGCAAAGCTTCAATTTTTATTACTGAAGCTGGACGGTTCTTACAAACTTGGGGCCACCTTTTCCCAAATGAGGTTGACTGAGTGGGATATATCGGTTCCCATTTGTGAGAAGAAGCTGCTGACTGGTACGTGAGCCTCCACAATTCTCCTGGGCCGGAACTGGATCATGTTGAAGACTTCATGTGGGCCCTTAGAAGGCAGTATGAGGACCTGATGAGTGAAGAAAAAGTCCAGAATCAGATGAGGAGGCTCACCCAAGGGCAGGGAGCAGTCTGTGAGTACAGAGCTGCAGTCAAACGAATTGCAGCTAGAATAAGGGGTTGGCCTGAAGAAGTATTGGTGGAGAATTACCGGTAGGGGTTGAATTTGGACTTATACGAGACTGTGTTACGTAATGTCAACCCACCACCTTGGCAGCCTGGATCTGGGCTGCTGAAGAGGCTGAGTCACGCTTCACACTAATAAAGATGTGAGTGGAGACGGAGAGTCCCAAGGGATTGGGACCTTCAACTCAGAAGGCGAAAACAAAGGGACTTTCTAAAGACATCCACGAATTACACCTTAAGAAGGGGTTGTGCATGCGATGTGGCAAAGCCGAGCACTACGCCTCATCCTGTCCCGCCGCCACGCCAAAAGCGATGCCTCTCAACCCCTAGACCCCTGAAACCGATTCAGGGATCCAAACCGCGAGCCTTATAGCTTGAGCCCACTCCCGAGGAAGACAAAGTGGCAATCGTGGAACTTCCTTCACCGGCAGGAAATGAGAAGGACCTGTGCTGAAAGATGCGAAGCAATAGGTCCCTGTCTCCTTGGCGCCGAAAGTGGTGAGCTCTCCTGCCCCTTTGTTATATGTTTTCATGACAGTTTTAGCCCCCCAGACCGGAACTCACATGCAAATACGGGCTCTAATAGACTCAGGGTGCGGCTGCGACCTCATCAGCCCCATGGTGGTCGATGGTCTGGGAGTGGGGGTAAATTCCCTAGGGGAACCCTTATGGTTCACCCAGATGGACAGGTCTGAAATGAAGGAGCCTTGTCTCTTCGAATCTCATCCTGTGGTCTTGGGAGTGGGGGAGCATTGGGAAGAATGGGCATTCATTATAACACCACACACCCAGTTCCCCATGGTGCTCGGCAGCCCTTGGCTGAGCGGACATGATCCTTACATTATGTGGAGTGAAGGGAGAATCCAGTGGGTAGCTCCCATGTGCCAACAGCACACTTGGAATACAGCTTGGGGTATCGAACCGGCCAAGGAACCAGTGTGTCTGGCAGCAGAGGATTTGTTACAAATACCTCTCGTATGTCGGGATTTAGCTGAGGTTTCAGCGAAACTGAAGCCGATGAGCTTCCCCCCCATCGGACTACAGACTGCGCTATTGAACTGTTGCCTGGGGTAAAGTTGCCTAAAGGAAAATTATACTTGATGAACCCATCCGAGAAAGCGGAACTCCATAAATTTATAAATAAAAACCTACAAAGAGGGTTCATTAGACCAGCTCAATCCCCATTTGCCACTCCAGTACTGTTTCGTAAGAAAAAGGATGGGGGGTTGTGTTTATGCACAGATTATAGAGGGCTAAACGCTGTGTCCACATCAAATGCTTACCCTGTACCTCTCATCAAAGACGTGTTGTCCAAGGCTGTTAAAGGGAATTTTTTTTCCAAACTTGACCTTAGAGATGCATATTTCAGGGTTCGCATACATGAGGGGTATGAGTACAAGACTGCTTTTAACACTCCCTTGGGTCAATTCGAGTATTTAGTCATGCCGTTCAGGCTTCAGGGCAGTCCTGGCATTTTTATGAACCTAATTAATGAAGTGTTACACAAGCACCTATTCAATGGAGTTTTATGTTATCTTGATGATATTTTACTGTACTCTTCAGATGAAAGATCCCATGTACAGTTAGTACAAGAAGTGCTGACCACCCTTAAGGAACACAAATTGTTTGCTAAATTGTCTAAATGTGACTTTCATAAGACCAAGATTGATTTCTTGGGCTACCGTATTTCCTCCCACGGGTTGGAAATGGACCCTGCGAAAGTGAAGGCAGTCAATGACTGAGAAGTGCCCCACACTCGGCGGCAGCTTCAACGCTTTTTAGGATTCACCAATTTTTATCGCACATTTATCAATATTTTTGCCGAATGTAGTCTCCCTCTTATGGAGCTCCTAAAAACTAAAGGGAAAGGGGACGAGGTGGTCAAGCCCAGGGCACGTCTTCAGTGGACAACTGAACATCAAACTGCCTTTGAGACACTGAAGTCCCTATTCACTTCAGAGCCCATCCTAGCCCACCCGAACGAACTTAAACAATTCATTGTACAAGTGGATGCCTCTGATGTGGCAATGAGGGGAGCTATCTTACAGGAGGGAATTGATGGGAAACTACACCCGCTAGTGTATGTCTCCAAAAAAATTAGTGAGATACAAAAAAAATTGGATGGTATGGGACATCCGTCTCGCTCTCACTACCTGGCGACCCTGGTTGGAGGGAGCAAGGGTTCCATTTGAAGTTTGGACTGATCACAAAAACCTCGAAGCCCTCTGCACTCAGCACATGTTAAACACCAAACAATTGCGCTGGGCTGACTTCTTTTCCAAATTTAACTTCACTCTCCGTCATTTTCTGGGGAAGTCTAATTCACTGGCTGATGCTCTCTCACGCCTTTCCCAATATGATTGTCGGAGAGAACCCATTATAGATTCCATGTTTACCCCCGAGCAATTGGGGGGGGGGGTTGTCATCACTCACAGCCAAACACATAACCTCCCTGATCCTGCCAAGTCAGACTGGATTTCAAAATGTTCAAAAGCCTATAGCCAGGAGGAGGAAACCTCTTTAACAAACCTCCACTGTCTTACAAAGAATTCTAATGATTGTTGGCATCATGGTACATGGATCGAATTCGTGGAGACCTCGTCAGCCGATTCCTCCTCCTCTGATGAGGAGTGGGGATCCCCATTATGAAATTAGTCAAATGCTTGATTCGAAACTAAAACAAGGCCACCTTTACTATCTTATTAGTTGGAAAGACTTTGGCCCTGAGCATAACGAATGGGTTGCTTTTGAGCATGTTAACGCTCCTGCAAAAATTCGTGCCTTCCATAAACTGTGCCCTCTTAAACTGGGGGGTTGAAAGGGTTTTCGAGGGGGCAGTGTGTCAGGTATGCCTGCCACTCTACTGGGCGGGAGATGGGATTTCTGGAATGAGATGAGACAAGTCCACTCCTCCCCCTTGCCTCCAACTGGAATGTACTCCCTCCCCCTTGCTTGCTGGCTTCACGGGAACTATTATCTGCTTGTTAGCTTCACAGGGTTGTTATCTCTATCCAAGGTTACTGGTAGTTTCACAGAGACATGTTTTATGTTTTTAACTCCTGTTGCAGGTGTCATCTGCCATCTCCCTGCTCGTTTGCCTGGGAACTGTTTTATGCAGGGTTTTTCCCTGTGCGGGGATTGTGGGGTCTGTATGTCAGTAGGCATTTTGAAAGCACTATATCTATTCTAACACTATTATTCACCCCCATTATTAACTCAACACGTGTACCCTGAAGAAAATCCCCCAATAAAGAAAGTCTTATTTAAGAGCCTTTGTGTGGGGTGAATTCATCCAGGGAGTCTCACAGGAATGAAACGTCTAACATATCTGAATGTATTTCTTCTGCTCCAGAACTGGAGGGCCCCCTCATCATACCCAGTTTGAATGCACTGTATCTTTAACCCCTCAACCTTTTCCTTTCATTACTGGTTCAAGAACATGTAGACGACTATTTGATCCACCTTATGGTTAAGAACTTTGTTGACAGTTTGAAATCTCTTAGACTCTCACAGAGAGTCAGTAATCCTTTCTCTGGAGTGATCGCCCTGTTCCTGACATGGCAGAAGACGGGGAAGAACCTTCTATGACTCAGGGCTCGGAATTACCAATATCCACAGCCGAGGAACCGGTACTGGTGCCTACGTGCAGTTGGGTGGATACTAGACTGAGAGGCCCTCATCAGTCATGGGCAGTCTTTGGGGCCGAGTAGGAGTCTAGCTACAGCGGCTGACCTCTGGGAGGGGTATCGGCCCCAAGAGTGTACACCACCCTGGGACTCAGATCAGCCTCAAGGGCCAGGGTTCACGGATGTGTGGTCCCAGATGGACCGCATCCAACAATGGTTGGAACAACAGATGACCACCCTCCTGGAAGGACTCCCAGGAGTGATTCAGCTGCTGTTCTATGAAATCCAGGGTGCAGGAGGGGCTGCCGGCGGTGGAGGAGCCGGGGACAGGGCAGGCGCAGAGCCACAACAACCGGCCCAACCAGCCCCTGTATGTGTACCTCCCATGCCAGCCCTGGTACCTCCCACAGCCCCCGTGCCAGTGCCTGGGATGGACAGATGCCCTGTTCCCCATGACCTCCTGGGAGCTACATTTGACAGGAATCTGGCCAAGCTACAATTTTTCATCATCAAGGCTGGCAGGTTCCTACAAACCTGGGGCCATCTATTTCCCATGGAAGGGGATCGAGTGGGCTACACTGGATCCAGACTCTGGGAAGAAGCAGCAGACTGGTATGTAAGCCTTCATAATCCCCCCGGACCTGAACTTGAATGAACTGATGACTTTATGTGGGACCTTCACAGACAATACGAAGACCCAATGAGCAAGGAGAAGGCTTGTAACCAGATCAGGAGGATGACCCAAGGGAAGGATTCAGTGAGGGAATACATGGTGTCATTTAAATGCCATGCTGGCAGGATCCTAGGATGGCCCAAAGAAGTCTTTATGGAGCAATACTGTCAGGGGTTAAATGTGGACTTATATGAGACTATTTTATGAAATGTTAACCCCACCACACTGGCAGCGTGGATATGAGCTGTGGAAGAGGCTGAAGCCTGGTTTACCCTCATCAAAATGCATGCTCCAGGGGGCCCCCAACCACCTTCTGCCTCAATGACCACCCCCCCAGACCCAAGATGAAACCATCCTTAAAGAATCTATGAGACTTTCACATGAAGAAGGGGTTGTATATGTGCTGTGGGGAGATGGGACACTTCACCTCCATGTGCCCTGCCACCTCCCCCTGAGGGGCCCCATCCACACCAGCAACAACTACAAAGCAACTGAAAGGTCTCCAAGCCATGAAACCATGAGCCCTGCAACTGGATACTTTGGGAGAAAGTGACAAGGTAGCGGTGGTGGAGCCTCCCCAGCTGGTGGGAAACACCAGGGACCTGCTCTAGATGGTGTGACACAGCAGGTCCCCACTCCGGCAGCACCAAAAGCGGTGAGCTCCCCTGCCCCCTTCTCTATGTAGTTGTGATTCTAATCAACCTGAGCTCAGACACCCAAATGCAGGTCTGAGCTTTAATAGACTCAGGGTGTGCTCAAGACTTAATAAGCCCTATAGTGGTAGATGGGCTTGGGGTGGGGGGTGAACTCCCTAGATGAACCTTTAACACTCACCCAGATGGATGGGTCAGAAATGAAAGAGCCTTGCCTGTTTGAAACACAATCTTTGCGGGTAGGCATAGGGGAGCATTGGGAACAAAGAGCCTTTGTCATTACCCCCATGCTCAATTTCCCATGGTGCTGGGAAGCCCCTGGCTGAGCACCCACAACCCCTACATCAAATGGAGTGAGGGGAGGATACATTGGGTGGCCCCAGATTGTGCAAAACATACCTGGCAGAATGACTGGGGGCCTCCCATTACCTCAACCCTTGTGTGCCTCGCAAAAGGGAACTTTTATCCATACCTACCACATACTGGGATTTAGCAGAGGTGTTTGGCGAGGTTGAAGCAGATGAACTACCCCCGCATCGTAACACCGATTGCACTATTGAACTGTTACCAGGATGCAAACTCCCAAAGGGGAAACTATATTCCATGAGCCCGAGCGAAAAGGAAGAATTTCATAAATTCATTGATAAAAACCTCCAACGGGGTTTTATTAGACCGGCTAAGTCCCCATTCACAGCCCCCATATTATTCCAGAAAAAGAAAGACAGGGGTTTAAGACTGTGCACTGACTATAGGGGATTAAACGCAGTGTCTACTTTAAACACTTACCCCCTCCCCCTAATCAAAGACCTGCTAACGGAGGCATCCAAAGGCAAAATTTTCTCAAAATTGGACCTCCGTGATGCATACTTCCGAGTGCGCATAAAGGAGGGGGACGAATATAAGATGGCGTTTAATACCCCCTGGGGTAATTCGAATATCTCGTTATGCCGTTCGGACTTCAAGGCACTCCAGGTGCCTTTATGAACCTAATTAATGAGGTCCTACACAAACATTTATTCAAAGGGGTCCTGTGTTAATTAGATGACATTTTATTATACTCTCAAGACGAGACCTCCCATGTCCAACTGGTCCGTGAAGTACTGGCTACTTTGAAAGACAATAAATTATTCGCTAAGCTGTCCAAGTGCGAATTCCACAAAACTGAAATAGACTTTTTAGGGTACCGTATAACCCCACGGGGCTTGGAAATGGACCCCTCTGTGAGAGTCCAATAGATTTCAAACCAAAAACAAAGGGTCTTAAACTGGCTGGGAAATGTCAGAAATGTCAGATTTTGACATCCTGCCCTCCCTAAAGTCCCCTCAACCCCCAGGTTTTAAAGGGTACATCTTATGGAAGGCATGAAGTTTTGCAGGAGCATTTACACGCACAGATTCTACCCATTCATTATGTTCAGGACCAAAATCAGGCCAGTGTGAGAATGTCCCAATGAACATAGTCCACAACAGGTCTTTGAGTAAAAACTCCTTTACTTGTAGAAAGATCACTGGAGTCATACACTTCTTCTGTTAGTAATGAAATGCTATGGGTTACATTCATTGATATACTAAACTGATACATGATTATAGATATACCACCAATCGATGTCCTGCGTTTTGCCGTGCTATTACTAGTACTACCGGTTTCCACGAAAGGCGTGGGAAAATTATTTCCCAGGAACCTCTAAAAGCGTTCTCATGGATTACAGTTGTTATTCAGTTATTGCTGAGTCTAAAAACCAGTTTCTCAAAACCTGCAAGCATAACAAATGCACAGTTCACAGAGGATCCTTTCCTCCCCTGGCCAAGGACACAGAAGAGGAGATAACAGATACCAGGAGGCCCACCGTTCAGTGCGCAAGCACGTTAGCTATTAGGCAAAGCAAAGCAGAGCAAAAGCCGGGGGGGGGGGGAGTGAAAGGGAGAGAGACTCTGCATTCCTTCGGGGCGGGTTGAATAATGGTTGCTAACTCCCAGTCGGGGACCTGAAAATAGAAAAGGATTAGGAACGGATAAACACATATACAAATGGATAGTGACTCACTTTGCATTTGTATGGTAACTCATACGGCTTACAGAAAGGAAAAGCAACTCATTAGACATTTGTGTATTAAGGCATTGTATACTACAGAAATGGGGTGCGAGTGTTGAGCTGGCGTATTAGCACCAAAGCAGAGATAAACAGCAACGTGCACAGTAAAGTGCAGAGCTTACGTCCCACAGAGTCCAATGTCCACACAGCCAAGTAGGGAAGGAATATATACAGGGTTTATTTACAAAAGCCTGTTGTTAAATGCAGGTATACGCAGTTCAGCAGAATCACTACACAAACTGACAAAGCGCTTCGCCCACATTGGAATACATAGAAGAGAAAGATCCACTGTACAATAACCACATATATACATTGACTAGCCAATCAGCACTGGCTGCTGAGTCACTCTGACTGCTGTGTAACAGTGCCAGTCAGAACCTGTTTGCTCCAGCTAGAACTGCTGGCTATGGAGCTCTTAGCTGTCACCTAGCTGTCACTTAGATCAGCATCATCTGGAATCTGGAACTCATATCTTCATGCCCTGTCACTCCCCCTAAGATATGGAGTTGAAGATTCCTAACTTCTGTTTCAGATAAGTAAACCTGTTAGGGTCTAAACACTTAGTGAACAAATCTGCTATGTTCTCCTCTGAAACACAGTGTTGTAGTTTAACCAAACCTCTTAGTATGGCATCTCTCACATTTTGGTAACGTATGTTGATGTGCCTGCTCTTTCTCGTTACATAGTGTTAGCAAGCTGCTCTGCTGCAATGTTATCACAAAAAAAACCTCATTGGTAATTTTCACATCATATCAAAAACAGTTATAAGTTGCAGTAACCATTCCATTTGTGTTACACAATCACTTAACCACTTTGTTGTTTGTTAGCAGGCATAAACGTTGTACATACACACTTTGTTTTCATTAATAACTTACATTCTTGTTGCATAGTATTAAACCACATTTGTTTTTCAGACTCACACTTCATTACATCACTATATGTTTGTGGTTCTTTTACATACACCAGGTTAACATCTGTGAACCCATATCTGGCAGGTGGAATTCCTTTGGTGACACGAGTAGACACTCTAGGTACCTTTTGTTCCTCTTGCACCTCTTGCTCACCATTCCCCTGTCCCTGTTTTACACTATCAGAAAACTGCTGACTCACAGCTCCATTATCTGACTCTGCTCTCTGAGTCTCATCTGTTATGGGCAAATAAATTTGTTCAGGCACCTCATTAGCATGAATTCTGTTCCAATTACTATGTTCTAAAAAGTTTGCACTCCTGCTAAAACTTAGCCTATTGTTCTGATCTGCAAACCTGTATGACTTTGCCCCTGCCTGGTATCCAAGAAAAAGAAGTTTCTTAGCTGTTGCTCCTCCTTTCCTCCTCTGTGGTAAAGGGATATTCACCCACGCCTTTGATCCAGAAACCCTTAGGTAATCAAGGTTGGGTACTTTGTTATATAGAGCCCTGTAAGGGATATCATCTATGCTACTAGTCCATAACCTGTTTACAATGTAACAAAAAGCTTGCAAAGCCTCTGCCCAGTAAGACTTCCCTAGACCAGCATCTGTAAGCATACATTTCATCATTGTTTGTAGAACACCATTGCGTCTCTCAGCTACTCCATTTTCCTGTGGGGTTCCCACGTTTGCTAATCTGAGACTGATCCCCTGCTTGACCAACCAAGTTTTAAATTCATTAGATAAGAATTCACCACCACGGTCTGTTTGTATTGAGCACACTTCACCCAATTGTTTCTGCACCATCCTGTGCCAGTACTTAAAAGTACTAAATGTTTCTGCTTTGCTTTTCAAAATATATAGCCAAGAAAAATGTGAGTAATCGTCAGTCAACACCAACACATACCTGTTATGTGCAATGCTATTGCAAAAAGGTCCCATCAAATCTGCATGTACTAAGACTAAAGGCTTTATTGAAACTCTGTTAGACCTTTTAGCCACGGGAAAAGCTTTACTCTTGCTGCTCTTGCAGACATCACAATCTAGAAAAAGCTTACAAGGTTTTACTTCCTTGTCCCCTGTTATTTCTAGTGTTTTGGCTATTGCTTTGAACCCGGCGTGCCCAAGACGCCTATCCAATAAGTGCTGGCATTGGTTATGTAATTTGGCATTCATTACAGATTTAGCCTGTTCACTGGCATTGTCTAGCACAAACACATTGTTATTCAAATGCCCCTCAGCATACACAGTATCCTCTTTTGTTATTTTGCACACCTTATTTTCAAACAACACATGAAAGCCTGCTTCATTTAAAGCTAGTATACTGAGCAAATTGTTATCTAACGAAGGAACACAGAAAACATCTGTAAAAGTGTGTTGGAGTGTGGGGAAATAAACACTCCCTTGTGCAGTTACCTTAGCAGTCCAACCATCAGCTAAACTGACACTAGGCACAGTAGGAGACCGACTGTCTTGTAGCAAAGACTCTGTATTACAAAAGATTAAAGAGGCCCCACTGTCCAATAGCCATGGGTGTTTAGAACTGCTTTCTGCTGCCACGACCAATGACACTGTCTGCTCCGCCGTCATTCCTCGAGCTGAAGCAAACTCCTTTCCTTGTTTACGCTGTCGTGAACAGTGTAGGAGAAGATGCTTTTCTGAGCCACACGAAAAACATCTCTTGGTAACTTTTAAAGCAGTTTGTTGAACAAAACCTTGCTGCTTCTGGCTGGAAGCTGGAAAACTGCTGCTGCCGGCGTCAGGTAACTCCCTCGCTCTGGGTTGCTGCCAACTTGCAGAAGAACACTGCTCTGTTTGCCGTACCTCGTGTTCAAGCAATCTCCCCTGGACATATTCCAAGGTTAAAGTATCCAGGGCCGCCGATTCCAAGGCCGTCACAACCATGTTATAATCCTGTGTGAGTGAACTAAGCAAAAGAAACACTTTATCCTCTTGACTCACAACTTTTCCTCGCTGTTCCAAGAGCTGGAAACATTCTGCCAGGTTGTCTAAATGCTGTCTCACTGTTTGCCCTGGTAACATTAAAGTCCTGTACAAATGATGTGTCAGGGCAATTAAAGAACCAGCTGTTTTAGCCACATAAACGGCATTCAAAGAGTCCCAAGCTGCTTTGGCCTCGGTCTTATCTGACAGATAAACAAGCTGACTATCAGACACAGACAGTATTATACTTGCCAAAGCTTTCTCATCCTGGACTGTATCAGCAGCTGACGGTGCTGCTAGGGGAGACTCCACATACCTCCACAGCCCTTCACGCTTCAGATAATGTTTCATCCATAAAGACCACACATTGTAGTTGGATGGGGTGAGTTTCTCCACGACGTGGGTTACTGGAACCTGCGCCATCCTGGTTTCCTCAGGCTCACCAGACTCCTGGTCACTCTCACTGGAAAACTCTGTTTTGCTCTCCTCCTCTTCCTTCACCTCAGACTCGCTGGACGACATTCAAAGGACACTTCTAGGGTGCTCTGCCACTTACTCCACAGTAGAGTGCAGCCACTAGCGGGGGACTGGGCCCATAACCCTGTCAGGGGGTGCGAGTGTTGAGCTGGCGTGTTAGCACCAGAGCAGAGATAAACAGCAACGTGCACAGTAAAGTGCAGAGCTTACGTCCCACAGAGTCCAATGTCCACACAGCCAAGTAGGGAAGGAATATATATAGGGTTTATTTACAAAAGCCTGTTGTTAAATGCAGGTATACGCAGTTCAGCAGAATCACTACACAAACTGACAAAGCGCTTTGCCCACATTGGAATACATAGAAGAGAAAGATCCACTGTACAATAACCACATATATACATTGATTAGCCAATCAGCACTGGCTGCTGAGTCACTCTGACTGCTGTGTAACAGTGCCAGTCAGAACCTGTTTGCTCCAGCTAGAACTGCTGGCTATGGAGCTCTTAGCTGTCACCTAGCTGTCACTTAGATCAGCATCATCTGGAATCTGGAACTCATATCTTCATGCCCTGTCAGAGCAACTCATTAGACATTAAGGCATTGGTCAAACAGGCTTCAATACAAACAGATTCATGTCAGGCACTGACATTCTGCCCCCTTAAAGATTACCTCCCAGACTCTTAGGTTTTAATGGGTACAATTTGTGAAACGCACAGATTTTGGCAGGTGAATGTACATCAGATTCTGCCACCCACTCATTTTCTTCAGGACCAAAATGCAACCACTTGATTAAGTAATATAGGCGACCACACTTAATTTTAGAGTCCAGGATTTGATCGACTTCGTAATAGGGTTGATTATCCTTCATCAGAGGAGGATGAGAGGATGAGGATGGTCTCCATTTGTTCAGACCAGGATCCTTTTTGAACAAACTGTAATGAAACACAGGGTGTACAAATTTCAATGATTTTGGCAGTTTAAGTTCAAAAGTCACCTTGTTAATACAGCGCACCATGGGGAATGGACCAACATATTTCCAACCCAATTTCCTACTGGGTTGTAAACCTTTGATGTTTTTAGTGGACACATACACAGAATCCCCAGGAGCTGTGAGGCTTCTGAATGGGAACCAATAAGCCAGGCCTTTGATGAAAGCAAAAGTCCTTTTATTTCTTAATGATCCTTCAGGTACATGATGTTTGTCAGTGATAAACAGTTACAAGCAGTGTGGACTAATATACCATATACAAAAAGGTAAGTCCAGGTAGCGAGCCAATCAGAGCCAACAAAAATAAGTGTGAAAAATCCTAACCGTTATGGCGCAAAAGCACTATACCCCCCCCCACCCCCCCCCACACCCCCTTATGAACTTTACTTGCAGTTCACAGGCCAAGCACCTGGCCTAAATCAGCTCAGAGTCTTCAAGGTTACAAAAGCAAGATTAGCTGCCCGAGACACCAGAGAGACGAGGAGAGTCGCCTCGGGAAAGATAGCCAAAATGTTATATGATGTGGGAGTATGCAGCAAGCTACCCTCCCAGGGAAAGAAAGAGACATAGTATTCATGGCAGGCAATAAACTCAAGGCTAGCAATACATTACTGACAGAGACCCAGAACAAGAGACAATTAATGGCAGAGGATCTGACATCCTGCCCTCTCCAAGATCACCTCCCCCCGGGTTTATCAGGAAACCACTTGTGGAATGCACGAAGTAATTTAGGAGCATGGACATTTTCAGCTGCGACCCATTCATTCTGTTCAGGCCCAAAATCCATCCACCGCACAAGATAATACAGTCGACCCTGTTTAATCTTAGAGTCCAAGACATCAGAAATTTCAAAATGCGGTTCCCCCTCCTTCATCAGAGGAGGAGGAGGATCTGGTCTCCATGCGTTCGGCCCAGGATCCTTCTTCAACAAGCTGTAATGGAAAACAGGATGCACAGAACTCAGTGATTTGGGCAGTTCCAGTTCAAATGACACGGTAGATATTTTCCTTAGTACTTTATAAGGACCCACATATTTCCACCCCAATTTCCTGCTGGGTTGTAGTCCATGAATGTTCTTAGTGGATAAGTACACAGAGTCACCAGGCTGTAAATCCCATCCCTCAGCCCAACCTCGATCAGCATATTTTTTATAGTCCGCTTTACCCCGGTCCAGAGTCTTAGCAATCAAGGGCCAAGAGTCTTGCAGGGTGGTCCACCATTGGCAAAATTCAGACGGGGGCCCTGTCCCGGGCAAGGGTAAGGAAGGGAGAGGGTTGCCCTCAAACCCCCCTGCTACCATAAAGGGAGAAACACCAGTAGAGGAATGCACTGCATTGTTGTAACTATACTCCGCAAAAGGAAGGAGCTCCACCCAATTATCCTGATGATAATTTGTGTAGCAACGTAGGAATTGTTCCAATATCTGATTAATTCGTTCGGATTGGCCATCAGTTTCTGGATGGTAACCCGAACTCAAAGCAGGCTCTATGTCCATCACCTGGAGAAACTCCCGCCAGAAGGTGGCAACGAATTGGCTCCCTCTATTGGAGATTATGCACTTGGGAAAAGCATGGAGCCTGATCCTGTGAGAGAAGAAAACCTTGGCTAAACCTTTAGCAGTAGGCAATTTCTTAAAAGGAACGAAGTGTGCTTGTTTGGAAAACAAATCCACCACCACCCAGATGACGGTTTCCCCCTTGCTGGGTGGCAGGTTGGTTATAAAGTCCATTGAGATGTCTTCCCAGGGTCTAGAGGGGGTGGGCAAAGGGTGCAGGAGCCCTGGGGGTTTCCCTCCCCGCTTTTTACACATTAAACACACTTGGCAGGAAGTGACATAGTCAGATACATCTTTGCGCATGCGGGGCCACCAGAATTGTCTCTGAACCAAGTTCAACGTCTTTAGGAAACCAAAGTGGCCCGACAGTTTGGACTCGTGGCAAGCTAGCAGAATCTCCCTTCGGAGTGATTTTGGTACAATTATTTTTGAACCATGATACCAACAGCCGTCAGCCTGCCTCTCTGTCTCGCTGTCACTCTCCCACTCCTTCACCTCCTCTTCCGAATACTCCAGAGCACATTTTGTAATCCACTGGGAGGGGGACGTAGCCGTCTTACTCTGACTACAGGTGGTCATGGCCCCGCCCAATTGTTGAGGGGAAAACATGGAATCGAACACTTCATCCCTCCTGGACTTGTGTTGAGGCAGTCTTGACAAAGCATCTGCTAAGGAATTTGCCTTGCCTGGAAAGTGCTTTAGCACAAAATTAAACTTGGAGAAAAAATCAGCCCACCGGAGTTGCTTGGTGTTTAATGACTTCCGGGTGCACAAAGCCTCTAAATTTTTGCGGTCAGTCCAGATTTCAAATGGCTTTTGCACCCCTTCTAACCAATGCCTCCATGTGGAAAGGACTAGCCGAATAGCTGCAGCTTCCTTGTCCCACACCGACCAATGCCTCTCAGTCTCGGTGAATTTCTTTGAAATGTAGGCCAGGGGGTGTAACCCATTGTCCTCACCATTTTGTAGGATTGCCCCCCCCCATAGCCACATTTGAGGCATCAACATGAATAGCAAACTCCTTGGTTTCATCTGGGTGTGCTAAAATTGGTTCTGATGTGAACAACTGTTTCAATGCATCAAACGCTCTCTGACATTCCTCAGTCCAGTATAACCTTTCCCCAGGCTTCCCTGCCTCAGATCCCTTCCCCTTAGTTTTTAACAGTTCAGTGAGGGGTAAGGTGATAGTGGCAAAGTCTTTTAGGAACGTTCTATAGAAGTTACAAAATCCCAATAGGCTCTGTAGTTGTTTTCGGGTGCGAGGTGCTTCCCATTGCACCACTGCTTCAACCTTGCCTGGGT
The DNA here is from genome assembly GCA_029233225.1 of Lepidodactylus listeri. Classification (NCBI taxonomy): domain Eukaryota; kingdom Metazoa; phylum Chordata; class Lepidosauria; order Squamata; family Gekkonidae; genus Lepidodactylus; species Lepidodactylus listeri. The sequence continues at coordinate 2,093,736 of JARCFY010000011.1, forward strand.
CCATTTCCAACCCCTGCTGGGAAATTCGATAGCCTAAAAAGTCAATTTCAGTGCGGTGGAATTCACACTTGGTGAGTTTAGCATACAACCGGTGCTCTAGCAGCGTTGCCAGCACCTCCCGCACTAATTTTACATGTGACTGCTTATCAGGAGAGTAGATCAAGATATCATCTAAGTAACAAAGCACCCCCTTGAAGAGATGTTTGTGTAGCACCTCATTAATTAGGCTCATAAAAACACCGGGAGCGCCAGCCAATAAGAACGGCATAACAAGGTGTTCAAACTGGCCAAGGGGTGTATTAAAGGCAGTCTTATATTCATCCCCTTCCCTTATGCGCACCCGAAAATAGGCATCTCGTAAGTCCAACTTGGAAAAAATCTTTCCTTTAGCCGCTTCCGCCAATAGGTCTTTAATCAAAGGCAAGGGGTAGGCGTTTGAAGCAGACAAAGCATTCAACCCTCTATAGTCCGTGCACAATCTCAATCCCCCATACTTTTTTTTCCAGAACAAAACAGGAGCAGCAAAAGGGGACTTGGCCGGGCGGATAAACCCTCTTGCTAGGTTCTTATCAAGGAACTGTCGGAGCTCAACCCGCTCGGCCAGACTCATCGAATATAATTTCCCCTTTGGTAACTTCTCCCCAGGTAATAGCTCGATTGCACAGTCAGTGAGTCTATGGGGGGGGGGGAAGTTCGTCTACTTCCATCTCACTAAACACATCCGCCAAGTCCCAATACTCTACTGGGATTTTGCACGGCATGGAGGACACCGCGGCCGCTACCAGGAGAGACGGGCCCCCCGCTTCCCAAGCAGTGTCCCATTTGTGCTGAACACATTTAGGGTCAATCCAGGAGATCTTTCCCTCACTCCACTTGATGTAGGGGTCGTGCGAGCTCAACCACGGGCTTCCCTGCACCATCGGGAACAGGGTAGTGGGGGTGATTACAAAAGCCCTTTTCTCCCAGCGATCCCCTGTCCCTACAATTAACAGTTCAGTTTCTGCCACCCATGCCTCCTTCATTTCCGACCCATCCATCTGGGTGAATCATAATGGTTCCCCCAGTGGGTTCACCCTGGGTCCTAGCCCCTCCACTACCAATGGACTGATTAAGTCTCTTGCACACCCAGAGTCAATAAGGGCATGCACCCGAACGTGGGTCCCCGTGCCGGGTGCTATCACAGTCAGAACCATATAGAGTAAGGGGCCAGGGATGCTCACCAGGGGTGGCGCATCAGGTGACTCCACTTCCAGTACTTTTCAGTGGCAACAAAGGTGGCATCCAGATGAGTGACTCACCAGCTGGACCTAGCAGCACTGCACCAAGCATTGATCCATCAGCATCCAGCATTGCTGAGCCCCAGCACTCCAAAGCACCACCACCAGCCCTTGAGGACATCGCTCACCGCACTACTCAGGTAAATATGGCTGCCGCTCCGGGACAAATACCCCCATTTGACCTGTCTCGACCCAAGACCTGGGAAGCCGGGGCCAGACAGCTTGGGTTCTCCTTCATTGTCTGGGGCATAACTGATGCAGATCTGAAGTGGGTCTGGCTCCTGAGTTCCTGTGGTGGGGATACAATGCATCTCACCCAGAGCCTGATCTCACCCCGGGACCTTGAGGAGGTGTCGTACGATGAGCTCACCAAAGCCCTCAGGGACTACTTCACTTCCAAACCCTCCATGATGGCCCCCTGAATTAACTTCATCTGGTGACAACAGAAGCCAGGTGAGGCTGCAGCCACTTTTCTGGCTGACCTCCACCGTCTGGCAGTCGGCTGCAAATTTCAGCACATGGAAGACCATGTCCTAACTGTGTTCGTGGGGGGGGGGGGGGTGCGGGAAGCAAAACTGAGGGACAAGCTGATTGTGTTTTCTGAGCCCACACTCAAGAAGGTGCTCCAGACAGCATCAGCATTTGAGACGGCCCAGCAAGAGCAGGCACCCGCTGGACCACCACCTCCTCTGGGTCCAAAGAGAAGGATGATGTCCTTCAGGTCAACTGGCGCTCCCAGAGACAGGTACCCCAAGCTACCGTGGACAGAAGCATGACACCTTCTGGACACAGGTCAGTCGCCCCATCCTCTGGACCTTCATGTCCCCATAACCAGATTCCCTGCCCCAGCTGTGGTGACCCACACGACCGCCAGAGCTGTCGTTTCTGGGACACTGAGTGCCAGTTGGGTGGCAAGAAGCATTGCTGCCTAATACTCTGCTTATATAGTTTAATTATTTCAGAAAATGTTGGAAAGTATTAATAATATTTGACAGCAGTGTGGTTATTGCAGCACTGATTTCACTTTACTCTTTGCTCAATGGCCATTAGTTCTTTCCACCTACCAGTAGGTGTCAGACTTATACAAAGTTGGTAGAACAAGAAACCAGCTCTTAATTGCTTCCTTTCCCAAATAATCCTCTATATAGAAACTATACTTTCTTTAGCTAACTGATGACCCTATAGGCAAGGATAGGTAAGGATTCCTTTAAACTGTACATTCATATTTCGGAGTTGATATGTGGAATTTCATTACAAAGAAGTTAGTTACATGTATTTATTTAAATCCCTTTAAAACATATTCAGATTTTGATCGTGGTATTTTCAGGTTCCACACCTGTATTCAAGGATATAAGGAATTTTTAGAATTCTGGAATGGAATCACCATAGTTTGAGATGACATCTGGACTAACAAAACATTGTTAGTGCTTGCCCTTGAGATTTAGCAAAAAAAGTGCCTTTTGGCACTCAACTCTGTGCAAATCTTCTCCCCTACTATTGGATTCTCTATTACTGACCCGTGGATCAGAACAGAAAATAAGACAATCACTGTGATTTGTTGTTTTTCCCTGGATGGTAGTCAAACACTCATACAGTATATGGGCTGTTAACCCCTGTATGAACTAACAGTGGTGGGAATCTAGGGAAAGGATTTTGTTTATGTAAATAGGTGCTCAAAGCACATCTAGGGGCTAAATTATTGTAGAAGGAAAGTTAAGCGAATCTGGAGTGACAGGCTGAGAAGAATAGTTTAAGTAGCAGAAATAGCAGTTGGGTTGGATGCAAACAACCAAGAACAGGAGACAGTGATTAACCTTCCCGTCTGTGTTGGGATTAGATTAGTAGTTCAGTTCTTATATCCCAAACAACTCATTCTGACTTACTTTAGGTCTTACATGTTCTAAACCTTTCTTTTACACTAATATTAAATAATGGAAATATCATATTAATGGCCTAGGTCCCTCAGATTTACTGAACCACATCTCCCAGTATACACCCCAGTGCCAATTACATTCCTCAGACAGGCCCCTTCCTATGTTGACCTTCCTTAACACTTTCCATTCAGTGAGGTTAGGCCCTTTTCTGTGGAGTGCCCAGTCCTTTGGAACAGCCTTCCAGAGGGTGAGGAGGGTGCCTTCACTTGCTACATTTAGGAAGGCAAGATCCATCAAGTTGTAGCTGACTTATGGAGACCCCATTGGGTTTCCCAGGCAAGAGACGAACAGAGGTGGTTTGCCATTGCCTGCCTCTGCATAGCAACCCTGGACTTCCTAGAGGGTCCCCCATCCAAGTATTAACCAGGGACAACCCTGCTTAGCTTCTGAGATCCCATGAGATCGGGCTAGCCTGGGCCATCCAGGTGAGGGCTTGAAGGCATTTAAGGGAGTCTAATTCAAAAGAGCATTTGGTGGAGCATGATCCTCCCTTCCCGGCAGATTTGGATGTGAGTTTGCTGATCTTATTATAATATATGGTGTCCAGACACATTGCATTGAAATCAGGTCATGGTTTATTTACAGATGGAAAACAGGAACTGCCTAGCAGGGCTTGGGGTCTGCTTATATGCTGGTACAAACCACACCCTTGGTCACACCCGAGCCCTGTGACAGAATTATTTACAAGACACCTTTGATCATAGGTCCCCTTTAGGATCCCGGGTGGCCTATTGGCCCAAATTATGATCCACCTGGGTCATTGTCTACCAAAGCAAAGCTCCAGTAGTTTGCCCAACCTTGTGTGCGATCCTGACCATGTGCACTGTCACCATTAGAACACAACACCCCTCCCCCATAGTTTGGACCTTCCCTATCACACATAGTCCCTTAGGTAGGTGAGCATTCTCCGTTCCCTGGTTGAGTGGCGTAGTACCGGTTCCATGGCAGGCTGCTCGGGGACTGCCTCTGCTGGTTCGAGGGAAGAGTCTGGCCTGTCAGCTGGTGCTGGTGCTGGAGGGATGTCAGTGTGTGCGTCGGCTGATACGCTCAGCCAGGGGGGGGGGTAGGAGCAGGTGATCCACATTCGCCCTCCTCGTCTTGTTCTGAAGTCTTGTTCTGCTTCACTCTTGCTCTCCTCAGGTGCTTCGGTGTCTGCTGGCAGGAGACAACAATGCAGCTGGTCAATATGACACTTCCACAGTTGACCATCTTCTCCTGAGACCTCATAAGATAGGGGCCTGGTCACCCAAACTACCTGGCCGGGCAGCCAGGTGGGACCCCTCGCAAAGTTCTTGGCATAGACCGGGTCCCCAGGGAAGAACCTACGGGGGTTCTGTTAATACGGGTGCAGTCTGGGTGCAGGGGGTCTAATCGGGTAGTGAGTCACCTCCCCATTAGCAGTTCCGCAGGACTGTGCCTGGTTGTGGTTTGTGGGGCTGTCCATTGACTGAACAGGAATGCCGCAAGTTTGTAGTTCCAGTCACCATGATCCATGCAGCACAGGGCTTCTTTGGTAGTGTGCACCATGCACTCAGCCTGGTCATTTGTGGTTGGATGGGATGGGGTGGAGCATATGTGCTGAATCCCATAGTATTCCATGAAATCCTGAAACTCCTCGGACATAAAGGCCAAGCCGTTATCAGTCACAAGGGTATCAGGGATGCCATGTAAGCTGAAAATTCACTACATGGTGCAGATGGTGGATTTTGAGGATGTGGAGGACACGGAATAACTTCCAACTTGGTGTATGCATCAACGAAGATGAAAAATAGCTGATCCTGGAAGGGACCCATAAAGTCCAAGTGTAGCCTGGCCCATGGCTTGTGGGAGGACTCCCAGGGTCACACTGGTGCCTGTGGTGGGTCTGGGTGAGACTCCTGACACTTCTGGCATTGCTTGACTTGGTCCTCAATTTCCTGGTCCATCCCTGGCCACCATACGTAGCTCGTGGCCAGCACTTTCATTCTCACTGTGCCTGGGTGTGTCTCGTGCAGAGCAATGAGCACTCGCTTGCACAGTGGAGCGGGCACAACCACCTGGCTTCCCCAGAACACACACCCCTTGTGTGAGGACAGCTCGTGTCTTGCCTGGATGAGTAAGCAGCAAATTCTGGCCCCAGGCTGTGGGGCCAACCCCTCCCCACCCAGTCCAAGACCCGGGACAAGGTGTGATCCTGGGCTGTGTGGTGGGAAACATCTGCCACCTGGATGGGCTGGTCTGGAAGGTCCTCCAGAGCAGTGATGTGGTGTGCAGGAGCCAGGTCCAGGTTGCAGGGTGGCAGTGAAAGGCAGCTGAGAGGTCTGCGTGTCCCATCGCTTTCCCAGGGCGGTGTACCAGTGTATATTGGTATCTGGCCAGAAATATAGACCAATGCAGGATATGGGGGGGACAACATCTGGGGGGTCTGGCAGTCCAGGGTGAGGAGGCCAAGGAGCGGCTTGTGGTCTGTGAGGATAGTGAAAGGTTGACCATAAAGGTAATTGTGGAATTTTTTTTACTCCAGCCATAATTGCCAGGCCCTCCTTGTCAGTCTGCACATAGTTGCGCTCGGCCACTGAGAGGGAATGAGAGGGAATAATAAGCTATAGGCACCTCTCAGCCATCTGCTAACCGGTGCCCCAGGACCGCCCCTACCCCATATGGAGAAGCATCACAGGCCAGGACTACAGGGAGGGACTTGTCAAAATGTGCCAGGACTGCATTTGAGATCAAAAGGTCCTTAACAGCCTGGAAAGCTGCGGCATGGCTGGGGCCCCAGACCCATGGAGCTCGTTTATCCAGGAGGTGATGGAGAGGTTCAGCCATTGCAGCCTTGTGAGGCAAGAATGAGTGGTAAAAGTTCAGTAGGCCCAAGAAGGCCAAGAGTTTCGCCTTGGAGGAGGGGGTTGGTGCATAAGCGATGGTGCGTACCTTTTCGGGCATCAGGTGGATGCCATAGGCGTCAATAGCAAACCCCAGAAACTCCACCAAAGGTACTCCCAGGAGGCACTTTTCCCACTTAATCTTCAGTCCTGTGTCACTGAAGCACTGAAGAACAGACCACAGGCACGTGGCGAAGGTCTCAGCATTGGGGGCCACAATTAAAACATCGTCAAAAAATGGCTGCACATCGGGGATTCACTTTAACAGACTTTCCATCAAGTTCTGGAAAATCCTGGGAGCCATACTGACCCCAAACTGTAGGTGCTTCACCTGGAATGCCCCCCAGTGGGTCACAGTAGTCTGGGCTTGTGCTGTGGTATCATCCACTGGCAGCTGGTAGGCCTGTGCCAGATCCAGCTTCCCAAATACCTTGGCTCCTGCTAGAGAAGCGAGGACATGGCTAACAACGGGGACAGAATATGCATGATCTTGCAGAGCCTTATTTATTGTGCATTTGTAGTCCGTGCATATCTGGACATCCACATTAGGTTTCACTGGGGTGACTATAGGGGTTTCTCAGCGGGCATGTGGTACAGGCTGAAGGACCCCTTGTTCCACTAGGTGGTCCAGTTCAAGGTCAATTTTGGGGCGCAATGCAAATGGGGGTTGCCTGGCCTTCATGCAGATGGGCCGGACTGAGGGGTTTAAGTTGAGGGTAACTGGAGGCCTGGTATACCATCCCAGCTGGCCATCAAAAATGGCGAGGAACTTGTTGCAAACTGCATCAAAGTCTTTAGCCCTTACGTGATTCACCCCAGTCACCCCAAATTCCAATGGCCCGAACTATGAGAGTCCCAGTAAGCTGGTGAGCTTGCCTTCCACCACCAGCAAGTCCAACCATCCATTAAAGTCTTTGTACTGAACCCTAAACTTGCCCCACCCCTAATGGCCACTGGGTTCTTCTGAAAGTTCCACAGTGTTAGGCTGACAGGTTTCTTGAGGAGGCCCCCCCTGTGGACATGGGTGTTGGCAGAGATTATGGAGAAGGAGGACCCTGTGTCCAGCTCCATCTCACAAGGGGACCCCTCAACCTGTACCGTGACATGGATTTTGTTGGGACCACACCGGGGGAGGTTCAGTACCTGATGACGGCTGTTGCTGGTGGTCGTGGTGTGGAGGACCGATGACTCCTGATGCGCTGTCGGTTGTCATCTGATCCTTGGGAATGGCAGACTTTGGTGAGGTGACCCATCTTGCCGCAGGAAAGGCAGGCTGCATCCTGGAATCGGCAGGTCTGGCGTTCCTTGGTGTCCCCGCAGCTGGTGCACGACATTGGAGCGAAGGAGCGTGGGTTGGTCGGCACAGGTGTGGCTGGTGATTGGGGAGCACTGGATCGCATTACGGGTGGAGCAACTGCCCAGGTGGACCCTTGGTAGTCGGGGCAGAGTACCTGAAGGATGTCCTCATCATCTGACGCTTCGGGGTTGGATGCGGCAGCCAGGCAGTATGCTGCTGGTCCTTGGCAGTCTCGTTGGGACTTCTCATAGGCAGTGGCTGCTTTACATGCCACGTTGAGTTTCAGGTCCTTCCGGTGGAGCTACAGCTCATGGGCACCCCACACGAAATGGGTGAGGAGGGTGTCCTCAACTGACGGGAACTCACATCCTTCTGCCAGTCTGCATAGATCTGCCATGAAGTCCACAGTGGATTCCCCGACCTTCTGGGAGCGAGCACAGAAGTCCATTCGCATCACCATCTTAGATGGTTTGGCATGAAATACATAGTTAGTGCAGTGATTAGCTTGTCAAAGGAGGACTTGTCTAGTGACTTGGGTGCAATGAGACTTTGCACCAGGTGGATCATGGAGACGCTGCATGAGCTTAGATGCCAGGCTTTCTTCTTACCCACGTTGGTCATCTCCTAGACCAGGAAGAAGTATTTTAGCTGTTTGACCCAAGCTTCCCATAGCTCGAGGTGGGCAGGGTTCAAAGGGGTGAGATCTCCCAGAGCAGTGGCCATGACTCTGGAGCAATGTGGTGAGTGGTGTCCTGTGGGGCGGTCAGCAGTGCTGGGTGGCGCTGAAGCCAAACATTGCTCGGGTGCTGGAGGATTGGTGCTTGATGTGGTGCTATAGTCGGAGCTAGTGTCGCTCATCGGGATCCCATCCTTGTCGCCAGTAAAATATACTGGGTCCAGACGAATTGCAGTGAAATCAGGTCATGGTTTATTTACAAATGGAAAACAGGAACTGCCTGGCAGGGCTCAGGGGTCTGCTTATATGCAGGTACAAACCACACCCTTGGTCACATCCAAGCCCCGTGATAGGATTATTTACAAGACACGTTTGACCATAGGTCCCCTTTTAGGATCCCGGGTGGCCTATTGGCCCAAATTACAATCCACCTGGGCTATTGTCTACCAAAGCAAAGCTCCAGTAGTTTGCCTGACCTCGTGTGCGATCCCGACCACGTGTGTGGTTGCCATTAGAACACAGCACTTATGCATTTAATCGTTGCATTTTAAAAATCTGAATGCTTTTAACTTGGTAACTTGTTTATTTTATTTTTATTAACTGGACCATTATTTATGTCCTCATAACTTAGTTGCTGCATTGGTTGCTACTTTGAGTCCAAGGTGACAATGTGTGACTGAAATGTTTTTAAATCATTAATTAAATAATTATGTGGGTGATCATTGACCAGGTGCTCTAATAACTTGAAAACTGGTCTAATGTATGTAGGACAGCCTTTGAAGAATGTTAAGAGATTACAGGGAATCCAAAATGTGGCAGCAAGATTGCTAATAGGCATAATGGCATCACCCAAGTCTTCATGGAGCTCTGAATTTGTAAAAATGCCTCGTGTCATATCTCCTTGCCTTTAAACCTGTGAAAGAGTTCCTGTTATAGATGTACCTGCAATTTAAAGTAGGTGGCATACTGTTACAGGGCCTTCTCTAGGGCAGCTTCCTTCCTAGGGAACTCCCTCCTGAGGGAAGCTCACCAGAGCACTAGACATTTAAAAACAAAATACAAAATAAGTCTCATGCCATCTAGATCTCCTCTAAGAACTTCCTTTTAACAAGCAACCTCTCTTCCCTGTTATTTCTAGCATCTGCAAGAAATACTTGCAAATTAAGGGTTGTATGATGAACAGGATGGAAATTCCCACTGCAATAAAAATCTCTTTCTCCAGCATTCTATATACTCTCAGGGGATTGACCAGGCTAAACTCTTCTTCAGCTCACCCTGCTTCACTTAACTGCTCTCAACTTTCTAAGTTCCTGGAACACATTTCACCAGGTTGTTTTTGAACACACATGAAGCTGAGTCTGACCACTGGTCCCTCCAAGTCAGTACTGGCTGGCTGGCAGTAGCTCTCCAGGGTCTCAAGCAGCAGTCTTTCACAGGGGTCCGTTGGAGCGGGAGTGCACAGGAGCACAGCTCCGGGAGTAAGGAGGCCAGGGGGCGGGCACATGACCAAGCCCCTCCCCCTCCTCGGCTTCCCCAAGCAGTGCAGAGGTGCAGGACCCGGGGAAAGCCCTGCTAGGGTCTTTATTGTTTTTAATGTTTTGTTTTAATATTGATAATTTTATCATTGTTCCTTTTATGACTGTGTGCTGCTTTTCCAGAAACTTGCTCAAGGTGGCATATAAATTTTCTAAGTATACCATTTTTTATCTGGGCACATGGCACATAAGTACTGGAGAAATTTCACCAACCCTTCAGCAGCTTCCACCCCATCAGTTTGGTGTAGTGGTCAGGAGTTGGACTCTAATCTGGGAGAACCGGGTTTGATTCCCCACTCCTCCACATGCAGCTGCTGGTGTGACCTTGGGCCAGTCACAAGTTCTCTCAGAGCTGTTCTCTCATGAGCAGCTCTCAAAAGACCTCTCTCAGCCCCACCTACCTCACAGGGTGTCTTGTTGTGGGGAGGGGAAGGGAAAGGGATGGGTGGTGCACATGTCCTGGGTATCTCAAGTCTACTTGAAACCTGGTGGCTTCAAGGGAGCAGGAAGAGAATGAGGGTGTGTTCTTTACGCTTATTTTTATTGCACAAAGTATTGGATGGGGAAGGGAATGGAGGAAGAGCAGGTCAGTTTCACTCACCTATGGAGTGGAGCCTGAGGGGTGGGTGTTGCCTTCTGACACACTTCCGGCATGTTAGGGGTGTGTGGCATATGCAAATGAGTTATGCTAATGAGTTATGCTAATGAGCTCCTGCATCTCTTTTTCTACTAAATGACCCCTGGTCCTTCATGTCACCTATTACCTGGTCCTTTTAAAAAAGAGTGATGTTGGGGATTGAATCTGGGACCTTCTACATGCCAATCAGATTTTCTTCTACTGAGCCACCACTGCCCTCACTCTGGGGCTGGTAATCTTTTTTTTGGGGGGGGGGGGGTTGGTTTATTTACAAAGTCATAGCTGGACAGTCTCAAAATATGTAGTGAATGCCTGCCTTAAGCGAAGGAGGCCCCATTTTGCTTTTTTCATGATTACTACAGAGACCTCCAAAATGATGTCCTTCTAAAACTTACCCAAAAACACATCAGGGGAAAAATATGTGGGGGAAAAGATCCAAGACATTTTACTTTTCATGTAAAAAACACAGGCTCTGACCCAGAGATCTAGAAGAGCACTAGTACTGACTTACCAAGTCCCCCAATTTGTTGCTGAACAAATGGGAAAGGCTAGATGGTACATGCATTAATTCCACCCCTCTCAGTTTGAAACATGTGGCATAAGCACAGAAGCAACATGTGTGGCAAGTTTTTAAACTCATTACTCTCTGGACTAGGGGTCAGACTGCCAGTGTAGGTTGAGTTGCTGCAGGGCTCATTTAACAGTGAAGTAACCAAGGAGTGCCAAACTTCAAGCTGAGCTAAGTTAAATATTTATCTGCCATTTTTGAAATTAACAAGTGTTTCCTTTAAGGAGATCCATAGCTTTGAATAATTCAACATAACTCACTCCTATCTGGCTTTTAGAGTGCATCCATTTGTGTGGGTTTTGTGACAGTTGTCTTACTCCATTAGAATTCACCAAGTATTTTAAAGTATAAATCCATGTATGTAATAATGTATCTCTTTGGTTTCAGTTCTTCTAAGGTTCTGTTTTCTCAAGTGTCCGTTGCTACATTCTATAAAATACCTCACTCCAGTGAATGAATACAGCTGCAATCCTATGCATATTTACATGCAGTGGCTCAAGTGGTTAAGACGCTGAACTGCCAATCAGAAGGTCGGCAGTTCAGCAGTTCAAGACCCAAGTGCTGCATGACAGAGCGAGCTCCCACCTCTGGCCCCAGCTCCTGCCAATCTAGCAGTTCAAAAGCAAGAAATTGCAAGTAGAGAAATAGGTACCACTTTGGTGGGAAGGTAACAGCATTTCATGTGCCTCGGCGTCTAGTCATGACCATGGAAACTTTGGACAGCGCTGGTTCTTTGGCTTGGAAACAGTGATGTGCACCGCATCCCTAAAGTCGAATTCAACTGGCTTTCGAGCAAGGGAAACCTTTACCGTTACCTCAACCTAAATAAACTAAGGGAGACTTACCTTTCAGTAAATCTGCAGGGAATCAGGCTACATGATGATCATCAACCTTTCCGTTATTATTAGCAGTAGGCCTCTTCAGACATTCAGCTAGATTCCAGTCCAGTAGAACTTAGAGATCAACAAGATTTTCGAGGTCTGAGCTTTTGAGAGTCAAAGCTCCCTTCCATCTTGATGGTCTTTCAGGTGCTCTTGGATTTGAATCTAGCTGCTCTACTGTAGACCAACACGCTACCCTCTGAAACTATCTTCAGATACTCAGTTGTGCATGCTCTGAGCCATGAAAAGGAAACGGAGTATCCTCTGGCTCCACCATGACTAGTGTTTAGCTGCACATGTGTATAGAACAGTATGCACATGTAAATGCATGCTCATTGGCTCATCCATGCAATTAGGAGCAACATCACCAATTGTGCATATAGGCTTATGCCCATATGCATATAGGGCTCTATAAACACTTTCAGCTGAATGCTTTAGGTTCAGAGGTGGGGCCAGTGGGAAGCTCTTAAATCTTTGGAATAAAGGAGCTGTATAATTTTGCCAGCAAATTTGGAAAACACAACAGTGGCCACAGCAAATTTGGAAAACACAACAGTGGCCACAGCAAATTTGGAAAACACAACAGTGGCCACAGCAAATCTGGAAAACACAACAGTGGCCACAGGATTGGAAAAGGTCAGTTTACATTCCAATCCCCAAAAAGGGCAATGCCAAGGAATGTTCAAACTATCACACAGTTACACTCATCTCACATGCTAGCAAGGTCATGCTAAAAGATTCTACAAGCTAGGCTTCAGCAGTATCTGGATAAAGAACTGGCAGAAGTACAAGCTGGGTTTCAAAGAAGTAGAGGAACTAGAGATCAAATTGCCAACATTCGCTGGATTATGGAGAAAGCAAGAGAGTATCAGAAAAACATCTACTTCTGCTTCATTGACTGTGCTAAAGCCTTTGATTGTGTGGATCACAACAAACTATGGCAAGTCCTTCAAGAGATGGGAGTACCAGACCACCTCACATGTCTCTTGAGAAACCTGTATAAGGGTCAAGAAGTAACAGTTAGAACCGGATATGGAACAACTGATTGGTTTAGCGCAGGAGTACGACAAGGATGTATATTCTCACCTTGCTTATTTAATTTATATGCAGAGTACATCATGCAAAATGCTGGCCTGAATGAATCACAAATCAGAATTAAGATCGCTGGGAAAAACATCAACATAGAAATCAAATAAATAAATAAACAAACAAACAACTTCAGATATGCAGACTCTAATGGCAGAAAGTGAAGAGGACCTAAAGAGCCTCTTGTTGAAGGTAAAAGAGGAGAGCACAAAAGTTCACTTGAAACTCAGCGTCAAAAAAACTAAGATCATGGCATCCGGCCCCATCAATCCTTGGCAAACAGAAGGGGAAATTGTGGAAACAGTGACAGACTTCACCTTCCTAGGATCCAAGATCACTGCAGCCATGAAATTAAAAGATGCCTGCTCCTTGGGAGGAAAGCGATGGCAAACCTAGACAGCATAATAAAAAGTAGAGACATCACCCTGCCAACAAAAGTCTGTATGGTCAAAGCAATGGTATTCCCAGTAGTAATATATGGCTGTGAGAGTTGGACTATGAGCGCTGAAGAATAGATGCTTTTGAATTATGGTGCTGGAGAAGAACCTTGAGAGTCCCTTGGACTGCAGGGAGATCAAATCAGTCAATCCTAAAAGAAATCAACCCTGACTGTTCCCTGGAAGGCCAGATACTGAAGCTGAAGCTGAAATACTTTGGCCACCAAATGAGAAGGGAGCACTCACTGGGGAAGACCCTGATGCTGGGAAAGATTGAAGGTCAAAGAAGAAGGGGACAGCAAAGGATGAGATGGTTAGACAGTGTTATCGATGCAATGAACATAAAATTAAGCAAACTCCAGAGCACAATGAAAGTCAGGAGGGCCTGGCGTGATGTGGTCCATGGGGTCATGAAGAGTCAGACTCGACTGTGTGGCTGAACAACAACAACAAAAAATAATCCCCAAATTTGCTTGATTGGCTCTGATGATCTTTGGTACCCAAATGAGCAGAGGTCATTTATATAGCCTTGTAAAGCTTGACCTTACCCCATCCAACAATGGTTAGCACTAAGGTGAGACTCCCATGGCCTTTGGAAGGGCCTACTATTGGCATGCAAAGGGATTCTGCCTTAGTACATTTAAGTCATGGAACTTTTTCAAGATCAGGAAGACAAATTCAGGGATTGTAGAACTCCTGTGTTCTTGATGTTTAGGAGCTTTGCCAATACTGAGTGGGACCTATGGATTAGGTTAAGGACTGGAGTTTCCAAAAGAGGTACAAAACAGTTTGTGTACATTTGCATGTGTGCATGCAATGTTCTATTGAGGGTAATGCCCTCTATTTGGAGGGGTTCAGCAAAAAGCTTCTTGCCAGTCAATTATCCAAATTCTTCCTTATTTGGCATTACTGTACCACTGCAACATAGAAGTATTCCTGTGATGTGACAAAGGTCTAATTTACATCTGACTTTCCCGCTAGAATCATTCTAGTTTAAAAAAACCCTGTCTATACCTGTTTCTAGTTTCAAACCATACTGGTTCTCGTTTATAAATTACTGTTTACATTCGTTAATTGCCCTCCTGTGGTTAAGCTAGCATTATACTGCTTTAAACAAATGCTGTTGCTTAGTACTCTTCAGACCCTCTGGAGTGAAATTTGAAACCAGCGTGAAATGAGCTTGGGAAAAGACAGCAGTCAAACTGGAGGAGATGTAAATTGGGCCTAAGGTCCTGTAACAATATCCCCCTCTTTACACTGAAACTTTAGATTGTGCCTGCTGCTGTAGCACCATAACTCACATGATTAAGCTTTCTCATCCCCTTTTGCAGAAGGAAGTAACTGCATGTGAGCATCCTTAAGCTTCAAGGACATGTGACTGATGGTTACATGAAAATACTTTATTTGCTTTTTGTTTCAGGAGATTTCATCAAATTTCGAACCTGCACCTGCAAGACGATGAGTTCTGTCAACCCATGTTATCTGTACTTGAAAGTCTGTAACACAAATAATCATTTTCTTGGCATTTCTAAAATGACATACCTTTGCTACAATAGCAAAGAACTGCATTTGATGAAACCTATAAATAACATAAAACTAAGTATAAAACAAAGACAGACAAGAAAACTGTGAAAAAAACCCCATAGTAATTGCTTTATTATGGACTTGGCAATAATACTGCCTATCAACCTTCCCCTTTTTATTTGTATTATTCTGTTCTCCACACTCAATGTCTTTTTCAAGGATCTTGAGCTCATTGAAATGGAAATGCATAGGCTTCTTTGTTTCATAATAATATCAAGCACTTACACAGAGTTCTTCATCATTAATGAAAACAGATGCTGGCTAATGAATTAACCATGCTTGCTTAAGAGCCAGATTGGTGTAGTGGTTAAGTGCGCGGACTCTAATCTGAGAGAACTGGGTTTGATTCCTGACTCCTCCACTTGCACCTGCTGGATGACCTTGGGCAAGCCATAGCTCTGTACCGCTGTTCTCTCAAGGACAGTTGTCTCAGAGCTCTCTCAGCCCCACCTACCTCACATGGTGTCTGTTGTGGGGAAGGGAAGGGAAAGGAGTTTGTACACCGCTCTGAGACTACAAGTGAAGGGCGGGGTATAAATCCAATCTCTTCTTCTTCTTCTTATGCTGATTAATTTCAAGAGTTCTAATGTTGTTTATCCATTTAGTTCCCTGCAGACCCATTTTGTTTTGTAAAGAACTACTAACTGGATAACTGGGCGCATCTTTTTAGTTAACTGTTGTGCTGTCCTGTTAATACTTGCAGTGCCATTCAAAGCAGAGTTATGCCCTTCTAAATTGACCTCAATGGAATTTGAAGGGTGCAACTATACTTAGGATGGTTCTGTTAATCATAGATATTTTTCCTTGGAATGTGTTCTACATAGCCTCTATTTTTTATTCAACAGATATTTAATAAGATCTTCATTGTTTCCAGTAATAGTTAATAGTCTGCTATTGCTCTTTTGCAGAAAGCCCCAAGACATACAAGGCAATAGTAAAGAACTAAAATGATCTGTGAACATATATTCCCCCAGTGATATAGTAAACATTTACTTTTTTACAAATAGTTTTTCTGAGGCTGAATAATATGTCATAGTGCGGTGTAGTAGTTAAGTGTGGCAGCCTCTTATCTGGAGAACTGGGTTTGATTTCCCACTCCTCCTCCATACAAAGTGTACTAGGTGACCTTGGGCCAGTCACAGTTCTCTCAGAACTCTTTCAGCCCCATCTACCTCCCAAGGTGCCTGTTGTGAGGAGAGGAAGGGAAAGGCGATTGTAAACCGCTTTGAATCTCCTTAAGGTAGAGAAAAGCAGGGCATAAAAACCAACTCTTCTTCTTCTATGATGCATTTAATAGGGTTTTTTGTTGCTGAACATGCTTCAGCTTTTTAAAAATGTATTTTTGGAATAAGTTGTCCTTAGAGTTCAATAAAAGTTAGTTCTGATGCTTCATTTATCATTCTTATTGTTGATTGTCATATATATCAATCTTTCTATTTCTCTGCTATGACTGTCCTGCACAGAATATAGGATCAATTGAGGGTGACTGGGATTAATAGATTAAAACTGATTTTAAGAATGCACTGTACAGAGGTAAATCCAGAATTCACTATGCGTGGTAGAGTTGCCACATAAGGGTACCTGTTTTATATATAGAAAGGTATCATGTGTGATACAACTCTTCAGAGTGCAGGTGGATGAATCACATGATTAAGTGTATCTTTATTCTAAACACTTTCTGTACTAGAACGATAGAATATCAGACCTGGTCTGCTCCTTGATGTGCTAATTTGGTCAGAAAGATTTTTTTGAATGTAGAATAGATTATTCAAACAAGCAGTCTCTCAGAGTGTGAAGTTTAAGCAAGCTTCTAAAGACAAAACTGACTTAAGGAGCCCTCCTTGAGCAAGGGCAAGGGAGCATAGGTAAGGTTTCCACATGGGGACAAGATTGCATGGTTTCCCCATAGGTGGTGTGGCTGCTGATAAAGCACAAACAAACAAAACAAACTAGGGCTGAGGACAGACTAGATATCTGGCCCGCTTTGCCTCTGCTTTAGAAGCGGAGGTAGAGAGGCCGTCCAGACTGCCACAGCTGCCGCCTGCCACCAGCGCGCACTCACCTGTGCCTGAAGCGCAGTCCTTGCACTTCAGGCGGAGACCCTGGGAAACTGGTCTCCAGCAGCTGCATGTGTGCTGCTGCCGCTTCCTCCAGGTGTGGACGCGCCAATGGCGTGTTGCACACGCTGCCAGAAGTATGAATGGGCTGTTCCAGCTGCCGCAGCTACACATAGCCACGTCTCGGCGAGGCAGCTGGCAGCCACGCACCGCCCCACGCAGCCAGTGCAAACGGGGCACCCCGGGCTGCTTTTCCCACGGGGATTTTGGCCCCGCAGCTGTTCCAGGTCACATATCCAGTCTGTCCTCAGTCCAGGATCACAAATCCACAAGAAAAACATGGAAGAAGAAGAAGAAGAAGAGAAGATATTGGATTTATATCCCACCCTTCACTCACTTGGAGTCTCAGAGCGGCTTACAAACTCCTTTTCCCTTCCCCTCCCCACAACAGGCACCCTGTGAGGTAGGTGGGGCTGAGAGAGCTGTTTCCCAAGCCGTCCTTGAGAGAACAGCTGGTACAGAGCTATGGCTTGCCCAAGGTCATCCAGCAGGTGCAAGTGGAGGAGTGGGGAATCAAACCCGGTTCTCCCAGATTAGAGTCCGCGCACTTAACCACTACACCAAACTGGCTCTCGAAGCATCTTTGGTAGCACATTTTGTAGAAAAGGGACACTCTGCTGCTGTTTTTCAGTTCTTTATACTTTGCAAACAAGTATCACATGCGTACAATCATTCTGATGTTCAAAAATTGTTGCTCCATCAAGAGGTGGCTTGGATTTATAGGTTAAAAACATATATGCTTTATGGACTAATACAAATTTGGATCTGTTATGTTACTGTATATACAGGAACCACTTCTTTAAGACCACTTTGTAATGTATTTATATTGCATTCATGATAGGTTGCATTTTGATATATTGTTATATTGGATTACTAAGGGTATTATCTAAAATGTATCAAATATTTGAGGTAATGCTATACACTTCATTCTATTAGTTTGACAACAACCTTGATAATTGTGATCTGTACTTTTAAGGATATGGTAGTTTCACACACAGCTGCATGGAATTATAGGGGACTAGCAGTAAAGCCCGTTGTGAAAGCAATACAACGGGCTCTAGAAAGATGGGATGTGTAACAAATACATACGCTGGAAGCAGGTAAAGTACATATTAGCAGTGTGTCATAGAAAGGTAGAAATGTGGCTCCACACTCCCCACTCACCCACCGGGTGGTTGTCAGCAATAGGGCTCTCAGGGAGGTGGTGGCAACCTGGAACATCGGGGGAGTCTGAGGTGGGCATGAAGGGGGAAAAGAGAGGGGGAAGCTTTCAACTGCTGAGTGCAAATGCCATTGGCGGCGGCAGCCACCCCTGTCCCAGTAAACCCCCTCCATGTTCCCTCTCCTTCTCTTTCAGGCGAGCACCATGGCTCCACACCAGGGTTCCCTCTAAGCTGAGTGTGAGCTAACTGTTTTTCCACCTCCAGCTTACTCACTTTTTCTTAGCTCAGGAAGGATGGCTCCAGAGCAAACTCATTTATGCAATAGCCAAATCGCTTACTCACAACTGTAATGCCAGGAGCTCAGAAGGTAGACTTTTTGCTCACAGGACTCCACAGCTTAGAGGGATCATTGCGCACCCCCCACTCACCCACCAGGTGGTTGTCAGCAAGAGGGCTCTCAGGGGAGGTGGTGGCAACCTGGAGCATCGGGGGAGTCTGAAGCGGGCATAGGGGGGAAAAGGGGGGGAGCTTTCAACTGCCGAGTGCAAGCGCCATTGGTGGCAACAGCTGACCCTGTCCCAGTAAACCCCCTCCATGCTCCCTCTCCTTCTCCTTCAGTGGAGCACCCTGGCTCCGTACCCCCCACTCACCTACCAGGTGGTTGTCAGCAAGAGGGCTCTCAGGGGAGGCGGCGGCAACCTGGAGCATCGGGGGAGTCTGAAGCGGGTGTGAAGGGGAAAAAGAGGGAGCTTTCAACTGCAGAGTGCAAGCACCATTGGCGGCGGCAGCTGCCCCTGTCCCGGTATACCCCCTCCATGCTCTCTCTCCTCCTCCTTCAGGTGAGTGCCATGGCTCTGCACCCTCCACTCACCCACCAGGTGGTTGTCAGCTATAGGGCTCTCAGGGGCGGCGGCAGCAACCTGGAGCGTTGGGTGGAGTCTGAAGTGGGTCAGGCCCCAGTCTCTGTGTTCTGAAGGGACCAGGCACCGGAGCAGGGCTGGAGTGTCTGTGTTCTGAGGGCTCCAGATGCACTCTGAGGCAAATTTTCGCGGGCACTGCTTGCGTGGGCAGGACGAAGGCCACACAGCCAATGAATTGGGTAAGCTGGGTAAGCCTGTGAATGACGGGCCAGGGGACCAAAGGCTGGGGTGGCATGTGGAATGTTCTAGAGAGTGCCACCACCATCAGAGAATTATTATATATAGAGAGAGTTTTTCTTAAGATGGTTATGTTGCCAGCATACTTAGAGAGTGTTTTGCTGGTGAGTATTAGAGCAGAAGGCTTTGTACCTGATTAAGGAAATATTATTGGACTGGCTTGCTTCTTGTGTGAACTTGAGTTGTAATTAACAGGTCAGTTTAAATAACACAGCATACACCCCTTTATGATATTAAGATTCCATTTAGCTGTGTGGTGTCCCTTGTATTATAATGATTACAGTTAATTTTAGGGAGATAATTTCTGAGGAAGATCTACTATTAATAACTTCTGAAGAAGATCAGCTATGAAATGGGCTTACCTCGAGAGATGCTCGTCAACTTACTACAACTCATTACAGAAGCTGTTCTACAATATCACAAGGATGGGACTTTTCTAAATTTTGTGATACAGGATCACATTATTAATTGTGATATTTTTCAGTTATCTACGTTATAGGTGTTGGAAATATGAGTATGTAAGACAAGACCTGACCATTTTAGTCATTATAGGATTAACCTATGTAACTTGTTGTTTCTCAGGCTAACCTGGAAGAACTACCTGGCAGCTGGCCAATTAAGTGCAAGCCCGGGAAACCTAGAGGGGTATTGTTGTACTGATTGGTGACTGATATCAGGTGTTTCCTTTCAGGGGTCAAGAAGAAGGAGAGATCCTCCATTGTAAATCTCTCACTTTGTTGTAGGATGGCTTAGTGTGCAGACGGAGCACAATGCTGCTCTTAAGAAAGCATGTTTTGTTTCTTTTGTAGCTAATCCCGTTTCCCTTTATCCTTTAGTAATAAATATTTTAAACTAGAGGAAGCAGCCTCTTCTTTCCAGAAAGCAAGATCCATAATTCTAAATTATCACTAATATTGGACAAAAAGTCCTAACAATAGGTAAGGACTATTTGTATTTTAAACATTATAATATATAGTATTCTTAAATCACAGTGATTGCTTGTTATGCTGATAAAGCACAGCAGCAACTGGGCTTCCATGACAGATTTCCCTGCAGCTTTCCCTGCTCCAGTACCACAGCAGCAGAGTCCACTGGCCTTGTGCAATTCTTTTTAAAAAATCAGCACTGGAATATCATTATACTCATATACCAACATGTGTACTAGGTTCTCTGAATTCCCAGCATTCATTTTTTAAAAAGTCTCTACTGCCTTCCTTTGAAGATGTATAAGGGTAAAGGCATATCTCCACAACAGATATACATGTTAGTATATCACAAGTGGAGACCCGCAAGAAACTTGCAGGGTGGTTATCCCATCCTTCACACCTTTGCTTCCTCCCTTCTCCCCCTACCTCTCTCACACTCTTTCTCCCTTCCCCCCCCCCGTTCCTTACTCTCTCTCTCTCTTCCATGTATGTTACTTCCTCTCTCTTTCTGATCTGTCATCATTCTCTTTGTTTTTCTGCCTCCCCACCCTATCACTCTTTCTCTTTCTGCCCCCCCCACTCCATAACTCTTTCTGCCCCCATCATTCTCCCGGCCTCCTGCCTGCTTCCTCTCTTCCCACAGCAGCAGTGGCAGTGCTCTGGGAATCACAATGGATCTCCCAGCTGCAGAGATCAATTCACCTCAGGGCTGCCAGCTCCAGGTTGGGAAATTCCTGGAGATTTGGGGATGGAGCCTTGGGACAGTGAGGATTGGGGAGGCAAGCAGCCTCAGCAGGGTATAATGCCATAGACTCAACCCTCCAAAGCAGACATTTTATCCAGGGGAACTAATCTCTGTCACCTGGACAACAGTTGTAATTCTGGGTGCTCTCCAGCCCATGTCTGGAGACTGGCAATGGTAATTTAAATGAAGGAAATGGCTGGTTTGGAGGGTGGAGTTTATGGCATTATACTGGTCTGTCTCTCCTCAAATCCCACCCTCCCCAGGCTCCACCTCTCAAATGTCCAGGAATTTCCCAAGCTGGAGTTGGCAACCCTATTTCCTTCCCTCCCAACAGCCAACCTACCTTTTTCTGTTTTTAGCTTTCCACCTCCATCTCCATCCCCCTCCCCCGTAGCCTCTCCCTAGGAAAATTACAGTCTTTCTCCACAGTGGGGACTAAAGCAGCTTACATTATTATTTCCTCCTTGTTACCTGCACAACAACCCTGAGAGGTTGGTTAGGCTGAAAGTATGTGACTGGTCCAAAATCTCCCAATCAGCTCCCACCACAAGATGGGGATCTGAACCTGGGTCTCGCAGATCCCAATCTGAAGCTCTAACTGATACATCACAATGGCTTTCATAGGGTGGCTGCTGCTGAACAGTAGCAAGCAGCTGGGCCTACCTGACTCATGCAAATCAGGTGTTATCAAGTTAAATAGAGGGTGCTGCCTAGGGATGCCAGCCTCCAGGTGGGACCTGGGGATCCCCTGGAATTACTGCTCATCTTCAGACTACAGAGATAACTTTCCATGTGTCAGCTAGGCTGTCTTTCCCGGGCGGGAGGTGGCACTTCTCACCCTCCTACATCATACCCCTCACCCTCATACCCCCACCCTTGGAATGTAGCTTGACTCTTCACAAGCACAGGCTTATCTGGCTATGCTTCTATAACCTTGAGAATGTTACTATTCGCACAGTTTTAGCCGCTTCTTATTTGCAGGTGTTAACTGTACACTTTTCTTGTTCTTTTCCCACTTGAAGCCTGGGAACAAACTGTCCAGCATATCTAGGTGCCTTTTTCTCTATGTAGTGATTGGATGTTCAACTATGCATTACACTGTTTGAATACACTATATCTGAACCCCTTTTACCCCTTCCCAGTGTTACTGACTCAAAGCATGTAGACGACTACTTGATCCACTGCCAAATAAAGAATCTTCTAGTTAAGGACCTTGTTTGCAGTTTGAAATCATGGAGAAAATGGATGCTTTAGAGGGTGGCATTTATGGCATTATACCTCACTGAGGTTCCTGTCCTCCCCAGGCTCCACCCCCAAATCTCCAGGAGTTTACCAGCCTGGATCTGGATCTACTGCCGGTGGCCAGGAGGGGTAGTTGGCAACCCTAGACTACTGCCAGTAAAAACCCTGCCTTTTACTGACAGAAACAATTAGAACCTCCCCCCCAAATCAGTCTAGTCTCTCACAGTTGATGCCTGGAGCTAAATCCCTGTGAAGGCCATTTCAAAAGACATTGGGGGGAATTCAATGGTCCCTGAAAGGTTGTTTTTAACTTTTTGGATTTTTCTGCAGACTGAGGAAGGCCCCTGACTATGTAGGAAAAACTGTTGGGGAAGAGTGAGCTCTCTTTTGGCAGATATAAGTATCCACACAGGGGGAAAAAAAACTCTCGGAATTAGATATATAGATATCTATGGCTGAGGACAGACTGGCAATGTAAAGCAGGACAGCCCCGCATTGGAAGTGGAAGAAGGGAGCGCGTTCAGACATGCGCATCTGTCCGTCGGCTCCGTTTTGCACTTACCCGTCTCCCACTCACTTTCCATCTGCTTTAACAGGACACCAGGAGAAACCGGTGTCCAGGGGCCGTCTTGCGCTTGCTTCCTGCTTCCAGGCAGTGTGAGCTGGAAGAAGGCGGGAGGCAAGCGGAGGCGGCAGTGTGAATGTGGCGTTTTGCCAGTTTGTGCATGAGCGCACATGCGCACATGCGCAAATTGCTGAAACAGCCCTATCACGAGCTGCGGAGGCCGGCCCACGTGCGGCCACTCTGCAGCAGTCTGAACGCTCCGTATCAGCACCGTTGCGCAATACACTGGCCGGTGTGAATGGCCAACCCCGGGGAGTTTTTCCCCCGCAGCAGTTTCCTCCACATTCATCTCACTCCAGATTGCCAGTCTGTCCTCAGCCTCTGTAATGACACTCCAGTAATTTTTCTAAAAAGATAAAAAGTTTCTTTAAAAAGGGAGGAAATGGCTGCTGCACAGGCTTCCATACTGAAATGTGGATTCACATGAGCCATCAGAGTTCTATGTAAGGGTTTCATCTCTGCAGATAACATGTTCAGGCACAACTGGTTTGTGTACGAAAACACATTCACCTGGATAGATTATATTCTCTGACATGGGGAATACAGTTTGCTAGTACTACTGTCATCCCTTCATCCATTTATTCTGTCTACCTGTTTGGCATGTGTAACAGCTATTTAAGGATGTAATAGATGCACCAGTTCTTGTAGGTATGATTATGACCCAGTTTTGCATATCAGTCAGTTCAAAGACAAAATAAGGTGAGAATATTTTGGAGAACAAAAGTGATTAAAAGGCGTCCGTTACTAGTCCCAGAATGTAGAATGAAACTGGGACACTATTTTCCCAAAGTTAAATTCACAGATAACAGCAGATCTGGAACGCTCTGATTCACAAAATCATGCACAGCTGAAACAATGATTCTAAAAGGTTCTGAAATGCATGGCTGCATCAGTCAGTTTAAATATAGTAACAGAGTCATATGAATTATTTCAAAATTTTATCTTATAACAATATTTAACATTTAGGTGTTCTAGAAGAAACAGCAATTTATCTGTATGAAAAAGAATAATAAAAATGTCTAGATAGGTCAGTGGATTCTATAACCAAAAAACTCAGGTTTGAAGCATGGAATTAAAAAATGTAATTTGGGAAAACTTGCATAAATATATGCAATTTGCATGGTTTATTTTTATCTGATTTGAAGAGTTTGGATTTCTTTGTTGCTTTGGGACATTATAAACTGGGGAAGAAGGACAGGAGGGTAGAAAAGGGTACAGAAGAGTTCATTAAGGTAAGTGGTTGGGAGTTGTGTTGAACAAAATATCACTCCTTGAACAGATCTATACATAAGAAAAATCCTGGTGATACATAAAAAGATCCCAGCAGTCCAGCATTCAGTTTCCATCAGACGTCTGCAAGAACACAAAACAAAATGAAAAGGCAACAGCCCTCCCTCTTTGAATGTCTCTAGCACTGGGTAGGGAGAACATGCCTCTAAATATGGAGGCTCCAATTAGCCACTATCACTGATAACAATTAATCGACCCCTTTTAAAGTGATCTAAGTAGTGGAAGTCACCACATCCTATAACAGCAAATTACGGAAGCTATCCATTCATTTTATGAACAGTAGATCCCTTTGTCCTACTTGCTAACAGTTTCAATGGGTGACCCTGAATTTTAATAGCATGGGGGTGCTATCTGCAGATGCTTTCTCCAGACCATTATTTTAAAAACCTCTTTCATGGTCCTCTGTATTTCACTCTTTTTGAAACTAAAATGCTGCTTTAGCTTTTTCTAGTAAGAGACAGTTCTCTAGTCCTTGGTCATTCTGGTTGGTCTTTTCTCTGTCTTTTCTGGAACTATCTTGTATTTCATTCAAGGGGCTGCTAATGGAAGGGGAAGGTCTGCTTTACTAATGCATTCTGCATGCAGATGGAAATATTGATCTGCTTACATTAATACCAAATCAACCATAAATATGGAGAAGGGCATATTTCTAGGATGATCCTTTGTTGTCACAAAATGGAACAAAATAAGTACGTTGTAGAACTGTCTAGATATTTTGAGAAATGAGGACACAGGAAATAGAGCAACTTCAACTACATTATCGGCATAACATTGTGTGAAAACTGCTGTTTTGTTGTTGCAAGAATCCTATTTGGGTCTTAGGCCTCATTCCCACTGAGGTAGTAAATCTATAACTATGCTGTACCATTTAAAATTACTGGTGGGAGTTGACATGATTTAGTACTCCTGTATACAAAACAACTGTAGTTCCTGCCTTTTTAATTGGTTTAATTATTTATTTGTTATACTTGTTTTTTATTTCATTTTGTAACTTTATTGATGTGTAGGTTTGCTAACCCCCAATGAGGGTGGGGATTCCCCCAATTTTGGGAGCCCAATCCACCACCAGCCAGCTGTCTGGGGTAGGGAACCCCACTCTCAAAGAGTCCCGGCACACCCAACGTGCCCAGCACAATGACATTACCTGGAGGTGATGTCATCGCGCTGGGCACATTTTTTTACCCAAATGCTAGAGCATCCCTTGAACGATGTGCCCGTGATGATGTCACCCTCTTCTGGGTGAAGTCATCATGGCATGTGCACTCTGTGTGCACACCAGAAGACTCCAGGAGCTGGGCTGGAGCCCCCTGCTCAGATGGAGATGAGACCTGGCAGCCCTATTGTTGTGACCCACCCAGAGCCCATTTGTGGGGAGGGCGGGATATAAATAAAAATAAATAAATAAACTCCCTTCACACAAGAAGCTATTTTTAAAACTTATTTATTTAGAAAATGTGTATATTGCCTCTCTACAGACTTGCTTAAGGGGACCAGGTCTCCTGCTATAGTGGGAGACATCTCACTCACCCCTGCCTCTGGACCCTTGTCAGGAATGCTCTAGGCTGATACTGCATTGAGCAGGGGGTTGGACTAGATGGCCTGTATTGCCCCTGCCAATTCTGTGATTTTATGATTCTATGACCCCACTGCTGCCCAGTGCAGAGGTGGAAGAAAATGGGGGTGAAAAGTGCCATCACAGCAATGCCACAAAGTCACTTCTGGCTGCATAACTGGAAGTGATGTCACATATTCTTACAATAGCTAGAGCCCTGCAGTAGCACAGGACATCCCTGCTGTGCACCCCCTTGCCGTTGACTCACTCCCGACAGTTCCTGGGGGGTGCCACCCTAGAACTGCTTGAGGTGGCTTACAGCTAAGATTATATAAAACCATTTAAACACACCCATTAAAAACAAGCAATTAGAACAATGATAAAACACAACCGTTAAAAAACCCCAAACCTATGCCATTAAAACAAGCCAGAGTATAACAACAGCATAAAATATAGAACTAAGGGGCCTAAAATGATGTAAATAAAATGATCCTTGGGTCAGAAGCAAAGCATAAGATGTTTAAAAAATAAAGCCCCTTTGCTTAAAGTCTAGGTAAAAATTAATGTTTTTGCTTGGCACCTAAAAGAAAGTAAGGCAAGTGCTGGGGGAGCCTTGAAAGATTCTGGAGGCTTTGTAAAGTGGAGCTTTGCCAGTGTTCTGTTGATGGATCAGTGGAAACTGGGTAATGGTTTGCTCTTTTATTTTTATGTTATTGTATTTTTGTGACTGGAAATTTTAGCTTGTTTCAGTTATGTAAGCCACATTTAGTACTGGTGAACATGGAAGAAGCACTATATAAATCTTCTAAATAAATACAACAAGGAGGCATTAACCTGCTTTGAAAGGGGAGTTCAAAACTATATTCTTTTTTAACTTTTCTGGCTGGCTGATACATGAAAATGATTTAACCTAATTTATAAGTCATGATTCGTGGCAAAAATGTAGCCATTAATAAACAATGAGCATACATTGTACATGGTAGTCAATAATCAACTTGTCAGCTTTTGGGGTGTGTTTTTTTTAAATTTTAGTCTTCATTTTAAAAAATGTTATAACATTAAAAACAATGGCATGGAGAGACCATTCTGGAAATTATCTGTATTAAACAGATTACTTTGCTCAACATTCAGTTCAGACCAGTTTTGCACATAGCACAATTGGATGCCTAGGCCCTGACCTGCTGATGACTTCACCACTGCACAGCAGAATTTATAGGACTCAGGTTATTCCACAGAATTACTGGCAAGGACATGGAGGTATTCTGATCCTGGTTGCTGCAATGCATTTCTGCTGCAGCACAGATGAGAAATATAGTTCTCAGTTTCCCAGAATCCTTGGATGCTGCACTATATATGTGCAGCAGCATCCAAGGATGCTGTGAATTACATTCCCCATGAATTACAACATCCCTGGAGGCTGCTCTGGAGGCTTCATGCTACAGTTCCTTCTGTGGCATTCATAAAGAATTCTCATGGAAGTAAGAACATGTGACAAGATAAATTTCACCAGTGGCTTTAGATTAAAAAAAATAGAGGCTTTAGCAGGCATTTGTGACTTTAAAAAATTCAAAAATGCTGCAGCTCCCTTTACATGTATTTAATTGTTTACATTGTGTTTTGAGGTTAAATCTGTCTTCTTTGGACAAAACAAGTTTTCAGAACTGTTAAAATAATTCATAAGGGGACACAGAAAGGCACAGAGAAAACACTGTAAAGTGCTCAAATCAAATAGGCCAGAATTAACTGGGACTATTTCACAACGGCTGCTGCGTGCAACACTGGATCACAGATAAGCAAGATAGAACAGACAGTGAAGTACCTGTAGGTAGAAAAAAGGTAATAATAAATGCATTCATAAATCATATTCAAGTGTAATGCTGTATGGTGCCTTCTTTTTCTTGTAAGTTTTAAATATGCTTTTTGTATAGCTGTAAGTGAAACCTGCTGGCTTGGGCAAGGCCTGTGGTTTTGATAGATCAAGCTTAATGAAAGAACTTCCCTGCCTTATAGACAAGCAATTCTGGAATCAGAAGGGATTTTGCTTGCCATACATGAAAGGAGAATGTTTCCAGGCCAAAGGACAAATCCTCAAAATACAGGTTTCGGAGATCTTTCATTGGCCAAAATCACTGGATATATCCCAGTAGCCAGAACTATGCAGCAGGCTAAAGGAGTCTGAAATAATGCTTTCCTATAAAATAGGGAAAAAATGCTTTCCTATAAAATAGCACTGCCATTTTACAGAAAAGGAAATGCTCACATTAGATTTTCTCTACACAGAAATTGTAATTTTGTGGGTTTCATCTGACACTTTAGCATATAAAATTATTTTACATGTATAATGTTTTATAGTGAAATATATAATAGCAGAGGATGTCCCTGATTTATTGTCTCTGGGAGTGGCACTTCTATAAACGCTTTTATAAGCAAAAGCATGCAAGGGAGAAGGAAAGGGAAGGGCTACTGCTCAGGGAAGGGCTACTGCTCGGTAGTAGAGCGTCTGCTTTGTATGCAGAAGGCCCATGGTTCACTCCCTGGCATCCCTAGTTAAAAATACTAGGAAGTAAGTCACATTAATGACTTATACCTGAGTCCCTGGAGAACTGCTGCAAGTCAGAGGTCTCATTCAGATGGGCAGCTAATCCCACCATTGACCCAGCTCTAATTTGATCTCGATCTTTTCAATCCAGTGTTGCACGTCCAGACATGTTATGAATTAGGTTAAAAACACTACTTGTAAGCATGAGCTTCAATCACAGCTCCATAGACTTCAATGCATCCAAAAATATGCAACTGGATTGGTCGCTGTTGCAAACAGACCAATCTGAAAAGACTGACTTTCGGCAGGAACAATTCCCATTGGTCCCAAGCACTGACTTATGATTGGACATTATTGTTCCAGGAGGCGTGGTTTTCTTGGATCAAACTGTATATAGTTGGCTCGTTCTGTGTGTTGGTTGTTGTGTTCTGAGCTGAATAAAGAAATCACTTGTTTGCAACGCTGCCTCGATCTCAGTACATAATAAGACAGCTCCCCTGTGAATTGCCTTACTGTGCACAGACTCCGTGGTGGATTGTCTAGATGGCGTCCATCTGAAGAAGCCACGCGGTTGGGTTTTTTTAAAAAATTCTGTTTGTGCATGTGCATATGTGCCTCATTGTCTACTTGTTTTTCCACGCATGTGTGGACTTGAATATTAAAAGCACCGCCAGTGGTACCTTTCTCTAGGTACCATTTGAATTAACAAAGTTCATAAATATCACGGGCCATTCAGAAACATGAAATTATCCGGAACGTTTGAGTGGAGCTCTGCGGCCATCGCACATTTACACATTTATGCACATACTGCTAACAATTTTTTTAAATGTCAGCTGTTCAGGATGGTCTGGAGTCAGGCCATCCTCACGGACTGATTGCACGCTGGAACGACCAGACGGGGGAAAGCCTGCCATTGGCCCCTCAGCAAGCTTTAAACCAGACTTTCACCACTATCTTTTTAGTATGGCTCCCTGGCAGGGATCGACGGACTGATCACAGAAGCAGCACCTTTCCCAGATGTCGCTGTCTGGATGTGCCCTTTAAATCAACCAGGCACTTGTGCCAGGGTTGGATCTAAAGAGCCGTCTGATCACAAAAAGCGTGCACAGTATTTTGATAGGTCAAGCATCTGCTTCAGTGATAAGGCCACTGCTTCATGCATTCACCGTTCATGCTTTTATGTGCACACATAGGGTGCATTCAGATGCGTCATTTGATCTGGCTTTCGACACGCTTCGAAACAGATCAAATGTGTGTGATCAGACAGCAGCAACTGCCTCCCATTCCCAGCTGTTGCTTACCGGAGCAAATACCGGAGCAAAGCGTAGTATTTTGATACCGGGTCCCAAGGTGGTGTTTCCTGTGCTCTCCCGGCTGAAGCCGCATTTCCCCCTGTCTGATCATGGAGCCGTTGTTGAGCCACTTCCGAGAGTTTAAACCCCTCCTGCTGCGGAAGCCTCTGGCTTCCACTTTTCGTCTGCCATTTTTATTTTTGCCTCGCCAATATGTGCATATTCTCTGCCCCCGCGTCATTTTTTTTTAAATGGCCACTACTTCTGAGTTTGGGATCCCAAGGAGGCCAGTTGCAGGCAAAAAGTTTAAAGAGACATGTTCTTTCACAGCAGGGAAGTCACAGTGCTTGTGCAACTCTGAGAGGCTTTGCTCTCCTGCTTTTGCTCATGCGCAAGGTTGTAGCTCCAGATGATTGCTTATGCGCATGTGCAGACTTGTAAACAAACAAACAACCCCCCCCCCCACATACACGCCATGTGATTGCAATTGTCTGGAGCAAAAAAAAGCCACATTGAAGCAGAGCCATTTGAGCCGGCTCCAGCATGCTGTCTGAATGCACCCATAGAATGCTTCCATTAATAGAGGAAAACAGGACATGTGCACAGGAAAACTTGGATACTGCCTAGAACTCTTCACATACTTAGGCTCTGACAATGGAAAGAGGAATATTTGTTCTGCCTTTTGTCCACACAAGGTCCTGGCAATTTTATTTTCCTAGTCTAATTTGATCATAACTGTTATCTGTTACAGGACTGCCAGAGAATAGGTCCTGTCCTCTACCAAATGAGATCCGTGTAACTTGAAAATCTGTGTATTTTCACTCCAAAAGAATAAGAACAAAGCCAGACTTGCTTATGTACAAGGCTACAATCCTATGCAAAACTGTTTAGCAGAAACACTCATTGGACTTTGTGAGATTTGCTTCTGAGTAAACATACAAGGAATCATACTGTTGGGCTTGCGAATAAATTATTAGTTTATTTAGAAACAAGTGCTTTACTCCTGTATTATTCACAGACATTCTATGTACAACAGTACCTTCCCCTCAGCTTCTGTCATTTCTTATCTGCAAGGATGTTCATATTAAATGAAGTCATGTAAGGATACCCTACATTCTCTGATCTGCTTTACTTAGAAAAATAATAATCATACCTTGGTGATTTGAAAGAACTTGAAAACACATAGTAAGGAAGAGGTTGTCACTCTAGCAACATATTTATAAATTAATGGTTTAGGAACAGGGACAGGTACTCCTCTTGAAAGAGCCACAATGTTATTCTCCTTTTTCCTCGATTTCTCCATTTACCTATTTTGTATTTCAATACAGGGTAATGGGAAGTGGTAGGACATTGTGGGGGTTTGCTGTGGATGGGGGTGTATTTCAAGGATCCCTCCAGCCTCA
The DNA here is from genome assembly GCA_029233225.1 of Lepidodactylus listeri. Lineage (NCBI taxonomy): Eukaryota > Metazoa > Chordata > Lepidosauria > Squamata > Gekkonidae > Lepidodactylus > Lepidodactylus listeri. The sequence continues at coordinate 2,124,560 of JARCFY010000011.1, forward strand.
CACACACCCTCCTTCTCCCCTGCCCTGTTCAGCCATGGAACAGACTGGCTGCGACTAAGCTGGTTCTAGGGCTTGAATGAGGAGGGCTCACAGGATGCTTCCTGCCCACCAGGCAACTCCCACTGTGGTCAAAGAATGCCCTACTCTATGGCCAAATGTGAGGCATGAAGGACCCAGACAGAGTGAACAAAAAGGTTAATTTATTAAACAAATACTTTAACAGGTAACTTACATAAGAGTAGAGTTATAATAACCAACAGATTAACACAGGGTATGGTTCAGACACACATGGGCAAGTTTCCAGGAAGAAGAAGCCAGGTGGAAAACAATAAACTTCCCTAATGCTTGAGTCTTGCTTGAGTCTTATCTCTACATCAATACTTGACCACCACCCTCAGGTCAGACTCACCCCCATCTCGGGGTGAGGAATGAGCTCCTACAAAAAGCAGCCTCACTATTGTCTGGGTTCAGGGAATGGAAACCATTACTCCCTGTGCAGAGTCCCTCAAGACTCAGCCTTCTTAACAGGAGGGCTGCCAAGCCTCTCACTCCAGCAGGAGACCTCTGGCATGGGCACCTCCATACACTGCTGCTGTTTGGTAGGGTAGAGGGGAGGAATGAGGGGCCAGGATCGGTGTCACTTCAATGCCGCAATGTCACTTCTGGTGCAAACCTGAAAGTAATGTCATCATCTATATACTAATAGCCTAGTGGCCACCCCCAAGCAGATATCTAAATCTGCACAGGGGGGCACTTGGGGGGCAGAGATTTTCCGGCACACTTGGGGGGCTCCCCCTGTGTGCAGAAAAATCTGAAAAGTTAAAAAAACTTTTGGGGCATGTACAGGGAATGCTCTCAGAACTGCCGTGGTGCCCATGTGTGTGTGTGGGGGTGAAGCTGCGGGCCCGGCGAGCACTGCTCAGGCCTCACTGGGGCAACTGGGGCTGGGGGGGAAGACATCAGCAGGGCCTGTGGCTCTGCACCGTGCAGCCCTCAGGGCAACCGGGGGTGGGGGGGAGAGATTGGCAGGCAGACCTCCCCCCCATTTTCACTTCAGACCCATGGATCCTTGAGTTTCTCACTTCTGGGGAACTTGTGAGACTTCTGATAAGAGCCAATGAGCCAGGCCTTAGTGTGAAAACAAAGTCCTTTATTTTCTTAATGGTCTTTCAGGAACACTTTCTTTGTTAGTGATACCAGATCAATGAGACTAGGAACTTTTATACAATATTCAAAAGGCAATTGAATGACAGGCACCAATCCATGTAAAACCCTGAAGCGCGAAAACCCCAACCGTTGCATTCCCAGGAAAAAGGGCGCACAAGCTAAATCGCTACTTCCTGTCAGTGCCTGACATGACAGTTCTTGCAATCCCTGCACTTGTTCTTATATGCTGTATGGAATACACAAAGTTCGCTTACCCTTTCCTCTCAGTTGCTTTCTACTTTATGTTGCATATCTAAAGGCCTAATGGGTCCCCTTTGCATATGAGAATTCGTTCCTAATCCTTTTATGTCTACAGGTTCCTGACCGGGTGTTAGCATCCCTTCCTCCACCCGCCCCGAAGGAATGTGGAGCGTCTCTCCCTCCCCGCTCTTCCCCCCTCACTACGCTCAGCTTTTCATCAACTTAGTTAACACTGTGGAATGTCTTATCTGAAGTGTCTGTGCCAGGGCAAGGGAGGAGGGGAGTCTCTGTGAACTGTGAATGTTTTGCTAAGCAGATTTTGGGAACCTGGAGTTGTAGTCTCAATACATAGATAGTTTTGGGGGAAAGTTTGGAGGTTCCTGAGAACTAATTTCCCCCACATTTTTGGTGAGAACTGCTAGCATGGGAAGAAGGCAGGATACTGATTGGAGGGTCAAGCTTTAGCTCATGTATCAGTTCAGTATATCAGTGAATGTAACCCATAGTATTTCATTACTAACAGAAGAAGTGTTTGTTTCCAGTGATCTTTCTACAAGTAAAGGACTTTTTACTCAAAGACCTGTTGTGGACTATTTTCATTGGGACTTTCTCACGTTCCCCCCCCCCCCCCCCCATGCCCCTTAGTGAACTCTACTTGCATTCCCACGCATAGACACCTGGAAGAACCCAGTACAGAGACATTCTCAAGGTTAACAGCACAGCAGAACAGATTAGCAAAGCTGGCAAGACAGGGAGGGAAGGAGGGGGCAGGGGTGAGCATACTGACGTGGAATGGAACTGGATACCATCCTCCTGCCAGGAGGACCTTATGCAAAAGTGGGAAGATCAAAAGAAAATGACAGGGAACCTGACATCCTGCCCCTCCCAAGATCACTCCCCACCCGGCTTAGACGGGTAACATTTGTGAAAATTACGGATCAATCTGGGTGCATGGACATGCTCTGCAGCAACCCATTTATTATATTCAGAACCAAAATCCACCCATTCGACTAAATAAAACAGGTGCCCTTGTTTAATCTTAGAGTCCAAAATGCTGGGGATTTCATAATGAGGTTTCCCCTCCTTCATCAGAGGAGGAGGAGCAGGAGGATCTGGTCTCCACGAATTCAGACCAGGGCTTTTCTTTAGCAGACTGTAATGGAAAACAGGATGCACAGAACTCAATGATTTGGGCAGTTCAAGTTCGAAAGAGACAGAGGAAATCTTATGCACAACTTTAAATGGACGCACATATTTCCAACCTAACTTCTGGCTAGGTTGCAGACCCCGAATGTTCTTGGTAGATACGTAGACTGAGTCCCCGGGTTCCAAATCCCACCCAGGAGCCCTACCCCTGTCAGCATATTTCTTGTAATCTGCTTTAGCTCATTCCAGAGACTTAGCGATGAGGGGCCAAGAGTCCTGAAGGGAAGTCCACCATAATCCAAACTGAGATGGGGAGTCATCACCTGGAGGGGATATCGTTGGTAGTGGGTTGCCCTTGAAACCCCCCACTGCCATAAAAGGGGACACCCCAGTGGAAGAATGCACTGCATTATTGTTGCTATATTCTGCAAAGGGAAGGAGGTCCACCCAATTATCTTGATGGTAATTGGAGTAGCAACGCAAAAACTGTTGTAGGATTTGATTGACACGTTCGGATTGTCCATCACTTTCTGGGTGGTAAGCAGAGCTTAAAGCGGGCTCGATTCCCATGACCTGCAGTAGCTCCCACCAGAAGGTGGCAACGAATTGACTTCCCCTATCGGAGACTATATGCTTAGGGAAAGAATGGAGTTTCACTACATGAGCAAAAAACACTTTAGCCAAACCCTTTGCCGTGGGCAGTTGCTTAAACAGGACAAAATGTGCTTGTTTGGAGAATAAGTCCACCACCACCCAAATAACTGTCTTGCCTTTACTAGGTGGTAAATTAGTAATAAAATCCATTGAAATGACTTCCCAAGGTCTGGAAGGGGTTGGGGGGGTTTGCAAAAGCCCTGGAGGTTTCCCCCCTCGTTTTTTGCACATCAAACAGGTTTGGCAGGAGGTTACATAGTCTGAGACATCCCTCCGCATCCGCGGCCACCAAAACTGTCTCTGGAGCAAATTTAATGTTTTGAGGTATCCGAAATGGCCGGAGAGCTTTGACTCATAGCAAGCATGTAAGATAGACGGTCTGAGGGATTTCGGCACTATTAGTTTAGTGCCCTTATACCAACAGCCATCTGAATGTTTCTGCACCTCTTTCTCCCCTCCCAAATCATCCCGATCCTGTTGGGAATATTCCAGTGCGCATTTTGTAATCCACTCCGTCAAGAGGACTGCAGCGGGCTGCTGCTTTTGACTCCTAGTAACCACTCCCCTTCCAACTGTTCGGGGGAAAACATGGAATCAAAAATTTCTTCCCTCTTAGACTCATGTTGGGGCAATCTGGACAACGCCTCTGCTAACGAATTAGCCGTCCCTGGGAAATGTCGCAATTTAAAATTGAACTTGGAGAAGAAATCGGCCCATCGAAGCTGCTTAGCATTAAGGGTTCTTCTAGTGCGCAACGCCTCTAAATTCTTATGATCAGTTCAGATTTCAAAAGGCGTTTGTGCCCCTTCTAACCAGTGTCGCCAAGTGGAGAGAGCTAGGCAAATGGCTGCAGCCTCCTTATCCCAAACTGACCAGTGTCTTTCAGTCTCATTAATTTTTTTCGAGATGTATGCCAAGGGGTGCAATTTCCTGTCCTCACCTTTTTGCAGAATTGCCCCCCCCCCCCCATTGCCACATCCGAAGCATCAACATGAACGATAAACTCATGGGTTTCATTGGGGTGGGTCAGGATAAACTCCGATGTGAACAGTTTCTTTAGAGTCTCAAAAGCTGCCTGACAGTCACTTGACCAGTTCAAGCACTCTCCAGGCTTGCCAGCCTCGGGACCCTTTCTCTTAGTTTTTAAGAGATCAGTAAGGGGCAGAGTGACTTTAGCGAAATCCTTTAAAAATGTTCTATAGAAATTGCAAAATCTGAGTAGACTTTGTAATTGTTTACGTGTACGTGTCTCCCATGCCACCACTGCTTCCACTTTAGCCGGGTCCATCTCAAGACCCCTGGGGGAGATGCGATACCCCAAAAGTCAATCTCTGTGCAATGGAATTTGCATTTGGACAGCTTAGCATACAGTTTATGGTTCTTAAGTGTGGTCAACACTTCTCTTATCAATTTAATATGGGAGTCCCAATCTTGTGAATAGAGAATGATATCATCCAGATAACAGAGCACCCCTTTGAACAAATGCTTGTGTAACACTTTGTTTATGAGGCTCATAAATACACCAGGAGCCCCAGCCAATCTGAAGGGCATAACCAGATATTCAAACTGCCCCAGGGGGGTATTGAAAGCAGTCTTATACTCATCCCCCTCCTTAATGCGCACTCGAAAGTAGGCTTCCCGTAAATCCAGTTTGGAAAAAATCTTCCCCTTTGCTGCCTCCGCCAACAAGTCTTTGATAAGAGGCAATGGGTAGGCATTAGAAGCGGAGACTGCATTTAGCCCTCTGTAATCCGTGCACAACCTTAAGCCTCCATCTTTCTTCTTCCTGAAGAGGACAGGGGAGGCAAACGGGGATTTGGCAGGGCGAATGAAACCCCGCTCCAGGTTCTTATCTAGAGACTTCCGTAATTCATCCCTCTCAGCAGGGCTCATGGAGTACAGTTTTTTTAAGGCAGCTTTTCCCCTGGCAAAAGTTTGATAGCACAGTCTGTGAGTCTATGGGGAGGAAGCTCATCTGCCTCTGTCTCACTAAACACTTCAGCCAGATCTCAGTATTCCAGAGGGATCTTGGCTAGTTCTTCCAAGACTAAGCAGGCGAGGGGAAAAGAGGGGGCCCCCAATCCCCAGGCAGGGTCCGATTTATGTTGTGTGCGCTTAGGGTCGACCCAGGAAATTTTCCCCTCACTCCATTTGATGTATGGGTCATGAGATCCCAACCAGGGGCTCTCCAGCACCATGGGGAATTGGGCATGTGGCGTTATTACAAAGGCCCTTTTCTCCCAATGGTCACCTGTGCCCAAAATTAACGGTTCTGTTTCTGCTACACATGCCTCCTTCATTTCGGACCCATGCATCTGGGTGAACCATAAAGGCTCCCCCAAGGAATTTACTTTAGGTCCCAAACCCTCTACTAAGGGGCTAATCAGGTCCCTGGCACACCCCGAGTCAATGAGGGCTCGCACCTGAACGTGAGTGCCACTTCCGGGTGCTATAACAGTCACAACCATGTAGAGCAAAGGCCCAGGGCTGCTCACCATTGGTGGCACGGCTGGAGGGGGGACCTGCAGTTTCACGCCTCCTACTGCAGGTCTTGGAAGTTTCCCGACGGCTGCACAGCTACTACTTCCAGAGTCGATTTCTCGGTGTTTTCACTCGTTGCCCCTTCCAGCTGTAGTGCCTGGGGTTTGAAAGTCCCTTTTGGTGGCCGAGGCATTCCCCCAGGAGTTAGAGTAGAAGTCTTGGGTGTCTTACCCCCCCCCCCCGGGGGCAGGAAGACGCGTAGTGCCCTCTCTCCCCACATCTCATACAAAGTCCTTGTTTGAAGCGGGCATCGCAGAGTTCTTGGATTGCCATTTTGAACTTGGACTTGGTCATGACTTTGGCAGCGGAATGGGATGATTACGACCCCAACTTGATTAAGGTGAAACGTTCCTCCACATCAGCCGCTGCCCTCATCCATGCCACCAGGGTTCCAGGCCGATCATTTCGCAACACAGTCTCGTATATCTCCAAGTTCAGGCCCTCCCGGTATTTCTCTCTCTCTCTTTTTTATGAACATTTTATTGATTTTACAAATTTATACATAGACTATCATTTCTTAACAAAAATATATTTCTACTGTATCTTTTTGAGCCTCTATTTCACCGCTTCTCTATCCAAACAAACAGCTTTGACCAACAGTCCGTGTCCTTTTCTTTTACTCCTTCCATATAAAGTCTGGTTCTTTGATCCATCTTATCTAGCTCTGCTACTTCCAGAAGTTTTTCTATAATGTCATTTATTGTGGGCACTTCCATCTTTTTCCAGTTCTTAGCCCATACGATTCACGCCGATGTCATCAAATACACAATCAACATTACATTCTTTCTATTTAGGTCTGAAGGCAACATATTCAACAAAAATGTTTCCAGTTTTAGAGTCAATTCTATTAGTGTTATGTCCTTAATTAGCCTGTTCACCCTTCTCCAATATCTGTTCGCTTTCTGGCACTGCCACCACATGTGAAAGAATGTACCCAATTTAATTTGACACTTCCAACACTTGTTCTGAGCATTGTTATAACATTTAGCAATCTTTTGGGGTGTCCAGTGCCATCTATAGAACATCTTATAGATGTTTTCTTTATAAGATACAGCTTTTACTAATGTTATAGATTTCCAGATCTTTTCCCACTCATCTGTTTGCAATGAATATCCAAAGTCTTCCATCCAACTGACCATTTCCTTACCTATAGGATCTCCTTGTCTCTCATATTCCATTAGATAACTATAAACTTTTATTTATTTATTTTTTGAATTTATATCCCGCTCAGAGGCAGGCTCAGAGTGGCTCACAACACAAGTTAAAATACAATCCATTTAAATAGACAATCCACATTAAGCCTTAAAAATACTTCCATACATCCTACACAAGATTGGCAGCATTTCAGTTCTACCCACAGGTGGGTCTGAGCAGCATTCATATAAGATCCCTGTGTGAGCACACACAGGCTGGCAGATGGAGTTGCCAACAGACGGGGCTGGCAGATGGAGCTGGGCCAGGGCTGAGATGTTTACCCTGGGCAGCCCCTACCCAAAGGCCTGGTGGAAGAGCTCCGTTTTACAGGCCCTGTGGAACTGCATCAAATCATGCAGGGCCCTGATGTTCTTCGGGAGCTCATTCCACCAGTGCGGGGCCGCCACTGAGAAAGCCCTGGCCCATGTTGTTGCCAGCTGCGCCTCCTTCAGTCCAGGCAGGACCAGTCGGTTTTGGGATCCAGACCATAGTGCTCACTGGGGAACATATGGAGAGAGACAGTCCTTCAGGTAGGCAGGTCCCAGGCCATATAGGGCTTTATAGGCAAGCACCAGCACCTTGAACCTTATCCAGTACGCTATTGGCAGCCAGTGCAGTGCCTTTAAGGCGGGCTGTATATGTTCCCACATAGGGAGACCCAACAACAGCCGCGCCGTGGCATTCTGCACTAGCTGCAGCTTCCGGATTTGGCACAAGGGCAGCCCCATGCAGAGGGCATTACAGTAGTCCAGCCTTGAGGTGACTAATGCATGGATCACTGTTGCCAGTTCATTGTGTTCAAGGAAGGGGACCAGCTGCTTGATCAGCCACAGATGGTTGAAGGCTGACCTCGCAGCAGCTGCTACCTGGGCCTCCATCGTTAACACGGAGTCCAGGAGCACTCCCAAACTCCTGACCTCCACCAATGGCACCAACGGCACCCCCCCCCGAAGGTCAGGAGAGGGATCCCCAACCCTGGACCACTCTGACTCAGGCATAGGATCTCTGTCTTCATCGGATTCAACTTCATTTGGCTCTGTCTGAACCATCCAGCCACAGCCGACAGCACCAGATCCAGATCACCCGGACTGGAGGCGGATTGACCACCCAATAACAGACAGAGCTGGGTATCATCTACATATTGATGACAGCCCAGCCCAAACCTCCGTGCAATCTGGGCAAGGAGGCACATAAAGATGTTAAATAACATAGGGGAAAGAACTGCTCCCTGCGGAACACCGCCATTCAGCGTATATCTTTGGGAGAGTTGATCCCCTACCACCACCCTTTGTCCCCAATCCTGGAGAAATGAGGAAAGCCACTGTAAGGCTAACCCCTGAATTCCAGTATCAGTGAGGCGACAGCACAATAGCTGGTGGTCGACTGTGTCGAACGCCGCCGACAGGTCCAACAACACCAGCACCGCAGTGCCACCTCGATCCAGATGCCTAAGGAGGTCATCCATAAGGGCGACCAGCACTGTCTCCATCCTGTGGCCTGGCCGAAAACCAGACTGGAAAGGATCTAACACGGAGATGTCTTCCAAAAAGCTCTGTAACTGGTCCGCCACCACCTTCTCGATTAGTTTGCCCAAATAGGGCAGGTTAGAGACCAGCCAATAGTTGACTAAATCAGTTGAGTCTAAAGATGGTTTTTTAAGGAGCGGATGTACCACTGCCTCCTTCAGGGCACTAGGGAACATCCCTTCTGCAAGAGATGTGTTGATAATTTCCCTAAGCGCCCCTCACACCCCCTCATGGCTAGCTTTAATTAGCCATGATGGGCACGGATCGAGCTTACAGGTGGTTGGGCGGACCAGCGAGAGCAAATTGTCAACCTCGTCCAGACAGAGTGGATTGAAGTAATCCAAATGTGACCAGAAGACGGGCTTGGAGCCTCAAGTTCTGCCACTGTATCAACTGTGGCGGGGAGGTCTCAATGGAGCGACAAGACTTTATCTGCAAAATAGTTCCCAAAAGCCTCACAGCCGATATCCAATTCTCTATCGTTTGGTCTGCTCAATGGCAGAGTCGTCAATGACCGAATTGTCCTAAATAATTGGGCTGGGCGGAAACTCGCAGATGCTATCTCAGCTGCATAGAAAACTTTTTTTGCAGCTTTGACAGCCACCTCATAGGCTACTATGGCATCAGGAGGGAGTGGCAAAGACAGAAAATCCTCCATCCCATCTCCAAACCAGCAGAAACCTTTAGCCCAATTAAAACCACCAACGCAAACCATACCAGCAATGACTACCAGAGAACTGAAAGCCCTAATTGAAGAATCTGTGACGATGGTACTAAAGAGCACTATCGAAAGCACCTTGCCAGAGCTGATAAAAAAGGAAATCCAACCTCTACAGGAAATGCAAGGACAAATAGAGGAAATGGCAAAACAAATACAAACTGACTCCGAAGAATTTAGAAAACATTTACTAGAGAATAGACAAGAAATCCACAAAAATAAACAAGAAATTCAAAAAATTGGAGCCAACCAGGTAAAAACAAACAGAAGAGTGATGGAAGTGGAACTTGATATGCAAGAACTTAAGGCTAAAAATGAACGGTTGGAAGAATTGTTAATTAATATTGAAATGGATAAAGCCTCGTTGGTCCTATGCTGTCAGAACATACCAGAAAAAATAGGATCAAATCTTAAAGAAGAAATTGTAGAAGCCTTGATGGATCAACTAAATATAGGCACAAAAGAGGAAATAATGTCAGAGATAGAAACAGTGTTTAGAAGAAATTCTTCCTTCACACAAAAGTACAACGTACCACGGGAGGTCCATATTAAATTTTTGAAAAGGGAAACCAAAGAGAAAATATTGAGACAAACTATTGAGAACAGAGTTACCATGCAAGGGGAAGAGATAAGATTCCTCAAAGAAATTCCTTGGAGAGTTCGAGAAAGAAGGTTCAAATACCAAAAACTTACAGAACTGTTAAGATCTAGAAACGTGATGTATAAGTGGCTAGTTCCAGAAGGAGTTCTTTTTGAATACCAAGGGAAAAGGCATAGACTGGACTCAATTTTCAAATTGGAGAACTTTTTAGAGGTATATGGAGATGACTTTGGAACCCACCAAGAAGAAGAAGATGAAGAAGCAAAAGAAGAAGAACAGGATAGTAATGAAGAACCTCAAGGAGAAAGCGGACTTAGAACAAAAAAAAGATACAAAAAAGGAAAAAAGAGCTTAGAACTTAAACCCTTACAGGTACAGACTAGACGCCAATACAAAGACAAGAGAGAAGAGGAGAAGGAAAAAGAAAAGGATGGAGAAGAGGAAAGTGCTTAAGCTACTATCTATAAATGTAAACGGATTAAATACGCCACAAAAAAGAAGAAAAATCTTCCATCAGGCAGGCAAAATTAAAGCTGAAATAACGTGCTTACAAGAGACACATATAAAAAAAAGCGATACAAAATATCTAACGGCAAAAAAATTAGGAAAAGCTTTTATAGCTTCAGATGAAAAAAAAAGAGGGGAGTGGTCATTTTTGCAAAGGAACATTTGAACCCAAAATTAATCTATTCATCTAAGGATGGGAGAATTATAGCCATTACGATAAATAGACAAGGCAAAGAGATTTTGATAATTAATATCTATGCCCCAAATCAAAATCAGGAAGAATTTTATAAGGAAATTTTAAATTTACTAACAAACCATAATTCAGAAAATGTGTGTTTGATAGGAGATTATAATGCAGTTTTTGAACAAGAAGCAGATAGGGAAAACCCGAAAAAATTAAAAATAAAAGGGAAAACTCTGCCTAGAGGCTTCTTAAAAATAGCAGAAGAGTTCTCTTTAGTAGATATCTGGAGAATAAGAAACCCAAACAAAAGAAAATACACCTTTTTCTCCCATAGGCACCAGTCATGGTCAAGAATAGATATGGGATGGATCTCAGTAGCTTTGGTTAAAGAAATTGTTGAGGCTGAAATCTTGCCAGCTACCTTTGCCGACCACAATCCGATAATGATTTCATTTAGAGAAACAAAAAGGAATAGTCATTGGACTTTAAACAAATATCTTCTGAAGGATTCGGACTTTGTAGAAAAAACTAGGATTGAAATTAAGGAATTTTTCAATAGGAATTTACACCCAGAAATACCCAATAGGGTTGTATGGGATACCTTCAAAGCATTCTTGAGAGGTATATTAATAAGCCAACAGATTTGGAAAAATAAACAAAAAAGATTACAATATGACCATCTATGTAAGCAAATAAAAATAGAAGAATCCTGTTTACTAAAAAGTAAAAATAACGAAAAAGAAAAATCTAAACTAAGAATAAAAACATTACAGCATAAGCTGAACTCTATATTAACACAAGAAGTAGCGAGAGCAGTTGAATACTCAAAACAACAATTTTTTGAAAATGCCAACAAGCCAACTAGGTGGCTTTCCTATAAATTAAAGAAAGAAAGGCAAAAAAGTATAATAATAGCTCTTGAAAATGATAAGGGTGAAGAAAAGTTCTTAACAAAAGATTTAAAAAAATAGCTGAAAATTTTTACGAATGTCTTTATGCAAAAAATAAGGAAGAGAATGTTCTAAATATAAATGAATATTTAAGAAATAATAATAAGACATTTTCAGACAAACAGGACTATTCTGAACCAAGCAGTGTCAATGCAGGAGATAACCGATGCCATTAAAAAACAGAAAAACAAAAAGGCACCAGGAACAGATGGGCTTCCAGGGGAAATTTATAAAATATTTGAAGAACAAATAAGTCTCCCTCTTAAAAAAGTAATAGAAACAATTGGTATAACAGGTGAAATGCCAGAATCGTGGAATCAAGCGGTAATAACCCTAATACCTAAAACTGAAGAAGGTAAAAAACAGCTCACTAACTATAGACCCATATCGTTATTAAACACCGATTATAAAATATTTGCAAATATTCTCGCAACTAGATTAAAAAGAATTCTTGTAGAAACAATTCATTCAGATCAGGCAGGATTCTTGCCAAAAAGACACTTGAAAGATAATGTAAGAATATTGATGAACGCTCTAGAATTTTATGACTCACATCCAGGGAAGCAAGCAATGTTTATATTTTTAGATGCCGAAAAGGCCTTCGACAACTTATCGTGGAGCTTCCTAATACAGAAGTTAAAGTTTTGGAATGTAGGACCCCGATTTCAAACTATGATAAATGCAATATATAAAGATCAAAAAGCGAAGATTCTAATTAATGGAGAACTGACGGAAGATATTGCAAGATATAAAGGTACAAGGCAGGGATGCCCACTATCCCCTTTGCTTTTTATCTTTGCTCTTGAATCGTTAAATGATCAAATAAGGAATAATGAGCAAATAAAAGGTCTGAAAATTAAAAACTATGAGTATAAACTTAGAGCATTCGCAGATGGTCTGTTATTCATTCTAGAAGAACCTACTTTTTCAATATCGAGATTGTTAAAAGAAATAGAGGACTATGGTAGAGTGGCAGGGTTAAAAATTAACTATAACAAAACAAAAAGCTTAACAAAAAACAGCTCTAAAGAAACAATAGCGAAACTTGAAGAAATTTCTAATATAAAAACAGAAAAGAAGATAAAATACCTTGGGATTTGGGTATCCAATAAAAATAGTGCACTTATTGAAAATAATTATAATAAATTGATTAAAGAAATCAAGAAAGATTTGGAAAAATGGAAAAACCTTCAATTATCATTATTAGGTAGAATAGCTGTGATTAAAATGAACATCTTACCTAGATTTCTATTTCTGGCCCAAACAATCCCGATTTTAAGAAACAATAATATTTTTATGGAATTAGACAAATTAATTAGAATATTTATATGGTATCCAAAAAAATCAAGAATAAAATTAAAACTTTTGCAAGATGCTAAAGAAAGAGGAGGATTCAACCTCCCAAATTGGAAATTATACTATCAAGCAGCCTCTCTGATCTGGATAAAAGACTGGGTCAAACTACAAGATGAAAGATTGTTGAAACTAGAAGGACACGATTTAGCGATGGGCTGGCACTCATACCTATGGAATGAAAAGGATAAAATACATGCCAACTTTAAGCAACATTGGGTTAGGGGAGCTCTGTTAAAGACATGGCAACAAATTAAAATGTTATATTTCCATAAAACACCGTTATGGGTATCACCCCTGGAAGCCTTTATAAAGCCTACATTAATAAGTGACTATAAAAAAATCGGTTATGAAAAATTGCTAGACAGATCAAACAAATTAAAAACATTTGAAGTATTAGAGCTAGAGAAATTAAAACTATCGTGGTTTGAAAAGCAGCTAGTAGCTAGATATAAAATAGATAAGGAAGTCGGGTTTATGAATACAAAAATAGACTTAGAGAAAGCTTGGCTAGATGTAGACGAGAGAAATGTACAAAAAATTTATAAAATATTGTTAGAACATGAAATGCATGAAGAGACAATTAAGAGTGTAATGGTGGCCTGGATGCGGGATTTTGGATATTCCATATCTATAGAAGACTGGTCAAAAATGTGGAGAACATTAAAATTTACCAGTGCAGTCTCTTATAAAGAAAACCTATATAAGATGTTCTATAGATGGCACTGGTCACCGGATAGACTTGCAAAATGCTATGGAAATTTATCTAATGCATGTTGGAAATGTGAGAGAGAAGTAGGAACTTTCTACCACATGTGGTGGAAATGTGGGAAAGCTCAAAAATACTGGACAAATGTCAATTTGATAATAGAAGAAATATTGAATGTAAAATTGCCAAACTGCCCAGAAACATACTTACTAAATATAATACCTGAGGGCCTAAAGAAAGAAGAACAAAAGCTAATAGTTTACATCCTTACTGCTGCTAGACTATGCTGGGCAAGCCGCTGGAAAGAGAAAGAACCACCACTCCAAGAACTTCTACTAGAGAAAATGATGGAACTTGCAGAATTAGATAAGACTAGCTACCATATACATGGAAGAAATGAAGAGCAATTTCTAAAAATTTGGTCGAAATTTTATGTATGGATTGAAACATATGTATTACTCCAAAAATATGTATGATGAAACATAACCTTGTACATAAATCTCTTATGTTGGAAAAAAATAAAAAAAAATATGGAAAAAAATAAAATAAAAATAAACGTCCTATAAGATGTTCTTGCAGCTTCACCAGGAGCGCGCCGCCACCGCCTCTCTAGTCATCTGAGTTCCCATTTCATTGTCCTCAACTTACCCGTATACCATGGGGCGAGTCGGGAACGGGGTTGCAGAGGACGCCGGGGAGCAATCTCATCAATGGCCGCCGAAAGACGATGTTGCCAGTCTTCAACCAGCTCATCCAACGAGCCACCAGAGGGCAAGGGACCCCACAGAGCTTCCTGGAATCGAACAGGATCCATTTGGCTCCGCGGGCGAGCTAAAATCCACTCGCCACCCAAACAGGGTTGGAGAGGCAGGTTCACCTGGGCCTTCAGGGTTTGGTGGTCCGACCATGGTACCGCCGTAGCCGTAATCCAGTCCATCGTTACCCCCACTGTGAAAATCAAGTCAAGCGTGTGACCGGCTCTGTGAGTAGGGGTCGTAACAAACTGGGAGAGTCCCAGCGCCGCCATGGACGACACCAGGTCCATTGCCTGCATGGAGGTCACGTCCTTGGCATGGATGTTGAAATCACCCAAGACTATCAGCCGAGGGTGCTCAAGCGCCCAGCCTGATATGGCCTCCAGCAGGGATGGCAGGCTGTTTGCCGGTGCGTTGGGTGGACGGTACACCAACCAAACAGCCAGACTCTCCCCGGCCTCCCAGACAAAGCCGACATACTCCATGCCTGCAAGATTCTGCAGTGGTAGCGCCCTGAAGGCACTCCCGGATGAACACTGCCACGCCTCCCCCCCGCCCCTGAGTCCAAGATTGGTGAAGTACCCAGGTGGTGCCATTTGAGAGAGCGAAACGGTCCCTCCCTCACGCACCCAGGTCTCGGTCACACATGCCAGGTCTACATCCTGCTCCAACAAAAAGTCGCAGAGGGTTCTGGTCTTATTATTTATAGACCTGGTGTTACACATCACCAATGTCGGAGCGGGGTTCTGCTTCCTTGCCCCACAACCTGCTACCTTTAGGATGGGACACAGATTGGAAGGAGACCGAGCATGTCCATGTCTCAGTCTCCTTCCCTCTTTCCATTTGGTCCCACCGCCATACCTCCCCCTCCCCAGGAGCACTGGGATCCCTAAGCTGTTCAAGCACCCATTGACGGCCTTTGCCAAACAAGTCTCGGCCATCGCAGGGTACCCTCACAGCAGCTTTGGAACAGACCACCCTGGTCCTCCCCTTCTTGAGCATCCAATACTGCTAACCAGTACCACACCAATTTGGCTCATGTATAGTTAACAGCACCCCGTCAGCACAGCAATAGCTATGCCGCAGGTCCAACAATTTCCCACCCAATCCCCCCCTCCCTAACACTAACTAGCTACAACCAACTAAGGGGCAGGAACAAATTAATAACAAAGTTTCTAGGGCCACTATTCTAACTAACTCTTACTTTAATCATAAATGCCAATAGTTAAGCAGGAGCAGCCCCCAATTTTTATTAGTTTCTCGTTTTCTAAAAGCCATTTCTTATCCAGCTCAGTCGTGGATACTGATATTCCTTGTCTTTTATCGCTGTTTAGTCTTGTATTTATTTGTAACTTCTGCCACCATGTTAAATCTAGGTTATATTCTTCTTTTAATCTTATTTCAGATTTAAGCTCACCTTGATTATCTAAAAGTTCTTGATATGATAATAAATATTCTTTTTTAATCAATAAGGGCTTTACAAACACCTTCGTAGGTGAGACCCAGCATGGTATTTTGATATATTGACCATTTTTAATATTAACCCAAATTTTCATCAGAGTGGATTTTAGTAAATGGTTATGAAAATTAGAATGTATTTTATCTTTCCCATACCATATATAGGCATGCCAGCCCATATATAGATCGTGCCCTTCCAAAGCAAGAAGTCTGGTGTTGGAAAGAATGACCCATTCCTTAATCCACCCCATTGCTGCCGCTTTGTAATAACATTCCCAATTTGGCCGGGCACATCCTCCCCTATCTTTGCTTCTTTGTAGGTTCCACCTTCTAATTCTTGGTCTTTTTGGATGCCATATAAAGTCTCCCATTATTCTGTTAATTTCCTTAAAGAAATTAGCATTGCTTTTAAGAATCGGTATACTTTGCGCCAGAAATAAGAATTTAGGCAGGATATTCATTTTAATGGCAGCTATCCTACCTAACCATGACAGTTGTAGGATTTTCCACATCTGCAGATCTTTTCGTATTTCAGCTAGTAGTTTATAATAGTTATCCTGTGCTAAACTGCTTACCTTATTAGTGAAAAATATCCCCAAATACCTAACCTTTTTTACTATTTCCATTTTTGTCCGATTAGCAATTTCCCCTTCCACTTCTTTTGTACAGTTTTTCATTAACATTTTCGTTTTAACACGATTTACTTTGAAACCCGCTGCCTCACCAAATTCTTTTAATATGTCCAGTAACCTGTTCATTGAGTTAGTTGGGTTTTCCAGGAATAAGACCAAATCATCCGCGAAGGCTCTCAACTTAAATTCATGTCCTTTAATTTTCAGGCCTCTTATCACCTTTTCTGACCTAATTTGATCTAATAGTGCTTCTAATGCAAGGATAAATAACAATGGGGAGAGAGGGCATCCCTGTCTCGTTCCCTTTTCTATGTTTATATTTTCTGTGAGTTCGCTGTTAATAATCAGTTTGGCTGTTTGGTGCCTATAGATAGCTGCTATTAAAGAAAGAAAGAGGGGACCACAGTTAGCATCTTCTAATTTCTTTAGAAGAAAGTCCCATGACAGATTATCAAAAGCCTTTTCGGCATCTAGAAACATGAGTAGAACACGTTTTTCTGGATGTACTTCGTAGTATTCTATAACAGTTTTTTATTTTTCAAAAATATTCTATGTCCAACTCTATACAAAGTCAGATTTTTTTGTACACCTATTAACATCTATAACATCTATTACATCTATATACATCTTAGTACTTAAATCAGATGTTTCTTTTTGGTTTGTTACATTGTGATCTCAACTTAAAGTCTTTACATTTAATAATTCTTGTTTTGAGTCATTCAATTATTTTTACACCATTCGTAAAATTTCAACCATCTTTCCTGCAAGAGTTCCTTCTTTTTTCCATACAAAGTCCGGCTTAACTTTTCTGCTTCTGCCAACTCCATCAATTTGCATATTATATCACCAATTGCGGGGCCATTAGCTAATTTCCAATACTTTGCCCATGTAATTTGTGCAGCTGTAACAATATAAACTATAAAGATAGTGTCCGGTTTACTTAACCAATCTGGAAGCATGTTTAGTAAAAAGTGTTTTGGCATTAATGGTAGTTCTATGTTAAGTATATCTTGAATCATTTTTAGAATTTTCTTCCAGTAGCTTTGGGCCATTCTACACCTCCACCACATGTGATAATATGATCCTACATTTTTTCCACATTTCCAACAAAGATTTGATGCATTAACAAAACATTTAGCTATCCTGTCCGAAGACCAGTGCCATCTATAAAACAATTTATAGAGATTTTCCTTGTATGAAATATCACTCATATATTTAAGTGTTTTCCACATCTTTAACCATTCATCCAAATCAATGGTATGGCCAAAATCTTTCATCCAGGATATCATTGTAGTCTTTACAGTTTCTTCATGCATCTCATCTGTTAGTAATATTCTGTATATTTTTTTATGATTTCCAGGTTAGAAGTTAACCATGCTTTGTCCATTTCACTTTTTACATCAAGAAAGCCAATTCTCTTATCTTGCTCATACCTAGTTTGTATTTGAACTCTTTCCCACCAAGACAGATCTAAATTATGTTCTACCTTCAAGTTCCCTTCACTTTTTAATTTATTGGTTTTATCTAGTAAGATTTCATAGTTAGATCTGTTGTGGTCCCCAATTAGAGTTGGTTTTATAAATGCTTCAAGAGGAGAAACCCATTTAGATGTCTTATTGTAGTAGATTGCTTTAATATTTTGCCAGACCTTTATTAACGCCCCAAAAAACAACCAGAACCTAAAAGAAACAGAAGACCAGAAACAATGGCCTCACAAATACTGACCCAATTTAAATATAGGAGTAGGAGTAGAGAGGAGGATGGAAAAAATGGAGCCCAGCAATAAAGGAAAACTCAAAATTATCTCAATTAACGTGAATGGATTGAACAACCCACAGAAAAGAAGAAAATTTTTTCATCAGCTTAATAAGGTAAAACCAGATATAACCTGCCTTCAAGAGACCCACATTAAAAAAAAAGATATTAAATATTTACAAAATAAAAAATTAGGGGAAACATTCATAGCATCAGATCAAAAAAAGAAAAGGGGAGTAGTAATATATGTAAAACCACACTTACAACCAAATTTAACCTTTGCCTCAGAGGATGGGAGGATAATTGCATTAACTATAAATAGACAGGGAACAGAGACCTTGATAATTAATATATATGCACCTAACTAAAATCAGGAACACTTTTATGATGATCTCTTGGAAGTTTTAACAATAAAGGACTTAAAAAATATATGCATTTTGGGTGACTTTAATGTGGTATTTGATCCCAAAATTGAAAAAAAAGTAAGAAATCAACCAAAAAACAAAGTTTGAGACTACCCAAAAAATTTCTAAAAATAGCGGAGGAATTTAACTTAATAGATGTGTGGAGGACAATGAATTTGGATAAAAAGGAGTTTACATATTTCTCGCCAAGACATCAATCCTGGTCGAGAATAGATATGGTCTGGACTTCAGTGTCTATGCTGACAGAGTTAATGGAAGTTGAGATCTTGGCAAATATAGTCCTGATCATAGTCCTATAATGGTTACGCTTACTGAAATAAAAAAAAATCTAGATGGAGATTGAATGTTAATATTTTGAAAGACCAAGAACTTGTAGGGAAAGTGAAAAAGGAGCTACAAGAATTCTTTAAGAGGAATATCCAACCAGATATCTCCATGAATATAGTGTGGGATACCTTTAAAGCCTTTTTAAGAGGGATATTTATTAGTCACCAAGCTTGGAAAAACAAACAGAAACAACAACAATATGAGCAACTGTGTGAACAAATAAAAGTGGAACAAGATAAAATCTGTACAGATAGTGAATACGAATCAGGTAAAACTAAATTAAGGATGTTACCACATAAAATTAATTTAATCTTGACCCAAGAAGTAGCTAAAAAAATAGAATATACTAAACAGTATTGGATTGAAAATGCAAATAAACCTACAAAGTGGCTATCATATAGATTAAAAAAAGAAAAAGAAAAGAGAACAATTGTGACATTAAAAGATCGAGATGGAAATGATAAATGTTTAATTTCAGATTTAAAAAGGATTGTCGAAAGCTATTATCGAGAGCTATATAAACAAAGTCCCGAGGATGAAGTTGAAATGAAACATTACTTAGAGGGGGGAAACTAAGAAGAAATTTACTGAAGCCCAAAAACAAATGTTAAATCACACTATATCTATGCATGAAATAACAGAAGCAATAAAAAGACAAAAGAATTAAAAAAACTCCTGAAATAGATGGTATACTAGCTGAGGTATATAAAATATTCGACGAACAGATAAGTTTACCATTTAAGAAATTAGTAGATGAAATAGGTAATAAAGGGGAGACCCCAGGGACATGGAAACAAGCTGTAATAACCTTAATCCCTAAATCAGAAAGTGAGAAAAATCTAATTAGCTGTTATAGACCCATATCACTACTAAATGTTGACTATAAGATCTATGCGAGTATATTAGCAGAAAGGTTGAAAAAGGTATTAGTAGAGATAATCCATCAGGACCAAGCAGGCTTTCTCCCCAAAAGGTATATGAAAGATAATATTAGAACTTTCATAGACGCGTTGGAATATTATGAATTACATCCAGAAAAACAAGCAGCCATGGTTTTTCTAGATGCCGAGAAAGCTTTTGATAATATCTCTTGGAAATTTTTGCTTAATAAACTGGCCTTTAGTAACACCGGTATACTTTTCCAGACAATGATAAAGGCCATATATACTGAACAACAAGCGAAAATTATAGTGAATGAGGATCTAACGGATAGCATAGAGATCCAAAAGGGAACTAGGCAGGGATGCCCCTTATCTCCGCTGCTATTTATATTTGCTCTAGAAACACTGAACGAACAGGTAAGAGAAGATGAGCACATAGTAGGACTTAAAGTGAAAGGTCATGAATTTAAATTGCGAGTGTTTGCTGATGATCTTTTGTACATCATAGAGAATCCTATTAAATCTCTTCCCCAATTATTATTACAAATTAAAGAATATGGACAGGTGGCAGGGTTTTGAATTAACTTTAAAAAAACCAAAATCTCGACAAAAAAATGCTCCTCAGAAGTAAATAGTATGATCCAAGAAAAGACTAAGATAGAAATAGCTAAAAAAAAATGTGATATTTAGGAATTTGGGTAACAAATAAAAATAGCACACTTATAGAAAATAATTATTATAAATTTTTAAAAGAAATTAAAAATGATCTTGAAAGATGGAAGGGAATACAACTCTCCCTGATGGGTAGGATAGCCGTAATTAAAATGAATGTTTTGCCTAGATTTTTGTTTTTGGCCCAAAATATTCCGATCCTTAAGAAATACAATTTATTTAAAGAACTAGATATCTTAATTAGATCTTTTTTTTGGTACCCTAAAAAATCAAGAATAAAATGGAAATTAATGCAAGATAGTAAGTAGACAGGAGGTTTTGGACTACCAAATTGGAAACTTTATTATCAAGCAGCCACCATGGTTTGGATTAAGGACTGGATTAAATTAGAAGACATGAGAGGCTTAGTTTATTATTTATTTATCTATCTCTTCGATTTATACCCCGCCCTCCCCGCGAACAGGCTCAGGCCAGCTTACATGGGCACACAGCCAAGAATAATACATTAAAATAGCTAAAACAATTAAACATTCCTATGACAAATAACATTACTAACGGCTTCCTGTAACATAGTGTCAGGATCTGAAAATGGTGTCTCTGTATTTTCTGTACTTTGCTTTCGTTTCCTTTGTTTTAGAGGACCCCTCGCTTGTGCCCCTTATCTGTCCATCCCCCCTCCCTCTTGACAGCTATAAATGTCACTTTGAAGTATATTGGTTGCTCTGGTTTATGTTACAATGTCTAGGCGGGAGATGGCGACCCGCATTCCTAGGCGTCATCTAAAAACAAATGGTTGTTACTCCCTTGCATTCCCTCCTCCCTTTTTCCGGGCCAGTGTATGTTATCTTATTGTGAAGACCTTGAGTGTTCTTTATGGCCGGGTGCCTGGAAATGGGCCTAGATTCACACATGTGGGTCACTCAGATCAAGAAGGGAATGTATAACTTTCTCACCTTGCTGTGGGAACCTCAATGGTCCCCTGTCCTTTTTCCCGCGTTCTGATTGGCTTAGGACTGGGGGTCAATTAAAACCTGAGAGTATATTAGCACTATCTGTATTCCAGTAAGCATCTTTAACAAATATTGAGAACCTGTTTGCAGTATTGAACAATAAAGAACTTTAATTCAACAAAGGTCTGATCTGTTGCTGTCTATTCAGAAGCCTCACAGATTGTTAGAGATCTGTGTTTGGGACTTTCTCGTTCCTGACCATGTCAGATGACGAGACCATTCCTGTAACATCGGCGGAAGACACAGTGCCCATGGAGAGTGTAACCACCGGCCCGGCGAACCCGGTGACCATTGCCCAGGGAGCCTACCAGATCCCGCGTCCTGGGTTGGGGCTACATTGGCCACCGGTATCACCCAGGTATTTGTGGTCCAATTTCGGACACGGGACCTACGAATCATGAATCCATGACAGAAAGGGATCTCGCGTGCATTTCAGTGGGGATCACATGGAGTTTGGCCGTCCCAGCCTGATAGAGGAGGACATGGGGTTTCTCCAGAGGCCAGGACGATTGGCGTTACCGCTTTCCAGACGAAGAGCATGGGATGCCATGCGGTCCCGATCCTGTGGGCGAGGATCTGGGACGGGTGCTGGACCGGAGGTTCAGCAAGATGCAAGACCGCATCACCGTGGAGCTACGGGAGGCTGTGCTCGATATGCAGCAGCAAATGTGGGATGTCGTGGCTGCAATGCAAGCACCCGTGCAGGCTCCCCCTCCAGGAGGAGGGGGTGCACCCCCAGTTTCGGAACCAGCGGGTGGTGCACCGGCCCAACAGGTACCCCCGGCGGGCCCTCCTGTGGGACCCCCTCAGCAACCTGTACCCGTGGGGCCTGTGGGTCCAGATCGGATGATCCGGCAGGCCCCCACTGACCCGTTGACGGTCACATTCAACGGCGACCCGGAGAAGCTTCGCTTCTTCATCACAGAGATCGAAAAGTTTCTGGCCACTTGGGGACACCTGTATCCCACTGAGAGAGACCGGTAGGCTACATCGGTTTGAAACTACGGGACACCGTGAGCGACTGGTATGTAAGCCTGCACAACCCCCCGGGCCCCGAATTACGTACTGTCGATAACTTCATGTGGGCCCTGCGGCAGCACTATGAGGATCCCTTGGGGGAGGAGAAAGCCCAGAACCAACTCTGGAAGTTGGTGCAGGGGAGATCCTCGGTGAGAGAGTACATCAATTACTTCAGGCGCATATCAGCAAAGGTGCAGGGTTGGTCTGAAGACCTTTTCGTGGAGAAGTACCGAGAGAGGATACACCCAGAAATCTACGAGACCGTACTGAGGGGCGGCCGACCCATGTCGCTGGCCGCTTGGATGAGGGCAGCGGCAGACGTGGAGGAGCGTTTCACCCTGATCAAGCTGGGAGCTCCTGCGACAGCCCAACCAAAAGCTCCCCAGAAGGCGAAGGGGAAGTTGGCTTTCCAAGAGCTACGAGATATCCATTTTAAGTAGGGGCTCTGCATCAAGTGCGGGGAGAGTGGCCATTTCACATCCTCCTGCCCCCGAGGCGGCACAAAAGCACCTAAAACCTCCACCCCCATGGGGGGCACCCCTCTTCCTGGCAAAGTGTCAGTTAAACCCCGGGCTCTACAGCTGGAAGGGGCAACATGCGAGCAGGGCAAGCTGGAGCTGGTCGAGGCACAGCCATCGGGAAACTTCAGCGACCTGCAGTAGGCGGCGCAGAGCTGCAGGTCCCCTCATCTGGCACGCCATCCCCAGTGAGCATCCCCGGCCCTTTACTTTACATGGTCATGACTGTGGTTGTCCCCAGCACAGGAACCCATGTGTGGGTGCGTGCTTTGATAGACTTGGGGTGTGCCAGAGACTTAATAAGCCCCTTAGTTGTGGATGGACTGGCACCCAAGGTAAACCCCCTGGGGGAACCCCTCACCTTCACTCAGATGGACGGTTCGGAGATGAAGGAGGCGTGTGTGGCAGAGACTGAACTTCTAGTAGTGGGGACAGGGGAACACTGGGAGAAGAGGGCTTTTGACATCACCCCGAACACTCAATTTCCCATGGTGTTAGGCAGCCCGTGGTTGAGCTCCCATGACCCCTACATAAAATGGAGTGAGGGGAAAATCTCGTGGGATCATTATACCTGTGATCCTGGTTGGGGCCCGGGTCCCCCCGTCCCCCTCAAGGCAGCGGCTCTGACACTTGTGCCGGCACAGGTCCCCCGGGAGTATAGAGATCTGGTGGAGGTGTTCAGTGAATCCGAGGCAGACGAATTGCCGCCCCATCGCCTCTCTGACTGCGCCATTGAGTTATTGCCCGGGGAAAAGTTACCCAAGGGAAAGTTATACTCCATGAGCCCAGCCGAGCGGGATGAACTAAGAAAATTTCTAGACAAGAACTTGGGGTGCGGCTTCATACGCCCTGCCAAGTCCCCTTTCGCTGCCCCAGTGCTATTTTGGAAAAAGAAAGATGGAGGCTTAAGACTGTGCACAGACTACTGTGGTCTGAATGCAGTGTCCACCTCCAACACCTACTCCCTTCCTCTCATCAAGGACTTGCTGGTGGAGGCAGCCAAAGGGAAAATTTTCACAAAACTGGACTTGCGGGATGCGTATTTTCGGGTGTGCATTAGGGAGGGGGATGAATATAAGATGGCGTTTAATACCCCTTTGGGACAGTTCGAATACCTGGTGATGCCATTCGGCTTGAGTGGCGTGCCGGGAGTTTTTATGAGTTTAATCAACGAAGTGTTACACAAACATCTGTTTAAAGGGGTGCTCTGCTTTCTAGATGATATCTTGATTTATTCTACTGATAAGCAAGCCCATGTGGGATTGGTGAGAGAAGTGTTAACCACGTTGCTGGAAAACCGGCTTTATGCCAAGTTGTCTAAGTGCGAATTCCACCGAACCGAAGTAGACTTCTTAGGCTATCGAATCTCCCAGCGTGGGCTGGAAATGGACCCTGCTAAAGTAGAGGCTGTGGTACAGTGGGAGGCCCCCCGCACCCGGAAACAACTGCAGAGTCTGTTGGGATTTTGTAATTTCTACCGCACGTTCCTCAAGGACTTTGCCACAGTCACCCTACCCCTTACCGAACTGCTGAAAACTAAGGGGAAGGGACCAGATGCGGGGAAGCCTGGGGAGCATTTGGGGTGGACTGGAGAGTGCCAAGCGGCTTTTGAAAAGCTTAAGAGACTGTTCACTTCTGAACCCATTTTAGCCCACCCGGATGAAACCAAGGAGTTTGTGATTCATGTAGATGCCTTGGATGTGGCCATGGGGTGGGGGGCGATTTTGCAGAAGGGCGCGGATAATGCCTTACACCTCTTGGCATATATTTCAAAAAAGTTTAATGAGACCGAGAGACACTGGTCGGTGTGGGACAAAGAGGCAGCTGCCATATGATTGGCCCTAACCACCTGGTGGCATTGGCTAGAGAGAGCTCAAAAGCCATTTGAGATCTGGACTGAGGGCTTGGAGGGCCTGGAGGCTTTGCGGACCCAGAGGTCTCTGAATGCTAAGCAGCTTCGGTGGGCCGATTTCTTCTCGAAATTCAACTTTGTGTTGAAACACTTCCCTGGGAAGGCCAACTCTTTAGCAGACGCATTGTCCCGCTTGCCCCAACATGAATCCCAAAGGGAGGAAGTGTTTGACTCTATGTTCTCACCTCAGCAATTGGGGGGGGCAGTGACGACGTGGAGCCAGAGCAAAACCACCCTCGAGCACTCATCCTGGACGGAGAGGTGTGCGGAGAAATACACTGGGGAGGAGATAGAGGAGTGGAGTGGGACTAGTGAATGTTCCATCTGCGAAAATAAATGCTGGTATCACGGGTCCAAACTGATAGTGTCCCAATCCTTAAGGGGAGAGGTGCTAGTGTCGTGTCACACATCCAAGCTGTCTGGGCACTTTGGATTTCTTAAAACTCTTAACCTAGTCCAGAGGCAGTTCTGGTGGCCGTGCATGCATAAAGATGTGTCAGACTATGTAACTGCATGCCAAGTGTGCCTTATGTGTAAACGTAGGGGAGGCAAGACCCCTGGATTACTGCACCCTTTCCCGACCCACTCTAGACCCTGGGAGATTGTGTCTATGGACTTCATCACGGAGCTTCCGCCTTCGCGGGGCAAGACGGTCATTTGGGTGGTCGTGGACATGTTCTCCAAGCAGGCTCATTTTGTCCCCTTTAAGCAGCTGCCGACTGCGAAGGGGCTGGCTAAGACTTTCTTTAACCACGTGATTAAATTACATGCTTTCCCCAGGAGAGTGGTATCCGATCGGGGAAGTCAGTTCGTTGCCAACTTCTGGCGGGAGCTTCTCAAGGTGATGGACATTGAGCCCGCCCTAAGTTCGGGTTATCATCCAGAGACCGATGGACAGTCCGAACGAGTTAATCAAATTTTGGAACAATTCCTGAGATGTTACACCAATTATCATCAGGATAGTTGGGTGGACTTGTTGCCATTTGCTGAGTATAGCTACAACAACGCAGTACACTCCTCTACAGGGGTGTCTCCATTCATGGTGGTAGGGGGGTTCAAAGGAAAACCGCTACCCACTCTAGACGGTTCAACTGACCCCCCCCCCCAACTAATTTTGCTCAATGGTGGACTAAGCTACAGGAATCTTGGCCCCTAATAGCCAAAACTCTAGATAAGGCAAAGGCTGACTACAAGAAGTATGCGGATAGGGGTAGGGCTGAAGGGTGGGACTTGCAGCCAGGCGACTCGGTCTACCTCTCCACGAAAAACATCCATGGACTCCAACCCAGTCGAAAGTTGGGATGGAAATATGTCGAACCTTATAAAGTATTGGAAAAAATCTCAGGTGTTGCTTTTAAACTTGACTTGCCTAAATCACTGAGTTCTGTACATCCTGTGTTTCATTTCAGCTTGCTGAAGAAGGATCCTGGGCCGAATGCATGGCACCCAGTACCTCCGACTCCTCCTCCGCTGATGAAGGAGGGGGAACAACACTTTGAAATCTCTGATGTCTTCGATTCTAAAATGCGGAGGGGAAAATTACTGTATCTGGTCAAGTGGGTGGATTTTGGACCCAAATTGAATGAGTGGGTCTTTGCTGAAAATGTTCATGCTCCTAAACTTGTTAAAGCTTTTCATAAACGCTTTCCTGATAAGCCGGGGTAGAATGTATTTTGGGGAGAGCTGGGTGTCAGGATCTGACAATGGTGTCTCTGTATTTTCTGTACTTTGCTTTCGTTTCCTTTGTTTTAGAGGACCCCTCGCTTATGCCCCATATCTGTCCATCCCCCCTCCCTCTTGACAGCTATAAATGTCACTTTGAAGTATATTGGTTGCTCTGGTTTATGTTACAATGTCTAGGCGGGAGATGGCGACCCGCATTCCTAGGCGTCATCTAAAAACAAATGGTTGTTACTCCCTTGCATTCCCTCCTCCCTTTTTCCGGGCCAGTGTATGTTATCTTATTGTGAAGACCTTGAGTGTTCTTTATGACCGGGTGCCTGGAAATGTTGTGCCTAGATTCACACATGTGGGTCACTCAGATCAAGAAGGGAATGTATAACTTTCTCACCTTGCTGTGGGAACCTCAACGGTCCGCTGTCCTTTTTCCCACGTTCACCCTCCTGTTCTGATTGGCTTAGGACTGGGGGTCAATTAAAACCTGAGAGTATATTAGCACTATCTGTATTCCAGTAAGCATCTCTAACAAACATTGAGAACCTGTTTGCAGTATTGAACAATAAAGAACTTTAATTCAACAAAGGTCTGATCTGTTGCTGTCTATTCAGAAGCCTCACACTTAGCCCTTTACATGGGCTTACACTATTCAGAAGCCTTACACTTAGCTCTTTACATGGGGTGGCATGCTTATATTTGGTACCAGAAAGATAAAATCCACTCTAACGTACTTCGTAGTATTCTAATACATCTATCACCACTCTAATGTTTTCTTTCATCTGTCTTTTGGGTAGAAAGCCAGTCTGATCTTCTTCTATATACTGATTCAGAACCTTTTAAAACCTTTCCGCTAATATACAGGCAAAGATTTTATAATCTGCGTTTAATAAAGATATTGGCCTATAATTCCCTATCAATTCCCTTTCCTTTTTGTCCTTTGGTATCAATGTGATTATAGCTTGATTCCAAGATTCTGGTACTTCTTTTTTTTCACCTTTAAATTTAGTTAGGGTTTTAAAGGGAAGTAATAGCTGTTCTTCAAAGGTTTTATAAACTTCCACCGGTAAACCATCCGGACCAGGTGATTTTCTTAATTTCTGTTTTTTAATTGCTTCAACTACATCACACGGTGTTATCGGTTGATTTAATATTTTCACTTGTTGTTCACTAAATCTCTTTCCATTTCTCCTCGCTAGAAAACTATTTATTCTAGATTGCCTTCATCTTTTTTATATAAGTTTTCAAAGAATTCCCTCGCTATCTGTTTTAAATCTTCTTTCAAAAATTTGTTTTCCCCTTTTTTATTTTTGAGAATTAAGATAATACTACTCTCTCTTTCTTTCCTTAACCTGTATGCCAGCCATCTGGTTGGTGCGTTTGCCTTCTGGAAAAAGTATAGTTTATTACATGTTATCTCCCTCTCTATTTCTTTTGAAATATTCATTTTAATCTTATACTGCAGCAATTTTAATTTAATTTTATTTTCCTCAATTTTTTTATTTGCAATTAGGTTGGTTTCAACTTCCTTTACTTGTTTTTTTCAAAGACTCATACTCTAACCTTCTCTTTTTATTCTCCCAAACTTGGGAACTTATTATTTTTCCTCGCAAATATGCCTTGAAGGCGTCCCACACTATTGCTGGAGAGGTTTCAGGCTGGCTATTTCTTATTTAAAAAGTCTGCAATATCAGCCTTTGTATTTTCTACGAATTGTTTTTTTTTTTTTAGGATATTAATATTCATCCTCCACCTTGTTCTCTTCGGGGCTTCTTTAAATTCTACAAGTATGGGGTTATGATCCGCATAAATTTGGGGTATGATCTGCGTATCATATAATTCCAATGCAAAGGCAACTGATATCCAGGCCATATCGATCCTAGACCAACTATTGTGTCTAGATGAGTAATAAGTAAATCCTGATTTGATTGGATTTCTAGTTCTCCAGCTATCGGTTAAGTTGAATTCCTTGACTATTTTATAAAAATTTGTCGGCAACTGTCCTCCTCTTTTTACAGAAATCTTTGATCTATCTACTGTCTTATCTATAACACCATTATAATCACCGATCACACAAATATTTTTTATATCCTTCATGGCTAATACCGTTCTCTTTAAAGAAGTTATCTTGTTTATTATTAGGTGCATAGATATTAACAATCAGGTATTCTACTCCCTGTTTCTGTATTGTCACCACCACTATTCTTCCGTCTTTTGCTGCACATACCAATTGTGGATTTAACTCTTTCTTTACATAGGTTACTACCCCTCTTTTTTTTTTTTTATCCGCAGAGACAAATGGGATCCCAAGTTTTTAAAATTGTAACAGGTTGACATTTTGCTCTCTGATATGTGTCTCTTGTAGACAAATTATGTCTCCTCTTTCTTTAACTAATTGTTTAAACATTCTTCTTTTATGGGGCCCATTTAACCCATTTATGTTTACAGAAAATATTTTAAATTTCTTTGTTTTAGGATCCATTATTTAGTCCTGACCTGTTCTAGGAGCTTTGCTTTTTTGATGTCGGGTGGTAACCGGGAGTGGAATCTTACCTATCTTCTTCTTTTCCTTTTTCTGAATTTCTTCCTCTTTTCTTATGTCTTCCTCTGTTTTTCCCAGTTCATCCTCTTCTTGCACCTCTTCTTCCTCTTCTTCCTCTTCAAATTCCTTTTCAAATTCTTCTTCCTCTTCTTCTCCCCGCTTCGCCCAACCAAGGTCTACCCCACTCGTTTCCAGGAAATTATTCACTTTGAAAATAGAATCTATCTTTCTTCTCCTTCCCTGGTACTCAAACAGTAAACCCTCAGGAGACAGCCATCTATATGTAATGTTATTTTTCCTGAGTAAATCCGCAAGTATACGATATCCTCTTCTCTTTTCTCTCATTTGCCACGGAATCTCTTTTAGGAGCTTTATCTCCACGTCTTGAATATTGATTTTTTTGTCGTAGGAGGCCCTTAAAATTCTATTTCTCATTTCTCTTTTGTAGAACTTTACATGGACCTCGCAAGGGAGATTGTTTCTCCTAGCATAGGCAGACCTTCTTCAGTAGATAACTTCGATGTCTTCCTTAATAGAGTCTTTGGTACCAACTTCCAGTTGTTCCGCGAAATTAGTAGCGAGTACTTCTTTGATGTCACTTCCAATCTTCTCTGGAACGTTCTGGCACCTAATTAAAGTGGCTGCCTTGTCAAGTTCAAATCTTATTATCGTATCCTCCAGTCCTTCGTTTTGGCTTTTTAGTTCCTGTAAATCAAGGTTTATGTCCTGTATTTTATTACACATTTTAGCTCCTCCCATTAACAATGTTTGTATATCTTTCATATTGACAGAGGTTTGCTCTTTAACAGATTCTACTTGTTTCTTGATGGTCTCCACCTCTGATTTGATTTGTTCTGATAGGGCATCAATTTTTTACATTATAGGACTGAGTTCTCTTTGTATTAACATGGGGAGGGTCTCTTCTACCTTTTGTAGTAGCGCAGGCACCATTAATTCCATTGACCTTTGGATGGCTGAAGCTATTAAGTCATCAATCATATTTTTAAATTCTTTTTGCGAAATTGGTGGGATACTTCCTGAGGGGTTCTTGAACTGGCTCATCTTTGTCAATTGTCCTGGCGAGGGCAATGATGATTTCCTTGAGCTGCTGCTCCCGGCACCACCCGATGCCATAAATTTCTTAGTTAATTATTACACCTATTTTCTATCCTACCTTAATGTAGGCCGTTGCTGATAATACTGTATTAATTAGATCAGCTTTCTGTGATTACTTGTAGAGAGATATCAGCAATGATATTTTATTACTTAAATTTTAAGCCTTCTAGCTATTCCTTCTATGAATCTCCTATACTTATAGTATTTATTTCAGTGTTCTCTAATAATTAAGTCAGTCCTTAGATTATTTCAAAATTTATGATTTGTCCCCGTAGTGCTCAGTTATTCGGTTTATATTATATTATATGTCCTAGAACATTATACTAAATATTTTACACCAACCTATATACTTCTATATACTTATTTATTCCTATTTATATTTAATTATTATTGCAGGTTTATTTCTGCCTGTCAGGTGGCCTGACAAAGGCTTCATTGTAATTGCTTTATTCGTTGCTTGCCTCCCTCTCTGTCTACTCCCCCCTCCCTGTTTTATTACCTTGAGATGTATTGCTTTTAGAAGTCTGGATAATGTAACCATTTTCGGCGGGAGAGTGGCGACCCTACATTCTTGCATGTCACCAAGAACAAATGGCCATTTCCTCCCATGCATCCCTCCTCCCTTTTTCCCAGGCCAGAGAATGTCTTATCTTATTGTGAAAACCTTGAAGGTCTGTTATTGCCACCAGGGCCCTGTTGTTATGCATGAGTTTCACACATCTGGGTCACCCAGATCAAGAAGGGAATTTTTATAACTTTTGCACCTCACCTTCCTGTGGGAATCCAAACGGCCCGATTCCTTCTCCTGCATTTTCTATTCTAAATCTGATTGGCTTTATGTTGGGGTTCAAACGACCAGGAGGGTATATTAACTCTGACTGTTTTCTGTCTGGTATCTCTAACAAACATTCGAGAACCTGTCAAGCAGTATTAAGACTAATAAAGAACTTTGCTTCATCAACAAAGGTCTGATCTTTTTGCTGTTAGCACAGAAGCCTCACACTGCTTCATCAACAAAGGTCTGATCTTTTTGCTGTTAGCACAGAAGCCTCACACTGCCTAACCAATATTAAATTACTCCAAGATTAAATTAAAGTTTCTTATCAAAAAGAAATTTAAATAGTTTAATTAATTCTATAATCAATTTATTAAATTAATTAATTTATTAAATTATCTCTATTTAGCAAAGTTAATAGATTTATGTTATACTGAGTTTAAGAAGCGAAGTTGGAGTGTAAAGAATCAATTTAATCCTCTCTATGCCCAGCAAGCCCTTGATGTGAATTTGCTATTCAATCAGATTTGCAGTCAAATTTACTAAAGTTCTCCCTCACTCCAGTACTGCTCAACTTTAACCAACCCTTTCCAGTAAAGTAGCTATATTAGGTACAGAAAAGGGATCTTACAACTTAATTATATAGACAAACACAACACTAACAATTCCTTTTTACATACTAATAACATATGTATACAACAACTCTACAGAACTCTAATTTCCCCAAAGCTTTTCCTATAGAGACCTGCTTATTCCCTTAGACCCTTTTACCAGTTCCATCAAACACAGCAGTCCCTTCAGTTAGTGATGTTCCAAATTCTCTGTCGCTCTTTTTGTTGTTCACTACGCCGTTTACGTTGCTTATGTTGTTTATGTTGTCCCTTCTATCTTTTTACGCTGGCTTTATTCTGCTCTTTACTCCCTCAGCATAGCCTGTTCTCCTTACGAGGCACTTTCCTTCTCTCTTCGATTCGACCTAAACTGCCTCTGTGTACTCTAAGCCATCCCGTCTCCATTGCCACATCTCTCCCTCTCAGTAAGCATGTAGGGGAATAAAGAACACAAAAGGACCCAAGAGGTTAGTGCAGCGCGTTTTAGATATTGTTAGCTCTATTATTTCTTATTTATTTTCTACTTGCAAGCCCCCGTTCTTAATTATCTCCGACACCTGGCTGCCATCTTGCCTGCAGTTCTATTTGTTAAATTAACTTACTTCACTCAGTTATATTAAATTGCCTCCTTTTGTTTGCCCTAGTTTAATTACACAAAGAAGATAGCAGATGTTATACTCATCTCTTTTCCTTTCTGTAATCCTCTTGAAGGCTCTTCTTGGTCCCAGTTAGTCTTAATCTTCTGTTGCATCTACCCGCTGCAGAAGCTTTCCAAAAGCAGCTGTGTTTTCCCCTTATCTCCCCTGCAGCGCAGATTGCTTCTGCATAGAAGAGCAGGGTTTCACTATTACCCCCTCTTCATGGGGGAAACAAGCAGATAAATTAAGCTAGCTATTTTTTGGAAAATCAGGAGCACCTCCGAGAGAGCTCTCGTCTCCCTGGCCACTCCCGCACCCGCCGGAGCCCTCCCGGTATTTCTCAATGAAAAGGTCCTGAGACCAGCCGTGCACCTTCACAGCTATTCTACGAAACTGAGCAGTATATTCCCTTACAGAGGATCAACCCTGAACCAGTTTCCTCAGCTGATTCCTGGCCTTCTCCTCCCCCAAGGGATCCTCATAGTGCTGCTGAAGGGCCCACATAAACTCACTCATGGATCATAGCTCAGGGACTGGGAGGTTGTGTAAACTCACGTACCAGTCACTAGCAGTGTCCCATAACTTAGAACCGATGTAGCCGACCCTCTTGCGTTCAGTGGGGTAAAGGTGCCCATGCTGAAATTCGACCAGGAATACCTTGGTGTTGGCAACCAACCACCAATCACCCCCTCCAAGACAAAGGGGGGGGATAAGTATCAAAACTTGTAGTCACCAGCTCTACAGGTGCGGTAGTTGCCGGTGTCTCAGGGGCAGAGGTAGGGACAAGGTTCCCATCATCTGACATCTTCAGGTATGGGGAGCACTCCTTCCCTAATGAAGATCACTATGTTAGATCACTAACAATCTGTGAGACTTCTGATAAGAGCCAATGAGCCGGGCCTTAGTGTGAAAACAAAGTCCTTTATTTTCTTAATGGTCTTTCAGGAACACTTTCTTTGTTAGTGATACGAGATCAATGAGACTAGGAACTCTTATACAGTATTCAAAAGGCAGTTGAATGACAGGCACCAATCGGTGTAAAACCCTGAAGCGCGAAAACCCCAACCGTTGCATTTCCAGGAAAAAGGGCGCGCAAGCTAAATTGCTAGTTCCCCCCCATGCCCCTTAGTGAACTCTACTTGCATTCCCACGAATAGACACCTGGAGGAACCCAGTACAGAGACATCTCAAGGTTAACAGCACAGCAAAACAGATTAGCAAAGCTTGCAAGACAGGGAGGGAAGGAGGGGACAGGGGTGAGCATACTGACATGGAATGGAACTGGATACCATCCTCCCGCTGGGAGGACCTCATGCAAAAGTGGGAAGATCAAAAGAAAATGACAGGGAACCTGACAGAACCCATCTCTTCGCTTACCATCATCAGCTGCCCTTGGAGAGTCTGCCCCAGTCTTGGTTTTAAGCACTCCTCTGAAGTCAGACCTCCCCCCCCCCCCCATTTTCAGTTTAGACCCATGAATCCTTGAGTTCCTCATTTCTGGGGAACCTGTCTCTTGGCTCACTGTCATCAGCTGCCCTTGGAGAGTCTGCCCCAGTCTTGGTTTTAAACCCTCCTCTGACGCCAGACCCCCCTCACTTTAGACCCATGGAACCTAGAGTTTCTCAATTCTGGGGAACCCATCTCTTGGCTCAACGTCATCATCTGCCCTTGCTGAGTCTGCCCCAGGTTTATGTTGCTGATTTTCAGCCCTCCTCTGAAGCCAGACATCCCCCTTTCACTTTAGACCCATGGATCCTTGAGTTCCTCACTTCTGGGGAACCTGTCTCTGGACTCACCATCATCAGATGCCCTTGGCGAGTCTGCCCCAGTCTTGGTTTTAAATCCTCTTCTGATGCCAGACCCACACCCCTTTACTTTAGACTGATGGATGCTTGAGTTCCTAACTTTTAGTGAACCCATCTCTTAGCTCAACATCATCAGCTGCCCTTGAAAGTCTGCCCCAGGTTTATGTTGCTGATTTTCAACCCTTTTCTGTGTTAGGACTTTTTGTCCAATATTAGTGATAATTTAGAGTTATGGATCTTGCTTTCTGGAAAGAAGAGGCTGCGTCCTCTAGTTTAAAATATTTATTACTAAAGGATAAAGGGAAACGGGATTAGCTACAAAAGAAACAAAACATGCTTTCTTAAGAGCAGCATTGTGCTCTGTCTGCACACTAAGTCATCCTACAACAAAGTGAGAGATTACAATGGAGGGTCTCTCCTTCTTCTTGATCCCTGAAAGGAAACACCTGATATCAGTCACCAATCAGTACAACAATACCCCTCTAGGTTTCCCGGGCTTGCACTTAATTGGCCAGCTGCCAGGTAGTTCTTCCAGGTTAGCCTGAGAAACAACAAGTTACCTAGGTTAACCCTATAATGACTAAAATGATCAGGTCTTGTCTTACATACTCATTTTTCAAACACTCTGAAGCCAGACCTCCCCCCCCTCCCATTTTCCCTTTAGACCCATGGATCCTTGAGTTCCTCACTTCTGGGGAACCCATCTCTTGGCTCAATGTCATCACCTGCCCTTGCTGAGTCTGCCCCAATCTTACGTTGCTGATTTTCAGCCTTCTTCTGAAGCCAGACCTCCCCCCCTTTAACTTTAGACCCAATCGATCCTTGAGTTTCTATCTTCTGGAGAACCTGTCTCTTGGCTCAGTGTCATCAGCTGCCCTTGGTGAGTCTTCCCCAGGTTTATGTTGCTGATTTTAAACCCTCCTCTGAAGCCAGACCTTCCCCCCTTTTAACTTTAGACCCATGGATCCTTGAGTTCCTAACTTCTGGAGAACCTGTCTTTTGGCTCAGCGTCAACAGCTGCCCTTGGTGAGTCTGCTCCAGTCTTGGGTTGCTGATTTTCAACCCTCCTCTGAAGCCAGAGGAGGGGGAGAGAAGTGGCAGGCCCAGTGAGAACTGCTGAGGCCTCACCGGTGCTTGGAGGGGGAGAAGCAGTGGGCCTGGCAAAAACTGCTGAGGCCTCGCTGGTGCCCATGGGGGGGAGAAGGCTTACCTGTGGGGGCTTTCTCCTACTCAATGTGAAGCTTCCCCGCCCCTGTGAGTATTGCGGGTTCCCACCTCTTGTGTTGCTCTAAAGGTAAAGGTTTCCCTTGCTCGAAAGCCAGTCGAATATGACTATAGGGATGTGGTGCTCATCTCCGTTTCCAAGCTGAAGAGCCAGCGCTGTCCAAAGACATTTCCGTGGTCATGTGGATGGCATGACTAGATGCCAACAGCGCACGGAATGCTGTTACCTTCCCACCAAAGTGGCTATTTATCAATTTCTTGCTTTCTTGCTTTCTGTCACCAAGAATGGTGACATTGCTTCCAGAGCAACCCAGAAGACAGCCAGCATGGTATCGTGGTTAAGAGCAGTGGAATCTTATCTGGAGAGGAACACCAAGTTTATATGCAAGCTGGAACTTTAAACGTACTGTAGTCAGTATGGATATAATATCAACTGGGATTCACAAAATGTAAACAAAAAATCTCTAAGCATGTACAAAGTTCACAAAAAATTCAAATACAAAGTCTCTGAGCATGTACAAAGTTCACAACGAAGGCTCTAGATTCTGCACTTTGTTTTGTATTCTTCAGAAAATAACTTCTACTGAAGATGGACAGACTTCATAAACAAAAATATATAGAGGTAAATGTCAAGCAATCCCATT
The DNA here is from genome assembly GCA_029233225.1 of Lepidodactylus listeri. Classification (NCBI taxonomy): domain Eukaryota; kingdom Metazoa; phylum Chordata; class Lepidosauria; order Squamata; family Gekkonidae; genus Lepidodactylus; species Lepidodactylus listeri. The sequence goes on from JARCFY010000011.1 coordinate 2,160,444, forward strand.
AATTGTTATAAACTGAAAACTTAATAGAGAAGGAAGCCTAACCAGTACCTTCCACAAAAGAGACTTCAAATAAGAAACGTAGACAAATTTATAGGTTCTCCCCGACCCCTGGGGTATTTCCTATCAAGTACAACTCCTATAAAAGGATATATAAAATATATATTATCATTATAAACTCTTATCTAACACATGTGATATAACGCTGTAAAAATACAATAACTGTCACTATATACTCTCATCTAATCCATGTAATTTAATAGTATACAAACTGTGAGAAGTACAACACTCACGTCATAAATCTTGAAACCTTCCTGTGAGACTGTCCCAATAGATATAGTCCACAACACGTCTCCTTAAACAGATAGTCCTTTATTTGTAGAAAAGATCATGTTGGTCAGACACTTCTCCTGTTAGTAATGCTTAAGCTTTGAATTACAATCATAATTATGCTGGATATGAAATATGGCCCAACTACCTTCTACCATTCGCTACAGAGAATTCTTGGCACCCAATTATACTGGCCCAGTGTTCCCAAAGAAAGCGCGTCAAAATGAGTTCTCAGGGAGAGATACTGTTGAACGTTTTGGAAGAGCATATGCCGATTAATATTGTATGGGATGCATTTAAGGCGTTTATAAGAGGAAGGCTTAACAGTCATACATCTTGGGTTAGAAAGCAAGAATGCAAAGAGTATACTAACCTAGTGGACCAGGTAAAAACAGAGGAAGAGGAATTATTACGTACAGGTAAATTTAGTAATAGGAAAAGGTTGATATTACTTCAACACAAAATAAACTTACTTTTGAGTAAAGAAACTGCAAAAAAGGTAGGATATAATAAGGTATTTTTCTTTGAGAATGCTAATAAACCCTCAAGGTGGTTGGCACATAGATTAAAGAAGGAGGAAGCGAAAAGATCGATAATTACCTTAAAAATGATAAAGGAGAAAACAAATATAAGTTAGATGAATTTTTAAAAATCGCAGTAGATTATTTTGATAATTTATATAAGCAAGGGGTGGAGGATGAGGACCAAATAATGAATCACTTTAATAATAATACAAATTTAGAAAAACTTACTGATGAACACAGGAGGATATTAAATGAACCTGTTACAATATGTGAAATTGTAGAAGCTTTCAGAAGGCAAAAGAACAACAAGGCTCTGGGTCCGGATGGTCTACCTGGAGAATTCTATCGGACCTTCGAAGATCAAATTTCTAATAGATTTAAGGAGCTTATAAAACATATTGGAGCAACAGGTCTTTGGTAATAAAATTTTTATTTTTTCCATTATTCTCAAATGCAATTAGCTTTTATACATATTCCATTTTTTATAAAGTTGCATATTTAGTTAAAAAGATATAAACATTAAATGACTTCCCACCCCACCTGCACCTTCATATATATCAATCGGTAAACATACATTTCAAAAGTATTTGCCACCTAAGGTAACATTTTGAGCTATTATAACTTTTATACATTTAAAAATTATATTAATTAAAAAGGAAAGAAGGTTTAGTTTTGCGGCTAACTAATAAATCATTTTTGTTGTTATAATTCTGTCCCTCATTTCAGTAGTTAGAAAATGTAAAAACATTGTCTTTCATATTCCATTCTCGTTCCATATATTCCTTCAAATCTTTCCAGTCTTCTGAGAACTTCGCTGAGTCTTGATTGTTTAATTTTCTTGTCCATTTGTCCATTTCTGCCATAAATAACAATTTTCTCAACCATTCCCATAGTTCTGGAGTTTTCTCCGATTTCCAACTTTGAGCATAGACCATTCTTGCTGTCGTTGCCATATACCAAATCAATGTTCTTTTACTTATGTTTACATTCTCTAACTTTAAGCCAAGCAATAACATTTCGGGCAATTTTTTAAACTTACACTTCAAAATTTTCTCCATTTCAGCATGTATCATACACCAAAACTTTTTGCTTTATCACAAGTCCACCACATATGATATAACGATCCTTCTTTTTGTTTACATTTCCAGCACTTATTAGACATATTTTGACCAATATTTGCAATTTTTTTCGGAGTCATGTACCATCTATACATCATTTTAAAACAATTTTCTTTAAGATTGTTACATGTAGATATAGACATAGCATTTTTCCACAAGAATTCCCAAGACGACATTGCTATCTCTTTGTTCATATTGATTGCCCATTTTATCATTTGTTCTTTTTCAAGTTCATCAGCATTATACCACTTCAACAAAATTTTATACATTTTGGAAATCATTTTTTTCCCTCCATCCTCCCATACCTGTTCAATTTCGGGTTTTTTACTACTAAAACCACCACTTCTTTTATCTTCGTTAAAAAGATCTTTAATCTGTCTATATCAGAACCATCCATATTCAAAATCTAACTGATTTTCTTCTTTCAACCCCCATCCTCCCTCTTCCATTGTCAGCAAGTCTCTATATTTCAACCAGTCCTGCCCTTTAAAGCTTGAAAAAGGCTTTATTACTTCTGCTGGTACAATCCACATCAGGGTTTTTTCAGAAAATAAATTCTTATATCTAAACCATGTTTCAATTAATGTTCTTCTAATATAATGATGTTTAAACATGTCTTTGATGATATAATGATGTTTAAACATGTCAGTTTCGTTTTCCCATAGTACAAATATGCATGCCAACCAAATCTACAATCATGACCTTCTAATGCTAACAATTTTCTATCTTCTAGTAAAATCCAAGACTTTAACCAAGACAGACACACTGCATCATGGTATAATTTGAAATTAGGTAGTTGTAAACCACCTCTTTCCTTTGCATCACATATTATCTTCATTTTAATTCTTGGTTTTTTCCCTGCCCACACAAACTTTGAAAGTTCTCTTTGCCACTTCTTAAAGACTTTTGAATCCTTTACTATTGGTATTGTTTGGAATAAGAACACTAAACGTGGTAAAATATTCATTTTAACTGTTGCCACTCTTCCTAATAATGATAGGTTTAATGTATTCCATTTTTCAATATCATTCGTAATTTGAGTCCAAAGCTTTTGATAGTTATTTTTAAAAAGATCTGTATTCTTCATAGTTAAATCAATTCCTAAATATCTTGTTTTTTTCACCACTTCACATTTTATTAATTGTTGTAACTCCTGCTGTTTTTCACTTGTCATATTTTTACACATCACTTTCGACTTTGTTCTGTTAATGTAAAATCCTGCTAGATCTCCAAAGTCTTTAATTTTTTGTATCAAAAGTGGTAACATTTTTATTGGTTCCTCCGTAATGAACATTACGTCGTCTGCAAAAGCTCTATATTTAAAGGAGAAACCATGCGTTGTCAAGCCTTTGGTTTCCTTATCTTCTTTAACATTACTAAGTAAAACTTCTAAAATTCAAATGAACAATAGTGGTGAAAGTGGACAACCTTGTCTTGTCCCTTTTTGAACTTTAAAGTAGTCCGTCTTTTCATTATTGATAATGATTGATGATTTTTGTTCTATGTAGATCGATTTAATCATATTCAGCATGGAGTCTCCAACCTGTAGTTTTTCCAAAACCGCAAACATAAAGTTCCAGTTTAAATTGTCAAAGGCCTTTTCAGCGTCCAAAAAGAAAAAAACCAACCTCTTTGTCAGGATGTTTATCATAGTACTCAATTGCATCTATGACTACTCTTAAATTATCTTTTATCTGCCGATCTGGTAGAAACCCTGCTTGTTCTGTTTGTATTATGTCTTTCAGGTATTCTTTCAGTCTTTCCGCTATGATTTTGGCAAAAATTTTATAATCATTATTAAGCAGAGAGATTGGTCTATAATTTTTTACACTTGTTAAATCTTGGCCTTCTTTTGGAATAAGTGATATATTAGCCTTTTCCCATGTATCTGGAACATTACCTGTACTTCTTATTTCGTTTAGCAAAAGTTCAAAGACTGGTAGAAGTGACTCCTTTATTTTTTTATAAAATTTAGCCGAAAAACCATCTGGACCGGGTGCTTTCCCAAGCTTAGAGTCGTCGATGGCTTTTTGTATTTCCTGGATTGTAATAGGGCCATTCAACATTTTCTTCACCTCCTCTTTTGGTTTGGAGCAACAGGTCTTGTTCCAGACTCATGGAATAGTGCCATTATAACATTGATTCCAGAAGGTCAGGATAAACTAGATTGGATTAGTAACTACAGACTGATATCGTTGCTGAATGCGGATTACAAAATTTTTGTGAGTATATTGGCAGAAAGATTTTAAAAAGTTTTGAAACAAACCATTAACAGGGATCAAGTAGGGTTTCTCCCCAAGAGACAGTTAAGAGAGAATCTTAGAACACTAATTAACACCCTAGAGTATTATGAAATGCATCCAGAAAAAGCAATGGCTATGATGTTTATGGATGCCGAGAAGGCATTTGATAATCTTTCCTGGAAGTTTTTACTTCTTAAACTAAAGATATTTAAACCAGGAGATAACTTTAGAACCATGGTTGAAGCAATATATAGAAATCAAAGTGCTAGATTAGTGCTTAATGGGGACATGTCTCAAGAATTCAAAATAGAAAAAGGCACTAGACAGGGATGCCCCCTCTCGCCTTTGCTTTTCATCTTTGCCTTGGAATTTTTATGTGAACAGGTCAGGAAAGATCAGGAGATTGAAGGTCTTAACTGTAGAGGCCAAAAATATAAGCTATGTGCATATGCAGATGATGTGATGTTTATTTTGGAAAACCCAGAAAGCTCTCCAAGTAATCTATTAGCAACTATTAACAACTATGGTGAAGTTGCAGGTTTTAAAATTAACATTCAGAAAACTAAACTAATTACTAAGAATTGTTCTAAAGAGCTGGATTCTAGATTACAAGCATTTTCTAACATCTCTGTGGTCAAGAAAGTTAAATACTTAGGAATTACCTGTTCAAACAGAGCGAGCACATTAATTGAAGACAATTACAAGCAGTGTTCCCTCTAAGCTGAGTTAGTGTGAGTTAGCTCACAGTATTTTAGCCTCCAGCTCACACATTTTGTCTTGGCTCAGGAAGGATGGCTCCAGAGCAAACTAATTTCTGCAGTAGCTAAATTGCTCACTCACAACTTTAATGCCAGTAGTTCACAAAGTAGGATTTCTTGCTCACAAGACTCCACAGCTTAGAGGGACCACTGATTACAAGGATTGGTTAAACAAGGTTAGAAATGATTTACATAAATGGAAGGATTTAAAATTATCTTGGCTGGGCAAAATAGCTGCCATCCAAATGAATGTTCTACCTAAATTCTTATTTTTGGCCCAAACAATTCCTTTGTTAAATGAAAGAGCTAGTATTTATAAAGATATCAATAAGATTATGAAGCAATTTATATGGTACCTCAAGAGGCTGAGGGTTAAATGGAAGGTGTTGCAGGATGGGAAAGACAGAGGAGGAGTTGGCGGCCCCAATTGGGAGATATATGGTTAAGCTGCTGCCTTAATTTGGATACGGGACTGGATAGACAACCCTAGGGTACTGGCTTTGGAAGGTCACGATCTTCATATGGGGTGGCATGCATATGTGTGGTATAACAAACACAAAATTCACTCTAACTTCTTGGCACATCTTTTAAGATCTGCCCTTATGAAGACATGGTTAAACATCAAGGGAAAATTTTACATTAATGTCCCAAGGTGGGTATCACCTCTAGAGGCTTTTATTAAGCCATCCTTGTTAAATCAAAATAAGATTCTGAGGTATGAGTTGTTATTGGACAAGGATGAGAATACTAAAAAGGAATCTCAAATAATAAGAGAAGAGGGGATACATTTAACGTGGTGGGAATATATCCAACTTCTATCTAGATACAAAGAAGATAAAACGAGGGGGTTTAGTAAAAGTCCAAATGAACTAGACGTAATTTGGTTACATAATGACTCTAACTTGATAAAGAAGTTATATAATATAATTCTGAAATATGAAATGCAAGACGAGGAAATTAAACAAGTAATGATAAAATGGATGGAAGACTTTGGATATAACATTAATGTAGATAAGTGGTTAAAAATTTGGAAGTCTATAAAATACTTGAAAACAGTAGCTTATAAAGAAAATATTTATAAAATATTTTACTGTTGGTATTGGTCACCAGATAGGCTAAACAAATGTTTTAAATCTACATCTAGTCTTTATTGGTTATGTGGAAGTAATATCGGCACACTTTACCACATGTGGTGGTCTTGCAAAGTAGTGCAAAAGTTATGGCTGATGGTTAAAAATTTAATATGGGAAATTCTGGACTATGACTTGGTCTTGACTCTGGAAGTATACTTATTGAACATGCTACCAGATGGCTTGAGGAGATCTGAACAAAAACTAATGGCATATATACTAACAGCAGCTCGTATATTACGGGCAAAGTATTGGAAAGCATCTACTTTACCAAGTAGGGAAGAAATAATCTACAAACTCTCACAATGGGCTGAATTGGACAAGTTAAGCTACCTATTGAATACAGATACCAAAAGCGACCCTGCTAATGTATGGTCCAAATTTATTATATGGTTGGAATAGCTTGTTGTGCTCATTTGTGTAAATGTTGTTTAAGAATGTGGATCTTTGTATTGATATGAGAAAATCCTAATAATTTTTTTTTTAAAAAGAACATTTTGGAAGAGCAGTTCCCAGAGAAACTAAGAAAATAGAATACATAACACCTGTGGTTCTTGCAACCCATAACAGAAGGCATTTCCTTTCAAGGTTGTTAGCTGAAGAGACTAGAGATAAAAGCGAATGAGTAATGAGCATGCGCAAAGCAAAGCAAAGTGAGCGAGGCGAAATGAGGTGTGCATTCCAGGGGTGGGGGTCAGATCCTTGATGCTATCTCCCGGTTGGGACCTATAAGCATGGAATAGAACTTTCAGAACCAAAACAATGCAAGTCAAACAGAAAGGCTTAGCCAAATGTAACATTGGAATATTAATGCAGTCACGCCACCCCAGTCTATGGCAGTTCACTGACACTTCCTAACCCAGGACATGTGCACCACCCATCCCTTCCCCTTCCCCTCCCCACAACAAGACACCCTATGAGGTAGGTGGGGCTGAGAGAGGTCTTTTGAGAACTGCTCATGAGAAAACAGCTCTGAGAGAACTTGTGACTGGCCCAAGGTCACACCAGCAGCTGCCTGTGGAGGAGTGGGGAATCAAACCCGGTTCTCCCAGATTAGAGTCCAACTCCTGACCAATACACCAAACTGGAAGGTGCTGAAGGGTTGGTAAAATTTCTCCAGTACTTATGTGCCATGTGCCCAGATAAAAAATGGTATACTTAGAAAATTTATATGCCACCTTGAGCAAGTCTCTGGAAAAGCAGCACACAGTCATAAAAGGAACAATGATAAAATTATCAATATTAAAACAAAACATTAAAATCAATAAAGACCCTAGTAGGGCTTTCCCTGGGCGCTGTGCCTCTGCACTGCTCGGGGAAGCTGAGGAGGGGGCGGGGCTTGGTCATGTGCCCGCCCCCTGGGCTTCTCACTCCCAGAGCTGCGCTCCTGTGTGCTCCCACTCCAACGGACCCCTGCTCCTCCTATGCATGTTGTATAATATGAGGAGAATACCTCCTCGTCTCCAGTTCCTTGGAAAGTCTTAAGGCTGCAGGTGCATAGTGTCTCTCCAGAGTGGAGTTCCTTTTTAATCTCAGATATTGGCCATATGGGATGTTCTGTCTAATATATCTAATATGGTAGGACTTAAAATGGAGGTAAGAATTCTTGTCTGTGCTCTTGAAAAAAGGTTTAACATCTAAGGTGTTAGTCTGGGAAATAAATACTGTAGTATCTAGAAAGCTGATGTCTGAGCCACTGGTTTGAAACGTAAACTTAATAGTTGTATGGGCAGAATTAAGCCAATTGACAAATTCCTCCACCGGAAAATTACTGCATAAAAAGAAAAGATCATCAATGTAGCATTTGTACAGCAGAATATGCTCAAAAAAAAGGATTAACCTGAGCATTCATGATCCAGTGTGTATCAATGTGAGACATGAATAAATTGGCTACACTGAGTGCAAAGGGAGAACCCATAGCTACACCCCTAACCTATAAAAAAAAGTTATTTTGAAACCTAAAAAAACTTCTGTCAAAAATTATGTCAATGAGATCAAGAAGGAAGTGAGTGGGCAGTACAAGACTCTCCCTTCTCATAAGAGTATCGGCCAATATTTGCCGAGCCTGATCATGAGGTATATTTGAGTAAAGGGACGAAACATCCAACGTAACCAAAATAACATTGGATGGTGTGGGGGTCCCCTTGATCTTATTAATAAAATCTTTAGTGCCTCTAATATATGAAGCTGTCTTCTGGACAAAAGGCTGAAGAAAGGAATCAATGTATTGAAAAATACACTATAACTGTACCCCTTCTACCCCCTCCATTACTGACTCAAGACGTGTAGACGACTAAAGATCCACTGGCAATAAAAGACTTTCTGGTTAAGAACTTCTGGTTTCAGTTTGAAACCTCTTAGACTCTCACAGTGCTTCTGTATGTTTTATGAATTAAACTATTCAGTTAAACAGAATAATATTGGCCTACTCATATGTTTCTCTTTGATGAGTTCATCTGTACTGGATGCCCTGAATATGAAGTGATTCCTCCTCCTCCTCATTATTTTATTACAACAGTCAACAACCAGCAGTACAGTTTGGCTAAGAAATGCAAAAGCCAGTGACCAGCAATACAATTGAATTAAAATATACACACATACCTTAAAAAAGATAAAGGGATAAATTTAACTCTTAAAAACATACAAAATCATGCCAAATACTACAAAGTCATGCTGCCAAAAGGGATTTTCGACACTTGTAAACCTGAGCACAGAATTTAGCCACCTTTCGAGTAGTCTGGTGATTTCTATCAGACAGGAGATAATCAAGCTTGATTTTATTTGATCTCCCAGGAAATCTTTCTAACAGTGGGCTAATACTTTCTGATCAGACCTTTGTGTGGTTAAGACAGTTAAAAAATTGTGTTCTATAGAGTCAATTTCACCCAGAGAGCAATAACAGAGCCTTAAGGGGTAAGGGATTGCTTTACACCTCTCTTCCAACACTGCTGAAGGCAAAGTGAAACTTCTGGCCAGTGTGAATGCCCTTCTGGTGTTGTTAGATTCCAGAAAATATAAATAAGCAGCTGGGTCTGCAGTGTATCTAGACTATGGCATAGTTAGAGGCCTCCTCCATTGATAGACGTTGGCTGTTTCTCATTTGGGCTTGCCATGAGCAAACCACCCTCAGAGTAAGATGCAGCCAAAATGGGCATCTGAATGATCCCATCCAAACCAACAAGGGTGTTAGGCAAGGATGCCTCTTAACCCCATTGCTGTCTATATTTTATATCAACAACCTTGTAAATTTTATGAATGATCCAGATCTCCACCCCCCAAACTAGTACATCGGCACATTCACGTACTATTTTACACAGATGATGCTGTATTACTTTCTAGAACCCCCATAGGACTGAAACGATACCTAAAAAAATTCTCACTCTACTGTGATAATCTGAAGTGAACTTCACCATGAACTAGGCAGAATTAAACAATATTTGCTTGCAAAAATCTGAGAACTTCACCATGAAATAAACTTCTTCCTAATTTCATATAGGTAATGATTGGTTCTAAATTGATAAATAATGGCATGGACTAAACCTGATATTCAAAGCCACAATCGATCTGTGGGAGCCTTACTTTTAATTTTTATTTTATTTATATTTTCCAAGAATACATGGGACTTGTTCTGTTTTATTCCATCACATCACTGCAAACAGATTAGGATGAGAAATCATGGTTTGCCCCAAAAAACCTAATAGGCTTTATGCATGAGCAGAGTTTTGAACATGACTGTCCCAGGTGGTCCAAACACAACTATTCCCTGTAACATACTTGGTCCCCAGAGGACAGGCTCTACTATGACAGGAACAAGGCATCTCGGTAAAGGTATTCTGAGAACAGTCTCAGTTTGTGTAATTTTGAACCAAGGGAAGACCTGAGATAGGTTCTGTGTGAAGAACATTTTCTCTCCCATGACACATCACAGACTTCTTGACGCACAAGTGAAGTGGGGGACAGATGGACTTTGCAGCTGTATTCAGAGGCAGAACTGTTGGAAATGTATGTGTATGCAAGATCTCACATTCCAGTCATTATAGGGTTAACTGGTTTACCTTAAGTGCTATTGTTTAGACTGACCTGGAAGGGAAACCTGGCAGACAGTCAAGTGAACGTAAAGGAGTATTGATGTATTGATTGGCTACTGTATTCAGGTGACTTCCCTCTAGGGGTCAAGAAGAAGGCGGAATCTCCATTGTTGTCTGACCATGCTTTGTAAAGAGTAGGATGCAAAATGTAGCTCCGAGACAAGGGTCCGTTGGAGCCGGTGTGAAGCGGAGCACTACTCCACCAGTGAAGATGCTGGGGGGCGGGCCCATGATGAAGCCCCGCCCCCAGCAGGGCCGCCGCTGCATTGGACTCCAGGCCTGGGAGACAACTTCGGAGGCTGCCTTCTCCTCTCAGCTATGTCTCCCAGGCCCGATCCCCCCTAGGAAGAAACCCCCTCCCTCCCCCGCTCAATGATCCCGAGCCAGCGGCAGGCCGCCAGCCAGGGGGAAAAAAACCCTCCCTCCCCCCGCTCAATGATCCCGAGCCGGCGGCAGGCCACTGGCCCGGGAAACCCCCTCCCTCCCCCCGCTCAATGATCCCGAGGCGGCAGCAGGCCGCCGGCCCAGGAAACCCCTCCTCCCTCCCCCCGCTCAACGATCCCGAGCCGGCGGCAGGCTACCGGCCCGGGGAAAAAAAACCCTTCCTCCCCCACTCAACGATCCTGAGCCAGCGGCAGGCCACCGGCTTGGGAAAAAACCCCTCCCTCCCCCCGCTCAATGTTCCTGGGCTGCAGCAGGCTGCTGGCCCGGGAACCCCTCCCTCCCCCCCACTCAATGTTCCCAGTCCAGCGGCAGGCCACCGGCCTGGGAAGAAGCCCCCACTCACCATTTCTGGGCAGGGGGGCGCGAGGGAGGGAGAAGCTGGGCCCGGGTGGCGTTAAGCCACTCGGGCCCAAGCAAGAGTGTGTGGGGGGGGGGAAATGCTGGCCCCAGTGGCTGACAGCCACTTGGCCCCAGCGAGGGGGGAGAAGCGCCTAGTCTTCCTTCCTTCCTTCCTTCCTTCCTTCCTTCCTTCCTTCCTTCCTTCCTTCCTTCCTTCCTTCCTTCCTTCCCTCTCCCCCCACCTACCTACCTACCTTCCTGTTCCTTTCTTTCTTCCCCCCTTCCTTCCTCCTTCCCCCCTTCCTTCCCCCCTTTCTCCCCCTTCCTTCCTTCCTTCCTTCCTTCCTTCCTTCCTTCCTTCCTTCCTTCCTTCCTTCCTTCCTTCCTTCCTTCCTTCCTTCCTTCCTTCCTTTCCTCTCTCCCCCACCTACCTTCCTGTTCCTTCCTTCCTTTCTCCCCCTTCCCTCCCTCCCTTCCTTTCTTCTCTCCCCCCCTACCTACCTACCTTCCTTCCTGTTCCTTTCCTTCCTTCCTGAGCCTGAGCGGTGGGTATTGCCTTCTGACACAATTCCAGTGATGTCAGGGGTGTGTGGCCTTCCAACACTTCCAGTAATGTCAGGGGGTGTGGCATATGCAAATAAGTTATGCTAATGAGCTCCTGCAAATCTTTTTTAACAAAAGGACCCCTGCTCCTAGATATGTTGTTATCTTCTAAGTCTCCTGTGAACCCTTACCCTTAGAAATAAAGCTTTTTAAACAGAAAGAAATGTCTCCTCTCCAGTGAAGCAAAGATCCATTAAAACCTCTGAATATTTAAGTATCTTGACTATTTTCCTCCAACATATATGGTAGCAGTGACGGTTAGATTTTTGAAACAGTCACTGGATTGAGAGAGAGAAGGAGGGGGCTGAGTTTTAGAGGCTTAAGTTTTAAAGATGATTTTTTTTCTACAAGTTTTTCTTTTGCTCTCTGCCAAGCAAGGCTGCAACCAGAAAGGGTACTTTAATTCTCACTGATTAGTGCACTCCCTAAGCTGGTCTGTATTTTGCAATGAGCAGCTGAGAAAACTCCATTTGGGATTTTATTTTGGTGCACTTCGGCGATGGAGGAGAGCTGATGAGGACGACAAGCTGAGCCTGGCATTTAAAGTCTCCCGCTCCCAGCTCAGAGGAAGGAATTGACCCTGCAAGTTCCTGTCTGCTATAGTCTGCCAAAATGAGTACTACTTCTGCTTCACCTTCCACAGCTTCATCTGTAAATACTGTATGTTTCAAGCTCCCTCAGGAGAACTGGCTCTTTTAAAATTAACCCCACACAACTTTAACTGGTGGGAAGGCTATCTTGAGACTAGAAGCCCAAGATGCTGAACATGTCTTAACAGAAGACTCCCCAGCCAATGAGCCAGTGGAAAGTATTTTTAAGAAGCAAGATGGCTATGCAAAAGCTTTAATATTGGGGTCTGTGAATTGCCATGAAATTCCTAATCTATATAGTGTAAAGACCTCCAAGTTAATGATTAAACACCTGAAAGAGAAATATGGAGGGCAAACTACCAGTAAGATTTATTACCTGAAGGGTCAAATCTTTGATTTTAAAGTGAAAGAAGAAGACTCTTTGCCTAACCAATTGAACAAACTAATGGGGATTTATAATCAGCTGAAACAGCTGGGAAAGACACCTGATGAAATAGACATGATTTCTGCAATACTCAGAGGTTTGCCAGGGACAAAAGTTTGACCTTGAAACACCAAAAGGATTTAAAACTTGAAAATTTATTGATGGTTTTAAAGGAAGAATATGACTCAAGAAGTGACCAGGATGTTTTGTCTAATGAAATGTCTGTTTTGAGTTTGAAACATGGGCATAAATTTAAAATTAAAATTGAATGTTTCATATGTAAGGGGCCCCATATGACCAAATTCTGTGAATCTAAAAATGTCAGAGATTATGAGTTTAAAGGAGAACAACGACAAAAGACCACTGGAGCATATGCTCAAATTAAAGGAGAGACACACAGTGGAAGAGGCATTCATAGCAGAGGCTTTAGACCACAGACAAAGGGAAATGAAAATTTCCATGCTCCCAACAGCAGAGATCATGCTTTTAGACTTTGTGATGATTATAATGATGAGAATAAGGAATTGTTTTTAATTGACTGTGGATCCTGCATGCACATTTGCAAATATGAGGACTTGTTTTGTGAAGTTGATACTGAAAATAGACCAAGGATTTTTCAAGCCAACAAGGAATTGCTTGCTGTTAAAGTTGTAGGGACAGTGCCAACCAAACTCCTCACTACAAGTGGAGAAGTGGTGAATGTTAAGTTAAAGAATGTGGCTCTAGTTCCTGAAGCAGCTGATAATTTAATTTCAACCAAAAGGCTTCTGGACAGTGATCATCTTGTGTTGCTTAGAAAGAGGGAAGGAAGTAAAATTGTTGCTGACATGTCTGGACTTGAATTGGAAGTGCAGGAAAGGAATGGATTTCATTATTTAGTGGACATTGGTGAAGAATCTGATGTTGTTGATAATGGTGAGAGACAAGTTTATCAAACTGGTGATGGCTCTTGTAATCATCAGAATTGTTTGTATGCATGGCATTTGAATTTTGCACATCAGAGTATGCAGAGTGTTGAAAAGTTATTGAAGGAATATGGAATCCCTGTTGTGAGTTGTGACAAGACAAAGGAGAGGTGTGACACGTGTCTCAAGACAAAAGGGATGGCACCAAAATATACTGGGAAGTCCACTGCTTATAATGAAAAGTTTCTAGAGCCTGCATATAGTGATCTTGTTGGTCCACTAGTGCCATCCTGTGGCGGGATTAAATACTTTGTGACTTTTACTGAGAGTAAAACAAAATATACTTTTGTGCATATGATGCACAAAGATGAGACACTGAATAAATTCAAATGTTATGTGGCCACAATTAAAAACAAGTTTGGCCAAGCACCTCAAAGCTTATGCACTGATGGAGGTGAATATTGCAATGCAGAATTTAAAAGATTTCTAGAACTTGAAGGGATTGAACATAAGATGTGTATCCTACATTTGCCTCAAAAAAATGGATCTTCTGAGAGGCTGAATAGAACAATCCAAGAAATGTGTAGGGCTATGCTAATGCATTCTGGACTACCAAATACCTTATGGGCTGAAGCTGTGAACACAGCAGTCTATCTACACAATAGAGTACCCTCAAAAATTACTGGAACCACTCCTTTTGAGGCCTGGTTTGGAAAGCGGCCTGGACTAAAGCACATCAAAGCTTTTGGTTCCAAAGGGTATGCTCACATACCAAAGGAGAAAAGGGGAAAACTTGACCCCAGCGCTGAAATTGGACTTGTAGCAGGGTATCCTGTTGGTAGGAAAGGATACAGGATATACAACCCCCAAACCCACACAGTTGGGGAACGCAATGTTGTATTTGTTGATGAAAGTGATTTGCCAAGTGTTTCCATTGTAACTAATCCACAGAGGTTTGGGATTGCACCTGAAGAGTTGGTTGCATGGTTACCTGTGGTGACCACCAGGGAACTGGCAGATCCAGCTTCTGAGGAAACTACCAGAACAGAAGGGGAAGCGGGAACCACACCAGAGGAAGCAGCAGAACCCATGACAGAACCTACAACCAGTGTGAGACCATCAGAAAGGAGCACTAAAGGGCAACCAGCAAAGAAATATGGATTTAGTAAAACTATACAATCTGCAAAAGAACCTAAGAACTGGAAAGAGATATGCAACTTACCTGCGAGTGAAAGAGACAGATGGCTTGAAGCAATGGAACAGGAAATACTATCCATATATAAGAAAGAAGTATGGACTCTTACCAAACTATCTCAAGGCAAAAAGCCTGTTGGATGCAAATGGGTATTCAAGATCAAGCACAAAGAAGATGGAACAGTGGAGCTATACAAAGCTAAAGGCTATTCACAAGAATATGGGACTGACTACTTTGAAACTTTTGCTCCAGTTACCGACCAAGCAACATTCAGAATACTTCTTAGTGTTGCATCATCAAGGGACATGATAGTAGAGTATCTCAACATAAAGACTGCATTTCTCAATGGAGAACTATCTGAAGAACTTTATATGGAACAACCTGAAGGTCGTAAAGTCAAAGGACAAGAGGATTAAGTTTATAGACTCAACAAAGGACTCTATGGGCTAAAATAAGGAGCGAAGGCCTGGTATGACAAAATTACTGAACTTTTACAGAAGCAAGGCTTTGAGCAAAGGAAAGCTGAACCTTGTTTGTATACTAGAATTAAAAATGGACAATACCAGTATGTTCTTGTTTACGTTGATGACTTGATTGTGGCTTGTCAAAACAGAGAGGCTATCAAAGAAATAGCTGATAGACTGGACAAGGAAGTGGAAGTCAAACAGCTAGGAGATGTACAACACTACCTCAGAATGCAAATTGAGAGACTCGAGGATGGAACTTTTCTTCTATGCCAGAAACGAAAGATTATGGACTTTGTAGAATCTGTTGGTATGAAAAACTGCAAAGCATCATCTATACCACTTGAACCTGGATATCTAAAGGAAAAGGATGGAAAACCACTCAAAGACATTGGAGAATACAGAGAAGCAGTTGGAAAACTTCTCTACCTGAGCAAAACCATGAGGTCCGATATCAAAGCAGCAGTTGGCATTTTATGCAGAAAAGTGAGTTCGCCTAATCATCATGATAGGAGCACAATAAAGAAAAGGGCATGGTATCTGAAAGGAACAATGGACTTACAACTGAAAATTGAACCATCTGAAGGGCCAAGACTAGTTGGATATATGGATGCCAGTTGGGGAGAAGAAACGAACAATTACAAGTCAACAAGTAGATATCTATTTTTCTATGGAGATGGACTAATAGACTGGACTAGTAGAAAGCAAACTGTTGTGGCTCAGTCTACAGCAGAAGCTGAGTGTGTTTCAGCAGCAAGTACCTGTAGTAGACTTGAATGGATTTTTCATATGTTAAAGGACTTTGCAATAAGAGAACCTGTACCTGTACTTATGTTTGAGGATAATCAGGCTTGTATTACTATATGTAAGGAAGAGAGCACCACTGCAAGAAGTAGATCTATCGGTATTAAGTGTGCATTAGTGAAAGATTTGTACCAGAAGAAGAGGAAATGGTGGCTGACATTCTGACTAAGCCACTGACCAAAGAGAAATTTGAACGACTTCGTAAAATGTTGAATATGCCTGACGCAAATGTTGAAATGAATGTTGAATAATGTTTTGTATGTGCATGTATAATAACTTACATGTTAGACCTTGAGAAGGGGTGTTGGAAATGTATGTGTTTGCAAGATCTCACATTCCAGTCATTATAGGGTTAACTGGCTTACCTTAAGTGCTATTGTTTAGACTGACCTGGAAGGGAAACCTGACAGACAGCCAATTTAAGAAAAGCCCACAAATATAAAAGAGTATTGATTGGTTACTGTATTCAGGTGACTTCCTTCTAGGGGTCAAGAAGAAGGAGGAATCTCCATTGTTGTCTGACCATGCTTTGTAAAGAGTAGGATGCAAAATGTAGCTTCTAGATATGTTGTTATCTTGTAAGTCTCCTGTGAACTTTTACCCTTAGAAATAAAGCTTTTTAAACAGAAAGAAATGTCTCCTCTCCAGTGAAGCAAAGATCCATTAAAACCTCTGAATATTTAAGTATTTTGATTATTTTTCTTCAACAAGAACAAGCCATACCAGGGGACATTACACGCCTATTGGCATATGGCAGCTACTATATTAGAGCAACTGTTGTAGAGGTGTGATAAACTTCTACCTCCAGGCCTAGTGATAGGTCACAAGGA
This sequence comes from Lepidodactylus listeri, assembly GCA_029233225.1. NCBI lineage: Eukaryota > Metazoa > Chordata > Lepidosauria > Squamata > Gekkonidae > Lepidodactylus > Lepidodactylus listeri. The sequence continues at coordinate 2,177,230 of JARCFY010000011.1, forward strand.
GAACCAGGGAGTATGGAAATGTCCCTTGTGCTAGCCTGTTTTTAGTATATGGTTGAAAGAAGTATGCACAGGCCCTTGTTCCTATGGACAATTCAAACATGGGCCTTGAATACTATAAAATAAGATTAGTACTGTAGTACGTTTCTGAACAATAGCAACAAAACTGCATTCTATTATTCTGCTCAAGAAAGAACTGGAGTCCAAAAGGTCAGTCAGAGGCTGAGGACAGACTGGCAATCTAAAGCGGGACAGGCACGCTTCGCAAACGGAGGAAAGGAGCATGTTCAGACATGCGCATCTGTCCGTCGGCTCCGTTGCGTACTTACCCGTCTCCCACTCGCTTTCCTTCCGCTTTACCCGGACACTGGTTTTTCCCGGTGTTCAGGGGCCTTCCTCCGCATGCCTCCCGCTTCCAAACAGTGTGAACTGGAAGAAGCGGGAGGCATCCGGAGGAAGTGTGAACGCACCGGCAAAAAGTTTTGTGCATATGCGCATATGCGCATGTACGCATATGCGCATATGCACATGTTCGCATATGCGCATGTGCGCATATGCGAAAAACATCAAAGGAAAACAAAAAAAGTGCAGCAGCACGCGCGAGCCGCGCGCGCTGGCTATGCGGCAGTCTGAACTCTCCGTGGCAGTCTGAATGCTCCGTATCGCCGCTGATCCGCATTGCTCTGGCCAGTGTGAACGGCCAGCTCCCTGGGTTTTTTCCCCCGCTCCAGTTCCCTCCGCTTTGCCTCCGCTTCAGATTGCCAGTCTGTCCTCAGCCAGAGACTTGAGCTTACTCTAGAATGAGGCTTTCATTGATTAGTGTGTTCCAGGTGGGCAGACTAGTGTGTTATGCCAGTCATACTAGAGCAAGGTAGGAAGAGGGAAAAGGGACAATCAAGTGTTTACTGATTTGGTGAACACTTTCTGGGTTTGTGAATCAAAAGATAATGAGAGAACTAGCAATTTTTGGAAGGCTATCTATACCTATCACTGTCTTCTCCAAGCAGACAAAGACTTTCTTGCTTTGGCATTCCCTCTACGATCCCTTCTTCCTGCCATATGTTTTAGTTTGCAATTCTGTGTTTTATATAAGAATTTTTAGCTCTGGATTTTTGCTGCTTTCCTAATATGTTTTTATTATGCTTATTTTAATTGTTAGCCATGTAGGTACCCCTGATTGGACAGAATGGTGGGATATAAATGTTGCAAATAAATAAAGCCAAAATATGTTTCCTTCTGGTGATTTTTTTTCATCCATGCAACATTTCAATAAATGGCAATGCTGTGTAGAGATCTGGGGAGCGGATTACATATTGGGCAAAGGATTCTTAAATTTTGTAGGGTTCCTAAGTAAAAAGAATTTCTTTCATTACTAAGCTAGGTTAAAATGTTGTAAAAACATTAATATGAGAAGAAAGAACAAGGTGCAAGGCAGAACAGTTTATTTGACCTTTTATATCTCAATGCATTTCACAATCAGCTTTGTCAGGGAATATACTGAAACAAAGTTAAAATAAATACAGTTGCATCAATGCATGTTAATACCAATATTATATCATGTAGAACAAACACACAACCCAATAATTAATTTTTTAATTAAAAAAATAAAATCAATTTAAGACACATTCTGAGCATGGTATAGGGAACGTAACATATTCTCTAGTGTGATACAATAAATCTGGATAGTTTATACTTGAAGCATTTTTATATACACTGAAAAAGATAAAAGGACTCAAGGTAAACATTAATACAAAGTCCATATCAGAAAACAGACCAGGGGTGTCAAACATACAGCCTGGGGGCCGGAACTAGCCCATCCAGGACTCTTATCTAGCTTGTGAGCAACTGGTGTAAGCGAAAGAAGGCAGGAAGCTGCTCGGGGAGTTTGTGTGTGACTGGGCACGTGCAATGAGGTATGTGTGGTCAAAGCTGTCAAGAAATAGAAAGGAAATAGCTAGGGGGCAGGACTAAGAAGCGGAGGTAAAATAGTGGGGGGGGGGAATGGCAGTGAAGGCAGAGAAAGGAGGCATGGTGTTTTTTTCCCACCCACCTCCTCTGACCACAGCTCAGTGAGGATTGGTGAACCCACTACATGGGGGAGGAGGCGAGTGGCCAGCACTTCGTCTGCTGCACCAAATAGCAACTGTAAGGGGGGTTCATGAGAGTGGATGTGCGGAGTGTCAGTCAATGAAAGGCCAAGGCTGGCAAGGGAGAGAGAAGCAGGGTGGGTAGCACATGGATTGGGAGGCAACTTGGCTGTCTTGTGTGTCCCACTGGTGGAGATGGGGTGGTGGAGGAGGGAGTCTGGTGTGTCTCTTCAAGATCTCCTGGTATCTCTTTTTTTTGTCTCTCATTTTTTACTTTTTTATAGGGGTATAGAAAATAGAAAGGGGAGGGGGAGAAAAAACAAGAAACAAGCAAAAAAATAGGGCATTTTTTATGAATATCAAGTCATACATTAGTGAGGGAATACATGAAATAATAAATCAAGATAATGACACTTCCCATATTTCATTCTACTTCATTCACTTCATATTTTCACATTATAAATTATCATTATTCCTGATCTAGACAATTGTAAAGAAAAATGCAGAGATTAATTCTTTTTGACTTTGCATATAACATTAGAGTGACAACTTTACAAATTACAATAATAAGATATAGAGGAGAAAAGACAGGGGGAAAACATAATTTTCCATATGATAATTTAGCATTTATATAATGACTTGTTAATTATATCTAAATTAAGGAGATTAAATATAATAAGCATAAAAAGCTTTCCAGTTATTCTCAAACTCGTTTTTTGTCCTATTATTTATATAATTCATCAATTTTGCCATAACAACATATTCTGGCATCTTCTCTTTCCAATTCTCAAGATCTGGGTAAGTCTCAACTTTCCATTTGGTTGCAAATACTACTCGTGCTGCAGTTAGCATATATCTAAACAATAAATTTACTGCTCTATCTATAGTCATAAGTAAAATTCCTAATATTTTCTTGGGTAATATGGCAAAGTTTATATTTAATTTTTTTTGCATTTTGGAATGTATTTCTTTCCAATATTTACTAGCCTTTTTACAAGACCACCACATATAGTAGAAGGTGCCATCAGTCCCTTTACATTTCCAACACAGTCCTTTATCATTTTTATCCATCTTTTCTATATCTTTTGGGGTGATATACCATTGAAAGAACTTATACCAATTTTCTCTAAGAGGTTGACCTGCTGTAAATTTTATGTCTTTAGTCCATAAATTTTCTCAGTGTTGGAATGGGATTTCTTTATCGAAATCCTTCAACCATTTCAGCATTCATGTCCTAACTTGTTCAGTTGAAGCAAAAGTTTGTAAATATGATCAATTGTAAGCCAGCAAGGCATTTTATATGCTCTTATGAACTTTAGAATCATAAGTTTGACCTTTGGGGTTGGTTCTCTGCCTAAGGCAAAAGCACTCTCTATTGCTACGAGAGGCTCCAGCCCACAGCGGGAAACTTCCTTCAGAGTTCACACTTGCATGAAGAGCAAAAATATATTTCAAAGAGCTCTCACATCTACTTCACATGCATCCACCATCAAGGAAGCCAAGACTCCATTTCAAAGGGTCCTTTTCTCCTTTACACTGGCTCCTTCACACCTGCCCCCAACAGTTCCAGTAAGAGATTAGGTTGCCCAGCAACTAATCATTGTCCATCAAGTGACCTGGCCGAAGCCATCACGAGACCAGAGATTGGCACCAAGAAGACCGACCAGATGGCCCAGGTGTTAGATCCTGATTAGCACCTAGATTTGCAATATTGTCCACTCCTTCCTGCCCCCTCCTCACTATGACACTGACCAATAGAAAGACTAGTAAGGATGGACAACCTAGTGGGTGTGACAATGGGATGTGGTCAGCGCAGCCCACCCCAATGCCACCTGATAAAAGATCGTGCACAACAGAAACTAGCTCCCTAGCTACCTACGCCTAGCTTAGCCACCTTCAACCTCTATCTTCTTACCAACCTCTCATGTCCAGCTTGCTATACCCAGTACCTTGCCTCCATCTTTAATCCCTGGTTTGCGCAGCCAGGACTGGAGCGTGTATCTGCAGGTTCAGATCTCGTTCCCCCTATTTTTCTATTCATCCCTCCCCACATCTTCTCGTGGAAGTGATTCACCCACTATCCAGACAGGGAACGTAACTCTCCCTCAACGATACTCCTGCTCATGCAACAGTGCTATTTTCTGTCTGATTTCCTTAGATCTTGTGTGTATGTGGTTTTATTATTATTCCTTGTATGCTTGAATAACATTTTGCAGTAAACATCATTTTAAAGAAACCACTCTGCCTCCACACTTATTTACTGAGAATTCCTGGAAGGGGCGGGACCTTGGTATAGTTGGCAAGAACTCGTTATTACGCCAATTGCTAAGCGTAAATTAAAGCAATTCGGCTAACACTAGAAGGTGATCTTTTTAATTCAAAATTATCTTTTCAAATTCAGTCAACTCTCTCCGTATTTCTTTCTATCTGTACCATTTTTTAAAGTCTCGACATAAGTTGAATATATGTTAGCCATTTTATTTCTTTCCCTTCATCTTTGATTTTCTGCCAGGATTTAATTCTTTTTGTGAGTTGATAATATCTTGATATGTTATAAAATCATTATAAAAGTAGAGAAAGAAGGTGTGGTGTTTTTTCCCTCCCACATCCTCCCATCACAGCTCATTGAGGATTGGTGAACCCACTACATGGGGGGAGGAGTTGAGCGGCCAGCACTGCCTCTGCTGCACCAAGTGGTGATTGTAAGGGGGGTTGGTGAGAGTGGACATGTGGCATGGCAGTTGGCCAATAAAATGATGGGGCAGGCAGGGGAGAGAGAAGGAGGAGAGCTGGCACATGGATTGGGAAGCAACTTGGCTGTCTTGTGCATCCCGTTGTGCATTTTGTGCATCTGAAGATGCCTCTGTGGCTTGACTTCACGTGTGGCTGCAAGTTCTTTTAAAATCAAATCTCCGCTGGCTGACGTGTTTCAAAAATTTTCTTTGTCAAAGCCAGTATACAAACTACAAACATAATAATATCATATAAATACATTACCTCTACATTCAAGTGAGTCCCCAGACTCAGCAAATCCCATAATTACACAGCTTATATTTCTCTAAAGAGTCACCCAACTTTCACAGCAACAGCCTGCAGACAGTGGGTTCTGACTTCTGGTGTGTCTTTCAGATGTAAAGACAGCACAGGCTGTTGTGTGTGCTCAGTCATTACACCAAAAATTGCTGGGTCCAGTTTTACAGCAGAGTTGAACTCCTGGGAATACATTCTATTGAAAGTTATAAAAAGCAACTTAAATCAAATTCAAGATTCAAACCCAAAGGTGACAAAGACTGTAACCAGTGAATCCCCTTTTTCTCCTGACATAATAAAGTCTTATGATCTTTTTGGTGGGTCACCACATGCAGCATAGTATATTTAAAATCCTTTGGTTTATGGCTATTAGTTTAAAATGGGAAGTTAATGGAGCCTCTGCCACATAGTTACAAATTTGCACAATGTGTTCCAGGATACGAGCCTTTACTGGGTGTGTAGTACTACCAACATATATGTTTTGACAAGTACATATTATCTCATATACAACAAACCTAGAAGCACAATTTGAGAATTGTGTTAATCTGATGTCCTGTCCCTTTAATTTTACTACATTGCCCTTTAGGCATCGTCCACAAATTTTGCATCCACTATATCTATAATGACCTGCTGGAAGATTAGAAACAGGTGGTTTACTAATATCAGCCCTCACTATCTGATCTTTCCCGAATGCTCTTTTGGTTTACCCAACCTCCAGATGGTAGCTGGCAATCTCCTGGGATTACAGCTTGCCTCCAGGCAAGGTTCAGTTCACTTGGAGAAAATGGCCACTTTGGAAGGTGGATTCTACGGCATTATACTCCACTGAAGTTTCTCCCCTCTCCAACCTGGTGCTAGCAACCCTATTGATAAAATGTGAAACCAAGGGTGCTCCTGTTCTTCCAAGAGAGATGTTGCTTTTATGTTCTCAAAATACATGTTTTTAAACACAAAATGCATTTTTTCAAGTTTTTTCCTAATGCATTTCTTAAAGCTTAATGCATGGATATCTCATAGCATTAATAAAAGACAGTCTTTTTCAGTAGTTTCATTTTCAAATCAGTGCTGTTGCTGTGGAGAATTATGATCATTTTTTGTTTTATAAACTCCTAAGTACATTCTCAATAGGTTTAAATGGTATGATATAAGATATTGTTCTTCTCAATACCTGCTAGCTTTTGTTATATTTAAGTCACATTACCATTCTTTACTTGATAGAGGTAAGCATGTGGTCCTGAAGGAAGGATGAATGGTTGTCTCTAAAAACTGCATCGTACACCCTTCACAGGAAAGATGATTGTAAGAGTGTGACATCCCCATGTGTACAAGTGCAATTTCACTATAGAATTTCTTTACACTGGAGGAAGGTACATATATATGTAACAAAAAATTGATGCACGATGCACAGTTTTTAATATTTGTTATTTAACTAAAGTTTTTGGAGTAGAATTTTAGCTTTCCTACAATTGACATTAATATTCCCATGTATAAGGTTTTTCTTGTTTTTCTCCCCCCCTCCCGCCTTTTTTGGTTACCTAGTCTTCTGGGTTGAAATTTTTCTCCCCTTTTCTTGTTCTTTTGCCCCTGAAAAAAATTACACTAATATTAAATGAGTAAAATTCTCTCTTCTAACTTTCTCCAAAACTCCTTAAATATTTAACCTGAACAGGGGGGGGTCTGAAATTCACCAAGCAATTACACTTGCAATGAAATTTATTCACACTTGCAGTGGGAATTACAGTTCTTTTTTCTCTTTACAGTGAGTAGGCCTATTAAAATTTTCATACTTTTCCAAATTCTATGAGATGATGAATCTTTGACTGGACTGTACAACTGCAGTTTATAGAAAGGGATTCATGTAACTGAATGCTGCTTTATACAAAATAACCATGGCACATAGAAAACTAGATGTCTAGGCCTAGGGTTCTGTTATGTTCTATTATATTATGTTGCATTGCATTGTCTGGGCTCTGGTATCCTAACTCCCTCATTCCTATTGGCTGCCGAATAAAGACTCCTTATTGGTCCTGAAGCCAATCCAAGGAACCAGTTGCAGAGCCCTGCTTAGGTCCAATGAGACTGTGTGTTTCCAGTTACAATGTATATAGTTAGTTGTTGGAACACTATAAGTTGAGTGCCGCTCTTGCTACAGCTGTCCCTGAACGATGTTTTGAATAAAAGCCTATTAACTTAACACTGACGACGAGGATAGGATCCCAGTCCTAATCGAATGGCTGAAATCACTCTTGCCTGCCCAGCTGAAATCACTAAGGGCGCCTAGAGCTAAATCACTACAGGCATGGCATCCAAGGGCCATATCAAACCGTTCAACCCAAGGGTTGGGAACTGGGAGTCATACCTCGATTGTTTTGAATGCTACTGTGTAGAAAATAGTATTGATGGAGATGATGTCTGCCGCACCACTTTTCTGAGTACATGCGGCCAGGCTGTATTCGACATCACTTGTGACCTAGTGTGAGGCTTCTGAATAGACAGCAACAGATCAGACCTTTGTTGGTTCAAAGTTCTTTATTGTCCAGTACTGCAAACAGGTTCTCAATGTTTGTTAGAGATACTTAGTGACAGGCAAGCAGTGTTAATATACTTTCAGGTTTTAATTGAACCCCGGCTTTGGGCCAATCAGAATAGAAGGGTGAACACGGGAAAAAGAAAGGGGACTGTTAAGGTTCCCACAGCAAGGTGAGAAAGTTATAAATTCCCTTCTTGATCTGGGTGACCCACATGGCACAACATCCCAGGCAAGCGGCCATAAATAAGCACCCAAGGTCTTCACAACAAGATAACATACTCTGGCCCAGAATAAGGGAGGAGGAAATGAAAGGGAGTGAAGACCATTTGTTTTCAGATGACGCATTAGGAATGTTGGTCGCCATTCTCCCGCCTAGAAATTGTAACAAAACCCAGAACATCCAATAAACTTCAAAGTGACATTTACAGCCGCCAAATGGGGAGGGAGAACAAGATAGATAAGGGGTGCAGTCAAAGGGTTGTCAGAACAAAGAGAACGAAAGTAAAGCACAGAGACACTATTGTCAGTTCCTGACACCCAGCTCTTCCCAAAATACATTCTACCCCGGCTTATCAGGAAAACGTTTATGAAAAGCTTTAACAAGTTTAGGAGCATGAACATTTTCAGCAAAGACCCACTCATTTAATTCTGGCCCCAAATCTACCCATTTAACTAGATACAGTAGACGGCCCCTCCGCATTTTTGAATCCAAGATATCAGAAATTTCGAAGTGTTGTTCCCCCTCCTTCATCAGTGGAGGAGGAGTCGGAGGTACTGGGTGCCATGCATTCAACCCAGGATCCTTCTTCAGCAAGCTGAAATGAAAAACAGGATGTACAGAACTCAGTGATTTAGGCAAGTCCAGTTCAAAGGAAACATCTGAGATCTTTCTTAGTACTTTATAAGGTCCAACATATTTCCATCCCAATTTCCTGCTGGGTTGGAGTCCATGGATGTTTTTTGTGGAAAGATAAACTGAATCACCCAGCTGCAAGTCCCACCCTTCAGCCTGACCCTTATCCGCATATTTCTTATAGTCAGCTTTTGCTTTGTCCAAAGTCTTAGCTATTAAGGGCCAGGACTCCTGCAACTTGGCCCACCATTGAGAAAAGTGGGTTGGGGGAGGGTCAGTCGATTCGTTCAGCATGGGGAGTGGTTTCCCTTCAAACCCCCCCCCACAGCCATGAAGGGGGAAACCCCAGTAGATGAATGCACTGCATTGTTGTAGCTATATTCTGCAAAGGGCAACAAATCCACCCAATTGTCCTGATGATAATTTGTATAACATCTCAAGAACTGTTCCAATATTTGATTGACATGTTCGGACTGTCCATCGGTCTCTGGATGATAACCCGAGCTTAGCACGGGTTCAATGTCCATCACCTGTAGAAGCTCCTGCCAGAAGTTGGCAATGAACTGGCTCCCCCTATTGGATACCACCCTCCTGGGGAAAGCATGTAGCTTAATCACGTGATTAAAGAAAGTCTTGGCCAGCCCCTTGGCGGTAGGTAGCTGTTTAAAGGGGACAAAATGAGCCTGCTTAGAGAACATGTCCACAACCACCCAAATGACCGTTTTGCCCCGCGAAGGTGGGAGACCCGTGATGAAGTCCATTGACACAATTTCCCAGGGTCTGGACGGGGTGGGTAAAGGGTGTAGTAATCTGGGGGTCTTCCCCCCTCTGCACTTGCACATAAGGCACACCTGGCAAGCAGTTACGTAGTCTGACACGTCTTTGTGCATGCGCGGCCACCAAAACTGTCTCTGAATCAAATTTAGAGTTTTTAGAAATCCAAAATGCCCAGACAATTTTGAAGTGTGGCAGGACATCAACACTTCCTTACGTAGCTTCTGGGGTACGATCACTTTGGTCCCATGATACCAGCACTTGTTGTCGTGAAGGAAGCATTCATTAATTTTACTCCACTCCTCTGTTTCTTCCTTAGTATACTCCCCTGCACACCTCTCAGTCCAGGACGGAAGCTCAGCAGTGGCTTTGCTTTGACTCCACGTTGTCACTGCCCCCCCCCAATTGCTGAGGCGAGAACATGGAGTCAAACACTTCCTCCCTTTGGGACTCGTGTTGGGGTAAACGGGACAATGCATCTGCTAGGGAATTGGCTTTCCCAGGAAAATGTTTCAACACAAAGTTAAATTTTGAAAAGAAATTGGCCCATCTGAGCTGCTTGGCATTCAGAGATCTTTGAGTCTGCAAAGCCTCTAGGTTTTTATGGTCTGTCCAAATCTCGAATGGCTTTTGTGCTCCCTCTAACCAATGCCTCCAGGTGGTCAGTGCCAATCGAATTGCGGCTGCCTCTTTGTCCCATACCGACCAGTGTCTCTCTGTCTCATTAAATTTCTTGGAGATGTATGCTAAGGGATGTAAGGCATCATCTGCGCCTTTCTGCAAGATCGCCCCCCCCCATGGCTACATCGGAGGCATCTACGTGGATTACAAACTCCTTGGCCTCATCCATATGGGCTAAGATGGGCTCTGAAGTGAACAGTCTCTTTAGCTTCTCAAAAGTGGCTTGGCACGCTTCCGTCCAACCCAAACGCTTCCTAGGTTTTCCTGCCTCGGGTCCCTTCCCCTTGGTTTTTAACAGTTCTGTAAGAGGTAAGGTGACTGTGGCAAAGTCCTTGAGGAAGGTGCGGTAAAAGTTACAAAATCCTAACAGACTCTGTAATTGTTTACGAGTACGGGGGGCCTCCCATTGTACCACCGCCTCCACTTTGGCGGGGTCCATCTCTAGCCCACGATGTGAGATTCGGTAGCCCAAGAAGTCCACTTCAGTCTGGTGGAACTCGCATTTAGACAACTTGGCATAGAGATGATTTTTTAGCAGTGTGGTCAGTATGTCCCTCACCAACCCCACGTGAGACTGCTTATCAGTGGAATAAATCAAGATATCATCTAAATAGCAGAGCAGCCCCTTAAACAAATGCTTGTGCAACACTTCGTTGATTAGATTCATAAAAACTCCCGGCACGCCACTCAAGCCGAATGGCATCACCAAATACTCGAACTGTCCCAGGGGTGTGTTAAATGCCGTCTTGTATTCGTCCCCCTCCCTAATGCGCACATGGAAATAGGAATCCCACAGATCCAGTTTCGTAAAGATTTTCACCTTGGCTTCCTCCGCCAGCAAATTCTTGATCAGGGGGAGGGAGTATGCATTTGAGGCAGACACTGCGTTGAAGCCCCGGTAGTCTGTGCACAGTCTCAGGCCCCCATCTTTCTTTTTCCTAAATAACACCGGGTCTGCAAAAGGGGACTTGGTGGGGCAAATGAAGCTGCGCTCCAAGTTCTTGTCTAGGAACTGCCTTAGTTCCTCTCGCTCGGCTGGGCTCATGGAGTATAATTTTCCCTTGGGTAGCTTTTCCCCCGGTAGCAGTTCGATGGCGCAGTCAGAGAGGCGATGGGGTGGCAACTCATCCGCCTCTGATTCACTGAACACCTCAGCCAAGTCTCTATATTCTCAGGGGATTTGTGCCGGCACCACTGTCAAAGCCGCTGCCTTGATTGGGGTGGGGGGTCCTGGGCCCCAGCCAGGGTTCCATGTGTGGTGGGTGCATTTTTTGTCTACCCAGGAGATCTTCCCCTCGCTCCATTTTATATAGGGGTCATGGGAACTCAACCACGGGCTGCCCAGCACCATGGGGAACTGGGTATTTGGGGTGATGACAAAAGCCCTTTTTTCCCAATGCTCTCCCGACCCCACTACCAAGAGTTCAGTTTCTGCCACACAAGCCTCCTTCATCTCTGAACCGTCCATTTGAGTAAAGGTGAGAGGTTCTCCCAGGGGGTTTACTTTGGGGGCCAACCTGTCTACCACCAAGGGGCTTATTAAGTCTCTGGCAGACCCCGAGTCTATCAAAGCACGCACCCTTACATGGGTTCCTGTGCCAGGGACAACTACAGTCACGACCATGTAAAGTAAAGGGCCAGGGATGTTCACTGGGGAGGGCGCGCCAGATGGGGGGACCTGCATCTCTGCATCTCCTACTGCAGGTCGCTGAAGTTTCCCGATGGCTGTGCCTCGACCAGCTCCAACTCGCCCTGCTCACACGTTGCCCCTTCCAACTGTAGAGCCCGGGGTTTAAACGACATCGTGCCAGGACGAGGGGTCCCCCCCTACTGGGGTGGAGGTCTTGGGTGCTTTCGTGCCACTCCGGGGACAGGAGGATGCAAAGTGGCCACTCTCCCCGCACTTGATGCAGAGCCCTTGCTTGAACCAAATATCCCTCAGCTCTTGGAACACCGACTTCCCCTTCGCTTTCTGGGGAGCTTTCGGTTGAGTCGCTGCGGAGGCTCCCAGCTTAATTAGGGTGAAGCGCTCCTCCACATCGGCTGCTGCCCTCATCCAGGCGGCCAGCGATAAGGGTTGACCCCCTCTCAGGATGGTCTCGTAAATTTCTGGGTGCAACCCCTCTCGGTACTTTTCCACAAAGAGGTCTTTGGACCACCCCTGCACTTTGGCCGCTATACGCCTGAAGCGATCGGTGTACTCTCTTACCGAGGATCGCCCCTTCACCAACTTCCGGAGTTGGTTCCGGGCTTTCTTCTCCCCCAGCGGGTCTTCATAATGCTGCCGCAGGGCCCACATAAAGTTATCGACAGTACGTAATTCTGGGCCCGTGGGGTTGTGCAGGCTTACATACCAATCACTTGTGGTGTCTCGTAGCTTCGAACTGATGTAGCCTACCCGGTCCCTCTTGGTGGGATACCAGTGTCCCCAAGCGGCCAGGAAACTCTCGATTTCTATGATGAAGAATCAAAGCTTCACCGAGTTGCCATCAAAAGTGGCCGTCAGCGGGTCGGCTGGGGCCTGCCGAATCATACGGTCCGGGCCCAGGGGTACCAGGGGCGCAGGCTGTTGGGGGACCCCCACTGGTGGGCCAGCCGGGGGTGCCTGCTGCTGCGGTGCGCCTCCCGCTGGTCCAGGAACCGGGGGTGCTCCCCCCTCCTGGAGGGGGAGCCATTATGGGGGCTTGCATTGTGGCCATAACATCCCGCATCTGCTGCTGCATGTTGAGCACGACCTCCCGTAGTTCCACGATGATGCAGTCTTGCATCTTGCCGAACCTCCCATCCAGCACTCATCCTAAATCCTTGCTCCCGGGATCGGGACCGCATGGCATCCCATGCTCTTCATCTGGAAAGCGGTAACGCCAATCATCCTGGCCTCTCGAGAAACCCCGTTCCTCTTCTATCAGGCTGGGACACCCAAACTCCGTGTGATCCCCACTGAAATGCACGCGAGACCCCTTCCTGTCGTGGATCCATGATTCGGAAGTCCCCTGGCCAAAGTTGGACCACGAGTACCTTGGCGAAATGGGTGGCCAGTGCAGTCCCAGCCCTGGGCACGGGATCTGGTAGGCTCCCTGGGTGGTTGTCACCGGTATCGACGAACCGGTGGCTCTGCTCTCCACTGGCACCATGTCTTCCCCCGATGTTACAGGAATAGTCTTGTCATCTGACATGGTCAGGAACGAGAAAATCCCAAACACAGATCTCTAACAATCTGTGAGGCTTCTGAATAGACAGCAACAGATCAGACCTTTGTTGGTTCAAAGTTCTTTATTGTCCAGTACTGCAAACAGGTTCTCAATGTTTGTTAGAGATACTTAGTGACAGGCAAGCAGTGTTAATATACTTTCAGGTTTTAATTGAACCCCGGCTTTGGGCCAATCAGAATAGAAGGGTGAACGCGGGAAAAAGAAAGGGGACTGTTAAGGTTCCCACAGCAAGGTGAGAAAGTTATAAATTCCCTTCTTGATCTGGGGGACCCACATGTGTGAAGCTAGGCACAACATCCCAGGCAAGTGGCCATAAATAAGCGCCCAAGGTCTTCACAACAAGATAACATACTCTGGTCCAGAACAAGGGAGGAGGGAATGAAAGGGAGTGAAGACCATTTGTTTTCAGATGACGCGTTAAGAATGTTGGTCGCCATTCTCCCTCCTAGAAATTGTAACAAAACCCAGAACATCCAATATACTTCAAAGTGACATTTACAGCCGCCAAATGGGGAGGGGGAACAAGACAGATAAGGGGTGCAGTCAAAGGGTTGTCAGAACAAAGAGAACGAAAGTAAAGCACAAAGACACTATTGTCAGTTCCTGACACCTAGTAGCCCCCGCAAAGTTACTCAAGACCCCTCTCAGCATCATCAAGGCTCAGCTGACCAAGTATTTCACACTGAAGACATCAGCTGCTGCCCACTGATGCGTTTTTCACCAGCAGAACCAGAAAGAGGGTAGTCTGTCACAGAGTACCTCACCGCACTCAGACAGGCTGCTCGAGACTGTCAATCCTCCGATCTGAAGTCAGTCCTTTTAGACCGGCTGCTCTGTGGCCTCAGAGATGAAAGCATTAAGAGGGCCCTACTCTTATTAAAGACTCTCACATACGAATCGGCCCTCAAAGAGGCCCTGTGAGTAGAGGCTGCCAACCTGTCCCTCCATGAGCTCCGATTGGGTCCCCAAGGCCACACGTCATGCTGCGCTGATGCTGTACGCCATGGCAGTACCACTGATTTCGATGACATCTGGGACAACCAATCTGATGCATCTGATGACGGAGTCTACAGTGCGAGGACCAATTAGAAACCACGTCGCTCTCAAAAAAGCCCACGCTGCTCTCAAAAAAGCCTGTGAAAAAAATGCTGCACTGGTTGTGGTGGTGTGCATGTGCGAAGAGACTGTCAATTTTGTGGTGCCATCTGTCATGCAAGTGATAAAGTGGGCCACCTCACCAAAGTCTGCCGCTCGTCACAAGCTCATACCATTCCAGAAGAGTCCTGGCGTGTACAAGGGTCTGCTAATGCCTCTAGCCTATCGTAGAGTTCCAGGTCATCAAGGTCGCTTGAGCAAAGACCAAAGTACAGTAATGAAGCAAGCATATCTGAAGACTACACCAACCACCTATACATTCACCAAGGGTTACATCTGTGTCCTAAAATCAAGGCCACCATCTTCATCGAAGGTTGGGCATGCCAGATGGAAGTAGACTCTGGGTCCGTGTTGTCCATCATCTCGTGGAGCACCTTCCAACAAGTCTGCCCGCGTTTCTCTGCACACTGCCTTCAGAAGTGCACTCTACAGCTGTTTGACTTCTAAAGGCACTGAGTTCCAGTCATTGGCATCGCCACAGTCCAGGTCAGATACAAGAAGTTCCCTGGCCATCTGAATCTGCTCGTGGTGAAAGGTCACTGCACAAGTCTTATTGGTTTAGACTGGTTTGCCGCCCTGGGCATCGATGTTGTTGGCGTGAATCATGTCGGTCAGCAGCCCCGTATAGACTTCGAGGATGAATTTCCTGATGTGTTCAGAGCAGAGCTAGGCTGCTACAAAGCTCCACTTGTCTCTTTTAACCTGAATCCTGCCATACAGCCCATATGCCTCAAGCCCATATGCTGCCCCAGATGCTGCTTTCAAGCCCAGACGCTGCTTTCAAGCCTAAGATCGATGAGCAGATTGACAAGCTGTTGGCCTAAGGCATCTTAGAGCTGGTTCTGAATGCCAAGTGGGAGACATCATCACCACATGCATACCTGGTTCCTGTGGTAAGCCATCTTCTAGCCTCAGTCTCCGGGGGCTGAGTGTTCACCAAGATCGACCTATCCCAGGCCAGTAGATGCAGCCACGGCCAAGGCACAGACTATTGTAACACACCGAAGTGCCTTTATGGTGAACTGGCTACAATTTGGGGTAAGCGTTGCCCCTGGCATCTTCAAGAACTAATGGAGCATCTTCTACAAGGTTTGCCCAGAGTTGTGCCCTACTTTGATGATGTCTTAATTGCAGGGGCCTCTGAACTTGAGCTAACTACCCAGGTGTGAGAGGTCCTTCGTCGGCTACAAGAGGTCAGCCTACAGCTCAAGAAGGAGAAGTGTGAGTTTTTTGTCCCTGCCGTTCAATTCCTGGGCTACCTTCTAGATGCAGACAGCATCCACCCTGCTCCAGACAAGGTTGCTGCGATCCGCAGCACGCCCCCTCCCAAGTCAAAGAAAGAGCTGCAGTCCTTTTTAAGACTTCTGAACTTTTATCATGCCTTTTTGCCCAACAAGGCAGCTCTCACTGAACTGCTCCATCCTCTGCTAGACAAATCGACTCTGTGGGCATGAGGTCGCCGAGAAAACACTGCTTTTCAAGCCGTCAAGGCTCGCCTCGCCTCCGATGCCGTTCTCATTCATTATGACAAAAAGAAGCCCCTCATCTTAGCCTCATCTTAGCCTTAGTCATCTTACGGAATCGGGGCCATACTTAGCTACTGATTGTCCCCGGCCGGGAGGCTCCTATTGCTTTCTATTTCAGGATTTTATCTGCAACAGAAAGAAACTACGCCCAGATAGACTGGGAGGTGCTAGCAATCATTGCAGCTGTGAAGAAATTCCACAATTTCATCTATGGCCGTGAGTTTGAGATCACCACTGACCACAAGCCACTGCTCGGCATTTTCACAGCCGACCGTCAAACCCCCTCAAATCTTGTCGCTGCAGATGATGAATTGGGCAGTCCTGCTCTTTGCCTACTCTTTCCGCCTCCTCCACAGGCCCGGCAAGACCATTGGGCACGCTAATGCCCTCAGCTGCCTGCCACTGCCATTGCCGGGGCCACCCGAGGCTCCGATCCAAGAGACCCTATAAATTGAAGAGCTGCCACCACCTCCACTCTCTGTCACTGACATAGCATTCCACACCAACTGAGATCAAACGCTCAGCCAAGTCTACCACCGTGTGTGGAGGGGGTGGCCATCGGGGACACTCGAGGCTGAGTTTCAGCCGTTCCAGTCACGGTCATCAGAACTGTCGATGAGCAAGGGCTGTCTGCTGTGGGGAAACCGAATCATTGTCCCGCCCCCGCTTCAACAACGGGTGCTGGACGCTTTGCATGTTGGCCACCCGGGCATTGTGAAAATGAAAGCTGTCACCTGGAGTTATGTCTGGTGGCCCGGCCTGGACCAGCAAATCGAGCGGTGGGTCCAGATGTGTCAGCCTTGCCAGGAATTGAGGCCCGCAGCCCCCGACATTCCAGTCCACCCGTGGGAGAAGCCAAGGGGCCCATGATTTCGCATTCATGTGGACTTTGCTGACCCTTTCCAGGGCAGGACTCTCCTTTTTTTAAAAAAAAAACAAATTTTATTATTTTTCCAGTTACAAAACGTTACATAGTTACTTTTGAAATATTATCATCACTATCCGTTTTTCTATGTAACTATGTATTCCATTTCAAAAACTTTGGGACTTCCCGCCTCACCTATACCATTATATATATATAATAGCAATTATAAGAATTTAAAATTATTAGCTCTTACAGGTAACAAATTTGGTTACAACAATAAAAAAAGAAAGGTAATTTTTAAACATTTAAACATAATATCTAGATATCTGTAATATGTACTCTAGTTTCTGTTCTTGTCATTTCAATCGTTCAGTATATTTCTCTTAAAAATAATTGTTTCTTCTTTTAAACATCAAAGATCAATAATTAGACAATGTAAAAATATTATTTTTCATATCCCAGTGTTGTTCTAGATATTCTTTCAGGTCTTTCCATTCTTCTAAAAATCTTGATTATTCAGTTTTCTTGTCCATTTGTCCGTTTCTGCCATAAATAGCAGTTTTCTTAACCATTCCCATATGTCTGGGGTTTTTTCACATTTCCAGTTCTGAGCATAGACATTCTCGCTGTAGTCACCATATACCAGGGGTGGCCAACCTTGCTTAACGTAAGAGCCACATAGAGTAAATATCAGATGTCTGAGAGCCGCAAGATAGGAACAAATATCACACACACGTTTTTATTTTTTTAAATATGCAAATTTGCTTTTTATTAACGTTAAATGGGACTGCCAAAAATAAAAACAAACGAGGAAAACCAGTTATTGATAATGATATTACTTGTTTGCTAATGATATTGAGAGAGAGAGAGAAAAAGAGAGAGATGGAAAGAAAGAATTAAAGAAGTGGAAAGAAAGAGAGAGAGAGAAACTAGGAAAGCAAATAGATGGGAGGGAGGAGGGAAGGAAGGAAGGGAGAAAGAGAGAAAAAGGATGCCTCCCCTTTGCTTCCCCAGCCGCCCTGCCAGGAGCCGCACAATATGTGTGAAAGAGCCGCATGTGGCTCCCGAGCCACAGGTTGGCCACCCCTGCCATATACCATATTAATGTCCTTTTAGTTACATTAACTTCCTCTAGCTTAAGACCAAGCAATAACATTTCAGGCAGCTTTTTAAAAGTACATTTCAAAAATTTTTCCATTTCAGCATGAATCATACACCAAAAGACTTTGGCTTTATCACAAGTCCACCACATATGGTAGAAAGAACCTTCTTTTTGTTTACATTTCCAACACTTATTAGACAGCCGTTGATCAATATTTGCTATTTTTTTGGAGTCATATACCATCTATACAACATTTTAAAACAATTTTCTTTTAGATTATAACAAGTAGAAATACTCATAGCATTTTTCCACAAATATTCCCAAGATGACCTAGCTATTTCTTTTTTCATATTAGTTGCCCATTTTATCATTTGTTCTTTTACAAGTTCATCTGCATTATACCATTTCAGCAAAATTTTATACATTTTTGAAATCAGTTTTTTCCACCTTCCTCCCAAACCTGTTCAATCTCATTAATTTTCTTTCTGAAACCCCAAAATTTTTTATCTGTCATAAATAGATCATAAATCTGTCTATACCTGAACCAACCATATTTAAAATCCATCTGATTCTCTTCTTTCAGTACAAACTCATTGTTTTCAATTTTTAGCAGGTCTCTGTACTTCAACCAGTCTTGTCCTTTAAAGCTCGAAAGAGGTTTTATTACTTCTGCTGGTACAATCCACATAGGCTTTTCTGCTGGAAAGAAATTCTTGTATCTAAACCATGTATCTATTAAAGTTCTCCTCACATAGTGATGCTTAAACATATTGTCCATCTTCGTTTTATTATAGTACAAGTACACATGCCAACCAAATTGACAATCATGCCCTTCAAGTGCTAGTAGTTTTCTATCTTTTAAAGAGATCCATGGTTCTAGCCAAGTCAGGCAAACCACATCATGATGTAGCTTTAAATTTGGTAGTTGGAAACCTCCTCTTTCCTTTGCATCACACATTATTTTCATTTTTATTCTTGGTTTTTTCCCTGCCCAGACGAATTTTGAAAGTTCTCTTTGCCATGTTTTAAAGGCTTTAACGTCTTTCACGATTGGTATTGTTTGTAATAAAAACATTAGTCTTGGCAATATGTTCATTTTAACTGTAGCAACTCTGCCCAGTAGTGATAAGTTTAGAGTATTCCATTTATTAATGTCATGTGAAATTTGTGTCCATAACTTCTTATAGTTGTTTTTAAAGAGGTCAATGTTTTTCATAGTTAAGTCAATACCTAAATATTTAGTCTTTTTCACCACCTCACAGTCTATTAAATTTTGTAATTCCAACTGCTTTTTCCTTGACATATTCTTACACATCACTTTTGATTTCCTTCTATTAACATAAAAACCTGCAAGATCTCCAAAGTCTTTAATTTTTTGCAATAAAAGTGGTAAGGTAGTCATAGGTTCTTCAATTATAAACATCACATCATCAGCAAAGGCTCCATACTTGAAAGAAAATCCTTTAGTTGACAGACCTTTAATTTCCTTATCGTCTTTTACATTCCAAAGCAAAACTTCAAGAATCCAAATAAATAACAATGGTGAAAGTGGGCAACCTTGTCTCGTTCCCTTTTGAACTTTAAAATAATTGTCTTTTCACCATTAATTATAATTGATTACTTCTGTTCTGTATATATCGATTTAATCATATTCAGCAAAAATTCTCCCATTTATAGTTTCTCCAATATCGCAATCATGAAGTCCCAGTTTAGGTTGTCAAAGGTTTTTTCAGCATCCAGAAAGAAAAAAACCTACCTCTTTGTCAGAATGTTTATCATAGTATTCAATTGCATCTAGGACTGTTAGTAAATTATCCTTTATTTTGCGATTTGGCAAAAAACCTGCTTGCTCTTGTTGTATCGTTTCCTTTAAATATTCTTTCAGTCTCTCTGCTAATATTTTCGCAAAAATTTTATAATCATTATTAAGTAGAGAGATTGGTCTGTAATTCTTGATATCTGATAGATCCTGTCCTTCTTTTGGAATCAGTGATATTGTTGCCTCTTTCCATGAATCTGGTATCTCAGCTGTAGCTCTTATTTCATTTAGCAAAAGTTCCAAAACTGGCAAAAGACTTTCCTTTATTTTCTTATAATATTTAGCCAAAAAACCATCTGGCCCCGGTACTTTTCCCAATTTAGAATCTTCAATAGCCCTCTGTATTTCCTGAATTGTAATAGGACTATTTAACATTTCTTTAAGTTTTTCAGTTGGTTTAGGTATTTCCAATGTTTGTATATATTCTGAAATTTTACTTTGGTCTACTGTCACTTTTTGAAAAAGTTTAGCATAATATTTAAAGAACTGTCAGAATCTGCTAATTCAGACATCATAGTAATCATGCCTGTACCCTCTATGTTACCCTATGTTTTATTCTGTGATTGTAACTGCCATGTTCTACTGTTCTACTGCTTGACCAGGCCTGGAGTTTGTAGCAAATGAAGCGGGAGGGTGACATCTGTAATGTATGAGAACAAGGAGGCCTCTCACATCCCTGCCTCCGCATTCCAGCTGCCCCGGCTGAGACTTCAAGGGAGGATACCTCTCATCTCTTATCACATGCAAAAGCCTTGAGGCCATTGATTGTTATGTGAACTGGTAACATCTGAGGGGTCTGGTTTGGGAAAGGAAATTTACAGCTTGACACCTCACTTTCTTTCCTGTGAGAACCAAACGGTCGGAACTCCTCTTTGCCCGCCAATTTTCCCCTATAGTGATTGGCTACCTATGGGTAATTCAAACTCCTTGGAATGGTATAATAGACCTGCTTGTATTATCTGTCTCATCTCTGACAATAATCCGAGAAGCTGTACTAATGTAGAGATTGGAAATAAAGAATTTTGGTTAACCAACCAAGATCTGATCCTTGACTACTTTGAGCAGAACTCTCACAAGAACTCTCTTTTTATTCCTTTAATGTCCATTATTTCTTTTTTGTCTGTCACAATTTTACTTATAATCTTGTTTTCTCTTTTTTTTAATTGCCATGCCAGATATTTTCCAGGTTTGTTTGCACCTTCAAAAGATTTTTGCTGCAGCTTTTTAAAATTCCAATATATTTCTTGGTTCAAAATAGCCTTTAGTTGATCTTGTAGGAATTGTGGCTGAGGACAGACTGGCAATCTAAAGTGGGGCAGGCACGCTTCACAAACGGAGGAAAGGAGCATGTTCAGACATGCGTATCTGTCCGTCGGCTCCGTTGCGTACTTACCCGTCTCCCAGTCGCTTTCCTTCCGCTTTACCCAGACACCGGTTTTTCCCGGTGTTCAGGGGCCTTCCTCCGCATGCCTCCCGCTTCCAAACAGTGTGAACTGGAAGAAGCGGGAGGCATCCGGAGGAAGTGTGAACGCACCGGCAAAAAGTTTTGCGCATGTGCACATGTGCACATGTGCGCACATGCGAAAAACATCAAAGGAAAACAAAAAAGTGCAACGGCGCGCGCGAGCCACGTGCGCTGGCTATGCGGCAGTCTGAACGCTCCGTGGCAGTCTGAACGCTCTGTATCGCCGCTGATCCGCATTGCTCTGGCCAGTGTGAACGGCCAGCTCCGTGGGTTTTTCCCCCCGCTCCAGTTCCCTCCGCTTTGCCTCTGCTTCAGATTGCCAGTCTGTCCTCAGCCTGTATTCTCTTTGAAGTTTCTTTCTTCCAGGTCTTTTCTTTAATTCTTTCTCCTTTGATTCAATTGCTTGGATAATACTATTCTGTTGTTCTTTCTTTCTCTTATTCTCTTTATTGTTTAAAAATATCAATGTTCCGCGCATTACAGCCTTATATGCATCCCATATGACTTGTGGCTTGGTTTCTTGGTGTAAATTCATTTGAAAATAAATTTTTGTGTCCTCTTGTATTTTATTAGTTATTTCATTATTATCCAAGAGTTCTTCATTTAGTCTCCATCTCTGTTGTTTTTCTCCCAGTCTCGAAGTCCACAACAAGGGATTGTGGTCAGAGATAAGCTTTAGTAAATTTTCTGTCTTTTTTGTTTTAAGCGTTAATTCTGACATCACCCACATCATATCTATCCTTGAGTGTGAGTCATGCCTAATGGAGTAAAAAGTATAGTCTTTATCTCGAGGATGCCATTTCCTCCACACATCTTCCAAACTTTCTTGTTTAACCATTGCAAAAAAGACTTTGAGTAGCTTTCCAATTGTGTCATCTTTACTTTTTGAACGTCTGTCTATTTTGTTATTTACAGTTCCATTGAAATCACCCATCAGAATTAAATGTTCATAATTAACTTGGTCCAATTCTGCAATTAAGTCCTTTAAAAACTTTTCTTTTGCTCCATTAGGTGCATAGATATTCAGGATCAAAATTTTTCTGTTATGCATGGTTATCTCTGTTGCAGTATATCTACCTTCTTTGTCTTTAAAAATTTCTTTTGGCTCTAGGTCTTTCTTGACATATGTTACTACTCCTTTTTTCTTAATTGTTGCTAATGAAAAAAATTCTTCTCCCAATTTTTTCTTAATCAAATATTTACAATCTTGTTTTTTAATGTGTACTTCTTGCAGGCAAATCACATCGCATTTCTGTTTTTCAAGCCAATGTCCAACTATCTTACGTTTAATGACTGAATTTAGTTCATTTACATTCCATGAAAGTACTTTGTAATCCATAATGATGTTGAGTTAAATGTCACCAAATTCTTCAATATTTTTTGCCAAGAAAGAGAGCATCTCTTCCATACTCTTAATTACCACCCTTGTACTTTGGTGGTTGAAGCTTACACCTTCAGGAGTTTTCCATCTGTATCTGTAGTTTTTCTGTTTCAACTTATCTGTCAGCTGTTTGAATTTCTTCCTGTCTTGCAACATAGCTCTAGGGAGCTCTTTCATCACAATTACTTTAACTCCATCCATTTCAAAAGGTTCCTTAAAACATTTTCTATAAATCAACTCTCTTATCCTCTTAGTGGTGAATTGTACTACCACATCTCTTGGCAGGTTTCTCCCTCTAGCATACTCAGAATTAACTCTGTAAACCAGGTCTATGTTAACTTTTGTATTCTCTTCCTCATCCTTCAAATAGTCACTCAAGGCTTCAGTCATCCTTATGTGTATATTCCCACCCACCTTTTCTTCTATCCCTCTGAATCTTAGGTGTTTTTGCATCTCTTTGTATACCATCATTGTTTCCACTCTGTAGTTCTCTTTTGTCACTCTTTGAATATTTTCTTCCAACACAAGCATTTTGTTTTCCATCTCTTTCAAATTTTTTGCCACATTTTCAATTTCAGTCTTTAGATCTCCAAAATTTGTATCCACTTGTCCAGCTAGGTCATTCATTTTCTTTTCCAATTGTTGATTTTGCTGGCTCAATTGTTGATTTTGCTGGCTCAATTGTTTTTTTTTTTTAATTATCTCTTTATTAAAGTTTTTAAAGTTTTTCCACAAGATTCAAAATGTTAACAAAATTTACAGATAGTTGTAGGTCAACATTATATAAAGTAAAAAAAGACGATCTACTACCATCTAATGACAAACAGTAAGTCAAAACCGTAATACCCTATTTCCAAATAGCTTTATAAACAAACTATATAAAACAACTGATATACAAAAGAAGAAATTATTATCTCATATACCTCAAAAGTAAATCATATTTTTATAATAAGGATTATTCGGAAGAGTCTCTTTTTTTAACAAAAAAGTTACAGCTGGAAACCATAAAGCTACCACTTTATTTGTGTAAGTTTCTGGTGAAGAATTTGACACAGAAAAAGCAATCTTATGCATAATAAAACAATCCCAGATTTTATTATACCATTGAGAGATAGAAGGGGGGTACTTATCTATCCATTGACGAGCTATGAGGAGGCGCGCCACTGCTAGCAAAATTGCGATTAAAGGTTCTTTATTTTTATATGTTCTGGGTTGAGGCCAACATTCTAATAATATTAATTCAGGTATATAAGGTATTTCTATTTGAGTAATAGCCTTAATATTCAAAACTATTTCTTTCCAAAAATTTTGAATAACCGGGCAATACCACCAACCATATAATCGGCCAACATTCCACATTGTTTTGGGCATGGCGGAGTGTGATGTTTAGTAATAGCATGTACCTGTTTAGGAAAAGTATACCATCGCATAAGTAGTTTAGACATATGAGTGGTGACCAGAAGTATATTCGAATTAAAGCTATAGCCTTCCCAAATTGTCTGCCATTCATCATCAGATAGAATCCTCTGTAAATCCTTATTCCATGCCTCTTGATAGGGTGTATTGGTTTGTTCTTTGTAACTGTTAAGTTGGTTATATATTAACTTAGTATAACTTCTTGTTCGATGTGAGCTTTTTTGTAATGCCTGCTCTAAGCCTGTAAGAGGTCTCTGTTGCATTAATACTATAGGAGAGGATTCTAAAAGATGTTTAATTTGAAGATATTTATACCAATGGATAACATGTCCCACTTTAATTTCTAACTGTTCTTTTGTCAATATTTTATGTTTATCAAAAAAATGATAGTTTGGTAATGCCCGCTTGTTGCCATGATTGGAAATTGTTGGGGAGTTGATCCGGTACAAACCATGCTTGATTAGTATATGAGGATTGACTTGATATGTCTGGAGCCAAAATCTTTTTCCATTTATACCAAATTTGAAAAGAATTATATAAATAAAGATTAAAATATTGTTTACATTTTTTCATAATGTTAGTATTCCAAAGAGTGTCATACAAACTAAAAGGATTCCAATTAGCTATTTCAATTTGTGACCATTTAGGCGGTTTTTGTGCAGTGGCCCCTATAAGTACATTATTAATGTTTATTGTCTCATATAGCCTTTGTAAATTAGGTATATACATACCTCCCCATTTCTTTGCTCTATATAAAGTTGCAGCTTGTATTCTTGCACGCTTTCCCGTCTAAATAAATTTATTTAAAACTGCTTGCCATTTTTGAAAAAATGTTGCTCTAATCAAAATGGGGAGAGCCCTAAATAAAAAGGTATATTTTGGAATAACAAAACTTTTAAGTAGTTGAATTCTCTCTGCCCAGTTTAGTTGTTTAGAATCCCATTGCTTTAAAGTATTCTGAACTTGGGTATGAACTCTAATGAAATTATATTTCAAAATATCTTCTGAGTTTTAGCAATATACACCCCTAGGTAATGCCATGGTCTAACAACATCTACTATGCCAAAAGTGTTTTCCATCCAAAACTTTGTATTGGATTGTAAATGGATGGGATGAGTAATAGTTTTTTCCTTGCTAAAAGAAAGACCTGAAATAATACTAAATTCATGCAAGGCATTAAATAATGGCTCCAAGGAACTTCGGGGATTATGAAGAAATAAAACATTATTGTCCGCATATAAGGAGATTTTATGTTCCTGATCCA
Source organism: Lepidodactylus listeri (assembly GCA_029233225.1). Classification (NCBI taxonomy): domain Eukaryota; kingdom Metazoa; phylum Chordata; class Lepidosauria; order Squamata; family Gekkonidae; genus Lepidodactylus; species Lepidodactylus listeri. The sequence goes on from JARCFY010000011.1 coordinate 2,202,387, forward strand.
AAATTTGTATACTTGATATCTCTTGATGAGATCTAATAAATTCAGCTAGAGGCTCAAGAGCTAAAATGAATAAAAGGGCAGATAAAGGGCAACCTTGCTGTGTACCTCTCTTTAATGGTATAGTACAGTGCTTTTCAACCACTGTGCCATGGCACACTGGTGTGCCGCGAGATATTGTCAGGTGTGCCGCGGGATTTTTTCAATGAAAGAAATGTGCCTTCCGGGCTGACCTTCCAGGACGCGTTTGCGCATGCGAGAAAGAACAGTGGCGCGGTCTCGCTGATTCTGCTCACACGCTCTGTGGCCGGCCTGAGGTAGGAGGGAGCCGCTGTTGAGGTGCAGCTCCCCTTGGCCTTGCAAGGACTTGAGGGAGGGAGGGAGAGTGCCGAGGGGCTCTGTCTGTTTGCCCACCCGACCTGCCAGCACCACGACGGAGGCAACAGCCATGAGCGACCGGGAGCAGCTGCTGCAGCAAGCCCGCCTGCTCGGCCAGATACAACGACATGGCCATGGCCATGAAAGCAGTGAGTGGCTGGGGGGAGGAGGAGGAGGAGAAGGGGGTCCTCCTCAGAAGATGCACAGCGCCCCCCATGGGCCCTGCCATCGCAGCCTCCGCTTGGCCACGATGGAGCCAATGCCCTGGCTTGTCTGCGCCGCCCCCCCCACGAGCCTCGGAGGGGGCAGCTGAGCCTTTCCAGGTGAGGGCTGTCTTCTTCTGCGTGGCCTCTCAGCCTGGAAGGTGAAGGTGGGCCTCCGCGGGTCCCGCTTCACAGCTGCTCTTTTTCCATTTCTGGCCCTGGCACTGATGTTGGCCGCCTCCAAGCCATGTGTCGGCAGCGGCAGTCAGGTGATGCCCGCCTGTGTGTTGGAGAATGAGCAGGGCGAGGCGGTGGACTTGAGCAGCATCCAGTTCGTGGGGGCCGGAGGCAGGCTCGCACATGGCAGATGGTTTTAAATGAATGAGGAGGACTCGTGTGCTGAATCAGAGTTATGCTAGACCTGTGGATGTTAATACAGAGGACAGGAACATTCGGTACCAAGGGCATTCACTCCTCCAGCAGAGTAAGCTGGTTTCTTCCAGTGCCTGGCTCCTGGGTTGTGTGTGTGTGTGGGGGGGGTGATTTGCACCAAGACATTCCAGTAAACATGAATATGTTTGATGGTAACAGCTAGCTGTTTCTGACAGGGTGGGGTTCAAATCAGTAACTGTCCCTCAGTGAAGAATGGGTGTACTGTGTTTCTCTTCAAATCACTTATGGTCAGCGGAATGCCGTTCACATAAGAGTAAGAGTTTAAACTCTCTATTTGAAAAACTTCAGCAGAATCGCAGTATTAAGATACATCCACATTATATTTCTTCTGAAACTCAGGTCAGTGTTATGGGAAGGAGCCATTACACTTTGGATCTGTAACTTACGATTTCAAGTTGAGTGGCTATTATGTGTATTTGTAATACTGTCATAGTTAATACTTGAGCTGAGGCAACTAATGACCCATTTATCTTGTATTTCAGTGTTTTTCAACCACTGTGCCGTGAGATATTGTCAGGTGTGCCGCGGGATTTTTTCAATGAAAGAAATGTGCCTTAGCTCGAAAAAGGTTGAAAAACACTGGTATAGTATCTGAAAACTGGTTATTAATTTTAAGTTTCATAACAGGATTCTTATACAAAGCCTGGATTGTTTGTTGAAAAGTCTCACCAAATTGCATAACTCTAAGGACTTAAAATAAATAATTAAATTCCAAACTGTCAAAAGCTTTTACAGGCGCGATCATACACACCCATTTACAGCGAGAGCGGGGCAATGCAGCGACGCCACAAACAGACGGGACCAGACAAGCACATCTGCAAAGCGTCGTGCGCCCGGCATGGGAACATTGCGAAGGCCCATTGAGGCACTCCAAAAAGAGACCGCTGAAACAGAAGTCCTTTCCGGAAAAGCCGGGAGCAGGCAGGCATGGGATTGCAGCAGCGTACCTACGCCATCGCATCCGGCCACCGTCGCGCTTCCATGTAAATGCCGGATTTCCCCCCCGGAGCTGTGTTAGATGCATATGAACGGAGGTCTGCGCATGCACAGTGGTGAAAAGTTGCCAAAACGCACAAGGGTGTGGAACGGGCGACAGAGAGCGCCGCCGCACAGCTAGAAACATCAGTCAGGGCCAGTGAAACGTTTCCCACACCTCCCTCTGCCCTGCATCCTCATACCCACAACTGCCAGAAGTGCAGTGGCCAAGGTGCATGGCCCCTCATGGACACAGCCAGAAGTGAGGGATCTCCTAGCTTTATGGGGAGACGCCAGGGTCCAGTGGAGCCTGGGACAGTCCCGGTGGAACATTGAGGTGTTTGCCGAGGTGGCCAAGGGCATGATGGCTAGGGGCCATAACTGGGATGCTCAGGCTTGTCAGCGCAAAACTAAGGACATGCGCCTCAAGTACCGAAAGGTTGTGGCTAACAATTCGAAATCTGGCCAGCCCAAGATCACATGTCCCTACTATGAGGAGTTGCACCAGATCCTGCATAAGAGCAGAGATATGGACCCCGGCATGGTGCTCCAGATCCTTGGCCGGCGGCGGCAGCAACACCGGGCTCACCAGGGGCTGAGCACCTCATCAGAAGAGGCAACCCGGGGTCCCGCTGCAGAGGACGTATTGGAGTCATCCGAGTCCTTGGCATCGACCAGCAGCCAGACAGGTGAGTGCCTCCGGAGACAGGACACGCTGCTGCCGGTGGTGGCCACGGCCACACAGAGTGGAGCCCTTGGGGAGGCCACACAGGTTTTGCATGCCAGGCCCCCTGTGCAGGAAACACGAGCAGCAGACAGAATGCTTCCACATGGCATGGTGCCCAGGTGGCAGTTCAGTAGGCCAGAGGACCCTGGAATGTATTTCTGGAGATGGGAGAGGAGGGATGCTGAGGAATGATGCACTCAACAAGGAGGACAGTGCCGGGGGGGCCACGGAGCCATCATGGAACCCACCCCACCATCCACAAGGGAGGCCGTTCCCCCCCGCCTGGAAAGGTGGCCTGCCATCCAGCGGGATAGGGGGCACATGGGGGCTGCGACCCGTAAGCCATGGCAGGTGACTCCCTGTCTGTTCCACGTACAGGTTCAGAGTCAGTGGGCCAAACACAGCCGGACAGCAGCGATGAGGATGATGACGAAGACGAGGACAGTGCCATGTCACCAGGCCAAGGTCAGTGAGGGTCAGCAGTGGGTCACAGGCAGCACACCTATCCACCAGTGCTGTCTCCGGCCACTGTGGTTCATGGTAAAGGGACTGCTTTCTTCCTAGGGACATGAGAGCCAGCCTCGGATGCAGACATGGAAGAGGAGGAGGAGGAGAAGGGGGACGAGGAGGAGGAGGAGGAACCCATGGAGGCCTCTGGCCGCCACCCTGACCGTGAGTCACACCATGTGATAGGCTGGGTAATGGGCTAGCCTGGCGTGTGGGTGGGGCTGAGCAGGGTAGCGTGAGGTCCACGATACTGGTGTTCACTGGCCGTACTCCCACAGGCCTGCCGCCAGATGTCACCATGGGAGACCTGACCCCTGCTGAGAGAGCAGCCCTGTGCAAGACGAAGAAGAAGTGGCTCTCCGCCCTACAGAGTGTTGGGGAGCACCTGGCCACCCAGGCTCGGGAAGACAACAGAGAAGCCAGGGGCAAAGACCGGAGGATGCATGATGAGCTGATTGCTGAAATGCGGGCCGCCCGTGAGCAGGACCAGGCAGCATATGCCGCCCAAGCAGCAGCGCAGGCCGCAATGCAGGCCACTATGGAGGCATCCAACACGGAAGTGGCTCGCCTAACAGAAGTAGTCTCACGCCACCTTGCGAGCCCGGGCCCTGGCAACAGAGCCACAGTGGCCAGGCCCCAGTGGCATGGCCCCCCGGGTAGGCTGTGGCCGGGGTCGAGGCTGTGGCCGGGCACGGCAGAAGCCAGCAGCATCATAGGGATAGCGCCATATGGTGAACAGCGAAGGCCTTCCATGGGGGGGCATCTGGGGGGGCCTACCCGGGAGCCAGCCCATTGCCTTCCAACGAGAGGCCCCTGCCTCTGGACACCCACAACCCACGTGGGAACAAGTGTGCGGACACCGTCCACTGGTAGGGTCCCCGGACACATGTCTCCCAATACAGTGTGGCTGGCCACTGCTGGGGCCACAGGGTGTGGGCGGCGGGTATCCTGGAGGGTGGTCCCCACATGCAAGGAGAGCAGTGGGCCATTGGACTCGCCAGTGCTTCCGGCGTGGCTGCCCCAACTAATCAACAATATGCCCTTCCTGTGCACCCGTGGCAGACAATGTGTGGCCTGGTACAGGCACGTCATGGGATGCCACAAACCGAGGTGGGGGGGGAATGATGACAGTAGTGCTGTAGTGCAAAAATATAACAACATTTAATAAACAAACAACAACCATCAACAACAGTAACAGAACAAACACCCCCACCCCCTAGTCAGAACCACTATCCCTCCCTAACCCCCCTCATCCTCCAGGGCACCCGGAACGGCCTGTTGCGGCCCCTCCGCCTCCTCCTCGGCAGAGGAGGCCACGAGGATGCTCCCCTCGGCTGCAGCCTCTGCCACCCTCTGCAGTCCAGCTACCTCCCCCCCTCCATGGCCTCCTCCCCCTCCCCTTCCTCGGCTGCCTCCTCCCCTTCCAGGGCTGGCGGCTCATCTCCCGAGTCCTCCACCCAGCATGCCCGGCGTCATGGTGGGTGGCGTTGCCACCAGTGGGAAGTCCTGGCATGCGCCTCCTCAGCCTCCTGGGCTGCAATGGCATCATCCAGCCGCATTTGCTGCAGCAGGCGCTCCAGCTGCTGCATCCCGCGCTGGATAAATGACAGCCAATACCTGTAGCGACTGACTGAGGGGAAACATGGGAGGGGGGTCATGTCACTGGCCACATGGCTGGGTGCCTGCCCACAAGGACATCCGGCTGGTGGATGAGCCACCATCCCATGGCCCCAGACAGGAGCCCGGGCCGCTCACCTCCGTCTGCATTCCACCCTCGGCACAGTCCCTGGAACATTCCCAGCAGTATACTCACGGGTGTTGATGACATTACGCATCTGCCCCTCAAGGGTGGCCAGCCGCTCAGCGACACTACCGGTGAAAGGGCCTGCCACCGCTGGAGATGGGGCCCGCTCCGCTGTGGGAAAATGATGGGGGGTCAGGACCATGTTGCCGGCGGGCGAGCATGTCCCCTGGGGGGGGCATCCATACGCAGACCTACCTGCATCAGTCTCGGGCCGAGCTGATGACTACCGCTGCTCCATGTGCGGTGGCCGCGGCAGCCACCTGCATGGGCTCCCCTGCAAGGGAAACGAGGGTTGGGGTGGGAACCCCAGGGGAAATTACTGTGGTGGCCAACCACAGGAGTTTGAGGATGCCACTGCCCACATATCCACACGTGTTGGCTGCACGGCCCCCGTGCATGCTGACGTGCAGCCATCACTCTGCCCCGCAGTCGACTGGCAGCTGCCAGGTGGCCGTGGTGGCTGACCCAACCACATCCACACATTCCATGTGCTGGGCATGCACACGTGATCCCTGGCACCGCCTCGTGGCAAGGTCGAGGGACCAGCCCCATGCGGGTGTGGTGCCGCCCCCCCGGCCCAGCACCCAGGACCCTGGCCGAGGGCCATGCCCAGTATAAACTCACCAGAGTACCCGGATCCCACACTTGCCGCATGTGCCACCGGAGAGCTCACCACCACGGGCCCTGCAGGCAGAGGCGCATGGCATCCTTCGGGAGCTGGGTTCGAGCCCCATCTGTGCTGTCCACCTAGTGGCCAGAGTCAGTGGGCCCATGGCAGCCATCCCGCCCTCCACCAGCAGTGTCCGCTTTCCCAGACACTGGTGACCCACTGCCACACGCACCCCACGTGCCATAGCACCTGGCAGACCCATGCTGGGAGCCTGTGCGGACATGTCACCGCGACGCTCACCTTCTGCTGCAGGGTGGTGCTGCCCCTCCTCACCAGGTACATGGCCCTCGACCTCTGAGGTACCCAGCCTCTGCCTCTTCGCACGCGGACACCCTGTGAAATGACACCGATGAGGGGGGCCCCTGGCTGGTGACCCACGGAAGGGGGAGGGCAGTACTTACTGTATGGCATCCGGTACCTCCATCCAGGCTGCCCAGCCTGCTCCCAGAGGTTCTGGAGCAGTCCAAAGCGGGGAGGGCGGTGTCCTCGAGGCGGGAGACCATCCCAGTCCTCCAACGCCTCGAAGAACGTCGCCTTCTCCCACTTGAACTTGGCCCGGCACTGTTGTGCCGAGTGCCGGAACCCCTGGGCAGCAAGACAGTGGGCAGCCTCCTGGAAGAGGGAGAGAGTCTCCTCATGGGTCGAGGGCATGACCCGGGACCCTGCCACCAGCTCATAGAGTGCCTCAAGGAGGCACTCTATCTCCTCCGGCAGCCACAGCACACCTTTTGTTGGAAAGGCCATGCTGCCGGAGTTTGGGGGCCAGAGTTCTCTGCGCATGCATTAACGCACGCCCTCTGGTGTCCATCGCTCGCATAGCGATTCACAAAAGCAAAGCTACAAAGCCTCACACCTACTGCCGTGGGGGGGGGAGGTTGGGCGATGGTGCATGTTTATGGGAGTGCGTTTGGGTGGAAGGTTGATGTGGTGGGGGAGAGGTGAGACGTGAAGCCAAACTTCCGCATAACCACACGTGTGCATGGCAGGGCCTCCACACACATGCTGCGGCAGGCGAGATGTCTGCAACCAGGACGCACCAATGTTCCCAGGGAGGGGGGGAACTGTCTGGCCTTCTTTCTGCATCCAGAACACTGGCTGATGTCCGGGCGCTGCAGATCTTTGCATGGTTGCTGACTCGCATCCTCGTGCCAGCCCCCCCTTTCCCGGATGCACTGTGCTGCTTTGCATCCTCATACCAGCTGCGGAGCGCACTTCAGCCCCCCCATTTCCCGGATGCACATGTCAGCAGAAGCCCCCCCCTCCCACTACATGTCTGCCGATTCCCAAGGAGGGTGACGGGCACCGGGGCCAGCCCATGGCCACCCAGCTCTGTGGTTTGCCCTCCTCCACCTGCTCCTATAGCATAGACGTCAGTGCATTGAGATCGTGCTGCCAGTGCTCTAGAGGGGGGCCGCCTGGGACCACCCCACCTGACGGCTCGTCGGCTCAAATCCTGTCTGTTGGGAATGGTGGGGGACTGCCATAGGACAGATCCCATGGGATATCCATTCCCCATTGCGTGGCAACCCCATGACTCCCGTCTCCTGCTCTCCCTTTTCCCCACAATACGAGACAGACTAGGGACGAGTCATCTGGATGGAAGCCGCTTTATTTGAGGGAGGACACAACTCCACTGCAAGCTTGTTGCGACACCACCCCAGGGACAGGGTGCAGAGCATGCCGCTGCATTGGCAGGAAGGGGCACCTAGGGGATCTCCGCGCATCGGCAGAACCACGTGGTGAGAGCCTCCCACACCGCCCGCACCGCGGCTGCCTGCATGTCATCCACATTCATCTGTGGCTGCCTCTCCTCTGCCTCATCCCAGTCCTCCTCAAAGTCCCTCTCCTCCCCCTCCTCTAGCACTTCTGGAGCTGCATGGCCACGGTCCTCGCACAGGTTGTGCAGAACCACACAGGCGGCCACGGCATACTTCAAATTGTCCAGCTGCAGCATCACCTGTAGAAGCAGACACCACCATTGTGCCTTCAGGCGGCCAAAGGCACGCTCCACGACATTGCGGACTTGTGCATGCATCTTATTGAAGTGCCGCTGCCGGGGGGTGGTGTGACCTTTGTAGGGTACCATCAGCCACTGACTCAGGGGATAGGCCGCATCCCCCAGGATCAGTGGCAGCACATCAACTCCCTCGATGGTGCGGGTGGGATTTCCGGGGACAAACTGCCCCGCATCCATGGCATCCACAATGTTGGAACTGCGCAACACGTGAGCATCGTGGCTCCTGCCACTATGGCCCACCACAGCATCCACGAACCGAGCGGCATGATCGACAGTCCCCTGCAGCAGCACTGAGCAGTAGTGCTTTCGGTTCATATAGTTCTCTGCCTGGTCAACGGGAATCGTGGTGCAGATATGGCATCCATCCATGGCAGCAATGCACTGCGGGAAGCCCCAGGTGGCAAACGCTCGCATAACCTGCGGGTGAGATAGCAGGCAAATACTGTACACAGGTCCTCGGCTGGTGCCACACATGCCTCGCGGGGTCTGCCCACGGCCCCCTCCCCTTGTGACTGCACACTGCCCCCCATTTCCTTGTGCACTCACTCTTTCTGGGTTCCGCAGGTACACCACTCGACGGTACAGCTCATCTGCGATGGCACATGTGACCTCTACAACAATGGCTGCCACAGTGGATCGTGCTAGACCAAACTGCATGCCAACGTTTCTGTAGGACATGGTGTTGGCCATCCACCACACAGCCACTGCCACACGCTCCTCCACTGGCATGGGAACTCGCATCACCGTCATCTCCCTTTGGAGTCTGTCCCGCAGCCCGTCCACCAACCAGGTGAATGTGGCCCTGTGGACATACCGCACCGCCTCAGTGTCAGTCTGCAGCACAGCATGTCATGATACCCACACCCCCTCCTTCTGTCCCACTGCCACCACAGACCCTGGCTGCGGGGTTCAGGTGGCCCTTGGATACGGCACTGCTCCCTCCCACAGACTCCTGCCATATGCAGGGCTGTGCCACGGAGTGTACAGGGCTGCCACAGACAGGTGCTCCATTCTGCCACCCCTGTGTGTTTGTGGACCACGGATTCCCCCCCCCCAGTGTGCCTGCCCATGCTCTGTGCATCACCTGGACATTCTGAAGTGCTTCACCCACTCTTCTTCTCCCCAGACGTGGGTGACGAATGTCATCCACCACTCTGTAGACTGGGGGTACACCCACCATCGTCAGTGTGGCAGCTGCTGCGCAAGGTAGGTAAGCTGCACGACATGCCAGGCTCTGCTCTCCCTGCGCCAGCATGAGCGGCCTATACGACAGACGCCACATCTCACATAACTGGCGGTCCGTTGCCTCCTGAGGCCGTGTCTCATTGTCTCCCACTAACGCCACAGTTCTCGCCAACGCTGGCTCAGGATCTGCACAGCCTCACACACAGCCAGGATGGCTGTCCCAACAAGCTCATCCTCTGTTTCCATGGTCAGCTGTGGGGATTGCGTCCCGCTCTCCATGTAGTCTAAGCACCGCTGTCCGTGGTACTGCCGTGGCTGCGGGCAGGCAGGCAGGGGAACCATTTGTGTGCATGCTCAAAGGTCTCCGCAATCGCTTTTCTGCGCATGCGCATCTTGAAAACTGATGCAGAAAAAAAACCCCGGAAAGTCTTTTGCATCCTCAGCGGCCGCCCGTATGACCGCACCATGCCGTCTCTTCCCCCCTCCCTGAGACGCTAGAACGATGCTGTCTGATCGCGCACCGACACTCGCTGTGCGATTCCTTGACGCACCGTGGGATCGCACTAACGTGCCTCATTTTGTGCCGTCGCAACGCTGGTACGCTTCCCGTCTGTTTTATCTCACTCATGTGGCCGCGCCCACAACATCTAATGACATAACCAAGGCTTCAATATTGTTTACTTCACAATGAGATATTAGGTTCAATGTACGCCGAATATTATCAATCATATTTCTTGCAGGTAAAAAACCCGTTTGGTCTAAATTTATATAATCTGGGAGAACCTTTTTAATTCGGTTGGCCAGAATTTTTGTAAAAAAATTTCCATCAGTATTTAACAAGGAAATTGGGCGATAGGCTGAAGGATAAGTCAAATCTTTCCCAGGCTTTGGAATAAGAATCGTTTCTGAACTTTTCCACGAATCTGGTATACTACCAATTTCAAAAATAAATTTAAAAAGACCTTCAAAGTGCTCTGTCAAAACCCCTTTAAAAACCTTATAAAATTCAGGTGGATATCCATCAGGAACGGCCGCAGTATTATTTTTAGATTGCGCTATAGCTTCTAAAATTTCTGATTTTGTGATAGCTGCATCTAAATAGTTCCTGTGGGTTGTTGTAAGTTGTTTTAAAAAACCTTGCCTACCAAAAAAATTTGAAATATTTTCTTTTGGGGTATTTTTTGTGTTATATAAACAGCTAAAAAATTGTTCTATTATTTTTTTGATTTCTTGTGTGTCATGAGAAAGGGTTCCATCTGCCTTTCTCAAAGCAGGTATTAATCTTTTAACTTGGAGTTGCTTAACTTTCCAAGATAACATCTTTAATGATTTGGACAATTTATTCCAATAACGTTGTTTTATGTATATCAAATCTTTTTGTATTTGCTTGGTATGTATGGTTTCTAAAAAATTTCTTTCAGCTATTAGTAATTTCAATATTTTCATGTTATTTGTTTGTTTATGTCTTAATTCTAACAATTTTACCTTATTCTGAACTTGCTTCAAATACTCCAGCTTCTGTTTTTTAAGATGAGAAGTTAAAGCAATGATTTCACCTCGAAGAACTGCTTTCATAGAATCCCACATGTTTGAAAAGGAAGTGTCTTCTGGGATATTCTCTTTCCAGAAATTTTTTATCGTTTGCTTAATTTGTTCTGTGGCCTCTGAATTCAATAAAAAGGATTTATTAAGAACCCATTTACGTGAGGTGTGTATGTTATTTATCCAATTGAGTGTGCAAAGTGTGGGGTGGTGATCAGTCCAAATTTTGATACTAATATCAGCCTTTTCTATTGCATGAATTACATTATATGAAGTCAGAAGATAATCAGTCCTAGTATGTACTGCAAATCTAGGTGAATAATAAGTATAATCACGTACCTGAGGGTTTCTAATTTTCCATATATCACACAAGCCATGGGCTCTAAAAACCTTTTGTAATTCTGATTGAGTTTGACTGGAATGTTTATATACTTTCCGTTTGGATCTATCTAGGTTGGTATCCAGTATATAATTCCAGTCTCCACCTACCACCAATTCACCTTCTTGAAAAAGTGCCAAGCTGTGTAATTTTTTTTATAAAAGAAACTTGATCTGAGTTGAGAGCGTAAACTGAACCTATCATCAACATTTTCCCCTCAATGGAACCTTTAATAAAATTATATCTACCAGCTGCGTCTATAAGCTCACCTTTAAGGTCAAAATGTATTCGATTTGCAATAAGAACTGCTGCCTTAGAAGAGCCAGGGGAGGCATACTGGGCTCTATAATTGTTCATTTTTAAAATCGGGTGCAATTTACTTTTTGCATGGGTTTCCTGTAATAAGAGAAAATCTGGGTTAATCTTCTTTACCTGGGAAATAATACGTTTTTGCTTAATTCTGTTATTCAAACCACGAACGTTCCAAGACATAAACTCTAATTTAGAACACATAATTGCAGCTGGTTTGTTTTCCCTTTTCCTGTGTTATAATAATTCAAGCAATTCTAAATCTGAAAAAAAGTTAAATTATCAAAAGAAAATAGGGTATGTGTCAATATTTATACTATGCACTACTATCTATATAATTCAGCAAAACAGGATTAAATAGCCAAATTTAGTGAAATTGTGTTATAATAAAACTTTTACTAACAACAACTACCTCAGGTATATTACCAACTGTTCTTATTCTGTAAATTTTAAAGTAACAATTCAATACTTCCCCAAAAACTGCCAGATACCAATATTCTACTAACTCTTTAACTAACTCTATGAGGCTATAGCTCTCCCATAGACTCCTTCACCTGCCCCCCTTCCCCCTAGTTCACAACCTCCAATAATATGAATTATCCTATATATTGAGATATCCATCAGAACTAACAACCAGTATAATAGAAAAATAACAATACTCTCCATTACAAAATATTCACCTCATTTTAAATCTAAATTATTTCAAACTCTCAGCCCTTCAAAGAAAACCATCAGTCAGTAGAAGTGCTCAACACTAGAATTTTTGTTGCCTTCACTGGAGTTAAAGAAAGATTCAAACGTCTTTTTGATGATTTCTTCTGTTCTTCTTTTTTTTTTTAATTAATAATTTTTCTTTTATAACAACATAACAATCAATAAGTTATAGTACAGTTTACACTTAAAACATATTACAATTGTTTTATCTTTTACATTATAAACATCTCACTAAATTAACAATATATCGTATTTAAAGCTTTATTTCACAGATATATCATTTTCTGATATGCCAGGTTTGCTGGAAGTATTTTTTTTTTTTGGTTAAGTAAGTTATAATTGTGAACCATACAGTAACAACTTTCTTTTGATATAACATTGGAGGACTATCGCTAGTTAAATAAAATAACTTTGATAAAAGAAACTAATCCCACAGCTTTTGCTGCCACTTAACTATTGTCGGGGCAGATGCCTCTATCCATCTGCTAGCAATAAGGTTCTTGGCTACTGTTAACAGTATTGAAATCTTTACTTTTTCAGTTTGTGCTAATTTTAGATTTCCCCAATACTCTAAAAGAATAACTTCTGGTTTCATTGGTAAATTATTTCCAGTTATCTCTAAAATACAATATAGAATTTTTTTCCAAAACAGTGCAATTTGTGGGCAATCCCACCAACAGTGCATAAAATTAGCTCTTTGGCCACATTTCTTACAGTTTGGTGAAAACTCAGTGTTTATTCTATTGGAAGTGGTAGGAGGAATATACCACCTTGATATTATTTTAAATGACTGGAGCTTAACTGCATGTATTTTTGATGTTATACTAGGAGATGACCATATTTCCAACCAGTCATCATTTGTTAACTGGTTATTTAAATCTTGGTGCCATTGTTTTTGGTATAAAGTTGCCTTTTCCTCTTTAGCTTCTATTAATATTCTATAAATTTTTGTAATTAAGCCTTTTATAGTACCTTTTGCTTGACTAATCAATCTCTCAAAAGGAGTTTTTGTTCTATTTCTTGATGCTTGTAATTGGGGAGAGTCCAACAAATGTTTTATTTATAGATATTTATACCAGTGCACTGATTTTTTTGTTTTTAATTCTATTGTTGCTTTATCTATTACTGCACCTCTCTCAATAAAATGTTCTAATCTAGTCAATCCTGCATTTTGCCAGTCTGAATAGGTTTTCTCTGAGTTTCCAGGTTCAAACCAGGATTGGTTTGTATAAGAGGCTATGCTTGAAATATCGGGAGCTAATATTTTTCTCCAACGTTCCCATATTGTTAAGGAGGTGGTTAAAATACTTGTTTGTTCTTTTTTTAATGCCTTAATTTTTTCTGAATTCCAAAGCAAATCATATAAAGGAATATGTTTGAACTGAGATGCTTCTAAATCTATTTGCAACCACGCCGGGGGGTCTTTAGCAATTGCTGCTTGAATGAGAGTTGCTATGAGAGTAGTTTCATAATATATTTGTAAATTAGGATAGTCTAGACCACCTCGTGAGGATGTTCTAAACAAAGTTTTTTTTATTTATCCTTGGCTTTTTGTAATTCCAAAAAAATTTGTTCAAATCTGATTGCCAAGATAAAATTTGTTTTTTAAGTATTGGTATTGGAAGAGTTCTAAAAAGATAGATATATTTGGGCAAAATAAAGTTTTTTATTAAATGAAATCTATTGCTCCAGGTCAATATTTTAACTGACCAGTCTTTTAATGCTATTTTAATATCTTTATGTATTCTCTCATAGTTGTACTCAAACAAAGCATCTTGTTGTAAGGTGATATGAATACCCAAATATTTCCATGATTTTACTGGAATCTTGTAATTAAAAGTCTTAGTTAGATATTCTAGCTGTGTTTGTTTAATATTTACAGGATGCATATGTGACTTGTCTTTACTAAATGTGAGACCAGAAACCCCTCCAAAGTATTCCATAACATTTTGAAGCTCTGTTGATGATTTTTCTGGGTTTGTAATATAAATTATGATGTCATCTGCATATAAAGAGATTTTATGTTGTGTGTTTCCAATTTGTATGCCTTTAATGTTTATATTTTTTCTAATATATTCAGCTAAAGGTTCAATTGCTAAAATAAAAAGAAGTGGTGACAGAGGGCACCCTTGATGAGTCCCTCTTTGTAGCTGTATTAAATTGGAGAAGTAATTATTTATTTTTAATTTGGACGTTGGGTTGTCATATAGTGCTTGAATAGTTCTTTGTAATTTTTCGCCAAATCCCATGTGATATATTCGTTTTTGAAGATATTGTATATTGATACTGTCGAAAGCTTTTTCTACATCTAAAGCAATTAACAGGGCCTCTTGTTTTTTTATAGTGCAATAATTTATAATATCGATTAGTTTTCTAGTATTGTCCAAGATGTTTCTGTTTGGAAGGAATCCAGTTTGATCTATGTTTATATAATTTGGGAGTATTTTTTTCAAACGGTTTGCAATAATTTTTGTGAATATTTTTGAATCTGTATTAAGTAAAATGATTGGGCGGTATGAAGATGCCAATAATTTATCTTTGTGTGGTTTAGGGATTAATATTATTTCTGAATTCAACCACGAATTTGGTATAATGCCTGTTTCCATAGTGTTATTAACCAGATTTAAATAGGGATCTATTAACTCAGTTTTAAATAGCTTATAGAATTCGTATGGATAACCATCTGGACCGGCAGTTGAATTATTTTTTGCCTGAGCTATAACTTCTAGGATTTCTGTTTTAGTTATTTGAGCTTCAAAATATAATCTGTGTTGGTCTGTCAGTTTTTTAAATAGTTCTTTTTTCTCAAAAAAATTATCTAATATTCCCTTTTCTGGGTTTTTGGATTTATATAAAGTACTAAAATATTCCTCCATAATTTGAATAATTGTGTTTATATCTGAATGTGTTTTTCCTTGCGTATCTTGTAAGGCATGGATATATCTCTGGGATTTTTTTTCCTTTACCCTCCAAGAGAGTATTTTTAATGTTTTAGGGGATTTCCTCCAATATTGTTGTCTTAAAAAAAGTAAATCTTTCTGTATTTTTGTGATATTTCTGTTTCTAATATTCTTTTGTTAGCCATCAATTGTTTATTTTGTTGTTCCCTGATTCTTTATGTTTTTTTTCAAGCTTAATTATGTTTCTTTGTAGTGTGGTAATTTTATCTTCTCTGTCTTTTTTTAGGAATGATGCTGCAGAGATAAAGTGGCCTCTGACCACTGATTTCACAGTATCCCAATTATTTTGGTGTGACGTGTCTTCGGGTCTATTCATTTCAAAAAAATCTTTAATAACCTTTGCAATATGTTGTTGGATCTCTGATTTCAATAAAATGGATTTATTTAAAACTCATTTTTTATTTGGTGATTTTTGTTTACCTAAATCTATTGCACAAGTAACTGGAGCATGATCTGACCAAATTTTAAGTTCTATATCTGAGTGAAGTGTTTTAGAAAGTAAATAATAAGAAACAAGGATAAAATCTATTCTGGTGTATGAATTAAATCTATGGGAATAAAATGTATAGTCTTTAGTATCTGGATGTTGTATTCTCCAAACGTCAGTAAGCCCATATTTTCTTATAATATTTTGTAATTCCGAATCAAATCTGCTATGTGGGGATTTTTTTCTAGGTTTCCTTTTGATCTATCTAGGTGTGTATTCAGTACATAATTAAAATCACCTCCTATTATCGTCCCTCCTTCTTTAAAAAGTCTTAAGGTTTCCATAGTTTGCTTTATAAATTGTAGTTGTCCTTCATTAGGTGAATATATTGACCCAATAGTGATTGGTATCCCATCTAAAGAGCCTTTGACAAAAACATATCTACCTTGTTGGTCTATCAAAATATCCTTGATGTCAAAATGGGCGGGTTTTGCTATTAATATTGCAGTACCTCTAGCTTTTGATGAACCTGGTGAGACATACTGCTGGACATACCAAGATGTTGCCAAAACAGGTTCTTTACTATTTTTTAAGTGAGTCTCTTGCAGTAAAACTATTTTTGGTTTATGTTTTAGTATTTGATTAGTAATCCTCCTTCTTTTGATTTTATTATTCAATCCTCGAACGTTCCAAGAAAAAACACTATTCATACTGTGCTATAAGGAAACCAAAATATATGTAATTAAGAACTATAACAACTGGAATCAACTTTTGTTTATAAGCCCTTCTTGATAAACAGTGAGGCTTTCAGTAAATACTAAAAATAATAGTTCCCCAACCTCCCCTCCCTCCCTCCCTCCCTCTCCAAACCCCCACCAACCAAATTTAACTAATAACTGTTCTCAAACACTATAATATTTTAACTATAAAATTACAAAAAAATAAAATAATCCCCTTTCAAGGTCTGCTTACAAGCTAGACCTACTAAGTTTGTAGATCTTCCTGGGGCTACAAAACCTTACTGTTCCCTACCCCTCCCAACCTTCTTACAGTATTTTTAATGTTGTCTTATTTTAGAAGCAAACATATAATTTTTCTTTAGGATAAAGACTGTTACATCTATTAAAACATTATAAATTTTACAGACCAGTTTTTGTAGATAAGTCTCTGATTGGCACTTTACTTGCTTTAAACGGAGATAAAGTCATAGAAAGACGTCTCTTAAAGGATTTTTTTTTGAAATCTCCATCTGTTCTTCTAGGTTAAGTTCTTCCAGTAGTATTTTTCCAGTTTCTTCATTAGTTGCAAAGTATGTTTTTCCTTGGTGATGTACCATCAGTTTGCTTGGAGCAATCCATCGGTAGTTGATATGTTCTTCTCTCAATTTTTGAGTTGTTGTTTTCAGTTTTTTTCGAAGTTGCAGAGTTTCTGCTGGCAGGTCAGGAAACACTAATATTTGTAAATCCTGGTATGAAAGATATCCAGTTTCATGTGCTATTTTCATAATGTCTATTTTAATTCTTATATCAGCAAAAGTCACTAGTATGTCTCTAGGGAATTTTCTGTTCACATTATTTGGAGAGCCTATCCTATAGGCTTTCAATATTATAGGGAAGATACCTTCTTCCAGCTTCAAGATAGTAGCCAACCATTCAGCCATTAATTTCACTAAAGTTGGTGTTCTTCTGGGTCTTCTTGAAAACCTCGAAATTTCAGGTTTTTCCTTTTAGCTGTGGCTTCCAGGGTAAGAACCCTTTCTTTCAATTCTAGATTATCCTTTTGCAACTCCAAATTTCTATCATGATTTTGTTTCCCTAGTTGGTGTGCTGCCTCCGCTGTTTTGGCTGTGATTTCCAAGGCTTTTGTTATTTCTGTAATTTGTTCTATCATTGGTTGGAGAGTATCGTCTATTTTCTGTGTTAAGTTGTTAGTTATAGATTGTTCAGTTGTTTGTAGTGCCGTTTTTAAGGTTTGTTGCAGAGTTTTCAGGGTTACTGGTGAGTCAGAGAAGTCAGCGTTTCCTTTAGCGTCTGCTTCCATCGCCATTTTGGAAGCTTGCTGCTGTCCCGAGGAATCTGTCTCAGCTGCCCGGTTTGGCTGAGATTGCCGCTGCGGCATTGCGTTCTCGTGCCCTTTCGCTGCCGCTTTCTTTCCCTCACATGCTTAAAAGGAAGCAGTCTTGCAAGAAGGGTTTGCTTCGGAGCTCAGAAGTTGAGAAGGTTCAGGAGCATTCGATCTAGGCATCCGCCATCTTGGTCCGTGACGCCATGCCCCCATTGCTTCTGTTCTTCCATGGGCACATTGATTTGTAATTGGCTAAGAAGTAGCTTACGGGATTCTGCATCGTTTGCAAATAGTGTCTTGCCTTGGTAAGAAACTTTTATCTGGCCCGAAGGCATCCAGCGATAAGAAATCTGTTGATCTCGAAGTCTAGCCGTGGTTTCTTTCAGTTGTTGTCTAATTTTTAAGGCCTCAGATGGTGTCAGGGAAAATGTTGATTTTAAAGTCCTGAAAGGGCAGAAATCCTTGCTCTCTAGCTAGCTTCTGAATAGCAAGTTTGTCTCTGATATCCACAAATTCGATTAGAATGTCCCTGGGAAAATGCCATTTGGGTTTGTTTGGGGATCCAATTCTATAAATTTTTGTTATGGGCACACGAGCAGATTCTTCCCATTTCAGCAAAGAAGCTAACCAGTATGGTAAGTCTTTAAAAAGCTTATTATCATCATCTAACAATTCTTTAAAGCCTCTCATTTTTGAATGAAACCTTCGGGAGTCAGATTCTAAAACCAACAGTCTGTTTTTCAACTGCAAATGATCTTGCTGAATAGATTTAGTAGTAGCTTGCAAAGTAGATCCCAAAGTGATTCCAGACTCAGCCATTGCTTTGGTGGTTTCTAGAGATGTAGTTAAATGATTCAGTTTATCAGTTATGGGTTGAATTGCTGCATCAATAGAACTATTAATCTTTCCCAGCATTGAGTGTTCAAAAGACTGCAAGGATGATTTTAAGGTGGACTGCAGCAATTTTAAAGTTACTGGCTCCTCCCTGCGTGCTGATTTAGGTTTGGCGGCCATTTTGTTTTTCTTTAGCTGTAGGCCCGAGGGGAGAGAAATATCGATGTCAGTCTCTTACCTGGCCATATTTTCAATCCGGAATATAGCCTGGAGCTTCCCTGGAGCTTCTAACAGCTGTTGCAAAAAGCGGAGGGTGAAAATAAGTTCTTTTGAATCTGTACATAAAGGAGGAAGGGAGGGCAGTTACAGAGCTATGAGCTCAAGCATCCATGTTGGAACGTCCCGACTCCACGCCCCCCTTGCTGGCTCAATTGTTGATTTTGCTGGCCAAGATCATTAAAAGCTTCTATCATCCTTTTGTCCATCGCCTCTATCATTGCCATTAGTTCAGTATCTTTTTTAGGAGCCATCTTGGACACTGACCCTGCCCGCTTTCTCTGTTCAGCCTCTGTTTTTGCCCTTTAAAAAAAGGCCGATTTTTGGTGTCTTCTACTTTTAGCATTTTTAGGCTCAATCAATCAGTCTTAAAGAGCTTTAACAAATGCCATTATTTTCGCCATTCTAGAGTGTTTACTTTTCAAGATATTTAATTTTAAAGTTTTCGTCCTCCCCAAAATGGTGGACGTCTTTTCTCTGTGGTATTTGTCACCTGTCTTACTTCCTGGTTCTCTTTCACCCGGAAGTGCTTTTGCTGTTGCAGTCTCCCAGATCCCTTCCTCTTCTGTTCTTCTTTTCTGCTCTCAGCCAGACGTCACTTCCTGTTGTCTTCGTATTTTCTCTCACCCAAGCAGACCTCTCGATGTCTCCAAGCCCTCCTGCCCTCTCCTCCACGACCACAGGAATGGTAAACAAACACTTTTCTGGCAGTTTTTAGCTAAAATCCAGCTTTTAAAACAAAAAAAGTCTTAGTCTGTTCTTCAGCTGCTGCTCTGCTAATTTCTCTGTTTTCCTGCTCTTACAAACACGATGCTGATAAGCAAAAAGTTTATTTCGTTACCTTTAGATGCTTTTCTGGTAGGGGTGAGGCTTCATAATTTAGAGTCTGTCTTCTTTCAGTCAAGAAATCGGGGGAGTGGAGATTTTAAGCTGAATAAATCAGCCCGGCTCAGCCCTCTAGAGTTGCTTGCAAAGCCTGCGTCGGAAACGAGATCAAAGTGACAACAAGTCTCCTCCAAGATTTATTGCCACCAATCTCACTCTCTCTTGAGTCTTGTCGCTTGCTGGATACTCCCCTGCCTGGGGAGGATTGCATCGGGTGCTAAAAGCCCCCGAGTTGTCAGAAAGAACTGCCGTTCACCCTGAGCTTTTACAGGGTGTGTCAAATCTCCATTTTCCTCTGACCGGAAGCCCCAGGGCAGGACTCTCCTAATCATCATGGATGCCTTTTCGAAATGGCTGGAGGTCTTTCCTGTCACCTCCATGATGTCGGCTGTTGTTACCCACTGCCTAGACTGCCTCTTCATCACCTTTGGCCTGCCGGACCTCCTCATGTTTGACAATGGAACTCAATTACAAATACAAATACCTTTTATTGGCATAAAATATTAAAAGCAATTCCCATTAAAATAAAACAGTCCCAACATTTGTAAAAAATAGTTAACCCTAAAACCATTACAGAGGTGTATCAAATTTATAAACTTAAATTATAACGGGATAAATTCAGCCATATCATAGAAATCTATAAATTCTAAAAGCCTTAAAATTAAATTTTACAATTTTATTAAACTCAATTAAAATGATCAGGAAGATTCTTCCATTTTATAAGACTATGGCCATACCATCCTGAACACACCCGATCTCGTCTGATCTTGGAACTCAGTTTACATCCACTGAGTTCCAGAGTTTCCTGGACGAATGGGGCATCCGGCATATCACATCAGCACAGTTCCACCCCAAGATGAATGGCCAGGCAGAGCAGATGGTAAGAACTGTATAGGATTCACTCTGCAGACTGGGGGACAGGAACTTCCCAGCCAATCTTGCCAGTTTCCTGCTACAGCAGCCCACCTCACTGCATGCTGCTATCGGAAAGTCACCAGCTGAGCTCCTTATGAGCCATCAGTTGCCCACCATCCTGAGCCACATACACCCCGACCTGGCACCAGACATCCACCGCAACCCCATCGTGTTGGGTTTCACACAGTCCTTCGTGCCAGGTGATGCTGTCTATGCCCAGAACTATGGGGCAGGTCCACACTGGGTTCCAGCTGTTGTCCTACACTCAATGAGCCCTATCTCCTATGAGGTCCAGGACAACATAGGACAGGTCCGTCGCCGACACCTGGCCCATCTTAGATGCCAGTGGCCAGCACAAGAGGATTGGTTGCAACATCCCCCAGTTCCTGAGCCTGGACAGCGTTCCCTAGCTTTGGAAGGTTTGCAATGCACCCCAGTTCCTGCAGCCGGCCTGGGAGATCTCCCAGTTCAGTGGGATGCCAGCACTCAGGAGAGCCATCCAGCAGAAGGCATTCCCATTCCAACTCCTGCCCGGGACATTCCACAGGAACAGTCTTCTGAGCCGCCACCTTCTCAGAACTTGGCAGGCCCCCTGCCAGAGGTGGGACTTATTCCAGGGTGCTCAGAGCTCCAGGACTCAGCAGAACACTCCCAATTGAGTCCGCCGCTGCCGCAGATCATGCCAGCTCGCTTGGAGTCCCCCGACTTAACTGGACGTTCTCTATTGAGTCCGCCATTGCCACGCCAGTCCCATCAGACCAGGCACTCCCCCACATTTCTGAAAGACTATGTTATCTGAACTAAGGGGGGAGGAGTGTTATGTTAGGTAGAGAAAGAAGTACTTTTCTCCCTTTCTCACAATACAAGAACTCATGGGCACTCCACAAAATTGCTGAACAGTCGGGTTAGAACAGATAAAAGGAAGTACTTCTTCACCCAAAGAGTGATTAACACGTGGAATTCACTGCCACAGGAGGTGGTGGCAGCTACAAGCATGGACAGCTTCAAGAGGGAATTAGATAAACATATGGAGCAGAGGTCCATCAGTGGCTGCTCTTGCTATAGCTCTCCCTGAGCTGAACGATGTTTTGAATAAAAGCCTGCATTTGATTTATCATTTCCCGGCTCAATACTTAACAGGTTCTTGGCTAACCTTCTTAACAGATGGCAGCAGAGACTCTGGGGCTGCTATCTCATCATGATACATGTAGTCCTGGATCCACAATAGACCCCTGTAGAGATATATATGTACAGAGATGTGAGGCAAAACACACTGATTCCCCACAAGGGTTAATGTAATTATTAGCAGGCCTGCTCTGGCTTGCTGGTGTCTGTAATTGGGCCTTCCTGCTGACAGTGTCCTTATCTCTTTCAAGGCCGGATTCAAGAATGTGGTAATTGGTTAATCTTGAGAAACTATTCAGTGGTGTAACTGGATGGGAGGGGGGAAGCAGGACTGGATGTCAACATCTTCTGGAGAATTCCACCAAACAAGCTCCCTGATTTGGTTTGGGAGACTACCTGGTGCCAGATGGCAAAAGACAGTAATTAGGCCTTAAACCAGAGGGAAGCCATGCTAACTTCATGGTTTTGCCATGCTATTGCTTTTGCTAGGTTACACTACTCTGAAATGGACAGCTGTGTAGAGAATGCTTAAGCCTCTAGGTGTACTATCTAATACCAGATACTGAACGTATTAGATAGACAGCTTTATTGTTTTATTTGCTGCTAAGCATTGGAGACCACAGTGTATGCAGTAGTGATATTCTGTCTTTTTAA
Organism: Lepidodactylus listeri; assembly: GCA_029233225.1. Lineage (NCBI taxonomy): Eukaryota > Metazoa > Chordata > Lepidosauria > Squamata > Gekkonidae > Lepidodactylus > Lepidodactylus listeri. Next base: position 2,224,387 of record JARCFY010000011.1, read on the forward strand.
AAGTATATTCAACCTTTATACAAAAATATAAACCTTTATACATTTTTACAAACATCTGCTTTATTTGTGTGCATTTAACCTCGAGGACCCATGGGGCTGGGTGCTGCCCATTTGCAAAAGGAGGGGGGTGACCCAGAGGGACCCAGGCTTGGGTTCATGACAAGAGCATTTTATTGTTTGTGTGTGTTTCGGGACACAATTACTTTCAAGTTTTCTTGGGATGACATTCCAATTTTGGGACATTTTTCCTATAGCTGCTATTTTCCAAGATGGTGGATATGGTTATTTTCATATTTAAAATTCAAGTAGGATGCTAATTTTGGTGTCAAAATATATTTTTGAGGCTGATAAAGCCAAACAAACTATTATATTAGTCATAGAGATGGCCATTTTTCCAGTTTTATCATCTTTACACCCATTCCACCAGTTGCATAGCATGGCAACTCAGTACATCCAGTCATCTGCAGAAGTTTGCTAGCATAGTTAGTAGTGTACTGCTCATGTCTAAGAATATTTTTCCACATTCTTGGGGTCTTTATCTACTGGTAAGAGCTGGGCTCAGCCAGCTGAAACTGCTTCTGAAGCTTCCAGCAATTCTGCCAGCTCCTAGGGCACAAGAGTGCTTTCTTAAGCAAGCAGAATAAGCAGCATTATAGAATGGTCATGCTAAAGGATCATTTTTGCTTGCTTGCAGATTCCAATATGGGGGCAGTTGATGACATCCCTGGTCTGTGGTAAGTGCTGCTATACACTTGGCAGCATGTTGCAGAAGTAGCAGCCTTATCGCCTCCATTACTGCTCCTTGCACCCTCCACTAAGGACAGTAAATTCTCCTTACTTAGCTGGAGGCACTCACCAGTGGAAAATGGTTGTCCTCTAGATCCCGGTTTACCAGCTCTGACATAAGTGTGAGGCACAAACGATGTGTTGGAAGACTTTCCAAAAATGGCAACTCATTGTGACCTCATCACATCACTACCATTTAATTGGCCCTAATATTAAGGAGAATTCAATTATGATTCTCCTGTAGCCATAAAATTTTATAACAGCACAATTTCATTTCTAAAGCTAATTAGGAAGCCATACACTAAGTGAATAATGTAGCAACACATAACATCAGTATTCTAATCTAACGGCAAGATACAGCCTTAGAAAAACTTGATTAGCTTCAGTGATTCATTCATCCTATAATATCTCAGTTGTATTGAACGGCTATGGACATATCTGGCTGTGGCTGAGTCAGGATGGTGAGCATAGATATATGGAGGAAATGCCCAGTTTAGCTCAGGTCAATTGAGTAAGCATGAATATGGGGGGGGGGGGGATAATGGAACCTAATCAAGAGTTTTATTTTTGTGCCTCAGATAGGGTTTTGAACTTCCAGGTGGGGTCTGGAGATCTCCCAGTATTACAACTGATTCCCAAACTACAAAGATCAGTTCTCTGGAGAAAATGGCATCTTTGGGGGGGGGGGTTATGCCTCCCCTCCCCTCTCCAAACCCTCCCCTCCCCTGACTCACCCCTAAATATCCAGAAATTTCCCAACCCAGAGTTGACAACCCTAGCCTCAGACCACCCCCTCTTTATTTTCTAACATCCTAAGAACTTGGACTATTGTTTTTAAAATTATGGGCTTGTAATGTATGTAATGGTGGTCACCATGTGCTCACTGTATGATGACTGCCATGTGGCCAAACATACATGGCCAGGCCAGCTACCTGAGCTTGGGTCAGGAAGAACAATAGCTGGCCGGATTGTAATGTGCCACCAATCTAGTGCCCAGGATCCTCCAGGGAACCTATGATCTGTAACCATAACCTTAATGTCCTATTGGAACAATTGGGCAAGGCCAGAGGTGTGGCTCCGGCCAGAATAAAAGAGGGCCCCTGAGCCCGGGTTGTCATGCTTCATCTGACCAGCTAATAAACATGCTTGTTGATTTCATTACAACGCTTCTCCGACTCCAATACTTTGCACTGGCAATGAACGTGGGATCCCGATGAGCGATTCCCCGGCTGAACCAAGCAGCGCCACCCCGAGCATCAATCCGTCGGCATCTGGCACTGACAGGCTCCAGCACCCCAAAGCACTGCCAACCGCCTCAGAGGATATCACTCCCTGCACCGCTCCCGAATTGGTAACGATGGCCAATGCTCCGGGACAAATCACCTCACTCAATCCCGCACACCCCAAGAAATGGGCCATGCAACTAGGATTCTGCTTCGAAGTACAGGGAGTCACCGACACAGGTATGAAGCGAGCCTGGCTACTGAGCACCTGTGGCGTGGATATGCTCCATGTCGTCCAGAACCTGGTAGCCCTGCGCTCCCTCATGGAGGTCCCATATGATGACATCATAATGGTGCTGAATGGCTACTTTGCACTCTGTAGACTGGTGGTTGGCTGCGAATTTGTGTCAGTAGAGGACAACCTCCTGACTGGATTTGTATGTGGGGTGTGGGAGCCCAAGTTAAGGCACAGGCTGATAGCGCTTTCTGAGCCAACGCTTGAGAAGGCCCTCCAAACAGCAGTGGCATTCCACACAGTGCAGGATGAGCACCAAGGCTCTGCCACTGCCCATCACACTGTCTCCTCCAGCTCTGAGATGTTGGACGAGGACATCTGCCAGCTGTGTCATCAGCCTGCGAAAGGTGCGTCCCATGTGTGAGAACCCTTGCAGAGCCAATAAGCCAGGACTTCTGGAATTAAAAGTCCTTTTTTATTCTTAATGGTCCATAATAGCCAACACATTTTGTGTTAGTGATACTGAGCAAAGGGCTGTAGGTAAATTATACATTATTCAAAGGTGAAGAGGGAGGAGGGGCACCAATCAGGTTAGTCAGAAATGGCGCTACATTACATGTCAGTTTAGCTTCCCAGGAAAAACATGCTCAAATGTGTGATTGCTCATCCCATATTCCTTCCTGCACCCCACCAAAACCTCCCCAGCAATTCCCAGGCTGCAGTTAGAGAGGCACCTGGAAGGCAGAGTAGCTGTCAAGACACCAAGCCAAGGCCATATAAAAGCAAAGCAGATAACAATTTCAACAGCAGTAATGAGCTTTCCGGTGGAGCCGGTGACGTTAGACTGAGTTGGGGAAACCACCTCTCGCTCGGGAAATGTCAGATCCTGACACCATGTTCCCGGACCTGGATCCCGATCATCAGTTCCAGCCACCGCTGCTGCCCCCACTTCTTGACATGGAGCAGCAACCACATGCGCTAGCTGCGGAGACACCCATGATCACCAGACCTGCCATTTCTGCGACGCAACCTGCCAGTCCTGTGGGAAAACGGGCTACATAGCGAAGGTCTGTCGCTCCAGATCCAGCCACCATTTGCAAGCAGCACATCATGAAGCGGACGACGTCCACACAGCCTCCTCACACCCCCACCACCAGGTACTGAGCTTGCCCCATAACACCCCAAATAAAATCACAGTCCTCGTGCAGATTGAAGGGGCCCCCTGCCAAATGGAACTCGATACTGGTTCCTCCTATTCCATTATCTTGGCAGCCATGCTCCGTAAGCTTTGTCCCAAAGGGGGGCCTCGGTTGCAAAAACCAACAGGACTCAGGCTCCAGGATTTCCAAAAGAACCTGGTTGCCATAAAGGGGTTGGGCACATTCAGGGTCCAATGCAAAGACTTTGATGGACTCTTGGACCTCCTGGTGGTGGAGGGCAACCTCACCAGCCTCCTTGGCCTCTCCTGGTTTGGGCCTCTGGGGTTGAGGATCATGGGGGTGAATAAGGTCAGCTCCATGGACTACCAGACAGTCTGTGCGGAGTTTCCCACCATTTCTGATGGCTCTCTTAGGTCCTACACCGGGCCCCCGGTGTCGCCGGACCTCGACCCAGCTGTACAGCCAATCTGCATGGCAGCCAGGCACCCCCCCCCCTTATGGTCCGGCCCAAGATTGAAGCTGAGTTGGACAAGCTTGTGGCTCAAAGGGTTCTGGAGCCAGTTCCCCACGTCCGGTGGGAGACCCCCACTGTCACCTCCTTGAAGGCGAATGGGGAAATCTGCTGACCGAGTGCCACCAGTTCACGTGGTGTTGGAGTTGGTGGGAAGCTGTGTGCTGGCGCCCTTGAGCTGCACCTTGCCTTCAACGGCCTCCTGGACATTGACTGTAGCTTCCGCTGGCTTTTCAGCAGCACCCACGAGGACCAGGCAGACACCGCTCCTGGCCTGGGTACATGCCTCTTCCGTCTTGTCTGGGAACAGCGGGTGGGCTCCGGGCAGAGAGAGAGAGAGAGGCTGAGCAAGGTGCCTAGTCCTCCGGGTGCCTGCTCTGAACATGGCCATGGCTTCCTTGCACCGCTGAAGGGAGGCCTGGGCTGTGGCCTCTTGGCTAGCCAGTTCTCCTGCCCACCCGCCCGCCCGCCCCTACTCCTCGTGTCCTGTCCAGGGAGAGCGGGCTGGGCTTGTATGCTCAACCAACGGCTAGCAGTTAGGGGTGGAAGGCCCAGCCAGCTCCCCAGCTCCTCTGGGCCAAGTGTTGTTCTGTATTCTTGGTGCTTGGGGGGGGGCAGTGGGAGGGATTCCAGCATCCTGGCTTCAAGAGGGAATTAGATAAACATATAGAGCAGAGGTCCATCAGTGGCTATTAGCCACAAGGTATAGATAGGATCTCTCAGCCTGGGGCAAGTGATGTTCCATATTCTTGGTGCTTGGGGGGGAACGGGACAGTGGGAGGGATTCCAGCATCCTGGCTTCAAGAGGGAATTAGATAAACATATAGAGCAGAGGTCCATCAGTGGCTATTAGCCACAAGGTATAGATAGGATCTCTCAGCCTGGGGCAAGTGATGCTCTGTATTCTTGGTGCTTGGGGGGGAACGGGACAGTGGGAGGGATTCCAGTGTCCTGGCTTCAAGAGGAAATTAGATAAACATACAGAGCAGAGGTCCATCAGTGGCTATTAGCCACAAGGTATAGATAGGATCTCTCGGTGTGGGGCAAGTGTAGCTCTGTATCCTTGGTGCTTGGGGGGGCAGACAGTGAGAGAGATTCCAGTGTCCCGGCTTCAAGAGGGAATTAGATAAACACAAGTGGAGACCCGCAAGAAACTTACGGGATGGTTATTCAATTCCTCACACCTTTGCTTCCTCCCTTCTCCCCCTACCTCTCTCACACTCTTTTTCCCTTCTGCCCCCCTTTCTTTCTCTCTCTCTCTCCTCCATGTATGCTACTTCTCTTTCTGACCTGTCATCATTCTTTGTTTTTCTGCCTCCCCTCCTCATCACTCTTTCTCTCTCTTTCTGCCCCCATCACTCTCCCAGCCTCCTGCCTGCTTCCTCTCCCCCCACAGCAGCAGTGGCAGTGCTCTGGTAATCACAATGGATCTCCCAGCTGCAGGGAACAATTCACCTTAGGGCTGCCAGCTCCAGGTTGGGAAATTCTGGAGATTTGGAGGTGGAGCCTTGGCACAGTGAGGCTTGGGGAGGCAAGCAGCCTCAGCAACCCTCCAAAGCAGACATTTTATCCAGGGGAACTTATTCTGACACCTGGACAACAGTTGTAATCCTGGGTGCTCTCCAGCCCTTGTCTGGAGGCTGGCAATGGTAGTTTAAGTGAAGGAAATGGCTGATTTGGAGGGTGGAATCTATGGCATTATACTGGTCTGTAGTCCCTCCTCAAATCCCACCCTCCCCAGGCTCCACCTCTCAAATGTCCAGGAACTTCCCAAGCTGGAGTTGGCAACCCTATTTCTTTCCCACCCAACAGCCAACCTACCTTTATCTGCCTTCAGCTTTCCATCTCCACCCCACTCCCCCGGAGCCTCTACCTAGGAAAATTACAGTCTTTCTCCACCATGGTAACTAAAGCAGTTTACATTATTATTTCCTCCTTGTTGTCTGCACAACAATCCTGTGAGGTTGGTTGGGCTGAAAGTATGTGACTGGTCCAAAATCTCCCAGTCAGCGTCCACCGCAAGATGGGGATCTGAACCTGGGTCTCACAGATCCCAATCTGAAGCTCTAACTGTTACATCACAATGGCTTTCATAGTGTGGCTGCTGATGAACAGTTGCAAAGCAGCTGGGCCTAATTAAGTCATGAAAATCAGGTGCTATCAAGTCACACAGAGGGTGCTGCCTAGGGATGCCAGCCTCCAGGTGGGACCTGGGGATCCCCTGGTGTTACGGTTCATCTCCAGACTACAGAGATAACTTTCCATGGAGAAAATGGATGCTTTGGAGGATGGAGTTTATGGCATTGTACCTCATTGAGGTCCCTGTCCTCCCCAGGTTCCACCCCCAAATCTCCAGGATTTTCCAGCCTGGATGTGGATCCTCTGCTGGTGGCCATTGGGGGGGGGTTACTTGGCAACCTGAGACTGCTGCCAGTAAAAACCCTGCCTTTTACAGACAGAAACATTTAGAAGCCTGCCCCTCCCCCAAACATTCTAATCTCTCACAGTTGATGTCTGGAGTTGATGCCATTTCAAAAGGTATTGGGGGGAATTCAACAGTCCCTGAAGTTTTTTTTTAACTTTTTGGATTTTTCTGCAGTCTGAGAAAGGCCTCTGACTATGTAGGAAAAGCTGTTGGGGGAGAGTGAGTGTGAGAGTTCTGCGCAAAGTAGTCAAGGATCAGATCTTGGTTGGTTAACCAGAGTTCTTTATTTCCAATCTCTACATTAGTACAGCTTCTCGGATTATTGTCAGAGATGAGACAGATAATACAGGCAGGTCTATTATACCATTCCAAAGAGTTTGAATTACCCATAGGTAGCCAATCACCATAGGGGAAAATTGGCGGGCAAAAAGGGATCCTGACCGTTTGGTTCTCACAGGAAAGAAAGTGAGGTGTCAAGCTGTAAATTCCCTTCCCAAACCAGACCCCTCAGATGTTACCAGTTCACATAACAATCAATGGCCTCAAGGCTTTTGCATGTGATAAGAGATGAGACACATCCTCCCTTGAAGTCCCAGCCGAGGCGGAAGGAATGCGGAGGCAGCGCTGTGAGAGGCTCTCTTGTTCTCATACAATGCAGGTGTCACCCTCCCGCCTTACAATGTGTTACAAACTCCAGGCCTGGTTCAGCACTACAATAAGTCAGTTACAAAGATAGCATAGAATACAAAATGGGGTAGGTACTGTCAAGATTACAATGTCTGAATCAGCAGATTCTGACACACTGGCCTCCCAATAATCACCTTCACCCGGGCTTATCAGGAAACATTCTATGAAAAGCTTTAATTAGTTTAGGAGCATGCACATGTTCAGAACGAATCCACTCATTGTGTTCAGGACCAAAATCAAGCCATCTGACTAAATAATACAAGCGGCCCCTACGTATTTTAGAATCCAGGATTTCAGTTATCTCGAAATGGGGGGCCCCCCCTTCATCAGTGGAGGAGGAACTGGAGGAACTGGATGCCATGCATTCGGCCCAGGATCCTTCTTCAGTAAGCTGAAATGGAAAACAGGATGCACAGAACTCAGTGACTTGGGCAGCTCCAATTCAAAAGACACATCTGAAATTTTTCGCAACACCTTATAGGTGTGAGAGTTCTGCTCAAAGTAGTCAAGGATCAGATCTTGGTTGGTTAACCACAGTTCTTTATTACCTATTCCTACATTAGTACAGCATCTCGGGTTATTGTCAGAGATGAGACAAATAATACAAGCGGGTCTATTATACCATTCCAAGGAGTTTGAATTACCCATAGGTAGCCAATCCCCTTAAGGGAAAATTGGCGGGCTAAAAGGTGTCTTGACCGTTTGGTTCACACAGGAAAAAAGTGAGGTGTTAAGCAGTAAATTTCCCTTCTCTAACCAGACCCCTCAGTTCACATAACAATTCATGGCTCCAAGGTTCTTTAGCATGAGATAAGAGATGAGAGCCATCCTCCCCTTGAAGTTACTGCCGGGGCAGCTGGAATGCGGAGGCAGAGATGAGAGGCCTCCTTGTTCTCACCCTTAGGGGTTGTCACCCTCCCGACCAAAACAGGATTAATACGTAAGGCATAAAGGTTACATAGGATACATGGATACATAGAATGCATGCAAGAATACATTGGCTGAATTGACAGATTCTGACACCCTGCCCTCCCCATAAATCTCTTCACCTAGCTTTATCAGGGAACATTTTATGAAATAGTTTAGTCAGCTTGGGGGCATGAACATGTTCAGAACGAATCCATTCATTGTGCTCCGGGCCGAAATCCAACCATCTAACTAAATAATATAAGTGGCCCCTTCGCAGCTTGGAGTCAAGGATCTCAGTTATCTCGAAGTGAGGACTCCCCTCCTTCATCAGTGGAGGAGGAACTGGAGGAACTGGATGCCATGCATTCGGCCCAGGATCTCTCTTCAGCAGGCTGAAATGAAACACAGGGTGCACAGAACTCAGTGATTTAGGCAGTTCCAGTTCAAAAGACACATCAGAGATTTTACGCAGCACTTTATAAGGTCCAACATATTTCCATCCCAGCTTTCTGCTGGGCTGCAACCCATGGATATTCTTAGTAGAGAGATAAACTGAGTCCCCGGGCTGGAGATCCCATCCCGGTGCTCGCCCACGGTCCGCATATTTCTTGTAGTCCTCTTTGGCATGGTCCAAAGCTTTCCCTATCAATGGCCATGAGTCTTGGAGGCTGGACCACCAATTTTTAAAATCCGAGGGGGGGGCTTGAGGGTCCTCTTTAATAGTAGGAAGTGGCTTTCCTTCAAAACCTCCCACTGCCATGAAAGGTGAGACTCCTGTGGATGAATGCACTGCATTATTGTAACTATATTCTGCAAAGGGTAGCAATTCCACCCAATTATCCTGGTGATAATTTGTGTAGCACCTTAGGAACTGCTCTAGAATTTGATTAGTTCGTTCGGATTGGCCATCGGTCTCTGGGTGGTAACCCGAACTTAAGGCCGGTTCTATGTCCATTAATTTCAAAAGCTCCCGCCAGAAGGTGGCAACGAACTGACTTCCGCGGTCGGAAACCACCCTCTTCGGAAAAGCGTGTAGTTTGATCACGTGGTTGAAGAAAGCTTTAGCCATTCCTTTAGCTGTGGGCAATTGCTTGAAGGGGGTGAAATGTGCTTGTTTAGAAAAAGTGTCTACCACCACCCAAATTACTGTTTTTCCCTTGGAGGGGGGCAAATTGGTGATAAAGTCCATGGCTATGGCTTCCCAGGGTCTTGACGCGGTGGGAAGGGGGTGCAACAATCCTGGGACTTTTCCCCCCCGTTTTTTACACATTAAACAGGTTTGGCATGCCGAGACGAAGTCCGAGACGTCCCGGCGCATGCGCGGCCACCAGAACTGACGCTGGATCAAATTAAGTGTCTTTAGGAAACCGAAGTGCCCGGCTAGCTTTGAGGAGTGGCAATTTAGCAAGATTTCCTTGCGCTTGGTCTTAGGCACTACTAATTTATCCCCATGCAGCCAACAGTGGTCCTCTCTCTTGGAACATTCCTCCAAAACTTCCAATTCCTCTATTTCTTCAGGCGCATACTCCCCCCCCCACTGGCAATTCCCCGTGTTGAGTTCGGCTTTCTTTGCTTGGCTCCGGGTGACTACCACCCCTCCCAGCTGTTGGGGGGAGAACATGGAATCAAACACCTCTTCTTTCACACTCTCATGTTGGGGTAATCTGGACAATGCGTCTGCCAGGGAGTTAGCCTTCCCAGGAAAATGTTTAAGCACGAAGTTAAACTTGGAAAAGAAATCAGCCCATCGCAGCTGCTTTGCATTGAGGGATCGCTGAGTGCGCAACGCCTCCAGGTTTTTATGATCAGTCCATATCTCAAACGGAGTTTGCGCTCCCTCCAGCCAGTGGCGCCACGTAGTGAGCGCTAACCTAATGGCTGCGGCTTCCTTGTCCCACACCGACCAATTCCTTTCCGTCTCGTTAAATTTTTTGGAAATGTAAGCCAAGGGGTGCAGTTTTCCTTCCGAGTCACTTTGTAAAATGGCCCCCCCCATGGCTACATCAGAGGCATCTACATGAATTATAAAGTCTTTCGTCTCATCCGGGTGCGCCAGAATGGGCTCGGAAGTGAAAAGGGTTTTTAAAGTCTCAAACGCCCTCTGACAGTCCCCATTCCACGCCAATTTCTCTCCTGGCTTTCCGGCCTCAGGGCCCCTCCCCTTGGTTTTTAACAAGTCCGTTAGGGGAAGGGTGACTTTGGCAAAGTCTTTGATGAAGGTTCGGTAAAAGTTACAAAATCCTAAGAGGCTCTGCAATTGCTTTCTTGTTCGCGGAGTCTCCCATTGCACTACTGCCTCCACCTTCCCCGGGTCCATTTCCAACCCCTTCTGGGAAATGCGGTAGCCCAGGAAGTCCACGGACTCACGGTGAAACTCACACTTAGACAGTTTCACATAAAGCTGGTTTTTTAGTAGGGTTGAGAGAACGTCCCTGACCAAAGTCACATGTGCACTCTTATCAGTAGAATAGATCAAGATATCATCTATGTAACATAACACGCCCTTAAATAGATGCTTGTGCAACACTTCATTGATTAAACTCATAAAGACCCCGGGCGCGCCACTTAAGCCGAACGGCATCACTAGATATTCAAATTGCCCCAAGGGGGTGTTAAAGGCAGTCTTAGATTCATCCCCTTCCCTGATGCGCACCCTGAAGTAGGCATCTCGTAGATCCAATTTGGTAAAAATCTTTCCCTTGGCCGCCTCCGCCAAGAGGTCCTTTATTAATGGGAGGGGGTAGGCATTCGTGGTGGAGACTGCATTCAACCCCCGGTAGTCAGTGCATAGCCGTAATCCCCCATCCTTTTTCTTTCGGAACAGCACGGGCGCCGCAAAGGGGGACTTGGCTGGGCGGATGAACCCCCTTGCTAAATTTTTGTCCAAGAACTTCCGCAGTTCTTCCCGTTCCAACGGGCTCATGGAGTATAATTTCCCCTTTGGGAGTTTCTCTCCTGGGAGGAGTTCTATGGCACAGTCCGACAGCCGATGGGGGGGCAACTCATCCGCCTCGGTCTCGCTGAACACTTCCAGCAAGTCTCTATATTCTTTAGGCACCATGGTAGGGGTGAGGGCGAGCGCGGGAGCCGGGGGAGGCGGGGTCGGAGGTCCTGGCCCCCATCCCGGATCCCACCGGTGGCTCTGGCAGCGTTCGTCCACCCACGAGATCTTCCCCTCGCTCCATTTTATGTAAGGGTCGTGCGCCCCGAGCCAAGGGCTGCCCAACACCATAGGGAACTGGGCATTTGGGGTGATGACGAAAGCTCGCTTCTCCCAGTGCTCCCCCGTTCCCAAAATCAAGCTCTCAGTCTCTGCTATGCACTCCTCCTTCATCTCCGACCCATCCATCTGTGTAAACTTTAGGGGTTCCAGTAAAGGGGTGACTTTGGGTCCCAGCCCCTCCACTACTAGGGGGCTGATCAGGTCTCGCGCACACCCAGAGTCAATTAAAGCGCGAACCCGCATGTGGGTACCCGATCCGGGGGTCACCACCGTCACTACCATATATAACAGGGGGCCGGGGATGCTCACCGAAGATGGTGCTTCTTGGCGGGGGACCTGCAGCTCTGCGCCGCTCACTGCAGGCCGTTGGAGTTTCCCGACATCTGCGCTTCCATCAGCTCCAGCTCTCCCTGGTCGCTTGCTACTCCTTCCAGCTGCAACGCCCGAGGTTTCATTGGTGTTTTTCCACGGCTAGGGGTGCTTCCCGCTCCGGGGGTTGAGGTCTTCGGGCCTTTTCCCCCTCCTCTTGGGCAAGCCGAGGCGAAATGGCCACTCTCCCCACACTTCATACACAACCCCTGTCGAAACCTCGCATCTCGGACATCTTGCACACTGGATCGGGGCTTCACTCGGGGGGCTGCTTTGCTGGCCGCCGTCACGGACGCTCCCATCTTAATTAGGGCGAATCGCTCCTCCATGTCGATGGCTGCTCTCATCCAGGTGTTCAGGGTGCCAGGGCGACCCCCTAACAGCACGGTCTCGTAGATTTCCGGGTTCAGGCCCTCCCAATACTTCTCCATGAATAGTTCCTCTGGCCACCCATGGATCTTTGCTGCGATGCGCCGGAACTTGTCGGTGTAGTCCCTCACTGACGACCTTCCCTGGAACAGCTTTCTTAGTTGATTGCGGGCTTTTTCTTCACCCAGGGGGTCCTCGAACTGATGCCGGAGGGCCCACATGAAGTTGTTCAAAGAGCGCAGTTCAGGTCCGGGGTTGTCGTGCAGGCTCACATACCAGTCGCTGGCAGTGTCTTTCAGTTTGGACCCGATGTAGCCAATCCGTTCTTTCTCGGTGGGGTAGAGGTGGCCCCAGCTGTCCAGGAATCTCCCGATCTCCAGCATGAAGAACCGTAGCTTCTCGGGGTCCCCATCGAAAGTAGTCGTCAAAGGGTCGGAGGGGGCTGGGCGGGCGGCCGGCGCGGCCGGGACAGGGGCCGGCGCTGGGACGGGCCCTGGAGCTGAAACGGGGACGACCGGCTGGGCTGGTTGCGCCGGTAGAGCGGGCGCCTGCGGTTGAACCGGAACCCCTCCGGGCGCCGGCGGCTGTAGTGGGACTCCGACCCCTTGACCGGGGAGGGCTCCTTGCATGGCCATCATAGCATCGCGAAATTGGTGCTGGAGATCGAGGGCCAACTCGCGGAGCTCGGCGGTGAGTTGAAGCCGCAGGTCTCCCACCATCTGATCCAAAGGGACCGTCTGCTCCTCGCGATACGGATCGGGCCCATACAGATCCATCCCCTCCTCTTCAAGAGGCGGGCGACGCGGCCCTCCACGATAGATCGGCTCGCGGTCGTCTCCTAGATAGCTCGGTCTCCCTCGATCGGGCTGGTCTCCGGTGAGCGAAACTCTCACCCCTTTCCGGTCGTGCACCCACGAATTCACGGTACGCTGACCGAAGTGGCTCCATGCGTACTTGGGGGTCACGCTCTGATGGGTAACCGGGCGGCGCGGAATGTAGTAAGCCCCCTGGCTCGTGGTCACCGGCACTTCGGGACCTCCTCCGCCGCCACCACCCCCGTTCCCCGGATCCGCCGGGGTAACGGGAGTCTCCTCTGGAGTAGTAGGGTTGAGGGGGACCGCGTCGTCTTCTGACATGGTCAGGAACGGCTGAGTCCCAATCACAGATCTCTGACAATCTGTGAGAGTTCTGCTCAAAGTAGTCAAGGATCAGATCTTGGTTGGTTAACCACAGTTCTTTATTACCTATTCCTACATTAGTACAGCATCTCGGGTTATTGTCAGAGATGAGACAAATAATACAAGCGGGTCTATTATACCATTCCAAGGAGTTTGAATTACCCATAGGTAGCCAATCCCCTTAAGGGAAAATTGGCGGGCTAAAAGGTGTCTTGACCGTTTGGTTCACACAGGAAAAAAGTGAGGTGTTAAGCAGTAAATTTCCCTTCTCTAACCAGACCCCTCAGTTCACATAACAATTCATGGCTCCAAGGTTCTTTAGCATGAGATAAGAGATGAGAGCCATCCTCCCCTTGAAGTTACTGCCGGGGCAGCTGGAATGCGGAGGCAGAGATGAGAGGCCTCCTTGTTCTCACCCTTAGGGGTTGTCACCCTCCCGACCAAAACAGGATTAATACGTAAGGCATAAAGGTTACATAGGATACATGGATACATAGAATGCATGCAAGAATACATTGGCTGAATTGACAGATTCTGACAATAGGGGCCGACATATTTCCAGCCCAATTTTCGGCTGGGTTGCAAACCATGTATATTTTTTGTAGAAAGATAAACAGAGTCCCCGGGCTGGAGATCCCAGCCCACAGCGCGGCCACGATCCGCATATTTTTTGTAGTCCTCTTTTGCTTGGTCTAACGCCTTGGCTATTAGTGGCCATGATTCTTGTAAGGTCGCCCACCAACTCCTAAAGTCCGTTGGGGAAGCGTCAGATACATTTTCGATGGTAGGCAGAGGCTTCCCCTCAAAACCTCCCACAGCCATGAAGGGGGAGACGCCGGTAGAAGAGTGCACTGCATTATTATAGCTATATTCAGCAAACGGCAACAAGTCCACCCAATTGTCCTGGTGGTAATTGGTGTAACACCTTAAGAATTGTTCCAGAATTTGATTAGTTCGTTCGGACTGTCCATCGGTCTCTGGATGGTAACCCGAACTTAGAGCCGGCTCTATATCCATTAGTTTCAAAAGCTCCCGCCAGAAGTTGGCAACGAATTGACTGCCTCTGTCGGATACCACCCGCTTAGGAAAAGCGTGTAGTTTTATCACCTGGTTGAAAAAAGCTTTCGCCATCCCCTTGGCCGTTGGTAGTTGTTTGAACGGGGTGAAATGGGCTTGCTTTGAAAACGTGTCTACCACCACCCAAATTACAGTTTTTCCTTTTGAGGGCGGCAGATTAGTTATAAAGTCCATAGCTATCGCCTCCCAAGGGCGGGAAGGGGTAGGCAAAGGGTGCAAGAGCCCCGGGACCTTTCCACCCCTCTTTTTGCACATCAAGCAAGTTTGGCATGCCGAGACGAAATCTGAAATGTCCCGGCGCATGCGTGGCCACCAAAACTGACGTTGAATTAAGTTAAGCGTTTTCAGAAACCCAAAATGCCCGGCCAGTTTGGAAGAGTGACAGGCTAACAACACGTCCTTTCGCTTGTTTTGGGGCACCACCAATTTATCTCTGTGGTACCAACATCGATTTTCCCTCAGTGAACACTCAGGCACTGACTCTAATTCCTCCGTTTCCTCGGGTGAATACTCCCCCCCCCCAATCACACGCTTCGGCTTCTACTGGGGTTCGTTTGCTTTGACTCCTGGTGGTTACCGCCCCTCCCAGCTGCTGGGGGGAGAACATGGAGTCAAACACCTCTTCTTTGAGACTTTCGTGTTGGGGCAACCGGGAGAGTGCGTCCGCTAAAGAGTTGGCCTTCCCAGGAAAGTGTTTTAACACAAAATTAAACTTGGAGAAGAAATCTGCCCACCAAAGTTGTTTCGCATTCAGTGACCTCTGCGTGCGCAATGCTTCCAGGTTTTTATGAACAGTCCAAATTTCGAACGGGGTTTGCGCCCCCTCTAGCCAATGCCTCCATGTAGTGAGGGCTAGCCGGATAGCCGCGGCTTCCTTATCCCAAACTGACCAGTTTCTTTCTGTTTCATTAAACTTTTTGGAAATGTAAGCAAGGGGGTGTAGTTTTCCATCCAGACCCTTTTGCAAAACGCCCCCCCCATTGCCACATCGGATGCGTCTACATGAACTATGAATTCTTTGGTTTCATCTGGGTGAGCCAAAATGGGCTCCGAAGTAAAAAGAGTTTTCAAAGTCTCGAACGCCCGCTGGCACTCCCCATTCCAGGCAATTCTTTCCCCGGGCTTCCCTGCTTCCAAACCCCTCCCCTTGGTTTTTTCAAGTCCGTTAAGGGGAGGGTAACTGTAGCAAAGTCCTTTATGAAGGTTCAATAGAAATTACAAAATCCTAAGAGACTCTGCAATTGCTTCCTTGTTCGGGGGGCTTCCCACTGGACCACCGCCTTTACTTTCGCTGGGTCCATCTCTAAACCCCTCTGCGAAATGCGATACCCCAGGAAGTCCACAGATTCGCGGTGGAACTCGCACTTAGACAGTTTAACATATAGTTGGTTTTTCAACAGGGTGGAAAGGACCTCCCGGACTAATTTCACGTGCTCTTTCTTATCAGTGGAATAAATCAAGATATCATCTATGTAACATAACACCCCCTTGAATAAATGCTTGTGCAACACTTCATTTATCAGGCTCATAAAGACCCCCGGAGCGCCACTCAAACCGAACGGCATCACCAGATATTCGAACTGTCCCAGTGGGGTCTTTGATTCATCCCCCTCCCTTATGCGCACCCGGAAATAAGCATCCCTTAGATCCAACTTAGTGAACACTTTTCCCTTGGCCGCCTCAGTTAACAAGTCTTTAATCAAGGGGAGGGGGTAGGCGTTAGAAGTGGAGACCGCATTCAGCCCTCTGTAGTCTGTGCACAAGCGCAGTCCCCCGTCTTTCTTTTTCCGGAACAAAACGGGGGCGGCGAAGGGGGATTTAGCCGGGCGGATGAAGCCGCGCTCCAAGTTCTTGTCTAAAAACTTTCGTAGCTCCTCCCGCTCTAGAGGGCTCATGGAGTAAAGCTTTCCTTTGGGGAGCTTCTCACCAGGAATCAGCTCTATAGCACAATCTGACAGTCTGTGAGGGGGTAGCTCATCCGCCTCGGTCTCACTGAAGACCTCCAACAAGTCTCTATACTCCCGGGGAACCGTGGAGGGGGCGAGGGCGAGGGCAGCGGGTCGAGGTGGGTTTAGTGGCTCCGGTCCCCACTCAGAGTCCCATTTGTGCATCAGGCACCTGTCATCCACCCAGGAGATCTTCCCTTCACTCCATTTGATGTAGGGATCATGCGAGCTCAGCCAGGGGCTTCCCAGCACCATGGGGAATTGGGCATTTGGGGTGATGACAAAAGCTCACTTCTCCCAATGCTCCCCGGTCCCCAGAATCAAGCCCTCGGTTTCAGCTACACACTCTTCTTTCATCTCCGACCCATCCATTTGCGTGAATTTTAGGGGCTCAGCCAGCGGGGTGACTTTCGGTCCCAACCCTTCTACCACCAAAGGGCTGATTAAGTCCTGAGCACACCCAGAGTCAATTAGGGCACGGACCCGCATGTGAGTGCCCGTCCCCGGGGTCATTACAGTCACTACCATATATAATAGGGGGCCAGGGATGCTCACCGGAGATAGCGCTTCTTGGCGAGGGACCTGCAGTTCTGCGCCGCTCACTGCAGGCCATTGGAGTTTCCTGACATCTGCGTCTCCATCAACTCCAGCTCCCCCTGCTCGCTCGCGGCACCTTCCAGCTGCAACGCCCTGGGTTTGATTGGGGTTTTCCCCCTGCTGGGAGTGCTTCTGGCCACCGGGATAGAGGTCTTAGGACCCTTCCCTCCTCCCCTGGGGCATGCTGAGGCGAAGTGGCCACTCTCCCCGCACTTCATGCACAACCCTTGCCTGAAACGGGCATCTCGGACATCTTGCACACTAGGCTTCGGCTTCGCTCTCGGCATGGCTTTGCTGGCGGTGGTTGCTGACGTCCCCATCTTTATGAGGGTGAATCTTTCCTCCACGTCTGCGGCCGGCCGCATCCAGGTGGCCAGCGTTCCCGGTCGACCCCCCAGCAGAACTGTCTCGTATATTTCGGGGTTGAGGCCCTCTTGGTACTTTTCGATGAAAAGTTCTTCGGGCCAGCCGTGAATCTTGGCAGCGATGCGCCGGAACTTATCGGTGTAGTCCCTCACCATGGACCTCCCCTGGAACAGCTTCCGCAGTTGGTTCCGGGCCTTTTCTTCCCCCAGGGGGTCCTCATATTGGTGTCGGAGAGCCCACATAAAGTTGTTCAGCGAACGTAGCTCAGGACCGGGGGCATCGTGCAGGCTCACATACCAATCGCTGGCGGTGTCCTTCAGCTTGGACCCTATGTAACCAATCCGCTCCCTCTCGGTGGGGTAGAGGTGGCCCCAGCTGTCCAGGAACCGCTTGATCTCCAACAGGAAGAAACGCAGCTTCTCGGGGTCCCCATCGAAAGTAGCCGTCAAAGGGTCGGCGGGGGCCGGGCGAACGATTGGCCCTGCCAGCACCGGGGCCGGCGCGGGGGCGGGACCGGGCACCTGTGGAGGGACGACTGGTGGAATCGGCTGCAGCGGCGGCCTCGGCTGCACGGGCACCTGTGGCTGAGCCGGAACTCCCCGGGGAGCCGCCGCCGGCTGTTGGACTCCCGTCGCGGGGGCTGGAAGAGCCTCTTGCATGACCCTCATGGCGTCTCGGAACTGGTACTGGAGATCAAGGGCCAATTCTCGTAGTTCGGCGGTAAGTTGGAGCCACAAATCTCCCATCATCCGGTCTAGGGATTGCATCTGGTCTCCTCGGTATGGATCGGGCCCATACGGGCCGGTCCTCTCTCCTTCCATGGACGGGCAACACGGATCTCCTCCGTAGATCTGCTCGCGGTCTTCTCCCAGGTAGCTCGGCCTCCCTCGGTCGAGTTGATCGCCCGGGAACGAAACCCGTGCCCCTTTCCGGTCGTGCACCCAAGAGTCCACGGTCCCACGACCGAACTGGCTCCAGGCGTACTTCGGGGTCACGCTCTGAAGAGGAGGTAGGCGCGGGATGTAGTGAGCCCCCTGAATCGAAGTCACCGGTACTTCTGGCTCCCCTCTGCCGCCTCCACCACCATTCCCCTGGTCCACCGGGGTAGTGGGTGTATCTTTGGGAGTAGTAGGGATGGGGACCGTGTCGTCGTCTGACATGGTCAGGAACGGCTAAGTCCCAGTCACAGATCTCTGACAATCTGTGAGAGTTCTGCGCAAAGTAGTCAAGGATCAGATCTTGGTTGGTTAACTGTGAGAGTTCTGCTCAAAGTAGTCAAGGATCAGATCTTGGTTGGTTAACCACAGTTCTTTATTTCCAATCTCTACATTAGTACAGCGTCTCGGATTATTGTCAGAGATGAGACAGATTATACAAGCGGGTCTATTATACCATTCCAAGGAGTTTGAATTACCCATAGGTAGCCAATCCCCTTAAGGGAAAATTGGCGGGCAAAAAGGTGTCCTGACCATTTGGTTCTCACAGGAAAAGAGTGAGGTGTTAAGCAGTAAATTTCCTCTCCCAAACCAGACCCCTCAGATGTTACCAGTTCACATAACAATCAATGGCCTCAAGGTTTTTGCATGTGATAAGAGATGAGAGGCATCCTCCCTTGAAGTTCCTGCCGGAGCAGCTGGAATGCGGAGGCAGGGATGTGAGGCCTCCTTGTTCTCATAATTCATTGGTGTCACCCTCCCGGTCTGGACAAGCATCATTACATTACAGTTACATGGAGTCCCACTACATGACAGTTACATAGGAAAAATAAAGGCATACATATTGAGTAACATAATGGAAGCCTGACTAATATAATGTCTGAATTAGCAGATTCTGACATTAACCAGAGTTCTTTATTTCCAATCTCTACATTAGTACAGCTTCTCGGATTATTGTCAGAGATGAGACAGATAATACAGGCAGGTCTATTATACCATTCCAAAGAGTTTGAATTACCCATAGGTAGCCAATCACCATAGGGGAAAATTGGCGGGCAAAAAGGGATCCTGACCATTTGGTTCTCACAGGAAAGAAAGTGAGGTGTCAAGCTGTAAATTCCCTTCCCAAACCAGACCCCTCAGATGTTACCAGTTCACATAACAATCAATGGCCTCAAGGCTTTTGCATGTGATAAGAGATGAGACACATCCTCCCTTGAAGTCCCAGCTGAGGCGGAAGGAATGCGGAGGCAGCGCTGTGAGAGGCTCTCTTGTTCTCATACAATGCAGGTGTCACCCTCCCGCCTTACAATGTGTTACAAACTCCAGGCCTGGTTCAGCACTACAATAAGTCAGTTACAAAGATAGCATAGAATACAAAATGGGGTAGGTACTGTCAAGATTACAATGTCTGAATCAGCAGATTCTGACAGTGAGCTCTCTTTTGGCAAATATAAGTATCTACACAGAAAAAAAAACTCTCGGAATTAGTATATAGATATGGAGCAGATTTCCATCAGTGACTATTAGCCACAAGGTATAGACAGGATCTCTCAGTCTGGGGCAAGTAATACTCTGTATTCTTGGTGCTGGGGGCGGGGGGGGGGACAGTGAGAGGGATTCCAGCATCCTGGCTTCAAGAGGGAATTAGAGCAGAGGTCCATCAGTGGCTATGAAGAATACTGGACTCAGGAGACCAGGAATGGTGAAATCATGAAGCCTTTATTGAGTGATTCAGCATGCCCAGTAGATGGTCAGAACAAGCATGCTTCCAGGGTTCCAGGGCCCTCATTATATGCTGGCCGGAGCCACACCTCCAGCCACACCCAAAAGACCTGATAGGGGCTTAACATATGCGCATGTTTGTCATAGGTTCCCTGGAGGAGCCTTTGATTGCATTGGCTCCCCAGGGAGAACCTAGGTCCCACATTGGTGGAGGCTTTCAATCCGGATGTCTATTGTTCCTCCAGATTCAAGCTCCCCTCTCTGCCTGACAATGTGCTCTGGCCATGTGGCGGGCGCCATTACCTGGGAGCACATGGCAGGCTGGTTGCTACACAGAGCATACTACATTACACCCCTAGTCCGGACTGTCCTTTGGCAAACATAGTCTCTGAGGTATGCGGGACGTTTCCGTTCTCTGGTCGAGCGGCGTGGGGTCGACGGAGCCACCGGTATATGGAGCGGAGATTCGGGGATATCTGCCTCGGGCTGAGCCAGGTCTGGTACCAGTGCAGGGACGGCGACTGGAGTGATGTCTGGGTGGCCGGCTTCTGTGGGGTCCTCCTGCAGAGTCTCGGCTGGTTGTGGGGCGGGCAGATCGTCTGTCTTGGGTACCTCGGGTTCCGCATCTGGGAAGTCCAGCCCTGGATCATCCATGGAGAAGGCGTGCAGGCAGCGGTGAAGCTGGTCCATGTGGTGCCTCCACCATTGTCCTTCCTCGCCCGTGACTTCATAGGAGGGGGGGACTGGTGACATGGATAATCCACCCCGGCAACCACAGGGGGCCCTGGGCGTAATTGCGGACATAGACTGGGTCCTCTGGCGCGGACCCTCTGGGAACTTTGGGGGGTGTTGGGTTCTTTGGAGGTGGCTGGCGCTGAATCGGGGTGGAGCCGGTTGAGCTGGGTTGTCAGCCGGTGGTCCATGAGCAGCTCTACAGGGCTGTGACCGGTAGCCAAGTGAGGGGTGGTGCGCTGGCCGAATAGGAAAGCCGTTAACTTAAACCCCAGATTCCCCTGGTCTATGTGCCTCAGTGCCTCCTTAGTGGTGCGGACCATTCGCTCTGCTTGGCCGTTCGTGCCCGGGTGAAAAGGGGTGGATCTCATGTGCCGGATGCCATGGAGCTCCACAAAGTGCTGGAATTCCGCGGAGGTGAAAAACGTGCCATTGTCCGAGACGATGGTGTCCGGCAGGCTGTGGGTGGCAAAGATGCGCCACATTGCTCGAATGGCGGCTTCAGAGGAGGTGGCGTGCACAGGAACGACTTCCAGCCACTTGCTGTAGCTGTTGACTAGAATAAAGAAAAGCTGCCCCTGTACTGGGCCCGCAAAGTCCACGTGGAGCTGGGACCAGGGGCATTGGGTGGACTCTCAGGGGCGGACGGGAGCGTGTGGAGGGTCCGAACGGGTCTCTTGGCACTTTTCACAGCAGCAGACCCAGTTCCTCTATCTCCTTGTCAAGGCCTAGCCACCAGACGTAGCTCCGGGCCAGGGCCTTCATTGGTACTACCCCAGGGTGGTGCTCATGCAGAGCAGTCAGCACTTGCGGGCAGAGGGGTTCCGGAATCACTACCCTCGAGCCCCAGAGTAAGCACCCCTTGTGGGTGGAGAGTTCTGCATGCCAGATTGAGAAGGCCATGAACTCAGGGTCCGGATTCTTGGGCAACCCCCTTCCCACCCAGTCGGAGACCCGGGAGAGTTGATGGTCCCGGGCTGTGCGCCGGGCCACGTCCCATACCTGAAGTGGCCGGTCCGGCAGGTCCTCAAGCAGAGCAACATGGTAAGCCGGAGCTGGGTTGGGGTTGCAGGAGGGCAGCGGAAGGCAGCTGAGTGCATCCGCATGGCCTATGGCCTTTCCCGGGCGATGCACCAAGTCATAGTCGTACCCCGCGAGGAAGATCGACCATCGGAGGACTCGCGGGGACAGCATTTGTGGCATGCAGCGATCTGGGGCAAGGAGGCCTAGAAGAGGTTTGTGGTCCATGGTGACCGTGAACTTGTGCCCGTACAAGTAAATATGGAACTTTTTGACCCCGGCCATGATCGCAAGTGCCTCCTTGTCTATCTGAGCATAGTTCCTTTCGGCCAGGGCTAGGGTCTGGGAGTAATATGCGACCGGGACCTCCCGGCCGTCCGGCAGTTTGTGACCCAAAACTGCCTCCACCCCATAAGGAGATGCGTCACAGGCCAATACGATGGGCAGGGCTTCATCGAAGTGGGCGAGGACCGCATTGGACATTAGGAGGTCCTTGATGCCCTGGAAGGCCGCCACCTGGCGGGGACCCCAAGTCCAGGTGGCGTTTTTGTCCAGGAGCCTGTGTAAGGGCTCAGCTACTGCTGCCTTGTGGGGACAGAAGGCGTGGTAGAAGTTGATGAGTCCCAGAAAAGACTGCAGCTCAGCCTTGGACTTGGGGGCCGGGACATTGGAGATCGCCTTCACCTTGTCCTTAGTGGGGTGAATTCCGTGGGCGTCCACCTTGAAGCCAAGGAAATCCACTGCAGGCACCCCGAGGAGGCACTTCTCGCGTTTCACCTTCAGGTTGCCGTCCTGGAATCACTGGAGGACAGAGCGTAGGCGGGCTGAGAAAGTCTTGACGTCCAGAGCCGCGATCAGAACATCATCGAAAAATGGCTGCACCCCTGGAAAACCTTTTAAGAAATGGTCCATTAACTCTTGGAAGATCCTGGGGGCTACGCTGACCCCGAACTGGAGGCGGTTTACCTTAAACGCCCCCTTGTGTGTCACAATGGTCTGTGCTTCTGCTGTGGCATCGTCGACCTGCAGCTGCTGGTATGCCTGGGCCAGGTCTAGTTTCCCAAACACTCGCACCCCAGCCAGGGAGGCCAACACGTGGCTGATGACCGGGACTGGGTAGGCATGGGCCTGAAGTGCCTTATTGATGGTGCACTTATAGTCCGCGCAGATGCGGATGTCCCCGTTTGCCTTCATTGGCATCACAATTGGGGTCTCCCATTGGGCGTGGGACACTGGTTCTAGTACACTCTGGGCGACCAACTTATAAAGCTCCCGCTCGATCTTGGGCCGCACTGCAAGCGGTGGATGGCGGACCGGTATGCGCACGGGCCGGACCGCGGGGTCAAGGTCCAGGGTGATGGGTGGCCCCGTATAGAAGCCCAGTGCCCCGTCGAAAACCACTGGGAATTCCTCACAGATGTCGGCAAAATCTGTGGGCCGCAGGCTGTGTACCCCGGTGAACCAGGAGAGTCCCAGCAGGCTTGTGAGGTTGCCTGCCACCACCAGGAGGCCCAAGCATCCTGTAAAGTTCTTAAATTGGACCCGGAACTTGCCCAAACCCCTTATCGGTATTGGGTTCTTCTGAAAGTCCCGCAGGGTTAGGCCCTGGACTTTCTGAAGTTGGGGCCCCCCGTGGGGCAGAGCCTGCAGAGGGTGGACTCCGAAATCATCGAGTAGGACGACCCGGTGTCTACTTCCATTTGGCAGGAGGTCCCCCCAATCAAAACTGAGACCTTAATTTTGTTGGGGGTGTCGGGCGGCAAGTTCATTACCTGCTGTGTCTTGCGGTGGTGGTGGTGGGTTGCTGCTGTTTGGAGGAGTTCGGCAGACTCCTGGTGCGCGGCTTGGGTGTGGCGGTTGGAGCGGGTGCAGCAGGCCCAGGCGATGTGGCCCTTCTTGCCACATGACCGGCACTCTGCTTCCCAGAAACGGCAGGTCCAGCGGTCATGCTGATTGCCACAGCTAGCACACATGGAATGTTTGGAGTGTGGCATCGCTGAGTGGGAAGCCTTCTCACCCGAGTTGCAAGACCCCTGTCCCGGAGGCCGGCATTGTACCTGGAGTGTCTCGTCATGCTCAGAAATGTCGGAGTCTGCAGCAGCCTCAGTCTGGTGAGCGGCTGCAGATGTGCCTAGCTTCTCCTGCTGAGAGACCTCAAAGGCGCAAGCTGTGGTTAGCATCTTGTCCAGGGTGGCTGTGGAGTTGGCCATCAGCTTCCTTTGAAGCTTGGGGTTGCGGACCCCACACAGGAATGCGGAGTATTAGTGTGTCCTCTATGGCCACGAACTTGCACCCCACCAGGAGATGGCGGAGGGCCGACAGGTAATTGGAGGCAGACTCACCCTTCTGCTGCAGCCAGCGGAAGAGCTTCACCTGCTGCGTGTTCTTGGAGGGTCTCAGCAAGAAGTGGTTCCTTAGGAGTGCCATGATGTCGTCGTACGTGGCCTCCGCTGGGGTACGAGGGGAAAGCAGGCTGCGGAGTAACTTCAGCATCTTTACCCCACAGGAGGCCATGAGCCACACATCTTCCTGGCATCTGTGATGTCCTGTGCGTCGAAATAGGATGTGAGCTTGTCCGACCAGGCTTCCCAGTCTTCGGGGCAGGCTGGATCGAATGGGTGGGTGGTTCCTGGAGCGGTGGCCATTCTGGGATGTGTAGCAGTGCATTGAGCGAGATCCTCGGGAGCCAATGGCGGTGCAGTGGCGCTGGAGCCAAGCAGGGCCGGTGGCTGACGGATCTGGTCTGGGCTTGATGCGGTGCTGGTGTCGGCCAAGGAGTCACTCATCGGGATCCCATCCTCATCGCCAGTGAAGAGTACTGGACTCAGGAGACCAGGAATAGTGAAATCATGAAGACTTTATTGAGTGATTCAGCATGCCCGGTAGATGGTCAGAACAAGCATGCTTCTAGGGCTCCAGGGCCCTCATTATATGCTGGCCGGAGCCACACCTAACCCTAACCACACCCAAAAGACCTGATAGGGGCTTAACATATGCGCATGTTTGTCATAGGTTCCCTGGAGGAGCCTTTGATTGCATTGGCTCCCCAGGGAGAACCTAGGTCCCACATTGGTGGAGGCTTTCAATCCGGATGTCTATTGTTCCTCCAGATTCAAGCTCCCTTCTCTGCCTGACAATGTGCTCTGGCCATGCAGCGGGCACCATTACCTGGGAGCACATGGCAGGCTGGTTGCTACACAGAGCATACTACATTACAGACTACTAGCCACAAGGTATAGATAGGATCTCTCAGTCTGGGTCAAGTGATGCTCTGTATTTTTGGTGCTGGGGGGGGGACAGTGGGAGGGATTCCAGTGTCCTGGCCCCACTGGTGGACCTCCTGATGGCACCTGGTATTTTTGGCCACTGTGTGACATAATGTTGGACTGGATGGGCTACTGGCCTAATCCAACATGGCTTCTCTTATGTTCTTACCTGGCTGGCTAGCAGCAGCTGTTCTACAGCAGTTCTCCCCACCTTCACAGGAAGTGCACCAGTCAGGCAGGGAAAGGCTGGCTAGGATCAGTTCACTTATAGAAAATTGCCACTTCAGAAGGTGGACTCTATTGCATTATACTCCATTGAAGTCCTTTCCCTCCTCAGGCATTGCACAAATCTCCAGGTATTTCCCAACCTGGACTTGGCTAGTGAATGTTTCCCTAGGGATACAGCCTAGTCTACTCCCTCAGAATCTTACCAGGTCATTTGGATTAGACAAGGCAATTGGCTGTCTTTTGATGTCCAAAGAGATTTGGGTCTTCCAACTTCACAGTGCTCCTCTGCCAGCTCTGCCTTGTTGAATTCCTGGAGATTTGAGGGGTTGAAGCCGGGGGAGAGCAGGGGGACCTCACTGGATTAGAATGTCATAGAGGATGCAGTCACACACACTAAATAATGTCTGAGATAGAAATTCAGAGATTGTATTACTTGTTCTCACAATTTAAAAAAAAAGAAATTAGCAATTTCAAATTTTGTGTTTTTCATTCTTCCTAAAATGTTTGAAAATTGGTGGGCACATTTGGGGGGGGGGGCAGAAGGTAGCCTCGCCTAGTGTACAAAACAAAACCCTGGCACCGGCCCTGCTTATTTTATCATTCCATTATTCCATCTACATCACACAGGCTATTATCAACATTGTAAATTAATCTTATGGGAAGAATGGAGGAAGAAACTCTCATGACTGAATTTTATTTGTACAGTCATGTAAATGAGGGCATTCAATCACAGCAGGATTTACTATACTGGTGGTGCTGTAGAGTTTCTCATAATCTACCTGGATTGTGGACAGGGAAATCTTCTTATAGTACAACTAGGGCAGTGGTGTCAAACTCATTTGTTATGAGGGCCAGATCTGACATAAATGAGACCTTGTCGGGCCAGGCCATGTGTGTAATAAAATGTAATGCAGGTAGCAGAGATATAAACTTTATAATGGACACAAACAACTTAAAATAAAAACATTAGCACTCTTGCAATATTTTGTTTATTTAACAGTCTCTGATAACTGACACCTCTTGCTCTGAATTCTTGCATCAAAATGTCTGTGCCGTAGCAATCTTGAGTATGCTGTTCAGGTGTGTATCTGTATTCTGCAAACCTACTTTTGATTTATTGACATTCATTACAGAAATCTCATGGTCAGTGCTCTGAGCCTAGGACTCAGGGGAAAACATGAAATGGCTGGGCATTGCGAGCTTTTGTACATAAATTGCTTCATATGCTGGTCAAGAACATGTGAAGGCATCATGACAGAGTGAGGACTATGTGTTTGTCTACAAAACTATAGTCTTCCCAGAAAAATAACTGCATTCCTATGAGGCAGTGCAAGGATAGCTGGTAGTTCAGCAGTTCGAGACCTGAGTGCTGCATGACAGAGTGAGTTCCTGTCTCTGGCCCCAGCTCCTGCCAGCCTAGCAGTTCAAAGGCAAGAAACTGCAAGTAGATAAACTGATACCACTTCAGTAGGAAGGTAACAGCATTCCATGTGTCTCAGTGTCTAGTCATGCCGGCCAAATGACCATGGAAATATCCTCAGACTGCGCTGGCTCTTTGGCTTGAAAACGGAGATGAGCACTGCATCCCTAGAGTCATATTCAACTGGCTTTCAAGCAAGAGAAACCTTTACATATCAGCCTGCTACCTGGGAAGTCTAGGTTTAAAAACCCCAGTCTACAAAGGAAACGTGCTGGGTGAACTTGGTCTGAACATATGCTCTCAGCCTAATCCACCTCACTGGCTTGTTGTTATTTCTCATCTAAATAGTTCACATTGCTTTCCTACTTGAGAAAGACTGGATCATGAGGGCACGATTACAGTGATAAAGGGAAGGCAAACCCAGTTGCACCCAGGAGAGCCTCAGCATAATGAGCCCAACAAAACACACACACACAGCATAATAAGCCCAACAAAATACATACACACTGTTGAAATGCACACAAAAGCTCATACCTTGAATGAAACTTTGTGGGTCTTAAAGGTGCTTTATATTTCTCCCATGTGATTGAGGCAGCTGAGGAAAGGGTTAGCCAGTGGAAGGGAAGCCTTAGCCACTGAAAGGGAAGAAATGCTTGCCTTTGGCTTCTGTGTGATTGAGGGAGCCTGGCCAAAAAGCAAGCTCTGGCTCATTCCCTCCCTTCCCTTGGAAGGAGGAGGGGGAGGAGCCTCAACCAATGCAGAGAACAGAGGCTTGTCCATCTATTTCTCCTGTGCAAGTTTGGCAAAGCAAGCTGTGCTGCAGCAGTAGCAGGACTGGAGAAGGAAGAAGGAGAAAGCCAGTTGCTGAAGGGCTGGATAGGAGCCCCGCAGGGGGCTGGATTCAGCCCATAGGTTACATTTTTGACATCCCTGAACTAAGGTCATGTGAATGTAAGGCTAGTCTTCAAGTTACCAGTTTTTTTTAACACTGTTAAATACAAGAAAAACTCTAAATTATAACGCCTGTCACTATAGTTATCTTCTATAGAAGTCTGCAGGGGTAAACTGGTGAACCAGAACAACAAAAAAGTAATAAAAGAAAAATTACTAGTGTGTTCATATCCTCAAACCAGGGCAAACCAGCTCTTATTACCCCCAAAACAGAAAAAGAATTTAAAAATAAAGTTAGTGTAGAACCATCACTTTCCATAAAATTCAAGATTTAAAAATTGGCAAAAACTGGAGAAATGTCTCCAATAACAGCCTGCATGATCCAGAAACATTATAATCAAGATTTGTCATTGAAATGATGTTCGCAGTGTAAGCCAGAGCAATATTCTTTTTTCACTCTTATGGGGACCTATGAGAGCAGTGAATGGACTATGTTGCTGATTATGTGAGATGGACTGTTGCATAGAGTAACCAGTGGGAAAATGACAGCAGACGCTTCCAACAGAGGTTTAAAGCACCATTTTCTGAGGTTACCACCTCTAGGCCTGGAGGTTGTCACAAAGCACAAAGACACTCACATACACGAAGAGCCATGTCATCCTTTATGGCTAGAGACACATACCACGAACTCCATGAGGGTATGAACTCCATACACGTACACAGGCTTGGGCCCCCTCCTTCAACTTCCCCTCCATTTGGCACATCTAAGAACTTTGCACAGGGGTGCAAAGACAGCGGAACGCTTCCTGATGAACTGGTTGTGCTGCTCGAAGCCCGCTTTCATCTAGAGGACAGTGCCAGCTGCAGATGACGTCGACATCCTGTCCTGACCATCAGGTAGATCTGAATGTTGGCCACTCCTATAGGACCCTCTTAGTGGCTAGGGACACAGAACAGACCATCTATAGGCGTTCTTAGGAAGGTCTCAGACCTTGCCAACCTCCCAGTAATACCCCCCCAATAAATACAGCTTCCCAAGAGTCACGAGTCAGATTTTCCCTGTATCTCCTCTCTTACTTCTTCTTCCTCCCTCCTGGATCCTTGGGTGCACCACTGGGGTCCAACACGTGGCTTCTGCAGGTCCAGAACCACACTCCTTTCTCCTTTGTCCAAAGGCACCCCACTTTTCTCCAGCAGGACTTCACCAGATTTCAATATAGGTAAATATCACCCTCAATGGAGACTATCGATATTCCTGCTCATGAAAATGTCTCTGTAATCCTATCTAACTTCCTAGATCTGTGTACTTGTGTATATGATTGTGTAGTATTTGTGTGCAAACATTTTTATTCTTGCAAAGTAAATAATCTCCCTTTTTAAACCTTGACTTGAGTTTCGTGTCAGTTCCTTGGGAGCCCAGGAGAAGCATAGCCTCTGTATACACAGGTGCTGATCCTTAACACCTACTGCTGATTATTAAGAGCTAATATTCCCCAAATATTAATAATATAAAAGAGCAGTCAGGCTAACAGCAGAGTCCAAAATACAAAGCCCATAGCCGAGCTTTACTGAGAATGTTTATCTTGTTTCCAGGAGAACAGCAATAAACGTTTTGGAATATACTATATTTATATAAAAACACAAACAGAACATGTTTAGCCTTGAAACAATAATAGAGGAAACACATAAGAAGATAAACATAAAGAAGGCAGTAACTTGTTGAGAAAAATTCATTAATAGGCTAGCGAAAGGTTATATGATAGAAAATTAACTTCTGTTTCACCGCCACAAGTAACAAAAAAGTATTGAGCTGTAACTAATTACTAAATGAGCCAGTTACATTCCTGCAAATAAAAGCTGAAAGTTTGAAAATCTTCATTTAGCAACACAAAGGTACTTTTACAAGATGGTGAACATTTTAACTTGGGTGCCTTCAAGTTGTACTGTTTTATTATTGAAATGTGGATGTGCTTGCACATTAATGCTAAAAGTGTTTTCTCCTGTCAGATGTTGGATCTCTGGGCTTTCCCAGCAACTACTGATCCCCTGAGTTCCTTTCAGACCGGGTTATGCGAGCAGTCCAGCTTAAGAAAGCTACAGGAATTGATCTGAGGTCTCCCATTGGTCTCTTCCCTCTAAGTAGCGCTGTGTGGTCTTCAGCTCTACATTATTTTCTGGATGACTCTGGTCAGGCCTGATTCATTTAAAGGTATGCACCTAAAAACACGGATGGGCATGAACTGGGAAAACATGGTTCAGTTTGTGGTTCATGGTGGACCCACAAACTGAATTATGAATTGAACTGAACTAAAATGGCCTCATACAAACCAGACCAGTTTGTGATGCAGCAGAATGCCCACCCCCCAATGTGCTAGAGACTCCAAACTTGCAAGAGACCTCCAGATGACTCACCTCTCCCTGACCACCAAGGTTGGTAAGGATTGGATTTGGAGGAGTCTTAATTAATTACAGCTCCCCAAAGAAGGTTCCCCCAGGAAAGTGCTTTTGGGGAAATGTTGGGCCCATGTTCAGCAGTGTATAGAACACTCTGTGCAAGCTAGAGGCATGAAACTCACAGCAGACCTTCCTCAGTGCTCCTTTACATACCAATTCCAATAACCTTTATTGGCATAGCTCCTTTACATACCCTCCAAGTTATGTGTAAATTGAACGGGGGAGGTCTGAATTATGGCCCCCCCAAAAAAAATTGCCCCCAGGAAAGTGCTTTTGGGGAAATGTTGGGTGCAGCTTCAGCAGTGTATAGAACAAACCCTGTGCAAGCTAGAGACATCAGACTTGCAGAGGGCCTCCCCAGGAAGCTCCCCTACATGCCCTCCAAGATATGTGCAGATTGGACTGGGGGGGTGGGTCTGAGTTAAAGCTCACCGAACAAGGTGCCCCTAAGGAGAGTGCTTTTGGGAAAATGTCAGGCACAGCTTCAGGAGTGTATAGAATGGACCCTGTGCAAACTAGAGGCATAAAACGTAAAGTGCACCTCCCTGAGATGCTTCCAGGGATGGCCAACCCCCTTCCCCACATTGTTGTTGTGGGTGGCTGCATCCTTGGGCCCCATGCACTAACAGCAGACAAGGTGATAGCTGGGTATGGCATACCCCTCATTTCCCCTGCCCGGGCCGAGGAGTCACCTGCGCTGTTGTGGGTGGACACGTCTCTGGGCCCTGCTCACTCTCCCCGGATACAGTGATTGCAGACTGTCAAAGGTCCCCATCCAACCCAGGCTAAGAACCTTTGGTGGAAAAGCTGCAGCACAATAAAATTACAAAATTCTAGTGTGTAGATAACCACACACTACTCTGGTAGGCTACCACCAGCCCTTTTAGCTATGCCAATGGCTTAGAAGCAAAAAGTCAAGCTCCTAGCCTTTTCCGGGATTTAACCAGAAACTCGACCCTGCAGGATAGACCTGCAGAACAAGTTTCAAACAAAGACAAGTTATCTGGTAGGTGGTCACTGCAACTAAAAAACTGGAATTAGACTGAGGTCAGTTGAAGGCAAAAACCACAAGCAAATTATATATATACACACACACACACACACACATACACACACATATATATATAGGCACAAGGATATTTTAAAAGAACGAGGCTGTGAAGGAAAACAAGAAATCTAAGAATAAAAACAAACTGACACAGAAACAATGATTCCAAGTTACCAGATGTTACTCTCTCTCATGCTAAAGGCTCTCAGCTTCAAGACCATTCTCTCCAGAATCAGCCAGGGCCAGCAAGGTCTTTGGCCCTCTCAAGCAATCTGTCAAAATGACTGCCAGGAGCATAACAGCAACTGCATGTCGTGGTAGCACACAATCACATCAGGCTAACACTAAGGTAAAAACCTAATTTCTTTATGGGTAAGGGACCAACATGGTCTCAGGCCTGAAGAACCAAAAGGAACCCTTAATGGTGATGTAATTCCTTGTTGCTGGGCAAACGACCTATAAAGTGACTTGACCGGGATGAAAGGAATCAAAACTTACTGCAGATTGTCTCAGCCCCTTTCCCACAGGTGACACCTGATAAGTATTGGAGTCGGGAGTCCGTGGAACAGTGAAACAGCTAGATCTTTATTGCTGGTCCGGATGAAGCATACAACCCAGGTCTCGAAGCCCTCCTTTTATGCTGGTCAGGGACAATCCCCTGACCTCACCCAACTGGCCTGATAGGCTATTAGAAGTCTATTTACATTTCATAGGTTCCCTGGGAGAAACCTAGGTACAGGATTGGTGGCCGGTTTGAATCCACCTGGCCTTTGTTCTACCTGGCTGAAGCTCAGGTAGTTTCTTGGCCATGTGCTCTGGCCATGCGGTCGCAATTAAGGGAGCACATGGCGACCGCATGGTCAATACATAACACACCCATAGACCTCAATTGGTTGTAATGTGTAAATTGGAAGTTGGTGCTAGGCACTCAACTCCTCTGCACGGCTGTGTGTTACCTACAAATAGCAAGGTAAGCTTGCTTTGCTAGCAGTGTCTCTTTCTATCTCTGGGAACTCACACTAGGCTGTGTTTGAGGCCTAAACAAAGGATTTTAAAATAGCCAAAGTTTCTAGGGAACCATTTTCTTCACACAGACCATGGCCAACCCCTCCTTCTGCCCTACCCTGCCTAGGCACCACTCATACTGTTGTGGGTGGCCATGTCCCAGGGCCCCACTAATTCTCTGTGGACATGGTGATTGCAGACTGTGGCCAACCCCCCCTCCAGCCCAGCTCTGCCTGTTTCTGGTGTCTGTGTCCCTGGGCCCTGCTCACTCTCAGTGGACACGGTGATTGCAGACAGAGCATAGCCAACCCCCCCCCCTTCCTGCCTGGGCCTGGGCCTGGGAACCACTTGCACTGTGTGGGTGGCCATGTCCCCGGGCCTTGTTAACCCTCCACCATCAAGATGACTGCAAGGCATGGCCAACCTTCCTCCTTCCCTGACTAGGCATGGAAGCCACCCACAATCTTGCAGGTGACCATGTCCCTGGGCCCCATTCACCCTCCGTTTTCAAGACTGTTAGAACTTTTGTCTAATTTTCGGGAAAATTCAGAGTTATGGATCTTGCTTTCTGGAAAGAAGAGACTGCTTCCTCTAGTTTAAAATCTTTATTACTAAAGGATAAAGGTAAACGGGATTAGCTACAAATAAACAAAACTTGCTTTCTAAGGAGCAACATTTCTCCGGTCTACACACTAAGACATTCTTCCAGAGAGTGAGAGATTACAGTGGAGGATCTCTCCTCCTTCTTGACCCCTGAAAGGAAACACCTGATGTCAGTAACCAATTAGCACAACAGTAGACCTCTAGGTTTCCCGGCTTAGAGTCAATTGTCCAGCTGCCAGGTATTTCTTCCAGGTTAAACCTAGTTAAACAACAAGTTGCATAGGTTAACCCTATAATGACTGAAATGGTCAGGTCTTGTCTTATATACTCATTTTCCAACACCCCTTCTCAAGACCTAAAATGCAAGTCATTATACATGCATACACAAAATATTATTCAACATTAGCATCAAGCATATTCAAGATTTCACGAAGTCTTTCAAACTTGTCTTTGGTCAGTGGCTTAGTCAGAATGTCAGCCACCATCTCTTCTGTACGACAATGCTCAATCTCTATCAGCCTTTTCTGGTACAAATCTTTAACTAATGCACATTTAATACCAATAGATCTACTTCTAGCAGTCATGCTCTCTTCCTTACATATAGTTATACAAGCTTGATTATCCTCTAACATAAGTATAGGTACAGGTTCATTTATCCCAAAATCTTTCAACATATTAAAGATCCATTCAAGTCTGCTGCAGGCACTTGCAGCTGAAATTCACTCAGCTTCTGCTGTGGATTGCGCTACAACAGTCTGCTTTCTACTAGTCCAGTCTATCTGTCCATCTCCATAAAAGAATAGGTATCCACTGGTAGACTTGTAATTGTTCATCTCTTCTCCCCAACTGGCATCCATGTAGCCGACTAGTCTTGGTTGTTCAGTTGGTGCAATTTTTAGTTTTAAGTCCATTGTTCCTCTTAGATAACGTGCCATCTTCTTTATTGCACTCCAATCATGATGATTTGGCGAACTTCTGCTTAGAAATCCAACTGCTGCTGTAGTATCTGGACACATTGATTTGCTCAGGTACAAGAGCTTTCCGACAGCCTCCCTGTATCCTCCTATGTCCTTTAGTGGTGTGCCGTCCTTTTCTTTCAGATATCCAGGTTCAAGTGGGATTGTTGAACCTTTGCAGTTCTTCATGCCAAGAGATTCTATAAAGTCCATAATCTTTTCTGGCATAAAAGAAAAGTTCCATCCTCGAGTCTCTCAATTTGCATCCCGAGGTAGCTGTTTGACTTCCACTTCCTTATTCACTCCATCAGCTATTGCTTTGATGTCTCCTCTGTTTTGCAGCGTTCTGTTTAATCTCTCAGAGGATCCATTCTGCTGGGGTGAATATGTAATTGATACTTTATGTTGAAATCCTTGCTCTTGTAGAAATTGTTTGAATTCAGCATTACAACATTACAATATTCACCACCTCCATCTGTGAGTAAGCTATGAGGTGCTTTGCCAAATTTATTTTTAACTATGGCCACATAATTTTTAAATCTATGCAGTGTTTCATCCTTACTTCTCAGCATATACACATAAAAGTATTTTGTTTTATTCTCTGTGAAAGTCACAAAATATTTGCTCCCACCTAGGGATGCAGGTAATGGCCCAACAAGATCACTGTATACAGTTTCCAGAAATTCCTGCTTCTGCGCTGGATATTTCCCAGAATAACGTGGGGCATCCCCCTTCACTCTGAGACATGTCTCACATCTAGTTTCACTCTTTTCACAATGCACAACAGGTATTCCACATTGCTTTAGCAACTGCTCAACAGATTTAAAATTTCTATGCCCAAGTTTAATATGCCACGAAAATAAACATTTTTCATGTTTACAAGCATTATCACAAGTCTGGCAAATCTGTTCCTTATCATCAGCAGTCTCAATTTGAGCCCGCTTGCGGGAAGGGCGGGATATAAATGTGAAATAATAAATAAATAAATAAATAAATAATTTCCTCATCAGGATCAACATCAAAAGTCTCTGTCTCCCCATCACAGGCTACAAGGTAATGAAAACCATTTTTCTCTTCCACTTTAAATCCAAGCTCTCCATTCTCAGTAGTGATCTTACTCCCCTGCTTTCTTTTGAGCAGGACAGTATGTCCAGTGTCCATAAGCCTTTTTGTTGAAATTAAGTTGTCAATAGCTTCGGGAACATAAGCTGTATTTTGCAATTCAAGATTTATTAATCCACCATCTGTGGTACACAATTTTAATTGCACAGTTCCAACACCTTTCACATCTAGCAATTCTCTGTTAGCTTGAAAAATTCTTGGTTTGATCTCAACATCCATGTTACAAAACCAGTCTTTTTCTTTACAGATATGGATGCAGGCACCAGAATCAACCAAAAACACTTTCTTATTATCTTTGTTAAAGTCATCAGTGATTCTAAAAGCATGACCTTTGCTCTGTGTCTTTGCATCAAATGTTCTCCCTCTGTGCTGTGCGCACGAAGCATGAGCTCTGCCCTTCCCACTCACTGGTTCTTTGTTAGTGAAGCCATGTGCGCCTGTGGCCCTTTGTTCTTGGGGCTCATCATTGGATGCATACTTAGAAGGGCAGAATTTTGCAAGATGATTTTTCCCACATACAAAACACTCTATTTTCTTTTTAAATTTCTGTTCATGCTTTAGGCTCAAAACAGACATTTCATCGGACAAAGTATCGTTTCCACCTCTAGAATCAAACTCCTCTTTCAAGGCTGACAACAAACCGTCAAGCATCAAATCCTCCTTTTGCCTCAAAAACATAACCAAAGAGTTATAAGACTGCAGTAAAGCTTTAAAAATTGCAGAGATCATATCTATCTCCTCTGGCATTTTGCCCAAGTCTTTCAACTGATTGTGAATGCCCATTAGCTTGTTAAGTTCCTTTGGCAAACAGTCTCCTTCTTTCATTTTAAGATCAAAGATCTGTTCCTTCAATGAGTAAATCTTACTTTTGGTTTGCTTTTCATATTTCCTCAGGTATTCAACCATTAATTTGGCAGTCTTAATTGAGTGTAATGATGGGACTTCTAGTGAGTATACACTTTCAACAATTAGCCCTTTCGCAAAACCATCTTTCAATTTAAACTCTCTCTTTAGAGGTTCATTTGTTGTGGGGGTCTTCAGTCAACACATTTTCTGCATCATGGGCTTCTAATTTTATTGTAAGACACCCCAGCCACCATTGGAAATTATGCTGAGTTAGTTTCACATTGAGTGATTCTCCACTTGGGGGGGGGGGAAGTACTCACGACCCTTTGAGATTGATTTCCAGATGAAGAGGTTGCTCTTTCTGTACTCATCTTTCTGGCTGGAAGCAGGCTTACTGTTTCTGGAACTCATGGAGTTAATCCTTTGCTTGTGTCATGTCGGCAGCAGGCGAGCACTTCAAATGCTCCTTCACCTCACCTCCTTTGTTCTCCATTGCGCCAAGGCTCACAGCGGGCAAAATGATAATCCAAGTAAAAAAGAAAGTCCTTTGCTCATGGCAAACTGCAAACTAGCGTAGGTTTTTCCCTGATCAGCAAGGAAACAGGGTTGGGCCTTTCTGGCTGCAGGATTGCTCTGAGAGCAGGAAGGGGGGGGGGGAAGTTGGTCATTTAAAAAAAACCAAGCCTCTAGCTCTTATTCCCTATGTCTCTTTCTCAATCAATCCAGAAAGCTTAAAAAAAACTGCTAGGCTTAGAACCAAACTCTAGCTACCATTTGTTAGGACTTTTGTGTAATATTCTGGAAAATTCAGAGTTATGAATCTTGCTTTCTGGAAAGAAGAGACTGCTTCCTCTAGTTTAAAATCTTTATTACTAAAGGATAAAGGTAAACAGGATTAGCTACAAATAAACAAAACATGCTTTCTAAGGAGCAACATTTCTCCAGTCTACACACTAAGACATTCTTCTAGAGAGTGAGAGATTACAATGGAGGATCTCTCCTTCTTCTTGACCCCTGAAAGGAAACAGCTGATGTCAGTAACCAATTAGCACAACAGTAGACCTCTAGGTTTCCCAGGCTTAGAGTCAATTGTCCAGCTGCCAGGTATTTCTTCCAGGTTAAGCCTAGTTAAACAACAAGTTGCATAATGACTGAAATGGTCAGGTCTTGTCTTACATACTCATTTTCCAACAAAGATGACTGCAGGGCATTGCCTGCCCTGCCCTGCCTGGGCCTGGGAACCACCTGCACTGTTGTGGATGGCTGCATCCCCAGGCCCCATTCACCCTCTGCCATTAAGATGATCACAGGGTATGGCCAATCCCCCTCTTTCCCCAGGCCCAGGAGTCACCTGCAACAGTAAAGGTGGCTCAGGGCTACAACACTAAGAAGACCTAGACCTGATAGCATTGAAAATGTTAGGATGATGTGGAGGTAGCTTGGGTCCCCAAGAGAACAGAGAGAAAGGGAGAGAGAAACAAAGAACCACCCAAACTCCAGAACAAAGCCCTGGGAAAAGCCTTGTCCATGCACAGCAATCACCTTGCCAACAGTACAAGTGAGAGGCTGGCTCAAAGTCCTGAGTCCACCCAACACCCAATGCCCAACAGGAAAGAGTGGACCAAAATTGAAATGAGGTGGCTCAAACCTGCTGCCAATGTCCTATTCCCAGGAAGAGTTAGCCATACAGTTATCATCTTGTCAGGGAGCCAAGGGAGAGACTGGCTCAAAGCCCTGAGTCCACCTAAACCCAATTCCCAACAGTAAAGAGCATAACAAAATCGGAATGGGGTGGGTTAGCTGTGCACAGCTATTATCTTGACAGTGGGTCAAGTGAAAGAGGATTGCTATAGAGCCATGGATCGTGGTGCCATGAAAAGGAAGTCCTGCATACTAGTTGCCTTGGAAAGTTTGCTATGCACTGCAATCACCTTGCCAGTGGTGTGAATGAAAGCAGATGACTCTGGAGTCATTGAATAAAGGAAAGCCCCACCCCCAGACTCCTGGATGCAATGTGTCCAGGCTTTGGCTTGCAGCTGGTATAAGAAGGGCACAGTCATGTAGTCACTTTGATGTGTATTATTCTAGTATGCAACAGGGTCCAGACAGCACCCATCCACTGTGGCAAATATTCTAGTTCATGGATTAGTGGAAACATAAGTGAAGCTGTGTCAGAATCTGACAATAGAAGGGTTGTCCTGCTGTTACTTTCTGTTTCTTTGTGCCACACTGTAACCAATTGCTTTATTGCTTGCCTTGAAGTAGATATAGTTGTCCTGCTTAATGTTACTTTCTTCCCGGGAGGATGGCCTGCCACATTCTTGGTCGTCACATAAACAACCGGAGCTATCTCATCCTGTTCACTCCTCCTCCCCTTTCAGGCTTGAAGTATTTTATCAAAGTTATTGCAACCTTGGAGACTGTTTAATTGTTGCTGACCAAATGTTTAGCCTGGAGTTTGCACATCTGGGTCACTCAGGGCAAGAGGGGAATTTTTATAACTTTCCCACCTTTTGGTGAGAACTAACGGTTGCCATTTCCCCCCGCTTTTCTGTATTCATTCCGATTGGCTCTTTATGTTTATGCACCTCTGCCTGAAGGTATATTAACCCATGTTATTTCTTTTCCTGTATCTTTAACAAACATCGAGAACCTGAGTCCATTATTAGAAATAAAAGGACTTGCTTTAAATCAAAGGTCTGGTCTGATAGTGTTAACCCAAAAGCCTCACAAGCTGGCAGGGTAATGAAGATTAGAAAGGCAGACCAGGCATCCCCAGAGTTTCGACGGGAGCTGCTATTATTCCACAGCAGTTTGGCAGAAACCCCATCTAGACACCTCAATGAAGGAAACAAGGCTCACAATGCTCCAAGTCCCAGCTCTCCCAGGCCCAAACACAAACATCCCTGGTCACTGCCCATACCTGGATGATTCTTCACCATTAGTGGTTCTTCTGGATGGTTCTTCACCATTAGCAGAGCATTAGCAGAACACATTGTACAGATAATATGTTGGGATTGTGAATTCTACAAATGCGATGGAATTAGGTACTCAAATGGGGGCTTTCTTGTACAGGAAGATGTTTGAAGAGGTGGATGTTGTTCCAAGAGGTAGGTGTTATGCTATGAGGTGGGTGTCAGTTGGTTCATGAGATAGATGCTTGCTTGTGAGGCATAGGTGTCAACTTTGGGGGGGGGCTTGGGAGCTCACCCCCCCAAACTTAATGAGCCCCCTCCCGGGCAACCAGTGCCAATTCAAAACTTCCCTGCAGCTTGCTCTGTGCTCTGCTGTTTCCAGTGTCTCCTATTTTTTGCTCGAGAAAAGGAGAGAAAGAAAGTCTTCCTTTGATTGGCTGAGGGCTCCTCCTGTGTGGAAGGAGGGGGAGGGAATTCCGGGGGGGGGGAATGGAGTCAGTAACTCTTTTAAGAAGACTAGCAATGTTTTCTTCCTGCCCCAATGTTTATGATTTGGAAACTTCCAGGACGCCTGCATCCCCCCCCCCCCCCGCCAGCCTGGGCACTGAGCTCCAAGGTGAGGACTTTGCAAAAGAATGACACAACCTTGAAGCTGCCTGTGTCTAGAAAGCTTGCAGCTTTCTTTTAGTTTTTCTTGTGGTTTTTTTTTTAAAAAAACCTGACTGGTTTTGTTATGTGTTGGATAATGAGAAGCATGCATGAGGTTGTGATGCAAATCTGAAGTAATTATGGAAACTGCAAATATGTAAGCTTACTCAACTGCAAGTGTTGTTTGCTTTTGCTGTGGAACCTCCCTTGAAATTAAGCTTAGATGCTCCTCCCCTTTCCTGCTGTCCAAGGAAGCCTCCAGGGCACAAGTAGAGCAGCTTAAAGAGATCATCTTTGTGTTTGTTGCTCCCGCCCGTCCTCCTGTGAGTTATATTTTGGCTTTATGTGTAGGTGGCTCAGAGGTGATAGAAAGCTGCTTGGGTTCCTCTCTGCGCATACCCTCCCCATGAAAGGGGCAGTTACTACTCTCAGGTAGTAAGGCAGAGGGTTCAGCCTCAAGAGGGCTTGTGGCTTTGCATTTTTTAAGTGGGGAACTTTTTGGTTCCAAATGGAGGTTTGAATCAAACAACTGTTTTCCCCTTTCTGTTCCCATCCCCCTTTAAAGCCTTTTTAAATCTATGAATTTTATTGCATTGGTTTTGTATGGGCTGTTGCCTGTAGTGTGTGTCTTTATAAAGCCATGCAAAAAGGTAATTTTACCTACTAAGGTATCATTGAGAAGAGAACCTCCAAGATCAGAGGCAGTGCACTACTGATTACTTTTCATTCTCCACCATGTCCAGCAGAGTTGTGGTTATGAGACCATCCTATGGCATCTGCCTGCCT
This sequence comes from Lepidodactylus listeri, assembly GCA_029233225.1. Taxonomy (NCBI): domain Eukaryota; kingdom Metazoa; phylum Chordata; class Lepidosauria; order Squamata; family Gekkonidae; genus Lepidodactylus; species Lepidodactylus listeri. Next base: position 2,264,048 of record JARCFY010000011.1, read on the forward strand.
ATTAGTGGGGACAGAATTCAAAGCTAAGTGGACTCTTCATCTGGTCCAGCAAGTCTGTGTTTGGCTTTCAAGTTTCTTTTTTCCTAGTGATGTAGAATTACCAGGTGTGTGTTTGTATTTGCATGTGAACATTTATTTCACAAAACATTAATGTGATCTGTCTTCTAGACAATTACTAAAAAGCAGACAGGGCAATGTCTACAAACATGACCATCCTATTCCACATAGGGTTGCCAGCTTCCAAGTGGCACCTGGAGATCTCCTGCTATTACACTTAATCTCCATGCAACCAAGATCAGTTCCCCTGGAGGAGCTGGCTGCTTTGGAGAGTGGACTCTATGGCATTATACCCTGCTGAAGTCCCTCCCCTCCCCATACCCTGCCCTCCCAAGGCTCCCAACCCCGTATCTCCAGATATTTTCCCACCCAGAGCAGGCAACCCTAATTCTGTGTACTTAAGTTATGTGTTCTGATGAAAAAGTATGAATAATCCATTTTCTGACTTGGCTATGAGAGCTCCAAATAATATGTTTTGCAACACGCAGGAGTATGCAAGATGAAGCTGTGTCACTGGAGAACTGGCTCCTTTTTGCTACCAAAGACTGTTGTGGATTGTTCAAGTTTGCCTGCCGCTTTATTTATTTTATTTATCAGTAGGTCCATCACATAAGACAATCATATTTTTTGACAAGTGTGGCTGTTGTAGTCTTTTAAGACCAATTTTTAATTGCATGTAAGAGAGAGCATATGGTGGAATGGTTTACTTAGGAACTCTTAAAGGGACATTCAGTAATAAAGGTTATGCATCTGTTACAGTGTGAAGCTGTAAACTCTGTTTGAGGCTTATTAGATCTCTGACTGTATCGAATAAATTACTGTTCTACTAACTGACATTCTGTACTATCCATCTGAATATGGCATTTGGATGATAGCTACTCTGAGGTCACCCAAAATAGGATTCCCTAAATTTCTGGGGAGCCCCTTCCTAAGTCCCACATGGCACCACCTCCATAGATAGTGAAAATAGCCTGTGATGTCACTGGCTCCTCCCTGTGATGTCACTAGGCCTTGGTTCTTTTAAGGACCTAGAATAGCAATTCCTCTGGCCCAGCCCCAGCCCCCCCCCCCGGGAAACTGGAAAGTCTATGCCCTTGTTGTGAGGTAGATGTCATTTGGGTTGGCTGTAGGGCAAACCCAACCGTATCCATCAGCCATCTACCTGCCCTCCTGTCCCTATCCCTGTGTGTTTTGTCTGGTCAAATATTCCCTGCTATCCAAGTCCCCAGGGCATTTGTTTGTGGTGGTACACACCGGTACTAAGTACCAGCACCTTGGGAGGGGGGCTCTCCCAAGTTCTGATGGGAGAATTGTTGGAAATTGGTACAAACTTGTATGTAAGTACTGGCTTCTTCTTCTTTTACAAAAACAGCACTGTGAGTCCCCATAAATCTTGTGTGCTGTTAGAGATAGATTCAAGTAAAAGAGGAGGCAGTTTATTTAAAGCTGTTGAAAGGCTGTAGCACTTTGCCATTTTTCTTTAAAACGAAAATTGCATGCAAACCTCACGGGTAAATTATAAAAAGTGAGCAGCCAATTTGGGTTTTATAATTCACATGAATGAACTCCCTTTGGTAGAATTATGGCTCAATAATAAACAAAAGTGGAATGTTCATGTCACATTGATTATAATTTTTCATTGTGACAAGCTGTTTGCAAACCTGTTCACAAAATGTCTATGTTTTTATTTGCATTTTATTCCATAGTATAAGGCTAAAAGTTTCCTTGTCAGTATCAAAGCTAACTCAAAGAAAAAGTTCTCAAAATAAATGGATTTACATATGCAGGACAGTTAATTATCTATTTAGAAGGCAAAATAGTATTAAATAAACTGCTTCATTTAAAGGAGATGACCATGTACAATAATTTCCAAATAAAATTCAAGAAGTTATACCCTGTTATGTATTACTATCATGGTTGCCATATGCTCATGTAATGGCGACTGCCACGTGGCCGTTCGCACATGGCCAGAATCTACCTGAGCTTCAGCCAGGTAGAACAATAGCCGGCCGGATCCTGAAAGGTCACCAATCATGTACCTAGGTTCCTCCAGGGGACCTATGCAATATAACCACTATTGTAAGGTGCTATCAGGACATTTGGGCGAGGTCAGAGGTGTGTCTCCAACCAGAATAAAAAAGGGCTCTGAGCCCAGAGTTTTTCATGTTCCATCTGACCCGCAATAAACTACCATGCTGATTTCACTGTTACCGGCCTCCTGACTCCAGTACTTTTCAGTGGCGATGAGGGTGGGATCCCAATGAGCAACTCATCAGCCAACCCAAGCAGCACCGTACCAAGCACCGATCCGTTGGCATCCAGCACCAAAGCATTGCCACCCACCCCAGAGGACATCACTCCACATCACACCCCTGCTCGGGTAAATATGGGGACAAATGCTGTGGGACAAATCCCTCCATTTGACCCTTCCTGACCCAAGACCTGGGATGCCTGGTCCAGGCAACTTGGGTTCATCCTGGTTGTTCATGGGGTCACTGAGGCTGACATGAAGCGGGCCTGGCTCCTGGGCCACTGTGGCATTGAAACCATGCACCTGGCCCAGAGCCTGATCACTCCCTGTAACCTGCTGGACGTCCCGTACGACTACTGGGGGATTACTTCTCACCCAAGCCCTCCATGGTGGTGCTCTGGGTACAGTTCCTCCAGAGGACTCAACAGATGGGTGAGAGTGCTGCCGCATTCCTTGCTGACCTTTGCTGGCTGGCACATAGGAGTAACAGCACATAGAGGACCACTTGCTGGCCAGTTTCATGACCAGAGTGCATAAAGCCAAGCTACAGCAACAGCTCATCGCACTCTTTGAGCCCACAATCAAAAAAGTGCTCCAAATGGCGGTCGCGTTCAAGACAACCCAGAAGGACTGCCCGGCCACCCATACGCACCACACCGCGACCTCCGAATCGGATGCATCCGAGGAGGAAGACGTCTGCCAGCTGCATCCTCGCTCACAAAAAGGTGCGTCCCACTCCTCCGGTTCCCATTCCCGGCACATGGCCCTGGCCGCAGTCTCCACTCCAGTTTTCCAGCACAGGCTGCCCACAACATGCGCTAGCTGTGGAGACCCCCACAAGCAATGTTCCTGCTGGTTCCACAAGGCGACATGCCATTCCTGCAGAAAGATGGGGCACATCGCCAAGGTCTGCCATACCTGGACCAGCTGCCACTCTCCAGCCGCTCACTACTATGTGCCATAGCAGATCTCACCTGCCGAGCGGGAAATGACAGTCTCACTGACATACTGCCCTCCCAAAAATCCCCCTTAACACCCAGGTTTTAATGGGTACAACTTATGGAAGGCATGAATCTTAGCAGGAGTGTTTACAGGCACAGAGACAACCCATTCGTTATGCTCAGGACCAAAATCCCGCCAGCTAATCAGATAGAATAAGCGGCCCCTCTTAAGTTTGGAATCCAGGATTTGGTCCACATCGAAATGAGGTTCACCCTCCCTCATCAGAGGAAGCGGAACTGGATGAAGGGGTCCCCACGAGTTCGGACCAGGTTTTTTTTTTTTCAGGAGACTGAAGTGGAAAACTGGAAGAACATTTTTTAGAGATTTAGGCAGCTCTAAGTCGACTGTCACTTCATTAATCTTTCTCAAAACTTAAAAGATCCCACATATTTCCAGCCCAATTTTCTGCTAGGTTGAAGGCCTTTGATGTTCTTTGAAGACACATACACCGAATCACCAGGTTCCAAGTTCCAACCCTGACCCCTGCCTTTGTCAGCATACTTTTTGTAATCCTTTTTAGCCGCTTCTAAAATCTCAGCAATTAGTGGCCAAGAGTCACATAAAGAATTCCACCAATTTGCCAGGTGGCTAGGACTTGGGGAAGCAGCCTCAAGAGAGGGCAGAGGGACTCCTGCATAGCCTCCCATTGCCATGAAAGGAGGGACCCCCATAGAAGAATGCACAGCATTATTATAACTATATTCCGCAAATGACAACAACTCAACCCAATCATCCTGCTGGTAGTTAGTGTAGCAGCACAAGAATTGTTCTAAGACCTGATTAACCCTCTCGGTTTGGTCATCAGTCTCAGGATGATAAGTGCTACTTAATGCGGGTTCCACTCCCAGAATCTCCAGGAGCTCCTGCCAGAAGTTGGCAACAAATTGGGTTCTGCGGTTGGAAACCACCTTCCTTGGGATCCCGTGAAGCATAATGACATTAGCCATGAAAGCCTTGGCCAGAGTCTTGGCAGTAGGAAGGTGTTTAAATGGAATAAAATGGGCTTGCTTGGAAAACATGTCAACTACCACCCAGATGACTGTTCTCCCTTTACTGGGTGGAAGAGCCGTAATAAAATCCATTGATATAACTTTCCAAGGTCTAACTGGGGTTTCCAGCAGTTGCAACAGTCCAGGGGTTTCCCCCCTTCACTTGCACATTAAACAGGTTTGACAGGCTGAGGCATAATCAGATACAGGCCACCAAAATTGCCTTTGTAGCAAGTTCAAAGTTTTTAGGTAGCCAAAATGACTCGATAGTTTTGATTCGTGGGCTGAGTGCATAACTTCACCCCGGAGTGATTTTGACACCATCAACTTCCTGCTTCTGAACCACCAACCATTTGGATCTTGAACAACTTGCTCAAGACCCTGTAAGTCATTTAATTCTGACTGGTCATAAGCCTTGGCACATCTGGAAGTCCAGTCTATAGGGTCAGTGGTGCCCTGTTTGGTTGTTTGGCTCCTAGTCACCACCAACCCCCCCCCAACTGTTCCAGTGTGAACATTGAGTCTATGACATGGTCTTTTTTACAGTCGTGTTGGGGAAGGCAGGATAGCGCATTCACCAGGGAGTTGGATTTTCCTGGGAAATGGCATAGAGTAAAGTTAAATTTGGAGAAGAAATCCACCCAACGCAATTGTTTGGCATTTAAGGTGCGTTGGGTTCTGAGGGCTTCAAGATTTTTATGATCAGTCCAAACCTCAACTGGGACTCTCGCCCCCTCCAGCCAATGTCTCCAAGTAGTGAGGGCTAGGCAGATGGCTGCCTCCTCCTTGTCCCACACAGCCCAATTCTTCTCCATGTCCCTGAACTTTTTTTGACATGTATGCAAGACGGTGTAGTTTCCCATCAGCTCCCTCTTGCAATATTGCTCCCCCCATAGCTACATCGGAGGCATCAACTTGCACAACAAAACTTTTATTTTCATCTGGAAGTGCCAGGTTGGGCTCTGAAGTAAACAAAGTCTTTAGCTCCTTGAAAGCTGTTCGGCACTCGGGAGTCCAATGTAGCCTCACCCCCAGCTTGACTGCATCCACCCCCTTCCCTTTGGTCTTGAGAGGGTCAGTAAGGGGTAAACTGTACTTTGCAAAGTTGTTGATGAATGAGCGATAAAAATTGGTGAATCTGAGAATATTTTGCAATTGGCAGTGGGTTTGGGGCACCCCTGTCTTTGATAGCAGTCACTTTTGAGGGATCCAGCTCCAACCTTCTAGGGGAGATGCAGTAGCCCAGAAAGTCAATTTCAGTTTTGTGGAAATCACACTTGGATAATTTGGCAAACAGTTTATGTTCCTTCAGGGTAGCTAGTACCTCTCGCACGAGTTTTATGTGTGATTTCTCATCGGGGGAGTACAACAGGATGTCATCTAGATAACAAAGCACCCCCTTGAAAAGATGCTTATGTAGGACCTCATTAATTAAATTCATAAAGATGCCTGGAGCACCCTGAAGTCCGAACGGCATCACTAGGTACTCGAACTGCCCCAGGGGGGTATTGAAGGCAGTTTTGTACTCATTCCCCTCCCATATGTGCACTCTGAAGTACGCATCCCAAAGATCCAATTTCGAGAAAACTTTCCCTTTTGATGCCTCCATTAGCAGGTCTTCTATCAAAGGCAGCGGGTAGGCATTCGAGGCAGAAACTGCATTCAAGCCCTGATAATCTGTGCATAACTGCAAACCCCCGTCTTTTTCTTCCTGAACGAAATGGGGGCTGCAAAGGGGGACTGCGCCAGTCTCATGAAACCCCGCTGCAAGTTCTTATCAATAAAATGGCGCAGCTCAACCATCTTGGAGGGGCTCATAGGATACAATTTCCTTTGGGTAATTTGACCCCAGGCAGCAATTCAATGGCACAGTCCGTGTTCCAGTGGCTCATCTGCTTCAACTTCACTGAAAACCTCCGCTAAATCCCAGTATGCGGTAGGTATCTGTAATAAATCTTCTTTGGTTAGACACACCTCTTGGGAAGGCTCAACTCCCCAGGTAGGTTGCCAGGTATGTTGTTTGCAGGCTGGAGCCACCCATCAGATCCTCCCCTCACTCCACATAATGTACGGATCATGGGTACTCAGCCATGGGCTTCCTAGCACCATTGGGAACTGAGCATGTGGGGTGATGACAAAAGCATGCTGCTCCCAATATTCTCCCACCCCCAAAACCACCGGTTGAGTTTCAAAAAGGCAAGGTTCTTTCATTTCCAATCCATCCATCTGGGTGAATCGTAAAAGTTCATCTAGAGAGTTCACTCCCACCCCTAATCCATCCACCACAATAGGACTGATTAGGTCCCAAGCACACCCTGAGTCTATTAATGCTCTCACCTTCATGTGGGTACCTGTCTCAGGGGCAACTAGAGTCACTATAACATATAAAAGGGGGGCAGGAGAGCTCACTGCTTTAGGCACTGGAGTAGGGGGGACCTGTTGCTTCGTGCCCTTCAGAACAGGTCCTTGTTGTTTCCCACTGGCAAAGTAGGTTCCACAGATACCTCTTTCTCTTCTTCTGGAGTGGTGTCAAGTTGGAGTGCCCGGGGTTTCCCATTCTGGGGCCCTTTCACTGGCCGCAGGGTGGAAGTGGAAGAGGTGGATATCACCCTTGGAGATGGGGTCGGATAGGAGGAGGCGTAGTGGCCCGCTTCGCCACATCTCATGCACAGCCCCTTCTTCAAACGGGAGTCTCAGAGGTCTTTTAGTGGGGCCTTAGCCTTGGGTCTCATTGGGGTGGCTGCTGGACCGGAGCCTTTCGGGGTTCTCGAGGGGGTGCACAGCTTAATCAAAGTGAAATGGGATTCCACTTCTTCTGCTGCCTGCACCCAAGCTGCCGGGGAGGTAGGGTTAATATTGCATAAGACAGTCTCGAATGATTCCAAATTCAACCCTTGGTGGTATTGCTCCACCAGCACTTGTTCAGGCCAACCCCAGATTCTCGCAGCATACTGTTTGAAGGTGGCTTTGTACTCCCAGACTGAGTCTCGCCCTTGGGTGAGGCAGCGCAGCTGGTTTCAAGCCTTCTCCTTGCTCATAGGGTCTTTGTACTGCCTCTTCAGGGCCCACATGAATTCTTCCACCTGGTCTAGCTCTGGGCCGGGAGGATTGTGGAGGCTAACATACCAGTCAGCAGCCTCTTCACGAAGTCACGACCTGATGTAGCCTACCCGATCCCCCTCCATGGGGAACAGATGGCCCCAGGTTTGCAGGAAGCAGCCTGTTTTGATGATAAAAAATTGCAGTTTAGCAGGGTCCCCATTAAAGGTGGCTGCCAAGAGTTCATGGGGCACCGGACACTGATCAGCAGGGACAACCAGCCCTACAGGCACCGGCTGCACATGAGGTGGTGCAGGTGGTGCCCCTCCACCCCCAGCTCCAGTGGCCCAAGCTCCGATCTGCGCATCAACCACCCTCTGGATTATTCCCGGTAATCCTTCCAGTAGAGTGGTCATCTCGCGCTGCAACAACTGCTCCATTGCCTCCAACTGGCGATCCATATGGGAGCACATGTCCCCAAACTCGAGTCCTCTTGGCCAACTGGAGTCTCAAGGTCCTGCGGGGATGCATGGTTGTGCTCCATCCCCTGGCTCAGGGCCTAATCCCAGCTCCATGGCCAATCCCCGATGAGATGGGGTCCAGGTCTCGACAGTTTCAGTCCCGAACAAAGTCCATGAGAACCTGGGGTCCCTGGGTCTGAAGTCTACCCATGAGGTGGTGGTAGGAATCACAACATCCTCCGTAGACACGGGTACTCCCAAGTCCCCTGTAGAAGTTGGGGGTTCTCCGCCATCTTCCGACATGTTCAGGAACAGGTGACTTCCCCAAGCAATAAGATTACTGACTCTCTGTGAGAATCCCAAGAGATTTCAAACTGCAAACAAAGGGTCTTAAACAAGAGCTTCTTTATGTGAGGTGTATCGGCTGGGTTACACTTCTTGAGTCAGTAATGAAAGTGAGATGCTGTAGAAGAATAGTTATAGTGTATTCAAACAGTGCTGTCATAAATGAAATCCCCAATCAACAGTTCAGGAAAAAGACACACAAATACATTTGGCCGTTCGTTCCCAGACTAAAAGCAGGAAAGAAAAGCATTTTGCATCTGTAGGAAAAAACCCAATTAACAACAAAACCTGTGAGAAGCTACAGTCAAGGACGCAGATAGCGAGAAGCAAAGCAAGGGGGAAGGAGCACATTCCAAAGGTGGGGGGAAGACGGGCTAAGCTTGCCATAGCACATCCCACCTCCCAAGTGGGAAATGACAGTCTCACTGACAGCCGGACACCCTCGTCACCGACAACAAGATGGCATTCACCTCCATGGAGTTCCAGTACTTCGTGGACTCCCTCGGCCTCCACCACATCTGTTCAGCGCCCTTCCATCCTGCGACCAACAGGCAAGCAGAGAGAATGGTTAGAACCACCAAGGAAGCCCTCAGAAGGATGGATAAGGGCGACTGGGAATTCAAACTAGTGAAGGTCTTATTTGGCCAGCAATCTACCCAACACAGGACGCAGTCCTGCAGAGATGCTAATGGGCTGGCACCTTAGCACCCTGCTTGACCGGCTCCACCCCGACTGTGCCACTGGTGGCAGCACCGGGTCAGAGTTCCGGGCAGCTCCTCAAGGTTTCTCCCCCGAGGAACCCATCTATGTTTGGAACTATGCCAGAGGTCCAGCATGGGTCCCCGGGAGAGTTGTCCATTCCACAGGACCTCTCTCCTATGAGGTTCTCACTGAGGAAGGGTTGGTGTGGAGGTATCACATCAACTAGCTGCGACAGCGCATCCAGAGCACCGCACCCCACGTCCCAGAGACTCCAGCAACTGAAGTGCCCAACTAGTGCCCTCTCATGGAATCCTGCCCTGACTCTGAGCCAGCGGATCTCCAAACCCCAGGTAGTCCAAGTGAGCCTACTTCACTGGTGCCTCCTCTGGACCTGCCTATTGACATCCCCAAACAGTCACCGGCTGTCCCGCTCCCCGAACCAAACGTCACTCTGCAACCAGCAACACCCCAGTGCTCAGGATGCGAATGCCGGTGGCCAGGATACTTAAAGGACTATGTTTCATAGGGGGGAACTGGACTGTGGGGGGAGGGGTGTTGTGTATTACTATCATGGTTGCCATGTGCTCATGTAATGGCAACCGCCACGTGGCCATTCACTACCTAAGCTTCAGCCAGGTAGAACAATAGCCGGCCGGATCCTGAAAGGTCACCAATCATGTACCTAGGTTCCTCCAGGGGACCTATGCAATGTAATCACTATCATAAGGTCCTATCAGGACATTTGGGTGAGGTCAGAGGTATGTCTCCGATCGGAATAAAAGAGGGCTCTGAGCCCGGGGTTTTTCATGTTCCATCTGACCCGCAATAAACTACCATGCTGATTTCACTGTTACCGGCCTCCCAACTCCAGTACTTTTCATACCCTTAAACTAGTTGCTAAAGAATGTATACTTTGCAGGACAGTGCATCAGACCAACATACCCATTCAACATATTCTGCTTTGAGTGTGTCAGAGAGATTTGAAATTTGTTGTTTTATTCTGGTTTAACTGAAAATATTTTAAAACTATTATTGTAAGCCACCATGACAAAAGGCAGGGTATTTTTTAAAATAAATAATAAATAAATTACAAATATTTGTGTTTCAGGGAGCAAATGTGTTGATCTGTGGTAAAACACTTAGGTTAGAGTTCAGTAGCACCTTAGAGACCAAGAAGAGTTTTGTTGTTAACCTAAATTTTGCAAGCCAGTGTAAACATAATTTGAAGACTGTAGTTTAATCTCACCAGGGCCTTCTGTAGGTGCCACTCTGTTATCCCCTCCCCCCTTATCAAACAGCCTGAGGAGGTTAGGGAGGCTCCCACTCTCCTGGCATTCCACAAAACTATGCAAAACTGAATTATTCAGGAGGGATTTTCTACACAGGTAATAGGGCTGTACTGTAACAAAATAGTTCAGAAAGATGCTTTGGTAAAGGAGCAGGGACTTTGAACTCTACTACTGTCGTATTGATTTACGTTGTGTAATCTGCCTTGAGTGTCAGCGAGAAAGGTGGATTATAAACAACATAAATAAATAACAAAAATCAGAAGGTATGGTAGAGCCAGCACAAAAAATGTTGGTATATGTGACATGAGATGGAAAATCCCAATGGTGCTCTTCCAGAAATAAAAATATAACAAATTTTTAAAATAAAGTTAATAACTGATAATTTTCAAACCTTTAAGGATGACTACAATCTGCCAATTGAAGCTGCCATGCTTTGCCTAGCTGGGAGGAGACACCCCTGACTTAGTACTAGCAGGAGCTCATTAGCATAATAAACCACACCCAACAGCAGAAATGCATTAGCATATTAGGCCACACCCCTGACAGATCTGGGAAACCTATATTCAAATCACTACTCTGCAATAGAAGCTCTCTGGGTGACCTCGGACCACTCACATTCTTTCAGTTTATCCTACCTCACAGGGCTGTTTTTGTGAGGATAAACTGGAGGAGGAGAGAATTACATTGCTAACTCATGATGGGTTTGGAGGGGTTCACACCCACCAAGTTAACCCCTTACTCTTGTATTTGTTCAGCACCATCATCCCCCTCTCACTCTTCCTCCAGAGAGTTCAGGGTGTGTTGTATGCTGTTTCGCCTCCAGTTTATCTTCACACAACAACTGTGAGGGAGGTTAGACTGAAAGAAAGTGACTGGCCCAAGGTCACTAAGCAAGCTTCACAACAGAGTGGGGGTTTTAACTGGAGAGTCTCCCATATCCTAGTTCAACATTAAATCTTGGCTCTCTTTTGACCTGACTGATTCCCTTAATTTCAGCTTACAAACATTCAAACATAAAATATAACCATAACCATAACTTTGTAACAATCTCATAATGAACTTTTAAACTATATTTTAAGAATGATTTAAACATTATAAGTAAAAACAGTAGACTTTAGTAGTGAAGCTAGTTTTGAGAGATGAACAACAAGGTTCTATTAGTTCAAGAAAATACAGGCGTGTGTGTGTGTGTGTGTGTGTGAGAGAGAGAGAGAGAGAGAGAGAATATCATATTTCGTCAAGCAATATACTTCAGCTACAGTAGACACCACTTGCAGGGGGGAGAGCACATTAAAAACCCTACAAAAATTTTTATGGGGAGGAAAGAGTCCTAGGAAAAGTTTTAATATTTTGAAGAGACCTACGTTGAGAGGTGGGTTCGCTCTTCCGGATTTACTGACATAATACCGTGCTATATTGATGTCAAATGGGATCAAAATGTTGCCGTCACCTTTACTACCTCTTTGGGTGGAAGTATGCAATGACATCCTATATCCATTATCAACAGACAATCTAATTTGGACACCCAGTATAAATGTCAACAAAAGCTGTGAAACAATCAACATATTGAGCTCATCGATTCAATATTGGAACAGGAATGCTAAACAATTTCTCCCTAAATTATCTAGATACTTAACTTTTTTAGGCCAAAAATGGTTCCAACCGGGCATGGATTTAAAGATTGTAAACCAATGGAGAAGTTGTAAGATATCACATTTGGTGCGGCATTCAAGATGCGGCATTTTAACCAAAAGAGAATTGGAGGAGAAGATAGGACACCTGATCCCATGGTTTTTTTAATTTACAATTGAGTCACATGTATCATCAGTTGGATATAGATGCTATAATAGCTATTTCCTGAACCGATTTGGAAATAATAATAGGTTCCTTTACTTCCCGGAACACTGGCCTAATATCGGCTTTATACTCTTTACTGATTAAAACTCTATGTCTTAATCCCCTAAAATATCAGTCTTCCTGGCAGAAAGATTGCGACACCTCTCTTACAGATGAAACCTGGTCTCAGATTTGGGCATCCAAAAGAAATAACTCTAAGCTAATGTCAGTACGCTTACGAAACCTGAAAATTATGACAAGATGGTATGCCACACCACATAGACTATCCCTTATCGCCTCAAATTACTCTCCATATTGCTGGAAAGGGTGCCGGCAAATTGGCAACTTTGTGCACTGTTGATGGGGGTGTGAGAAAGTTAAGAATTTCTGGAAGGAAGTTCTATCTGTCATAGAAAAAGTCACCTCAGTTTTGGTCCCTTCCATGCCTGAGACCTTATTTTTGAACTAGTGGCCGGAGGAAGTAAGACCTAGAATGCATGGTTCTACCATAGAGGTTATGTTAGTTGCAGCCAAGATTGCTATAGCATCTTATTGGAAAGACAAGCAGCCATTGGTAACATGATACCTTATTCTTACAATGTGCTGTTAAGTGTGATTGTTTTGGAATAAGGTCAGTATCACACATTATAACAATAGGGTAGTACATTGTGTAGTGTTAGGTTAGGATCCAGGAGACCCAGTTTTAAATTTGGGCTAGTCTCTCTTAGCCAAATCTACCTCACAGGATTTTTGTGAAAAATGGAGGTGAGGGGAATGATGTATGCTGCCCTAAACTCCTTGGAGGAAGGGAAGGATTAAAATAATTGTTTATACAAAAAATATAATAATTGTTTATACAATTATACAAATACAAAATAATTGTTTATACAAAATATATAAAATTTTGTTTATACAAAATAAACAAAAACTTGAATGCAAGAATCCTGGGGAACCTTAAACGCTAACAAATATATAGTTAATGTGGGAACCCACAAGGTCTTGCAGGAGGTACCTCATTTCCCCCTCCCTCACTATTCCCTCTCTCCCTTTCCTTTTTTTTTTTTAAAAAAAATATTTTATTGTATTTTCCTCCTCCTTATTTTACATACTATCATTTCACATATTCTTAATATGAGAGTACGTATGTTATCCCAACCATGAATACAATTTGGACCAGGTATCTCCCGGATCTTTTCTATTATCCATAGAAATTAAGTAGCTCAGTCTGTCTATCTCTGCCCATCCCAAAATCTTTTGGATTAATTCTTCTTTAGTCAGTAGTGTTGAAAGTTTCCAGTATTTGGCCCGTAAAATTTGTGCTGCAGTCAAAATACATGCCAGTAGTTTTTGTTCCATCTTCAATAGTCTTTCTGGCAACATATTTAGCAGGAAGACTTCGGGCTCTAGGGTTATTTCAAGGTCCATAATTTCGTATATCATCTTCTTTACCATCATCCAAAATTTTTGTACATTATTACAAGTCCACCATACATGAAAAAATGAGCCCTTCTTTTTCCCACAAGTCCAGCATATATTCGGTACATTTTTGAAACATTTGTTTAAACTATCTGGAGACCAGTATAAACGATAGAATAATTTATAAATATTTTCTTTATAATTTACCGCTTTTAATAGTTTTACTGTTTTCCATGTTCTGGCCCATCTTTCTAGATTTATGTTATAGCCTATATCTTCCATCCATTTTATCATTACAGGTTTTACTTCCTCATCTTGCATTTCAAAATTTATTAATAGGCTATATATTTTTTTAATTAATTTATTGTCGTTGTTTAACCAAATCTGGTCTAACTCATTTAACTTCTCGCTAAAACCTATTTTTTTATCCTCTCTGTATCTGGTTTTTAGTTGTATAGATTCCCACCAAGTTAATTGAATTCCAAATTCTTCCTCTAGTTGATTATTAATTTTAATGTTTCCTTTTCCATCTAATAGCATATCATAGCACAGTAGTTTGTTTTGAATAGATAGGGACGGTTTAATGAGTGCCTCTAAATTCCCATCTTGGAATTTTTGTGTAGTACTTATATCTAATATTTTGCCAATTCTTCATAAGTGCCGCTCTTAAGATATGTCTTGAAAAATTAGAGTGTATTTTTTCTTTGTTATATCAAATGTAGGCATGCCACCCCATATAGAGGTCATGCCCTTCCAGAGCTAACACTTTTTGATTTTCTAGTTTTACCCAATCCTTCACCCAAACCAGTGCTACCGTTTTCCCATATAGCTCCCAGTTTGGAAGACCAACTCCACCTCTATCCTTTTGATCTTGTAAATATTTCCATCTAACTCTAGGTTTTTTAGAAGACAAGATAAATTTTTTGATTAATTTATTAAATTCTTTATAGAAATTTGCCTTCTTGTTGAGTAATGGTAATGTTTGTGCTAGAAATAGAAACTTGGGGAGAATGTTCATTTTTATGGCGGCTATTCTTCCAAACCATGATAATTTTAAATCCTTCCAGTTATTGAAGTCTAATTTGGTTTCGGTTAATAATTTTTTATAATTATCTTCAACAAGTGAACTTGTTCTATTTGTACAAATAATTCCCAAGTATTTAACTTTCTTAACTACCATTATCCTAGTAAGCTCCTGACATTTATGTTCTTGTTCCCTAGTTGCATTTTTCATAAGGATTTTTGTTTTTTGAAGATTAATTTTTAGTCCTGCTACTTTACCAAATTCATTTATTATTTCTAGTAATTTAATAAGAGACTCCTCTGGTTTTTCTGTGACAAACATTAGGTCATCCGCATAGGCACATAATTTATATGTTTGTCCCTTACATTTGAGTCCTATTATTTCTTGTTCATCTCTTACTTTATCACAGAGGGTTTCTAGTGCAAAGATAAAGAGCAAAGGTGAGAGAGGGCAGCCCTGCCTGGTTCCTTTCTCTATCTTTATTTCATGTGATATGTCTCCATTTATTACCAATCTAGCATGTTGTTTTTTATATATTGCTTCTACCATGGTCTTGTAGTTATCTCCTGGGTCAGAATCCTTTAATTTATATAATAAGAATTTCCAAGACAAGTTGTCAAACGCTTTTTCAGCGTCCATGAACATCAAAGCTGCCGATTTCTCTGGATGAGCTTCGTAGTATTCTAAAATATTAATTAATGTTCTTGTGTTTTCTCTCAATTGTCTTTTTGGAAGGAAGCCTACTTGGTCTCTGTTAATGATCTGTATTAATATCTTTTTAAGTCTTTCTGCTAAAATACTTGCAAATATTTTATAATCCTCATTCAGTAGTGAAATTGGTCTATAATTATTCACCCTATCTGCTTTATCCTTATCTTTCAGAATTAATGTTATTAGTGCTTCCCTCCAGGATTCTGGTATAGTTCCTGTTTCCCCTATATTTTTTACTAGATCTTTATATACCATAGAGATTTGGTTTTCAAAAATCTGGTAGAATTCACTTGGTGAGCCGTCAGGGCCTGGTGCTTTATTTTTCTTTTGCCTCTTAATTGCTTCAACTATCTCACACATAGATATGGGTTCGTTTAGATGTTTTCTCTGTTCATTTGTAAAATTCTTTATTTTTGTCTTCTCTCTTAGATAAAGCTTGATTTGCTCATCTTGTTCTTCTTCCTGTTTGTACAATTTATTAAAGTAACTCACAGCTATTTCTTTTAAGTCTTTCAGTAAATATTTATTTTCCTCTTTATCATCTTTTAGAGTAATTATCTATCTTTGTGCTTCTTCCTTTTTTAATCTGTATGCCAACCATCTGGTGGGTTTATTGGCGTTTTCGAAAAAGAATATTTTGTTATGTTCTATTTTTTTAGCTATTTCTTTGGATAACAACAAATTTATTTTATGTTGATAAAGATTTATCTTATTTTTATTATTAATTCCATCTTCATTTCTTAACCAATTTTTCTCTATTTTTTTAACTTGTTCATATTCTTTATTTTCCTGTTTTTTCATCCACGAAGTGTGGCTAATCATTTTTCCCCTTATATATGCTTTAAAAGCATCCCAAACTGTATTAATCGATATATCTGATTGGATATTTCTACTAAAAAAATGTTTTATATCTTCTTTCATTTTATCTACAAAATCTTGATCTTTCAATATGTATCTGTTCATGGTCCATCTCCTGTTTTTTTTCACCTCCCTCATGCTCAACATCATTGGGTTGTGGTCTGCGAATGTCAACGGAAGAATATTGGCATCAGTCATCTCCATCATGACCGATCTGGATACCCATGCCATATCAATTCGGGACCACGACTTATGTCTAGCTGAAAAATATGTATAGTTTTTTTCTGTTAGATGTTTGGGTCTCCAGGCATCTAATAAACCATATTCCTCTATTATTTGTAAAAGGTTGTTAGAAAAAGTTTGGCCTTTCTTTTTTTGCATTCCTTCTTGGGTTTTTTTATCAAGGTCTTTATCAAATATCGCATTAAAGTCTCCTATAATGCATATGTTGTTATGCTCTTTTTCTGCTAGTATACCTGCCAGTTCTTTGTAAAAGGGGTTTTGATTTGAGTTGGGTGTGTAGATGTTTATTATTAAATATTCTACTCCTTGTCTTATTATAGTTATTGCTATAATCCTACCATCTTTGGAGGAATGCACCAGTTTTGGATGTAAATTTTCTTTCACATATATCACCCCCCCCTTTTTTCCCCCTCATTATCTGCCGCGACAAAGGGTATACCTAATTTTTTATAGTTTAAATATTTTGTGTGTTCTCTCTTAATATGTGTTTCTTGTAAACACACCAGGTCTGCTTTCAACTTGGAGGCTTGATGTAAGATCCGTCTTCTTTTTTGAGGGCTGTTTAAGCCGTTTACATTTGTAGAGAGAATCTTGAATTCTTTAATGTTCCGTTCCATTTTCTTTATCTTGTTCTTTTGATTTGTTCTTTGATTGTTTTCTTGTTAGAATTTGTGATGGTATCCCTGAGCCTTTCTTTCCTCTTTTTTTATTCTGGTTTTTTTTGTCTTCCTCCATCTCCTCTTCTTCTTTCTCTGTTCGTGATTCTTCCTCTTCATCTTCTTCTCCTTCTTCTCTTTCTTTATCCACTCCCAGCTCGCTGCCAAAGTTTTCTAGAAAATTATCAATTTTAAATACTGAGTCCAATTTGTATCTTCTGCCTCTGTATTCAAAGATTAGTCCTTTGGGTAGATTCCATCGATATTCCACTCCTTTTTCCTGTAGTAAAGCCGCCAGTCGTTGATAGGTCCTTCTCTTTTCTCTTACACGCCACGGCACTTCTCTTAGAAGTTTTATTTCCTCCCCTTGAATCTCCACTTTTTTTCCATAAGAAGCTCTTAGTATTTTTTCTCTTACTTCTCTTTTATTGAATTTAACGTGCACTTCCCTTGGGAGGTTATACTTTCTCGTGTATGCTGTGCCTCTTCTGTAGGTCGCGTCAATTTTATCCATCAGGTCTTGTTTGTCTCCGATCTCCAGCTGTTCCGTCAGGTTGATGGCAATTTCTTCCCTGAGATCTGTACCAATTTTTTCTGGGATGTTTTGACACTGCAGAATCGTGGCGGCCTTATCCATCTCAAGACTAATGAGCGATCCTTCAATACTTTTGTTTTTGGCTTTGAGTTCTTGTAGGTCTAGTTCTAATTCTCTTGTTCTTTCATGGGTTTGTTTTCCTCTTGTTGTTAACCTTTGTATTTCTTGTTTATTTGCTCCAACTTGCTTTTTAATTTCTTCTACTTCGGCTTTCATTTGGGTAGCCAATTCATCAATTTTATTGCCTATTGGCCGTATTTCTCTCTGGATTTCTTTTTGAATCAGCACAGGAAGTCTCTCCTCCACTTTGTCCATTAGCATTGGAAGCGTATTTTTCCATGACTGCTTTTATAGCTGCCGTGACTGATTCATCTATCATTGCTTTCACTTCTTTTGATGATTGAGTCATGCTGCTGGCTGAAGTTTTCATTTGGGTTAACGATTTCGGTATTGAAGGAGACAGTATCGAACTTTTTCTTGAAGCACCCGGGTTCCCAGAAGCCATTAATACTTATCGCAGACTGGTGTGTCTCCCTACTCTATATTTTGTGGTTGTGATTGATTATAATTAACTAGTTAACTATAGTCTAAATTGAAATTTAAATTAGCTAATGACAAATTAACTATTCAGTTAATTATTTGTGTGGATAATTAATTAAACTGCTTATATATCCAAGCTTCAATCAATTAATCACTCTCCCTTTCCTGAAGGCCCCTGTAGATTCTCCTCTTTGCTTGGGTTTTTCTAGGGTCACCAGCTCCATGTTGGGAAATCCCTGGAGACTTGGGGTGGAGCCTTGAGAGATGAAGTTAGGGGAGGAAAGCAACCGTAGCAGGGTATAATGCCATAGAGTCTACCCTCCAAATCAGCCATTGTGTCCAGGGAAATTGATCTCTGTCATCTGGAGATCCGTTGTAATTCCAAGTGATCTCCAGCCCCCATCTGGAGGTTGGCAACCCTAGTACCCATGAAAGAAATGGCTGCTTTGGAGGGTGGATTCTATGGAATTATACCTGTCTGAGGTCCCTCTCCTCCTCAAACCCCACAATCTCCGGCCTCCGGCCCTCAAATCTCCAGGAATTTTCCAACCTGGAGTTGGCAACCCTGTCTCCTTCCCACCTAGCAACCAACCTACCTTTATATGCCCTTCTGTCTTCAACCTTCCACCACCTCCTTCCCTGTGGCCTCTACCTAATAAAACTACCATCTTTCTCCACAGTGGGGACCAGAGCAGCTTAAAATATTCTCCTCTCCTCCTTTTTATCTGCACAACTCTGTGAGGTAGGTTAGGTTGAAAGTACATCAGCTTCCACAGCAAGATGGCGATCTGACCCCTACACTAGGAGAGGAGGAGAAGGAGAGGAGATTGGATTTATACCCTGCCCTTTACTCACTTAAGAGTCTCAGAGCGGCTTACAAACTCCTTTCCCTTCCCCTCCCCACAACAGACACCCTGTGAGGTAGGTCGGGCTGAGAGAGCTCTGAGACAACTGTCCTTGAGAGAACAGCTGGTACAGAGCTATGGCTTGCCCAAGGTCATCCAGCCAGGTGCAAGTGGAGGAGTGGGGAATCAAACCCAGTTCTCCCAGATTAGAGTCCGCACACTTAACCACTACACCATACCGCACACTTAACCACTACACTTCTGTTCATAGGGTGGCTGCTGTTGAACAGTAGTAAGCAGCTAGACCTAGTTCAGTCATGCAAGTCAGATGATATCAAGTCAGATGATACCCAAATTGGATCCTCAATAAAGTCTTCTTGTGTGAGTGAATGCTGATTGATGAGAGACTATTTTGGAGATTTTGTGTCCATGTCTAAATCTTTGGATGTTTGATTCTGGATTGTCCCGACCTTGAAGAAACCAGGAGTGAAATGTGTATTCCAAGTCAACTGCTCATGGACAGGACAATTTATCTTTCTACCATATGAATTATTGATGTTTGAAATATCGTTTGAGAACTTTAAAATACATAGTTTCTCAAAGTTAAGGGGAAAATGGATATTATTTGAGAATCTTCATTTTGCATCAATATGTTTTTGAAATGGGACTTATATGTTGCCTTATGAATTTGTCATGACTTTATTGAGGATATAATTTATGTATATAAGAATTATGTACTTGATGATTAATTAACATATTTGAAATTTATATTGGTAATTTGGTCACAATTACCTGTGTGGTTTTGTTGTTGTAGCTTTGGAAGGTAGACTCTATGGCATTATATCCAGCTGAAACCTCCCCTCTCCCCAAACCCTGCCCTCCTCAGACTCTACTACAAAATCTCCAGAATTTCCCAACCTGGAGCTGGCAACCCTAGTCAGACCTGGTCCCAAGGAGTCCTCCCTGAAAGGCCAAAATAGGCTGACTTGATTTGGCTGACTTGGCTATTAGTATATAGACAAGCATGAGGACCCGCAATACTCAGGGGGGTGGGGTGGGCAGGTGAGCCTCTCCCCCCTCCCTCCCCGGAAACCGCTTGCCAAGCCTCTCCCCCTGCTCTCCCCCCTCCCTCCCCAGAAACTGCTTGCCGAGGCTCCCCCCTCCCTCCCCCTCCCCAAAAATCGGCAGGGGGCACACCAAGCCTCTTCCCTTCCCTCCCTCCCCGAAAACAGCAGCGGTGGCAAGGCCCACCACCTGCTGAGCCCTCCCCCCGCCAAAGTATTCTCTGCGCCTGCACAGAGAATGCTTTTACTTTTGAGGGGATTTAAATATCCCCCAAAAAGTTTTTTAACATTTAGGATTTTTCTGCACATGGGGGGAGTGCCCCCCATGTGTAGAACCCCCCCCAAGTGCCTCTCCGCGCAGATTTAGATATCTGCACGGGGGGGCACTTCAGAATTAGTATATAGATACAAGCATTTATGAGCCATTACCTATTTTGCTAGATACATCTGACCAGTGTTTCAGTATGAGAGACCCAGTGTGGTATAATAAAATGTCAAACTGGGGAAATGCAGGTTAAAACCCTCACTCACTCTCCTATGAAGCTCACTGGATAACTTAAGGCCAGTCATTCTTTCTCACAATTACCTACCTCACAGAATTGTTGAGGATAAAATGTGTCATATACGCCACCCTGAACCACTTGGAGGAAAAGCAGAATTAAAATGAAATAAATAAATAACCTGATGACATGAAGTCTTGAGTTAAGAAACTCTTCAGAACCATTTATCTACTTGTTTGTTCGTTTTAAATATTTATTAGCCACCTGTCCTCCTTACATAGCTCAAGGCAGCTTACAATGTAGATAAAACACATAAAGTAAAATACATTAAAACATAAAAATCTAAATTTTAAAATCACAGCTTGGGACTGCTAGTAAACATTAACCAAAATGGTCTTTGACTGCCTCCTAATGATGGAAAGCGAGCAGGCTTGGTGCATCTTTATGGGGAGGTTGCTCCATAATTCATAGGCATCAACTACAGGGGGGCTCAGGGGCTCAGGCCACCCCTGAAGTTTCCCAGGGGGGTCTGAGCCCCCCCGGGGAAATGGGGCACCCGCCCCCTGCTGCCACCACCACCGTGCCTGCCTGCCTCCTATGTTAGGCAGGCAGGCAGGCAGGCAGGCAGGCCCACCTGCCCACACCCGCTGCCACCACTGCAAGAGCCACCCGCTCCGCCTCCCACCCACCTGGTCAGCTGGCTCCCCTCCCCTGAACCCACTGGCTCCCTCCCTCTAGCAATCGCCTGGAAACTCTATGGCACCATAGAGTTTCGGGGTGATTGCCAGAGCATCACCCTGGCAACGGGCCCGGTGTGATGATGTCACTTCCAGGTGACATCATCACGCTGGGCCCCCAGGAGGGAGGGAGGGAAGGAGCCAGTGGGTTCAGGGGAGCCAGCTGGCCAGCTGGGCCAGGGTGGGGGGAGGCTCTTGCCGCCACTGCGGGGACACCATCGCAGCATACGTGCACGCTTTGCGCATGCACAAGAGCCCCCGGCTCCCCGGTAAGTACAAAACTCTATGCCCTTGCCATAATTGCAAGGCTGCCACTAAAAAGTAGGAACCATCATTTTGTTAATCATCAAGATGCCACCACAAACATTTCTGTTGGTCTACTCTGCCACAGATTAACACAACTGCCCACTAAATTTACACATAATTATTGTGAGAAACATAAATGTTACTCCAGTATTTTCTGCAGGTGCGGCATATACACTGGTCTTTAAATATTCTGCACATATATTGTTCTACAGTTCACATATTTGCTGCAAAAACACAAGACTAACGAAGATGTTTCATGAAACACTTGTAACATTTAGGACTACCTAAATTCCACTGAAATCTTTAAAATCTGCCATAATTAATGCACTTGGATTTGAAGAGTTAATCACAAACTTGGAGAACTATATTGGTAAAGAGTGTTCTTACTGTTTACTGGAATCTGGCTAGAATATGAAGACTGGGTGTGTGCTTATCAACTGCCTATGGAAATCTGACGAGTAACATGAAGCTATTCTCTTAGTCTCAGTTGTAGTCCACAAATACTGTTACAAAGGAAGAGAGATGAAAACACTGTTTGGATATGAGGAGCTGAAAAGTAAAAGCTGAATATAATCTAGTTTGAAGAACTCCTTAGATTTTTAACATACACTCTTTTGTATATTTTGTTGCCAAACAAGAAATAACAAAAGGGAGTTTCCCTGCCAGCTGCATCCCTTACATGTTACACATGATTACAAACTAAATCAGTGGTTGGATTCATTCAATTGAATTCAAAAGAATATTGAAAACATTTAGTTAGATCTAAGCCATGGAGTGGAATCTCCGCCTACTGTAAGTAGGAAGGCACATTTGAACCCAGTCCTATGGTTTGGATTCACTCCATCAAATAAAAGATAATGTACAACCTCATATTGAGATATGGACATAAGAACAAGAGAAGCCATGTTGGATCAGGCCAATGGCCCATCCAGTCCAACACTCTGTGTTACATAAATGAAGAAAAAACCATGACTGACATCAAAGTGAGTGAATCAATTTTGTAGTACATTAAGAAGGATGGAATAATAAATTATAGATGGTACAAATAATCTAAAACTGAAACAGTTTATTACGTTTTTGTTTTTTGTTTTGTTTTTTTATAACACAAGGTTCCAGAAACTTATTGTGTGCTTATTATAGCACACAATATCTAATTCAATTATACACCTTATCTCAAAGAATTTAAGTCCTATTGAGATAAAAGTTCTACAGAAAAATATTGAAATCATTCATGTTAAAATGGATTTCCATTGAATTATACTGGAGTAATTCTGCATATGATTAGCAAACAAATTGTATAAGGACATACAGATAAGTCCCTGGCCTGGATGGTCCAGGCTAGACTGATCTCATCTGATCTTGGAAGCTAAGCTGGGTTGGCTTAATTAATATTTGGATGGGAGACTGCTAAGGAAGTCAAGAGTTGCTTTGCAGAGGCAGAAAATGGCAAACCACTGCTGAATATCTCTTGCCTTGAAAAGCCTGTGGGATCACCATACATCTGCTATGACTTGATGGCACTTTTCACTTTGAGACCCAGCTTGGTGTACTGGTTAAGAGTGGTGGATTCTAACCTGGAGAACCGGGTTTGATTCCTACTCCTCCACATTAAGCCAGCTGGGTGACCTTGGGTCAGTCACAGTTCTCTCAGAACTCTCTCAGACCCACCTACTTCACAGGATGTCTATTTGTGGGGGGAAGGGATGGTGATTGTAAGTCATTCCAAGACTCCTTCAGGTAGTGAAGAGTGGGATAAAAAACCAACTCTTCTTCTTCATGTTCTTCTTTCCACCACCACAGTGGAGATATGTGTTTGGCTACAATTCTAAACATGCTTACAAGGGAATAAACCCCACTGAGTACAACATGTTGAAGATTAACAAAATGGTAGGTTGCAAGGGCTAATTATACTAGTTCTAAAATACTAAGAATGTCTTATTGGGACTGGCTGCACCTGATATTTCTGTTATTGGATTGCCAGCCACAATCCCATCCCCAGATAAGAAAATCTATCTTGTCAGTTCTGACAGTGCCAATTGATCACATCAGTGCACACTATATGCTACACAAACAATGCTGACAGAATGGTCCCCCCATCTCATTTTATTTGTTTGTTTAATCCACCCATCCCAAAGACTTGGGTGGATATTTATTATCAGCAGGGGTCCTTTCGTAGAAAAAGAGCTGCAGGAGCTCATTAGCATAACTCATTAGCATATGCCACACCCCCTGAAGTGTGTCAGAAGGCCACACACCCTGACATCACCAGAAGTGTCAGAAGGCCACACCCACCACTCAGGCTACACTGAAGCACTGCTTCACTCACATCCGTCTCCTGCCAGCCACTCCACGTATGGCTGAAGGGGGGGGAGAGAATATCATGGAAGTAACCTCATCTAGTCCAACCCCTTTCACAGGAAATTCACAAATACCTCCTTCCCCCCCCACACACCCAATGACCCCTGTTCCATGCCCAGAAGATGACAAAAAACCTCCAGGATCTCTAGCCAAGCTGGTCTGGGAAAAAATTGCTTCCTGACTCCAAAGTGGAGATAATCATTTCCCTAGGTGTGTAAGAAAGGCCCACGAGAACCAAGCACTGAGGCAACCCTTCTTGCCCTCCCTCTCGTGATCTGCCTAAGTTCACAGGATCAGCATTGCTGTCAAACGGCTATCCAGCCTGTTTGAAAACCTCCAAAGGAGGAGAGATATAAACAGGGAGATAGGGAGAGAGAGAGAGAGAGAGAGAGAGGAGCCTTTTCCTCCCAGATTCACAGGGTCATTTTTGTAACTCTATTTTTTGGCAAAGAGGTGGGGGCAGCAGCAAGGGTAGGCGAGTGGAGTGGGGAGGAGAGTGGGCAGCCGGCTTTGGAACTGGGAGAACAAAAACAAAAAGAGTGTTCCCCCTGCCCCCGCCTGGCCAGAAACGGCAGTGGGGGGGAGAACAAAAAAGCCCCCGCTGCCCCCCCCGGCCTGCCCAGAAACCGGCGGCTGGGAAGAGGGAAAAAAAGAGGCTCCCGCCCAGGGGCATAGAGTTTTGAAATGCCTGGGGGGGGGGCTGTTGTGTGTGCGTGTGCACGCTGGGGTTATGTCCAGGGAGACTGTCTCCGGGAGGGCTGGGAAATGTGCCAAAGGCCGTCGAACAGACCCTCTCCAATAAGCGAATAGCACACATCACACTACACCCCCCCCCCCCCGGTAGCATACAACTTTATGACATTTATTGAGAAGGGACTGTCTTTCCACTCTGGGGACTGTTATTCCAGTCCCAGGGTAGCCTATCTGGGCCCAAAGACCTTGATGGAAAAACCATTCCACATTTTCTTTGCAACTTTTTTTGTGCAGCAATGTATTTCAGTGGAGCCCATGCAAGTCAACTGGCATTCCTGGCTCCCACTATCTCCAATGGGCCTTCAAGCCTCTCCCATTGGTTCCAATGGGCAATCTTGTCATTCCTTTTATACATCCCAGTTAATTGTCCCTTTGAAACTGTACCACACCATTTTAAGTAACAGCAAAATGAAGAGCATGAACATGTACAGAGTGCACATTTCTTGCCAATGTTCTCTCTGGGCTGCACACAGGGCAAACGGAAATTTTCAAAGGACTCTGATCTGAATCTCCCTCTCTCAATCTTGTTCATGCAGATTGGCTTATCATTTAAAAACAGGCACCCTGGGAGGTAGGTGGGGCTGAGAGAGCTCTTTCGAGGACTGCTCTTGAGAGAACAGCTCTGAAAGAACTTGTGACTGACCCAAGGTCACACCAGCAGCTGCATGTGGAGGAGTGGGGAATCAAACCCGGTTCTCCCAGATTTGAGTCCATAATCCTAACCACTACACCAGACTGTAACTCAAAACCTTTAAAAGCAAGTATAAGAAACATAGGACACCCTCTCCACCACATCAGAACCTTTAAGCAGATCATTTCCAAAACAGTCCTTCAGAGCCTAATTACATGAACTAAGCAGCAACACTGGCAATGCTGTGCAGTGACCCTGTTATTTCTTCGTGGTCTCCCATCCAAATAATAACCAGAGGTGGCCCTGCTTAGCTACTGAGATCTGATGAGATTGGGCTAGCCTGGGCCATCCAGGCCAGGGAAGGTAGCTATTAGTCCACACCAGTCCTGCAGTCCCAGTAATCAAGTTTGGGGAGTTCAAAGGGACGAGGAGGAGGAAGGACTGGATTTATACCCCACCTGTCACTACCTGAAGGAGTCTCAGGGTGGCTTACAGTCTCCTTTCCCTTTACCACAACAGGCATCTGTGAAGTAGGTGGGGCTGAGAGAGCTCTTTTGAGAACTGCTCAGAGAGAACAGCTCTGAAATAACTTGTAACTGACCCACGGTCACACTAGCAGTTGGGTTAGAACAGATAAAAGGAAGTACTTCTTCACCCAAAGAGTAATTAACACATGGAATTCACTGCCACAGGAGGTGGTGGCGGCTTCAAGCATGGATGGTTTCAAGAGAGAATTGGATAAACATATGGAGCAGAGGTCCATCAGTGGCTATTAGCCACAAGGTATAGATAGGAACTCTCAGCCTGGGGCAAGTGATGCTCTGTATTCTTAGTGCTTGGGGGGGGGGGAAACAGTGGGAGGGCTTCTAGTGTCCTGGCCCCACTGGTGAATCTTCTGATCCATCACTGGTTTCTCTTATGTCCTTATGTTCAGCAGCTGCACATGGAGGAGTGGGGAATCAAACCTGGTTCTCCCAGGGTAGAGTCTGTGCTCCTAACGATTACACCAAACTAGATCTCAGTTTGGGGGAAGGGAATGTGATAGCTACATACTTGCATTGATGTATCGTTAGATCCAATTCTAAGGAATTGGGCTAGTCTTATTGGAGTGCTTTGGATTTCCCTTGAAATCCCAGTAAGGTTTTGCCCAAGCTGTTTGTTTTGAGTTTCAGTTTAGGCAAGTCTTCCACAGTGCTTCCACAACACAACCTACTCAAAAGAAATATTGGTGTTTGTGAACTCTGTAAAGCTGTTTACATCCCCTCTAAAACCAGAAACAGGTAAGCAGCTGAAATATCTGAGAGTGACTAATGACACTGTCAGATCTATTTTAAAAAGGAGATGTGACCAGTACTGAAATATTCAGAAGTCTCTGAACCCGTTGTTATGGGAGGAGTTGCACAAAGGAAAACAATGCCTGGCAGCGGGTGTGAGTGGAGAGGAGAAGTGCTGCCCTTCCATGAAGTCGCTGGAAAGGGCTTGGAAAGTTGAGCTGTGAAGCAAAAGGCATCCAGGGCGGGGGAGAAGGAAGCCGACGGCGGAGACAGCCGGAGACAGGGCGTGCTAGGAAGGGGGGAGGGAGTTTTTGCGGCAGTTAGGGGAAGCAGGAAAGAAAGGGGGGGAAGCACGGAGGAGAAATGCAAAGAGTGAAAGAGAAGAGAAACTTTCTCCGACTTGCTGCGTCTCGGAGTTGCCTTGGGAAAGCCCAGGCGGGGAATCAATTCAGCGTCTTTGTATAAATGCGGAGCAGGGGCAGGGGCAGGGCAGGAGCTCAGCCAAGCTGTTTTGACAACCGGGCTCTGCAGCTCTTGGGAGGAAATCGCTGTTTGGATCACCCAGCCAGGGAAAGCAGCCAGCGCAGCTTGTTATGCACACACACTCCACCTTCCTCCCCCGACAGCGCCAGCTGCGGCAGACCCTAAAGAGCTGCCGTGCTGCATTGTGGAGGGGAAAGAGGGCACCCAGAGCCTTCCCTTCTCTCACACCCGCACCTGGGGCCGTTTCCCGCCAGCTCTCTGCAGCAGGGACAGCCAGACGGCTCATAGCAAGCGTGGGTTGGGCGGAGACAGCTGGAATGGGCCAGAATGGGCTGAGACTGCTGCGCCCGGGCTGCCTTGATCCCCTGCTCAATGGGAGGAGCTGCGCAGCGCAGCGATCCACGTAGTGGCATCACAAGAGGGAAGGAGGGAGGAGTGGCCAGGCCGGGGGAGGGGGGGAAAGAGACACTGGCAGAAGCGGCTGGCGGGCCTCGGAAGGGCCCGGGGAGGCACGGTGGCAGGTGTTAGGTTTTCCCAGGGGGGGGGCTCAGTCTCAAGTCTACGCCTATGCAGCCAGGAAAAGGAAAGTAAAAGCCCTCCCCACCCCCGCCGCCCCGGCCACCCCAGAAACGGGCAGCCGGGAAGGGTAAAAAACACCAAAAGCCAGCCCTTTCTTACCTCCTCTTCACCATACTGACTTTGGGCCGCTGGGTGAAGGGGGCGGGGCTTATGTACCCGCCCCCTGGCCTCTTCACTGGCGGAGCGTCGCTCCGCCGCGCTCCCCCTCCAATGGAGCCCTGATTATCAGGGCTCTTTTTGTAGAAAAAGCCAAACAGGAAATCATTAGCATATTAGGCCACACCCCTGACAGCACAGCTCATTAACATATTAGGCCACACCCCATGTTACCAGAAGCCACATCCACCTTTTGCTTCTTATTTTGTTTACCTTGTTTGGTGTCAAATCGGTTTTGACAAAACCAATAAAAACATTCTTTTCTGCCCCATCTATACAAAATCTTGCGTGAACCAATATCTTATGTCCAACAATTATTCCCACACTGGATTGGAATCAATTCCTAAAGGTTAGGTTCCCATGGAAATCAGCTTGCCTTCCTGCAGAACTAGTACACTGAATATGAATTGTTAGGGTTGCCAACCTACAGGTGGGGTCTGGAGATCTCCTGGAATTACAACTGAGCTCCAAACTACAGAGATCAGGTCAATGGCTGCTTTGGAAGGTGGAGTCCATGGCATTATGCTTTGCTTAGGTCCCTCCTTCCCCCAAACCCCACCCTCCTGAGGCTCCACTCCCAAATCTCCAGGGATTTCCTCAACCTGCAGTTGGCTACCCTAGTTCACTGGCAGAACAACCCTAGGAGTCAGTTTGGTGTAGTAGTTAAGTGCGCAGACTCTAATCTGGGAGAACCGGGTTTGATTCCCACTCCTCCACTTGCCCCATAGGTCTGTACCAGCTGTTCTCTCAAGGACAGTTGTCTCAGAGCTCTCTCAGCCCCACCTACCACACAGGGTGTCTGTTGTGGGGAGGGGAAGGGAAAGGAGTTTGTAAGCCACTCTGAGACTCCCTTGGGTAGTGAAGAGCGGGGTATAAATCCAATCTCCTCTTCTTCTAGGTTTGTGGATGCACTGGACGGGAGTAGTTTGTGGACTATTTTGTTCAAGGTATAAGATTTCATGTGCCACCCACACTTCTTCAGGTGGAACCACACTTCTTCAGATGGAAGAAGTGTGCATGCACACAAAAGCTTATACCTTGGATGAAACTTTGGACTCCAACTTTGTTCTGCTGCTTCAGACCAATATGGCTGCCCACCTGAATTATTACACTATAATATTTTTTACAAGTGATTATGTACCAGTGGAGTGGTTACCATGCAGAGTCTGTCCCACAGGTAAAATGATCCTGTGAACAGGTGGGCTTTGCCACATCAAAGTTTTCTCTTGCATAGCAGTTAGTGCCAAACGAATGTAATACAGACTTTACACACATATATATATTTGCAAGTCATTCCCAACAAGACACAACAATGAACTAGTTACACTCAGGCTTCAAACTTACTTTTCTTAAACAGAAGATGCCATGAGAAAACTAAAGAGGAAGGAAGGCAGGCAGGCAGGCAGGAAGGAAGGAAAGAAGGAAGGAAGGAAGGGGGAGAGAGAAAAAGAGAGAGAGAGAAGAAGGAGGGAGGGAAGGAAGGAAGGGAGAGAAAGAAAGAAAGAAAGAAGAGAGAGAGAGGAAGGAAGGGAGGGAGGGAGGGAAAAAGGGAAAACAGAGAGAGAAAGGAATGGAGGGAGGGGAAAAAGAAAGGGAGGGTGAGAAAGGAAAGAAAGAAAAAAGAAAGAGAAAGAGAGAGAGAGAAAAGAATGAGGGAGGGAGGAGAGAGAGAGGGAAAAGAGATGGGGGGAGGCACTTACTGGGAGCAGGAAGAGTGTAGATGCGGCAATGCAACAACAGCAAGCCAGATGCAGAGAGCTGCAGCCCCATGCTCAATCTCTGCATGGATATCTAGAATGTGGGGCTTTTTCTTGCTGGCTCTTTGCTCTTTGGAATGCACTGGAACAGTGTTCTGGCTGGCGTCCGAGCCCGCCCTGTCCTGCTGTGAGAATGCGCCAAGAGATATAGTCCACAACAGGTCTCCTTAAGTAGAAAGTCCTTTATTTGTAGAAAAGATCATATTGGTCAAACACTTTTCCTGTTAGTAATGCCCAAGCCTAGCAATGCCATTACAATTATACATGATATGAAATATGGCCTGCCTACCATCTACCAATCAATAGAGAGAATTATTGGTGCCCAAATACACTGGCCCAATGTTCCCAAGGAAAGCATGGCAAAATAGGTTCTCAGGGAAAAATACTGTTGAGGATTTTCGGAGAAAATGTTCCCAGAGGAAACGAAGCAAAAGAAATACATAACACCTGTGATTCATGTAACACATAACAAGAGGCTCTCCTGTTCAAGGTTGTTAGCCAAGGAATAGCCAGCTAGAGATAAGAAGGGAAGGAAAGCAAATGAGTAATGAGTATGCGCAAAGTGAAGCAGGCAAGCAAGACTCGCATTCCAAAGGTGGGAGTTGGGATACCGATGCTATCTTCCGGGCAGGACCTAAAGGGGTTGAAAGAAACCTTGGAACACAAAGCAATATTATGAGATCATAACCTGAGGGTAAAATAGCCAGTATTAATACATGTAACTCAGCAATACATTGATCATACCCACACCTATGGCAGTGCTAACTGACACCTGCCCCTCCCTGCTGGCAGGAAAGGGCCCCATGCACCAGATCTCCATGCGGAGATCGAGCAAGGACCCTTTAAGAGCAAAGGGCTGGCGGGAAAGGGCCCCATGCTCCGGATCTCTGTGTGGAAATTGAGCATGGGGCCTGGCCTCCTGGCTCCTTGTACTTAAAGGGAACGTTCCCTTTAAGTACAAGGAGCTGGGAGGCCAGGTCCCATGCTCGATCTCCACGTGAAGATCTGAAGCATGGGGCCCTTTCCCGCTGGCTCTTTGCTCTTAAAGGGAATGTTCCCTTTAAGTACAAGGAGCCAGGAGGCCAGCCCCGTGATCAATTTCCACATGGAAATCCGGAGCGTGGGGCCCTTTCCTGCCAGCCCTTTGCTCTTAAAGGGCATGTGCTCGATCTCCACATGGAGATCCAGTGTGTGGGACCCTTTCCTGCCAGCGGGGAGGGGCAGGGCGGGCTTGGACGCCAGCCAGAACACTGTTCCAGTGCGTTCCAGCCCCAAAAGAGCCCTGTTTATTTTATTTAGAAAATGTATATGCCATCTCTCCAGAGACTTGCTTGAGGCAGCTTACAATTACAATAATAAAACAAACCCATTAAAAAAAACAATTAAAAAATAGGACAATACCATTAGAGCAAGCCACTAAAAGTATGCTGATGCCATTACAACAAGGCAGGGCATAACAACAAAACAAAAGCAAAAAAGGCAAAGAACAGTCCCAGTGAACAAAATAAAACAATTATTTATTCAAATAGACTTACTCTTTCCTGAGTTAATGCTCAGACCAAAGAGCAACCTGAAAGGTAGGTCTTACAAGACTTCTGAAAGGTGCTAAAGCTTGGCTAAACATCTGAATTTGACATGTAGAGATATAATTAAGATGTACCTTGTTATAGCAAAGAGATTATTGTTATGTACTCACCACTCCACTGAGAAGTTTCAGACAACATTTTCAAGTTTTATTTCCTTTGGCAAGAAGCCCAAGCACTTATGAGCTTGCAGAAATCTAGGTTATCAGCAAAGGCTGTTGGGAGAATATGCAAATGAGCTGCAACCTCTCCAGATGTTGGCCTGCTGGTGACAAGAACTCTTGCACCTTCCAACATACTGCAGAAAGCAAGGAAGCAATAGGATTAAAAAAAAGATGATGAAAAATGTTTTCCTCCTATGGCTTGTAGGCACAATACGCCTTCATTTTCTTCCAGATGTTTCCTTCCCCTTCATTCTTCAGTTGCAAGACTAGAATCATACACTATAGAGCCCCATGACAGGCTGTTTCTGCTCTCTGAATTCTTATTTCTAAGGTGCTTTCCCTCTTTCTTTTACAATAGTGAGATTAGCTGTACCTGCATGTAATCATCATCATCATTATCATCATATGGCAATGTGTGTTGTATAGCCAGGAGATCTGAAGATTGTCTGGCAACCTTAAGTTCTAGCCCTTTAGCATTATGCACCACTAAAGTGGTGAGCTAAACTTATTTTTTGGGCTGAGAGAGTTCTGAAAGAGATGTGACTGACCCAAGGTCACCCAGCTGGCTTCATGTGGAGGAGTGCAAAATCAAACTTGGTTTTCCAGATTAGAGTCCATCACTCTTAACCACCACACCACACTCTTTGTACCTGTGCCTGCATTTATGGATTAAAGACATATGCCTAGGTGACAGGCATATCAAAACTATGTGATAATGAGACTTCCGGCGGATGTTGATTTGAATGCCTGCACCAGACACTGTCTCCGCATTGTTCCAAACTAAAAGAATTCAAAACACCTACTATAAACAACAATATAACTTCTAATCTCGAAGGCTGAGATGGGATGACCCAAGGGTCAGAAGAAGAAAACACACAGACCTCCACCAGCCGAGGAAGATACGGAATTATCTAATGAAGACTCCACCCCCCACCCCCCCATTTGAATCAGAAGGAGAGGAGGCTCAGGACAGCAAAAGGAAACATGAAGGCTTGATTACAAAAAAAAAAACACACACAAGCAAGAATTTTTTACAGAACTGAAACAAGAAATAAAAGAAGAAATCAAGAGTCTTCTCACTCGAATGAAAACAAAAATAGATAATTTAACCAAGAGCATGGAAGAAATTAAAGCAGTCGCAGACTCAGCTGCAGCAGAAGTGAAAACTAATAAACAAGAGATCTCGAAGCTACGTTATTATGAAACCTGGTCCAAAAGTACATTAATGTTATTAGAACTTAGAGTGCATGAATGAAACATTAAAATTCGTGGGACTCCACAAAACTTTGAATGGAATACCAACCTGACTACAGCTTTAAATTCATGGCTGAGTGGGGAGTTGAAACTTCTGGGTACAATGGTTACAACAGCATACAGACTAAACACTAGCAGAGCCAGGTCACCAGCCTTAATCCAGGATGTTGTTACAGAGATTGTGGACATTCAAACAAAGAAATTAATTTTAGAAACTGCCTGTAGCCACAAAGGTTTGAAACTAGACGATGTTATTACTCAAATATTTCCAGATCTTCCATATGAAATCCTGACTGTTCGAAGAAATATGTGTCCAGTGGTACAGAGACTCATAGAACTAAAAATACCATATTGGTGGTTACCTCTGGGTCATTTTACAGTTACCCAAGGAGGGTGGACTTGGACAGCCCATGATGTACCTTCGGGAGAGGAAATGATTATGACTACTATGCAGGCTGCTGCTGGTTCATAGGATTATACTTGATAAGGATGTGAAATAGGCAGCACTGGAATAGAAATTTAATTTGGGTTATTGCACAATGCGGGTAAGACTGTATGGGGAAGATCCTCAGCCCGCCAATGGCGAGTCTCTTCAAGGGACTCCTTTGGGAAACCAAAGATTTTGGAGTGGGCAGCAAATCCCGAAGATTAATACCAGAAGATAAAAAATTTGGTGTTTATCATTAATTCTGGCTTTCCTTTCATTGTACTAGCGTCAGGTTCTGACAATAGTATGCTTGTATTTCTGGTTCTGTGATCTGTCTTGTAGCCATTTGTTATTTACTGCTTGCCTTGAAGTATATTAGCTGCTCTGTTGAATGTAACTGTCTCTTCCCGGGAGGGTGGCGTGCCACATTCCTGAATGTCACATAAACAACTGGGACTATCGCATCCGTCCACTCCCACTGGCCTTTGAGGCTCGCAGTATGTTATCTTGCTGTTCTAACCTTGGGGACTCTTGAATTGTTTCTAACCAAATGTTTAGCCTATCGTTCACACATTTGGGTCACATAGGGCAGGAAGGGAATTTTTATTACTTTCCCACCTGTTCTGTGAGAACCAAACGGTTGCCACTTTTCCCCACTTCTTTGTATCTCCTCTAATTGGTCCAGTGCCTATATTCAACTGTGCCTGAAAGTATATTAATCCCTGTTACTTGTTGTCATGTATCTCTAACAAACATCGAGAACCTGAACCATTATTGGAATAAAAGAACTTTGCTTTTATCAAAGGTCTGGTCTGATAGTGTCAGCTCAGAAGCCTCACAGATTGTTAGAGATCTTGTTTTTGAGACCTCTCATACCTGACCATGTCAGACGATGAGACCATTCCCGTTACTGAGGGAGGAATTCCGGTGACCACTGCTCCCAGTGACCCGTGTGAGCAGCCGGTGCCGGTGACTATGGGACAGGACGCGTATCGGCCCTTGCAGCTGGGACTGGGGATAGGCTGGCCACCTTCCCCTAGGTATTCCTGGGCCACGTTTGGTGGCGGCACTTCCGAGTCATGGATCCACGACCGGAAAGGGGCCCGAGTGCGATTCAGCGGAGAGCATTCGGAACTCGGCCGCCCGAGTTTGCCAGATGAGGACCAGTGTTTTCCCCCCGGCCTGGATGAGTGGCAGTACAGCTTCCAGGACGAGGAACGCAGGCTGCCCAGAGGCCCCGCTCCCATGGGAGAGGACCTCGGATGCATGCTGGACCAGAGGTTCGGCGAGATGCATGACCGCATCACCGTGGAGTTACGAAAGGCCGTGCTGGAAATGCAGCAGCAGCTGATGGGAGCCCTC
Organism: Lepidodactylus listeri; assembly: GCA_029233225.1. NCBI lineage: Eukaryota > Metazoa > Chordata > Lepidosauria > Squamata > Gekkonidae > Lepidodactylus > Lepidodactylus listeri. The sequence goes on from JARCFY010000011.1 coordinate 2,298,295, forward strand.
GCCGCAGGTGGCGGCCCAGCACCCGCACCCCCCCAGGATGGGGGGGTGGCAGGGTGCCACAACCTGGTCAGGTACCGGCACAGCCAGCACCCCTGTGGTACCTCCGCCCGGGAGTCCCCCCCAGCCAGGGTCAGCAGCCCCTATACCTGTGGTGCGAATGATCCAACAGGCCCCCAACGACCCGCTGATGGCCACATTTGACGGGGACCCCGAGAAGCTCCGGTTTTTCATCATTGAGATCGAGAGGTTCCTGGTGGCATGGGGCCACCTCTACCCAACAGAGCGGGACTGCGTGGGATACATCGGATCCAAGCTGCAAGACACTGCCAGTGACTGGTATGTAAGTCTGCATAACCCCCCAGGGCCCGAACTACGTACTGTAAACAATTTCACGTGGGCCCTATGGCAGCATTATGAAGACCCCCAGGGGAGGAAAAGGCTCGGAACCAGTTACACCAACTGGTTCAGGGGCGTTCCTCAGTGAGGGATTACACTGATCGCTTCCGACGTATAGCAGCTAAGGTACAGGGGTGGTCTGAAGATCTGTTCATGGAGAAGTACCGAGAGGGGCTGAATTCCAAAATCTACTAAACGATCCTGAGAAATGATCATCCCCTGTCACTAGCGGCTTGGATGAGAGCGGCCGCGGATGTGGAAGAGTGCTTCACCCTAATCAAGCTTGGTGCTTCCGCCTTCCACCAGCCAAGAGCCACCCAGAAGTCAAAGTTTAAGACGGCACTGCAGGAGCTCCGCGATTCCCGCTTCAAGCAAGGTCTATGCATGAAATGCAGGGAAAGCGGCCACTTCACTTCAGCCTGTCCACGGGGAGGATCGAAGACCCCCAAGACCTCCACCCCTATCGGTGGCAGGACACCTCGACTTGGCAAAACTCCATTTAAACCCCAGGCATTACAGCTGGAAGGGGCAACTTGTGAGCAAGGGGAGCTGGAGCTGGTCGCCGTGCAGCCGTTGGGAAATTTCAATGACCTGCAGTAACTGGCGCAGAGCTGCAGGTCCCCTCACCTGATGCGCCACTCCCGGTGAGCATCCCTTACTTTATATGGTCGTGACTGTAATAGTGCCGGGCTCGGGAACCCACGTATGGGTGCGTGCCCTCATAGATTTGGGGTGTGCCAGAGACTTGATAAGCCCCTTGGTAGTAGAAGGGCTGGGACCCAAAGTAAACCCCCTGGGGGAGCCGCTAAGGTTTACCCAAATGGACGGTTCAGAGATGAAAGAGGCATGTGTTGCAGAGACTGAACTATTAATTGTAGGGACTGGAGAGCATTGGGAGAAGCGGGCTTTTGTGATTACGCCCAACACCCAATTCCCCATGGTGCTGGGAAGCCCTTGGTTGAGCTCGCATGATCCCTACATAAAATGGAGTGATGGAAAGATTTCATGGATTGACCCAAAGTGCACCCACCACGCCTGAGACCCTAATTGGGGTACCGGGCCTCCCCCTCCCCTCGCCTCAGCAGCTCTGTTGCTGGCCCCCATAACGATCCCAGTGGAATACAGGGACTTGGCCGAGGTGTTCAGTGAAACAGAGGCAGACGAACTTCCCCCCATAGACTCATGGACTGTGCCATTGAGCTGCTTCCGGGTGAAAAGTTACCTAAGGGGAAGCTATATTCCATGAGCCCAACTGAGCGTGAGGAGCTGAGAAAGTTTTTGGATAAAAACTTAGACCGGGGATTCATCTGCCCAGCTAAATCCCCGTTTGCCGCCCCTGTCCTGTTCCGGAAAAAGAAAGATGGAGGTTTGAGGCTGTGCACTGATTACAGGGGTCTGAATGCTGTTTCTGCCTCCAACGCCTACCCCCTCCCTTTGATCAAGGACTTATTAGCCGAAGCGGCTAAAGGGAAGATTTTTTCGAAGCTGGATTTGCGAGATGCTTATTTCCGTGTGCGCATCAGGGAGGGAGACGAGTATAAGACTGCCTTTAATACTCCTTTGGGACAGTTCGAATACCTGGTGATGCCCTTTGGCTTAAGTGGCGTGCCCGGAGTTTTTATGAGCTTAACCAATGAAGTGTTGCACAAGCATCTGTTCAAGGGGGTGCTCTGTTATCTAGATGATATCTTGATTTACTTCCCTGATAAGCACTCCCATGTGAAGTTAGTGTGAAGGTGCTTGCAACATTGCTGGAGCACCAACTCTATGCCAAGCTTTCAAAATGCGAGTTCCACCGCACCGAGGTTGATTTCTTGGGCTATCGGATTTCCCAGCAAGGGCTGGAAATTGATCCCACTAAAGTGGAAGCCGTGGTGCAGTGGGAAGCCCCCCAGACTCGCAAGCAGTTCCAGAGTTTATTAGAATTTTGCAACTTTTATAGAACCTTTTTAAAAGACTTTGCAACTATCACCCTGCCCCTCACTGAGTTGCAAAAAAACAAGGGACGGGGGCCCGATGCGGGAAAACCAGGGGAGAGATTGTGTTAGACTTTGGAGTGTCAAAGGGCTTTTGAGGAATTAAAGCGGTTGTTCACGTTGGAACCCATCCTAGCCCACCCTGATGAGACAAAAGAATTTGTAATTCATGTGGATGCGTCCGACGTGGCGATGGGGGGAGCGATCCTGCAAATGGGCTCGGATGGTGCCTTACACCACTTAGCTTACATCTCAAAAAAATTTAATGAGACTGAGAGACACTGGTCAGTGTGGGACAAAGAAGCTGCAGCCATCCAGCTAGCGTTGTCCACCTGGAGGCATTGGCTTGAGGGGGCGCAAAAGCCGTTCGAAATCTGGACTGATCACAAAAACCTGGAGGCTTTGCGCACTCGGCGGTCCCTAAACGCCAAGCAGCTCCGGTGGGCTGATTTTTTCTCCAAATTCAATTTTGTGTTAAAACATTTCCCTGGGAAGTCCAACTCCCTAGCATACGCATTATCCCGCTTGCCCCAACACGAGTCCCAGAGGGAGGAAGTGTTCAACTCCATGTTTTTGCCTCAGCAACTGGGAGGGGCAGTGGTGACTCGGAGTCAAGGAAAGCTAGCTCTGGCTCCCACCCTATGGACTGTAAAAAGTGCTGCTGAGTATACTCGGGACGAGGTGAAGGAGTGGGCTGAGGATTGCGAAAATCAGCAGCACTCTGATGAGTGTTGGTACCACGGGTCTAAGCTTATTGTGCCACACTCCTTGTGCAAGGAGGTTTTATCTTCCTGTCACACTTCTAAGCTGTCCAGTCACTTTGGTTTCCTTAAGACTTTGAATTTGCCCCAAAGACAGTTTTGGTGGCCGCACATGCGTAAAGATGTTTCGGACTATGTGACTGCTTGCCAGGTGTGCCTCATGTGTAAACGGAGAGGTGGGAAAACACCGCGGCTCTTGCATCCACTACCTACCCCTACCCGGCCTTGGGAAAGTGTTTCCATGGACTTCATCACGAACCTTCCCCCCTCAAAGGAAAAAACGGTCATTTGGGTAGTTGTTGACATGTTTTCCAAACAAGCCCATTTCATCCCGTTTAAGCAGCTACCCACAGCCAAGGGTTTGGCAAAGACGTTTTTTAATCACGTGATTAAATTACAGTCTTTCCCCCTCCGTATCGTCTCCGACCGGGGCAGTCAATTTGTTGCCACCTTCTGGTGGGAGCTTCTCTGGGTGATGGACATTGAACCTGCCCTTAGCTCAGGTTACCATCCAGAGACCGATGGACAGTCCGAACGCATTAATCAGATCTTGGAACAGTTCTTAAGATGCTATACTAACTATCATCAGGACAATTGGGTGGAGCTGCTCCCCTTTGCAGAATATAGCTACAACAATGCTGTGCACTCTTCTACCGGTGTCTCCCCATTTATGGCAGTGGGGGGTTTTGAGGGAAAACCCTTGCTGTCTTTGACTGATCCTAAAGAAACCCAGAGTTCTGATTTCACCCAGTGGTGGACAAAATTGCAAGAGTCATGGCCACTGATTGCTAAGACATTGGATAAGGCTAAAGCGGCCGGTTCCGGCAGCGTCAACTGCAAGAGGTGCAAGAGCTTGCTCCGCACCTCGAGGTGCAGAATTCTCCTTTTCTCAAGGATACCCAAGCCGGGGATCCTCACACAAAAGCTTCTGGAGGAAGCAGGTGTGCAGGGCTATTGCAGGGAAGGAGCGAAAAGGGCGGCGGCTCTTTCGCTCTACCCAGCTGGCCAATAGCGAGAAGAGGGACAAGGCGACTCCCATCCAAAACGGAGTCACAAAGACGCCTGAGAAACCGAAAGAGCTGAACTGACTGAAGATAAGTCCAAATATTCAAAAATTAAGAGTTAAGAGAGTCAAAAGAACTTCCCCCCCATTTCCTACCTTTGACTTGCTTTGATTAGTAGACCCGCTCTTCTTACGCTAGCCGTGGCATCGGCTGAGAAGACCTGTCGAGTCGATTACTGAGACTGGGAGCGGCGTGGAGAGTTTGACCTAGGGGAGAGAGACGGAGACGTGTTGCTCGATGCCCGGTGTGGCTTTTCCTTTTGTTTTTGTTTGCCGTTGCCGTTGGCGGTTTGCTGTTTGAAAAACCAGTGGATGCTTTTTGTTGAGAGAAAAAGAATTGAGGTGTGAAGAGTACCTTTAAGAAATAACGTACTTTACAGAAAGCTGTGAGATTGACTGATCGACACTCGACTACTTAGGACTACTTAGGACTGCTTGCTTTGGCTACCTTTTGATCCTAGCGGGTAATCGGACACTCCCAAGCTTACACAGGGAGTCAGCGAGGAGGAGTAACGAGAGAGAACGGAGCAGCTGGAGAGGTGACGTGCAAGTACACGGAACTGTTGTATCTCAGCACATTTGTACTGTCGCTGGCTTTTTGCTGATCACTGGGGTGGCTCTCTGCTCTGGTGAATCAAAACAGACAAAAACAACCTGAGTCTGACAGAAACTGGGAGTCGCCACAGCAACAAAGGAAGAGGGAAGATTACCTAATTCCCTCAATCCAAAAACAAAAGAGAGACTCAGAATTTAGGAACTGTTTGAAGCACCTCTGGCAATACTGGTCATTGTGATTTGTTTTTGCATTCTGTGTTAGCCTCCTGGCTTCTTCACTTTCTTCTTATCTTTCTTACCATTGACCTAATCTTGTTCAATTTACCATAAAAACAGGGTTATGATAACTAGTGATAGAAAAGACTGAATTAGGAAATGCAGAAATAGAGATAGTAAAGGCAGTATAGCAAGTGGGTAGGCTGGAGTTAAGACATAGCTAAGGATAAGGAATAGGATAGTAGGATGGTAGATAGGGTATAGATAGAAAATAGTTAAGGTTAAGATAGGTTAGTTAAGGTTAAGATAGGATATAGTTTAGGGTTAGGGTTAAGGCTAAGACAAGAGGGGAAACAGGAAATAGTTAAGAAATAGGTGTAAGTTAAGTTAATAGTTAAGAAATAGGTGTAAGCTACAAGGTTAAGAAAAGAGAAATAGAAATAGATAGTTAAGGGAAGAAAGGTATAGAATAGGCTACAGTAGAACATAGTAGATTATTAAAGGAAAGAAAACTGAGAACTAAGAAAATGGCAACTGGAGGCAGAAAAGGGTCAATATCAGGACCAGCTAGTTTAAGCCAAATGAGCTCTAAAGACCTAAATATACAAATTTTAGAGGGTGTGTCTGAGGCAATGAATCAAATTGTACAAAACACCCTACCAAATTTAATAGCGAATGCGATAGAGCCGCTGCAGAAAAAGCTTGACTCTTCCACTCAACAAATATCATCACAGTTGATGGAGCTTAAAACACAGATGACTGAAAATAGACAAGATATAATAAGTCTTAATGATAAGATTAATGAGACGGGAGAGAAGGTAGAAGCAGTGGAAGAACAAATTTCAGACCTAAATGCAAAATGTGGGGCTTTGGAGAACTCGCTTATGCAGCTAGAACTAGAAAAGTCTATGCTAGTCTTAAGATTGTTAAACATTCCGGAATTGAAAGAAGAAAACTTGAAAGAAAAACTAGCCACAGAACTAAGTGAATGGTTAAATTTGGATACAATGAATGAACTCAGCAGTGACATAGAAGTTATATATAGGAGAAATACAGCATTTGCCAAGCGCAATAAGACACCCAGAGAGACTCATATAAGATTTTATAAGAGAGTCTTTAGGGATAAAATCCTGGAAAAGGCTAAATCTGAACCATTGATAATAGCAGGAAAGGAGGTCACAATTTTAAGGGACCTCCCATGGCGGGTAAGACAAAAGAGACAAGAATATTCGAATCTAGCTTCAGTTTTAAGAAATAACGAGATAAATTATAGATGGTTAATGCCAGAAGGAATCTCCTTTTATTACAAAGGTGTTAAACATAATTTAACATCAACGTTCAAACTGGAAGAATTTATAAGGAAATATGACAAAGATCTGGGAATGCAGGAGGAGGATTACACTGAGTCAGAAGAGGAGACACAGCAAACATTAGAAAAAGGGAAGGAATCAAAAAAAAAAACTAAAGAAAAGAAGTTAGGAAAACAAATCCCACTTAATGTAACTACAAGGATGCAAGCAAGAAAGGGAGATGAAAAGAATAAAAATGGCTCTCAGGAAGATAAATAAAATCTTATCAATTAATAATGGTTTGAACATCCCCCATAAGAGAAAGAAGTTTTTTTTACAAATACAGAAATTAGGGGCAGACATTGTCTGTCTCCAAGAGACTCATATCACTCAGAAAGACAAACACCTCTTGGAGGCTAAAAAATTAGGAATTAAATTTGTGGCAGCTGATAAAGAAAAGAAAAGATGTGGGGTGGTTACATATGTCAAGGAAGCTTTATGTCCGGAATTAATTTATCAAAGTGAAGATGGCAGGATATTGATAGTAAAAGCGCTAAGATACTCAAGATCAATGCTGATCGTTAATATATATGCCCCCAACCATCAACAAAATATTTTTTTTGAAAAACTCTGTGAAATACTAACTAAATTGAAGTTCAAAGACTTATGTATATTAGGGGATTTTAATGCCGTGTCTGATAGAACTATAGATAGAAAAACCGAACTCAAAACCGCTAAAGGGAATGAACTGCCTTTTTTTGATCTAACAAGAGAACTGTCTATAATAGATGTATGGAGAGTCAAAAATGGGAATCAAAAAGACTATACCTTCTATTCTCATCATCATAAATCATGGTCGCGTATCGACATGATTTGGTCATCTGTAAATATGTTAGCTGATATTACAGAGATACAGATCCTGCCTCCAACCTTTGCAGACCATAACCCGCTAATGTTGACAATCAAGGATGTTTCAAGAAGTGGTAGATGGACAATGAAGGGCCAACTATTACAAGATCAAAACTTTGTTAATAAATGTAAACAAGAGTTTAAGGAATTTTTTCTACAAAACATTACCCCAGATATTAAGTTAAATACGGTTTGGGACGCTTTCAAAGCGTATGCTAGGGGTCAAATGATTTCACAAGAAATTTGGTTAAGAAAACAACGTAAAATTAAATATCAGGAGCTAACTATGAAAATAGGTGAAGAGGAGAAAAAATTGAAAAAAGACTCTAACACAAACAAACATAGGGACAATCTACTAAAGCTTCAACACCTCCTAAACTGTGAACTGACTGAAGAACTAGCAAGAAAGCTTATGTATATGAAACAATATACATTTGAAAACGCGAACAAACCAAATAGATGGTTAGCACATAAGATCAAAAGAGATAGAGCAGAAAGGCACATAAAAATATTAAAGAATGATCATGGTAAGGAATGTTCCTCGATGGATGAATTAAAAAGGATTATTGAAGATTTTTATAAACAGTTATACAAACAGGAGGGTATTAAAACAAAAGAAATAGAAGAGTATATAGATAGACATGTTAAAAAAAAAACTCACGGAAGAACAGAAAACTATTTTGAACAACCCTATTACAATGATGGAGGTGATAGAAGCTGTAAAAAATCAAAAAGCCAATAAATCCCCAGGTGTGGATGGCATAAGTGCCAAATTCTATAAGATCTTTGAGGAAAATATTAGTTTATGTTTGAAGCAGATAATACAAAATATTTATGAAGGTGGGGAGATTCCAGCCTCATGGAAAGAGTCTTTAATTAGCTTGATTCCAAAACAGGGTTCAAATTTGGATGATATAAAAAATTATCGACCGATTGCATTACTAAATGTTGACTACAAAATATTTGCGTATATCTTGGCAAATAGATTTAAGAAGGTTTTAGTGCAGATAATCAATCATGATCAGGCTGGTTTTCTTCCACGTAGGCAAATTCGTCATAACACCCGTATTATTCTGAACGTGTTAGAATATTATGAACGGCACTCAGATAAGCAAATGACATTATGCTTTGTAGATGCTGAAAAAGCTTTCAACAAACTATCATGGGATTTCATGCTGCTACAACTTAGAAAATGGAATTGTGGTAATAATTTTATAACAATGATTGACTCATTATATCAAACACAAGAAGCCAAAATAATATTTAATGGCGACTCTACAACAAAATTTCTGATTCAAAAAGGGGTTAGACAGGGGTGCCCCCTCTCCCCTCTTTTATTTATTTTTGTTTTGGAAACGCTCTGTGATGTTGTAAGAGAAGAAAAGGAAATAGTGGGATTAAAGATAAGGAAAGAAACATACAAGCTGTTAGCATACGCAGATGATATAGTTTTTATACTTCAAGAACCCCAGAAATCCTTCAGAAAACTTTTGAATATATTTGAAGAATTTGGCAATGTAGCAGGCTTTAAAGTAAATCAGAAGAAAACAAAAATTTTAACAAAAAACTGCTCGAAAGAATTGGAAACTCGATTACATGAAATAACCAACTTTGAAATCACAAAAAAAGTAAAATATTTAGGTATTTTAATTTTGAATAGATGCAGTTCTATTTACAAAGATAACTATTTAAAGGTACTGGCAGAGATTAAAAAAGATTTAGAGATATGGAGCAAACTCCAAATTTCTTTTATGGGGCGTGTAGTGCTTATAAAAATGAATATTTTACCTCGTATTATGTTTTTCTTTCAAACCATACCGATTATGAAAAATCAATTATTTTTTAGAGAGCTGAACAAAATTACACTAAAGTATATTTGGCAAGCTAAGAAGGCAAGGATAAAATTAAAATATCTACAAGAAAAAGTAGAAAGAGGAGGACTTGGTGTACCTGATTGGTATTCTTACTATATAGCTGCAACGATGACATGGATAAAAGATTGGGCGACCCTCAAAAGCCAAAGATTATTGAAACTGGAAGGACACGAGTTATCAGTGGGTTGGCATGCTGTAATTTGGTATGACCAGAAAAACAAAGTCTTTAAAGAACACGCCTTAAGAAACCCATTGTTAAAAATCTGGAAGGAGGTCAGAAATAAATTTTATAGTAAGATTCCTAAATGGGTTTCTCCTCTGGAGGCCTTTATTAGACCAACCCTGTTGTCAAAGCAAAAGACCTGCAATTACAAGAATCTGATAGGTAAAGATCAAGACCTAAAATGTATGGACCTACTGAAAGCACAAGGTACTGATTTAACCTGGTGGGAGCAAATGCAACTGAAATCTAGATTTAAGGTAGATAAGAAGATGGGTTTTTATAATGAAAATACAGAATTTGATAAATGTTGGATAATTGCAAAAGGAAAAAATATACAAAAAATCTATAAAATGCTCATAGAGTTCAGAATGCAAGATGAATGGGTCAAACCAAACATGATAACATGGGCACGATGTATAGGCCATAATATAAATTTAGAGACATGGGAAAAAGTTTGGAAAAGAAATATCAAACTAACCAAAGCGACCTCATTTAAAGAAAATTATTACAAAATGTTTTATTTCTGGTACCTCACACCTGATAAGCTATCTCGTTTCGCTAAGACAAACTCAAATTTATGTTGGAAATGTAAAAGTAGTATAGGCAATTTTTTCCATATGTGGTGGATTTGCAAAAAGGCAAAAAGTTATTGGTTATTTATAAAAAATTTTTTGCAAGATATCTTAAAAGTTGAGATACCATGGCTACCTGAACTCTTTTTACTTAATATACTCCCAGAACAATTAGGATATTATGATAAAAGGTTGATAATACATGTTATTACAGCAGCGAGATTGCTATATGCAAAATATTGGAAAACGGATAAGGTACCTGGGGAGGAAGAAACATTAAAGAAAATTTTGGACATGGTAGAAACAGACAATTTGAATTTTCGATTAAAAAACAAACAAGAAAAGTTTGGAATAATGTGGGAAAAATTTTATTGTTGGTATGCCAAAAAATATACAATGGGTATGGACTAAAGGAGGTGTTTCAGATCTGTAAAACTCAGTTCGCTCTTTTCTGTTCTGGATAAACGTTGTAAAAGAAAATATGATTTTTTCTTTTTCTGTAAAAACTATAAAAATAATAATTAAAAAAAAAAAAGATAAGGCTAAAGCGGATTATAAGAAATATGCTGACCATGGGAGGGCTGAAGGCTGGGACTTGCCGCCTGGGGACTCTGTGTACCTTTCCACGAAGAACATTCATGGACTCCAACCCAGTAGAAAACTGGGATGGAAATAGGTGGGACCCTATAAAGTGTTGCGGAAAATCTCTGATGTTTCTTTTGAATTGGAATTGCCTAAGTCACTGAGTTCTGTACATCCCATTTTTCATTTCAGCTTGCTGAAGAAGAATCCTGGGCCGAATGTATGGCACTCGACACCTTCGACTCCTCCTCCTCTGATGAAGGAGAGAGAACAACACTTTGAAATCTCTGAAATTTTGGACTCTAAGATATGCAGGGGCCGCCTGTATTATCTTGTGAGATGGGTTGATTTTGGCCCTGAGCTTAATGAGTGGGTCCTTTCAGAAAATGTTCATGCTCCTAAATTGCTTCGTGCTTTTCACAAACGCTTTCCTGAGAAATCGGGGGGAGGCTAATCTTGGAGGGGGCAGGGTGTCAGGTTCTGACAATAGTATGCTTGTATTTCTGGTTTTGTGATCTGTCTTGTAGCCATTTGTTATTTACTGCTTGCCTTGAAGTATATTAGCTGCTCTGTTAAATGTAACTGTCTCTTCCCGGGAGGGTGGCGTGCCACATTCCTGAACGTCACATAAACAACTGGGACTATCGCATCCGTCCACTCCCACTGGCCTTTGAGGCTCGCAGTATGTTATCTTGCTGTTCTAACCTTGGGGACTCTTGAATTGTTTCTAACCAAATGTTTAGCCTATCGTTCACACATTTGGGTCACATAGGGCAGGAAGGGAATTTTTATTACTTTCCCACCTCTTCTGTGAGAACCAAACGGTTGCCACTTTTCCCCGCTTCTTTGTATCTCCTCTGATTGGTCCAGTGCCTATATTCAACTGTGCCTGAAGGTATATTAATGTCAGATTCTCTTTTTTTTAAAATATTTTATTGAGTTTTTAACAAACAAACTAAAAATATAAACAAATAGTTCACAATATACAATCATTTTGAGCCTCTATACACCTTCAACCATATATAGAATTTGGACCACGTATGTTCTGGATCCTTGCCTTTCTCAGGATTTAACATATAACTCATTTTCTCCATTTCTGCTAGTGTTAATAACTTATCAATAACTTCCTCTTTATCGGGTATTATATCAGCTTTCCAATACTTGGCTCTGATAATTCTTGCTGCTGTCAGAACTGAAATTAAGAATCTCTCCTCTGCTGATGTTAAGCCATCCGGCGTAATGTTTAGTAGAAAGGTTTCTGGGTTCATGATGATTTCTATCCCTAGTATTTCTTCAAGTAGGACTTTAATATCTAGCCAAAACTGCCTCATTTGTCTACATTGCCACCACATATGGTAAAAGGATCCTATTTTAGCTTTACATAACCAACATATGTTGGAGACACTGGAATAACACTTGTTTAATTTATCCGGCGGCCAGTACCACCTATAAAAGATTTTATATATGTTTTCTTTAAAGTTTATTGCTTTCATGCTTTTGATTCCTTTCCATATTTTTGACCACTTATCTGTTTCTATTTGGTGCCCTAAATCCTTCATCCAGTGTATCATTACATTTTTAATTACTTCATCCTGCATTTCTCTGTCTATAAACATATTATATATTTTTTATAAGTTTGTTATTATTGCTCAACCAAATTTTGTCTAACTCATTCAGTTCTTTGTAGAACCCTATTTTCTTGTCTTTATTGTAGATGTTCTGTAATTGGATTTTTTCCCACCATGACAATTTAATATCTAATTTTCCTAATTTATCTTCCGATTTTATATTACCTGCTTTGTCTAACATGATATCATAGTTGGCCATATTATTTTTATTTAAGAGTGTAGGTTTAATGAAGGCCTCTAGTGGTGATACCCATCTTGGAGTCATGGTATAGAACTCATTCTTAATCTTACTCCATATTTTCATTAGTGCGGCCCTCAAAAAATGGGCGTGGAAATTTGAGTGTACAGCTTGTTTCCCATACCAAATATATGAGTGCCACCCCATATATAGATCATGGCCTTCTAGGTTCAAGTCTGGTATTTTCTAATCTCACCCATTCTTTGGTCCAGACCAATGCCGCTGACCTTCCATATAATTTCCAGTTGGGTATCGCCATTCCCCCTCTTTCTTTCCTATCTTGAAGCAGCTTTAATTTCACTCTGGGTTTTTTTGGGAACCATATGTAGTCTCTAGTTATCTTATTAAGTTCCTGGTAGAATGGTGCATTCTCTTTTAGTAGGGGTAAATTCTGCACCAAGAATATAAATTTTGGTAAAATATGAGTGGGTCCTTGCTGATAACGTTCATGCTCCTAAGTTAGTCCGCTCCTTTCATAAGCAGTTCCCTGGGAAACCCGGGGGGAGCCTATCTTGAAGGGGGCAGAATGTCAGATTCTCATAAATATGAATTGCTTCATGTTATCCTGTAAGTTGCTATTTGAATAAGAATCTGACAATAGGTTGCTTGTTCCATGCTATTCTAAAACTTACTTTCTGTTTCTTTGTACTCTCTATCACATTACATAGTTTATGGCTTGCCTTGAAGTAGAAATTGCTCCTCTGCTTAATGTTACTCTTTCCCCAGGAGGATGGGTTCACACATTCCAACGTGTCACATAAACAATGGCTATCTTGCCATAGCTTCCTCCCTTTCGTCTCAGGCTCTCAGGGTGCTATCAGGATGGGTATAGCCTTGAAAGTTATTTTATTGTCACTGACCAAATGTTTTGCCTAGGACTTAGCACATCTGGGTCATTCAGGGCAGGAAGGGAATTTTTATAACTTTCTCACCTTCGGTGGGAACAAACGGTCGCCATTTCTTTTCCTGCATTTTAGCTGTATGCTGATTGGTAGAGTTTGTTTATGCAATTGTGCCTGCAGGTATATTAGTCCCTAACCCTCTTTGTTCTGTATCTCAAACAAACATCGAGAACCTGTTCCAGTATTTGAAATAAAGAACTCTGTTTAACTACAAAGGTCTGATCATTTGCTGTTAGTGCAGAAGCCTCACAATTAATCCCTGTTACCTGTTGTCATGTATCTCTAACAAACATCGAGAACCTGAACCATTATTGGAATAAAAGAACTTTGCTTTTATCAAAGGTCTGGTCTGATAGTGTCAGCTCAGAAGCCTCACAACTAGTTATACAAAAAATACATACATCAGAAGTGTAAAGAAATAAATTGATAACTAATAATTAAGAATAATTAAAATAGCTGGGAGCCAAGGGGCGTGGTAAGAAAAACAAAAGATGTATGAACTGTATATTGACATATTTTCAGAACATGGAACTAAGTTTTTGGGAATGTTCCCAAGTGGATTATAAAGATAGGACAATAGATATATTATAAATCAAGCCAACTTGGGCATATTGTAGGTATCTCTGACAAATTATTTTAAATGTTATTCCTTCTTTTGTTATGATGTTATGTATAAACTTGTATTATAGGAATCAAAAGCAAAATAAAAAAATTTAAAATAACAAAACTATGTGATAACCATGACAGTTGACCAAACAATACCAAAACCATCCAGATGACGCAACATGTTGCATCATCTGTACGGTTTTGGTATTGTTTGGTCAGTTGTCTACATGCAGTGTTATAACCATGACAGTCCCAAAGAGGATATGCCAAAATCTCTTTAAGTTAATGGGAGAAAAGGTTAAAATGTAAAAACCAAAATTCATTGAGGCAATTAAGGTAAAAACTTTTGTATTCCAAAAGGACAACATGTATACCTAAAATTTAGGGATTTGATATACGTTGTACTTTCAGAATCATATGTATGTGTAACATTATGACAAAGATCATGAGAAAGGTTTAGAGCAACCTTAGAATGTTTGCAAACAAGCAGGAACCTGCCAGAAACCTGTGAGGGACGTGGAATCCCAGTGTCAGGGGCACCCCACTGCTGCCCCTCTCTCCCCTCTACTTTGCCTGCCTGGCGACCCACCTGTCTGCAGCTACTATTGTTGTGCCTGCTCACATTGGTGCTCCTCCCCACACTCCTCCCCCACCCACCTGCAGCATTGCCGCCTTGGTAGTGGAGGAGAAGGGCTGACAGAAAAACCTGAGCCTCCCACTCCTACTTCTCCTTCCCTTCCTCCCTCCCTGCCTGCCTGCCTGCCTGCTTGCTGTGGTGTTTGGGACACAGCTGTCTGTACTTGAGCAGACTATTTCCATTCTTTTTGTAAACCTTTGCCTTTCTTGAAAGGTTTGGGATTTTTTTGCCAACTCAGGTGTCCTCTTAGGTTTTTAGAAATATCCCCCCTCTCTGAATAGCCCTGATCTGCATATTTAAAGATCAGCAGCTGAGGCCATGTTCAGATTTAGATATAATGATGTTGTCCGGTGGGAAAATAACCAAAGTCTTAACATTCTTAGTTCTTATTTGGACAAGCTGATGAGAGGTTTTATGCCGACTTTTATGCAGCAGTGGCAGTGTTTACCTGTTGGGGGTCCCCAGCTTGCATCTGTGGACCACATTAACACATCAGATTAAAAATGTGTGTGGATGGTTGGAAAAAACAATGTAGCTGCCAAAGGAAACCAGTGGATACTCTTTCATGTGAGAAGCTGTTCATATAAAGTAGTTTCCGATTTGATGGGTCATTTCAGCTCTTCCAACACAATGCTGTGCCTCAAGGGCTGAAACAGTCACAACTGCAGCATATAAAGGAATCATAGATACATATCAGGGAATTATTGTTTTCCTGTTTTAATTTTCATAGCGGCATTTGGAATAAATTGCACTGATCTTTTCAGGAATCAATGGCTGCTTTAAAATGTCTTTTTGATTGTACTGTAGAAACTGAAATGCCCTCACCTGGATAGCCCAGGCTAGCCTGATCTCATCAGATCTCGGAAACTAAGCAGAATCAGCCCTTGTCAGTATATGGATGGGAGACCTCCGAGGAATAACAGGGTCGTGACACAGAGGTAGGCAATGGCAAACCACCTCAGAATGTCTCTTGTCCTGAAAACCCCACGGGGTTGCCATAAATCAGCTGTGACTTGATGGTTAAAAAAAAAGCCTAAAATGACGATGCTATTTACACTTACTTGGGAATCAATCCTGTTGAACTCATTAGGAATTATTTCTCAGAAAACTAACATAGGATACGTCTGTATATCCAGAATAACTAAATCTCTAGTTAGTATATGTAAAATTGGGATTAGTGCTATCATGAGTATGAATTACTTATTACACACACACACACACCCAGCCTCTTTTAGGCACAAATTACATTCAGAGGTGAGGTCAGTCTCTTGGCAAAATGTCAGCTTTTTATTCTTTTGTGCACTTCACTGTGTGTGTGTTTGTGTGTAACATATATCCACATGATATATGTTACACTGTGTGTAACATATATCCACATGATTAATACAGAATTAAGAAAATTATCACAGACACAATAATTTTATTTTACAGAGATTCAGGTGGGTAGCCATGTTATTCTGAAGCAGCAGAACAAAGTTTGAGTCCAGTGGCATCTTTAAGACCAACAAAATTTTATTCAAGGTATAAGCTTTCATGTGCATGCATTATATCTGAAGAAGTGCTTATACCTTGTGTAACGAAATGGCTGCCAGGCAGAGGCAGCAGTGTATTTTAAAATGGCTGCCAGTCTGGTAGTCCTCTGGAGGGGGAGGTGCTCCATAGGGAACAATGGAGCTGCCATACCTCCCTGCCTACATTTCCCAGAAGCTTTAGGGGAAAAGTGCAGGAAAGTAGGGACCCACCCTAGGGGCAGAGCCATAGAGATAAAGGCTTTTGCCCATCCTGGGAGGGGCCAGTCTCAGCCATAGTCTTGGCCTTCTCCTGAGCCTTGGATGGGAGCTTTAAGGGACAGCTTACAGGTGGGACTCCTGCTACCTCAGGCTCCATGGGCAGTCCAGGCCACTATAGATCATGGTGGAGAGCCAGGAGGTTGGCAGTCATGGTGGCCGGTCCTGAGGAGGGGCTGGGGTTTCTCTCCAACGACAGGAGGGGGAGAGCAAATCCTATCCTTAGCCCACCACCTCGAGAGGCAGAGAGTGTGTGTAGGGACAGAGGCTGGGCTATTTTGGGGCAGGAACGCACAGGAACGGAGTTCTGGCTGGCTTCCGAGTTGGCCATGCCTACAGCCTCCCCCCCCCTCGGGTTCCCCAGGTGACTTGCAAGCCGCGGGGCGCCTGGGGAAGCCAAGCTGATCCAGGGAGGGAAGGCAGTTTAAACTGCCTCCCCTCCTTGGGTTCCCCAGGCACCCTGCAGCTGCAGGGCACCTGGGAAAGCCGATCCTGGGAGGGAGCTGCGCTGTCAGGGGTGTGGCCTAATATGCTAATGTCTTTCTGCTGTTGGGTGTGGCCTATTATGCTAATGAGTTCCTGCTGGGCTTTTTCTACAAAAAAAGCCCTGGACAGAGGAATGGCGTTTTGATCCTGTTTATTTTATGCCCGGTTGTGTTGAAGTGCCTGTGTTATTGTCTGTGCCTAACTGTGTATATAGTTTAAATAACCCTTTTTTTTTTAGTTATAAGACCTGGCAGTGCCTTGACCATATAGTCCTTCCCACTCAGCATGTTACCACTCAGCATGTTCCCTGGCAAAGGGAGGCCAGGGAACCCAAACAGGCCCAAAACAGAGGGGTTGCCAACTCTCCAGGGGGTGCCCAAAGATTAAGATATCCATTTTCCTGGGTTGGGGGATCAGCCAGAGGGGTCTCACTGTCCCTCTAGGAGGGCAGTATAAATCCAGTGATTGGTGGCAGCAACTGAGGAAGGGAAATAGTCCCACCAGGCAGGGTGGGCAGGTGAAAATGGGCTTGTGAACCACAGGATGGTTGCTTAGTCTCCCAGGGCTGAGGGTGAGTCCTCGTTTCATCACACCATGAATAAGACTTTATTGGTCTTAAAAGTGCCACTGGACTCGAACTTTGTTCTTTTAGCCTACCTTTCTCACTGAGATTCAATTTAGATTATAAAATATAAAATAATCAGACAGCAGAGAACTCTGATTAACAGTGCAGGAGGACTAGTGTGACAATGGACAATGCTGCAAACAAAAAGAAAAAAATCTGTTCCAGGAATGACATACCTTAATACAGAAAATGGGTAACAAAGACAGAAGGCAGCTCAATAAAAAGAAGGTAATACCTACAGGAAATATTGCAACAGACTATTACAAAGTGAACTACTGCAGTGCTTGGGATTACCATATTTTTGAAAAGCAAAAAAGACACATTTCCCTACTGACTACTTCAAACAAGTGATCACTATGGCCAGGGGTCCATTGGGGCCGGAGCGAGGCGGAGTGAGGCAGAGCAAAGCTCTGCCAGCTCGGGACTGGCCAGTAGGGCAGCCACGGGCTGAATCAGGCTGCGGTCACACGGCCCCTTTAAATCCAAGAGCCCTCTCGGATTAAAGGGGCCGCAATTTTTTACCTTGGGTTGGGATGTCTACACAACCCAACCCCTGCAGAGGCCGGCAGCGGTGGGGGCAGCAGAGCAGCGGCGGTAGAAGTGCCAGCAGAAGCCGCGAAAGAGGCGGCAGAAGCCACGGCGGTGGCAGCAGAAGCCAGGAAGGCAGCGGTGGCAGAAGAACCAGCGGCGGTGGGGGAAGAAGCGGTGGCAGTGGAAGAAGTGGGAAGGCGGCGGCGAAAGAAGCAGCAAATGACCCGCCAGCCGCCTGGTAAATTTGGGGTTCCCCCCCTTTTTAAACTTGGGCGCTTGATTGACCAAGCGCACAAGTGCCCATGTGTAAAGGGGGGGGGGGGGAAATGGCTGATGGGACCATCTGGACAGCCCGGCTCTCGCAATGATTGCGAGAGAGGGCTGTCCAGATAGCTTAAATGCGGGTTCCTCGCGCGACTCCCGGGAAAACTGTTGATTTTCCCGGGGTCGGAAAATGCGGGAGGAACCCGCATTTGAGCCCGCTTCGGCGCGGGACGAGCCCCAACCTTTGTAGACGGTCCCTTTAAATGTGGGAGGAAACAGCCCTTCCTCCCGCATTAAAGGGCCATGTGACCGTGGCCTCAGATTCTCTAATCTGATTCAGCTCGCCGCCGAATTGCCGCCAAAATTTGGCAGCAACTTTAAAAGCCACTGGAGGGAAGGGGGTTTGATGGAGAGGCTCCAAACTTACAGGGTAGCTGCTGGGGCCTCTCCTCGAAATGCCCACCAAGTTTCAAGAAGATTGGACCAGGGGGTCCAATTCTACAGGCCCCCAAACAGGTTGCCCCCCTTCCCTCCATTGTTCTCTATGGTAGGGAAAAAGTTAACATTTTTTCCCTCCATAGAGAACAATAGAGGGGATGGGACAATCTGTTTGGGGGCCTGTAGAATTAGACCCCGTGGTCCAAACTTCTTGAAACTTAGTGGGTATTTCAAGGAGAGGCCCCAGAAGCTACCCTGCAAGTTTGGAGCCTCTCCCTCAAACACCCTTTCCTCCAGCCCCTCATATACCCTATGAGTTTTTGCCATTGATTTCAATGGCCCATAGGATATAATGGGGCTGAAACTGACATTCCCTTTCTGACACACTTCTGGTGATGTCAGGGGGCGTGGCATATGCTAATGAGTTATGCTAATGAGCTCCTGCACCTCTTTTTCTACGAAAGGACCCCTGACTATGGCAAATATCATTTTAAATACCCCTACTATTTAAGCTGTGATAATTGCTAGTAACTAGGAATATTCCTAACCTTCCTACTCAAAAAGAGGACGGACACCAAAAAAAGAGGACATCTGGTACCTTTAGCACTGTTCCATTCTTCTACAGTTCTAAACTCCTTTTAAAGAATGCTTTCCTGAACATTTCTGTTTTGCGTGTCCAGCAGAATGATAGAAGCACAAGAGCCTTCTTGACCTGCTCAGATAGGCCATTTCACAAGATGAGAGCCACCACAGAGAATATTCATAAACAGGTGCAGAATACTAAGACTTATAGAACCAGTAAGTCAGAAATACTTAAGATCCTTAACTGAAGTAAACTGGCATGTATTTTTTTAATATTTGGTATCAGTAGAGGATATGAATTGCAATGTGCATATTTAAAAATGATCATTATAATCCAAATATATGCACATAGTGACTATTGCCATACTTCCTGATTTTTCTGCATTTTTATTACAATGTACTTGAAGCTCTGGTAGAATAAAAACAAATATACTTACTAGGGATTTTCTTTTCTTTTTTAAAATTGTGGATTTCAAAGCATTTGCTGAGAATGGAATACAAGGAATCCCTCACCATGAACCATGCCGTCCTATTTTCAGTGGCATCCCTGGAGTTATGAAACAGGATTTAGCTAGTCAGTTTCTTCTTGTCAACTGGAAAAAAAAATGTTCAGATGCTTTAAAAATTCAAGAGTTTTGGTGAACCACTTTAGATGGAATAAAAAATCCCATTCAATTAAAAAACTGGATTCAATTCTTTTTATGTTTTATGTTTCTAATTTTTGGATAAACTTTCTTACCATCACTTTTCACTTACAGCAGGCAATAGAAAGAGTTAATCAAGAGAAGAAGCAAAAATGTTGAGCAATAGCCTAATTACTTGCACCTACAGTAGCTGAAAATAGCCTGAAAATACAGATGCATTTAATGCCTGTATTTTTAAAAATATTTTTGTATCCATTGTTTTAATATAGTCCTTGTTGTTTACAGTGGCATCTATGTAAATCATTCCATGGTACTTTGCTGTGTTGTAAAAAGGATGAATCCCACTCCTCAGGGGTTTATAATCTGAAGTCTAAAAGTGGGGAAAGAACAGAGGGAGAAAAGCTAGTGAAGAAGGAATAGTTACATGTAATAGTTATTGCTGTTGGGAATGAAGACAAGGAAAGGGACTAGAGGAAAAGTGTCACAGAAAAGGTGGGTTGTGAAGAGAGAGCTGAAAGGAGAGGAAGGTGTTACCATGATAGTCTTCTAAAAGGGAGATCCAAGTGTAAAGGGCAGCATGAGAGAATGGGGTCATTTAAAGGAGCAAGACACAGTGGTGAGGAATGAAGGTTATGGTCCAAAAGGTTGGATGGAACAAGTAATACTACTAAGATGTTATTTTTTTATTGCTACTAAGTGTCTTAGGGATGGTAGTTTAGTAAGTGTCATGAAAATAGGGCTCATAGTAGGCTTTTTAATCTCTGGCAAAGACAGGTCTATTCCACAGGCAAATGTGAGGAAATGTCCTCTCAAACATCAGATCAAAGGCCCATCTGGTCTAGCATTTTTGCCTTGTGTTTCTTTTATGTAAATCAACAGTGGGAAAGGAACTGAAAAGTGCTGTAAGTGGCACATGTGGATTTGGTCTCAGTTGGGCAGTAAGGCTGAATGTTCTTAATGTGGGGAGAAATCTAATTCTAACCTGCTAGTACACCACATTCAGATTTTATATTTGAGTTTGAATTTGAAGGTACTAGAAGGTACAGTTAACTGTCATACATCCAAATACATAAAAAGTCTCTTTAATTTGGAATGTGCCACTTCTGAATGTAGCACAGAAATCAAATCAACCTTTTTTTTTTAAAGAACATTTTTGTCAGAATGCATCCTCATCATACAGTAGTGGGGAAGATATGCTATTCGGGGAAACAATCTTATTCATTCATATCTATGTGTCTGTCTGTCTGTCTACCTACCTATCTTGTAATAGTATAATAGCATACTTGACATGGTTGGTGAAAAGGGACTTGAGTCTGAAACATATTTATACATAAGGACTGTGTCAATGACAAATGAGTCTGGAATCTGGAGTCTGGAAGCAGTAGTGGTCTGAAGAGAGCCAGAAAGCTGATGTTTAGTCCAAGTAAGACTGATGTGCTGCTGCTCGAGATGGTGCCAGCCAGAGGGATGTCAGGCTGTGGGTTGCACTCCCAAGTAAAAGATCAAGTTCACAGGGTTGGGGGGGGGGGGGGGGTTGGGTGGTGGTGGCGGTGGTGCTATCTGAAAGATATTCTCATGTCACCTGTAGTGTATTAGTTTCTTTTGGTCAGTTGTACATGATTTGTTAGCTGCAGCCATACTTTGAAAAACAAAGCCCAGCCACAAGTATCCTCCCTCTGATCACTCCCAGTGTGGGGCTGCCTTTTCAGGCAGTTTGGAAACTCCAACTAATCCAGAACACAACAGTGAGATTTCCTGCAGACTCTGATGGTATGGACCATGTATTTTGCTAGTGCTTAAAGAATTTCACTGTTTGGCAATCTGTTTCAGGTTTCAGTATGAAGTACTGGTTCTTATGTTTTGCCATAAACTGTCTGAGTGGGTCTGGGGCCTTCTTCCTTGTTGAGTTGTTTTCTGAAGTGAGATGGGTTACCACCAAGGATGTGGCCTTTTCTGTTGTGGTGTCTTGATTATAGACTGTCCTTCTCTTCGTCCTGTGTCTGAAGCCAACTCTTGATGACCTTTCAGTTCAGGTTAAGACCTCATTGTTTGTCCAGAACATGCTTAATAGTGACAAAGCACAACTTTTTTAAAAAAGACCCTTAATCTCTTTCGTGACACTTTCCCCATTCCTGTTGGTTTGTGGCTATTCATTGTGATTGATGCATTTACTGGTGCTACCAGGGCTCTTTTTCAACCGGAACAGTGTTCTGGCTGGCGTCGGAGCCTGCCCCGCCCCCTCCCCACCGAGCCTGAGTTGTTTACACTTAAAGGGAAAATTCCTGCAGAGAGCCGGCAGGAAAAAGCCCTGCCTGGAGCTTTCCTTTTAAGAGCAGAGAGCCAGCAGGAAGAAGCCCCGCCCAGAGATTAAGCACCAGGGCTGGGCTCTTTGCACTGAAAGTCCTGGTCTCTGCATTTGGCTTGCCGATGCTGGTTGCTCTCCCTGCTCTGGTAAGTACCTTCCCCATCTCTTTTCCTTCTCTCTCTCCCCCCCACCTACCTACCTACCTACCTTCCTTCCTTCCTTCCTTCCTTTTCTTTCTCTCTCTCCTCCACCTTCCTTCCTTTCTCTCTCTCCTCTATCTATCTATCTATCCATCCATCCATCCATCCATCCATCTATCCAGGGGTCATTTCGAGCAGGAGCTCAGGGTAGCTCAGCTCCGGGAGTTGGTGCCAGCCCCCATCATGGCTACAGTAAAATGACCCCATCCCCTGGAAAGGTCCTTGTTCCTCCGACCAGCCTTCTGAAGGCTTCAGCCACCACTGAAGCTATCCTCACAGAATAGTGGAATTTCTGAGGCTTGGATTAGTATCTGTCAGCTCTCTCTCTCTCTCTCTCTTTTCTTTCTTTCTTGCCTTCTGACATACTTCCAGTGATGTCAGGTGGTGTAGCATATGCAAATAAGTTATGCTAATGAGTTATGCTAATGAGCTCTTGCACCTCTTTTTCTACAAAATGACCCCTCTATCTATCTGTCTATCTGTCTATCTGTCTATCTGTCTATCTGTCTATCTATCTATCTATCTATCTATCTATCTATCTATCTATCTATCTATCCTTCTCTCTCTCTCTTCCCTGCCTCACCTACCTACCTTCCTTCCTTCCTTCCTTCCTTCCTCTCTCTCTCTTTTTGTTTCATTTTGTTCTTTGTGTTTTTATAAAAAAATTATTGAAAAGGGGGAGGTGTAAAAAAGCAGAGAGCCCAGGAAATGCTGGTTTTGATGATATCTTTAATTTTTGAGAATCTCTTTAGTTTTCTCATGGCATCTTCTGTTTAAGAAAAGTAAGTTTGAAGGCTGAGTGTTTGTTGTGTCTTGTTGGGAATGGCTTGCAAATATATGTGTGTCTAAAGTCTGTATTAAAGTTGTTTGGTGCTAACTGCCATGAAAGAGAAAACATCTGAAAAAGTAGCTTCATTGTTGTATGTGTTGGCAGAACACTTGACTGTTGCTTGGGGGACTTTGGGGGACATTGGCAGAGAAACAGAGTTGTAAATAAAAATGAGCATGGTCAGCAGCACTTTGGAGAGTGCCTGTTTTGTGAAATTTAAAAAGTGGGCAGAGTTTCTGAAGAAGATGATTGTCCCTCTTCTCCTGCCACTGGGCTGACATCTGCCTTTAATGGGCCAGCAAAGTTGATGTTCTTAAACCGCCTAATAAGAGAGATTTCTGCTTCTGAGGAGTTGACTTCCAATGATTGGTGATCTTGTGATGGTAGTGATACTTTTATGTGGTAAAGACCACCTGTTCACAGGATAATTTTACCTGCAGGACAGACTCTACATGGTAACCACTCCTCTGCTACATAATTGCTTGTAAAAATGTTATAGTGTAACAATTCAGGTGGGTAGCCGTGTTGGTCTGAAGCAGCAGAACAAAGTTGGAGTCCAAAGTTTCATCCAAGGTATAAACTTTTGTGTGCATGCACGCTTCCTTCATCTGAAGAAGTGTGGGTGGCACATGAAATCTTATACCTTGAATAAAATTTTATACCTTGAACAAAATAGTCCACAAACTGCTCCCATCCAGTGCATCCACAAACCTAGAAGAAGAGATTGGATTTATACCCCGCCCTTCACTACCCAAGGGAGTCTCAGAGTGTCTTACAAACTCCTTTCCCTTCCCCTCCCCTCCCCACAACAGACACCCTGTGAGGTAGGTGGGGCTGAGAGAGCTCTGAGACAACAGCTGGTACAGAGCTATGGCTTGCCCAAGGTCATCCAGCAGGTGCAAGGGGGGGAGTGGGGAATCAAACCCGGTTCTCCCAGATTAGAGTCCATGCACTTAACTACTACACCGGACCATAGGCGTAAACTATGGGGGGGGGGGCTCGAGGGCTTGGGCCACCCCCGAAATTTCCCGGGGGGACTAACCCCCCCCCCGGTGAAACAGAGCGCCTACTGCCGCCTCTTCCCCCCGCCTCCCCGGGCCCTTCCTAAGCCTGCTGGCCAGCTGGCCATCTGGCCAGCGCCGCCAGCGCCTCTTTCTACCACCTCAGCTCCCCTGTACCCATTCCTCCCTCCCTCCTTCCCTCTCCCTCCCGGGGCTCTGGGCAAATGCCCAACATGATAGCGTCACCCGGCTATCATGTTGAGCATTTGCCCGGAGCCCCGGGAGGGAAAGGAAAGGAAAGGAGGGAAGACTGGCCAGGCGGCGGCGGCCGCGGCGGGGGGGGGAGGCAGCGGCAGCATCGTTTGAGAGTGTGCACGTGCTTTGCACGTGCATGAGTCCCCCCCCCAATTTCAAAACATGAAGCCCCTGCACCAGACTGGCTCCTAGGGTTGTTCTGCCAGTGAACTAGGGTTGCCAACTTCAGGTTGAGGAAATCCCTGGAGATTCGGGAGTGGAGGGTGGGGTTTAGGGGAAGGAGGGACCTAAGCAAGGCATAATGCCATGGACTCCACTTTCCAAAGCAGCCATTGACCTGATCTCTGTAGTTTGGAGCTCAGTTGTAATTCCAGGAGATCTCCAGACCCCACCTGTAGGTTGGCAACCCTAAAAAATCATATTCAGCGTACTAGTTCTGCAGGAAGGCAAGCTGAGTTCCATGGCAAGCTAACCTTTAGGAATTTATTCCAATCCAGTGTGGGAATAATTGTTGGACATAAGATATTGCTTCAGGGAAGATTTTGTATAGATGGGACAGGAAATAATGTTTTTATTGGTTTTGTCAAAACTGTTTTGACAACAAGGTAAACAGAATAAGAAGCAAAAGGTGGATGTGGCTGGATGACTACACTTCTGGTAACATCGGGTGTGGCCTAAAATGTTAATAAGCTGTGCTGTCAGGGGTGTGGCCTAATATGCTAATGAGTTCCTGCTGGGCTTTTTTTTTTTTTTTTACAAAAAGAGCCCTGGGTGTTACCATTTAGTTTTATTATGATTGCTCTCTTTTACTGGTGCTGCCATTTATTTTGTTATAGAATCATTTTATTGGGACTGGGAAATATCACTATTAATTGGGTTTACTCTGATTTTAAGCTGTGTTTTGTTATTGTTGTAAAGTGCCTTGGGGATTTTTTTAAAAAAAACAAAGCAGTGTGGCATATATAAATCTATTAAATGAAGAACATTTAACTATGTCAGCTCCCACTTGCTGGGTTCCTTCACCTGGCGTCCCTAGGTGAACTGGGGGAAGAGCCGGAAAGGACTGGGCTGCTTCCCCCTTCAAGGACGGCACTTGCTGTGTGTGCGCCTGTGTGAGCTGCTAAAATGTCCACGAGAGCGCAAGGCAAATTGGCTTCCAGCCCCCTGGACCCTCAGGAAATGTCGTTTTTCGGAGATACAGCTCGGCTGGGCTGCTGAGCCCCGCGCGCGTGTTTGCGTGTGTTCCCCCGCCCCCTTTATCCGGGGTGAGCTGCTGGAAGCCAGGCGTGAACACAGCTCCCCCCCCCCCCCCCGCGGGAAGCCGGGGGAAGAAGCCGGGCAGCGGCCTCGCCTCTTGTCACATTGCATCCATCCGCCGCCTGTGCAGGGGAGCGCGGCGCTCCGGCGGCTGGGGAGTTCGCCCGCTCCCCCTCCCGCTCCCCAGGCAGGCGCTCCCAGGCAAGTTGGCAAAGCGCGGCGGATCGCTGGGCCAACTTCGAAGGGCCCGTGCGGCTGTCGCAGCTCGCAGCATGACGGATGACCGAGGCAGCGGCGAAGGGGGCAGCCGACCCGACCCCGCTGTACTGAGGCTGGGGTAGGAGCGGGCGAGGGAGGGGAGCGCCGAGCCTGCCGCTGGACAGCCGGAGCAGGTAAGTAAGAAGCCACGGGGCGTGCCCAGGGAGTGGGGGGAGGCGGGCGCTCCTGGGGGAGCCAAGCTCTTTGGGGGGGGGGGCGGTCTTTGCCCGCTTCTCCGCCTGCCGGGGTGGTTTTTCTGCGTGACCTCTCGGTAGGCAGCGGTAACCTCCGTGCTCCCGCCCTTCATTGCTTTCCCACTTGGGCGGCTTCCCGCTGAACTTTTGAGGCTGCCTTGCATGTTTACTCGAGAGTAGGCCACCTTGAACTGAGTGGGACTCTGTTCCTCGGGAATCGGCAGAGGCTCCAGCGGTGGGATTCTTTAGCCCCTTTCCCCTCTCGGCTGTATGAATGGAGGACTAAACGTGCCGCCACAACAGCTGCCTATTTGCTACATCGGGGGAAAGAGGCGCCTCAGTTGGTCACGGCGGTTGCCTGGGGACTTGCCCGAGGGAGGGACGGAAATCAGTGGGACTGTTTTCGGAATCAGCATTTCCAGGAGCACTCAGAACCAGACTACGCTGTGCACAGAAGTCTCAGTGATGCCTTTGCGGTGGTGACTATGCTCTGCGCTTCAGCCTTAGGCTCTCCGCCTCGCTGAGAGGAAGTCCACTCCTGCTCTGTCAGAGGGTGTGCTATGAACACAGGATCTTTCAGTATACTTTGTGAATGGGAGGAATAATAACGCTAAACAATGGACATCCTCCCCAGTAGACGTTGTCCTACTTTATGGAGTCTGTCTCTGAAAATACTTTTTTTTGGGGGGGGGGGGGTCCCTTGCCAATTTAGAAGGATTCAGTGGGAGAGGGCGTTGTACTTAAAATGAGCACGGAAGGGAGTGGCCCAGTGCATTTCAGACTGAATGGTGTGTAATAAGATCTGTGGACAAATACATGAAATCCCTTTCTTTACCTGCTAGGAAGGGTAAAAAGTGAAGAAACTGGAAAAATCAATCAATCCTCTGTTCTTGCTTGCCTTTCAACAGTTCCTATTACCAATTGCCTGTGGCTTGGTAACAAAGACTTCTGTGTCCTCTGGAAGTAAGACCCAAGTAACTCATATAAAAGGATAAATGGGAAGTGAATACACTGGGAAAATTCAACACCAGGTGGCACTTCTGGAAGAGCTATAGCTCTCCTTGATGGCTGGGCACTGTTTTGGAAAGGAAAAGTTGTTCAAGCAAAAGACTGAGTTACCTTCCCTTTCCTCTGCCAGAGTGACAGGGAAGCTGTATCTATTGAATTTCTGCCTTTTCTGTAGCTATTAAAGGCACATTACCTCTTCCAGGAAGTGGACAACACACAGCCAGTGTGGTTGGCACCTTTTTCTGACAGTGCTTTTGCTTCTTCAGCAGTTAGGTAACATGACCTAAGACTTGGTTTTTGCCACTGTGGAGATACAAAAGATGCTAGGGGAAAAATGAAAATCTGTGCTTGGTGAGGTGTTCAGTATCATGCAGAAATGTCTGAGGCAGGCCTGTAGCCACAAATTTCATGGCGAAAGGCCATAAATGTAGTGGGGAGGAGTCCCCGTCATCACAAACCCTGAGACTTATTAGATAGGGCCTTATAATGGCATGGGTTGAGTTCCAGTGATGTCATGGGGTGAGACCTGGTGATGTCACTTGGTATAGTTGCATTAATAATAGTACTTCCACACAACACTGATTACGTTCTACATGACGTCTGCTTGTAGTCAGATATGTGGCAGAAATACAACAACATGGACATCAATTAGGTGATATATTTACACTTTAGTTGAATGTTTAGTGCCAATTATTGCTTCCCATCTCCAGTTTACATGTGTAGCACCACAAGCTGGCATGCATAGGAATGTTAGAAAAAGTCACATATCTTTATGGTTCACCGTCAATTATCCATGGAAAAGTGGTTTGCTTATGATCATATTATGACTCCTTTGTTTTTGCGTTAAGGCAACTAGAGTGGTTGGAAGGTAGCAATTGATCAGTACTGAAGACAGCAATTGTAAGGAAATCTGTACAGAAGTAAGTCCCATTTAATCAAGTGGGGCTTACTTGTAGGAAAGTGTTTTTAGGTTTGCAGACATAATTACTAAATTAGTGGATTTACAAGTGGAGACCTGCAAGGAACTTGCAGGATAGTTATCCCATTCCT
Source organism: Lepidodactylus listeri (assembly GCA_029233225.1). NCBI lineage: Eukaryota > Metazoa > Chordata > Lepidosauria > Squamata > Gekkonidae > Lepidodactylus > Lepidodactylus listeri. The sequence continues at coordinate 2,326,436 of JARCFY010000011.1, forward strand.
CACACCTTTGCTTCCTCCCTTCTCCCCCTACCTCTCTCACACTCTTTCTCCCTTCTGCCCCCCTTTCTTACTCTCTCGCTCTCCTCCATGTATGTTACTTCCTCTCTCTTTTCCGACCTGTCATCATTCCCTTTGTTTTTCTGCCTCCCCACCTCATCACTCTTTCTCTCTCTTTCTGCCTCCCACCTCAAATCCCACCCTCCCCAGGCTCCACCTCTCAAATGTCTGGGAATTTCCCAACCTGGAGTTGGCAACCCTATTTCCTTCCCACCCAACAGCCAACCTACCTTTATCTGTCTTCAGCTTTCTATCTCCAGCCCCCTCCCCCGCAGCCTCTACCTAGGAAAATTACAGTCTTTCTCCACAATGGGGACTAAAGCAGCTTACATTATTATTTCCTCTTTGTTATCTGTACAACAACCCTGTGAGGTTGGTTAGGCTGAAAGTATGTGACTGGTCCAAAATCTCCCAGTCAGCTTCCACTGCAAGATGGGGATCTGAACCTGGGTCTCGCAGATCCCAGTCTGAAGCTCGAACTGTTGCACCACAATGGCTTTCATACGGTGGCTGCTGATGAACTGTAGCAAAACAGCTGGGCCTAATTAAGTCATGCAAATCAGGTGGTATCAAGTCACACAGAGGGTGCTGCCTAGGGATGCCAGCCTCCAGATGGGACCTGGGGATCCCCTGGAGTTACTGCTCATCTCCAGACTACAGAGATAACTTTCCATGGAGAAAATGGATGCTTTGGAGGGGGGAGTTTATGGCATTGTACCTCACTGAGGTCCCTGTCCTCCCCAGGCTCCACCCCCAAATCTCCAGAAGTTTCCCAACCTGGATCTGGATCCGCTGCTGGTGGCGGGGGGGATACTTGGCAACCCTCGACTGCTGCCAGTAAGATCCCTGCCTTTGACTGACAGAAACAGTTGGAACCAACCCCCCTCCCCCGAACATTCTAATCTCCTCACAGTTGACGCCTGGAGGCCATTTCAAAAGGTATTTTGGGGATTCTATGGTCCCTGAAGAGTTTTTTTAACTTTTTGGATTTTTCTGCACATGGTGGGAGTGCCCCCTGTGTGTAGGAAAACCTCTCCTCCCCCCCAAGGGCCCCCTAGCTCGGATTTAGATATCCGCACAGGAGGGGCCCCCTTCGCTATTAGATATATAGATTACTCATACTGCAAATAACTTTCTCCAACCTAGATATTTTCCCCTAATATTGCAGTTGTACAGTGTGTTTGCAGTCTTGACATCTGAAGGATTGATTATTCTTGGCACAGATTTTAGATTCTGCCGATGACCTAATTTTTCCAAAGTGAGATATGATGGGGCTACACTGCCTGGCTATTATGTCCCCAAAAGCCCGTTGGCCTTCTGTAGTAAAATACTGCTACTTCTGTTGTGAACATTTCTGGAATTTAAGCCTGTCCATGCATTAAACCTCTTTAGTCCTTTCACTTGTCAGATTTTTGGAGGTGAGGGGAGATAGGAGATTGACAGTGATTATTCACTGGAGAGCCAGTTTGGTGTGGAGAGCCAGTTTGGTGTAGTGGTTAAGTGCGCGGACTCTAATCTGGGAGAACCGGGTTTGATTCCCCACTCCTCCACTTGCACCTGGCTGAATGACCGTGGGCAAGCCATAGCTCTGTACCAGCTGTTCCCTCAAGGACAGCTTGGGAAAGAGCTCTCTCAACCCCACCTGCCTCACAGGGTGTCTGTTGTGGGGAGGGGAAGGGAAAGGAGTTTGTAAGCCGCTCTGAGACTCCCTTGGGGAGTGAAGGGCAGATTATAAATCCAATCTCCTCTCTTCTTCTTCTTCTAAATAGTATTCCGTATATGCTCTGAGGCATGCAGTCCTTTAAAGCAGGATGGTTTGCCATTAATGATTAAAAACAGCCTCAGTTAATCTGGGCATCAATTTTTCTGGTTTAAAGTACCCTGCGGAAACACACACACAGCAACCTTATCTTCCAAAGCTGTCTTGAGATGGTAACAATAGAAAATAAAGTTTGGTGTGCTATATTGAGGGGTAAAAAAACCCTGTAAGAATTTATTAATTTGAAATCACTTCTCTTTTTTATAAACAACAAAAGGAACAAGAGGACTAAGGCTGTTTTTACATCTGACTTTCCCGCTGGAATCATTCTAGTTCCAAAAAAACCTGCCCATACTTCTGTGCGGTGTGAAACCGTGCTGCCACTGAAATGTCCATATCTACTAATTGCCCTCCTGTGGTCAAGCTAGTTATAATACCGCTTCATTCTGCTTTAAACAATTGTAGTTTCTAAGTGCACTTAGACCCCCTGGAGTGAAATTTCACACCACTGTGAAATCAACACAGGAAAAGACAGCAGTCAAACTACTTTAGAGGGGAGGTGTAAAATGACGAGAAAGCAGAAAGCCAAGCACATTAGAAAACTGGCACTGAGGCTTTCAACTTTGAAAAATACAGGCAAACAATATGTTGTGCTCTCATGTTAATACGGTTCTGTTGCCTTGCCATATCAAGTGTTCCTGTCAAGAAACTGGGACTTTCCCTAATCCAGGTATACCTTTGCAACCTGGTGCCTAATTGTATATGGAGGTCTGTGCACACATGTCTAAGGTAAGTTTCCTGTTCTTCATTTGCCGGCTATGTTGAATACAAAGCAGAGCACTAGAAAGTTATAGTTATGCACAGCTTTTCAGTAGTGTCTGGACAGAGACAATAATGTAAGCAGACAAAAACTTGGTATTTTCAGGTCACAGATCTTTTATTAATTTCATTTATTAATGGTGCTGTAATTCATAATAATCAGTAGTTAAACCCATCTTTAAACAATCCAGATGAGATTTCAGGCAGTCAGCATTCTTCAGTGGCTAATAAGCAGAAACATGTATGCGCTCAGTTGACAGGTATGTGCTTAGTACTTTGAATGGCTTATGCCTACTGAACAAAAAATTGAATATTTTCTGGAAACAACCATTTCTAAGGTTACTGATTATGCTTTCTAGCCTTCATACCATACCAGAGTCCCCACTACATCTATTTATGTACACTGAAAGACTGGGGGAAACCTCTCCCTCCTTGCCATGTTGATAGTCTACAGCAAAACAGCTTGGACCCTTGCTGTAATCATGTAACAACCAAAGAAAGGTAATCATTATTTTTAGATAATAAAAAAAAAGTTTGGAATTTATAAATAAATGTTAAACTATACACTTCTGAGACAACAATCTATATTTTTAGGTTTGCAGTGCACATTGACAGAATCAGGCTTGCCATTCCCCGGGGGGTGGGGGGTTGCCCACTTTAGGGCTGCCTGATCTCCTGGCCCAAATCTGGCCTGTGGGGGGAACCCCGCCCCCAAAGTGCTGGTATTGCAGCAATGTGCCCAGCGCGATGACATCATCCATAGATGATGTCATCACACTGGACACTTTGGGGGGGATGCTCTAGCACTCGACCTAAAAACTCTATGATACCATAGAGTTTCTGGCTGAATGCTAGAGCACCCCCTGGCGACGTGCCTAGTGCGATGATGTCACTTTTGGGTGACATCATTGCAGTGAGCGCACATAGCATGCATGCCAGAAGATCCCAGACAGGGTTCCCCCTGCTGGCAGAAGGTAGGGACCTGGCAACTCTAGACAGAATGGTTTGGTGAAAGTCTCATTGAACTTTCTTTTGGCTATGAGGATATCACACATGTTCTGTTTGAGGCCCCGCCCAGAAGTATATTAGTCCCATTTAAAGTGGATATCAAAGTACTGTCCCCTAGCCTTGCTGTCTGTGCCCCCACCTGCATATCTTCTCTAGATAGGGTTGCCAGGCCACAGCCAGCAACCCAAGGAGACTGGCATGCTAGTATGATGCCAGCACACTGGTGTCACTTCCTGTGAAAAAATGACATCATGGGATGTGCTAGGATTAGTAAATTTGGAGTAATCTCTGAGCTATTTTTGGTTTTAATTTCAGCTCAGGGATATTGAAATCCACACATCGATCATAGGTCTTTTTCAGATTCAGTGATTGTGAATTTGCGATAGGATACTTTATTTCCCCCCAGAATGAGCTTGTGTCCATAAAACTGGCAAAATCTATGCTTTCTAAAATATTTTCACTAAAATTTCTGTTGGAGAAGTTTTCTATATCACTATGTGATAATCTCAAAGAAGATTTTAAGTTTTGAAAAAATGAGAGATGCTTAATATCAGACGTTTCAATAATTAAAACAAATTTCTCTTCTGTAAAGCAATAATACCATTATTCAATAATAACTACACATCAATTAAATCAATATTTTTCACTCTTTAAAAGTTTGCTGTCTTTGCTTATGAATGTAATGTGTTTGTTAACCTTGTACCCTGCATTTTAGGCAAGTAGGGTTGCCAGCCTCCAGGTGGGGCCTGGGGATCTCCTGCTTTTACAACTGATCTCCAGCTGACAGAGATCAGCTCCCCTGGAGAAAATGGCTGCTTTGAAGGGTAGATTGTATGGCATTGTACCCTGCTGAGGCCCCTCCCCTCCTCAAACCCCGCCCTCTCCTGGCTCCACCCCCAAAGTCCCCAGGTATTTTCCAACCCAGCCTTGGCAACCCTATAAGCAAGGAATTATTTGAAGTGAGTGTGTGTGTGTATATATATATATATATATATATATATATATATATATATATGTATATATATGTATATGTATATAATTTATTTATTTCAAACATTTGAATGCCATCTTTCCACCCAGTTTGGACCCTCTAGATCAGGGGTGTTGAACTCATTTGTTATGGGGGGGTGGATTTGACATAAATTGGGCTTTGCCAGGCTGCACCACGTGTGTCATAAAATGTAATGACAGGTAGCAGAGATCAGGGGCGTTGAGTTTTAAAATCCCTGGGGGGGGGGCTTGTGTGTGCGCATGCCGGGACCATGTCCCCACCGTCGCTGCCTCCCCCCTGGCCTGGCCACTCCTGCTTCTGTCCCTCCCTCCCTCCATCCGTCCAGGGGCCAGCTGGGCATTTGCTTAGCTGGCCCCTGGATGGACGGCGGGAGGGAGGGATGGAGGCAGCCAGGCCAGGGGGGGAAGAGAGAGAGAGAGATGGCGGTGGCGGCCCTAGGAAGGGCCCGGGGACGCGGGCCAGGTGCTCTATTTTCTGGGGGGGGGCTCAGTCCCCCTCGGGAAATTTTGGGGGTGGCTCGACCCCTCGAGCCCCCCCATAGTTGACGCCTGTGGCAGAGATATAAACTTTATAAAGGATATAAACACAAAGATATTTTTACTTAAAATAAGAACATGCTTGAAACATTACCATTCTTGCAATATTTTGTTTATTTAACAGTCTGATAACTGACACCTTGCTCTGAATTATTGCATCAAAATGTTTGTGCTGTTGCAGTCTGGGAGGGGGAGGTGCCTCAGCCCAGTGCAGGAAGCAGAAGATTGACTAGATCTCTCCTGAGTGATTGAGAAAGTCTGGGAAAGTGGACTTCCAGAAGAGATGCGCCGAATGGCGGACGCCTCTCTCCGCACGAGCAGGAGAGGCGATCCGTGCCGGTGGGGAGAAGGGGCTCTGGACCGGTGCCGAGCCCCCAGAGACCTCAGTAAAGGGGCTCTGCCTGGGGTGGCACGAGAAGGGACCTCTCCCGGCGGTGGCGACCACAGGATCGAGGCCCCCCTCATCACCCCCGTAGGTTCCCCCACCGTGGAAGCCTTATGGCTGCAAGCGCAAACCGAGAAGCAGCAGAGAATGTGAGGCAATTAAACAACAACCCCTCTGATACGCAAGGTGAAAACATGAGTCTCAAAGAAGGACTTTAAATAAAGCGGCAGAACGGGGTGGGTGGAATGTAAATCCCCCCCTTCCTTTATCGAAGTGTACTTACGGGACTTTCTCATGGCGTTACTGATTGAATAAAAGCGTCCACGAATTGCTGGAGGGCGGGATCGCATGCTTGAAGAAAAAAGCTTTAAAATGATATAAGTGCGGCCAAGAAAATCGCTTCTTTTATCCGTCTTATCTAACTGTAAATAAAATCAAAACAGCAACAATGACGGGGAGACCAAAACCCTCCCCTAAACTAGGAAGCGGTGCTCCGAGTTCAAAGGGCGATACCACAGAGATGAGCGCAATGTTCTCCGTGCTATTGCGACCCCTGGTGGATCAGATGACTACTCTCAACGCTAAAATGGATACAATGCAGAAAGAGCTGAAAGAGTCAGGCAAAAAAACAGAAAAACTGCAACAAGACCTTATGGAGGTGAAAGCATCTACATGTAATCAGGACTTAAGGCTACAAAAAATCGAAAAGGAAAAGGCTCTTCAACATGATACCCTCCTGAAATTACAGATGGAGCGTTCAATTTTTTTCCTGCGGCTTCAGAATGGTCCTGAAAAAAAAGGGGAGGATCTTAAAAAACTGTTAAGTGAAGCATTGGCGCCATTAACAGGTTTGAAAGCAGAAGAAATAGTAAGCGACATGGATTTGGTCTACAGGACCTATCCAGTATTTCTTAAAAAGAAAAACCTGCCAGGCGAAATAATGATAAGATTCTCCAAAAAATCAACAAGAGATGTGGTGTTAAAAGCCACCAACAGAACAACACTGAAGATCCAGGAAGAGGAGATTAAAGTTTTGAAAGACATACCATTTGAAATAAGAAAAAGAAGAAAAGCCTATAAAAATTTAATGACATGGCTTCAGTCTGAGTCAATTGTATATCATTGGAATACTCCTGAGGGACTAAGTTTCAGTTTTAAAGGCAAAAACTATAAAATCGACTCTGTTGAACAAGTGAAGAAATTTTTGGAAAAAGGCAAAGAAAAGAAAACAGAGAGAGACTCAGATGATTCGCTAGCATCGCAAGAGAGTTTGTACGGCTTTGATAGCTCAAAAAGTGAAGAGGAAATATCGGACTCGGAAAAGGGAGCTGCTGCTCCCAAACCAAAGATAGAGACTAAAAAGACAAGAAGAGGACAGAAGAAGAAATGATTGTTAAACTGTTTTTTATAAGCTTGTGCACTATATAAGAATGTAAAATGTGTTATTAAGCGTTTCTTCAATGTTATGTGTACCAACCAAACAGCTTTTGATTTATAAGTAGCAAAATACTTAAATAACTGAACCAAGGTTTATTTTGGATGTTTCAGGTTTTTGTAAACAGATAAAATTGAGCAATTTACACAGTATTCTCTGTATAGGATAACGTAGCTTAGTAATTAGCATTGTAGATTTAGAAATAGTTTAAAAATCAATTAAAAATTTTTTTTTAAAAAAAAGAGAAAGTCTGGGAAAGCAAGCTATGACACAGCAGCAGCAGCAGAACTGGAGGAAGAAGCAGGAGACAGCCAGTCCCTTGTGGGCCTGATCGAATCCCTCTGGGGGCTTGATCTGGCCCCTGGGCCGCATGTTTGACATCCATATTCTAGATGGTAAACAATTAAAAAGGAGAAAAACAGCTTTTAAAAACAGTACGTAGCAATAGAACTGACAATTACAAACAAGCAAGAAAGTGAGTCAGTAAGGGTATGCCAGACAAAATAGAAAAATCTTCACCCACTTGCGGAAGACAATGAACATATGATGAGCCCTGCTGGATCCTGCTGGATCAGACCAGTGGTTCATCTAGTCCAGCATCCTGTCTCAAACAGTGACTAACCAGTTCCTCTGGATGGATGACTACAGGACATAGAGGCTGAGACCTGATGTTACCTCCTGGCACTGGGATTCAGAGGTTGATTACCTCTGAATGTGGAGGTTCCCTTTAGTCACCATAGCTAGTAGCTGTGAGATTTCTGCTCAAAGTAGTCAAGGATCAGATCCTGGTTGGTGAAACACAGTTCTTTATTTCCAATCTCTACATTGGTACAGCTTCTCGGATTATTGTCAGAGATAATGCATATAACAGATGCAGGTCTATTATACCTTTCCCAGCAGTTTGAATTACCCATAGGTAGCCAATCACTACAAGGGAAAAACGGCGGGCAAAAGAGGCTCTGGCCGTTTGCTTCCCACAGGAAAGAAAGTGAGGTGTCAAGCTGTAAATTCCCCTTCCCAAACCAGACCCTTCAGATGTTACCACTTCACATAACAATCAATGGTCTCAAGGCTTTCGCATGTTGATAAGAGATGAGACTCATCCTCCCTTGAAGTCTCAGCCGGGACGAATGGAATGCGGAGGCAGGAGTGTGAGAGGCCCATTGTTCCCATACATTGCAGGTGTCATCCTCCCGCTCTGACAGTTACACAAACCAGGCCTGGTCAGGCACTTAAACCTGGGGTCACATATTCTACATACATATTGGCCAAAGTAATTACATGGCAGGGGTTATGTCAGCATCTACAATACATGCATGGCAATAGGGTGTAAAATAGCATAACACAGAATACATAGCTGTAAGAAATAGAAATCCTTTGTCTGAATCAGCAGATTCTGACAGTAGCCACTGTTGGACCCATCCTCCATGAATCTAATTCCCTCTTAAAGGTGTCTATTCATGTAGCCATCACTACATCATCTGGCAGCGAATTCCACGTTTTAAGCACTCCTTGTGTAAAGAAGTATTTCCTTTTGTCTGTCCTGAATTTATGCCCTCAAGTTCTAGTATTTTGGGATAGGGAGAAAAATTTCTCTTCGTCAATTCTCTCAACACCATGCATAATTTTATAAACCTCTATCAAGTTCCCCCAAGTCATCTGTTTTCTAAACCAAAAAGTCCCAGAGTCCTCAGCCTTTCTTCGTAGGGAAAGTGCTCCAGCCCCCTAATCCTCTTGGTTGACCTCTTCTGTACTTTTTCCAGCTTTATGATAGTCTTTTTGAGACCAGAACTGTATTTATTTATTGATTGCAATTTTTATCCCACCCTACCCTGAAAGTGGGCTCAGGGTGGCTCACAATTATAAAATGAACAAATTCATAGATAAAAAATGCATTAAAACCATTTAAAATATCCAGCTAGTTAAGTTTGAACAGGGGTCTGTTGGAGCGGGAGCGCATAGGAGCGCAGCTCCGGGAGTGAGGAGCCCAGGGGGTGGGCACATGACCAAGCCCCACCCCCTCCTCGGCTTCCCCGAGCAGTGCAGAGGCGCAGCGCCCCAGGGAAAGCCCTGCTAGGGTCTTTATTGTTTTTAATGTTTTGTTTTAATATTGATAATTTTATCATTGTTCCTTTTATGACTGTGTGCTGCTTTTCCAGAGACTTGCTCAAGGTGGCATATAAATTTTCTAAGTATACCATTTTTTATCTGGGCACATGGCACATAAGTACTGGAGAAATTTCACCAACCCTTCAGCAGCTTCCACCTTATCAGTTTGGTGTAGAGGAGTTGGACTCTAATCTGGGAGAACAGGGTTTGATTCCCCACTCCTCCACAGGCAGCTGCTGGTGTGACCTTGGGCCAGTCACAAGTTCTCTCAGAGCTGTTCTCTCATGAGCAGTTCTCAAAAGATCTCTCTCAGCCCCACCTACCTCACAGGGTGTCTTGTTGTGGGGAGGGGAAGGAGAAGGGATGGGTGGTGCACATGTCCTGGGTATCTCAAGTCTACTTAAAACCTGGTGGTTTCAAGGGAGCAGGAAGAGAATGAGGGTATTGGATGGGGAAGGGAATGGAGGAAGAGCAGGTCAGTTTCACTCACTTGTGGAGTGGAGCCTGAGGGGTGGGTGTTGCCTTCTGACACCCTTCCGGTATGTTAGGGGGTGTGGCATATGCAAATGAATTATGCTAATGAGTTATGCTAATGAGCTCTTGCGCCCCTTTTTCTACGAAATGACCCCTGAGTTTGAATATATCTATGGCTAATGGGAACATGGCCATTCCAATTCAAGCTCATGCCAGGAGGGCAGTGGATCAGTCTGATGGATCAAGCAACTGTGCCATAGGGCACTTGAGCAGGGGAGATGGAAAGTACTGGAGTCGGGAGGCGAGTTGTATGATGATCATAGCAAAGACTTTATTAGTGAATCAGCATGTTCAGGAGATGGTCAGATCAAGCATGCAGCCAGGGCTCCAGGGCCCTGCTTATATGCCGGCCGGAGCCACACCTCTGGCTGCACCCAAAATACCTGATAGGGGCTTAGCATATGCGCATAGTTCTGATAGGGCCTTAGGTCTTAAGTTGTAGTTCATAGGTCTCCCACGGAAGACCTAGGCTGGCTATTGGTGGTCGTTTTGGATCCGACTGTCTATTGTTCTACGTGGCTGAAGCTCAGGTAGAATCGGGCCATGTGCTCTGACCGCATGGCGGTCACCATTTCGTGACTAGTACACAACAGGAGACCAATGTTATTTGACATCCACCACCTCAACCAAAGGCCTGGCAGAACAGCTCCATTTTACAGGCCCTGCAGAACTGTATAGCAAATCCTGCAAGGCCCTGATCTCAATTGGGATCGTGTTCCACCAGGCCGAGGACTACTAAATGGTATTGATCTGAAGAGTGCAAGGCTCTTTGTGGCACCTGGGGAGAGACGTTCCTACTGGTACACCAGTCCCTGGCCACATAGGGCCTTAAAGGTTAATACCATAAGCTTAAATCTGATTTGGTTCTCAGTTGGCAACTAATGCAGCTGGCACAGCACTGGCTAATTGTGCACCCATGCAGATGTCCCAGTCAGCAGGCACGCCACTGCATTTTGTACCAACTGAAGCTTCCAGATGAATTTTAGGGGTAGGCCCATGTAGAGCAAGTTGCAGTAATCAATCCTGGAAGTGATCGTTGCACGGATCACTGTTGCTAGGTCATGGGAGGAAGGGTAGGGGACTAGCTGCCTGACCAGCCAAAGATGGTAAAAGGCTGATCTGGCAACATTAGTGACCTGGGCCTCCATAGAAAGAGGGGCATCTAGGATTACTCCCAAACTCTTCACCACTGGTGCTGATATCAGTGGCACCCCACCAAGTGCTGGGAGTAGGGCTGCCAAGTCCAACTTGGGAAATATCTGAGGACTTTGTGGGTGGAGCCAGGAGACTTTGGGGGTGGAGCCAGGAGAAAGGAAGTGACATCATTTTGTGATGTCACATCCTGTGATGTTGCTTCCACATGCTTCCACATGAACTCATGAAGTTTCCTAATACTGAATCAGGCCATTGGTCCATCAAGGTCAGTATTGACTACTCAGACTGGTAGTGGCTCTCCAGGGTCTCAGGCTGAGATCTTTAATGTCACCTATTACCTGATCCTTTTTTAGCTGAAGAGGCTGATACCTCCTGCATGTCAAGCAGATGCTCTATCACTGAGCAACGGCCCTACTGAATCCTTCCTCATCTCGGCAGAATATGAAGCACTAAGTGCTACACAAGTGCTAAATATGATTTTCATATCATAAGAACAGGAGAGAAGCCACAGTGGATCGAGCCAACAGCCCATCCAGTACAACACTCTGTGTCACACAGTGGCCAAAAATACCAGGTGCCCTCAGGAGGTCCAGCAGCGGGGCCAGAACTCCAGAAGCCCTCCCACTGTTGCCCCCAAGCACCAAGAATGCAGAGCATCACTGCCCCAGACAAAGTGTTCCATTTAGACCTTGTGGCTAATAATAGCCACTGATAGACCTCTGCTGGATGGGGACAGAGAGAGAGAGAGAGACAGACAGACAGACAGAAAAAAGAAAGAAAGAAAGGGGGAGGGGGAGAGAGAGAGAGAAGGAAAAGAGCTGGCAGACCCCAGCAGCTTTACCCCAGCAGCTTATCCCAGCAGCAATTTTGCAAGCCACATGCAAAAGCACGCCCTTCAGTAGAAAGAGCCTAGTCCCTCCTTAATCTCTGGGCGGGGCTCTCTTGCTCGCTCAGCTCTTAAAGGGGAAATGTCTGTTGAGGCTTTTTACTGCAGGGCAGGCTCTCTGCAGACATTTCCCTTTTAAGAAGTTCAGGCCTGGCAGGGAGAGCCCAGGGCAGGCTCCGACGTTCCCCTGCTGGCAGCCATTGCCTCCCCCGGTGGCCAATTTTGAAAAAGTGGGGGTAAGCTTTAAAAATCGGTGTTTTCCCCGCCCTACCGGGGGACTTGGCAGCCCTAGCTGGGAGTCAGATTTCTGCACCTGGCCCCCCAGGACTCAGAAACAGGACCTCTGTCTTATCTGGATTAAGTTTCAGCCAGCTCTGTTGTAACCAGTCAGCCACAGCCTCCAAAGCCCTATCCAAAATATCTGGGGTGAAGTCTGTCTGTCTGTCCATCAACAGATACAGCTGGGTGGCAACTGTACTGGTGGCAACCCAGCCTAAACCCCATGATTAACTGGGTGAGGGACGCATATACATGTTAAATAAATCCAGTATTCCAAATGAGGCTGCTCCACAGATCTATACTGGGGTATTATAATATTGACTATTTTATTTTCAGTCCCTTTCCCAATAATCCCCAACACAGAGGGGGTTTTTTGTTTTCACTGCTGCAGCACACTTGGTTGACACTTTCATTTCTTTTTCCCTCTCAGTCTCAGGAAGTTCAGACCCCATTAGCCTATACTTGAAGTTGGGATTTTTTTGTCCCAGTATGTATCACCTTACACTTACCAACACTGAACTTTATTTGCCACATTGTCACCCACTCACCCAATTTATGGAGGTCCTCTAGGAGCTCTTCACAGTCAGCCTTGATTTTCACCATCTTCTATATATATAAAAGAAAGTCCTCTCACTGTAAAATTAACGCCCAGGCCAAACTGCTGGACCTAGAAACTCCAAAGTTGGGGAGAGCGCTTCTACCATGGTGTAGGTACTCACTAAGAAGGGATTTTTAGAAATTCGACCCCTAAGTGGATCAAAGGGGGAAAATGTGCTCCCCCCATTGATTCCTATGTGGCTGCCTCCTTGCACCCCCCACTCTCTGACTGATCAGCTGCAGAGCTCAGCATTCTGAGGTTAAAAAAAACAGTTACAGGAGACTGCAGAGAGCTAATGGCAGTTGAGGAAATCAGGAATGGCCAACAACCACCTGTGAAGTGCAGTAATGCTGCTGGCCCAGTCTCTCCGATGGCTTCTAATAAGTATTGGAGTCGGGAGTCCATGGAATAGTGAAACAGCTAGATCTTTATTGCTGGTCCGGATGAAGCATACAACTCAGGGCTCGAAGCCCTCCTTTTATGCTGGTCAGGGACAATCCCCTGACCTCACCCAACTGGCCTGATAGGCTATTAGAAGTCTATTTACATTTCATAGGTTCCCTGGGAGAAACCTAGGTACCTGATTGGTGGCTGGTTTGAATCCACCTGGCCTTTGTTCTACCTGGCTGAAGCTCAGGTAGTTTCTTGGCCATGTGCTCTGGCCATGCTCTGGCCATGTGCTCTGGCCATGTGGTTGCAATTATGGGAGCACATGGCGGCCACATGGTCAATACATAACACCCCTCCCCCCATAGTCCAGAACCCTCTGCACACATAGTCTTTGAGATAGTCCGGGCGTCTGCGCTCACATCCAGACCGCCGGGGGGTTGTAAGGCGGGGCATGTTGCTTGTGTCGGCAGGTTGCAGTGTGGGTAGTTGTTCTGCTGGCGGGGCCTGTCTGCTCGGGGGTCGTTCCAGTGTGGATGGTGCGGCTGCTTCGTCCACGGGCAGGAGCGGCATCTCCGCAGTCTCCGGATCAGGGTCTGGCACTGCTTCTGGAGTCGTGTCAATGTCACGGTCCGTTGGTGCAGGGAGTTCGGGGGTCTGGGTCACGTCGTGGTTCGGTGTGCGGCGTCGAATCTGGTCGATGTGCCATCTCCAGACTATGCCATCTTCCGTAAGGACCTCGTAGGAGTAAGGCCCGGTGACTCAGACAATCCTTGCGGGGAGCCATGTCGGACCCCGCGCGAAGTTCTTCGCGTATACGGGGTCTTCGGGAGCGAATCCTCGGGCAGCTGGCCGGTCCTCTGTTGTCGGGTTTCCCTCGATTGCTCGGTCGGGATGTAGGCGGTCCAGGACGGTTCCCAGTCGTCTTCCCATCAGAAGTTCGGCTGGCCGGCACCCGGTCCCTGAGTGGGGAGTGTTCCGTTGGCCGAACAGGAACTTGTACAGCTGCTCTTCCCAGTCACCGTGCTCCATCTTCTGTAACGCGTCCTTTGTTGTCCTCACAATGCGCTTGGCCTGGCCGTTGGTTGCAGGATGGAACGGAGCGGAGCGGATGTGGCGAAGACCGCAGGCTTCCACGAACCATTGAAACTCGCCGGAGGTGAATGCGGTCCCGTTGTCGGTCACGAGAGTGTCTGGCATTCTGTGTGTCGCGAAGACCGGCCAGAAATTCTTAAGGCAGCATTGGTGGAGGTTGATGCTACTGGCACTACCTCAAGCCACTTGCTGTAGCTGTCTACAATGATAAGAAACAACCGCCCCTGGACCGGTCCCGTGAAGTCTAGGTGCAGACGGGACCAGGGCTTGTTAGTGGATTCCCAGGATTGGACGGGAGTGTATGGCGGATCTGGCCACGACTCCTGGCATTTGGTACACTTCTGGACCCGCCCCTCAATTTCCTTGTCCAGGCCTGGCCACCATACGTAACTACGGGCCAGGGCTTTCATGTGTACAATTCCCGGGTAAGCCTTGTGTAGTGCCTCTAGCACTCGGGGCCGCAGGGGCCCGGGGATCACCACTCGAGATCCCCATAGCAGGCACCCCTTGTGGGCCGATAGTTCATGCCTGCGTGCCGTGAAAGCGGCAAAATCCGGTCCTGGTTTTTCCGGCCACTCCCTTCCCACCCAGTCTGAGACACGGGAAAGGATGTGGTCCCACCGCGTGCGACGGGCCACATCCGATACCTGTACGGGGCGCTCCGGTAGGTCCTCCAGGAGCGCTATGTGGAAAGCGGGAGCCGGATCAGGGTCGCAGGACGGGAGGGGAAGACGGCTGAGGGCGTCGGCGTGTCCCATCGCCTTCCCCGGGCGATGCACCAATTCGTAGGAGTAGCCTGACAAAAAAACTGACCACTGCAGGACCCGCGGGGACAGCATGTGAGGGGTCTGCCGGTGGGGGGCAAGGAGACCCAGCAGAGGCTTGTGATCTGTGGCTACGGTGAACGACCGTCTGTAGAGATAGTCATGGAATTTCCTGACGCCGGCTACTATCGCTAGGGCCTCCTTGTCAATCGGGGCGTAGTTCCGTTCCGCCGACGACACGGTCCTGGAGTAGTAGGCAACTGGTACCTCCTTTCTGTTGGGTAGCCGGTGTCCCAAGACCGCCCCAACGCTGTAGGGGGACGCGTCGCAGGCCAGGATGACAGGGAGCCTCTCATTGAAATGCGCTAATACCACATTTGAAACTAGTAAGTCTTTGATGGCCCGGAAGGCTGCATCATGCTTGGGACCCCAGGCCCAAGCCGCTCCCTTGTCCAGGAGACGATGCAGGGGTTCAGCGACCGCCGCCTTGTGCGGAAGGAAGGCGTGGTAGAAGTTCAAAAGTCCCAAGAACGCCTGGAGTTCCGCCTTTGAGGACGGACGGGGTGCACCTGTAATCGCCACTACCTTCTCCTTTGTTGGGTGAATGCCATCTGCGGTCACTTCGAACCCCAAGAAGGTCACCGAGGAGACTCCCAGGGTACACTTGTCTTTTCGGACCTTGAGACCCGTGTCTTGGAACCTTTGCAGCACCATCCGTAGGCGAGCCGCAAACGTGTCGACGTCCGGGGCGGCGATGAGGACGTCGTCGAAGAACGGCTTCACCCCTGGAACATCTTTGAGGAGAGAATCCATCAGATTTTGAAAGATCCCTGGTGCTACGCTGACCCCGAATTGGAGGCGTTTTACCTTGAACGCTCCCTTGTGAGTCACAATCGTTTGTGCCTCGGCTGTTGCCTCATCTACGGAAAGCTGCTGATAGGCTTGGGCCAGGTCTAGTTTTCCAAATATTTTGGCACCCGCGAGGGAGGCCAGGACATGGCTGACCACCAGTACCGGGTACGCATGGTCCTGTAACGCCTTATTAATAGTACATTTGTAATCCGCGCAGATGCGGACTTCCCCATTAGCTTTGAGGGGGGTCACAATGGGAGTCTCCCACTTGGCGTGGGAGACCGGCTCGAGCACCCCTTGTGCCACGAGCTTTTCCAACTCCGCCTCCACTTTGGGCTGGAAGGCGAGTGGTGGCCGGCGGATGGCCACGCGGATGGGCTGGACTGCCGGGTCCAGGTCGAAGGAAACCGGGGGTCCTTTGTAGCAGCCCAATGAGCCGTCGAAAACGGCGGGAAATTCCTCGCAGATGGATGAGAAGTCAGTAGAGCCCATGCGGTGTATTCCGGTCCACTGCACTCCGAGCGGCTTGAACCAGGTGCGACCTAGGAGACTGGTTAGATTGCGCTCCACCACGAGAAGGTCCAGCAGGCCGTTAAAGGCATGGTACTGGACCCGGACCCTGGCTAGCCCCTTAATAGCCACTGGGTTTTTCTGGAAGTCCCAGAGGACCAACCCAGCCGGCAGCCGCAGCCAGCATGCCCCCTTCGGGCAGAGGCGGCGGAATGTAGCTGCGGACACAATTGAATATGCTGACCCTGAGTCCAGTTCCATGGAGCAAGGAACTCCCTCTATTCGGAGAGACACGGAAATCGCGCCCGGGATGGGCTGGGGCAAGTTCATTACTGTGGCTGTGGGAACGACACTACCCACTTCTTTGAAGTTCGCTGCTGGGGCACGGTGGCTGTTCCTCAGGCGGCAGGCCCGGGCAAGATGTCCTGCTTTCCCGCAGGCGCGGCAGATGGCATCACGGAAGCGGCATGTCTGTCTGTCGTTGGGGTCCCCGCAGCTGGCGCACGTTGGGGCCTTCCTGTTGAGGGAAGCAGAAGAGGGAACAGAGACCGATGCTGGGTGCCGGCCCTTGGGCCTGGGGACGCCGGGCTCACCCTTCTTCAAGTGTGGTTGCATCCGGTGGACGTCCTCTTCTTTGCTTGAGTTGGGTTCGGGAGGAGCCACCTGGTTGACTTTGGTGGCTGCCTTGTCCTTTTGCGTTGTCTCGAAGGCTGCTGCCGTTTGGAGCATCTTTTCCAAGGTAGGTTCCGGCATTGCGATGAGGCGCCGGCGGAGCTTGGCTTCCCGGACCCCTCCCATGAAGGCGGTCTCCACGTGGTCATCCACATGGTGGAATTCGCAGCCCATGGCTAGTCGATGGAGTTCAGCCAGGAAAGTGGCGGCCGACTCCCCCGGCTGCTGGTGCTGTATGAACTCCCAGCGCCTGGCCAGTTTTGATGGCTTTGGGGCGAAGTAATCACCGAGGGTCTTGGTGAGCACGTTGTAAGACACCTCGGTGGGGTCTTGCGGGGCTAGTAGGTTCTGGGCCACCCGCATGACCTCCACCCCTCCGGAACTCAAGAGCCAGGCGCTCTTCAGGTCCGCATCTGTGATTCCGTGGACCTTAAAGGCGCAACCCAGCGTCTTGAGCCAGGACTCCCACGTCTCGGGGCGAGACATATTGAAAGGGGTAATTGGTCCCGGAGCATTTGCCATATTTACCAGAGCAGGAGCGGTGGCGGCTGTTTGAGCGATGTCCTTGTGTCTTGCGGCGGTGCCGGGGAGCGCTGAGGCTCGGCGCTGGCTAGTGCCGGAGGATTGGGCTCAGATCGGCTTGCGGCGAGGCGTTGGAGCGCTGGAGCTCGGAGATGCCTGCGGCCGGTGGGACGGAGCTCACTGTGCTGCTGTGGTCAGCTGGAGAGTCGCTCATCGGGATCCCATCCTCGTCGCCACTAATAAGTATTGGAGTCGGGAGTCCATGGAATAGTGAAACAGCTAGATCTTTATTGCTGGTTCAGATGAAGCATACAACTCAGGGCTCGAAGCCCTCCTTTTATGCTGGTCAGGGACAATCCCCTGACCTCACCCAACTGGCCTGATAGGCTATTAGAAGTCTATTTACATTTCATAGGTTCCCTGGGAGAAACCTAGGTACCTGATTGGTGGCCGGTTTGAATCCACCTGGCCTTTGTTCTACCTGGCTGAAGCTCAGGTAGTTTCTTGGCCATGTGCTCTGGCCATGCTCTGGCCATGTGCTCTGTCCATGCGGTTGCAATTATGGGAGCACATGGCGACCGCATGGTCAATACATAACAGCTTCCAACACACTCTCCCTCACCTCCTACATCTAACAGGCGGTTGTCTGTCAGGTGCAGCAGCGGTTGCAGGCTGCTTAAAGCCATGAGAGAGCCCACCCCAACAGTAACGCCTTAGTGATCCTGCTGGCCCCACCTGCACAGTAGCTTCTAATACTCCTCCCGCTCCTACACTGGACAGGCTGCTGCCTGTCAGGTGTAGGAGAGGAGGTGGGATGCTTACGGCTGCTGGGGAGGTTTGCTCAGCAGGATTGCCTTAGCCCTGCTGCTGGCCCAGCCTCCCGGATGCCTTTAAACATAATCCCTCCCTCACACACCAGACAGGCGGGTGTCTGTCAGGTGTCGGAGCAGGGCCAGGGTACTTCAACGCTACAAGGAGGAGGCAACTTAGGAATGCAGCAAAGGTATTTGCACATATTACTCCTGCAGGGCACTGAGCTCCACAGGCCAAGTATCAGCAAGGTCACTCTGAGGCGCACAGAACAACACAGTCTCCATATGAGTAAAACAATCCAGGAACACCAGTAGAAAGGCCGTCACTTTCATGGAAGGTGGCAGGAGTTGACTTAACAGATGACTGCTTCTTAAATGGATAGTTCTATGTTGCCTGCTCCACAGTGAGCTCACCAAGCAGCCTGGTGATCCCAGCACCTGCAGGCAGAACTACCAATGTGGTCTACAGAGAGGTCCTTCAGTAGAAAGGAAAAAAAACAGTACGTATGTCTCACTTCATTTTTTACATGACAGTCTTCTCCATTAGAATTCCTACAACAAATGTTACATTTCAAACTTCACATCATCAGTATTATAACTGGATTTACAGAACTTAAATTCTGTAGCGAAGCATGGGTATCAGGCTAGTTCTGAATAATTTTGTGTTATCTGCAAACTTGGCCACTACACTACTCAGCCCTAGTTTCAGATCATTTATGAACAAATTAAATAATACCAACCCCAATACGATCCTTGTTGGACTCCACCGCTTGCATCCCTCCATTGTGAGAACTGTCCAGTTATCCTTACTCTTTGCTTCCCGTCATTTAACCAATTTTAGATCCATAAGAGAACCCATGCTCTTATCCCATGACTGCTAAGTTTACTCAGCAGTCTTTGGTAAGGTAGTTTGTCAAAAGCCTTTTGAAAGCCCATAATATCTACTGAGTTGCCATTATCTACACTCTTGTTCACTTTGTCAAAGAACACCAAAAGGTTGTTGAGGCAGGACTTCCCTTTGCAGAAGCCATGCCAATTTCCTCTTAGCAGGCTTTGTTCTTCTATGTGCCTAAGACTTCTATCTTTGATTACAGTTTCTGTTAATTTGCCTGGGACAGATATTAGGCTAACTGGTTTGTAATTTCCTGGCTCCCCTCTGGACCCCTTTTTAAAAATTGTTGTCACATTTGCTACTTTCTAGTATTCTGGTACAGCGGCTGAATTTAGTGATAGTTCATCCAGTTACCCGTATTATATAACCTATCTCACATATGAGTTCCTTAAGAACTCTCGGGTGTATGCCATCAGGGCCTGGAGACTTACTGTTTTCAATTTCTGCAGTAGGTCTAGCTAGAATTTAATCTCTCATTACCTTAATATGACTTGGTTTTTCAGACTCCCTTCCTGAAAATATTGGCTGTGGCATGGGTACATGCCCCGCACTTTCCACAAAAGCGAAAAATTCATTGAGCTTCTCTGATATCTACCCATCTTCCTTCAGCAGTCCCCTTATCCTTGGTGGTGGTGGTGGTTGTTATTTCGATTTATATCCCACCCTCCCTGCATGGACAGGCTCAGGGCAGCTTACAACAATTTAAAATACAATAAAACATAGATGCATTGAAA
Organism: Lepidodactylus listeri; assembly: GCA_029233225.1. NCBI lineage: Eukaryota > Metazoa > Chordata > Lepidosauria > Squamata > Gekkonidae > Lepidodactylus > Lepidodactylus listeri. The sequence goes on from JARCFY010000011.1 coordinate 2,346,248, forward strand.
CAATACAATAATATAAAATTCATACAGAACAATCAAATTGTCATATAAAGTACAGTTAAGTGCAGATGGTGATAGTATCCCATAAGGCCGTCAGCAGGTGTCAGCTTGATCCCGTCAAAAGTGAGAAACACAATATTATTTAAGAACTCAGCCTTCCAAACCAGCCTTACCTCTTTCTTGTGAGGATTCAGTTTCAACTTGTTCACCCATGCAACTTCATGTGCAGCACCAGTCCTGAACCTTTACAGCTTCACAGGCAATTTGGATAAAGCAATATAGAGCTGGATGTCAGCTGGAGTTTATACAGAGATTGATGTAAAGCCTAAAGAATTTACATAAAGAAGGGGAAAGCACATGGAACCCCACAAGACAACCCACTCTGATGACAACTGGTCTCCAACAGCAACACTGAGTCCTGCCTATAAGGAACAATTTAAGCCAACCCAAACACATCACTTAATCTCTATTTCTACCTCCAGATGCCTCAACGAGATGGCATGGTTCATAGAATTACACAGTTGGAAGGGGCCATACAGGCCATCTAGTCCAATCCCCTGATCAATGCAGGATCAACCTAGAGCATCCCTGACAAGTGTTTGTCCAGTCACTACTTAAAGACTGCCAGTGAGGCAGAGCTCACCACCTCCCTAGGTAGCCGATTCCACTGTTGCACAACTCTTACTGTAAATCCCCCCCTTTCCTGCCCTTAATTTAAACCCATTATTATGAGTCCTATCCTCTGCTGCCAACAGGAACAGCTCCCTGCCTTCCTCTAAGTGACAGCCTTTCAAGTACTTAAGGAAAGCAATCACATCTCCCCTCAACCTCCTCTTTTCCAGACTAAACATTCCGAAGTCCGTTAGCCTTTCTTCATAGGGCTTGGTCTCCACGCCCCTGATCATCCTTGCCACTCTTCTCTGCACCTGTTCCATTCTATGACATCTTGTGATTTGGATGTTAATACCTCGGTTGATACATCCCAGGATTGCACTAGCCTTTTTTGTCACTGCATCACACTGGTTGCTCATATTGAACTTACAATCCACCTGTATCCCAAGATCTTGTTCTCACACACTGCTGCCCAAAAGAGTATTTCCCATCCATTATGCGTGTTTCTCGTTTTTGTTATCCAGATGTAGAACATGGCACTTATGCTTGTTAAATTGTATCTTGTTCACATCTGCCCACTTTCCCAGCATGTTCAGGTCTCTTTGAAATCTATCTCTGTCATCTGGTGTGTTCTCTACTCCTCCCAATTTGGTGTCATCTGGAAATTTAATGAGTAGTCCCTCCATGCCCTCATCCAGATCATTTATAAAAATATTGAAAAATACTGGGCCCAGAACCAAGCCCTGTTGCACCCCACTGGACACCTCCCTCTATTCAGATGAAATGCCATTGACAACTAATATTTGAGTGCAGTTCTCCAACCAGTTCCCTAGCCACCTAACTATCCTAGAGTCCAGTCCACAATCCTTTAGTTTACCCATCAGAGCATCATGGGGAACCCTGTCAAAAGCGTTACTGAAATCCAGGTAAACAACATCAACAACATTCCCTCAATCCAATAAGCTTGCCACTCAATCAAAGAAGGAAATGAGGTTGGTCTTGCAGGACCTGTTGGGGACAAATCCATGCTGAGTTCCCTGGATTACCAAGTTATCCTTTAGATCAGGGGTGGCCAACCTTGCTTAACGTAAGAGCCACATAGAATAAATGTAAGAGCCACATAGAGATGTCCGAGAGCCGCAAGACAGGAACAAATATCACACACACGTTTTTATTTTTAAAAATATGCAAATTTGCTTTTTATTAACGTTAAATGGGACTGCCAAAAATAAAAACAAATGAGGAAAACCGGTTATTGATAATGATATTACTTGTTTGCTAATGATATTGAGAGAGAGAGAGAAAAAGAGAGAGATGGAAAGAAAGAATTAAAGAAGTGGAAAGAAAGAGAGAGAGAGAAACTAGTAAAGCAAATAGATGGGAGGGAGGAGGGAAGGAAGGAAGGGAGAAAGAGAGAAAAAGCATGCCTCCCCTTTGCTTCCCCAGCCGCCCTGCCAGGAGCCGCACAATATGTGTGAAAGAGCCGCATGTGGCTCCCGAGCCACAGGTTGGCCACCCCTGCTTTAGATGTTTGCAGATCAATCCCTTTAAAATCTTCCCTGGGACAGAGGTCAGACTGACTAGCCTGTAGTTTCCTGGGACATCCCTCCTTCCTTTTTTGAAAATTAGGATAACATTTGCCCTCCTCCAGTCTTGTGGCATGGCTCCCATCCTCCAAGAGATCTGGAAGATGGTGTACAATGGCTCTGCAAGCTCACTAGAAAGTTCTTTGAGCACTCTTGGGTGCATACCATCTGGCCCTGGGGATTTGTACTCATTCAGTGCAGCCAGTTGCTTCTCTGTCCATGTCAGCCAGCAGCCCGGATGCTGTGTCTTGCCTACCATCTCCAGGTGAGCCTATTATCTTCTTCAGGGGAAAAGCTGAGACAAAATAGGCATTGAGCCTTTCTGCTTTCTCTCTGTCATCTGTCAGAGTTTCTCCATTTTCATCCAACAGTGAACCCATCATCTCTTTTATCTTGCGTTTGCTCCTCACATACCTGAAGAAAAGTTTCTTGTTGTAGCGAGCCTCCCTGGCCCACTTTAGCTTACTGTGAGCTTTGGTGACTGATCTACAGTGCCTAGCAACCTTCAGATACTCTTCTTTAGAGGTATGTCCTTGCCTCCATTTCTTGGACATTTCATCTTCTCCCTTAGCACATCACGGAGTTCTCTCTTCATCCACATTGGCTTCTTGGATCCCTTACCACGTTTCCTTCTTGTTGGAATAGCAATGGCTTGAGCTTGCAAGAGCTCTTGTTTTAGGAGCACCCACCCTTAAGTTGCTCCTTTCTCTTCCAGCATGGAATGATTCTCATCATGCCTCTGAGTTTATTAAAGTCTGCCCTGCTGAAATCTAATGTACATACGTGTGAGACTGTCCCAATAGATATCGTCCACAACAGGTCTCCTTAAACAGATAGTCCTTTATTTGTAGAAAAGATCATGTTGGTCAGACACTTCTTCTGTTAGTAATGCTCAGGGCTCTTTTTCAGCAGGAACGCACCAGAACGCCGTTCCGGCTGGTGTCGGAGCCTGCCCTGCCCCCTCCCTGCTGGGCCTGGGCTGTTTACACTTAAAGGAAAAGTTCCTGCAGAGAGCTGGCAGGAAAAAGCCCCACCCGGTGCTTTCCCTTTAAGTACAGAGAGCCAGCAGGAGAAAGCCCCGCCCAGAGATTAAGCACGGGGCTAGGCTCTTTGCACTGAAAGGCCTGGCTCTGCATTTGGCTTGCATCCTATTTTAGCTTATTTTATGGGTTTTATGATTGTTTTTACTACAGTTTGTAACAGTTTAACCCAGCACCTTATCTTATCTTCGTGTAATTTGTATATAAGTTATAATTAAGGTACATGTTTGTTGATGATTTTGATTTTGAATTCTGATCTTGGATCATAATAAATCAACTGAACTGAGCACTTGGCTTGCCGACATCGCATCGCTCTCCCTGCTCCAGTAAGTGCCTCCCCCATCTTTTTTCCTTCTCTCTCTCTCTCCCCCCACCTTTCTTTCTGTCTTTCTTTCTGTCTGTCTGTCTTTCTCTCTCTCTCTGTCCCCACTTTTCTTTCATTCTTTCTCTTTCTCTCTCTCCCTCCCCCTTCCTTTCTCTCTCTCCTTCACCTTCCTTCCTTCCTTCCTCTCTCTCATCTATCTGTCTGTCTGTCTATCTATCTTTCTGTCTTTCTTTCTCTCTCTCCCTGTCCCCACCTTTCTTTCTTTCTCTTTCTCTCTCTCCCTCCCCCTTCCATTCTCTCTCTTCTACCTTCCTTCCTTCCTTCCTTCCTTCCTTCCTTCCTTCCTTCCTATCTATCTATCTATCTATCTATCTATCTATCTATCTATCTATCTATCTATCTATCTATCTATCTATCCTATCTAATCTATCTCTTTCCTTCCTTCCTTCCTTCCTTCCTTCCTTCCTTTTCTCTCTCTCCCCTATCTTCCTTCCTTCCTTTCTCTCTCTCTCTTTCTTTCTGTTTCATTTTGTTCTTTGTGTTTTTATTAAAAAAAATTATTGAAAGGGGGGGGGGATGTAAAAAAGCGGAGAGCCCAGGAAATGCTGGTTTTGACAATATCTTTAATTTTTGAGCATCTCTTTTGTTTTCTCATGGCATCTTCTGCTTAAGAAAAGTACATTTGAAGCCTGAGTTCATTGTTGTGTCTTGTTGAGAGTGGCTTGCAAATATATGTGTGTCTAAAGTCTGTATTAAAGTGGTTTGGTGCTTACTGCCATGCAAGAGAAAACATCTGAAAAAGTAGCTTCATTGTTGTGCGTGTTGGCAGAACACTTGACTGTTGCATGGGGGACTTTGGGGGACATCTGCAGAGAAACAGAGATGTAACTAAAAATGAGCACGGTCAGCAGCACTTTGGAGATTGCCTGTTTTGTGAAATTTAACAAGTGGGCAGAGTTTCTGATGAAGATGATTGTCCCTCTTCTCCTGCCACTGGGCTGACATCTGCCTTTAATGGGCCAGCAAAGTTGATGTTCTTAAACCTCCTAATAAGAGAGACTTCTGCTTCTGAGGAGTTGACTTCCAACGATTGGTGATCTTGTGATGGTAGTGATACTTTTATGTGGTAAAGACCACCTGTTCACAAGATAATTTTACCTGTGGGACAGACTCTACATGGTAACCACTCCACTGGTACATAATTGCTTGTAAAAACTATTATAGTGTAATAATTCAGGTGGGTAGCCGTGTTGGTCTGAAGCAGCAGAATAAAGTTGGAGTCCAAAGTTTCATCCAAGGTATAAGCTTTTGTGTGCATGCACACTTCTTCCATCTGAAGAAGTGTGGGTGGCACATGAAATCTTATACCTTGAATAAAATTTTGTACCTTGAATAAAATAGTCCACAAACTACTCCCGTCTAGTGCATCCACAAACCTAGAAGAGGAGATTGGATTTATACCCCGCCCTTCACTACCCAAGGGAGTCTCAGAGTGTCTTACAAACTCCTTTCCCTTCCCCTCCCCACAACAGACACCCTGTGAGGTAGGTGGGGCTGAGAGAGCTCTGAGACAACAGCTGGTACAGAGCTATGGCTTGCCCAAGGTCATCCAGCAGGTACAAGGGGGGGAGTGAGGAATCAAACCCGGTTCTCCCAGATTAGAGTCCGTGCACTTAACTACTACACTAAACTGGCTCCTAGCATTGTTCTGCCAGTGAACTAGGGTTGCCAACTCCAGGTTGAGGAAATCCCTGGAGATTTGGGAGTGGAGGGTGGGGTTTAGGGGAGGAGGGACCTAAGCAAGGCATAATGCCATGGACTCCACTTTCAAAAGCAGCCATTGACCTGATCTCTGTAGTTTAGAGCTCAGTTGTAATTCCAGGAGATCTCCAGACCCCACCTGTAGGTTGGCAACCCTAAAAAATCATATTCAGCATACTAGTTCTGCAGGAAGGCAAGCTGATTTCCATGGGAACCTAACCTTTGGGAATTGATTCCAATCCACTGTGGGAATAATTGTTGGACATAAGATATTGCTTCAGGGAAGATTTTGTATAGATGGGACAGAAAATAATGTTTTTATTGGTTTTGTCAAAACTGTTTTGACAACAAGGTAAACAGAATAAGAAGCAAAAGGTGGATGTGGCTGGATGACCACACTTTTGGTAACATTGGGTGTGGCCTAATATGTTAATGAGCTGTACTGTCAGGGGTGTGTCCTAATATGCTAATGAGTTCCTGCTGGGTTTTTTCTACAGAAAGAGCCCTGGTAATGCTTAAGTGTTGAATGACAATCATAATTATATTGGATATGAAATATGGCCCACTACCCTCTACCAATCAATACATAGAATTCTTGGCACCCAATTATACTGCCCCAATGTTCCCAAGGAAAGCGCGGCAAAATGAGTTCTCAGGGAGAAATACTGTTGAACATTTTGGGAGAACAGTTCCCAGAGAATTTAAGGAAATAGAATACATAACACCTGTGGTTCTTTAACACATAACAGGAGGCACTTCCTTTCAAGGTCGTTAGCTGAGGAAGCTAAAGATAAAAGCGAATGAGTAATGAGCCTGCGCAAAGCAAAGTAAAGTGAGCGAGGTGAAGCGAGGTGTGCATTCCAGTGGTGGGGGTCAGGTCCCCAATGCTATCTCCCAGCTGGGACCTATAAGTATGGAGTAAAACATTCAGACCCAAAACAATGCAAGTTAAACAAAAAGGCTTAGCCAGATGTAACATTGTAATATTGGTGCAGTGACCCCAGTCTATGGCAGTTCACTGACAACATGTGGCTATGAACTTCCTTGGTCCCCCTCAGCAATAGGAATTCTAGCAGGACAGTGTCACTTCCCCCTAAGGTCCCTACCACCTTCATCCCATCTACCATCTCTTGCCTGTTGGTCAATATTAAGTTGAGTATGGGTGAGCCCCTCGTAGCTTCCTCCACCATTTGATGAAGGAAGTTGTCATCCAGACAGGTCAGGAAGTTGTGTGGCTGTGGATGCTTTGCAGTTTGTCTCCCAGCACACATCAGGGAAGTTGAAGTCACCCATAACTACCAGGTCATGTTGTTTGGATACCATCAAGCTGTTTAAGGCGGGCAGCATCCACCTCCTCATCTTGGTCAGGAGGACTGCATAGGGTTGCCAGATCTCACCTAGCTGCTGGTGGCAGTGGGCGGGGGGGTGTCCTGGTCCTTCTCTGGGACCTCTTCGGCACATGTGCTTTATGCGTGTGCTGCAATGATGTCACCCGGAAGTGATGTCATCATGCAGGGCATGTTGCAGGGGACACTCTGCCATTTAAAGAAAAACTTTATGGTTTTTCCTTAAATGATTGAGCACCCCCCCACACAATGTGCCCAGCGCGATGACATCATTTCCACCCGGGTAACATCATTGCACCAAGCATGTTGGCACACACAAGACACTTTGGGGGCAGGGTTCCCCCGCCAGCTGAATCGGGGCCAGCAAATTGGGGCCACGAAAGCAGGCAAACCCCTACCCCTGTCAGGGGAATGGGAGCCCCAGGTCTGTATTGGACTCCAACCACAATACTGTTTGTACTTCCTTTCCTTATCCTCACCTGGATATTTTCACTGGCCTGTCTCTCTCCTTCTCCAATATTTCCTGACAAACAAGCCCTTTCCTCACATACAGTGCCACTCTACCTCCTCTTTGACCCTTTCAATTTTTCTTGAACAACCCATATGCATCCTCTACTACATTCCAGTCACAGGAATCATCCCACCAAGTCTCTGTAATGCCTATTAAAACATATCCCTCTGTCTGCATTAAAAGCTCTGGCTCTTCTTATTGCCCAAGCTTTGGGCATCTCTATATAATAATTCTCTGATGGTGGTGGCACTCTCTAGAACATTCCACACACCACCCCAGCCTTTAGTCCCCTGGCCTGTCAATCAGAAGCTGTCCCTGTCCACTGGCTGTGAATACTCACATGCCATTGGCTGGGTGCTGGGTCTGCTCCTCTTCCCCGTCCACTCCTGCAGCCTCTGTGCCCTGTCAGAATTTCTGGCAGACGGCTTTCTCTCTTGATGAAGATGTTTCTGCTTCCCTCCTGTGGGGGGGATTAACTGTTACCTCAGTGGCTGTTGGTAGGTGAAACGAAATGGCAATTACCTGTGTTTATAAGATGGCTGCTATCTGTGGTTTGTTTAAAATGTTCCCCCATAAGGTTCAATTGAGCTGTAGTTCCTGAGAGGGGCCTGCAGGAGTATCACTCACTGGGTTGAATGGGGCTTCCTCATCTGCTGTCCTACAGTTCCCAGCTTCCCCAAGGCCAAAAAGTGCAGGAAAAGAGGGACCATCCCAAGGGGCGGGGCACCATCAGTATAGACTCCAGCCCATCCAGGGAGGATTGTGTTTAACCCATTCTATTTATTTATTTATTATTCATATTTATATCCCACCTTGCCGGGCAAGCTGTTGATTTATGTTGTTGATTCATAGTGTGAGCTTACTCCTACAGTTGTGCCTTATTCATTTAGTGTGTGTGTGTGCTCCATAACTGCGTGAATACTCAAATAAATTATTCTGTTTGGGCCAATAATCTTTTTTTTTTTTAATGCACATTACATTCAAGCACATCCCCATTCCCATACACATTATATACCCTGCCCTCCCTCTCCACAAAGTTTATATGCTATTTCTGTGTCTTCGGCAAAAAGACCCTTATATAAGTCCTCTTTCTGTCTATCTTTAAGTCTTCTTCATCTTTTTCCTTCTCAGTTCCTCTTCCCTCTTCCTTCTTCTCTTTAGAGTCGTAGCCGAAGATTATTCGTGTCTTGAAGTCAGGATTGAAAAGTTTTAATGTAACTTGGATGGTTATTTTTCACACATGTTATTCATTTGCGTTTTCCTTCTCCCCTCCCTCCCCCCTTCCCTTAACTACTCGTCCTTTCTAGCCAGGGGCACAGACCTAAGAGCTTGCCTTTGACCTTTCATGACCCAGTTTAGATATAATTGCCATTTTCCCCTAATCTTTCCTATTCTTACCTCCCATAACTCATCCTGGTTAGAAATAGTTATAATATCTGATTGTATATATTCGAATAAATAATTTTGCCAATTTATTTCTGTCCATTTAGTTTTGTCTTTCCAACCGAGTGCTATCACTGCTTTGCCAGCTAGCACCATTGCTTTAAATAAATCCTGCCCTCCTTTTCCAATGACTTGGTTTCCTAAGGTGCTGCTTAGCATCAATTCCAAATCTATCTTCGGCTTTATTGCAAAGAACTTATAAAGCTGCTCTACTACTTTCTCCCAAAAACCTTTAGCTTCTGTACACTCCCACCACATATGGGAGTACCATCCTTTCCCATTCCTGCAATGCCAACATATCTGGGAACATATTAGCCAATGTAGCCGGAGTTCTATACCATTTGGTATAAAATTTCAATTCCAGTTCTCTAAATTTGTGCACTTTAATCTCCTGGATTCCATTTATGATTCTTTTAGCCATCTGTTCCGTTAGACAGGTTTCTACACTCCATTTACCCTGGAGCAGGGTTCTTACTTGATCTTTATCATTTATCATCTTCCTGTATATTCTACCTGCTAATCCTCTCTTTGCATTAGCCATTGATCGTAATAACTCCTCCATTGGCTCTCCCATAGCCGAGGTTTTATTTTCAATTATCTTTTTGAGTCTATTATATAAACCTGTTATCTTCAGCCAATGTTTCTCTCCTATGTTCTCGCATAGTGTTGGTAGTGATTCAAGTGTCTGTCTGTATATTATATCGTGTAACCTAATATACCCTTTCTGTTTGAGTAGCTCCCACCATTTCTCATCTTTTTCTTCTTCATCCAAAGCCTCTAATGGGGCATACTTAGATATTCCCCTCAACCATTTTGATTGCCATTTCCTCCATATCATTAGTGCTGTTCTTCTCGGCCCTTTTCCTAATGTATCGTATTTAAATTTTTCTCTTGTAAATACTCCAAATTTCCCCATCCCTTTATTTGCCTCATTCTCAACTCTAACCCATTTTTGTTCACCTTCCTCCCCTATTTCCATTAATGCTTTTATCTGAAATGCCTCATAATAATTCCCCATTTCTGGTAGGCCCCATCCCATATCTGAAGTATGAACGTATATAAAATGCCTGGAGACCCTACTTTTCTTGCTGCCAAAGACCCACTCTTTTATTTTCGCATTCCAATTATTGATTTTTTTGTCTATGAATTTCTAGAGGCACTGTTTGAAACAAATATAATAATTTTGGAGCCCAAAACATTTTCACTGAGTTGATCCTGGCTGTTATGTTTAGTGTCTTCCCTCTCCATCTCCTCATTTCTTTCAGTATTGCATTCCATATCCGATTATAATTCTTCTCTACCATCTTATTAATATTTTTGACTATATCTATTCCTAAATACCTAATTTTCTTAACTCCTAACCCTATTCCCGTCCACTTATGTATATCTCTCCTTTCCTCCATCCTTACGTTAATATACATTATTTCTGATTTTGCCATATTAATTTTTAATCCTGAGATTAGTTCAAAGTCTGCTAGTATAATTTTTATTTCTTTAACCCCTTCTCTAGGGTTAGATATAACTATAATCAGATCATCTGCAAAAAAATTTAGTTTGACTTCCTCTTTACCTAGCTGGCATCCTTCTATTCTCCCAGCATTCCTGATTCGCTGCGCTAGTTGTTCTATAGCCATTATGAAGAGAAATGGAGAGAGTGGGCATCCTTGCCTGACTCCTCTCTGAATTAAAATTTGTTGGGTATGTTCCCCATTTATTCTGACTTCTGCTGTTCCTTCTCTATATATCTCTTGTAATACTTGTATAGTTGATTGACTAAACCCATATTTATCCATAACTGTCCATAGAAATTGATGTGACAGTGTATCAAAGGCCTTATAAACATCCAATTTCAACAATGCTAATTTTCTAGATTGGTTATGGCACAGAACATTGATTAAATTTCTTATTGGATGCGCTATATTCCTACCTTCCACAAAACCATATTGATCTTCTTTTATCACTTTCAGAATAATATTCTTAAATCTATTTGCCATTATTTTGGCGAAAATTTTATAATCCTGGTTCAACAGACTAATTGGTCTATAGGATCCCACTTCTTGGGGATCTTTCCTAGGTTTCAAAATCAGCGTTACTTCTGCTTTCCTCCATGTATTTGGAACTTTGCCCCCCCTCAATATGTTATTAAAGACTTCCTGTAGTTCGGGAGTCAGAACATCTTTCATTTCCCTATAAAACTCAGCTGAAAAGCCATCGAGCCCCGGCGACCTACCTGTCTTTAAACTACCTATCGCCTGCTCAATCTCCCTTTGTGTTATGTCCTCTTCAAGGTTTCCCCGTTCAGTGTCTGTTAACATTATTCCTATCTCTTCCTCGAACTCCCTTACATCTTTTTTCTTATATAAATTCTTATAGAAGTTCTCAAATGCCCTTTTTATCTCCTCTGGGTTATGTGTCACTGTTTTATTTGTCCTAATGCTCCTTATCATTTGTCTCTCCTTTTTCTTTTTCAAGTAGTTTGCTAACCTTTTAGCTGAATTAATTGTATTTCTCTGATATTCATTTTTCACCATAACCTGCTTTTTCCATAATGCCATGGAGTCGAGAGCATCCAACTTCTTTTGTAACTCCCTGATTAATCTATGCTTATTGGGGCAGAATTTCTGCACTTGATCCCTTTGCAGTTTACCCAGTTCCTGTAACTTCTCTTCTCTATCAGCATACCATTTTTTCTTTATCTCCTTTTCTTTCATAATACATTGCCCTCTAATCACCGCTTTAGCCGCATCCCATAGTATATTTGTTTCCACTGTTCCCTTATTCTCCTGAAAATACAGCTTTATTTGATCTTTAATGTACCGTTTGTTTTCCTCTCTGGCCATAACCATATTGTTATACCTCCATTGTCTTTTAATTTGTTTATACTCTAATATGATTTGTACACTTATTGGGGCGTGGTCTGAGATCCATATTGGGTGGGTGGTTATACTCTTTACTTCCCAGGTACATGCCCTGTTAATAAGTACATAATCTAAGCATGAAGTTGTTTTGTGTCTGCTTGAAAAATATGTGGGTTTAGGCTCTAGACCAAGGGTTTTGTGCACTTCTATTAAACCCCATTGTCTCCAGTTGATTATATTGTCTTTATTAAGATCCTTATTCAAGTCTCCTGCTAATATTACCTCTCCTTCAGAAAAGTTACGTGCTTTCTTTAATACCTTTAACAAAAAAGCTTTCTGTCCCATGTTTGGAGCATATATATTTATCAGTGTTATTAATCTATTTTCCACCCAACACTTAATCATTAAGTATCTTCCTTCACTATCTCTTATCGCTTCTGTGACTTTTATATCATTTCTTTTATGGGCCAAAATTGCTACACCTCTTGCTTTTGCTGATCCCCGTGCCTCTGCCAATATTCCCCAATTGGGGTCTCTAATCAAAGGTTTTTTATCTTTCTTTGCTTTATGTGTTTCCTGGAGCCATACTATATCTATGTTCTGCTGTTTAAGAAATCTAGAGAGCTTATACCTTTTTAAATTCGAACCCAAGCCATTAACATTCAGTGTCAGCGTCTGTAGCTTTTTAGCCATATTCAAACGTAAATTTACTTTCCCTTCGTTCCCCTGGCCAGCTGTTTGACTTTATACTCCCCTCTATGCTACCCCTGCTTCCCTTTCCCCTCTTCCCCCCCTCCTCCCTCCCCTTGTGTAGAGCCAGCATTGGGGGATGAATACTCATCCCTTCTCTACACATCTGGAGCAAGCGCACTCTCCACTCCCCGAGTTATACTAATAATCACTTTAAGCATTGTTTTAGTTCCATTGTATACTTCCCTTAGTATGTCTTATTCTTGAGACGTTCTTGGCCTCTTATCCAGATGGGTTGATGGACCTTCCCCTGGAGATTGATGGGATTCCTCCATTGGTGTTGGCTCGGCGTTCCTTATCTCTTCCCCTCTCAAAGTGTCTAGTAGTTTCTGTGCCTCTTCAGGATTCCTCGCACAAAGCCTCTTCCCTTCTTGGTAAACGACCAATGATGCTAGATACGCCCAGCTAAACTTAACATTGCTTTGATAAAGCCTTTGTGCAAAGGGTTTCATTTGACTTCTTTGATTAAGAGTCTCTTTACAAAAGTCTTCTTTCACAAAGACCTTTTTACCTTTAAATGTCAGGCTTTTATTCTTCTTAAGTGTTTTAAATATTTTCTGCTGCATCTTCTCTCTCACAAACTTCATTATTACTGGACGTGGTTCCCCTCCCACTCTTTTTGTCTGCAGCCTATGGGTGCGTTCAATCTCGTCAGTCTCTATTTCCAGCCCCTGTACTGAAAGCCACTCCACTATAGTTTGCTCTAAGTCACTTGTTGCCACTTCCTCTGAGATACCAAAATAAATAATATTTCCTCTTCTATTTCTGTCTGATAAGTCTGTGTATTGTTTTTTCAATAAGTCAATCTCCTTTCTATTATGCTGTGCCATAGTCTTGGCTTCCGTCGCAATTCCAGCCACTGCTTTAATCTCTGATCCTAAATTTCTCATCTCTGTTGTTAATTCAGTCAGAGAAGTTTGTACTTTAGCTTGAGATTCAAGCATTAAAGCCTGAAAATTCGCTAATTGCTCAGACAAAGCTTTTACGGTAACAGCCATGTTATCTCAATCTCGGCCCAGCCTCCCTTTTCTTTAATTGCAAAGGAATTTAATTATCTTCTCACCAAGACCTTCACCAGACCGCCTCTTGTTATTCCAGACGTCTCATAAATCAGTTCCTGCAGTTGGACCAACAATTCACATTCTTTTAAAGCCTTTTAACTTTGTTTTCCTTGGGGAGTGGAGACAAGGTGTCCGAATTGCTAGCGCGTGCGCATTGCTCCTGTTTGGGCCAATAATCTGTGTTGTGCTCTGACCCCATAGTCTCCCCCGCTCTGCCAATACCAAAGGGAGGGGGTAGCCAGGGAAGCAAGAAAAGGCCAGACATTTGGGTTGCCAACTTTCCAGGGATCCCCCAAAGATTGGGTATTCTATCTCCAAATAGGGAGATCTGGCCACAGGGGTCTCACTGTCCCTCTAAAAAGGCACTGACAATTCAGTGACTGGTGGTAGGGAACTTAAGGAGTGAGATACGCCTACGGGACGAGTGTGGGAGGTGAACAGCTGAGTTGTAAACCGGAGCCCGTTTTCCCACAGTAGGCAATCAAGCTTGGTTCAGAAATGGGAAGGAAACCCTTCACAGGTCTTTGTGAAGAACTCATTGGGACTGGTCCTGACTAGGGTTGCCAGCTCCAGGTAGGGAGATTCCTGGAGATTTTCTGGTAGAGTCTATGGAAGCCAGGGCTTGGGGAGGGGAGAGGCCTCAGCTGAACAGAATGCCATAAAGTCTACCTTCCAAAGTAGTTATTTTCTCTGGGCAGGAGAGATCTGTTGTCTGGAGTTCAGTTGTGATCCCTGGTGATCTTCAGGCTCTACCTGGAAGTTGGGTACCCTAGGCATGGCAATCAGTGCTTCAGAGCAGGGTCTGCTAGATCCAGGTTCTTGCTGTTGAAGCTGAGTGGGTGATTTTGAACCAGTCACAGGCTTTCAGCCTAACCTACCTCACAGTATTGTTGTGCAAGTCAAAAGGGGGAAAGGAGAATGATGTAAGCTGCTTTGGTCCCCATTGCAGAGAAAGACCACTTTTCCTCCTGGGAAACTTATTTATTTAAATTTCTATCCCACCCTCCCAGCCAAGGAAACCATTGTTGCCAATCTCCAGGTGAGGGCTGGAGATCACTCAGAATTACAACTGCTCTCCAGATGCCATTGATCAGTTCCCTTGGAGAAAATGGTGGACTCTGTGTCCTTATACTCTGCTGAGATGCCCCCCCTTCATGACAGCCAATGTGACGTGGCAGTCAGGGCTTCAGAGCACGGTAGAGGCTGCAGGTGGGGGGGAGATGGAAAGCTGAAGAGCGAGGGGGAAATAAAGGTAGGTTGATGCTTGGCTGGGAAGCAGATAGGGTTGCCAACTCCAAGTGAAGATTTCCTGCAGATTTGAGGGATAGAGCCTGAAGAGGGTGAGGTTTGAGGAGGGGTGAGACCTCAGACAGGTAGAATTCCATGGACTCTGCTCACCAAACCAGCTATTCCCACTTGGAGAACCACTGTTGCCAATCTCCAGGTGAGGGCAGGAGATCACTCAGAATTACAACTGCTCTTCTGGTAGCAGAGATCAGTTCCCCTGGAGAAAATGGTGGACTCTGTGTCATTATACCCTGCTGAGGTTGCCACAGCAAATTGACGCTGAGTGCCCAAGGCCTTGGCACTCTCCAAAAGCCTCTTTCTAAAGCCCGTTGTACCTATTCCCACAATGGGCCTTATTCCTAGTTGGTAGATAAACACCTGAAGCCCCGCACCTTTTGTTCCATTAGACCTGGCCCTCTCAGGTGGGCCTCTGTTGTTTTGTTGTCCTTCATTTAAATCCCTATGTTGGTTGTCTCCTTCCCCTTGTGGTGTCAGTTTAAAGCCCTCAGTGAATCTCTCCAGGTTTCTGCCAATCTCTCTACCTCTCTGACCATGTCAAACAGCAGCCCGTATGCTGTGTCTTGCCTGCCATCTCTAGGTGAGCCTATTATCTTCTTCAGGGAAAAAACTGAGACAAAATAGGCATTGAGCTTTTCTGCTTTCTCTCTGGTATCTGTCAGAGTTTCTCCATTTTCACCCAACAGTGAGCCCATGATCTCTTTTATCTTGCGTTTGCTCCTCACATATCTGAAGAAAAGTGTCTTGTTGTAGTGAGCCTCCCTGGCAGAATCTCTCTGCCACTTTCTTCCCTGATCCTGACAGGTGAAGTCCATTGTATGCTAGTCGGCTGTTATCCAGAAAACCATGGTCCCACAATCCAAGTAGCTCCTGCTGGTGCCACCAACATAGCCATTGGTTCACCTCCATTATTGTCTGCTCCTGTCGTATTCCCCTTCCTATGACAGGAAGTATTGAAGAGAACACCAGCTCAGCCCCCATTCCCTTCAGCTTCCTCCCACGAGCTTCATAGTCAGTCTTAGTACTTTTGATGGTATTCATAGCCATGTTGTTGGTTCCCACATGGACCATCACAAAGGGGTATGATTTGATGAGTTTTGGGATCTTGTCTATAAAATCTTTAATTTTCACTCTGGCAAGCAACAAACTTCTTAGACCAGGGGGTCAGGCCGGGACACATGATGTTCCATACGCCTCAGCAGGGAGTAACCTATGACCAGCACCTTCTTTTTCCTTCCCATGCCATTTCTTCGTATCTCCCAGTCCACCTCCCTCTGTCTTCCTTGTGTTTCTGATATGACACTGGCAGTATTTCCATCTCTGCCTCCACCACAAGGACCTGGAATTGATTCCTCAGTTCTAATGGCACTCAGTGCTATCTCAATTGATGCCTTTGGGGTCGGGCTGTAGCACTCTGAGGAGTTTCATTAAGGCAGTCAACCACACTGTTATCCCTTTGACTGGTCTCTCATTCCCTATGCTGGACATCAAGGCTTCTGTTCATGAACTCCTCCCCTTCCTTAATTTCATGGAGAGTAGTAAGCCTTCAGAGCCTCCTCCAGGCTCTGAACCTTCTCCTCTATGAGTCCTATCAACTTACACTTCTGACAAGTGTAGTCCATCTTGTCCTCAGGGAGGAAGACAAACATGGCACACTCCTTGCAGGTGATGGGAAATGGTCAGTGAGCATTCATCATCACTTCTGTGAGAGTCCAAGAGATTTCAAACTTCAAACAAAGGGTCTTAAACAAGAACTTCTTTTATTTGATAGCGGATCAACTGGTCGTACACTTCTTGAGTCAGTAACGGGGGAAAGGAGGCGTGTTAGGGTACAGTTATAGTATGTTCAAACTATGGTGTAGCAAATAACCCCCCCAATCAACAAGCAAGGAAAAGGGTGCCCAAATCCATCAGCCTGTTGGTTCCCAGACAGAAAAGCGGGAAGGAAAGCGGTTTGCACCTGTAGGAAAAACCCAGTTAGCAACAAAGCCTGTGAGAAGATTCAGTCAAGGTTACAGATAAGCAGAGACAAGAGCGAGGGAAAGGAACACATTCCAAAGGGGGGGGGGGAGAAGTGTGCAGACTGCTGTGGCACATCCTACCTCCCGACTGGGAAATGGCAGTCTCTGACAGTCATCACTTTCTAAGTGGATCCAAAGGTTCAACTGTTTCTCTGGCTGGTTTACTGCTCTGGATATGTTTTAAGAAATGTTTCCCCCTTGGTGAGGGAATTCCATAATTTTGATGCCACCAATCAAAAAGTCTCTTTTTTGGGTTTCCACCTGTCTTGCCACCTGAAGCAGGACCTCTGAAGATGATCATAATTGTTGGGTAGGTTCATATGAGATCATCCTGTCTTTAAGGTATGCAGGTCCTGGCCTATATAGGGTTCTCAAGCTCAAAACCAGCACCTTGAACTGAGCTGCAGGAATCAAGACTGGGCTGATACGGTACTTACAGCATTCTCACTGCAGGATTCTGTATCAACTGTTGATTCCAGACTCTTCACGGACAGCTCCATATAAAATACCCTGCAGTGATCTTATCTAGATGTTACTGTACAATACCGTGGCAAGGGCAAGAGAACATAGTGACAAGATATTCCTTTTTTTTTTTTTGCTGAAGGAAGGCTGCAGCTGGTTCACTTGTTGAAGCTGGTGAAAGGCACCTCTGGCCACCACTGCTACCTGCTCATTCAACAGAAGGCCTGACTCCAGTAGCACTCCTAGATTGCAAACCTGCTCTTTTAGAGGAGGGGACCCCCAAACAGAACAGGAGATGCTTCAAATCCTGGATCAGTCATACTGGCCTCCAATAGTACCTCTGTTTTGTCTGGATTAAACTTCAGTTTATTGGTGCTCATATTCAAAAACTGCCTCCAGGCATAAGTTCATGGTTTCCACTTCCTCCCTGGGATCGACTGGAAGCATGAGACAGAGCTAGTGTCATCCATGTGTTGGTGACAACTCAGCCCAAATCTCCAGATGACTTCACTCAGTGGTTTAATATAGATGTTGAAAAGCATGGGAGACAAGATGGAATCTTGTAGGATCCCATAGTGTGGCACCACCTTCAGAAAACACTGTAAAACTGCACCTTCAAGTCCCAATCCTGTAAGTTTTTCTGTAATTATAGTACTGGAATGGGATTTGTATTGTCATACTGGTTTTATTTATCATATTGTTTTTGTGTGATATTTTAATAATATATATATATTTTTTTAAAAAAGTCCCAATCCTGAGAGATGGTCTAGAAGAATTCCCTGACTGATGGTATCTAAAGTCATGGAGAGGTCCAGAAAAATCAACAAAAATCACACTCCCATTGTCCATTTTATGGGCAGGTCATTCACCACAGTAACAAACACTGTTTCAGTCATATAACCAGGCTGGAAGCTGGACTGGAAAGAATCCAAATGATCCAGGAATCCTTGAAGTTATTCAGCTGCCACTTGTTCAGTCACCTTCTTCAAGAACGGTACATTTGAGTCTGGCCAATAGCTATTCAAATCCCATGAGTCCAGATTAGATTTTTTTCAGGAGTGGATATGCTATAACCTGGTGGAACCCCTTGCTCTCTCCAAGAGTTATCTACTGCCTCCTGGACCCAGTCTTCCAGCCCCCTCTCCAACTGATTTAAGCAACCAGGATGGGCAGAGGTCATATGAACAGATGGGCAGTTTCCAGCCATATATGGTTTCCAGGCATCTTTCGTGGCTAGGCTTGTTTAGCTTCAGTAGTAGGGATACATCATATGCCTTCATACAAGGGAGGTAATAATATTTCATGACTATGTTGGTTTGATTCAAATGTCCAGATTTCTTTTGTGGTTTCTGTCACTTTCCTGGTCATAATTGAAATTCTGTATTAAAATGTCATCAAAATGGATGCCTGCTGTTCAGGATTATGGCATTAAAAGTAGCACTAATTGTGTTGTCAACTTGCAAACTGATTTTAGTGGTTTTTAAAAACATTTTTTTGTCCAGTGCTGCAGATTCTGGTTACCATTTGGTTCATGTTTCCTCAGTGGGTTCTAATTCTTCCCAACAGCTCTGTTAATTATCCATGAAAGCTTGGAGAGGTAACCTCATGCAGTTTAGGGAAGGAGGCATATGTGAAGAAGCAAAAGGTTTTTTTTTTTTTAACTTTTTATTTTTCAATTTTTATACTTTTTAACAATACACCATGTGTCAAATATTCATACATATTCAGTGAGCCACGTACATATCCATCCATAAATAAAATTTTGACCATATTGTCATAGGATCTACTTTATCATTAGGATTTAACAAAAAACTCAACCATTTCTGCCCAGTCTAATAATTTGGCTATTAAGGCTTCTTTTCCCGGGAGTGACGACATTTTTCATTGTTTGGCCCGGACAATGCATGCCGCTGTTAATATATAAACCAGCAATTTTTGATTGTTTTTTAACAGTCCATCCGGAAACATGTTCAATAAAAATATCTCTGGAGCTAGAGGTATATCTAATTCCATAACCTCCTTAATCATTTTTTTAATCATTATCCAGAATTTTTGAACAACTATACATTCCCACCACATGTGATAAAATGTGCCAACACTATTGTTACATAACCAACACTTATTGGAGATACTTTTGAAGCATTTATGTAATTTATCGGGTGACCAGTACCATCGATAAAAAAGTTTATGTTTTCTTTATAATTTGTTACACTTAGAAATTTTAATGATCTCCAAATTTTAGACCATGCATCTATCTCAATGTTATGACCAAAATCCCTCATCCATGCCAAAAAAAAAAGAAGCAAAAGGTTTGAGTTTGAGACAAAACAGTGTCAGACAGAGACTACTGTGAGTTGGCTGATGGACCTTAAAGTTCAGGGTCTCTCTTGGAGGATTTAGTGTGGGGTAACAAACCTGTTTCCCTTTAAGAGTGGCTTTTTGCCTCCACTTGTATTCCATTTGGAAATAAAGTAAATATTATAAAAATGCAGTGCTCTCTCTTCCATAACAAATCCAATTCAGACAAAATTGCATTTTCACCCTTCAAAGAAAGCCATGGCCTTAAAGCTTCAAAGTAAACAGACTCTTAAAGGCAAACAATTCACTGAAACTCATGGGTTTCAATGGGAAGGCAGAAAGGCAAAAGGAAGGCATTGGTCTAATTAATATATCCATACACCCCTATTTTAGATCATTTTACAGACCTAAGTTTTCTTGTACTCATAATTTAAGCCCTGTTTGTTTTCAGTTAGATTTATTAGGAAGAAAAATCAATACAGTATTGCAATGGTTTTCTTTACAGACTCAAATAATGTAATACACTGGTTAATGTATGAGAATACATGGATGTGGTTGTATGATGAAATACTGTATTACAAATGTCAGAAAGCCCCAAGTCTTTCCTCTATTTTTACATGGAAAACAGAAATCAAGTGGGATCTTTAAGACTATTTTATTTCCCCATAAGCGTTTTAAAGACAGTCACCACTTCTTCAGATGTAAATGAAATTGCATCATAATGGAGAGCTGAAGGCTGACTCACAAAAACACTTGCTGGAATAATCTTGTTCAGTCTTAAAGATCCCACTTGATTTCTGCTTTACTTTGTTACAACAGAGGAGCTGTTCCGCATGGCAGCACTTTCCTTTAGAAGCCCCATTGTTGCTGCAGCTGCCAATGCTGTGCAGTGGCAATGGGGTTTCTAGCCCATGTGTCTCCCTGTTTTCTTATTTCTCTGATCCTCCATGGTGGTCATTTCTCCCCACATGGGGAGGGCTTAATCAGGTTTGGGATTTTTACTGGTAGTTGATATAGTGATATACCATTATATTGATATGACAATTTACAGTAAAAAAAGCTCAAAGGAGCCCATTCCTGTGGGGCTTGGGAGAGGGAAACCATCTGCTGTGTGGGTGAGACCAGGAAAATCTGGACTTTCCCACCCACACAGCCCCCATCTAGGCTTTGTTGTGATCTTTCCCAAAACTTTTCAGCAAAGCAAGTTTGGGAAAGATTGGAGAAAAGCCAGGCAAAGTCCAGGTGGTTTACCAATGTACAATGACGTTGTGTGGAAGTTGGTGGTGGGGAATACTTCCCCCAAGCACATGGAAACTAGAGCAAAGCCCCATGTGGTCAAGCTGTAACACAGGTACTCTAAAGAAATTATCACTTTTCATATGTTTCCCTTGTATATTCTGCACCCTCTTTTTGGCCTGGTTATCCTCCTGATCCTCTCATTGTGGGACATGTCAGTCTGAAGGGAATTGGCTTTTAAGTGCTAGAAGTACAAGAAACCTCCCCAGCAGAGAGCAATCATAGTAGACAGGATCTAGGACATTTTGTATGTACCACAGATGAGTGCTGGCACTTATTCTTTGTAAAACTAAGATAAGTGCCAGCACTCATCTGTGGTACATACAAAATCATAAGACATAAGTAGATTAATTTGAGAACGCATAGGATGATTTCCCTGTTACCACCGAGTAATTACAATCACACCAACATACATGGTGGTAAGGTCTTGTGGCTGCTGTCTAGGCAGCATGAAAGTTTAGGTTGTTGAACTTATTTATTATTTATTTCTTTAGAAAATTCCTATTCCACCTCTTTGGGGAAGGTGCTCAAGGCAGTTTACAAAGTAAAACATAATAAAGGCATAAAACATCATAAATGTTGTTAACAATTAACAATTCATAAAAATAGTATTAAAACCAGCAACTTAATAAAGAGATTAGAACCCTATTAGTGCTGCTTCTTTCTAGGGATTGAGTGTGGGGTAGCTTGGCAACATAGATGATTAGGGATGCCAGGTACCCCTTGGCTGGGGGGGGGGCACTTACTGGTAGCGGGGAGGCCTAGCCTAGCATTTCAGCCATGCTGCCAGTGATCTGGTGATACTTGTGCCAGAGGTGGCCTCATCATGTTGCCACAATGTGGTGACACTCTGGTATTTTCACCATAGACTTTTTGGCCAAATACCAGTGTCTGTGGCACCGTGATGGCATCACATTCGGCATGTGTCAGAAATGACACTGCTGTGTTGCCAGCATCATGGCTGAAATATTGGGCTAGGCCTCCCCTGCTGCCAGTATAAGTCCCCCTGCTGGCCAGCTGATTGGTGGCAGGGGGCGGGGCTGCGGAAGCCTGGCAACCCTATAAGATGATTATTGTTCAGGCCTCAGAGCTAATATTTCTGAATGATGTTATCAACCAACCATGGCTGTCATAGAAGTAGGAGCATTTCATTTTCAAGCTGCACATGAGAGGTGGAAGGATGTGGAGGAAATGCAAGAGCCTGTGATCTCCCCCAAGCATGTTATGGTTGCCAGCTTTCAGGTGGGGCCTGGGGAACTCCCAGAATTACAACTGGTCTCCAGGTGACAGAGATCAGTTCCCCAGGAGATAGGGCTGCCAAGTCCCCCGGTAGGGCGGGGGAAACACCGATTTTTAGTGCTTACCTCCCGCTTTTCCAAAGATGGCCACCGGGGGGACAAAATGGCTGCCTTAAAAGGGAAATGTCTGCAGAGAGCCTGCCCTGCAGTAAAAAGTCTCACCAGACATTTCCCCTTTAAGAAGTCACAGCAAGAGAGCCCCGCCCAGAGATTAAGGAGGGACTGAAGGAGCTGCCTTTGCATGTGGCTGGCAAGGTGAGTGTCTCTTCCAGCTCTTTTCATTCTCTCTCCCTCTTTCTTTTTTCTGTCTGTCTGTCTCTCTCTCTGTCCCCATCCAGCAGAGGTCTATCAGTGGCTATTATAGCCACAAGGTCTAAATGGAAGTAAGTGCCTCTGCCAGTTTTTTCCCCTTCTCTCTCTCTCCCTCTTTCTTTCTTTTTTCTGTCTGTCTGTCTGTCTGTCTCTCTCTGTCCCCATCCAGCAGAGGTCTATCAGTGGCTATTATAGCCACAAGGTCTAAATGGAAGTAAGTGCCTCTGCCAGTTTTTTCCCCTTCTCTCTCTCTCCCTCTTTCTTTCTTTCTTTTTTCTGTCTGTCTGTCTGTCTGTCTGTCTCTCTAAATGGAACCCTTTGTCTGGGGCAGTGATGCTCTGCATTCTTGGTGCTTGGGGGGCAACAGTGGGAGGGCTTCTGGCGTTCTGGCCCCGCTGCTGGACCTCCTGAGGGCACCTGGTATTTTTGGCCACTGTTGTGACACAGAGTGTTGTACTGGATGGGCTGTACTGGATGGGCCGATCCACTGTGGCTTCTCTCCTGTTCTTATGATATGAAAATCATATTCTGCCGAGATGAGGAAGGATTCAGTAGGGCCGTTGCTCAGTGATAGAGCATCTGCTTGACATGCAGGAGGTATCAGCCTCTTCAGCTAAAAAAGGATCAGGTAATAGGTGACATTAAAGATCTCAGCCTGAGACCCTGGAGAGCCACTACCAGTCTGAGTAGTCAATACTGACCTTGATGGACCAATGGCCTGATTCAGTATTAGGAAACTTCATGAGTTCATGTGTCAGCATGTGGAAGCAACATCACAGGATGTGACATCACAAAATGATGTCACTTCCTTTCTCCTGGCTCCACCCCCAAAGTCTCCTGGCTCCACCCCCAAAGACCCCAGATATTTCCCAAGTTGGACTTGGCAGCCCTACCAGGAGAAAATGGCTCATTACATCTGAACCATGCCATTGTGTTTCTCCTAGGGGAAAACCTGCTCATATCCATTAAGCCTCCCCTGCCATTCTTCAGCTTCCTTGTCCCCAAAACCTTTTGGGGGCTCATGAGTTCTTTGCCAGGTGAGTGGACTAGATTGCTTCCACTTCTGCTGCTCTGTTCCAGTGCCCTTTGTTAAGATGATATTTCTGACTATATGTGAATGGAAAAGTGACAATACACTTTGTTTGTTTGTATACGGAAGCAGTTCTACAAATTTCTGAGCATCATCTTAATCTCATATATTTACACTGGTAGGCTGTGGCAATGTAAGGAGTTGATTTGTGTGCCCATCTTGATACTGCCTCATACTAAAAAATAAAGTGCTTGGGAAGGGACCACCCACCCCACATGCTCTCGGATTTTAATGTACTTATTTGGTCAGCCTTGAATAACTGCAGAGGCCTGGTTCACACAAGGGGACCAGAATGCTGAGGTGGTGGGATAGACTGTACAACTTCATACTGCAGTATGGGGAATCATGTTTCTTCAGTGCTCTCTTGTATTAAAATATCCTTTAAAATGGAAAACAAGTATAGAAACACACTAAGGACGGGGCCAGAATCTGTCTTTTTGATGTACTTATTTTCATTTTTGTAGAGTGTTTTGACATGGGGGAGAATTTTATACTGGTTTCTTCCATCTGTAGTTTATAATTGTAGATTTCAGTCTATCACCTCATTATGTATATCCAGCCTAAGCATTGAATTAAACATGAGACTGGTAGAACAGAATTTACCTGTGTGACTTTGCATGCGCCCAGTGTCTCATTTAAACTGGGCCTCCAGCTATTGTGCATGCAGTGTTGGTCTGCAGCCCAGCTGGGTGTTACACTAACATTGCATACATACATACTTTGCGTGCATAGGCACTTAGGGTTGCCAGCTCTGGGTTGGGAAATACCTGGAAATTTTGGGGGTGGAGCTTGGAGAAGGTGGGGTTTGGGGCGATATAATGCCATAGATTCTACCCTCCAAAGCAGCCATTTTCTCTAGGCAACTGATCTTGGTAATCTGTATTTATTTATTTAAATTTATATCCCGCCTAACCAGCAGAGCTGACTCTGTTAAACAGTTAAAATCAACAACTGTACATAAGTTAAAATTTATTCCATTACATAAAATTGGCAGAATAAAACTACAGAAGATAGCGGCAATACAGAACAACCAACACAGAAGCAGCAACCCAAGTGTCCCAGGCCAGGAGGCTTCCACCAGCCGATTTCCCAGGTCAGAAGAATTTAACTAGCCACTTTTCCAGTGGCCATTTCCCCCCAGTGGTGGCTCCTAATTAAAGGCCTGGCGGAAGAGCTTCGCTTTGCAGGCCCTTCCGAATTGCAGAAGGTCCTGCAGGGCCCTGATGTCCTCTGGGAGCTCGTTCCACCAGTGAGGAGCCACCACTGAGAAGGCCCTGGATCTGGTGGTCACTAACCTGGGCTCTCTAGGGCCAGGGAGGGTCAGGCGATGTTGAGTGCCTAAATCAAAATAACTAGAGAACCACAGCCCCAAAAAGCATGAATAGGCAGGAACGAAAAAGGTTGTGAAAGTTGCTAATACAATATCATATTACGTCAAGAAGTGAAATATAAACAAGAAGGTAAGTATACAAAATATCTATATATTTTTTTCAAAATATACAAAATAGAAATATTTTCCCAAAATGTACACATAGAAATATTCTCCAAAAAGGTGCTTGATGAGGTTCTCTGGAATACAAGCTCGTCAGGCACCTTTTTGGAGAATATTTATACGTGTACATTTTGGAAAAATATTTCTATTTTGTATATTTTGAAAAATATATATAGATATTTTGTATACTTACCTTCTTGTTTATATTTCACTTCTTGACGTAATATTGTATTATTGTATTACAATTGTATTAGCGACTTTCACAACCTTTTTCGTTCCTGCCTATTCATGATGTTGAGTGCCTGACTGCAGTGCTCTCTGGGGTATATGTGGGGAAAGGCGGTCCCTTAGGTAGGCAGGCCCCTGATCATATAGGGCTTTAAAGGTTAAAACCAGCACCTTGAACCGGATCTGGTACGCTATAGGCTGGATGTGGTCTCACACCGAGAGGCCCATCAACAACCTGGCACTAGCTGCAGCCTCCGGAGCTGAGACAAGGGCAGCCCCATGTAGAGAGTGTTGCAGTAGTCTGACCTCGAGGTGACCATTGCGTGGATCGCTGTTGCCAGGTCATTGCATTTGAGGAAAGGAACCAGCTGCCTAATCAGCCGTAGATGATAGAAGGCTGCCTTGGCAGTGGCTGCTACCTGGGCCTCCATGGTTAAGGAGGCATCCAGGAGCTCTCCCACACTCTGAACCCTCTGAACCGGCAATCAAAATATGTGTTCTCCAGTTTACTTCAGAATTCCTTTCCTGATGTCTGCCTAATGAAATTAAGTCTTAACCAGCACTGAATTTATAAAAAGAGAGAAAGTGGGTAATTCCACATGCCCCAGATGTTGAGTAGTTTGATGCTAGATGTGGAAATATACTAGGTGATGGTCATGAGGAAAAGACTCTGTACATGTTCAGAAGCTCATTCTCACACATTGTTTCAGATATTTTAATGTTAAGACCAGATATTGAAAACAGATTCTGAGACACAAAGGAAGCACTATATTTGAGACACAAAGGAAGCACTATATTCAGTATGTTATAGTATGTTATACTCAGCACTGTGCTTGTAGCGAATTGCATGTTTGCTACATGCATCACACAGACACAACTGCCTGGACATATACTCTATCCAGACTGTGAAACTGAATGTATTCAAGCGGTATCATGATTCACTGCAACAGTCGAGTGAAGGGACCAAATTACTAGTTTAATCTGATATTTCTAAGACATTTCCGGGCTTGACTTTGTTAAAAGACTGGTCTTCTAATGGCTAGTATAATTTATATTATGTGTCACAAAGAAGGGAAAAGATAGAAGTTTATGGTGGCCAATTTTGGACACAGAATTTTTATACCTGGAGCTGTTATACCTTCAAATTGCGGAATGACCCACTTTCTCTCCTTTTATAAATTCAGTTCTGGTCATTAGGCAGAAACCAAGAAAGGAATGAACTTAGGTTACAAGGAAGACAGTTTTAGCATGATCATTGTAAGGATCTAAGCATACACTCTAGAGCTTAAACTGGAGCCAGTGTGGTTTAGTACTTGGACAAGAATCTAGGTGTAATGTCTTTAATGGCATCTGCCATGTGGTCGCCAAAATGCACATGGTCGGGCTAGCTGTCTGAGCTTCAGTCCAGCAGACAGTAGCCCGACTGGATCGTAATTTAGACCAATCGTGCACTTAGGATCCAACGAGGATCCTATAGCACACAACTGCAGGAAATCAAACCTATCCGCTACATCGGGTGAGGCTGAGGGCGCGGCCTAAGTGTGAATATAAGCAGGTCCCTGGACCTCAGTCCGGCATGTCATCTTCTCCACTCAAGCCGCTGAGGCTTGCAGGCATTGAGTGCTCGGGCCTGGTGTGGGAAGCTGGGGCTGTCTGGCTGGTGTACCGGTCACCCAACACACCAGCCAGCAGCTTGCCTTTGCTAGATGAGGCCGTGTCTGGCTGGGCGTTGGAGCACCCGAGGCTGATAGTCTTGGGTGACTTCAATGTCCATGCCGATGATGCAGTCTCTGTGCCGGCGACGGACCTAGTGTCATCCATGGTGGCACTAGGACTCACCCAGGTTGTAACAGCTTCTACTCACCAGGCCGGGCACACGCTTGATCTTTGCGGTGGTGGTTACAGTGGATCAGATCACTGCCATGGCAGTGCCATGGTCTGACCACTATGTCCTGAAGGCCCGTCTGATGGTGCCACCCCGACTCTGTTTGGGCAGCGAGCGTATTTTGGCTCACCCGCAAAGCCTGATGGACCCACAGAGGCTTCAGATGGCACTGTGGGATCCCATGCCACCTGGCGGCTCATTAGATGGGTTGGTTGAGGACCGGTATGACTGGCTCTCAGCAGCCATTGATGAGATTACCCCCCTATGCCCTCTGCACTCTCTAAGCTGGCTCCCTGGTTCACTGAGGAGCTGAGGCAGATGAAGTGAGGACATAGACAGCTAGAGAGACGGTGGTGGCATGCCTGCGACAGAGTATCAAGAGCATCCTATAGGACATTTATGAGATCCTATGAGGTGGCAGTCAAAGCCGCGAAGAGTCAATTCTACGTGGCTGAGATTGTGTCTGCTAGCTCTCGCCCAGCGCAATTATTTAGAACCATTCAGTCTTTAAATGAGCTGCCACAGGGCAGGCCAAATGTTAGGGAATTGGATATCAGCTGTGAGGCTTTTGCGAGCTATTTTGCAGATAGTCCTGCTACTCCGCTGTGACCTCCCGGCCACAATTGAGACACTGAGTGAACTCGAGGCACCATGCGCGTCTTCTGGTTCTATTCTGGATCACTTCAGTCCACTCAGCCTGGAGGAAGTCAACAGACTGCTCTCAACTGTACGTCCAACCACGTGCAGCCCTAACCTGTTCCCCTCATGGCTCCTAAAAGTGGGCCGCGAGGGGTTACGTGGCAACCTTCAGGAGATTATCAACAAGTCCTTCATGGAAGGGCTTTTCCCAGGGGCACTCAAGGAAGCGATGGTCTGTCCCCTCCTAAAAAAACCATCTCTGGACCCGGCTGTATTGGCCAACTACCAACCGGTATCCAACTTGCCCTATTTGGGCAAGGTACTGGAGAGGGTGGTGGCAATTCAGTTGCAGAGCTTTATGGATGACATTTCTATGCTGCATCCATTTCAGTCCGGCTTCTGGCCAGGTCATGGGACGGAGACGGCACTAGTCACTCTCATGGATGACCTCTGGAGACATCTGGATCGAGGCGGCACGGCGGCACTGGTGTTGTTAGATCTGTTGGTGACATTTGACATAGTCAACCACCAGTTGCTGATCCGCCGCCTCGCCGAGTCAGGGATACAGGGGCTTGCTTTACAGTGGCTCGCCTTTTTTCTCCAGGATTGGGGACAGGGTTGTGCTCGGGGAACAGACCTCCCAGAGGTACCCACTGGTATGTGGGGTTCCTCAAGGGGCAGTGCTGTCCCCGATGTTACTCAACATCTATATGCACTCCTTTGCCCAGATTGCCCAGAGGCACAGGCTTGGGTGTCATCAATATGCAGATGACACCCAGCTATATCTCTTGTTGGGCGGCTGGTCTGACTCTACCCCAGATGACCTGGAGTGGGTGATTCAGGATGTAGTGGACTGGCTCAGACTGAGCCGACTGAAGTTGAATCCAATGAAGACGGAGGTCCTGTGCTTGAGTCGGAACAGGTCGGGGGTAGGGATCCCACTTCTGTCCTTTGGTGGGACACCATTGGTGCCAGCACCAAGGGTCAGGAGCTTGGGAATGATCCTGGATGCTTCCTTAACAGTGGTGGCCCAGGTAGCAGCCACTGCCAAGGCAGCCTTTTACCACCTACGGCTGATTAGGCAGCTGGTTCTCTTCCTCGAATGTGATGACCTAGCTGTAGTGATCCATGCTATGGTCACCTCAAGACTAGACCACTGTAATGCGCTCTACATGGGGCTGCCCTTGTCCCAGATCCGGAAGCAGCAGCTGGTGTAGAGTGCCGCAGCCAGGCTGCTGATGGGTCTCTCTGTGCGGGACCACATTTGGCCTGTGCTGAGGTCACTGCATTGGCTGCCTATAGCATACTGGATTCAGTTCAAGGTGCTGATACTGAGGTGGAACGGCTTTGTGTGTGGTGTAGGGAAAATAATCTGATTCTTAATACCACCAAGACCAAGGAGGAACAAAATGGACATTAAGCCACTGTTTATTGGTGGAGAGTGTGTGGAAAGGGTGGCTACTTTCAAGTTTTTGGGAGTGACTATTGAACAAAATCTGACCTGGAGTGCAAACACCACTGCTCTGGTGAAGAAGGCCCAGCAGAGGCTTTATTTTCTCAGACTTTTAAAGAAAAATAATTTGAATGAGAAAATATTGATGTCTTTCCATACAGGCGGTGGACCTGGTGCTGTCCATGGCAGCGCTGGGACTCTCCCAGTTTGTAACGACCCCCACCCACCAGGCAGGACACACGCTCGATTTGATTTTTGCAGCGGGGGTAACAGTGGACCGGATTGCTGCACTTGCAGTACCATGGTCGGACCACCATGCACTGAAGGCCCGCCTGGACATCCCACTCCAACCCTGTTTAGGCGGCGAGCGTATTTTAGCTCACCCTCGGAGCCAGATGGACCCAGGGTGGCTCCTGGCAGCTCTGAGGGATCCGAGACCCCCTGGCAGCTCGTTGGATGAACTGGTGGAAGACTGGCATGCCTGACTTTCCACAGCCATCGACGAGATTGCTCCTAGGCGCCCTCTGTGACCCCGTACTAGGCTGGCTCCTTGGTATACCCAGGAGCTACGGCTCATGAAAAGGGTACTCAGACGGCTAGAGAGACGGTGGCGTTGCACTCGCGACGAAGCTACAAGAGCATCTTATAGGACGTTTATGAAAGCCTATGAGATGGCAGTCAAGGCCACCAAGAAAGACTACTTGGCGGCTGAGATTGCATCCGCTAGCTCATGCCCGGCACAATTATTTAGAACAATTCGGTCTATAACAGCATTGCCTCAGGGCAAATCAAATAGTAGAGAATTAGAGATTGGCTGTGAGGCTTTTGCGAGCTACTTTGCAGATAAAGTCTTGGCGCTCCGCCGCGACCTCCCTGCCACAATTGACACAATGAGCGAACTCGAGGCCCCTTGCACGTCGGTAACGCCGGGCTTGGATACCTTCGGCCTGCTCAGCCTTGATGAAGTTGACAGGTTACTCATGACCGTACGTCCAACCACGTGCCTCCTTGATCCGTGCCCTTCCTGGCTCATTAAAGCGGGCCACGAGGGGTTTCGAGGTGCACTGAGGGAGATTATCAATCAGTCCCTCTTGGAGGGGCAGTTCCCGAAGGCACTCAAGGAGGTGATGGTCCGCCCTCTCCTGAAAAAACCAACTTCAGATCCGGCCGAATTGGCGAACTACCGGCCGGTCTCTAATTTGCCTTACTTGGGCAAATTAATAGAGAGGGCGGTGGTGATACAGTTGCAGGGTTTCCTGGATGATGCTTCGGTGTTAGATCCCTTCCAGTCAGGCTTTCGCCCGGGCTTCGGGACCGAGACAGCTCTGGTTGCCCTTACTGACGACCTTCGGAGACATCTGGATTGAGGTGGCGTGGCAGTGTTGCTGTTGCTTGACCTGTCGGCTGCGTTCGACACGGTCGATCATCAGCTGCTGTTCCGCCGCCTTGCCGACGTTGGGTTTCAGGGGCTTGCTTTACAGTGGCTTGTCTCTTTTCTCCAAGGCCGGGGACAAAGGGTGGTGCTAGGGGATGAGCAGTCCTGGAGACTCCCGCTTGAATGCGGTGTGCCTCAGGGGGCTGTTCTGTCCCCGATGC
This sequence comes from Lepidodactylus listeri, assembly GCA_029233225.1. NCBI lineage: Eukaryota > Metazoa > Chordata > Lepidosauria > Squamata > Gekkonidae > Lepidodactylus > Lepidodactylus listeri. The sequence continues at coordinate 2,376,913 of JARCFY010000011.1, forward strand.
TTTTTAACATCTATATGCGCCCCCTTGCCCAGATTGTCCGGAGGGCAGGGCTGGGTTGTCACCAGTATGCTGATGACACCCAGCTCTATCTGATGTTGGGCGGCCGGTCTGGCTCGGGGCCGGACGATTTGGACTGGGCATTGCACGCCGTGGCTTGTTGGCTCAGGCTGAGCAGGCTGAAGCTGAACCCGGCGAAGACGGAGGTCCTGTGCCTGGGTCGGGGCGGTCCATGGTCGGGGCTCCCACTCCCGGCCTTCGACGGGGCACCGTTGGTGCCTTCGCCGGTGGTTAGGAGTTTGGGAGTGCTCCTGGATCCCTCCTTGTCAATGGAGGCCCAGGTAGCGGCCACGGCTAAATCGGCTAAATCATCTGAGGCTGGTGAGGCAGTTGGTTCCCTTCCAGAACCGTGCGGACCTAGCCACAGTGATCCACGCAACGGTCACCTCGAGGCTAGACTATTGTAACACTCTCTACATGGGGCTGCCCTTGGTGCAAATCTGGAGGCTTCAGCTGGTGCAGAATGCCGCAGCGAGGTTGCTGATGTGTCTCCCTTATCGGGAGCACATACGACCAGCGCTGGAGGCACTGCACTGGCTACCAGTGGCGTACCGAATTCACTTCAAGGTGCTGGTGCTTGCCTTTAAAGCCCTAAATAGCCTGGGTCCGACCTACCTAAGGGACCGCCTTTCCCCGTACATACCCCAGAGAGCACTTCGGTCTGGGGCCCAACACCGCCTGGTCGTTCCTGGCCCGAGAGAAGCCAGGCTCACTGCCACTAGGGGGAGGGCATTTTCGGTAGCGGCCCCTCGCTGGTGGAACGAGCTCCCAGAGGAGATCAGGGCCCTGCGGGACCTGATGCAGTTCCACAGGGCCTGTAAGACGGAACTCTTCCGCCAGGCATATGAATAGGGGCCGCTGCCTCTGTGTACCCCCCCAACTACCAACTACCATCAACAACCATCAATGTGCGCCAGGTGTCACCATCTGATCACCAACGAACCCGGCGTGCACTCAATATTAGGCAGTATGCCATCGATACTGTGAGCACTTTATACAATACTTGAGTATTGTACTGTACTGTATTTAACGATGTAAGTTTTAATGTTTGTTGTTTTATTGTGGACTTGGTCCACTAAAATGTGTAAGCTGCTCTGAGCCTGCTGTGCGGGGAGAGCGGCCTAGAAATTAAATAAAATTTATTTATTTATTTATTTATTTTATTAAACTTTTACCCCGCCCTCCCAGCAGAGCCGGCTCAGGGCGGCTTACAACAATAACAATGTGGAATGGCAATTCCATGCACAATAAAATTCATTACTACAAAATTTTAAAAGCAGAATACAAAACATATTAAAGTGCTAGTGATTATTCCTCAGGTGCAGCAGCTTTCTTAGAATTCCTATCAGCTGATCTCGATATTCAGTGTTTCGTGCTTAGGTCAGGCAATGGTTGAAAAAGGGGGAAACCCAGCAAAGTCGGGCTCGCTTATCATACACTGTCCAATGTCATAGAAACAGTGGCGGTGGTAAGAGTGATGGCGCAAACCAGCAATATCAGCTGTGGGGATGAATTCCCAGTTACCCTAGCCAGCTGTTTGTGTAGAGGGACAAGATGAGCCATTAAAAACCTTGGAGCATAAATAAATAAATAAATAAATAAATTTCTATCGTTGCTCAATAGAGAGCATTTTAATATACTGTATCTGTGCCTGGTTTGCTAGTTGTATGGTTGCAGATAGGAAAGCACTCCAGAGAGTCATCACCACAGCCCAGAAGATAATTGGCTGTCCTCTCCCACTTCTGGAGGAACTGTACAGTTCTTGATGTCTGAAAAAAGTGAAGAACATCCTACAGGATTTATCACATCCTGCATATTCCTTGTTTGAACTGCTGCCTTCGGGCAGAAGATATAGGACAATAAAAAAAAGGACAAATAGACTAAAAAACAGTTTTTACTCGAGGGCTATTATTGCCCTGAATGCTGTATGAGACCGAAATCTGGGGGAAACAGTGGTTGGTTGCTATGTAAATCACAAGGGAGAAGCAGTCATGAATGTCTGTGTGAGTGCGCATGATTATATGTTGCGAGTCACTGAATGATGGCACTTTTTAATTTCATTGTACTATGTACAATGACAATAAAGTATATTATTATTATTATTGTAAAGCCCTATATGGTCAGGGGCCTGCCTACTTGAGGGACCGCCTTTCCCCATATGTGCCCCAAAGAGCACTGAGGTCAAGCTCACAACACCACTTGACTCTCCCCGGTCCAAAAGACACTCAGCTGGCCAGCACCAGATCCAGGGCATTCTCGGTGGCGGAATGAGCTCCCGGAGGACATCAGGGCCCTGCGGGACTTATTACAGTTCTGCAAGGCCTGCAAGATGGAGCTCTTCCACCAGGCTTTTGATTAGGAGCCGCCACCGGGGGAAACAAGGATAACATTGCCCTGGAACCGTAGGCTGAACCTCTTGCTGCTGCTCTCACCATGAACTCTGATTGCCACCAGTACATGTTGTTAGATATGATGTTTTAATCTTTGATATGTTTATCTTATGTTTTAAAACTGTAAACCGTTTCAATGGCATTTTATTGCTGTAAGCCGCCTTGAGCTAGCAGTCTGGAAAGGTGGGATAGAAATGTGATTAATAATAAATAAATAAATAAACAAATAAACTTCATGAGCTGATTTCACTAAAAGCGTCTCTGACTCCAGTACTTTATACTGGTGATGAGGATGGGATCCAAATGAGCGACTCCCCAGCCGACTCCAGCACTGCTCCAGACATCTATCCAGTCGCTGTCAGTGACACCAGGCTCCAGCGCCTCACCACAGTGCCATTGGCTGCACCAATCTCCAACAGCGCGTTGAATGCTGATCTGATCTGCTGCATCATCAGCTGCTGCTCCGGACTCGGTTCACTGCACCCCAGCATCTCCGCGAGTCATGGTTGCCACTGCCGCTCCAGGGCACATCACTGCATTTGACCCTACCTGCCCCGAGCTCTGGGAAGCATGGCTGACCAGCTCGGGTATTTCTATGAAGTACAGGAAGTCACAGACACTAGTAAGAAGAAGGCTTGGCTCCTGAGCACATGCAGGGTCAATACCCTGCGCTTGGTTTGTAGCCTCATCTTACCCTGTATCTTAGCTGAATCCTCCTATGATGAAATCATCACAGCGTTGAATAACTATTTCGTGCTAAAACCGTCCATGATGGCCATGCGGCTGCTCACAGAAACCAGGTGAGACCGTGGCCGCTTTCATGGCCGACCTCCACCGGTTTGTAGTTGGCTGTGAATCCATGTCAGTTGAAGACAACTTCCTGACGAGTTTTGTGTGGGGAATCCACAATCCCAAGCTATGCAGAAAGTTGGTCGCTCTCACCGACGCAACTTTGGAGAAAGCTTTCCAGACAGCCTGCTCTTTCAAGGCAGTGCAAAAAGACCAACCTGGCTCCTCTTCAGCTGCCCATCGCACCACTACATCCTCCAGGCCTCAGACGAGGACGACGTTCTGCAGCTACAACGATGCCCTCAAAGGAGATCCACCAAAACCCCTGAGGGGCCTCCGCTGCTGGCAAAAGCTGAAACAGAAGGGAACACCTCAGCCGGTTCCAAGCCGACGACATCATCCACCCCGGCTGTCAGGAACTGACAATAGCATCTCTGTAACATGCCTCTGTAACTTGCTTTCGTTTTCTTTGTTCTTGTGGATTCATTGCTTTGTACCCTTATCTGTCTCAACCCCTTAGCTCTATGCAGCTGCAGATGTCACTTTGATGTATATTGGTTGCTCTGGTTAATGTTACCTTTTCTAGATGGGAGAATGGCGACCCAAATTCCTGCACGTCACTGACAACAAATGGTCTTCACTTCCATGCATCCCTCCTCCCTCTTTCCGGGCCAGAGTGTGTTATCTTGTTGTGAAAACCTTGGAAGCTTCTTTATGGCCGCCAGCCCGGAATTGTTGTGCCTAGCTTCACACATGTGGGTCACTCAGATCAAGAAGGGAATTTTTATAACTTTCTCACCTAGTGTGGGAACCCCAACAGTCCTCTCCTTTTTCCCGCGTTCACCTATTGATTCTGATTGGTTCAATGCTAGGGTTCAATTGTGGCTGTAGAGTGTATTAACCATGACTGTCTTTCATTATGCATCTCTAACAAACATTGAGAACCTGTTTGCAGCTGGGAGCCCATCTGGTCCTGGGACCTTTCTAACTTTCTGTTTTTTGATTGCCTCTATAATCTCACAAGTTGTTATTGGATTATTTAAAATTCTCCTTTGGTCGTCTCTAAATTTTCTACCACCTTTTTCTTTCAAATATTTATTTGTCCTGGTTGTTCTTCTCCTTTTCTGTATAGTTCCTCGTAAAATTCTTTCGCAATTATCTTCAATTTGTTATTTAAATATTTCTCCTCCCCTGTCCTATTTTTAAGTGATAAAATTACTCTACTTTTTCTTTCTTTCCTTAACCTATATGCCAACCATCTGGTTGGCTTGTTTGCATTATTAAAAAAGTACAATTTATTAAATGTTATATTTCTGGCTATTTCTTCCATAATATTTAAATTTATTTTATGCTGTAACAACTTTAATTTTATCCTGTTTTCCTCTACATCTTTAGCTTTCATTAAATTTGCTTCTGTTAATTTTAGTTGCTTTATAAGAGAATCAAATTCTTGCCTTTTCTGCTTGGCTTTCCATGCTTGATAGCTTATTATTTTCCCTCTCAAAAAGGCTTTGAATGCATCTCAGATAATACCCGCTGACATTTCAGGTTGGGTGTTCCTTACAAAAAAGTCTTTAATATCCGCTTTTGTGTTCTTTATAAAATCTAAATCTCTCAAGATAGCAGTGTTCATACTCCACCTTTTGCTCTTTTGGATTTCCTTTAGTTCTAAGAGTATTGGGCCATGATCTGCATATGTCTGAGGCAAAATTTCTGCTTCTAACAACTCAGACGCCATGGAGGTTGTTATCCAGGCCATATCAATTCTTTTTTTTTTTTTTTAAATTTTTATTAATTTTCTCTATATCTAATTCTACAACGCTACTTTTCTAAGCTATGTTTACCTTATACAGAGTGTGCTTTATCATTTGCTTAATATTGCTATGCCATTAATACATATGAAGCATTTTAAACCTTGGCTAATATTCAGACAACAATGTTACTGATGATACATGAAAAATAAAAAAAAGCTGTTTGACAGACATGCTCTTTTGAAGGAATGCTTAATTATACAAATTATCTATTATATATAAGTGCAGTTTCAAAAAACATTTTATCCTTTATTTCTTCTTTCGTCCTCTTCTTGTCTTAACAGTCTCTTCTTGTACTTTTGGAGCTGCTGCTCCCTTTTCCGAGTCAGACGTTTCTTCTTCGCTCTTTGAGCTATCAAATCCATACATACTTTCTTGCGATGCCAGTGAACCATCTGAGTCTTTCTCTTTTTTCTTTTCTTTGCTTTTTTCCAAAAAACTTTTCGCCTGTTGGACAGAGTCAATCTTATATTTCTTGTTCTTGATGCTGAAGCTCAGTCCTTCCGGAACATTCCACCTATAGATAATAGATTCAGACTGTAGCCAAGATGTCAATTTTCCATAGGCTTTCCTTCTTTTCCTTATTTCAAATGGGATGTCTTTCATCACTTTAACTTCTTTTCCTTTGATCTTCAGAACTGCTTTATTTGTGGTCCTAAGCACCACATCTCTTGTTGACTTTTTGGAGAACCTTATCTGAATCTCACCAGGCAGGCTTTTCTTTTTAGTATAATCTGGATAGGTTCTGTAAACCATATCCATATCGCTTTTTATTTCCGCTGCTTTTAAGCCCGTCACTGGTTCAAGCGCTTCGCTTAACAGATTTTTAAGGTCTTCTCCTTTATCCTCTGGTACATTCTGAAGTCTTAGGAAAAAATTCGATCTTTCCATCTGTAGTTTCAGAAGCTGATCAGAATGGAAGGCCTTTTCTTTCTCCGCTTTTTGTAGTCTTGAATCATGATTTTTAACTGAAGTCTTCACTTCCAGAAGTTCTCGCTGCAGCTTCTCTGTAGTTTTATTCGACTCCTTCAGGTCCAATTGCATCTTGTCCATCTTAACGTTGAGAGCTGTCATTTGGTCCACTAGAGGTCGCAATAACGAGGAGAACACCGTGCTCATCTCCGTGGTATCAACCTTTGAACTCGGAGCTGTACTTCCTAGTTTGGGGGAAGGTTTCGGTTTCCCCGCCATTGTTGAGACTGTGCTTCTTTGTTGATAGTTAGATAAGATGGACGAAAGGAGCAAATTCCACGACTGCGCTTATATCTTTTTAAAGTTCATATCCTCTAAAGCGCGATGCTGCCATCAAGCAAGCCGGACATACGTTTTTTCATGCAGTAACGCCACGTAAAGAGTCCCGTAAGTACGCCAGTCTCGAGGGGGGGGGTTTTACTCCACCCGCCTTTCCCGCTGTATTCTGTTTCTTTTTACTTCGGACTCACTGTTTCTCCAAGCGTGACTGTCAGTTCCAGCCTCATTGCTTCACACTCTCTGCTGCTTCTCGGTTTTGCGCTTTTAGCCATACGGCTCCCACGGACGGGGGAACCTATGGGGGTGATGAAAGGGGACCTCAATCCCTCGATCGCCACCGTAGGGAGAGATCCCCCTCGTGCCACCCCAGGCAGAGCCCCTTCACTAGGGTCTCTGGGGGCTCGGCACCGGTCCGAAGCCCCTTCTTCCCGCCGGGTACGGATCGTGCTCCCCGCTAGTGCGGAGGAGTGCGTCCGCCATAGTCGCAAGTCTTGCCGGAAGTCCAGGCCATATCAATTCTTGACCAACTATTATGTCTAGCAGAGTAGAAGGTGAACCCTTTTTTAGTTGGATTTCTTGTTCTCCAGGTGTCAATTAAACTAAATTCTTCCACCAATTTTAAAAATTGATCTGGTAACTGACCTCTTTTTTCCCCTCTTTCCAGAGTACTCAACCTATCTATGTTCTTATCGAAAACACCATTATAGTCACCCACCACACATGTATTTTTAAACGTTCTTATAGCTAAGACTAAACATAACTCCTCCAAAAAAAATTTTTGCCTATTGTTGGGTGCGTAAATATTAATAATCAGCGTTTCTACCCCCTGCCTTTGAATCACCACTGCCACTATTCTCCCATCCTCAGCGGCATAAAGTAACTGCTGGTTCAAATCTTCCTTTGCATAAATCACAACACCCCTCTGTTTTGGGGTTTTGTCTGCTGAGAAAAAAGTAATCCCTAGTTTTTTATATTGCAAGAATCTACTATCCTTTTCCTTAATATGAGTCTCCTGTAGACAGATCAAATCCACGTTAGCTTTTACCAGATGTTTAAATATTTTCCTTCTTTTGGGGGGTACATTTAGTCCATTTACATTAATAGAGAGTATTTTAAATTTTCTCTCACATTCCATTTTTAAACCTGTCCTCCCTTAGTTAGTTTTTTCTTTTGATATCTGGTTGTGACTTGCAGCGGGGTTCTCTCCGGTTTCCTCTTCTCTTTTCTGTAGCCTTCTTCACTTCTTCCCAAATCTTCCTGTGATTCTTGCACCTCTCCTTCTTCTTGTAGTTGACCTTCCTCTTCAGTGTCTTCAGTCTCTTCCTCTTCTTCCATCCAAAATCTTCTCCGTGACACTCCAAAAAATTGTTTACTTTGAAAATTGAATCTATTTTTCTTCTTCTGCCTAAATATTCAAACAGCAACCCCTCCGGAGTCAACCACTTTTAAGTAATATTTTTTTTTTGCCTCAATAACTCCGTCAGAATCTGATAGTTCGGCCTCTTGTCTCTCACTCTCCATGGGACTTCTTTCAAAATATTTATATCCACTCTTTGAATACTTACCTTTTTGTTGTATGCAGCATTTAATATTTTATTTTTTGTTTCTCGTTTATAAAATTTCACATGAACCTCTTGAGGTAGATTATTCTTTCTTGCATATGCAGAACCTTTTCTATATATAGCTTCAGTGTCTTCCTCCAAATCTTCTTTTAAACCGACTTCAAGTTGCTCCACAAGACATGTAGCAAATATTTCCTTTAAATCTCCCTCTACTTTTTCAGGAATATTCTGACACCTGATCACTGTTGCAGCCTTGTCTAGCTCCAGCTTTATCACAGTGTCTTCCAGGTCTTCTGTTTTCGCTCGAATTTCTTGCAGGTCCAGATTCAAATCATGTACTTTGTTGCAGGTCTTGGCACCTCCCAACATTAAAGCCTTAATATCCTTTTTGTTTACCTCTACTTGTTCTCTTACTTGTTCCACTTCTGTTCTGATTTGTTCTGATAATTCATCAATTTTATTGTAAATTGGCATAAATTCCTTTTGGATTAACGCTGGCAAGGTTGCTTCAACTTTCTGCAACAGAAGAGGTACCGTTGTCTCAACTGTCTTTTGTATCGCTGCAGCTATGGAATCATCAATCATCGCCTTTAAATCTTTATGTGATATTGATGGTAAATTCCCAGGAGGTATTTTCAGCTGACTTATTGTCTTCAACTGACCTGGTGATGGTAGAGATGATTTCCTTGTGCTGCTGCCACTCCCAGATGCCATAAATCTATCTAGGCACTCTATGTTTAATTCATATTTATTAGCTCTTTAATTTCAGTATGTCTAATCTCTCCTTGGTATTTAGTCTTTTAATTTTATCACTCCACACTACTTATTTAATAATGTTAATACTTACCACGCAATTACATTATTATAACTTACATAAATTATTAATATATTACTTAATTTCTATTTATTGACATAAATCCTACTTTCTATTTGTTTAAATCTTACTTCTCTATATAATTTATCTAATTTTACTAACCTACTTTATGGTGTTTTACAATTTCTATTTAAGGAAATAAAAAACATAGATTAGGTTTAATTTAATCAATAGTTATAATTAATTACTTGGTTCTATATTTGTGTGGTCCCTTAGCTACCTTTTTATTATCTTATTCAAATTTAGTTTGGTGTTTATATACTCCATCAACTTCCTTACTTATACTCCACAATATCTACTTCTATAAGAAAAGAGAGTAGGTATACAATAACACAATACAATGCAATACAATATCAGTAATATAACACAATGTAGTACAATCTCTATCTCTATCCAGTTAATAATCACCTAGCACTTACATCTATTTCATTAACCCAGATACTTTGCGCCCCACTTTGTACCCAGCAACCCCCTCTTCAATACACCAATGTTCCACCTATTAACAGTCTCCTTCCAATACACCTTTTCCTTGGTAACTGTATGCTTTCAGTAATCTTTGTTGTCCTTGCTCCTCTTCCATCTCCCGTCTCCCCTCTACCACTTTTCCTGTACTTTCTCCATATATCACTTCTTTTCCTTAAGTCAAGTTCTCAAGTTACGTTCTTTTCCTTAAGTCAAGTTCTCAAGTTAAGTCCGTAGGTTGCTGCTCTTTTTCCGCAGCCTTTGTAATCCCACTCTTCTCACTCAATTCTCCTACGCTGTCTCCGCTTCCATTGCAGCTTCTCAACACTCCGTCCTCAGCAATTCCAGCGTCTCTCCTTTTCCACCACACCTCTTTTTTATTTTGTCTAGTCACTCCCGGCCGCCATTTTCTGAGCGTGTAACTTAAACTACATTACTATTTCTTAATCTTTAGCTTTGGCTTCTTTAACTTTTTAACCCACACATACTTCCATTTGTTGGAATGAAGTAAGGCACAGTAATATACTTAGCTTTCTATTATCCTTTAATGGCTCTTCAGGTTCTTGTGTCCCTATTTGTCTCCTGCTGAGGTCTTCTCTGCAGCAGAAGCTTTCCTCAAAGTGCTGTATCTGTCCACTTCGCTGTTACAGCAGGAATTGCCCTTTCCTTACTGTACACCAACAAGGACCCCTACTATCTTTCCCTCTACGTGGGAAAAATAAGACGTTTTTCTAGTCTTGCAACTTTGGGAAAGTTCAAGGGCTTCTCAGAGAGCTCATGCTTCTCTGTCTGCCCCTGAGGCAACTGGAACCGGATCCAGGGAGGATTTTCCCGATGGCTCCTCTTCAGCTGCCCATTGCACCACTGCATCCTCCAGCTCCGAGGCCTCAAACAAGGATGATGTTCTGCAGCTGCTGGCAAAAGCTGAAGCAGAAGGGAACACCTCAGCCGGTTCCAAGCCAACAACATCATCTACCCCGGCACCTTGCCACAGTGCCACCAGGTCATGAGCTTGCCCAGAGATACCCCTAATAAGATTTTTGTGCCAGTCTCCATAGAGGGGTCCCCCTGCCACATGGAACTAGACTCAGGGTCTGCCTACTCCATTATCTTGGCAGACACGCTTCCCATGCTTCCCATGGGGGGCCCCCGGTGTCAGGAACTGACAATAACATCTCTGTACTTTGCTTTCGTTTTCTTTGTTCTGGTGGACCCCTTGACTGCATCCCTTATCTGTCTTCCCCCCACTCCCATATGCTAGCTGTAAATGTCACTTTAAAGTATATTGGTTGCTCTGGTTTATGTTACAAATTCTAGGTGGGAGAATGGCGACCAACATTCCTAGGCATCATCTGAAACAAATGGTCTTCACTTCCTTGCATTCCCCCCTCCCTCTTTCCGGGCCAGAGTGTGTTATCTTGTTGTGAAGACCTTGGGCGCTTCTTTATGGCTGCTTGCCTGGAATTTTTGTGCCTAGCTTCACATATATGGGTCACTCAGATCAAGAAGGGAATTTATAACTTTCTCACCTTGCTGTGGGAACCTCAACGGTCCCCTTTCTTTTCCCACGTTCGCCCTCCAATTCTGATTGGCTTAAGTCCGGGGTTCAATTAGGACTTGAGAGTATATTAACACTAACTGTATTTCGTTAAGCATCTCTAACAAACATTGAGAACCTGTTTGCAGTACTAAACAATAAAGAACTTTGCTTCAACAAAGGTCTGATCTGTTGCTGTCTATACAGAAGCCTCACAGATTGTTAGAGATCTGTGCTTGGGACTTTCTCGTTCCTGATAATGTCAGATGACGAGACTATTCCCATAACATCGGTGGAAGACACGGTGCCCGTGGAGAGCGGACCCACCGGGCCAGCAATACCGGTGACAACCAGCCAGGGAGCATACCAGATCCCGTGCCCAGGGCTGGGGTTGCACTGGCCCCCGGTCTCGCCAAGGTACTCGTGGTCCAGCTTCGGACACGGGACCTCTGAATCATGGATCCACAACAGGAAGGGATATCGCGTGCATTTCAGTGGGGATCGCACAGAATTTGGCCGTCCCAGTCTGATAGAGGAGGAACGGGGTTTCTTGAGAGGCAAGGACGATTGGCGTTACTGCTTTCCGGACGAAGAGCATTTATTTATTTATTTATTTATTTATTGCATTTCTATCCCGCCTTTCCAGCGAACTGGCTCAAGGCGGCTCACAACATAAACATAAACACCAAAGTGGTTTGCAATTTAAAATCATAAATACACAATAAAAAAAAACATAGCCATACTGGCAGCATCTACATGCTCCTGGAGAGTAGTGGCAACAGAAGGTTTGGCCTGTGGAACTAGGGCGATGTTATCCTGCCATCTCCCCGGTGGCGGCTCCTATTCAAAAGCCTGGTGGAAGAGCATGGGATGCCATGTGGTCCTGATCCAGTGGGCGAGGATTTGGGACGAGTGCTGGACCAGAGGTTCGGCAAGATGCAAGACCGCATCACAGTGGAACTACGGGAGGTCGTGCTAGATATGCAGCAGCAAATGCGGGATGTTGTGGCTGCAATGCAAGCCCCCGTGCTGGCTCCCCCTCCAGGAGGGGGGAGCACCCCCGGTTCCTGGACCAGCGGGAGGAGTGCTGTCGCAGCAGGTTCCTCCGGCCGGGCCTCCAGCGGGGGGCCCTCAGCAGCCTGTGCCCCTGGGGCTCGTGGGTCCAGATCATCTGATCCGGCAAGCTCCAGCTGACCCGCTGACGGCCATGTTCAACGGCGACCCAGAGAAGCTTCAGTTCTTCATCATAGAGATCAAGAGGTTCCTGGCTGCTTGGGGACATCTGTATCCAACCGAGAGAGACCGGGTAGGCTACATCGGTTCGAAGCTACGGGATACCGCAAGCGACTGGTATGTAAGCCTGCACAACCCCCCGGGCCCCGAATTACGTACTGTCGATAATTTTATGTGGGCCCTGTGGCAGCACTATGAGGACCCCCTGGGGGAGGAGAAAGCTCGGAACCAACTCCGGAAGTTGGTGCAGGGGCGATCCTCGGTGAGAGAGTACACCGACCGCTTCAGGCACATAGCGGCCAAGTGCAGGGTTGGTCCGAAGACCTCTTCATGGAAAAGGACCGAGAGGGGCTACACCCAGAAATCTACAAGACCATCCTGAGAGGCGGCCGACCCTTATTGCTGGCCGCTTGGATAAGGGCAGTGGCCGACGTGGAAGAGTGCTTCACCCTGATTAAACTGGGAGCCTCTGCGACAGCTCAACCGAAAGCTCCCCAGAAGGCGAAGGGGAAGTCGGCTTTCCAAGAATTGCAAGATATTTGTTTCAAGCAAGGGCTCTGCATCAAGTGCGAGGAGAGTGGCCATTTTGCATCGTCCTGTCCCTGCAGTGGCACGAAGGCACCCAAGACCTCCACCCCAGTGGGGGGGACTCCTCATCCCAGCAAGATGTCGTTTAAACCCCGGGCACTACAGCTGGAAGGGGCAACGTGCAAGCAGGGCGAATTGGAGCTGGTTGAGGCACAGCCGTCGGGAAACTTCAGCGACCTGCAGTAGGCGGCGCAGAGCTGCAGGTCCCCCCATCTGGCACGCCATCCCCGGTGAGCATCCCTGGCCCTTTACTTTACATGGTCGTGACTGTGGTTGTCCCTAGCACAGGAACCCATGTGCTTTGATAGACTCGGGGTGTGCCAGAGACTTAATAAGCCCCTTAGTGGTGGATGGGTTGGCCCCCAAGGTAAACCCCCGGGAGAGCCTCTCACCTTCACTCAGATGGACGGTTCGGAGATGAAGGAGGCTTGTGTGGCAGAGACTGAACTGTTGGTGGTGGGGTCTGGGGAGCATTGGGAAAAAAGGGCTTTTGTCATCACCCCGAATACCCAATTCCCCATGGTGTTGGGCAGCCCGTGGTTGAGTTCCCATGACCCCTACATAAAATGGAGTGAAGGGAAGATCTCATGGGTAGATGAGAAATGCACTCACCACACCTGGGACCCTGGTTGGGGCCCGGCCCCCCCCCTCAAGGCAGCGGCTTTGACATTGGTGCCGGCGCAAATCCCCCAAGAGTATAGAGACCTGGCGGAGGTGTTCAGTGAATCTGAGGTGGATGAACTGCCACCCCATCACCTCTCTGACTGCGCCATCGAGTTGTTGCTGGGGGAAAAGTTACCCAAGGGAAAATTATACTCCATGAGCCCAGCCGAGCGAGAAGAGCTAAGGAAGTTCTTAGACAAGAACTTGGGGCATGGCTTCATATGCCCCGCCAAGTCCCCCTTCATTGCCCCGGTGTTATTTCGGAAAAAGATGGGGGCTTGAGACTGTGCACAGATTACCGGGGCCTGAATGCAGTGTCTGCCTCAAACGCCTACCCCCTCCCCCTAATCAAAGACTTGCTGGCAGAGGCGGCCAAAGGGAAGATTTTTACAAAACTGGACTTGCGAGATGCCTATTTCTGGGTGCGCATTAGGGAGGGGGACGAATATAAGACGGCATTTAACACACCTTTGGGACAGTTCGAGTATCTGGTGATGCCATTCAGCTTGAGTGGCGCGCCGGGAGTTTTTATGAGTCTAATCAACGAAGTGTTGCACAGGCATTTGTTTAAGGGGGTGCTCTGCTTTTTAGATGATATCTTGATTTATTCCACTGATAAGCAGTCTCATGTAGGATTGGTGAGGGAAGTACTGACCACATTGTTGGAAAACTGCCTCTATGCCAAGTTGTCTAAATGTGAGTTTCACCAAACCGAAGTGGATTTCCTAGGCTACCGAATCTCTCAACGCGGGCTGGAAATGGATCCCGCCAAAGTAGAGGCGGTGGTACAGTGGAAGGCCCCCCGCACCCGCAAGCAACTACAGAGTCTGTTAGGATTTTGTAACTTCTACCGCACCTTTCTCAAGGATTTTGCCACAATCACCCTACTTCTTACTGAACTGTTGAAAACCAAGGGGAGGGGACCGGAGGCAGGGAAGCTGGGGGAGCGCTTGGGGTGGACGGAAGCGTGCCAATCTTCTTTTGAGAAACTTAAGAGACTGTTCACTTCTGAACCCATTCTAGCCCACCCAGATGAAACCAAGGAGTTTGTGATTCATGTAGATGCATCCGATGTGGCCATGGGGGGGGGGGCAATTTTGCAAAAGGGCGCAGATAATGCCTTGCACCCCTTGGCATACATCTCAAAAAAATTCAATGAGACAGAGAGACACTGGTCGGTGTGGGACAAAGAGGCGGCTTTCATACTATTGGCCCTGACCACATGGAGGCATTGGTTGGAGGGAGCGCAAAAACTGTTCGAAATCTGGACGGATCATAAAAACCTGGAGGCTTTGCACACTCAAAGTTCTCTTAATGCCAAGCAGCTCCGATGGGCCGATTTTTTCTCAAAATTTAACTTTGTGTTAAAACATTTCCCTGGGAAAGCCAATTCCTTAGCAGACGCGTTGTCCCGATTACCCCAACACGAGTCCCAGGGGGAGGAAATATTTGACTCTATGTTTTCACCTCAGCAATTGGGGGGGGCAGTGACAACGCGGAGCCAGAGCAAAGCCACCCCTGAGCCTCCGTCCTGGACGGAGAGGTGTGCAGAGAAATATACTAAGGAAGAAACGGAGGAGTGGAGTGGGACTAGTGAATGCTCCATCCACGAAAACAAATGCTGGTATCACAGGTCCAAGCTGATAGTGCCCCAAAGACTGCGAAAGGAGGTGCTGATGTCGTGTCACACTTCCAAGCTGTCTGGGCATTTTGGATTTCTTAAAACTCTTAACTTGATTCAGAGACAGTTCTGGTGGCCGCCCATGCGTAAAGATGTGTCGGACTATGTAACCGCTTGCCAGGTGTGCCTTATGTGTAAGCGCAGGGGAGGAAAGACCCCTGGATTGCTGCACCCTTTGCCAATCCCCCCTCCGGGACTTCCAGAAAAACCCGGTGGCTATTAAGGGGCTAGCCAGGGTCCGGGTCCAATACCACGCCTTTAACAGCCTGCTGGACCTTCTCGTGGTGGAGCGCAATCTGAACAGTCTCCTAGGTCGCACCTGGTTCAAGCCGCTCGAAGTGCAGTGGACTGGAATATACCGCCTGGGCTCCACCGACTTCTCGGCTATCTGCAAGGAATTTCCTGCCGTTTTCGATAGCTCATTGGGCTGCTACAAAGGACCCCCGGTTTCCTTCGACCTAGACCTGGCAGTCCGGCCCATACACGTGGCCGTCCGCCGGCCACCGCTCACCTTCCAACCCAAAGTGGAGGCAGAGCTGGAAAAGCTCATGGCGCAAGGGGTGCTGGAGCCGGTCTCCCACACCAAGTGGGAGACTCCCATTGTGACCCCCCCTAAAAGCTAACGGGGAAGTCCGCATTTGTGCGGACTATAAATATACTATTAATAAAGCGTTACAGGACCACGCATACCCGGTACCGGTGGTCAGCCACGTTCTGGCCTCCCTCGTGGGAGCCAAAATATTTGGGAAGCTCAACCTGGCCCAGGCCTATCAGCAGCTTCCCGTAGACGAGGCAATGGCCAAGGCACAGACGATTGTAACTCATAAGGGAGGGTTCAAGTAATGTGCTCACGTAATGGCGACCGCCATGTGGCCAGAACACATGGCCAAGAAACTACCTGAGCTTCAGCCAGGTAGAACAAAGGGCAGGTGGATCCAAACCGGCCACCAATCGTGTACCTAGGTTTCTCCAAGGGAACCTATGAAATGTAAATAGACTGATAAGAGCCTATCAGGCCAGTTGGGTGAGGTCAGGGGATTGTCCCTGACCAGCATAAAAGAAGGGCTTCGAGCACTGGGTTGTATGATTCATCCGGACCAGCAATAAAGATCTAGCTGTTTCACTATTCCATGGACTCCCGACTCCAATACTTATCACAGACAAAAAGCTGGACAGGATGGTCGCTGTATAGGGATATACCTAGGATTGTTGATCTGGTTGTATGGTTCTCCAGTGTACAAAGTTTCAAGTTCAGTTCCCAGATAGGCCCTTGCTCTGCCACCAGCTTTTCTACAGAAGATCTACATATGATGGTATAACACCAACGTTGGCTGTGATCGAGCTGTAAAGTCCTTGCCTATTTGTATATTTATCTTTTTTAAAAAACGGGGTTTAATGATTATTAACAATAGTATTAATAATATCTATATAAATATTATGTATTTATAATCATTATTAATAA
Organism: Lepidodactylus listeri; assembly: GCA_029233225.1. Lineage (NCBI taxonomy): Eukaryota > Metazoa > Chordata > Lepidosauria > Squamata > Gekkonidae > Lepidodactylus > Lepidodactylus listeri. The sequence continues at coordinate 2,393,273 of JARCFY010000011.1, forward strand.
TATTAATATTTTTAATATTAAGATTCCCATATATAATTTTCATTTTTACATACATTTGAGTCTACATTTCCTGCTTTTGACCCAACCATACATATAACCGTTTCCATCTTTTTGTATATAGTTCTTGATCTTTTCCCTGTAGAAGTATATTTAATCTATCAAGTTCTGCCACCTCAAATATTTTATGTATAACTTCTTCCCTTGTCGGTAACTTATCCATTTTCCAACTTCTTGAGATTAAAATTCTAGCCGCTGTCAATATATAACAAGGTATCTATCATATATGTTATAATTTTCTGAGATCATATTTAATAAGAATGTTTCTGGCATAGTTGAAACATCTATATTCATTATTTCTTGTATCATTCTGTGTATTTTTTGCCAATATTTTTGAATCTTACTACACCTCCACCACATGTGATCATACATCCTTACATTACTCTTATATTTCCAACATGTGTTGGAGGTGTTGGTATAACATTTAACTATTTTGTCTGGCGTCCAGTGCCATCTGTAGAACATTTTATATATATTTTTTTTTATATGGAATTGTTCTCATAAACTTTACAGCTTTCCATGTTTTGGGCCATTGCTCATACTCTACGTTATGTCCCAGATCTTTCATCCATGTAACCATAGTAGTTTTTATACTTTCATCATACATATAATCCTCAAGTAATAGATTATATAATTTTTGAATTAATTTATCGCTTGGTGACAACCAAATTTTATCTAGCTCGTTTTCCCCTTCATAAAAACCCTTTTGACTTTCTTTAGTGTGTATTGTTTTTATTTGGATCTTTTCCCACCAAGTTAGTTTCAGCATTTGCCAAGTGACATTTTCTTCGGTTATTAATTTATTTTTATCTAACAGCACCTCATAAGTTTCTCTCTTAGTTTCTGTAATCAATGTAGGTTTTATCAATGCTTCTAATGGCAATACCCATTTGGGGATTTTGATATAATACCTTTCTTTTATTTGTTTCCAGCTTTTCATCAATGTGCCTCTTACTGTATGTTGTTGGAAGATGGAGTGGACTGTCTCCCTCTCATACCATGGCCGAGGACAGACTGGCAATCTGCCCCGCTCTGCTTCTGCTTCTAAAGCGGAGGCAGAGAGGGCGTTCAGATTGCCGCATCTGTCCCCTTTCGTCAGCGCGGACTCACCCGTCCGCGAGGCACCGTCCTGCCGCTTCAGCCGGAGACCACTTTAAACAGGTCTCCGGCTCTCCGGCCGCGCATCCCTGCCACTTCCTAGCAGTGTGGATGCATCGGCAGCGCACCGGAAGTGGGGGCGGAAGTGCGGATGGATCGCAGCCGCGCGCCTCCTCCCCGCCTCCTCCCCGGGACATCGCAGCCAGTGCGAACGGGCCGCACCGGGCTGCTTTTCCCGCGGGGCTTTTGGCCCCGCGACTGATCCAGGGCAGATCTTCAGTCTGTCCTCAGCCCATGTATAAGCGTGCCACCTCATAGGCAGATTATGTCCTTCTAGGTTTAAAATCCTTATATTTTCCAGGTTTACCCATTCTCTTATCCATGTTAATTCTGACGCTTTATAATACAGATTCCAATTTGGAAGATTGAATCCCCCTTTTTCTTTTTTTATCTTGTAACATTTTCCACCTAATCCTTGGCCTCTTATGACTCCAAACAAACTCACTACATATTTTATCTAGATCTTTCATAAATTTCATGTTCCTTAATACAGGTAAATTTTGAGTTAGGAAGAGAAATCTAGGAAGCACATTCATCTTCATTGTTGCTATTCTTCCCATGAATGATATTTTTAAGTCTTTCCATTTTTGTAAACATCTTTTATTTCTTTGTATAGTTTATAGTAACTATCTTCTACGAGTATAGTATTTCTGTTGGAGATTATAATTCCTAGATATTTCACTTTCTTCACTACTTCTGTGTTTGATATCTCCTGTAATTTAGCAGTTTATGCTGGAGTACAATTTTTTTACAATCATATTCATTTTTCTAAAATTTATTTTAAGTCCGGCTATGCCCCCATATTCTTGTATTATTTTTAATAATGGTGATATTGATTTTATTGGATCTTCAAGAATAAACACTAAATCATCTGAAAAGACTTGTAGCTTATACTCTTCTTTTATCCTAAGTCCTTTTATTTTTCACTCTTCCTAATAAGGTCATTTACTGTCTCTAACGTGAATTTAAATAGGAGTGGGGACAAGGGACAACCTTGTCTTGTTCCTTTTTGTATTTTAACGTTCTGAGTAAGTTCTCCATTCACTACAACCTTTGCATACTGCGTTTTATAAATTGTTCTTATTGCTGTAAGAAAGTTCATACAACAGTCCCATACATCTAATTTCTGCAACATAAATTCCCACTTCACATTGTCAAATGCCTTTTCAGCATCTAGAAACATCAATGCTACTTGTTTTTCTGGGTGAACGTCATAATATTCTAAAGTGTTAATTATTGTTCTTACATTATTTTTTTATTTGTCTTTTTGGAAGAAAACCTGCCTGATTTTGGTGTATCACTTGACTTAAAACCCTTTTCATCCTTGTAGCCAACAACATAGCAAATACCTTATAATCTGAGTTCAATAAAGATATGGGTCTATAGTTTTGTCAGAATCTGCAGATTCTAACAAGGGTCTCTGGGAATTCGTGCTATATATTGTAACCTGACTTTGCTATGCTTTGCAAACCTGTTCCTGTATTAACTATGTAATCATGCCTATTGCTTATTTAGCTTGACCACTGTGAGTGTATATTCTGTGACCCTGGATTTATGGCTCTGACCAGGTCTGGTCTATGTAACCATTTGCCCGGGAGAGTGGCGACTTCAAAGCATAAGAACAATGGGCCTCTCACCCTCCTGCCTCCGCATTCCTTTCCTCCCTGCGGGGAGGACAGGGACCAGTTCTTATCAATGTGCGAAAGCCGTGGGGAAAGCGTTTGTTATGTGAAGATGGTTACATTTGAGAGGCCTGGTTTGGGAAGGGAAATTTACTGCTTCACACCTCACCTTCTTTCCTGTGGGAAGCAAACGGCCAGGGAACCTTTTGCCCGCGGTTTTCCCCCCTTGGTGATTGGTTACCTATGGGCAATTCAAATTGTTCGGGAGGGTATATTAGACCTGCTTCTATTGTATACATTATCTCTGACAATAATCCGAGAACCTGTACCAATGTAGAACTTGGAAATAAAGAACTGTGTTTCATCAACAAAGATCTGATCCTTGACTACTTTGCGCAGAAGCCTCACAGTTTTTCACTTCCTCTTCTTCCATATTCAGTTTATGTATGAGTGTAATTAACACATGGTTCCATGAATCTGGCACTTTTCCCTTTTCCATTATGTTTTGAAATAGCTCTTTTAAAGGAAGCATTATTTGGTCTTCAAAACTTTGATATATTTCTGATGGTATTCCATCTGGTCCAAGTGTTTTATTTTTCTTCTGTTTTTTAATTGCTTCTACCACTTATTGAGATCGGTTCATTAAGTATCTTCTGTTTTCATCAAATTTCTTTTCATTGTGTTTGCTTATATACTCTTTCAAAATTCGTTCATCTTGTTGTTCTTGTCTTTATAAATTTTTATAGACGTTTTCTATTATCTTTTTAATATCTTATATATTATTTTTTTCATCCCCTTCTTCATTACGTAAGTTTTTGATTATTTTCTTCTCTCTTCCTTTTCCTAACCTATAGGCCAGCCATCTTGTCGGTTTATTGGCATTTTCAAAGTAATATAGTTTTGAGTATACTACTTTCCTGGCGATTTCTTGTGTTAATAATAAATTCATTTGTTGTTGTAAGATTTTTAATTTCATTCTTGTTCTTTCTCCTAAATCTTCTTTCTTATCCTCTTCTTTTTTAATTTGTGCCATCAAGTTTTCATATTGTTTCCCTCTTTGTTTCCTTCTCCATGCCTCTTGGCTTATAAACCATCCTCTTGTGAAAGCTTTAAATGCCGCCCATACTGTTACATTTGATACATCCAGTTGTATGTTTCTCATAAAATACTCCTGTATTTCTACTTCCATTTTCTTAATAAATGGTGGATCTTTTAATAGACATTTATTTATTTGCCATGTTATGTCTTCCCTGCAAAGTTAACATCATCGGACTGTGGTCAGCATATGTATTAGGCAGAATTTCACATTCCAGTATTTCTCTTAACATTGAGGTAGATGCCCATATCATGTCTATCCTTGACCATGAGTTATATCTCGCCAAATAATATTTATAGTCATACTTATTGATATTTCTTACTCTCCAGGTGTCTATTAAACTTTGTTCTTCCGCTAGTTTCAAAAACGATTTTGGCAATAAATTCCCTGATTTTTTCCTTTTGGTCTGGTTTATTTTATCTAGTCTGGTATTAAATACTGCATTATAATCTTCTAGAATGCACATTTCCTCTCGATTTTGTACTGCTAGAATCTCTCTTAAAGTCTTGTAAAAAAATTTCTGATTTTTTTTTTGAAAACAAATTTTATTATTTTTCCAATTACAAAACTTTACATAGTTACTTTTAAAATATTATCATCACTATCCATTTCTCTATATAGCTATGTATTCCAATTACAATTCAAGAACTTTTGGGATTTCCCGCCTCACCTATACCATTATATATATAATAGCAATTATAAAGATTTAAAATTATTGGCTCTTACAGGTAACAAATTTGGTTACAACATTAAAAAAAGAAAGGTAATTTTTTTTCCCAAATATTTTTTTTTATTTTTCATATAAACAGTCATACATAGTAACAACCAAATATGTAACAGGTTAACATATATACATGTTTAGTCCCAAGAGGTTAATAATATAAAACATCTCTACAGGCATTAAAAATATAATAATTTTTCATAAAAAGGGTTTTTTGGAACAATCTTACTATTGGTTAAATAACTTATAATAGTAAACCATGTTGCTTGAAACAATTGTTGCGCTTTATCTTGATTACACACCTGAGTAGTATGACTATAAACGAAATACTCCCATAACTTATTTTGCCAACAGAATAATGATGGAGCTATCTCTGCTTTCCAGTTTTGCGCAATAACAATTCTTGCTACCGCTATTAGTATTGAAATTTGCATTTTAGTTATCTTGTGTTCTATTGAAAGCAAATCAGTCTCTAACAATATGCCTTCAAGTGAAGGGTTTAAAGTATTGCCTGTTATTAAAGTAATTTGTGATAACACTGTATTCCAAAATACCTGAATTTGTGGGCAAAGCCACCAGCAATGAGAGAATGTACCAACTGAACCACATTTTTTCCAGCAAACCTCTGGAATTACCGGATTCATCTTATGCAATCTTTGTGGGGTAAGATACCACCTGTTAAAAACTTTAAATGTATTAAAATGAATATTGAAAATATTAGAAGTATTATTAGGTAAAGACCAGATATTACACCAAATTTGGTCTGTTAAACAGAGATTGCCCTCCTTGTTCCATTGTTTTTGCATTGGTAGTGTTAGCAGCTTACTGTATTTAAGTAATATTTTGTACAGCTTAGAAATTAGACCTTTTACTTCTGTTTGTTGATTGGCCAGTATTATCTCCAATTCTGTAAGAGGGGCAATAAATATTCCTCGTGAATCCAATAACTGTAAAACATTATAAATTTGAAGATATCTAAACCAAGGAATCGATTCTCCTACTTTAAGCTCTAATTCCTCTTTTGTACAAATTTTCCCATTAATCAAAAAGTCCTTTATGGAATATACGCCTGCCTGCTTCCAGCGGATAAAATAAGAGTCTTCCTTACTGGGAGTAAACCAGTCTTGTTTTAAATAAGTTGAAAAACAAGACAATTTTGACAATAGGGTATTCTTATATTTCTACCATTTTTGTAATAAGGACTTTAGTGACTGGTTTTGTAAATTATTAATTAGCATAATTTTAGGTGGATTCCAAAAGGTTTCCACTAATGAGTTCCCCCTTAACTCTGTCTCCTTTATTGATTTCCATATGATATTATCATTATCCTTCGATACACGTACTATAATAGACAACAGAATTGCATCATAATATAATTGCAAATCTGGGAAGTCTAACCCACCCAGCTTAGCTGTACGACGTAGCGTAGAATACCCTATCCTAGGTTTTTTTAAATTCCAAAAAAAATCTGTAAGTTGCTTTTGCCATTTTTGTATATCTTTGTTGTTAATAAGGACTGGAATTGCTCTAAATAAAAACAAATATTTTGGGAAAATAAAGTTCTTAATTAAGTGTAACTTATCTGCCCAGGAGTAGCCTTGTTTTTCCCATTGTTTAGTTTTCGTTTGTACCTCTTGAAATAAAGAGGCAAAATTACAATTAACTATATCCTGTAAATTTGTAGGTATTATAACTCCTAAGCACCTCCATGAAGTAAAATTCCATTTATACGGGCTTATTGCTTGAATTATATTTATTCTAGCTTTTTTGAGACAAACAGGAATAATTTTAGACTTATCTACAGAAAGGTAATTTTTAAACAATTAAAAGTATTATCTAGATATCTGTAGTATGTACTCTAGTTTCTATTCTTATCATTTCAATTGTTCAGTATATTTCTCTTAAAAATAATTTTTTTTCTTTTAAACATCAAAAATCAATAATTAGTCAATGTAAAAATATTATTTTTTATATCCCAATGTTGTTCTAGATATTCTTTCTGGTCTTTCCATTCTTCTAGAAATCTTTCTGAGTCTTGATTATTCAGTTTTCTTGTCCATTTCTGCCATAAATAGCAATTTTCTCAACCATTCCCATATGTCTGGGTTTTTTTCACATTTCCAGTTCTGAGCATAGACCATTCTCGCTGTGGTCACCATATACCATATTAATGTCCTTTTAGTTGCATTAACTTCCTCTAGCTTAAGACCAAGTAATAACATTTCAGGCAGTTTTTTAAAAGTACATTTCAAATTTTTTTCCATTTCAGCATGAATCATACACCAAAAGACTTTAGCTTTATCACAAGTCCACCACATATGGTAGAAAGAACCTTCTTTTTGTTTACATTTCCAACACTTATTAGACAATATTTGCTATTTTTTTCGAAGTCATATACCATCTATACAACATTTTAAAACAATTTTCTTTTAGATTATAACAAGTAGAAATACTCATAGCATTTCCCCACAAATATTCCCAAGATGACATAGCTATTTCTTTGTTCATATTGATTGCCCATTTTATCATTTGTTCTTTTACAAGTTCATCTGCATTATACCATTTCAGCAAAATTTTATACATTTTTGAAATCAGTTTTTTTCCACCTTCCTCCCATACCTGTTCAATCTCATTAATTTTCTTTCTGAAACCCCCACAGTAATCAGTAATCCTTGAAGTTATCAGTAACACCACATAATAACATAGGATCCATGCTGGATCAGACCAATATTGTATGAAGTCTGGCATCCTGTTCTCAGCAGTGGCCAGTTTTGTATGACAAGGAAAGCCCAACAAATAGGCCACACAGACAAGAGGTTTCATCTGTTCACTGCTGTGTAGAATTTGACAGATACTGACCCCAGAGGTCCCTGTAAGAGGATTTTTACTCCCAAAGAGGCCTGCATATCCTGGGTAATGAGACTGGGGGTGGGAGTAGGGTTGCCAACTCCAGCTTGGAAAATTCCTGGGGATTTGGGAGTGAAGACTGGGGAAGGGAAGGTTTGGGCAGGGGTGGAAGCTCATTAGGGCTGAAGAACAGGTCTACCTGCCTGAGTCCACTATATTGATCTGGCCTTGGACCATCACCCCATGCTGAACCTTAGAAAACATACCAGCACTTGCGGGGGGAGGGGGGAGGAGACTCTTGCAATCTACATTGTTTTATTTTAGTGAAATACGACAACCAGCATTACAGGTCAAGTATAACAGAGGAGGAACAATCACTGTCAGAACCCTGCCTAATCTAACAAACAGGAAGTTGTTTAAATGTTATCAACCTGCCCAAACTACTTATTTATTGAAATATTTATATCCCACTTTTCCCTGTGACTCAAGACAGCTTACAAATCATACTGAGAAGCATAATATGGGTGTGCAAAAAAATTGTTTTCTCCAGTTCCATTGTAGCTTATGGGGACCATTATAGCCATTGGGCCCCATAGGCAATTAAAGGAGAATCATTCTGGGGGTATCTCAGGCTCCCGGGGGGGGCTGTTTCTTGAGGTAGAGGCAGAAAATTTGCAGTATAGCTGCTGGTGCCTCTCCTCAAATACCTCTCCAGGTTTCAAAAAGATTGGACCAGGGGCTCCAATTCTGTGGGCCCCAGAAGGAGGTGCCCACATCCTCCATTGTTTCCAGTGGAGGGAAAATGCCTTATGAGCAGAGAGCAGAAATTCCTGAGCAGCCTGTTAAATGTTGTGCTCCACCACCCCCTAGCACAGCTTAGGGGGAACTATGTAAGCCCTTATAGAAATCTTCTGTTAGTTCATAGAGAGTAAGAGTGTTGTGCCTCCTGCCTCTCTTTACATGTATGCAAAAGTTCAGATTGGAAAGAGCTGCCCTCTGTTAGAAAGACTGATGATATTCTCAAAGTAAGGAAGGTAGATCACCTATTGGACTTTTCCATATGATTGGTACTTTGACCTAATTAAGTAACTTGAGCAGTTCTTTATTTGACTAAGATCTTGACTAAGATCTGCCTAATATGATTTTAACAACTGCATTGTATAATGTTGTATTATGTATCAGCTAAAATATGTGACCTTCAGTCCCTGTTTAGGAGGTAAACTATACTTTGGCTTTATGTATATTTAACATATCTATGGATGAATTGGCTAATATAGTGAAAATTCTGTTTTTTATATATATATATATATATATATATATATATATATATATATATATATATATATATATATATATATATTAAGAAATTAAAAATAATTTTGTTCTCTGAGCAGCCAATTTTTTTTGTAAACTTAAAATACCAGTAATTGAGATTTACTATATATTATTGTTTAGGCAGGAAAAACAACTCAAGTTATGTAACACACTGGTTAGAAGAACCTGAGCAGGGATTTTTATATACATACATATTTTAATATTACAATTTACTGAAGTCATCTTTGGGGAAATCTAACCTAAGGCTGCCCAATCTGGTTTGGGAAATTCCTGTAGATTTGGGGGTGGAGCCTGGAGAGGGCAGAGTTTGAGAAGGGCCCTCAGCAGGGTATGATGCCATTCAGCAGGGTATATGATGCCATGGAGTCAACCATCCAAAGCAGCCATTTTCTCCAGGGGACCTGAGCTCTGTAGTCTGAACCATGTATTTGTGTCCTGGGAATATTATATAACTGCAGAGAGTTGTTCTTACAAAAAACCATGCCATTTAGACTTGTGCATTACTTAGTATTTCGGTTTTCCCTCAAATGGTCTTTCTCCCATTCTTTTGTAGTCCCAGTAGTATCTTGTCATTTAAATTGCTTCAGAAGAGGCTCTGTGTGTTTTGGCTTCTGTATGCCTATGCCATGGAAATAAGGAACTGTGTGTCTCACAGAAGTAAAACAGCTCCCTGTTGGCTTTCTGCTAGATCAAGAAGACTCACTGTTTATCTCTAATCCCTGAATTGTAAGCCAAAGTGCATTATACTGAACTGCATTTGTGCTCATTTCCTCCTTTTACATAATTTGCCAAAATATAATTTGAAGAGAAGGAGAAACAAAACTGAATATTAACCTTCTGCTTATGTTTCCATATAATTTTGTGCACGGGGTGTGGCATATTCTCTTGCTGTGTAATGGATTCAGTGGAAGTCATATGAAAAATTTCAATGAACTATCTAGTAACGTTGCTATCTAGTAACGTTGCTGTTTTGGAAGTGGCCTGATATTACTCTTCAAAGGCAGTCCCACTTATACTTTTTGTAGTTCTAAATTCCATTACAATGCCTACTTGGTGTTTCATCCTGCTGATTGCATTGTTTTACACTATGCAATCATCCTTGAGTGTCAGTGAGAAAGATGGTATACAAGTAAGTAAATAAATAAGTTGTAATGCATTGTAGTAATATGGAATAAAGAGTTATAGATCGTTTTGCATTCATAATGTGTCAGATTCAATTCCTAGCATCTCCAGTTGAACGATGTGCTGGAAAAGATCTTTCTCTGATTTTGTAAAGATTCCTCCAGTCAGAGTAGATGCTGTGGCAGATGAAGCAATAAGGTAGGTTCATATGTTCGTATAAAACCAAAGCATGGATAGCTATAGACAGGCTGTCCCTTATCAGAAGAAGCTATAGTTGGCATGTTAAAGGCACTTTATATCTTCTGAGTCTCCAAAATAAGAGACAGACAGCCCCATAGCTAGGGTGGGGCACTGGGGGCAATGCCCCCTCCCGAATTAGCTCCGCTCCTACCCAGGGTCTGCCCCTGCCAGCTTGTGCTGGCTGCACCTGCAAGAAGAGCTTTGAGGCAGACAGGCAGGGCAGTGGGCACTGCCTCCTGCCTGCCTGCTCTGCGCCAGAGAAGACCAGGCTTCTCCTTTGCCATGGCTCTCCTCCTCCTCCTCACTCACCAGCCTGCAGGAGGAGGAGATGGCGGAGGGAAGGAAGCATGGGGTGCACAGCTGGATGGCTGAGTGGAATGGTGGCTGGGCTGGCGCAGGGGCAGAGAGGTACCTGGGAAGACCATTCCACTTATCCACCTTTCTCAGCCGGTTTATGATGCTGTGATATGCCATTAAAGGTGGCGGTTGTTGTTATCTGCCTCTCATCCTCCCCTTTTGCTCGGCCTCAGCGGAAAGTAGGAAGACCCAGCAAGGCCATGCGGCAACTGCCGCCAATGTAAGGAGCTGCAGCTGAGCTGGAGGGGAGGGAGAGGGGCAGCTTTTCCATGCTAATTAAATTAGCTCAGTTGATTCAATTAGCCAACACACTAATTTACTTACTGAACTAATTAGGTTACCCACCATGCTAAATGCAAAAGTGACATCACCACAATGGGGGCATGTGTGCCCCTACCAGGAATTTCCTGGCTATGGTGCTGGAGTCAGTTCTGACAGCACTACAAAGCTGTAGGCGTCATCTGTAAGAGGAAACACATCTTCATCTAAAACAGACAAATACACATCACCAATTGGAAGTCTATGACTGGGAACAGTTAACCCATCCATCAGCTGCATCTTGTCTGGACTGAGCTTCAGTTTATTATCCAGATTATCCAGACACCTCATCAGACTTCAGTTGATTCCCCAGAATCAGCTGAAAAGAAGAATCAGAATAGGCTTTCATCAGCCTCCAGTGGCATCTGATGCCAAATCCCTGTATTACCCCACCCAACAATTCCACGTAGATGTTAAACAGCAGGAGGGATAGAATGTAACCTAGCAAAAGCTATGTGGATGGCAGATATCCACCATTACCATGTTTTGAAACTGATTGACAAGGTAGGCTTGGAACACTGTGGCTGAGGACAGACTCGATTTCTGGCACGGGAGGAAAGCGGGGGAAAAGCTTCGGAGGAAAAGTGCTCCATTCACACTGGCCAGTGTCTCCCAGGAGCATGCCATTAGGGAGTGTTCAGACTGCCGCAGAGCAGGCTCCACGGCTCTGTGGAGGTTCCGTTTCGCTGGCCCGCATTCGGGCGGATGCGCACATGTGCGGTATTCCACTCAGGATATGAGCCAGGCACAGCTGGGCTGGTCAGCACCTTCCAGCAGAGCAGGACACCTGCAGTCAGGGAGCTGCTGGCACCGTTGGCTAAGAAAAGTCAGCTTCTTGTAGCCACAGTGTGGGAGTGGTTAGTAGCTATGGATCCAGAGCACTTGGAGTTGGTGGTGGCACTGATGCTTGGACTTCAGCTGTGCTTGACTATACTGCAGTATCGTCAGGACAGACTGCGCCGTATCCGGCTGCAGAGACGGCATCTCCACTGCCGCTACATGGCCAGGAGGAGAGCCCAGCTGAGGCACTACACGGTTGTGGAGTCCCTGGATGCAGATGGATATCTCAGGTTAGCTGACAAGGGTGCTGGACGTCGCTGGTGGGTGTACCCATGTCCCAGCAACTGGTGGGTTACCTTTGTTTGCCAGGTCTGGGAGGATGAACAGTGGCTGCAGAATTTTCGGGTCACCAGGCCAACCTTCCGCTGGCTGGTCAACTGTGTCCGTGGGCGACCAGTTCATCCACAGCGAATTAAGCAGTTTGTGTTTAAAACCCTTTGTTTGGGGTGGCAATCTCTTGGACTCTCACAGCATGTCCACCTATCTGTCCCACTGTGGCTCCAGGATCCCAATGGCAGAACAGCTCCTCCGGGCCACAGCATAGATGCAGTGCTGCAGGCTACCTTTCCCTGTAGGCTTCCTAGCCAGCCCATCCACTGGGATGTCTGATGGGTCCGCACTGGTCTGGATGGTTTGCGCATGTGCAAAGGTGCCTATCTGCAGTGCTCCCACTCGCCGTGGTGGCAGCGTGGCTGTAGCGGACCGCTATGGGTGCTGCAGCTCAGCTGGTGAGGGCAGTGCAGCAGAGCATCGGTGTTTGAAGGGTCCCTAGGCAGGCTAACCCCTTGGATGCCTGCAGGGGTCCTAGCTGCCTGATTTGGAATCTGGACCCTTCTGTGCATGCGCAAAGCCGGCTATTCGCCCAACCGCATGCTGCAAGCATGGTTGGGAGCCTACTGGATGGACGAGGAGGTGGAACTGATGTTCCACAAGTTGCGTGACCTGGAGGCTGGGGAGAGGGTCATGAGGAGTACCCACCTGGAGACCCTCTCTCAGTTCCAGGAGGTAGCCCAGGTCTTGAGCCAGGCAGGCTTTCCTCGCTCAGCAGCCCAATGCTGGGCAAAATTCAAGCGAGAGAAGTCTGCCTTCTTTGAGTCTCTGGAGGACTGGGAGGGGATCCCACCAGTCTCCTATCACCCAACCCGGTTTGCTCTCCTCCAGGCCTTGTGGGAGCAGGGTGGGCGACCCTCCTGGTGGCGCCGATGCATGCCCAGTGAGGAGGGGCGGCCACAGATGTATACCCTGATGGCCCCCCACAGACCATCCCCCTGCCTCAGAGACACTGGGAAACATCCTGGTGGCCACTGTGGAGGCCCGGCTCACTTGCAGGGCATGGGCCTGGTCTCCAGGGGGGACCCGGCCATGCGGCTGCACAGCAGGTCACAAGCAGGGGCCGCCAGGATGCTGAGGTGGGCGGCAACCTGCTGCCACAGTCACACACCCTGCAGACACTCATTGGAATCCACTGCCGATGCACTTCACAACTAGGTTTTGACAGATCAAACAGTTATACCCCATTTAGACAGTGTGCACGATGTGACTTGCCAGTGGATTGCTTTGGGGTTGTGACCATGCAGTAGGTCTTTGTGGCACCACGGTATCCTGTGCCCACTCTGCGGCCGCTGTCTCCCCAGCCCCCAGCAACTGACTGCTGGGGCCCCAGTTGCCAGGGGTTGGCGGCTGCAGGAGGCACGGTGGTGGTCCTGGGGGGCGCCTCTGCAGGGTCCACATGGTAGATGGCCAGGTGGCCCACTGTGGCAGGAACTCATGTCACCTGATGGCATGTACTGTGTGCTGTTGCCTGAGCCTCTATCCTGTTCCCCCGCAGGGACCTGTCCGTGACGGCCACGCACCCCCAGCCCCTGCCCACAGCTCTTCGGAGGACGAGGAGGATGCCGGGCCATCTGCAGGTAAACTCTCCCTCGGACTATGGGGGTGGGCCATGCTGGCCTCATGTGGGGCGGGCTCACTGTGGCTGCATGCCTCCGGCTCGTGGCACAGTGTCCAAGGCCGACGCCACCAGAGCACTCCACACCCAATGGCTGCCATGGGAGCATGGGCATCACGGCTGCCGTGGCTATGAGAATGTTGCCAAGGGCCTGGCCACTGCTGTGGGTGGCTGCTGACAGATTCCGCTATATCCCCTCCCCCAGAGCCACCCATCCCAGCACAACCGGAGGGGCCCTGCGTGATCATGACCACCACCCCAGAGGCCACCTATGTCGAGGAGCGTTCCCCTGAGGACATCCCAGCTGCTGCCCACACTGTCGAGGAGTCCAGCAACCCAGAGATCCAGGCAACAGTGGGCTGCCAGACCAGCCCAAGTGCAGGTTGGTACCCCTGGTGGGGGTCAAGGATGGGGGCCGCCCGTCTTGCCGACACTGCCAATGGTCTACATGTCTCCTGTATAGGTGGTGATGGTGGAGCCCCCGCTCAGGAGCTGCAGATGGCACCGGCCACTGAGGGTGTCACCCTGGCTTCCCTCGCTGCACGGGTTGCCGCTCATGAGCAGCACGTGGAGTACCGCTGTGAGTGCTCTGCGATACCCTCTAGGGCATCTAGCGGAATGAGGCAGCTGGTGGGGGGGGGGTGAGGTGCCAGGGGCCCAGCCAACCGGCACTGCTGGCGTAGGTGGCTGCAGTGGGTGGAGCACTCATGGCCTCTGTGTCTCCCATGCCTCCACAGTCCAGCGCATCATCAGCCTGCTGACCATGCACCAGAACGTGATGCGGAAGCTATGCAGGGAGGTGCACAGCCGGCGAGAGGGTGGTGGCGACCCCACCCCCACGGAGACTAGCGATGGAGACCCCACCCCCACGGAGGCTAGCAATGGAGACAGCCAGTCCACTGGAGAGGCCCTACCAGGACTGGACCCTCCATCGGGCAATGGTGTGGCCCCTGCCAACCTGTAGCCGCTCCTGGAGACCCCAGCACATCATTTCCGGACACTGGCATGTTCAATCACACAGTTTATTGGCCAAGTTACCCCCACCTGCAGTGTTGCAAATAAAGGGTTTGTTTGTTTGTTTGTTTGTTTATTTATTTGGGATTTGTATCCCGCCCTCCCCGCAAGGTTTGTTGTGTTAAACTGATAACGTAAAAGCAGTGCCCTTTACTCAGGGATGCCTCGTGCTGTACTTTGCTAGTACCAGGGGGCCTGTGGGGGGAGGTGCCCGCTCATGGGGGGGGGGTTGTGCCACGGCCCCGGGATGGTCTTCCCCAGCCACAACCCCCACGTCCATGCTGGCTGGAGTGTCCCACTGGAAGGTCCCGCTGGGCAAGCAAAGCGTCGGCGATCACCGATAGCCTATCTAGGGTGGCGCGCAGAATCTCCTGGGGGACACGGTTGGGCTCCTGCTCTTGAGACCACCGCATTTCCTCCAGGTACTCCTCATGCTCCCGGTGGGCAGCCTCCAGCATGGCCTGATGGTTCATGGCCGACTGCTCCAGGAGACACTCCCCCACCCTCTGGAGGGTGGACACCCACTGTCTCCTTGCCGTTACGACAGCCCACTGGGCCTCCGCAGGCAGATCTGTGGGAGGGAGAGAGAGCAAAACTATCAGAACCCTCTGGGTGTGGGCTTGTGGCCGCATCATGCCCGAGACATATCCTTCTGGACTCCCTGCATGTGACGTCCCCATCCCACCTTGGGAAGCGGGACATCTGGGCTCTGGCGGGAGCCTGCCCCAGCTGCAGGTGAGACGACTGCCAACAGCCGCTGTCCTGCAGACGCCTCCCCATGGCAGGGCAGCAGGGAGGAGCACCCACCTTCAGCATTAGCTATCTCCTGATGGGGGTGTTGTACTGGCTCCTGCCGGCGTGCCCCAGATGGCCCTGTGTACAAAGCGAACAGAACAGAACTAGCCTTTGTGCTGCAGGGCATGGGGGGAACATGCCAGCAGCATCCACTGCTGCACAAGGCGTGGCCAGGCCCTGGACCCCTCAGCCACCTTTCTGCCCTGCAGTGATATGATGGCATGGCCAACCCCGGCACAGGCAACGTCCCCAAGACATAGGTCCCCACCTCTCCCTGGGCTCCCATGCACCACTGGCCCCGTAGCATGGCGTCCCCCTCCACTCTCCCGCACACACGGAATCCCTGGCCCCAATGCTGGATGGCCACCCCAGCATGCCACCTTGACACAGCCACCCACCTGCCACATCCTTGGCCGCACGGCACGGAGCGCGTACTTCCTGTGGGTGGCCAGCGGTGGATGGCCCTAGGGGGATCGAACAGAGGGGGTCTTCATCAGTAGTTCCCCCATGACACTCTCCCTCCCCTCCAGCATCCCCAGCTCCTGGGGACACCGCACGATCCTCTCCCCCTCTGCCCACCCCCTCCCCAGCTGCCAGACAGTGCCACAGTTACCCACCTCTAGCATCTGCGGTCAGAGTCTGTGCCATTCCGCTGCCCTGTGGTCCCACCACCCACGGCGGCCCTGTGTCACAGGGACATGAAGGGGGACATGGTTGCACTTGCACAATGTGGCAGATGCACCAGGTGCCATGCCCTCCTCTGTGTGGAGAGGCTGGGGATGGAGTGCCCCCAGTGTGGCTCCACTGCGGAGCAAGAGACAGCAGGTAGCCTCGCACACCAGCACTCTGGCCATTTATTGGTGAAGAGGCTTGCGGACGACCCGCCACAGACACCCAGGGCACGGTGGCCACCTGACACAGGTCTCCGCATGCATCCGGGGTGTGGCCGCCACAGCATCCTGCTGCTGCAGACATCACTGCCCTTACCTGGCAGGGCCTCCTCCGGCACCTGGGTCTCATCATTGTAGTCCGTGTCTGCATGCTGTTGCTCCGGCATGAACTCAGCAGTCTCTTCATGGGGGAGGCAAGAGGAACTCTGTGCACAGGCGGCCAGGGTATGTCATTCCTGGGAGCATGCTGTTCCAACAGTTGCGTGGCACCCAGACCACCAGGCCTCTGTGCTGGTCAGCAGCAGCCCACACTGGGACCCTGGGGCACCGGCTGGCTGAATACACACCCAGTGGACATGCCCTGAGCCAGTGGAGATGCCAGGCGCCAGCCACACTGGATATGTCAGCTGTGGTGGCCTCTGCCACAGGGGTGCTGGCTGGCCTGCATGCCTCTGTGCCAATCTTAGGCAGCAGCTGTCCCCACAGCAGTCCTGTCCATTTTGGCCACATGAGCCCAGAGTGCTGCATTCCCCCTGACTCCCATTGTGAGACCCAGGCAGGGGGTGTCCAGGGACATGCCACCTGTCAGGTGGCTGGATGACAGGCCTCACGGTGCCTGATGCTTCTCCAGGGGACCCATAGCGCAGTGACATCGCCCAAATGTTGGACGTGGCTTGAGGTGAGGGGTGATGGAAACTGCCAGGTCGTATGCCTTGTCTGCCCAGCAGCCCTCAGTATGGTTGCCAAGTCTATGTTAGGACAGACCAGGGTAATGGGAGGGTGGGGGCAGGAGATAGAAGGGTCTGCGGAGCTAAGGGCCCTCAGTATAGCACAAGCCCATGGAGTGTACCCTTACCTGCAGCCATTTGCGCCAGGGAACCTGCTTTCACTGTAACCTGGAACTCAGTTGTAACACTGGGAGCTCTGCAGGCCCCACCTTGAGCCTGGCAACTTTCATTCACACTAACCTGGGACCAGGGCCTCTGGCTTGGTGTCCTCCTCCTCAGACTCCAGGGTCGGGGGAACAGCTGGGCAGCAGCAGCTGGTGGCTCCTCAGCAGACCCCTGAGAGCAGGTGCTGGTAGATGGCGTGGTCTGCAGTGGAAGACTGTTTCGCACCCTGCGAGGTGTGACACTGGCATTCCCCCTTAGGATGGCATGGAGCTCCTCATAGTAAGGGCACCATGCCGGCTCATTGCCAGAGGTGCTGTTGTGCTGCAGAGTCTTTTTGTGTTCCAACCTCATGGCTTTTGCTTTTGAGCAGCACTCCTCAGCTGAGGAGGTGTGGCCTCGTGCTGTCATTTCTCTGGCTACCTGCTCGAAGGTTTCCATATTGCGGTTGGTCTGCCGCACGGCCCTCTGAATTGCTGGGTCCCCCCGTACAGCCAAGAGGTCTAGTATCTCTGCCCTCTTCCAATTTCTCCCAGGAGCCATTTTGGTTTCCTGGCCAAGGTGTGCTCAGACCTTTTCAACCCTGGTGCTGGAAATGCACCTGTGGTCGCTCATGCACTCACGTGCATGAGTGATCCATGCGCTCATGCGCACTCCTCTGGGGCGGCGCGTTCACACCGCCGCCTCCGCTTGACTCCCGCTTCTTCTGGTCCACACTGCCCCGAAGCGGGAGTCAAGCGGCAGACGGCCCCTGGACACCACTTTCTCCTGGTGTCCTTCTGGAGCGGCAGGGAACCAGCTCAGAAGCAGGTAAGTACAGAAGGGAGCTGGGGAACAGCTGTGACTGTCTGAACAGGCTCCCTTCCCCCGCTTCACAAACGGAGCTCTCCCGCTCCTGATTGCCAGTCTGTCCTCAGCCTGAAATTCAGTACCATTGGTTCCATGAAGTACATCATGCTAATGGTATCAAAAGCCACTGAGAGATCCAGAAAAATCAACATGGTCACATACTGTGAGACAGTTGTGCAGCTAAGTGTAAAATCTGGAGTTTCACATTTGTTTCAAAATACAGGCTAGCTTTTCTGCATAGTGCAAACAAAGCTACATTTGGGACAGAATGTGGGAGTTCCATTGCCTTTTCAGGTTTGGATTTGGGGCATGACCAGTGGCAGCCAGAAACAACAATAACAAAGGTGCTTGCAGAATGCACATACAGTTATACCTCCTATAATTCTGGAGATTTGTTCCAGGGAACAGAGTGCTATGTAGAAGGGCATTATGTGAGGTAACTACAGCACTGTTCTAATGCAGATGTGTTCACAGCATCTCCATTTCTTATGTATGGGTTAACATATGAGGGCTGGCTGGTGGAGATAGCAACCATCAGCTGACTGTTTTGGTCAGGCTCCCATGCTGAAGAGACCTGGGAAGCATATCTGGATTGCCTTCCATGCCAAGGCTTTGTTGTGGGAGAGCTGTGGTAGCCTTCTCTTGTTGGTTCTGCTGCTACTGTTCCTCAGCCATTTAGAGATCTCTGGAGTGGGTGGCTGGTAGCTGACCTTTCGGAAGCAGTGATATGCCACTTCCTGACCATTTCAGTGATCTCTAAATGACCCGTGTTGCTGAGGAACAGGAGTAGCAGGGCCTTTGGAAAAGATTCGGCAAAGTGAGAGTTCTTCCTAAGAGAGCTTTTTCTGAGAGGCCACCAACTCTGTCAGTCCCACAGATCCTGCTAAGGTTGCTGTTGACCACACAGCTCTGTTGACTCCACAGCTGCTACTGAGACTTCATTTCTATGCCATGCATGTCTTTTATAGACCTCTGACAGGATGGGAGATTACTGTCCCAGACGCAGAGGCATCGCAAGACTTTCTGGCCACCTTCCATCCATGTGAAAGGTCTCTTAAAGACCAGTAGGAGCTGATGTCGGAATCATCTGTAGGCTTCTTGGGAAGCTGCCTCAACATGGAAGGTGACCTGGGGAGGCTTGCCGAAATGCTCTAACACTGGACCTAAAAGGGCAGTTCCCCTTCCTCCCCCAAGAATGAAGAGTTCTGTAATGAAATAGTGCTGTAGGGAGCAGCATTGCATAAGGTTCTTGTGTGTTCAAGCCTTTTCTTGCACAAAACATGTGGTGAGAAGAAGCAGGACAGAGACAGGTGTCAGGTTTTCGCTCCCTATCATCTTTAACAAAAAATTCTTATCTATTGGATGAAGAGACCCTAGGGATGCTGTTACCACATCCTAAGTGATCTAGTGATGGTGTCCCCACAGCCAGCAAAAAGGAAAGGGGGAAGTCCCTTCCTGGAGGATCCTCACCCCCACTTTTCTGCTGGCTGTGGCTTGCTGGGAACCATTTAAACCTAACAGCTGAGTGGTGGGGTCCACTGCTCAGCTGTTAGATTGCAGTGGCTCCCAGCCATTTAAACCCTTCTGATATGTTCCCTCCACTTCGAGGGGGGAGCAGAACCAGAGGGTTAAATGGAGCCATTTAATCCTCTGTTTTTGCTTCCCACTGTTTCAAAGCAGCAGGGAGCAGAACTGGAGGGTTTAAATGCCTCAGAGCTATTTAAACCCCTGCTTTCTGCTCCTTGCTGCTTTTGTGGAGAGTAGAAAGCAGGGGTTTAAACTTTCAATGACTCATAAACCTTTATACAAACAGTTCAGTTCGTAAACCAGCATATCTGTTTGGTTCGATTCTTGGTTTGGTTCGTTTTCAGCCGCAAACCACAAACTGAACAAAGCTCATGCCCATCCCTACTGGAGAAAGTCTGCATAGGACTGCACTGTGGTTTATGGTATTCTCTTCCATCTAACATTAATTAATTCCTTCTTTTTCTTCTTTTAAGAAGCTTCTCAGGAATAATTTTTCCTTCATTCCCTTTTCTCTTGATTTCTTTGTATCCTTATAGAAGCCTTCAGCTTGAAATGGTGCCAGAAGATAGAAAGGCAGCTAATAAATGCTTTAAATAAAATAAATAAACAAGCACTCCAGAATGATATACTGTGTCTCATGGGAAACTGCAGTGAGAAGGACTTAGCAGGAATTTCCCTCTTAGATAAGCAGAGCATGTGATTTTGGAGGGTTTAACCATCCTGATTATTAGAAAAATATCAAAACGGTATGTGCATGTCTGTCTCTCAAAACAGTTGACTCAAATTTTAGCCTGAACACTTAAGGTACAGCTAGGACGCCAAGAATGGTGCACTTTGAAAATAGGAGATATATATGCTTAGTTGCCATACTTGGAGCATGCATTTTATTTTATAGTAGAGGTCAGTGTTCTACCACAAACAAGCCAATTCATGTATGGGATGAATGTTGTGCTATGGGACCTGTTTCCTTTGCAGATTGGTTTTAGGGAAGGGGACACTTATAGTAATGTCTGAAACTTAGATCTATACTTGGAAATGCAAACCTGATATATTAGTTAATTGAAATGTACAGACAAAAGCCATTTTCAGGTCTTTAGCTGATGATTAGGGAACTTTTGTGGAGTAGAAGGATGACTGCATACCTCACCACAATCTTCCAACTTCACAGTTAAAAGGACTATAGTGAAAAGGAGTCAAGCTCACCAAAATTATAGACAGCAACACATCTCTGTTTAGTAAAATTTTAATTAAAGGTGGAATAAAGGAGTAAAAGACATTCGGTACCAATAACGCAGGATTCTGTGCAACTCCTACCATGAAAAGAGCAAGAGATGAGGACTGAAAATGCTGAAGGAAAGATAAATGATTAAGCCATTTGTAGATTGCATAAACTATCAGTGCAATGTGAGTGGTTTCACATAGGGAGTCACTTGTTTGAAAGCACATGTAGTTCATCCGCAATTAAAACTGCACCTCACAATCTCACAGAGAGACTTTGACATGGTATGTTGTTTTTCAGAGAAAAATGACTCAGTTTATAAAAATTGTCTTTACAAAGAAGGACAATATCACTACAGCTGGACAGTATCTTTGCAGACCATTTGTCTCAGCTCTCACATGGCAACAAGGGTGGTCACATGGGAAGCCCCAACATGAGATGGATTGACTTAATAAACAGAAACTCAACTTTCAGTTTGCAAGACCCGAGCAAGGCAGTTAATGATAGGAGGTTTTGTAGGTGATTAATTCATTAGGTAAAGGTTTCCCTTGCTCAAAAGCCAGTCGAATCCAACTCTAGGGATGCAGTGCTCATCTCCGTTTCCAAGCCGAAGAGCCAGCGCTGTCCAAAGACATTTCCGTGGTCATGTGGCCGGCATAACTAGACACAGAGGTGCACAGAACACTGTTACCTTCCCATTGAAGCAGTACCTATTTATCTACTTGCAATTTCTTGCTTTCGAACTGCTAGGTTGGCGGGAGAATTCATTGGGCAGCCATAAGTCAGAAGTGTCTTGATGGCACGTAATATACACATTTGGTATCATGTTGTACACAATGGAACACTGAAAAAATGTATCCTCTTATGTGTAGCTAATCTATACAAGCAACAGCTCCATGTAATGTAGTAGTTGTGGACACTTCAGATTTCAGGGAGATGACATCTCTTGTGCAAGAAACTCTTAGTATATTGAAAAACAGATTGTCATGGAGAAGATCTTAACCTAGCTTTTTACCTGAAACACTGGCTGTAAAGCTCCCCCCCCCCCTTAACATGAAGGAACATTCGAACAGCCCAGTAGTACATTCTGAAAGGGGACACCCCAGGAATGGATGCATCACATGGAGCTGCTGCCAGTCCATATCCAGCCATACATGTGTAGACTACTAGTTTTTTATTTCCGCATGTTTCTCTCTGGTTTTGTAGCTCCTTCTGACCCTGGAAAGATATGTCTAGGGTCATGGGACCAGCACGCAGGAATAACTACATGGGTCAGGGCACTGTAGGGACAGGAGGGAAGGTGGAGAAATAGTTTCTTCTGTGTCTTCTGCAATTAGGGCACTGCACTCGCCTGCCCTACAAGGGGCAAGCTCACTGCTTGCAGGGCAAGCACAAGTAGACCCTGCTTTAAAGATCAGGCACCGAGTGCACTTGCCTTGCCAGCAGTAGGCTTGCCACTTGTAGGGCAGGTGCGGGCACCCCTCCT
Organism: Lepidodactylus listeri; assembly: GCA_029233225.1. Taxonomy (NCBI): domain Eukaryota; kingdom Metazoa; phylum Chordata; class Lepidosauria; order Squamata; family Gekkonidae; genus Lepidodactylus; species Lepidodactylus listeri. Next base: position 2,415,604 of record JARCFY010000011.1, read on the forward strand.
TTGAAAGAGCATCCACCACATGCACCTGCCCTGCAAATGATGAGCTTGTTGGTTGCAGGGCAGGTATGCACAGCCCCCAGCGTTTTCAAGCAGGGCTGGGGACAACTGTTAGGGCGGGGTTTCCCCCTACCTTCCAACTGGCCAGCATCTGGGGGCAGCCCAAAAAATCGAGGGATCCCCCACCCCCACTGGGAACTGGCATCCCTAGTCTGAAGCAACAGAACAAAGTTTGAGTCCAGTGGCACCTTTAAGACCAACAAAGTATCTGATGAAGTATGTATACATATAAAAGCTTATATCCATAATTAAACTTTGTTAGTCTTAAAGATGCCACTGGACTCAAACTTTGTTCTGTGCTAATGAATGGAATTTAACTGGGATTGTGGCTGGTTGTGAGTGGGTAGGAGACAAATTACTCAGGAGAGGTAGGGATGTTGGGAGAGGGGAGTATGCTGTCCCATTGCCTGTAAGATTTGTCATCATTATGTTTGTAGCAGCCCTTAGTACTGACTGTTTTAAAAGCTGCTAAATTTTGGTTGACTTCAACCTTTCCCCCCTTCCTTTCGCATTTTGAATAGTTTTTTTTAAATTAATTTTTTATTAATTTCAGAATCTTACAAATTAATTACAAGCTTTTTTACAACAAGAAAATAAAGTTAACATTCTTTAATAATCATCTACTACAAATTGCCAACTCTATTCTGCTTCTACCTCATTTGTATACTTTAATCATTATTTAAGTTGATAGAAATTGACACGCCTAATTAATTATTTCTGCCTCTCAAAATTACTCCAGTACAAGTACAATTCTAAACTCTATTTCCCATAATTTTTCTTATATCTAAGTAATGTTTTGTTAAGTCTCCTTATATTTATGACCATATATTCTGAATGTATTTTGTTTCAAAATTTATATTATAAGATGAAATACAGTAAAGTAAAATAGAAAGAAAAAAAGAAATATAATACACCATTTCATTATTCTGCTATCTTAATATCTTTTTGAGCCAGTTTGGTGTAGTGGTTAAGTGCGCAGACTCTAATCTGGGAGAACCAGATTTGATTCTCCACTCCTCCACTTGCACCTGGCTGGATGACCTTGGGCAAGCCATAGCTCGGTACCAGCTGTTCTCTCAAGGACAGCTTGGGAAAGAGCTCTCTCAGCACCACCTACCTCACAGGGTGTCTGTTGTGGGGAGGGGAAGGGAATGGAGTTTGTAAGCTGCTCTGAGACTCTTAAGTGAGTGAAGGGCGGGATATAAATCCAATCTCTTCTTCTCTTCTTCTATAGTTACATTCTTCTTCTTTAACTGGAGCTCGTCTAATTGGCGTTCCCTCCCATTGGGACTCTGGAGCAGTTCCGAAGAAGAGTCATGGAGTGAGTCTTGCCCATTGGGGAGGTGTGGGGGGGATGTCCCACGTGCTCCTCTGCGCATTGTATTCCAGACTACTTTACTTGGGGAAAAGATAGAAGGAAAAAGGAAAGAAAAAAACCTCTGTAGCTGCAATCTCCTCCAATATGATTCTTTACAGTCTTGTGGTACCTTCCTCTTCTTCTGGTTACCAGTCCTTAGCTTCCTAGCCTGAGTCCGATTCCAATGCCTTCAAAAGCTCCTTGCCAGATGTTAATATGCGTCCTGGTGTATCGGTGTGTAACCGATATATGGTCAAGTGGAAGCCAGCAGTACCTGTAGTTCTCCTCTGCAAGCTTATGTGCAATTGGGTGCAGATTTTTCCTGGCATTCAATATTTCAAAAGAAATATTTGGATACAGCTGTATCAATGTATCCTCGAGCTTCAGATGTCTGTTCTTCCTGGCAATTTCCAAAAGGTTCCGCTTAGTCTTTGTGTCCTTAAGTTCTGCCACGATATCAGGTATCAGTGCTGGCGAGCCCGTTCAGGGAGGATTTAAATGGAAGGCATTGTTTACCACTGGCCCCAGAAGCTGTATAATTCCCTCTAACCACTCATTTAAAGCAACAGTAAAGTCCTTGTTTAACTCAAAGTTCAGGGAAATTCCACAGAATTTTCTTTGATTTCCCGTGATTTCCTTTCTATCAACGTTAGCTTGCTTTTTATCCATCCTTCAAAAGTTTTCAATTCCACTATTTCTTTAGAGTTCTTTTGTATATTGGCAGCCACTGTCTCCGCCTTCGCCTGTGCATCCAGTAACTTTTTGTTAACTTCATCCAACTTATTAATAATAGGAGTGATTAATAATAGGAGTGATGCTGTTTCTTATCTCTTCTTTTAAACCTTGTTTTTGGTCTGCAAGCATCTCTTGTAAGTGCTTTTTAGTTAAGGAGTTGTAATGTAGTATGCTCTGTGTAGCAACCAGCCTGCCATATGCTCCCAGGTAATGGCGCCCGCCGCATGGCTAGAGCACATGGTCAGGCAGAACAGGCAGAGGGGAGCTTGAATCTGGAGGAACAATAGACATCCGGATTGAAAGCCTCCACCAATGTGGGACCTAGGTTCTCCCTGGAGAGCCAATGCAATCAAAGGCTCCTCCAGGGAACCTATGACAAACATGCGCATATGTTAAGCCCCTATCAGGTCTTTTGGGTGTGGCTGGAGGTGTGGCTCTGGCCAGCATATAATGAGGGCCCTGGAGCCCTGGAAGCATGCTTGTTCTGACCATCTACTGGGCATGCTGAATCACTCAATAAAGGCTTCATGATTTCACCATTCCTGGTCTCCTGAGTCCAGTACTCTTCACTGGCGATGAGGATGGGATCCCGATGAGTGACTCCTTGGCCGACACCAGCACCGCATCAAGCCCAGACCAGATCCGTCAGCCACCGGCCCTGCTTGTCTCCAGTGCCACTGCACCGCCATCAGCTCCCGAGGATCTTGCTCAATGCACTGCTGCACATCCCAGAATGGCCACCGCTCCAGGAACCACCCACCCATTCGATCCAGCCTGCCCCGAAGACTGGGAAGCCTGGACAGACAAGCTCACATCCTACTTCGATGCACAGGACATCACGGATGCCGGGAAGAAGAAGTCCTGGCTCATGGCCTCCTGTGGGGTAAAAACGCTTAAGTTACTCCGCAGCCTGCTTTCCCCTCGTACCCCCGCGGAGGCCACGTACGATGACATCATGGCGCTCCTAAGGAACCACTTCTCGCTGAGACCCTCCAAGAACACGCAGCAGGTGAAGTTCTTCCGCCGGCTGCAGCAGAAGGGTGAGTCTGCCTCCAATTACCTGGCGGCCCTCCGCCATCTCCTGGTGGGGTGCGAGTTTGTGGCCGTAGAGGACACGCTATACTCCACGTTCCTGTGTGGGGTCTGTGACCCCAAGCTTCAAAGGAAGCTGATGGCCAACTCCACAGCCACCCTGGACAAGATGCTAACCACGGCTTGCGCCTTTGAGGGTCTCTCAGCAGGAGAAGCTAGGCACATCCGCAGCCGCCCACCAGACCGAGGCTGCTGCAGACTCTGACGTTTCCGAGGATGGCGAGACACTCCAAGTACAACGCTGGCCTCCGGGACAGGGGTCCCGCAACTCAGGTGAGAAGGCTTCCCGCTCAGCGACGCCACACTCCAAACATTCCACATGCACTAGCTGTGGCGATAAGCATGACCGCCGAACCTGCCATTTCCGGAAAGCAGAGTGCCGGTCATGTGGCAAGAAGGGCCACATCGCCCGGGCCTGCTGCACCCGCTCCAACCGCCACACTGAAGCCACGCACCAGGAGTCCGCCGAACTCCTCCAGCTAGCAGCAACCCGCCACCACCACAGCAAGACACAGCAGGTAATGAACTTGCCCCCCGACACCCCCAACAAAATTAAGGTCTCAGTTTTGATTGAGGGGACCCCTGCCAAATGGAAGTAGACACCGGGTCATCCTACCCCATAATCGCAGAGTCCACCCTCCGCAGGCTCTGCCCCGGGGGGGGGGGGGCGACTTCAGAAAGTCCAGGGCCTAACCCTGTGGGACTTTCAGAAGAACCCGATACCGATAAAGGGGTTGGGCAAGTTCTGGGTCCAATTTAAGAACTTTACGGGACGCTTGGGCCTCCTGGTGGTGGTGGGCAACCTCACTAGCCTGCTGGGACTCTCCTGGTTCCAGCCCCTAGGGCTGGGCATCACCGGGGTACACACTGGGGTACCCACAGATTTTGCTGACATCTGTGAGGAATTCCCAGCGGTTTTCGATGGGGCACTGGGCTCCTATACAGGGCCACCCATCACCCTGGACCTTGACCCCGCGGTCTGACCCATGTGCATACCGGTCTGCCATCCGCCACTTGCAGTGCGGCCCAAGATCGAACGGGAGCTTGATAACTTGGTTGCCCAGGGTAGACTAGAACCAGTGTCCCACGCCCAATGGGAGACCCCGTTTGTGACACCAATGAAGGCAAATGGGGACATCCGCATCTGCGCGGACTATAAGTGCACTATCAATAAGGCACTTCAGGCCCATGCCTACCCAGTCCCGGTCATCAGCCATGTGTTGGCCTCCCTGGCTGGGGCGCGAGTGTTTGGAAAACTAGATGCCGGTCGACGATGCCACAGCAGAAGCACAGACCATTGTGACACACAAGGGAGCGTTTAAGGTAAAGTGCCTCCAGTTCGGGGTCAGCGTAGCCCCCGGGATCTTTCAAGAGTTAATGGACCATTTGTTAAAAGGTCTTTCAGGGGTGCAGCCCTTTTTCGACGACGTCCTGATCGTGGCTCTGGACGTCAAGACTTTCTCGGCCCGCCTACGCTCTGTCCTCCACTGATTCCAGGATGCCGGCCTGAAGGTGAAACATGAGAAGTGCCTCCTCGGGGTGCCTGCAGTGGATTTCCTCGGCTTCAAGGTGGACGCCCACGGAATTCACCCCACTAAGGACAAGGTGAAGGCCATCTCCGATGCCCCGGCCCCCAAGTCCAAGGCTGAGCTGCAGTCTTTTCTGGGACTCATCAACTTCTACCACGCATTCCTTCCCCACAAGGCGGTGGTAGCTGAGCCCTTACACAGGCTCCTGGACAAAAGCACCACCTGGACTTGGGGTCCCCGCCAGGCGGCAGCCTTCCAGGGCATCAAGGACCTCCTAATGTCCATTGCGGTCCTCACCCACTTTGACGAAGCCCTGCCCGTTGTATTGGCCTGTGACGCATCTCCTTATGGGGTGGGGGCAGTTTTGGGTCACAAACTGCCGGCCGGCCGGGAGGTCCCGGTCGCATATTACTCCCGGACCCTAGCCCCGGCCGAAAGGAACTATGCTCAGATAGACAAGGAGGCACTTGCGATCGTGGCCGGGGTCAAAAAGTTCCATACTTACTTGTATGGGCGCAAGTTCACAGTCGCCATGGACCACAAACCTCTTCTGGGCCTCCTCGCCCCAGATCGCCGCACACCACAAATGATGCGAGTCCTCCGCGAGTCCCCCGCAAGTCCTCTGATGGCCAATCTTCCTCGCAGGGTACGACTATGACTTGGTGCATCACCCGGGAAAGGCCATGGGCCATGCGGATGCACTCAGCCGCCTTCCACTGCCCTCATGCGACCCCGACCCAGCTCTGGCTTACCACGTCGCTCTGCTCGAGGACCTGCCGGACCGGCCGCTTCAGGTATGGGATGTGGCCCGGCGCACGGCCCGGGACCGTCAACTCTCCTGGGTCTCCGACTGGGTGGGAAGGGGGTGGCCCAAGAATCTGGACCCTGAGTTCGCGGCCTTCTCAATCCGGTGCGCAGAACTCTCCACCCACAAGGGGTGCTTACTCTGGGGCTCGAGGGTAGTGATTCCGGAACCCCTCCACCCACGAGTGCTGACCGCTCTGCATGAGCACCACCCTGGGGTAGTACGAATGAAGGCCCTGGCCCGGAGCTACGTCTGGTGGCCAGGCCTTGACAAGGAGATAGAAGACCGGATCCGCCACTGCGAAAAGTGCCAAGAGACCCGTCTGGACCCTCCAAATGCTCCCGTCCGCCCCTGGGAGTCCACCCAATGCCCCTGGTTCCGGCTCCACGTGGACTTTGCGGGCCCAGTACAGGGGCAGCTTTTCTTTATTCTAGTCGACAGCTACAGCAAGTGGCTGGAAGTCGTTCCTGTGCATGCCACCTCCTCTGAAGCCGCCATTCGAGTAATGTGGCGCATCTTTGCCACCCACAGCCTGCCGGACACTATCGTCTTGGACAACGGCATGGCTTTCACCTCCGCGGAATTCCAGCACTTTGTGGAGCTCTGTGGCATCTGGCACGTGAGATCCGCCCCTTTTACCCGGCCACGAACGGCGAAGCAGAGCGAATGGTCCACACCACTAAGGAGGTGCTGAGGTGCATGGACCAGGGGGATCTGGTGTTTATGTTAACGGCTTTCCTATTTAGTCAGTGCACCACCCCTCACTCGGCTACCGGTTGCAGCCCCTCAGAGCTGCTCATGGGCCGCCGGCTGACAACCCAGCTCGACCGGCTGACAACCTCGCGCCGGCCACCTCCAAAGAACCCAACGTCCCCAAAGCTCCCAGAGGGTTCATGCCAGAGGACCCGGTCTACGTCCGCAACTACGCCCGGGGGCCCCTGTGGTTGCCAAGGTGGATTATCCGCATCACCCATCCCCTCTCCTATGAAGTCGCGGGCAAGGAAGGACAACGGTGGAGGCGCCACTTGAACCAACTTCGCTGCCACCTTCACACCTTCTCCGCGGACGATCCAGGGCTGGACTTCCCAGATGCAGAACCTGAGGTACCCGAGACAGACGATCCTCCTGCCCCACGACCGGCCAAGACTCTGCAGGAGGACCCCACAGAAGCCGGCCACCCAGACATCACTCCAGTCACTGTCCCTGCACTGGTACCAGACCGAGCTCAGCCCGAGGCAGATATCCCTGAATCTCCGCTCCCTACACCGGCGGCTCTGGCGACCCCGCGCCGCTCGACCAGAGAACGGAAATGTCCCGCATACCTCAGAGACTATGTTTGCCAAGGGACAGTTCGGACTATGGGGGGAGGGGTGTAATGTAGTATGCTCTGTGTAGCAACCAGCCTGCCATATGCTCCCAGGTAATGGCGCCTGCCGCATGGCCAGAGCACATGGTCAGGCAGAGAGGGGAGCTTGAATCTGGAGGAACAATAGACATCCGGATTGAAAGCCTCCACCAATGTGGGACCTAGGTTCTCCCTGAGGAGCCAATGCAATCAAAGCCTCCTCCAGGGAACCTATGACAAACATGCACATATGTTAAGCCCCTATCAGGTCTTTTGGGTGCCTCCGGCCAGCATATAATGAGGGCCCTGGAGCCCTGGAAGCATGCTTGTTCTGACCATCTACTGGGCATGCTGAATCACTCAATAAAGGCTTCATGATTTCACCATTCCTGGTCTCCTGAGTCCAGTACTCTTCAGAGTCTTCTCTTTTTCTTTTACTTGCCCAGGCATCTTCTTCCTCCATTTCCAGAGGGGGGGAGAGTCTTCAACTGAAGAGTTTTAGATTTCTTGCAGTGCTCTAGGCATCTGTTTGGAGGGGTTCTTGCCACCTTTTGCTCCCCTAGTTTTCCCCATAATTTCTGTAAATGTTTAAATTGCAGTCAATTTGTTTTAATTTTAATTCTTTTGTAGGAGCTTGACGCAGAGGCAGTGTTGGGTGCAACTGCTCCACTCCACTGTTGCTCCGCCCCCTTCATTTTGAATAGTTGACAGCATTATATATTGTTAAATATAGCACATTTTTTTGGTTTGATCATTTTTAAAAATTATTTTCTCATTCAGGTTACATTTTGCTTTCAGTTGTTCTGTTTCACTGAGTTAACAGTTTTGTCAAAGGAGCATACCAGGGTTTTGGTTTGTTTGTTTATTTATGTAAAATTTAATTCACTAATTTAGGAAGCATGGCCCATATGGCTCTGGGCATATGAACATCTGTTGTTTCTGCATGAAAGGACATTTGCTATAATGTGTCAGGCAGTCTTATCAGTTTAGTGATTTATATTTTGCAACATACCTAGGTTACAACATATATTTAAAAACACATGCCAGAATCCACAAATAGCATCTATTTGTCTTCAGTGTTAACTAGGACAATAAAAATGTACTTTCACTGCCACCAAAATGTACTAGTCGCAGAATTTAGGTCAAATAAAGAGATTGTGACAACTCCATATATTATTCTGAAAGCCAGACCAAAATGTTCACTTTTTGCTCAAACCCACTGCTGGTAAGTCCCCCCCCCCCCTCTGGTTGTGGTGGTGGTGGTGGAAGCTTCTGAAGCTTCTACAGATCTACCCATTGAGGATATATTTTATTTTGTTGATTTCAAATTGGGATGTTATTCATTATGCCTTGCAGGTTTCCTTGAGCCATAAAGAAAGGTGAGGTGTAAATAGTTTAATAAATAAGCTAAAAATAAATATTTATTTGTTTCAAAATGTACATCTGGCCTTTCTGCTTTACAAGGGCCACCACTTATGGACAAATTATTCAGAAGAAAAGCTCATTAAGTTTATATTTTACTTTCCATATATTACTTTCTCACTTTTACTTCCTTTGAAACAATTTTATCCAGTCAATTGATATTTAGTTTCTGATTTGCTGTAACCATTAGTCACATAATTCATTTGAATGGTCCAGCACTGTAGATCATCGTTATAATAACTCAGTGGAGAGATGCCCCTGAGGGATGTAATGTGTGAACAGTAAAAGGTAATTGTTAAATAGTGCCCATTGACTAAACATTGATCTGCAATGGAACAAAGTTTGAGTCCAGTGGCACCTTTAAGACCAACAAAGTTTTATTTAAGGTGTAAACTTTTGTGTGCATGCAGACTTCCTCAGACAAACTGAAACAAAATTTCTTCAAGCCTTACGTACAGAAAGGTGGTGTGTGTGTGTGTAGAAGTGTCAGGAAGGACCAGTCAGAGTTAAGATGCATAAGTGAAGCTGAGATTGGATCAAGGTGGCAAGGTCATCTTAACTCTGACTGGTCCTTCCTGACTCTTCCACACCTCCCCCCCCCCCCCCCCAATCTTCCTGTACGTAATGCTTGAAGAAATTTTGTTTCACTTTGTTTGGGGAAGTGCTTGTACACTAAAGCTTACACCTTAAATAAAACTTTGGTGGTCTTAAAGGTGCCATTGGACTCAAACTTTGTTCGGCGGTTTCAGACCAACATGGCTACCCACCTGAATTGATCTGCAGTATTAAACATAATTTTACCTTTATCAGCTGTGTAAATTTTTTATTGTATGGTTCTCTTCATACAAACAAGTTTTCATGTAGTGAGTCCCAAGGTGGATTTTTTTCATTGATGGCAAAAATTTGAAATAGACCCCAGATTTCCATTTGCAATTTTGTGCTTGATGGGGCTCTTGTCCCTTTAGCAGATATATGACAGGAAACACCTGTCAAGTACTGAATTCCTATTGTGGATCTGTTATTATGTGAAAAATTGTACCTATTGAACCTTGTTAGTCATGCAGCAGCTAAAGGTATAGGTCTTTAGCTGCATATACCACATATTAATGAGAAATAGTGAAACAAGCTGGGGACTCATGAAAGTCTTGGGGGGGGGGGGAATCATGTCCCTCCATATGACTCCCATCTTTTCTCTCTTCTGAAGTTAACTTCTCTCCATCTTCTTCACTTTTTTCCAAGTTTCTCTCCCACCTCAATTTTCTATTCTCTTTGTGGGCTTTTCTCTGCCTTCCCCTCCAGTTCTCCTCTCCTCTTTCCGAGGCTTTTCTTACCCTCCATTTTCTCCCCACATTTCATCCTTCCTCCTCTCTTTTTTCACAAACTTTTCTCCCCTCCCTGTTTTCCTCTTTCCCTCTGTCTCTCTTTACCTAGGCTTTTATCCCCCCCCCCCCATTTTTCATGCTTCTCTCATTTTCATCTCTCCTTCACCCATCCCACCCAGTTTTCCACTTCCCCTTTATTCTCTCAGGCTTTCCCCAACACTTTGCTGCCTCCCTTCCCCCTTGCTGTTTTCCATTTCCTCTCTTTTTCTTTTTTCTGGACTTTTCTCTCCCCTGTGTTTTCTATACTCTCTGTCCTCCTAGCCTTTTCTTTACTTTTTCCCACTCGCCACTTTGGATTCCTCTCCTTGGTGCAAGGACTGCCTAGGACAAGGCTCTAGTACTTTGGTTGCTAGGCAACTCCACCTTGGTGACTGTGATCTCATGAAGTTTCACATACTCTGTCAGCATTCTCCAATTTGAAAAATTTCAACCCCAACATCTTTTTTTCACATAATATCATATACAGAGAAGCAGGGACTTATAAGTGACTTACAGGGAGTGGGCATCCCATTCCCTCTGCTTTTCTTTATTTCCCACTCCCACATCCCACTCCCATCCTCACTGCTCTGCCTCCTCATGCCTTTCCTTCCTCCACTCTCTCGACCCCCATCCTCACTGCTCTGCCTACCCCCCAACCTTATTGCTACATCTATTCACCTAGGTGCCCATCCTTGGCACCATCTCCTCCTGCCTTTTCTTCCTCCCCTCTCCCCCCATCCCCCATGCTTTGCTTTCCCACCCAACCACACCCATCGGGATGGGGAAGGTAGGGTTGCCATATCCAGGTTGGGAAACTCCTGCAGACTTGGGATGGAGCCTGGGGAGGTCAGGGACCTCAGTGGGTTCAGTGCCATAGGGGCCACTCTCCAAAGCATCCATTTTCTCCATGAGAACTGATATCTTTAGTCAGGAAATTGGGGGGATCCACAGGTCCCACCTGGAGGCTGGCATCCCACGACTACTCACCTCTACCCAATGGAGGGGCTGGCCCAAAAGAATGGAAAGTCATGCCAGGCCTGGGGGCCACAGCAGTGCTGTTGAGAGCCATTGTGGTGATGCCAGGAGCTGTGCTGAGCCCAAGGGAGATATCAAAACTTTGTGGTACATTTTGAGTTATGAAATTCTACTACCTTCTGCTCCATGCTTCACAAGCCATGGTGGCAGCTTAGAAAGAATTTCTAGGTTGCTTTCTGGCAGTACTAGGTGAAAAGAATGCCGGTCTCCTTCCCTACCCTCAAACCTTCTCTCTGTTCCAGATTACTCTAGTGTAGCTTCCATAGAATTCTTCCAGGTAGAATATTCATAAAGTTCTAATTGTAATAAAATAATTTAAAATATTAGTTCATCTTCTGTGCAGGCACACATTGGGAATGGTACATGTGCTGGCTTAGAACCTTTAGGGGGCATTTGTGTGCCTATTGGAGCTGTTGTATCCATTTCCCTCCCAATGGAGTCATGATCCAACTGCACACTGCCTCAACTCCCTCAGTTGCTTCTTCACTGTGACAGAGTAGGTTGTTCTTCTACTGTTGTTTTCAATCTTAACAGTTGTGAAAGAAGAAAGTTGTTGCATTCAGGGCAGAGTCTGGCATGGTTACGCTGCATGGAGTGTCTAGAATAAACAAAATACAATTACAATTAGTTATTGCAAATGTTGCATTCAGGGCAGAACCTGGTGCTTTTACTCTACCTGGGGTCCCCGAGAGGCACAAATGCAATCACAGTCAATCAAGGGAAGAGACAAGAGCAAGATCGACAAACTAGCACTGAGCCAGGGATCTGAAGGTTCAGTCCACAGGTCAGGGGAACAGGAAGGTCTGGAGTCCAGGGTCCAAAGCTTGGGAGTCAAGGCAGGAAACGGGGTATGGATTTCTAGCTGGAAAAGCAAGCACAGGTTAGCAAGACAGGATGCAAGGCAACAAGGCAAGGTAGTAATCTGTTAACAGGGTGGGTCAGCTCACAGAGGGAGTGGCAAGCAAGGTTGCTTCCTCATTAAGTCTTGTTTAGTCTTTTCCTTCTATCTGCCTCATTAGCTGACTCATCCCCCAAAGCCCAGGTGCTTTTATTTACCAGCTTGACATTTCTGCTCCAGTAATGACTCTGCTTTGCTTCTTCACCTCTCTTGGGCTGTCAAGTGCTCTCTCCATCTTCTGCACTCTGCTGGCTCAGTGATCAATGCTCTGATCTCTGTCCAATTTCTTTCATCTCCTGCCAGAATGAGCTACTCTTGCTCCCGACACTTCTTTCACTGGATCTGCTTCTAAACTGAGCTGCTCAGGCAGGCATTCCACTGGTGCAGGGCCTGATTCTTCCATTTCATCATCCTCAGAGGAGGAGGCAGCTGGCTGGGCCATGACAAAAGTGTCAATTTAAGAGAGAAAAACTTTATTGTGGGGAAATGTCTGTTTAAGGTTTGCTTTTCAGTGGCAACCTTTCTTTTTTAGCCCATAGTTTAAAGCAGGAGTCTGTCGTACCTTATGGTTCAGAAAAGTTTGTTTAAAAATGCACTCAGTGTGGGTCAAAAATGACAGACAGATGAGCATAGTCTGTGTGTCATATGCTTGGGCAAGGGCCATAATGTGTCGGGTTGTAAAATTTGCTGTTGGTCCACTCTGATAGATCCTTTAAATTAAAGGCAGTATTATGGGAGAAGGCCTTGGAATCACCCGCAGCAAGTTTTGACTGTGGAAAAGTCAAAGGCACCATCCATATTATCTATGAAATTGGCACTGTCGGATCCAGCGGAACATAAAGAAAGATCTGGGATATGATCCTGATCCCTGTCAGTTCCAAGAACCTGCAAAGAAGGTTAAGAGCATAAAGAAGTCTGACTCAAGATGTCATTGAGCCAAACCAGTTCTGGTGGCAGAACCGATGCAAAGAGAACAAACCCCGATCCACCTCCTAGGACACCATCTGTTTGGTCAGTGTCTCCAGTTCTATTCTTATCAGATGGTGAGGCTGAGATGGATTCAGTCCCTCCACCAGATCTGACACAGCTATGGCAGGAGTCAACACAGTTGGTTCCATGGCCACCTGCTTTCTCCCCAATGACACTGTGACCTTACTTTATGTCACCCACATATTTGCAGGAATGGGGAGAGTACAGCAGATTGATTCCGAGGTTGGAACAGTCCCTTATCTACTGACCTGTGAGGGTCTCAACTGTGGCAGCCACCACTACATCACCTGGTTCCATTCTATGTGAGCCACAGTTTAAGTCAGATGAGGAGTTATATTTGAAGAGAGCTCGGAAGTTGCATTAAACTTAATTCTGAATGAAAGGTTTGGATGTGCCATCCTTCTGTCTGTCAGAAGATCCCAGGCTTATGCAAAACAGATTTTTCATATGGCTAGGTTGTTGGATATTGATGTATCAAATACCTCTCAGTGGTCTTGAGATAAAATTCTATCACACTTATATTTGGAGTCACCAGGAGTGGTGGCGTTTCCTATGCTAGAAGGATTCCTGGAAGTGGACTATGGAGTAATCCTGTATCAGTACCAGTGACATCTCACTGGTTAGAGAATTTTTATAGAGTGAAATAAGAGAATTGTAATTTAGGAATGCATCCTCCACCACCATCCTTAGTCACTGAGGAAATGCAGCCAAAAGGGCAACAAAGTTATCATGCTGCACCAGTAGATAAAGAAGGAAGGACATTGGATGTAACTGGTCAGAAGAGGTATTCCTCAGCCATGTTAGATTTTAGAATTGCCAACTATTTAGCCATCATGGCAAGATGCCAGTTGTTTCTTTGGGAGAAGTTAGAACATAAGAGAAGCCAATGTTGGCTCAGGCCAGTGGCCCATCCAGTCCAACACTCTGTCACACAGTGGCCAAAAACACCAGGTGCCCTCAGGAGGTCTACCAGTGGGGGCAGGACACTAGAAGCCCTCTCACTGTTGCCCCCCCCCCAAGCACCAAGAATACAGAGCATCACTTGCCCCAGACTGAGAGTTCCTATCTATACTTTGTGGCTAATAGCCACTGGTGGACCTCTACTTCATATGTTTATCTAATTCCCTCTTGAAGCCGTCCATGCTTGTAGCTGCCACCACCTCCTGTGGCAGTGAATTCCACGTGTTAATCACTCTTTGGGTGAAAAAAGTACTTCCTTTTATCTGTTCTAATCTGACTGCTCAGCAATTTCGTGGAGTGGCCACAAGTTCATGTATTGTGAGAAAGGGAGAAAAGGACTTCTTTCTCTACCTGCTCTATCCCATGCATAAATTTATAAACCTCGATCATGTCACCCCTCAGCCATTGTCTCTCCAAGCTAAAGAGCCCCAAGTGCTTCAACCTTTTTTCATAGGGAAAGTGTTCCAACCCTTTTATCATTCTAGTTGCCCTTTTCTGCACTTTCTCCAATGCTATAATCTTTTTTGAGATGTGGTGACCAGAACTGTACACACTACTCCAAATGAGGTCGCACCATCGATTTATACAGGGAGAGAATGTTTACAGTGCCAGCACAGGGAACTCAATCCTGGAATCATATTAGCTAGCTGTGCTGGTGTCTTGTACCATTTTGTGAGGAGTTTGTATTCAAGTTCTTTAAATCGGGTTACTTTAATCTCTTCTATTCCTTTCATAATTTTTTCAGCCATCCTCTCTGTTATCTGACCTTCATGGCACCATCTCTTTTGTAAATAATCTATTATTTTATTTTAATTTGTTATCATCTTTCTATATATATTTTTTGCTTAGCCATTTCTTTGTATATTTCTTCCATTGGTGCGTCTGTCCAGAGGTCTTCCTTTTCGCTGATCTTTTTAACTGACTTATATAGCCCTGCTATTTTTAACCAATAATGTTTGCCTATCTCTTCTGTTATTACCTGTAAGGGTTTTAAATTTCCACCACTAAACGTATCGCCCACTATAATAGCCTTTATTTTTTAGCATTTCCCACCATTTAATTTCTTGCACTTCCTTGTTGATAGTTTTGAGGGGTGCCCATCTTGAGACTTTCCCTAACCAGTAGGGTTGCCATTTCTTCCAAATTTCTAATGATACTCTTCTAAGTCTTTTTAGTTTTAAGTCTTTTGTCATTACTATAGAAAAGATGCCAAATCTACCTAAATCTACTGTTAATTTCGTTCTCAAATGTAACCCACTTCTGTGCCTTTTCCTCGCCTATTTCCAATATTGGTTTTAGTTGAAAGGCTTCATAATAGTTGTTTAAGTCCGGGATTCCCCATCCTAATTCTGATTTGTGGCTATATATTATTCTCTTATGAATCCTACATTTTTTACTGTTAAATATCCACTCTTTTAATACTCTGTTCTATTGTTCAATATTTTTTTCATCGATCCCAGGGGCAGCGTTTGGAATAGGTACATTAACTTAGGTACCCAAAACATTTTAACACTTCTTATTCTATTTAATATCCCTAGTGTTTTATATTTCCATCTTTTCATGTCCCTCTCTATTTTTTCCATATTTTTTTATAATTATCCTTTATCATTTTTTCAATATTTTTTTTGCAAAACTATGCCTAGGTATTTAAATATCCTAATACCCAGTCCTATGCCCATGCTCCTATTTATCTCCTGCCTTTCTTCTCTATTTACATTAAGGTATAAGATTTCTGATTTTGCCATGTTAACTCCTAGCCCTGAACACTTTTCAAAGTCTTCTAGAATGATCTTAACCTCTTTGACTTCTTCCTTAGGGTTTGTCATGATTACTATGATGTCATCAGCAAATAAATTGAGCTTCATTTCTTCATTGCCTATCTTATATCCTTCTATTCTTCCCGAATTTCTAATCTTTTCTGCTAATTGTTCTATTGCTATTATGAATATAAGTGGAGATAGTGGGCAGCCTTGTCTAACTCCTCCTTGTATGGGAAATGCTTGTGAGTGTTCATTGTTTACTCTTACTTTTGCATTCCCTCCTTTGTATATCTCCTGAACTGCTTGTAAGAACCCTTTCTCTATCCCTATTTTCTTCATTATTTGCCATAAGTATTCATATGAGAGAGTGTCAAAAGCTTTGTACACATCCAATTTTAGTAATCCTATTTTCTTTTGTTGGCCATGGTATAAGACATTTAAAATGTTTCTAATAGGATGTGCTATATTTCTGCCTTTAATGAACCCGTATTGATCCTCTTTTATAATTGTCGGAATAACTTTCTTTAGTCTATTTGCCAGTATTTTAGCGAAGATCTTATAGTCTTGGTTTAGGAGACTTATAGGTCTGTACAAACCTACTTCTTGTGGATCCTTCTGAGGTTTTAGTATCAATATTATTTCTGTTTCCTTCCATGTATCAGGGGCCTTTTTCCCTTCCAAGGCTTCATTGAATACTACCTGCAGTCCGGGTGTTATAATCTTTATCATTTCTTTGTAGAATTCACTTGTAAAACCATCTAGCCCTGGTGATTTGCCTTTTTAAAGTTCTTTTATTATGTCCCTTATTTCCTGAATTGTAATCTCACCCTCTAGTGCATCTTTCCCTACTTTCTCCAAGGGTAAACTAGTTGTCTCCTGGGAATCTATTGTGGTCTTTTTCTTATATAAATTTTTATAGAAATTCTCGAAGGCCTTAGTAATTTCCTTGGGACTTTGTATTATGTTATTATTAATTTTTATACTTCTAACCATCTGTTTTGCTTTTTTAATCTTCAGATAATTTGCCAGTCTTTTCACTGTGTTGATGCTATTCCTCTGGAAGTCATTCCTTACCATTGTTTCATATTTCCAAATTGTTGCTGTATTTAATGCTTCCAATTGTTTTTGTATCTCTTTGATTTTGCTCTGTAAACTAAGGCTATACTTTTCCATTATTTCCCTTTGTAACTTCTCTAGTTCCTGGATTTTGGTTTGTCTTTTTTTATACCATTCTCTTTTTATGCTCTTTTCTTTCTTTATACAGTGGCCCCTTATTACCGCATTAGCAGCATCCCATAGTATATTAGTGGGCACTGTACCTCTATTTTCCTTGAAGTATAGTTTTATCTGTGTCGTCATAGATTCCCTGTCCTCTTCTTTTGCCATTATTAAATTATTATATCTCCAGGGTCTGTTTGTCATGGGTAGTTTTAGTTCCAGATCGATACTTATGGGGGCATGGTCAGATATCCAGATTGGAAAGGTTGTAATCTCTTTTACAGGCATATTATTTTTTTTTTCCAGGATTATATAATCTATGCGTGATGCCGTCTGGATATATGTGTAGGTCTAGGTCTTGTACCTGTAAACTCATGTGCTTCTTTCAGGCCCCATTCTCCTAGCTTAATACTTTTATTCTTTGTTATATCAATATTTAGATCCCCTGCTACAGTTAATTCTCCCTCTGAGAACTGTTGGGTCTTCTTAAAGACCTTAGTTAGAGATTTCTTTTGCTTTTTATTTGGTGCATAGATGTTCACTATAGTTACTTGTTTGCCTTCCAGTTTAAACTTAACTAATAGGTATCTGCCCTCCTTATCTACTAACTTTTCGATCTCCTCAACTTTAAGGTTCTTATGGATCAAGGTTGCCACTCCCCTGGCCTTGGAATTCCCTCTTGCTTGTGCTAAAACCTGCCACTTCAGATCTTTTATTAATGGCTTTCTATCTTTTTTATGTGTGTGTGTCTCCTGTAGACACATCAAATCTATCCTTTGTTCTCTGGCCATTTTAGTTAATCTGAATCTCTTAAGGTTTGATGTTACATTCAGTGAAAGCACTCATAAAAACCTATCCATTTTCTTTGTTTTTTTTAATCTTAGGCCTCCCTGGCTGTGGGTACTTTACTTTATTTATTAAGAGAAACCCTCCCCCCCCCTCCCTTCCTCTGTGGATAAGACATATGTTTGGATGAAGACATCATCCCGTCTTTCCACCTTCCAGAGTGTATGCACCCCAAACCTCCCCTTCCTTCTTATTCCTAAAGTTAGCTCATTAAACTTTTAAATACTTCCCTTTAAGTGGTATCCTCATGAGAGTCTGTCCTCTGCCTTTCATCTTGTCTAATTAAAGTTCCTTCACCCGACTCATCTGCATCCTCCATGGCTTCTTCCTCTCTCTGGTCTCTCAGGTCTTCTGTGTTGATACCCAGTTGCCTGCAGAGTTCTCTTGCTTCCTTGGGTTTTTGTGCTAACAACCTCTTGCCTTCTTTGAATATTATTATTGAAGCTGGATACCCCCATGAGAATTTGATATTGTTATCATATAACTTTTGCCCATAGGGCCTCATTTGGTTTTTCTTCCTAATAGTTTCTTGGCAAAAATCCTCCCTCACCCAGACCTTTTTCCCTCTGAAGGCCAGGTCCTTCTTTTTTTTTCAAGGTCTTAAAAACTTCCTGCTGTAACTTTTCTCTTGTAAATTTGATTATAACATTCCATGGGGCTCCTCCTTCCTTTCTCCTTTGCAATCTATGGGCTCTTTCAATGTCTTGGGGTTGCATCTTAACCCCATTTTCTTCTATCCATTCTCTAAGTGTTCCTTCTAGAAGCTTATTATTTATCTCTTTGGAAATCCCTGCCAGGATAAGGTTTGCTCTTCTATTCCAGTCTGATAACTCTGTAAGCTGGGTAGTTAACTGTTCTATCTTCTGTTTGTTGTGTGATGCCAGCTCATTAGCAGCATTTGCTGTTTACTTTATTTCTTTAACCTTGGCTGCCAGCTCTGTAATGGTGTCTTTTACTGTCCTAATTTCAGCTTTTATCTGTTCCTGAGAATTTAGCATCATATTCTGGAATGCAGACAGTTGCTCAGAGAGTTCTTTTATAGTTTTGGCCCTTGCTCTCGCTATCTTCCGGAGCATCAGATAAGGACTGTGAGTTTGGCCTGGGTGTTGCCTCCTTAACACAGTAATAAATAAATGCTATCTTACCCTCTGAGGTCTCAAAGAGGAATTCCTGTATTCTCCAGAGGTTCGTACGTCAATTTCTTCTTTTAGTTATCCTTGCAGGCAGACTAATTACATTCTTTTTGAGCTTTTAAGATAATATTTCTAAGGAGAGGTCGGGCAAACAGCCGGCTTCCTCAGTGCATGCATACAATCCCCCATCCTTAAAGTATTATTACCTTAAAAAAACTAATTTTTATGGATTTACTGAAATAAATACTCAGTTCCCCTATCAACAAGAAAAACACTTAAACTATGTCTCCCTGAGAGATATTTAAGAACTTATTCAGAACTTATTCCATTGGAATCTCACTTTAGCTTGGTTCAGTTTGGAAGTTATCGGCTATAGCGATCTCCTCTTTTCCAGAGTTTTAAGGTCTGAATCAATCAGAATAATTACTATTTGATCATTAAATGTCAGGGATCCTCTTGCTCTGGCTTCTTTCAGAATTTTGTCTCAGGTACGTTGATATATAAACTGAGCCAATATATCTCTAGGCTTCCCCTTGCGTGCAGTAGCTAATGGACCCAGATGTTGAGCTCTTGCTATTGCTGGCACTATTCCATCTTCCAGCTGAAATGTTTTTGCCAGCCACCCCAAGATAAAAGCTGCTAAGTCCTTGCCCTCTTTGGCCCCCTCCTCAAAACTTTGAAATTTCAAGTTATATTGTCTCCATCTATTTTCTAAAAGACAGTCTTTCTGATGATTGTAAAGAATCTCACCTCATCTTGTAAAGTAAACACCATTTCCGATGTGTTTTCAGCGAGTTTTGAGGCTTCTTTGACTTTTTTCACCATATCATTTAGCAAGGCTTAGACCGATTGTAATAAATCCGAAACGAGCCTGTTCACACTTCTGGCAGTGCATGTGATGCACCATTGGCACATCCACACCTGCAGGAAGTGGCAGCAGTGCGCACCCCGCTGCTGGAGACCGGTTCCCCGGGGTCTCCACCTGAAGCGCAAGAACCACACTTCAGGCACGGGTGAGTGCATGCTGGTGGCAGGCATGGGCGTCAACTATGGGGGGCTCGAGGGCTCGAGCCCCCCCAAATTTCCCGGGGGGGCTCAGCCACCCCTAGCAAAAAGGAGCACCCAGTGGCCAGTCAGCCAGCCGTCGCCGCCTCTCCTTCCCCCCCACCCCCGGCCTGCCCTCCTGCCTCCCTAGGGCGGGGGGAGAGAGGTGGTGCTCAACTGCGCCACCCCCACATGCCCCGAGCGCAAGGCGGAGTGGGAGCCGGGGGCCCGCAAGGGCGATGCGCCGGCCGCCAGCGCCCGAGGTGAGCGGGGAGAGGGAGGGAGGGAGGGAGGGGGGCAGGGAGCGTGGCGGGTGGGTGGGCGGGCACGGCCTGGGGGAGGGAAGCAGCAGCAGCGGCTCCCTGGGGCGGGGGGGAGAGCAGCAGGGACATGGTCCCGAGCGCACGCATGAGAGAGCCCCCGCCCCCCCGGGGATTTAAAAAGTCTACGCCCTTGGCGGCAGGGGACTGCTGTGACTGTCTGAATGGCCTCTCTGCCTCTGCTTCTAAAGCAGAGGCACAGCGGGCCACATCACCAGTCTGTCCTCAGCCAGAGAGTCTGCATGCTTGTGGAGTGGCTGAATCTCTAATGAGACTAATATAACTTGTATAACTGAAAAAGAAAGACTTTTGACTAACTCTTGAGAACTTTCTGTGAATGTAAACAAAAAATGATAACTGGACGGGGAGAAAAGATGGCAGGAAAACCTAGACCTTCTCCTAAAGCTCCATCTACACTTCTGGCTACAAAGTCTGAGTCCAGTACAGACCTGACTGCAGCTTTGGCAATAGCTTTGTGCCCTCTGATGGATCAACTGAACGCTGTGAATTCTAAGCTGGATACCTTGCAGCAACAAGTTGCAGATGCAAGCAAGAGGTCTGATCAGACAGCTAAAGCATTGGCAGAAGTTAAAACCAAAGTAGAAAGACTGATTTAAGACTGGTCGTGATGAAAAAAGAAAGGATTTCTGACAAAGATAACCTTTGAAACTTTAGATGGAGAGATCATCTTTTTGAGATTCCAGGGCATTCCTGAACAAAAGGGTGAAAACCTTAAAAAGATCCTGTGTGATGCTTTGGCTCCAATGACAGATTTTCAAGATCAACTACAAAGGGATCTGGATATGGCCTATAGGACCTATCCTGAATTTGTAAAGAAGAAAAATCTGCCTGGAGAAGTTATGGTGAGGTTTTCCAAAACATCAACTGGAGACATGGTGCTCAAGGCCACAAACAGAATTGCTCTGAAGATCAAGGCCACAAACAGGGGTGCTCAAGGCCACAAACAGAATTGCCCTGAAGATCCAAGAAGAGGACATTAAAGTGTTAAAGGACATTCCATTTGAAATCAGGAAGAAGAGAAACCATATAAAACCATATCTATGTTTCTCCAGAGGGTATCATGTATCGGTGGCTTATTGTGAGAGTCTAAGAGATTTCAAACTGCAACCAGAAGTTCTTAACCAGAAAGTCCTTTATTGTCAGTGGATCTGATAGTCATCTACAAATCCTGAGTCAGTAATACTGGGAAGGGGTAAGAGGGGAAACCTCCAATCACTAGATAGAGAAAAAGGCACCCAGATATGCTGGACGGTTCATTCCCAGGCTTAAAGAGGGAAAAGAGTTACAGTTAGCACCTGCAAAAGAGAAGTGGCTAGGACACTGTGAAAGGCAACATTTTCAAGGTTAGGGAGGTACAGCAAGATAAGCCACTGCTGGTGAGAGACAGGCTACATTCCATGGGTGGGGGTGTGAGGGAATGATGTAGACAAGAGCAAAGTGTCACCTGCCGGCCGGGAATGACAGCCATAGCTGACACTTAACCCTGAAGACGTGGTATTTAACTACAAAGGCAAGAAGCAGAGAATTGATTTAGCTGCAAAGGCAAAGAAATTTTTGGACTATTGCAAAGAAGGAAAAGATAAAGCCCCCTCAGAGGAGTCTTTAGTTTTACAAAAAAGCATGGGTCATTTCATAAAAAAAAGTGGTACAGGAGCTCATTAGCATACCCATTAGCATAACTCATTATCATAACAGGCCGAATGTTAGTTTCAGCTCTATTATACCCTATGGGCCATTGAAGTCAATGGCAAAAACTCATAGGGTATATGAGGGGCTGGAGGAGAGGGGGTTTGAGGGAGAGGCTCCAAATTTGTAGGGTACCTTCTGGGACCTCTCCCCGAAATACCCACCAAGTTTCAAGAAGATTGGACCAGGGGGTCCAATTCTACGGGGCCTCAAACAGGTTGCCCCATCCCCTCCATTGTTCTCTATGGTGGGAAAAGTTACTTTTTTCCCACCATACAGAACAATGGAGGGAAGGGGGCAACCTGTTTGGAGGCCTGTAGAATTGCACCCCCTAGTCCAATATTCTTGAAACTTGGTGGGTATTTGGGGGAGAGGTCCCAGAAGCTACTCTACAAGTTTGGAGCCTCTCCCTCAAACCCCCTCCCTCCCAGCCACTTTTAAAGCTGCTGCCAAATTTTGGCAGCAATTTGGCAGCAGGCCGAATCAGAGTATCTGATTCAGCCTGTGGCGGCCCTACTGCCCGCTCCTGAGCTGGCAGAGCAGTGCTCCACCTCACTCCGGCCCCAAAGGACCCCTGCAAGAAAGCATTTATGGACTGGAAAGCTCGGACACATCTGGAAGTAAAAGCTCAGAAGAAGAAGGGTCAGATTCAGCTTTGGGAGCTGCAGCACCAAAACCCCAGAGAGAAAAGAAGAAAAAGAGAAAATACAAAGAAAAATAAGCTCTTTTTGTTGAAGGTCATATATGTTTATGTATCCCATTTTGAATTTTAGCCATTCGTGTACCTTTTAAGCTTTTAAGATAGAATTATTAGCATTTTGAAGCCTGTATTTTTTAAACAGTTTCTTGAACAGTTTGAAGCAAGAATTTTTTAGTAGCGACTAATTTTGACTTCTGTATACCTTAAGGTAGAGTAGTATTTTAGTTTTTTAGGTATTGCAGTGTTTTTATTTAGTTGTAGTTATAAAAAATCAATACAAATATTCAAAAAAAAGAATCATAGCTAGATGATTCATGTCAAACTGCTTTCAGACCATGTGTGTTATACAGTGTCTGTTGGGGTTGATGGCTTCAGTGACAGCAGTACTTTCCTTAGCGAGGTTATATATGAGATCATTACAATTGTGGTTTTTAGGATGTTTTAAACCAAAGTTCCATTCTCATTGCAAGAAATTTTCCATTCCTATAAATGTGGCAAGGACATTATAAAAATGGACAGAAGATCAGAGTTTTTCCATCACCAAATTCTGATTCAGAAAAAAAGGTTACATACACTTGATGTTAGAAGAGCATTATTGTTTTATTTAGATAGAACCAAATTGTTTAGAAAAGATAGGTCTTTATTTGTTATGCGGAAAATTCATGTTAGCAGAGTCTAAATATGCAAAGGAAGTGGAGCACTGACTGTGTAGAGAAAAATAAGTAGGTTTATTATAGAAGAACAAACTGTTATAGAACATACAGAGAGAAAGCCTAAGCTAACCAGTCTAACTGCTGTAAAAGAAACAAAGAGCATCAGGAAGCTCTAGAGGAGCAGGAAGTCTCCAGAAGAGCCAGTCAGGAGACAGCAAGGTCACAATTTGAAGAAGTAGGAAGTCCCTTGTCTAGCTATGCTAACTACCAGCCCTTCAGCTGTTCCCCTGTAGGATGATCTTCAGATCTTTTTCATAAGCCTGTACAAAAGGGTGTCATCTCATATGTTGTCTAGATGGACTGTGTCAGTGATAAGAGTTCGTTATTCAAAAGCAGGTGTACCATGCCTGATTGCTTTCCAGATATTATGCACTTCTTTTCCATATTTGTGGCCTGATGCACTTGGAATAATTTGCTGGATAAATCCAAAATGTGATTAACATATTTTAAAGAAAACAGGTGGTTCATTTGAATTACTTTTGCAGATTCATTGTAGAAAATCCAAAGCAAGATCAGATATTTTGTCAGTTCTTTTAGTGGTGTTTTCCTGAGGGCTGCTGTGGTGATGGCAGCCAGCCCTTAATACAAAAGCAGTGCTGCTTGTCCATTCTCTATGGCAAGCCCTGGCAACATTCACCAGGCAGACAATGGCAGCTGATTATGCCCCTGTGAGTACTGCATACAACCATCTGTCAATCCAGCTACTGCCCCTTAACCCCCCTCCCTCCCTCCATGGAGAGCCAGCACACAGGGAGGGAAGACCCAGCAACAGCACAACCCCAAGAGAGGTATGTGACCTGAGAGCCCCCTCCCCAGCCCATATAAGAAGGGCAGCTGTGTTAGCTCAACCAGCTTCGATCTAAAAAGCTGAATTGCTGCCTTCAGTCTCTAGGGGAATTTAGCTAAATGGCAGGCATCAGCGAGAGGTGGGGATCTTTCCCTTTAAGAGAGCTCTCAAATAACCAGTCCAAAGATAAAATAGAGATTAATTTCATTGCAGAGAAAAATAAAAGTGCTAACATACAATAAGCACACAAGAACGCTCACACATACAAGACCAATTGAGAAATAAAGGGATTAGTGGGTGTTGGGGGGATAGCTACCTGTCCTGTAGAGCAGAAATCCCGTGGGAAGAGCAAGAAGTCCAGCATCCTGGGTGTGCAGTTTGGATCCAGGAAAACACACATACCCAGACTGAGCTCTGGGTGCTATTTTTGTAGGGAAAATGTGTCCTGAGGCAGTCTGTTATTTGTACCTCAAAATAATACCCCAAAATTGCTTTCCCAGGATAGACAAAGACCTAGAAAACTTGTGACAGTTTGATTGAGAGTTAAAGTTTGGTGTAAACTAAGATATTAATGTGCTTTTGATAAAATTAGCTAGACGTACCTGTGAATGGCTGATTAGTATTCCCAGGAATGGACAAAGGGAACAGGAGATGTTCTTAGGAGGACTTTTGGATGTAAAATAGAGTTTGGGCTGAAACTCCGGTTGCTTCCTCCGATGATTCAGAGGGTTATTGGATTGCTAATTAAAGTAATAAAAAAGAACAATGCTGTTTAGTGAACCTCTTTTTGTATTAGGTGGGAAATGGGATAGCTATTGGGAGTTGTTATTGTGAAGGAAATGTGAGGAGGAAAAGGTGAGAGGAGGCTGATAAGATTAGTGATCCAGGTTGAACGATGTTAGCTCTGGGGTGAGGCAGGTCCATTGTTCAGCATATATAGAAGTCAGAGTGGAGGAAGAAGCCACAGCTGGGTCAGACTAACATATCACACTTAACAGGGGTTTTGCCTAGACATAATTCTGAGGCCTGCCAGCCTGGGATCCATCTTGTTTTTCTATTCAGGTCAAGTCTGCTTGGTGTATGTACTCCTGGGGTGCTGTGGAATAGAGGTGTTATCCTCCATGTTGCCTCTCAGACAGGATGTGCGGCAGACAGGATGCCCACATGCAGCCATCCGCACTCTGACCACACACATCCTTCCTCTGAAAAGGCACAGCCCCCACACCCAATACCAGAATCCTATCCATTGGGCCAAGAGGGTAGGCTCAAAGGAGGCATTCCAGCTGGCATTAGGCATCCCACTGCTGCGCTGACACCTCCAGCCACAGGGGGCAAGGCAGGGACCACTGCACATTCAGGCATGGCTTAGTGGAGAGGCACTGGGATAGCATGGCCAAAGTTCCTGGTTCAGTCTCAACATGGGGAGAAGTGAACGGCAGGCTAAAACTTTGGAGCTAATGCTTTGCATAAACCGCAAAAGGTGGAATAGGAAAGCCCAGCCAACAGGCTGCCCTGTTCATTCTGCCCTGTTCATTCTGGCTGGGGCACTGCTCCACAAATCTTAGAAATCAAATAATAAAATAAATAAATAAATAAATAAATCTTCTATGCTTCAAACATGACAGCAGCTGCCTTGTGTGACATGGGGCATGGTGCTGGATGGCCCTGGTTTGGGTCACCCCCATATGCACCCACTGTTGTTTTTGGTGATGGGAGCCAGCATTGCTAGGGCTGTGTCTGGGAGCATGTGAGGGCAATGGAGGAGGCAGGTATAGACTCCAGAGCTGGAATCCATGGTTTGATCCCAACATGTTAGTGCTTGGTTGCTTCTTCAGAAACTTCTAGAGTTCTGAAATAAGATGCATTAGCCAGACAGCAATGGATTTTGCTCTCCCCTTCAGATATTAGCATCAAGCACTCCCTCATTGGTGCAAAGTACCCTCTCTGAGCCTCTCCGCCACCAAAGTACAGTGCTGTGTGCTCCAAGCGTGCACATCAAAGGCCTCAAAGGCCTACCTGCTGAAGCATGGGACATCCTGGCTGGGGTTTATGTAGTGCTGGGGGGGGGGGGGACTGTGATGGGGTGCAGGGGACAGGGTTTGGTCATTGCTAGGGAAGGGGGTGTTTGGTTTGTGGCTGTACTCTGCATCTTGTGTTCTGCCAGGGCTTGTGGGTGGGGTCATGGCTGTAGAGGGGCACTTGGCCTGTTCCATTGTATGGGTTTATGGGCTACATCATAGTTTTTTATGGTGTAACTTTCTGCCAATTGCTGGGGGCATGCCTTAGGAAGCTAACTCCTGCCATGCCCTGGCTTCTCCCCTTTTTCTGCCAGTGAAGGTAGTTACACTGGTGTTGTTCTGTGGTGTTGCCATGCTGGTGCCTGGCTGGGGCACAGTGCCACTAGGGTTCTCTGCTGTCATAGTTTGAGGATATGCAAAAAGGAAGAAAATGCTAAGGAAAAACCATGAACAATATGAATTTATTCTGTACTAAAATAAAAACAAATTTATTAAGCAATAGTCTGTTGCATATTATTTTTATTTCACGCTAATGTGTTAATTCTGTATTGAGGTTGGTGGTCACAACCCAACAGTTACTGCTTGTAATGTCAGTATGCTCCCAGGCACTACTTCACAACAATAATAGCTCTTGAACATGACAATACATATATATGGATATTACTGTATGCCCTCAAACATCCAAAAAGTGTCCATAGACCTCCCATGACAAAATTATGTCACTGATATGAGACATAAATTTCCTGTGCAGCTGTGTGCAGCAGATGTATAGCCTTAGCCATTTCCTAGGTATGCCTGTGTTTCAGTCTATCTTCCTCTCAGATCAAAGTGGCTTTGCGTATAACTTGGAACCAAATTTCACAGAATAGATTCATAGAATGATTGCAGACCAACAGTTCTCAACTTGTGTAGAATCTGGAGGTTCTCAAAACTAACTGGAGCCCTATGCCATATTTGGAACCAGATTTCACAGAATATATTCACAAAATCATTGCAGGCCAGCAGTTCTCGGCTTATGTTGAATCAAGAGTTTCTCAAGTAAGTTAGTCATCTGATTTCCTCCAGCCCCACATTCTGCAGCTTCCACCCTGCTCTCATAAAGACCCTTTAAAGGGTCTTCTTGTGAGCTGAGCATGTGGCCCATGACCATCCATCTCCCTCCCTTCTAGATTTAAAGGGCCCTTCAGCATGCCAGGTGGTCCCTGCCAAGCAGCTGAATCCCTTTAAATCAGGCAGGAGGGGAGACCGAGGGGTGGCCAGGTGGGTGGTCACTCTTGGGGGTGGGGCTTGAGGGCATCCCTGCCTACCCCTGGAATGCCCTCCAAATCCCCCCTGCCAGAGCAAAGAGGGGACCTGGCATCCCTACATATTATGAAAGCTAAAGAAGAGTGCAACTGTTTTAAAATGCAGACTCAATATACATTACGGTTTACTGTTATTATGTGAGCAAAAAGCATTAACAGCTAGAAGCAGGCCTTTATTGAAGTTTTCCTGAGGCTCTAGAGCAAGGGGTCAAAACTATGACCTGCGGGCCAGAAGCGACTCACCCAGGCCTTTAATCCAGCCTGGGAGCGGGGCTCTCTTCTCCCCCACCCCTCCCCTGCCCATCCTCACTGTTCTGAATTTGAGCTGCCTTGAAGTATACAGACCAGAGGGCAGGGCTGCCTCTGAGAGCAGGAAGCAGAGGGTGGGGCTGCCAGACTTCCCAGCCACCGTTCCTGGCCTCCGTAGTCCTCCTCTCAGGTAGGAGCTGAGGGGTCCTTCTGCTGTGGGGGTCCTTCTGCTGTGATCCTTGTGCTTTTTTATTTTATAACTTGCTTTGCAAAATGCCATTATTCCCCCACTTTTCCAATTTAGGCAGTGACATTTTAAGGGCAGCGGTGGGGGGGGGGGTGTTTGGGACCAGCCAGTGATAAAATATAGCATTCTGCAAACTCAAGGGACTCCAGTTTTGCGGAGAAATATTAGTTTTAACACCCTTCCTCCTAATGTGGGGCTTCAATGGAATAATAGCAGAACAAGTGCTGAAGAGGACACACAAATTTATTATCTCAAACCACCCTGTAAAAAAAACCCTGAGACCCTGGAGAGCCACTGCCACTCTGAGGTGACCGGGGGTGGGGGGAGAAGCTTTCAGTGCTCAGCCATTTCATATTCTTCCCCTGGGTCCTAGGCTCAAACCATTTATATTTATAGTTTATAGTTTTTTTGGGGGGGGGAGGTTTGGGACTAACCACAGTTAAAATATAGAGTTCGACAAACTCAAGGAACTTCAGTTTTGCAGAGAAATGCTAGTTTAAACACACACACCTTCCTAATGTGAGGCTCCAATGGAATAGCTGCTAAAATATTAATTGTGTTTGTCGGTGTCCTTTATAAAGTTTATATCTCTGCTACCTGGCATTACATTTTATAACACACATGGCCCGGACCAACAAAATCCAATTTTTGTCAAATCTGGCCCTCATAACAAATGAGTTCAACACCTGTGCTCTAGAGTGACCATGCTATAGAGATCAGGACTAGTTCCTTCTATGGCCAGAGGGAGTGGCTTTTGGAATACCTGGATGGGTAGCTGCTGATACTTCCCCATTTTCTAATACTATTTTTTTTTTGGTTGCTAAATTTGCTACGTTAGCAAAATTTGTATGTAAGGGCATAATTTGATACCTTCTAAATTTTCTGGAGAATGTAAGACAGATATAGCACATAATGTACAAAATATTAATTACTGTTGTGAGGGAGATGACTGGGGAAACATCATCTTGCTTCCCTGTAGGAACAATTACAACCAACACTGTGTAACTGTAAATTATTGTTTACAAAGGTGTTGAAAAAGAAAAAAAATTCACCATCTGGACTAGCTGCACAATCAGAAGCACACTAATTGTTAAAGTGAAGCAATCCAGAAAGATGTTTTCTTTATTTAACAGCTGTTAAAAGAATTTTTTTTGCATATGGATCTGTTAACTATAGATATTTCATATTAGTTATCAACTTAATGAAATGCTTTCTTAAATTAGATAAAGATTGAAAACAGCTAAAATGTCATTAAGATAAGGACTCAATATACCATGGGCCACCAACATTTTATTTAATGGGAGCTACTTCTGACTTATGAAACCTATCCTAAGCTACTCTCCCTCCCTCCCTCCCTACCTGTGAAATTCCCTGTCAATATATGAAATTTGCTTCCCCTCCCCACAAGCATGTTTTCTTCTGTCCTAGAAATAAAGAATAGAAAGAGCACTAGAAATGAAGCTACCAGCTAAGCTGCACAGAGAAAAATCCTATGAAATAAAAGCTTAAAAAAAAAAGCTTAGAGGAGTATCTTTTATCTCCCCCCCCCCCCCCCCCGGGCTCTTCTAGGGCAGTGTTTTTCAACCACTGTGCCGCGGCACACTGGTGTGCCGTGAGATATTGTCAGGTGTGCCGCGGGATTTTTTCAATGAAAGAAATGTGCCTTCCAGGCTGACCTTCCGGGACGCATTTGCGCATGCAAGAAAGAACAGTGGCGCACTCTCGCTGATTCCGCTCGCATGCTCTGTTGCCGGCCTGAGGTGGGAGGGAGCCGCCATTGAGGCTCAGCTCCCCTTGGCCTTGTGAGGACTTGAGGGAGGGAGGGAAAGTGCCGAGGGGCTCTGTCTGTTCGCCCACCCGACCTGCCAGCGCCACGACGGAGGCAGCAGCCATGAGCGACCGGGAGCAGCTGCTGCAGCGAGCCCACCTGGCCGAGCAGGCGGAGAGATAGCAGTGAGTGGCTGGGAGGGGAGGAGGAGGAGAAAGGGGGGGTCCTCCTCAGGAGACGCACGGCGCCCCCCACAGGCCCCGCCATCGCAGCCTCCACTTGGCCGTGATGAAGCCAACGCCCTGGCTCATCTGCGCCGCCCCCCCCCACGAGCCTCGGAGGGGGCAGCTGAGCCTTTCCAGGTGAGGGCTGTCTTCTTCTGCGTGGCCTCTCAGCCAGGAAGGTGGAGGTGGGCCTCCGCGGGTCCCACTTCACGGCTGCTCTTTTTCCATCTCTGGCCCTGGCGCTGATGTTGGCCGCCTCCAAGCCGTGTGTCGGCGGCGGCAGTCGGGTGATGCCCGCCTGCGTGTTGGAGAATGAGCAGGGCGAGGCGGCGGACTCGAGCGGCATCCAGTTCGTGGGGGCCGGAGGCAGGCTCGCACATGGCAGATGGTTTTAAATGAATGAGGAGGACTCGTGTGCTGAATCAGAGTCATGCTAGACCTGTGGATGTTAATACAGAAGACAGGAACATTCGGTACCAAGGGCATTCACTCCTCCAGCAGAGTAAGCTGGTTTCTTCCAGTGCCTGGCTCCTGGGTTGTGTGTGTGTGTGTGTGGGGGGGGTGATTTGCACCAAGACATTCCAGTAAACATGAATATGTTTGATGGTAACAGCTAGCTGTTTCTATCAGGGTGGGGTTCAAATCAGTAACTGTCCCTCAGCGAAGAATGGGTGTACTGTGTTTCTCTTCAAATCACTTATGGTCAGCGGAATGCCGTTCACATAAGAGTAAGAGTTTAAACTCTCTATTTGAAAAACTTTAGCAGAATCGCAGTATTAAAATACATCCACATTATATTTCTTCTGAAACTCAGGTCAATATTATGGGAAGGAGCCATTACACTTTGGATCTGTAACTTACGATTTCAAGTTGAGTGGCTATTACGTGTATTTGTAATACTGTCATAGTTAATACTTGAGCTGAGGCAACTAATGACCCATTTATCTTGTATTTCAGTGTTTTTCAACCACTGTGCCGTGAGATATTGTCAGGTGTGCCGCGGGATTTTTTCAATGAAAAAAATGTGCCTTAGCTCGAAAAAGGTTGAAAAACACTGTTCTAGGGGATGCTTGAACTATTTTCCAGCAGCTGGGAAGCTTTTGGTAGCTCATGAGCTACCTGTTAGAAATAGGTTTGCCAGCCTCCTGGTGGGGCATAGAGATCTCCTGGAATTACATCACTAGACTACCAAGATCAGTTCCCCTGGAGAAAATGGATACTTTGGAGGGTGGACTCAACAACATTATACCCCCTGAGGTCCCTGTCCTCACCAGGCTCCACTCCCAAATCTCCAGGATTTTCCCAGCTTGGATCTGGCAACCCTACTCCCCTCCCCTCTTGCCAGGAGAGACCTGACAACTTTATATTTTACTCTGCTAGGGTCCCTACTTTCTAGGATTGCCAGGTCCCCCTTGGCCACTGGTGAGGGATGGGGGGTAGGGTGTATGCCAAACCCAAACCTGAGTCAGCCAAATGGGAATTATTTGGAATTAGAACTGAAGGAAGTAGCCAGAATCCCACCTGTAACCCACTTCAGTGACTTGGAAGGGAATGATATTGCCCTTCGTGTGCTGATCACTTTTTTATGATCCACAATTTATTGTTAATTAAATCCCACCTGGCTAGATCATTGTGAGAAGCTCACTTACACCATCATAGCTGATGGTGCCAGCATCACCAGCCAGGGCCTGAGCATGCAAGACTTTGCCAAAGTGGTTGGACAGGTGCCAGCCACATTCAGGATATGTAGACAGGATTGCACCCATGGAAATATTAAACCTCGCAACCCAATTTTAAAAGATGCAATCTACTGCACCTTTTTTGTTTCCTTTCTTTTCAGGGGGTGCAGGCCAAGGAAGCCCTTGTCAGCTTTGGTCTTGAGCAGGGTAAATACATCAACATAATACTCATCCAATATCCACTCCCTCACTTTGCATGGCAAATGAATGCTAGGAGGGTCCTTTGTGTCATTAAAAGTGGTGCATCTTGGTCCTGCCTTGGCTAAGGGCAATTGGAAAAAAACTTTCTCACCTTAGTCTCTCAAAACAATTTCTTAGCTCTCTCACATACGATAAAGCAAGAGAGTTAGTGAGACAGAGAACCCAGGACATAGCTAGACAGGAGGATCTTAACAGCTCATGCAAATGTCAAGCCCTCTTAGAACCGCTGAATAAGGTAGTGCCAATGCCCTATCTTTTTTATTTAGAAAATCATGAGTTAAGGAGAATGTTTACCCTCATGAGATGGGATGCGCTCCCTTCAGTGGTCACAGAGGGAAGGTTTAATTAAAAAAAACCCTGGCTGATCATATATGTCCCTGTTGCACTGATGGAATTAAAACTTTGATGCACATTATATATGACTGCAGGGCATATAGCCACTTTCATGATATTCTCCCACTCTCTACAATTACTCTGTCCTCAACTAGTCAAAAGAGGCAATTATTGAGGAACCTCCTAGAAAGTAGGTGCCCTGAGGTTACAGCTAAACTTGCCAGATTTAGCTGGTTAGCTGTAAGGACTAGAAAGCTGCTAGTGAAAGGTGAATAGATGTACCGTATTTTACGGACCATAAGACGCACTTTTTCTCCCCCAAAAAGTGGGGAGAAAAGTGCGTGCGTCTTATGGAGCGAATCCCAGGCTCCCGGGGCCGCGGCAAGCTACACAAATCGAAAGCGTTACTGAAGGAGCACCTGCTTGGCAAAATGCAGACGCGGGGCTGAAACGGGGGAGCAGCACCTTTAAGTAAAAAGGAAAGTGTGTCCTGAATTCCCTTTTCCACGACAGTCACGCCAAAAGTTTCCGTGGTATGTCCGCAGGCACCACCGTGCACCCTCTCAGAGCAATCGCAAAGAAAATCAGCCGCCTCTCCACAGCGGCCAGCAACCTGCGAGCTGCCCAGTGCGCTGGGGTTCTGGCCGGGCGCCTCTTCGCGCCTTTCCCGCGTATGCCAGAAGAAGCGAACTGAACTCACCCTCTGCTGGAGCCGGCTACCGAGAGCGCCGGCCGCGGCGCTGTGGCGACATTCCAATGTTGAGCCCGGCCACTTAACGTTGAGCCCGGGTGAAGTGCCGCGTCTTCTCGACAGCCATCCGCGTGGGCTTGCCGTCCTCTGGCTGCCTCGGCGCGAGGGGACCAGGCAGCCTTCGCAGCCTCGGCCAGCTGAAGCGAGACGTTTTCAGGAAGCGGAACTTTGGGGCTTTCCCTCTCCCCCCCTCCCCAGCTCGAAGGCGTGACACCCCCCCTCCCCTTCTCCCTTCCTGGGGAGCTGGAGCCGAAGCGCTGGCGGGATGTGAAGTCCCCCGGGACAGTTGGCATTGCAACAGGCGCTGGAGTTGCAGCAGTGCCTGTTCCTGCCAGGCTTTTCTCTGGCTGATTTGGCTGGGGGGGAGCCCAAGCCACCGCCTCCCGACAGCCCCACGCAGCAGCCAGGGGCTCCCCGTAAGTCTCTCTGCAGAGACCGGCGAGAAGGTAGGCAGGAGACTTCTTCTCGCGCCACGTGCGTTCCTCCTGCAGCCTCCCCCGCCCCTTGCTGATAGTATCCGTCTCTCTCTGCGTTAAGAGAGGACTTGGGCAGGCATCTCATGCTGGGCGTTAGGAAGTGTTACTGACTTGACTCAAGTTCAGGCATGCCCAGCAGCCAGGGGCTCCCCGTAAGTCTCTCTGCAGAGACACCGGCGAGAAGGTCTGGAGACCTGGACTGCCTCGGCTGGGAAGGCCACCCGGGGCTTTGGAAGGGGGGGGTGCTAAAGCCCGAGGCCCTCGAGCCAGGGAAGAAGCACCTCTTGGAACAGCCAAGACATTCACCGCTACTTTTCTCTGATGCCTTCCCTAGGTAGGCAGGAGACTTCTTCTCGCGCCACGTGTGTTCCTCTTGCAGCCTCCCCCGCCCCTTGCTGATAGTATCCGTCTCTCTCCGCGTTAAGAGAGGACTTGGGCAGGCATCTCATGCTGGGTGTTAGGAAGTGTTACTGACTTGACTCAAGTTCAGGGACGCGCAGCAGCCAGGGGCTCCCCGTAAGTCTCTCTGCAGAGACACCGGCGAGAAGGTCTG
This sequence comes from Lepidodactylus listeri, assembly GCA_029233225.1. Classification (NCBI taxonomy): domain Eukaryota; kingdom Metazoa; phylum Chordata; class Lepidosauria; order Squamata; family Gekkonidae; genus Lepidodactylus; species Lepidodactylus listeri. The sequence continues at coordinate 2,449,281 of JARCFY010000011.1, forward strand.
GAGACCTGGACTGCCTCGGCTGGGAAGGCCACCCGGGGCTTTGGAAGGGGTGTGTGTGCTAAAGTCCGAGGCCCTCGAGCCAGGGAAGAAGCGTCTCTTGGAACAGCCAAGACGTTCTCCGCTACTTTTCTCTGATGCCTTCCCTAGGTAGGCAGGAGACTTCTTCTCGCGCCACGTGCATTCCTCTCGCAGCCTCCCCCGCCCCTTGCTGATAGTATCCGTCTCTCTCCGCGTTAAGAGAAGACTTGGGCAGGCATCTCATGCTGGGTTGTTACTGACTTGACTCAAGTTCAGGCACGCGGCACGCAAGCACCGCCGCCTCGGGAAGTAGCCCCCTCTCCCCCCTCACCCTTCCCGGGTCAGCACGCCACCAACAAGGGGAGAACCCCCCTCCCTCCCCCGCTCACCTTTCCCACCCCATTCCTCCCCCCTCACCATTCCTGAGCTGTGGGGGGGAAAGGTAGGCAGTGAAGAGCTGGGCCTGAGTGGCATTAAGCCACTCGGGCCCAAGCAAGGGGGGGAGGGAAACACTCTTTCTTTCTTTCTTTCTTTCTTTCTTTCTTTCTTTCTTTCTTTCTCTGTCTGTCTGTCTGTCTGTCTGTCTTCCTTCCTTCTCTCTCTCCTCCCTACCTTTCTGTTCCTTTCTGTCTGTCTTTCTTTCTGTCTTCCTTCCCTCTCCCTTCCACCTACCTACCTTCCTTCCTGTTCCTTTCCTTCCTTCCTTCTCTCTCTCCCCCCCTACCTACCTACCTACCTACCTTCCTGTTCCTTTCTTTCTTTCTGTCTTTCTTTCTCTTCCTTCCTTCTCTCTCTTCCCCCACCTACCTACCTACCTACCTTCCTGTTTCTTCCTTCCTTCCTTCCTTCTCTCTCCCCTACCTACCTACTTACCTACCTACCTTCCTGTTTCTTCCTTCCTTCCTTCTCTCTCTCTCCCCCCCCTACCTACCTACCTTCCTGTTCCTTTCTTTGTCTGTCCTTCTTTCTCTTCCTTCCTTCTCTCTCTCTTCCCCCACCTACCTACCTTCCTGTTTCTTCCTTCCTTCCTTCTCTCTCTCCCCCCACCTACCTACCTACCTACTTACCTTCTTTCTGTCTTTCTTTCTCTTCCTTCCTTCTCTCTCTCGCCCCCTACCTACCTACCTTCCTGTTCCTTCCTTCCTTCCTTCTCTCTCTCTCTCCCCCTACCTACCTACCTTCCTGTTCCTTTCTTTCTTTCTGTCTGTCTTTCTTTCTCTTCCTTCCTTCTCTCTCTTCCCCCACCTACCTACCTACCTACCTACCTACCTTCCTGTTTCTTCCTTCCTTCCTTCCTTCTCTCTCCCCCCACCTACCTACCTACCTACTTACCTTCTGTCTGTCTTTCTTTCTCTTCCTTCCTTCTCTCTCTCACCCCCTACCTACCTACCTACCTACCTACCTTCCTGTTTCTTCCTTCCTTCCTTCCTTCCTTCTCTCTCTCTCTCCCCCCTACCTACCTACCTTCCTGTTCCTTTCTTTCTGTCTTTCTTTCTCTTCCTTCCTTCTCTCTCTCTTCCCCCACCTACCTACCTACCTACCTTCCTGTTTCTTCCTTCCTTCCTTCCTTCTCTCTCTCCCCACCTACCTACCTACCTACCTACTCTTTCTTTCTTTCTTTCTTTCTTTCTTTCTTTCTTTCTTTCTTTCTTTCTTTCTTTCTTTCTTCCTTCCTTCCTTCCTTCCTTCCTTCCTTCCTTCCTTCCTTCCTTCCTTCCTTCCTTTCTTTCTTTTCTCTCTCTCTCCCCCCCCAACTACCTACTGTTTGGTTCAGAATATTTTTCCCCCTGTTTTCCTCCTCTAAAACTAGGTGCATCTTATGGTCTTATGGTCCGAAAAATACGGTAATTCATTATAGGATTTAACATGTTTTATTTGCATGCACTATTTGATATTTTCATTTTATGTATTTAATTTATGCTTGTGGTCTCATGAATTCTGACAAATGTAGTTTGACTGTTGTATTAGAGTGCTGGCTTTTTGCTATGAATAAATTTGAAATTTGGTGCATCTTGGTGAAGCCCCTGAAGCCTAGGTAGATCCCCACACTGCAGTGGGGTGATTGGCCTCCCTCTTCCTCCTTCTAATAGCCCAAGAAGGCAGGCCAGGAAGATGGGAATCTGTGACCCAATAATCCCTGGAAGAATGTAAAGACTTCTCATCAGAGGACTCACCAGAAGACTGTTCATTGCAAGAAGATTCAGGGGCTCTTACTGAACAAGTGGCCTTATGCCACTTGTGGTGATGCTCTTTGCATGATTTGTGGCCTTTTGGAGCCTCATTTTCTAATGAGCTTGGACTCAAGGATTCATTCAGTGAGCAAGCCCAATTATGCCCCCTGGGTGGCTGCAGGGACTTAGTTTCAGTGGGCTGGGAGCCAGAGGGTTCCTGGTTCAGCCACTGGCTGGGCTAGAGAAGATCCAGGGTGAGTACCAAGCTTGTTGAATTGCTCATTGAAGAGGACCAGCACTTGAGAACTGGGTCACTGCAGACTGCTGATGGTGCAGGGATGACAGAAGGCTCAGAGGGTTGGGCTGGGGGCTGGTGCTCCCTGGGAGCAGGGGCAGCCCATGAGGCCCTGGACTACTTCATCGCAGAGGAGGCAGCAGCCTTGGTAGCTCTATTATTATGGTCCTCAACACGCCATGTTGCTGGTTGTGCATGCTTTGCTCCACCAGCTCCCAAATTCAACAATAACTACAATCAAGGAAAAAACTGAGACAGACTAAACATGGGAGAGTGAACTGCACACAGCACCACAAAGCCCAGGAGAAGGCGGGTTGCAGCGCTGTGAGAGGGAAGGAGCTGGGACTTGCTCCCAGGCGCTGCCAACTTCTTGTCTCTTTTAGAGGAGTTTCGAGAGCTCCCAAATAATGCAGGGGACTCCAGCCGGGCTCCCAGCTTGTGGCAACAGGTGAGAGGAAGACTCGGAGTGTCCCTAGCAAGAGGCAAAGGAGACCACTCATGGCCAGCCATGAGTGATTAGCTGTCACTACCCAGTTAAGAGGGTCTTGGAAGCCTGTACCTCATCCACACCACTGATGAAGTAATGTGCCATGAGTAAAGAGTAAAGCAACAACAATAGAACCCTTTGTTATTCCTCATCTGCCCCTTTAAAGTTCAAAGTGTAGAAGAACTGGAAAGGAGGGGCGAAAATCCCCCCCCCCTTTCTCCTCTATCGTGGCTAAGAAAAGGATTTACAGTCTCTTTCTTTTGTAATTCTAAACAGTTGTTGGGGCAAAGAAATTAAGAGAAAGACCTTGTTTAAGAGAACTAAAGTTGAAAAGACTGTGATTTGGAATTTTAGCAAACTAGACATTTGCACTGTCCTTTTTTTTCTTGGAACTAAAAATAACTTTAGGAACTTATATGGCAATCTTATGAGAACAAACAATTAACTTTCTGCAAATAGAACCTAGAATTCACAACAACTCTTCAAATGGACTGTAAAGATTTTATTTCCTAAAGTTTGAAAAGTAAAATGGACCCTACTCTGAACTCTTTTCTCCCATAACAATGTATGTTTATTCTTGTTGAAAGATAAAACTCTACTTTGTTTTGACTTTACTGTGCGTTTTATAAATAATTGATAATTTCCCTGAAGTATGCTAGCATTATTCTATCTACTTTTAACAGAATTCCAATTTGTACCATTAATTTAAGGTCTTTCACAATTTTCTTCTTAAGATCAACTGGTACTCTTCTTGGTGCATGTATAAGTATGCATCTGGTTTCAGCTTTATGTGGCACAGTCCTGGTAAACAGCCTAGTTCTGTAAACACATCTGAGAATTCTTCTTTCACTTTTTGCTTAGTTAGCTCTGTATCAACTGTGTTTACTAATCTCACAATTATTATCAAGTTTAGTAGTTTACTTATCTTCCAAGTCAGCACTGGTTTTCCATTTGTTTCCTCCGCAATACAAAATGTAAGAGTATGCATTATCTTATTGTACTTGCACTCTAGGGTACATTTTCCCAGTACCTTTAAAATAGGGGTATCAAACATGTGATCCATGGGCTGGATCTGGCCTCCACAGGGCTTGTATGTGGCCTGTGAGCAAGTGGCTGTTCTCTGATTCCTTCTCCTGCTCTCTTGCTTTCTTCTGCACCCCAACTTGCTTTGGGGAGGAAGAGAGGGGGAGGGAGGGAAAGAGCCAGAGCTTGCTTTGGGAGGCTCTATCAATCACACAGTAGAGCTACTGAGCCAGGCCTCTCTTCCTCCGTTGGTTTCCTCCCCCTCCTCATCCCCTGGGCTGGAGGGAAACAGCCAGAACTTCCTTTGCCTAGTTCCCTCAATCGCGCGGGAGAGATACAAAGCATCTTTAAGACCAAAAAAGTTTTATTCAAAACATGAGCTTTTTGCCGAGAGAGAGAGAGAGTTTTTTTGGGCTCATTATGCCAGGGATCTCCTGGATGCAACTAGGTCCTCCTCCTCTTTGTCACTGAATTCATGCCCTCATGATCCAGTCTTTCTCAGTAGGAAATAGTGTGAACCATTTAGATGAGGAATGACAACAAGCCAGTGAGGTGGATTACGCTGAGAGTTTGTGTTCAGACCAAGTTCATCCAACACATTTCCTTTGTAGACTGGGGTTTTTGAACCTAGGCTTCCCAGATAGTAGTCTGATCCTGACCACTATACATTGCTATCTCTCTGTTCTTGTACTGCCTCACAGGAGTTGTTTTTCTGGGGAAGACTATAATTTTGTAGACAAACACATAGCCTTCAGTCTGTGTCATGGTGCCTTCACATGTTCTTGACCAGCGCACGAAGCAACTTATATAGAAAAGCTCACAATGCCCAGCCATTTCATGTTTTCCCTTGGGTCTTAGGCTCAGAGCATTGACCATGAGATTTCTGTAATGAATGTCAATAAATTAAAAGTAGGTTTGCAACTTACAGATACTACAACTTACAAATACTAGACATTTAATATATTTTTGTATATTTAATGCATATGTGTGTGTATGTATAATATGACATTTAATCAGGAACTTTTTAATTTGAACTAAATGTCCTAATTTATATGTTAGTGTTTTTTTTAAAGCAAACCTTTTCAAAAGATTGAAATTGATTATATACAGTAGAAGTGACAAGCAGTGCCACCCCAAGCAAAGATGCATACATCTTACTAAGCATACTGACAGCAGTAACAGCTATAGAAGGATATATCTCTTAGGATGGCGCTGTGGTTTATGTAGGGACATTATCTCCATAAGTTTTAGATTTGCTCTTTCTTTATAGTGGTTCTTCCTCCCCAACTCCCAGTTAGCTGTACAAATCCTCAGGATGGTGCAATACTCAGGATGATGAAATACTCAAATGGAGGCTATGAGTTTGCTGACTGATGAGAGGGACTGTAAAACCTGATGATTCAAGAAACATTATCTGGAATTTCAGGAAATAGGAGCATAGATTCAAGAACCACATGGGGAACAATGCTTGCTCCCCCCCCTCCTTTTTTTTGTACAGCCCCTGAAAAGCTGCTGCTGAAGGTCAGCAGGCCCTTGGAGGGAGAATTAGTGTTGGCTACATCAGTGTCACTTAACTATACTTAAGGCTGAAAATGCTCTTTATAGGTAACTTAGGTCTTAAATATCAAGAATAAATATCCGCACTGCTCAAAGCATATTGTCTAGGCTTTTCCTTACAAGAGTAAAGCTTTTATCTCTGCTTTGTTTGTCCAGGGTACATTTTCTCTTTTCTCTCCATTCACGTTCCTGACATTTATAGAGCCTGTAAAATGGGAAACACAGACAACCGTGAATGAGAACACCATGGTACTTCATAATAATAATAAAAAGGCTGAATATAGTAATGTCTGATGTTAGCTATAAATCTTCCTTTTCACCTTAGGTGTCATAGTATTTTTGTAAGTTTGAAAAAGCCACAGGAACTAGAATCCCATGTTGACTGACAAGCAAATAATCTAGCAAGAAATAGGAAACATACAAAAATATGCAGTACACCCCCTAAAAAATACGCAATATGCCCCCTAGTTTTAATGATATTTGCCTTTATGAAGCTTTTACAGTCAATACATAGATATGTTAATGGATTAATTTAAGCTACAAAGGTATCTGCTACTTGGGTATAATTGAAAAAGTTATTTTTAATTGTAAAGAAAAAAATGTGCTCTTGATGTTTTATGGTCTTCTCTAAACAGAAGCCACACAGTTCTTTGTTTGGGGTTTTTTCTGGATTTGAGCCTTCATTATAAATGTCAGTTGTGAATTTAATTTCTTTACCTTTATATTGACTTTGAAGAGGAGTTCCTTTCATATTTGTTGTGTCCTCTACTCTCTCTATCAGCAAGAAAGATTGAGATCAGTAAATCTTAGGAACCAACATGGTCTGGTAGCTGGGCTAAATGGAAAAGAAAGGTCAGTGGGAGAACTGTTAGGTCTTTCTCTTTGTGTGTGTTTTTGCACGCACGCGGGCTGGTAGCTCAGGGCTAGCAACAGCATGACAGTACCAAGTTAGTGAACTTCAGAGCACACTAATAAAAACCTTACTTGAGTATCAGGAATATTATTGTGAATTTGCCTAGAAAGCTGAAACAAGTGCTGTGTCATCAAAGCTTACAGTTTGAAAAGTCCTACCAACCTATGTAGTTTAGGATAATGAGAACAGATTTCCAACCAGTTTACACCACTTGTACCACAGTAGTAATCTTGAGCAGGATTGGTCTTGATTTGTCTTGTGCCATGTTCTTCTTTCATCTAGGGCATTTCGTCCTGCGAAGCATTTACATGTTGTAAATGTAAAACTACCTTCAAGGCAAAAGCTTTTTAAAGATTACTATTTGGACAGTAACCCCTTTATTCATGACATTTCAGTCTCACAAATTCAGAAAAAACAGTCTTATACCTACCTGTACTTGCAATATGCACAACTTTGAAGGCCTGATTATATGATACATCATCCTTGTGTCAGCTGCAAGACCTGTTGCCTTGCCATGGGATAGAAATTTGTGCTTGGGACTGAATTTCCAAGGACTTGGCGTATAGATTGGGATAAAGGAGAGGGGCTTAAAGCTTTCCCCTTGTGCTGTGTTGTTTACCTGAAACTGCCCCCCCGGAAACCACTGTTTGGATTCTGATAGGCTACTGGCTCTGAAATGTAAAACAAAAAAAGCTGCAGGTCTGGTGCGTAATGGAGGACTTAGGCACTCTTCCTCAAGATTAGGCTATTTGGCTTTTCTAAAGCACGAGTCAGATGAAATGCTGGCAAATACAGTCACATCATAGCAACAGAAAGCATAAGGAGTACTTACCCTGTGTGCCACATACAGTGTTCATATGTAACCTCTTTATGTGCGCATTCTCTGGAACTAATTCAAGGTTAGAACTTGCAAGTCAAATTGATTAAAAATTTCTTTAACTCAGCCTTTTTACCATACAGAACAATGCAAGAAAACTGATGTAGCTAACACACAAATGTAGCAGTGTATAACTGTCAGAATCTGACATTTCCCAGACGGGAGGTGGTTTCCCTCCCCCCCTTCACGTCACTTGCTTCCCTGCAGAACTCATTACGGCTGCTTGGACTGTTATCTGATGTGCTGAGGCATCTGACCTTGGATTATTATTCTAACGGCTACTCAGGAGCTTGGGAAACCCTGGGGAGGTTTCAATGGGGTGTGGGAAGGAATGCCAGGTGCGCAACCGCACATTTGGGCGCGTTTTCCCTGGGAAGAGTAACGGATGTGTCTGTAGCGCCATTTTTTACTTTACCTGATTGATGCCCCACCTCCCTCTCTGCTTTTGAATTATGTATAATTTACCTATAGCCCTGTGCTTTGTATCACTAACACTAGAAGTGCTGACTACCATGGACCATTAAGAATAAAAGGACTTTTGCTTCCAGAAGGCCTGGCTTCTTGGCTCTATAGGGCTCTCACAATAACAGGAAATGGAACAGATAGCCATTCTAAGTTCAGTGAAACAACTGGTTCTTGCTTGCAAAATTTTGTGGTGAGTTAAATACTTGTTCTCAAGTCCACCAAGGTGCAGGATCCTTCTCATCCACTTGTTTTTTCAGATAGATTCAATTCCAACAAAGTGGACCATGGTAGAGATAGAGGGGACAGATGTACAGATGTGTCCTAATCAATATCCATGTTCTAAAGATGTTCAGAATTAGATAGAACAATCAGGAACCCGCAAGGACTAGTGGGAGGCATCTCATTTTTCCCTCCTCCACTGTTTCTTTTTTCCCATTCCTGAAAGCCCCCATTGTCTCTCCCCTTTTCATGCTTCCTTCTTTCCTTCTAGAGTTGCTAACCTCCAAGTGGGGCCTGGAGATCTCCTGAAATCACTAAAGCTCTCCCAGCTACAGAGATCAGTTTGTTGTGATGTGTGTTACGTTCTATACCACACTGTGCCAACGTTAAGAGACTTAAGTCCACTAGACCCCTCTGCACATTAAACTGCACCACACCAGCGGTAGTGTATTTACAGTTTATTTACAGTGCTATTAAATATCCAACCAACAAACTGCTTCGCCAGGCAACAGGTTTGTGAGAAGAGAAAAACAGTTCAGTACATAATTACATATATACAGTTCAGTAACCAATCAGGTTGTTGCTGAGTCATGTAGAGTACATTCATCAATGTAACACTGGAAGAACTAGTCTGTACTCAGTTCTACTGCATCTGTTCTAGTCACATGACTCCTGCTGGCTGTCAGTTAGAGCCTTCTGATCTGTCAGCTTTACTGTGCATGAGTACTGAGAGTCTCAATTACTGACACAGTTGTCCCCTGTGGTTGCCTGCTTCAGGTTGAAAAATTATGGAAATTTGGGGGGTGGAGCCTTGGGAGGATGAAGTTTGGAGAGGGAAGCAACCTCAGTGTCAGTTAGCACTGCCAATGGTTCTGTCACAGTCATGACAATGATTCTACTGCAAACATATCAGTTACTGCTGCCAGTGGTTTCTGTTGCCTTTCCTGATGGTCATTTAACCTTGCCTTTGTTTTGAATTCCATACCTACTCTTCTAGATCCCGGATGGGAGATAGCATCGGTAGAGTGACTCCCACTGCAGGAATGAGCTTCTTGCTTGCTTTGCACATGCTCGCTGCTTATTAGCTTTTGCTTTCGCTTATCTCTCTTTGGCTCCTTGTTAGCTTATGGCCTTGAGCTGGAATCTTCCTGCTACATGTTATTTTATTCACAGGTGCAAACTGCTCTTTTGCTTGATTTTACCCTTGGGAACATCTGCCCCATAGATCCCGACAGTGTCTTTTCTTGGGAACCTAATTTGCCACACTTTCCTTGGGAACAATGGGCCAGTATATTTGGGCGCCAATAATTCTTCCAACTGATTGGTGGAAGCTGGGGGAGGCTTATTGCAGATCAGGTATAATTGTAGCTGTATTACTATGCTTGGGCATTACTAACAGGAAAAGTGTACTTGACCAACCAGATATTTTCTGCAAATAAAGGACTTTCTGTTTAAGGAGACCTGTTGTGGACTACATCTATTGGCACAATCTCACAGACTGTTAGTAATCCCCAATTGGGGACCAGTCCATTGTACCCACCATGGCTGACAATGGCGCTGAAATCCCTACTACTGAACCAGAGACACTAGTTCCTACCGAAGAGGAACCGGCACAACCCGTGACCACTAGCGGGGTGACCATTCGTCCCAGATGGAATGGAGGAGCCCAGTCCTGGGCTCAATTTAGGTTGCAGCCCACCGAGACTTGGTGTCCTTGGTGGGAAGCCAGGGCAAGACAGTCAGGAGCCCGCAGCATGGAGTGGAGAGCCATGGATGACTTCCAAATGGCTGAGGTGTGGGTGCAGATGGATCGCTGGTTTGACACGATCCAGAGATGCCTGCAACGAGAGATGGCTGTCCTGCTAACCGATCTACCGAATGTCACGGCACAGGCAGTACAGGGACAGCTGGCGGGGGCTGGAGCCGGAGCACCACCGGCAGTGGTACCGCAACCAGTGCAGCCACCGGCCCAGCCCCCCGCTCCTCTGGGTCCACCCACTCCAGCCATCCCAGGGCCGGTGCAGCCTGCGGATTGTAGACCTGTGCCTCACGAGTTGATGGGGGTTCACCTTTGACGGGAACCCCACAAAGCTACAGTTCTTTATCATCGAAGCTGGCTGTTGTATGCAGAATTGGGGCCATCTGTTCCAGGATGATGGTGACCACGTGGGCTGCATCGGTTCCCGACTGCGAGAAGAAGCTGCTGACTGGTATGTGAGTCTCCACAATTCCCCGGGACCTGAGTTGGATAGTGTGGAGGACTTCATGTGGGCCTTACACCGCCAATACGAAGACCCGATGAGTGAGGAGAAGGCCCGGAACCAGGTGCTCAATCAATCGCAAGGGAAGGTGTCTATTCGTGAGTATACTGCTGCTTTCAAACACCTAGAGCTAAAATCAGGGGTTGGCCAGAAAGTGTTTGTAGAGCAGTATCGCAGGGGCTTAAATGTGGAGCTATATGAGGCTATACTTTGAAATGTTAATCCTACCACTCTGAATGGTTGGATCAGAGCTGCTGAAGAAGCGGAGGCTCGTTTCACTTTAATTCGCATGCGGTACCCATCTGGTACCCCTAAGAGTGCTGCCCTGCTGGCCACCCCTCTTAAGCCAAAGACCAAGCCACCCATGAGGGACCTCAGGGAATTTTGCATGAAGGGAATTTTGCATGAATGAATTTTGCATGGCTGTGCAAACTGGGCCATTTTGCCTCGGTGTGTCCAGCTGCCTCCCACAAGGGAGGGGCCCCGTCCTCCCCACCAACCCGTCCAAAGCCGAAAAAAGCATCCATCCCGAAGCCGCTGGTGCTCCAAATTGTTTAGTGCATGAGGAACTTTTATCCATACCTACTGCATACAGGGATTTAGCGGAGGTTTTCAAAGAAACGGAGGCTGATGAGCTCCCCCCCTTTGAAACACTGACTGTGCCATTGAACTGTTACCCGGGCATAAACTACCCAAGGGTAAATTGTATTCCATGTCCCCCCAGGAAAAAGTGGAACTTCATAACTTCATAAATAAAAACCTCGTATGAGGATTCATTCGGCCGGCCACTTCCCCCTTTGCTGCACCAGTACTTTTCCGAAAGAAAAAAGATGGGGGCCTGCGATTGTGTACAGACTATTGGGGCTTGAATGTGGTGTCTACTTCAAATGCTTACCTCCTCCCGTTGATAAAAGACTTGCTCAATGAGGCCAGTAAAGAGAAATTTTTTTCAAAACTGGACCTCCAGGATGCTTACTTCCTAGTGCACATCAGGGACGGGGATGAATATAAGACTGCCTTTAATACCCCCTTGGGGCAATTCGAGTACCTGGTTATGCCCGTCGGCCCTCAGGCTCGCTGCTTATTAGCTTTTGCTTGCGCTTATCTCTCTTTGGCTCCTTGTTAGCTTATGGCCTTGAGCTGGAATCTTCCTGCTACATGTTATTTTATTCACAGGTTCAGACTGTTCCTTTGCTTGATTTTACCCTTGGGAACATCAGCCCCATAGATCCTGACAGTGTCTTTTCTTGGGAACCTAATTTGCCACGCTTTCCTTGGGAACAATAGGCCAGTATATTTGGGCACCAATAATTCTTCCAAGTGATTGGTGGAAGCTGGGGGGAGGCTTATTGCATATCAGGTATAATTGTGGTTGTATTACTATGCTTGGGCATTACTAACAGGAAAAGTGTACTTGACCAACCAGATCTTTTCTGCAAATAAAGAACTTTCTGTTTAAGGAGACCTGTTGTGGACTACATATATTGGCACAATCTCACACTCAGCAGGTTTTAGTGCCATAGGGTCCATCATCCAAAGCAGCCATTTTCTCCAGGAAACTGATTTCTGTCATCTGGAGAGCAGTTGTAATTCCGAGTGATCTCCAGCCTCCACGCTGGAGGGAATGGCTGTTTTGGAGGGTGGAGTCCTTGGCATTATACCCCTCTGGGATCCGTCCCCTCCTTTCCACCCAACAGCCACCTACCTTTATCTGCCCCTCTGTCTTAAGCTTTCCCTCTCTCCCCCTACACCCAGCAGGGTCTGCTAAGGAAAACAGAAGCCCAGTTGTGTGGTGCTGGCCACTGGGCCAGACCCACTTGCCTGGCAGGGAATCCTCAAGGACTTCTGGGGTGGAACCTCACTTTCCCCTGTATCCCCCTCCACACACCATTTCCTCTTTCCCTCCCCCTGGCAACCCACATATCTTCTCCCATTTCCTTGCCTCATTATCTCCTTCTCAGCCATTCATCAACCTACCTTTTATCTGTCTCCTGTCTTTATTTATTATTCATTTACTCCATTTATACCCCACCCTTCTCCACAGCAGGGACCAAAGCAGCTCACATGGGACCTGGAAATCTCCCAAAATTACAACTGAACTCCAGACAACAGAAATCTGTCCCCCTGGAGAAAATGACTGCTTTGGAAGGTGAACTCTATGGCATTATATCTGGCTGAGACCTCTCTCCTCCTCTCCAAATACTGCACTCCTCAAATTCCTCCATAAAATCTCCAGGAATTTCCTAACCTAGAACTAGCAACCCTAGCCAGGCTTGACCCCAATGAGTCCTCCCTTAAAGACCAAAGTAGGCCTGGAAAGGGCTCTCCCCCTCCCCCTGCCTTTACTGTCAGAACCATGCCTAGCAACAGCCACTGAGGGATCTATTGGTTAAAGCTATAAGCTCTCCTTTCATCATTTTGGTTTTTTTAACCCCTCATATTTTTATGTCACATTTTTCTGCAAACCTGGGACATTTTTCAGGTATGTAGAAAGATCTGGTTTGCCCATTCATGGCTTCAGTCTCCAGATTTAAGTATCCTCAGATGTGGCTGACTTGGCTGTTAGAATATACAAGTGGAGACCCATAGGAAACTTGCGGAATGGTTATCCCATTCATCACACCTTTGCTTCCTCCCCTCTCCCCTTACCTCTCTCACACTTTCTCTCATCTACCCCCCTTTTCTTAATCTGTATCTCTCCTCCATGCATGTTACTTCCTCTCTCTGCCCCTCATCATTCTCTTTGTTTTTCTGCCTCCCCACCTCATCACTCTTTCTCTTTCTACCCCCACCCCATCACTCTCTCTTTCTGACCCAGACACTCTCCCAGCCTCCTGCCTGCTTCCTCCCCCACCCCACACAGCAGCAGCAGCAGCAGTGGTGGTTGTAGTCCCAGCCACCCACCTGCTTCCTCTTACCCTGCAGCAGCAGCGGCAGCTCTCTGGGAATTACAATGGATCTCCCAGCTACAGAGATCAATTCATCTTAGGGCTGTCAGCGCCAGGTGGGGAAATTAGGGTTGGCAAGTTACTTACCAGATTGAACGGGGGAGTCCTGCTCCTCGTCCGGGCCCTTGTGCGTGCGGGGCGCAATGACATTGCCCAGGAGTGGCATCATCATACCGGGCACGTCACTGGCCGATGCTCTGGTAATTGCCCTTAAAACTCTATAGTACCATAGAGTTTTCAGGGCGATTACTAGAGTATTGCCCTGCGATGTGCTCGGTGTCATGACATCACTTCTAGGCAACGTCATTGCGCCAGGCACATTGGCCTGATGTGGCCATTTCGAGGGTGGGGTTCCCCCCATCAGCCAAATCCGGACCGGCAGATTGGGGACCTATTTAGTGGAGGAATCCCCACCCCCTGGGGGGACTTGGCAGCCCTATGGGAAATTCCTGGAGATTTGGGGGTGGAGCCTTGGGACAGTGAGGCTTGGGGAGGCAAGTAGCCTCAGCAGGATATAATGCCATAGACTCAGCTCTCCAAAGCAGCCATTTTATCCAGGTTAACTGATTTCTGTCACCTGGACAACACTTGTAATTCTGGGTGATCTCCAGCCCTCACCTGGAGGCTGGCAATGGTAGTTCTCGTGGAGGAAATGTCTGGTTTGGAGGGTGGGGTCTATGGCATTATACCAATCTGAAGTTCCTCCTCTGCCCAAACCCCACCCTCCCCAGGCTCCACTCCACAAATGTCCAGGTATTTCCCAACCTGGAGTTGACCATTATATTTCCTTCCCACCCAACAGTCAACCTACCTTTATCTGCCTTTCTGTCTTCAGCTTTCCGACTCCCCCCCACTCCCCCACAGCCTCTACCTAGGAAAATTACAGTCTTTCTCCACAGTGGGGACTAAAGCAGCTTACATTATTTTCTCCTCCTTTTTATCTGCACAACAACCTTGTGAGGTTGATTAGGCTGAAAGTATATGACTGGTCCAAAATCACCCAGTCAGCTTCTTCCACAAGATGGGGATCTGTACCTGGGTCTTGCAGACCCTACTTGCAGACCCTCTAACTGCTGCACCTCACTGGCTTTCATAGAGTGGCTGCTGTTGAACAGAGGCAAACAGTCAGGCCTAGTTGAGTCATGCAAATCAGGTGGTATCAAGTCACCCAGAGGGTGTTCCCTAGGGATGCCAGAGGATCCCCTGGAATTATAGCTCATCTCCAGTCTACAGAGATCAGTTCCCCTGGAGAAAATGGATGCTTTGGAGGGTGGACTCTATGGCATTGTACCTCACTGGGGTCTCTGTCCTCCCAAGGATTCACCTCTAAATCTCCAGGAGTTTCCCAGCTTGGATCTGGCAACCTTACCCCCCCCCCCCCAATCCCCTGCTGGTGGCCAGGGAGGACATGGCAACCCTAGTCACTGCTGCCAGGCCTAAGGCTGCTAACTTCCAAGTGGAACCTGGAGACCCCCCAGAATTACAACTGAACTCTAGACAGCAGAGATCTGTCTCCCTGAAGAAAATGGCTGCTTTCGATGGTGGACTCTGTGGCACTATACCTAGCTGAGGCCTCTCCCTTCCCCAAACCCAGCTCTCCTTAGAGTCCACCACAAAACCTCTAGGATTTCCCCAGCCTGGCACTGGCAACCCTTGTCAGGCCTGGCCCCAAGATTCCCCCCCTTAAAGGTCAAAGTAGGTCAGGAAAGGGCTCTCCCCCCTCCTCCTGTCTTTTACTGACAGAGCTAGTTAGAAGCCTCCCCCCCCCCCCCCGAAACATTCTAATGTCTCATCATTGATGCCTGGAGTAGATCCCTGTGGAGGCCATTTCAAAAGGTATTGGGGGGACTCAACCCTCCCCAAGTTGTTTTTTTTAACTTTTTTGGATTTTTTTTGCAGACTCAGGGAGTCTCCTGAGTTTGTAGAAAAAGCTGTTGGGGGAGAGTGAGCCCTCGGTGGAATTGCTTTTTATTAACATTAAATGAGACAGCCAAAAATAGAAACAAAAGGGGTAAAAACAGATATTGATAATTATATTTATTTGGCCAATAATATTTGTAGGCTTGGGGGGGGGGGGCCTTTGAGAACACATTTAAAGTTTAAGTTGCTTTCTTTCTCTGCTCCCCCCCCCCAAAAAAGCCTACCCAAGGAAGAGAACGCTGGCTGGGGAAGGGAAGACTGATCAGGGAGACATGCCTCCCCTTCACTTCCCCAGCTGCCCTGCTGGGAGCCACAGACTATGTCTGAAAGAGCTGCATATGGCTCCCGAGCCGCAGTTCGGCCACCCCTGATATAGATGATAAGTGGAGACCCATGAGAAACTCACAGGAAAATTTCCCCACTGGTCACTGCTTAGTCCTCTGGCTTCTGAGACCCGCAGTCACCTTTCTGTATCCTTTCCTCTCACTGCCCCCTGGCTGCTCTGCCTCGCTACCCCCAAACCTTTGCCCTCCACTCCTCTCCACACTTGCTATTCTGCGTACCTACCCCACCCTCACGGTTCTCCCTACCTACCCCCCCCTTTGCTGTTTTCCATGCCCCCACCCTTGGCACTGTTCACTGACACCTCACTTTCTTTCCTGTGGGAAGCAAACGGCCAGAGCCTCTTTTGCCCGCCGTTTTTCCCTTGTAGTGATTGGCTACCTATGGGTAATTCAAACTGCTTGGAAAGGTATAATAGACCTGCATCTGTCATGTATTATCTCTGACAATAATCCGAGAAGCTGTACCAATGTAGAGATTGGAAATAAAGAACTGTGTTTCACCAACCAGGATCTGATCCTTGACTACTTTGAGCAGAAATCTCACACTCAGTAGCATAATCTGATGAAAATCAAAGGGAAGGCTGATGGAGATCCCTTCCTTCTCTAACTCTTATTCCCCCGTATCACTGTTGCAGAGCCCCAGCACAAATCTCAGCCTCCATTGCCAGGCTTACTGAGCACCCCTCCCCCCATGGCTGCAAGTAGGGTTGCCAAGTCCGTTGAACTTACTAGCAGGGGGGAGTCCTCTGCTGGCCGGGAGCTTCACCGGAAGAGACGTCAGCATGTTGGGGGCATTGCCAGGGCGACGTTTGTAGCTGGATGGAAAGGAGCAGACCTTATGTGTTGTATGCCGTGTAGCTCTGTGAATCGCAGGAACTCTGAGGATGTAAACACTGTGCCGTTGTCGGAGACCAACATGTCTGGCAGGCCGTGCGTACTGAATATGTGCCACATTGCCCAGATAGCAGCCTTGGATGATGTAGACTTTACTGGAACAATCTCCAGTCACTTGCTGAAGCTGTCAAAGAGAATGAAAAACAACTGCCCCTGGACAGGCCCCGCGAAGTCTATGTGGAACTAGGACCATGGGCCTATGTGGAACAACTCCCAAGGGCGGACTGGTGCATTGGGAGGGTCAGGACGTGACTCCTGGCATTTTGCTCAGGCCCAGACCCTGGCCTCAATGTCTTTATCCAGCCCGGGCCACCATACGTAGCTGCAGGCCAGGGCTTTCATCCGGATGACCCCAGGGTGGTGCTTATGAAGAGCGCTGAGCACCCTGGCACAGAGGGGCTCTGGAATCACCACCCCGGATCCCCATAGTAGTCACCCCTTGTAGCTTAACAGCTCACTGCACCAGGCTGTGAGTGCAGTGAATTCTGGCCCGGGAGATGTGGGCCACCCCCTTCCCACCCAGTCAAGAACGCGGGAGAGCGTGCGATCCTGGGCCGTGTGCCGGGAGATGTCTGTTACCTGGATGGGCTGGTCCGGAAGCTCCTCCAGGAGTGCGATGAGGTGGGCAGAAGCAGGGCCAGGGTCACAGTCGGTCAGCAGAAGGTGGCTCAAAGCATCCGCGTGCCCCATGGATTTGCCGGGGCGGTAGACCAGGGAGTACTGGTAGCCGGAGAGGAAAATGGACCACCGTAGAACCCGAGGAGACAGCATTTGAGGAGTCTGGCGGTCAGAGGCAAGAAACCCCAGCAGGGGTTTGTGATTGGTGGCAATCATGAAGTCCCGGCCGTAGAGGTAATCATGGAACTTTTTTACCTCCGCCACGATAGCGAGAGCCTCTTTGTCAATCTGTGCGTAGTTCCCCTCTACAGATGTCAAGGTCCTAGAGTAGTAAGCGACGGGGACCTCCTGGCCGTCGGGCAGGCAGTGCCCCAAGACAGCCCCCACTCTGTAAAGGGATGCATCGCAGGCCAGCACCACAGGGAGGGACTCATCAAAGTGGGCAAGGACTGCATTAGAGATCAGAAGAGATTTCATGGCTTTGAAGGTGGCCAAAATTGGACTATTTGTCCAATAGTCCATGTAGTGGCTCAGCCACCACAGCCTTATGCGGAAGGAAATTATGATAGAAATTCAAGAGTCCCAGAAAAGATTGAAGCTCGGCCTTGCACATGGATGCCAGAGCCTCACAGATCACTTTTACCTTGTCCAGTGTGGGGTGGATTCCTTGGGTGTCCACGGTGAACCCCAGGAACTCCACTGATGGCATGCCCAGAAGACATTTCTCTATCTTGACCTTCAGCCCTGCATCCTAGAAACACTGAAGGACTGCCTGGAGTCACGTCCTGAAGGTCTGGGTGTCCATTGCCGCTATCAAGATGTCATCAAAAAAGGGCTGGACACCTGGTAACCCATTTAATAAACAGTCCATTAACTCCTGGAAGATCCCTGGGGCCACGCTGACCCCAAACTGGAGCTGTTTCACCTTGAACACCCCCTTGTGAGTCACTATTGTTTGGGCCTCTGCCATGACTTCGTCCACCAGCAGCTGCTGGTAAGCTTGAGCCAAGTCCAATTTGCTGAAGATCTTGGCCCCTGCCAGAGTGGCCAGCACATGGCTGATTACTGGCACCGGATAGATGTGAGCTTGAAGTGCCTTGTTTAGCATGCATTTATAGTCCGCGCATATGCGGACCTCCCCGTTGGGCTTAAGTGGGGTCACAATGGGAGTCTCCCATTTGGCAAGTGACACTGGCTCCAGCACCCCTTGAGCTACGAGTTTGTCTAGCTCCTTTTCTACTTTGGGCTGCATAGCGAGCGGATGCCGGCGGGCCGGGACCCAGATGGGATGGACCGAGGGATCCAGAGCCAAGAAGACGGGGGACCTCGTAAAAGAGCCTACTGCTCCATCAAAAACTGAGGGAAATTCTGCACGGACTGACTCGAAGTCTGCAGAGCCCATGCGGTGCACCCCCCTGATTTCTAGGCCCAGGGGCTGGAACCATGAAAGTCCCAAAAGGCTGATGAGGTCTCTCTCCACCACCAGGAGGTCTAGGGGCCTGCTAAAGTCCTGGTACTGGACCCTGAAATTGCCCAGCCCCTTAATCACCACCGGGTTCTTCTGGAAATCCCAGAGCACCAGTCCCATGGGTTTGTGCAACCTGGGCCCCCCCTGCGGGCAGAGCTGCCAGAAGGTCACAGCCGAAATTATCGAGTATGAGGACCTGGTGTCTAGTTCCATGGAACAGGGGGCCCCTTCGATCTGGACGTGGACTGCTATCTTTCCGGGCAATGGCTGGGGCAAGCTTAGTACCTGGTTATGTGCTGTCGCTGAGATGCTGTCTGCTGCCTCGTAGTGTGTGGCTGGGGAGCAGTGGCTGTCTTTGGAGCGGCAGGCCTTTGCAATGTGCCCCGTCTTTCCGCAGGCATGGCACATCGCCTTGCGGAACCTGCAGGAACAGCACTCGTGGGGTTCTCCTCAGCTAGCACACGATGGGGGGCGGCCTGTGCTGAGAGATAGGAGCGGGGGCAGTGGCCTGGCCTGTACGTCAGGAGTGGGAACCAGAGGGACGGAGTGCACCTTTTTGAGAGTGATGGCACAGCTTGCAGATGTCCTCTTCCTCCGAAGTGTCCATTTCGGAGGTCGCCGTGCGGTGCGAGTGGGTGGCTGTGCAATCCTTCTGGGTTGTTTCAAACACTATCGCCATCTGCCGTGCCTTCTCCAGGGTTGGTTCTGAGAGTGTGATCAGCCGCCGGCGGACCTTGGCCTCACGGACCCCAGACACAAAACTGCGTAACAAATGTTCCTCCATGTGTCGGTACTCACACCCGAGTGCCAGCCGGCAGAGGTCGGTGAGGAACGCAGCAGCACTCTCACCCATCTGTTGGGTCCTCTGGAGGAACTGTACTCTGAGTGCCAGCATGGAAGGTTTTGGCGCGAAGTAGTCCCTGAGCTGCTTGAGATCATACATGAGATCAGGCAGGTCTTGGGGAGAGATTAGGCTCTGGGCAAGGTGCATGGTTTCTACGCCACAGTGGCCCAATAGCCAGGCCTGCTTCATGTTGGCCTCAGTGACCCCTGCACTGTCAGAAGGAACTCTAGTTGCCTGGACCATGCATCCCAGGTCTCGGGTTTGGAGGGGTCAAAGGGAGGGATTTGTCCCATGGTGGCAGCCATAGTTACCGGAGCAGGAGCGGCACAGCGAGTGATGTCCTCAGGGGCTTGCCGTGTTTCCTCGGAGTGCAGGGCCTCGGCAATGCCTGGTGCCAGCGGATCGGTGCTCGGTGCTTCGCTGCTCAGTTCGGCTGATGAGTCGCTCATCAGGATCCCACCTTCGTCACCACTGATAAGTACTGGAGTTGGGAGGCCAGTGGAGTGAGTTTCAGCATGATCAAGTTTATTGTAGATCAGGACCAAGCATACCTGAGGTGGCCCAGGAGTCAGCTTATATGCACAGAAAAGCCTCACCCCATCCACACCCACACTGTGGGACAGGTTAATCTTCCCACCAGAGATTACATTGGTTCATTTGAATATGCTAAGCCCCTGATAGGTGGATCTTTAGGAGCCTGGGTGCTATTGTTTTTTTACCTCAAGCTTGTACCTTTTCCAGGCCAGGCCGGTGCCATTACATGTTTGGTCACATCAAAGAATCATACAAGTGTACACATAGAGAATGGCAGCCTGGTTGTCTGTAGAATTGCATCCAGGACATAACACTATCTGTTCTGGGCAAGTGTGCTTTAATCAGCAAATTAAAATATTCTCAGATGGGGGCCACACTTGAGAAATAAATATATGTAAGAAGGGGGGGGGGACCCGCGATACTCACAGGGGGGGTGGAGAAGGAGCACCACTGAGTGGAGGAAGCAGCCACAAGTGAGTCTTCTCCCCCATCCCACCCCACCCTGGCACCCACAACAAGGCCTTGGCCCACCAATCTTTCTCCCCCCCAGTCTTGCGGTGAGGCCCGAGCGGCTGTCAGCCACTCGGGCCTGCCGATTCCTCCCCCCTACTCTTGCAGTGAGGCCCGAGCAGCTGACAGCCACTCAGGCCTGCTGCTTCTCCCTCCCACCCCCTGCTCTTGCGGTGAGGCCCAAGCAGCTGACAGCCACTTGGGCCCACCACTTCTCTCTCCCACCCTCTGCTCCTGCGGCGAGGTCCGAGTGGCTGTCAGCCACTCGGGCCTGTTGATTCCCCCCCCCCTCTTGCGGCGAGGCCTGAGTGGCTGACAGCCACTTGGGCCCACCACTTCTTCCTCCCACCCCTTGCTGTTGTGGTGAGGCCTGAGAAGCTGTCAGCCACTCGGGCCTGCTGATTCCTACTCGCCCCCCTGGCTCTTGCGGCGAGACCCGAGCAGCGGACAGCCACTCGGGCCTGCCCCTTCTCCCTCCCCCCCCGCTTTTGCGGTGAGGCCCGAGCAGCTGACAGCCACTTGGGCCTGCCGATTCCTCCTCGCTCCTGGCTCTTGCAGCGAGGTCTGAGTGGCTGTCAGCCAATTGGGCCTGCCAATTCCTCCCCACCCCCGGCTCTTGCAGCAAGGCCTGCTGATTCCCCCCCCCCTTTTGTGGCAAGGCCCAAGTGGCTGTCAGCCACGCAGGCCTGCCAATTCCTCGACCCCAATCTTGTGGCAAGGCCCGAGTGGCTCACAGCCACTCGGGCCCGCCACTTCTCCCTCCCACCTCTTGTTCTTGTGGTGAGGCCCGAGCAGCTGACAGCCACTCAGGCCTGCTGCTTCTCCCTCCCACCCCCTGCTCTTGCGGTGAGGCCCAAGCAGCTGACAGCCGGGGGGGAGGGAGAAGGGGCAGGCCCGAGTGGTGAGGGCCCGCCACTTCTCCCTCCCACCTCTTGTTCTTGTGGTGAGGCCCGAGCAGCTGTCAGCCACTCGTGCCTGCTGATTCACTCAGCCTGCTGATTCACTCAGCCACTGATTCAGCTGTCAGCCACTCAGGCCTGCCACTTCTGCCTCCCACCCCTTGCTCTTGTGGTGAGGCCCGAGCAGCTGTCAGCCACTCATGCCTGCTGATTCACTCAGCCTGCTGATTCACTCAGCCACTGATTCAGCTGTCAGCCACTCAGGCCTGCCGCTTCTGCCTCCCACCCCTTGCTCTTGTGGTGAGGCCCGAGCAGCTGTCAGCCACTCGTGCCTGCTGATTCCCCCCCCCCTTGCGGTGAGGCCCGAGCAGCTGACAGCCACTCAGGCCCACTGCTTCTTCCTCCCACCACCCAGCACTGGTGGTGAGGCTTTGATGCCTCCCAACTGCCTGCCGCTGCAGTTCCCAGAGCGTTCCCTTCGCATGTGCAGGGGATGCTCTTTTACTTTTGGGGGGATTTAAATATCCCCCCTAAAGTTTTTTAAACTTTTAAGATTTTTCTGCACACATGGGGAGTCCCCCACATGTGCAGAAAAATCTCCCTGCACCCCAAGTGCCCCCTCCTTGCGGATTTAGATATCCACACTGAGGAGGAAACTTGGCTATTAGTATATAGATAGATGATGATGATGAGCCAATTAATTCTTTAAAAGAGTGAAATGATTGTGTTTACGATTTATCATTGCTGTGGAAGGGTTCTAAAAGCCACGATGTCAAGTTAGCTTAGGATGTGAGAGAAACCCTTTGACATTTTATCTATATTACCCTTATTTTTAGTATTTTAAAACTGGATTATTTACTGCCTCTATGATGGAAAGTGGAATTCTTCTCCTTCTTTATATAATATGTAAAAAAAACCTTAAAAAGAATGTCTGGATTTCATCTACTTGTGTACTTCTCATAGATTAAAGTTATTTCACTTTGTAGCTGGACGATCACAATACTTTCATATTGAAGAAAGAGTACGGACAGCACAAACAGCAAATTAATATGCACCTGTCATTTTCCCTTTCACCCAGGGAAGCAAGATTTGAGTGGAATACCTTTTGTAAACTTTTCTGTACACTTGTATTGAAAATGTTATTTAATTCCCTCATGCCCTTTCCCTTGCAGTACATCAGTCTTCCTGCTATTTGCGTATGCAAGTACAGGAAGAGGTTGAGAGGACAGACATGAAAAATAATGTGCTTTACCTAGCTAACAAAGGCAAACATTCAAGGAAGTTAGAATCTTTACCTATATCTGATAGCTAAAAGACATCCCCCATGCTGGTCAAAACTTCTGCACAAAGAAGTCACAGAATTAGCATATAGGTTTGTCAAAACCCAAGGCAAACCCCAGGTTTGCAGAATAATATGTTTTTGGAACAACAGCAACAAAAATAGGGTTTAAAACCCCAAAACTAAATGATCAAAATCTGCAAATGCACAGACATTGCATGCACCCTCAGTTTGGATGGCATTTTGTGTTGCTATATTAACCATAGTTTCAACTTGCATGAGAAGAGTTGGGGGAGAAGTGGGTGTTGGGAAGATGTGAAAGTTGGTGGTGGGAAGGGGGAAGGAGAGGCAGGGCGGTAAGGGAAGGAAGGGAACTGAGAAGAGGGAAGGAGAAAAGAAAGTGGCCTCTGGCAGAAGAAGAAGTGGGGGAAGGGACCAGAACTGAAGGTTAGGGGAGGAATGTGTGTCAGTATGGGGGAAGAGGGAGCCACAGCCAGTGGGGAGGCAGGCTTGTGAGGTTACAACTCATTCCCACCACTGTATGTTCTTTAAAGGACATTCAGGAAATAATGTCTGTCTTTTGACAACTTTGCACATCAACTGTGGAATCTTTTAACCACCTCTCAGAGTGGGTGAGATTTAGAACAATAAGCAAAGAAAATCTATGTTTGCAGACCTGCCTAGTTTAGGGAATGGTTGCTTACTTTTTTGTTTTGTTTATTTTGATTATATGGTTGTGTCATTTTGTTAGCTGTTAGCTTTTATCTAGAGTTTATCTAGATATTTTTGGCACTGCTCTTCAAAAACTTGCATAACTGTTGATGCTATTGTGGCCATAGGTGCTAATAGGTGGATCAACAAGTTAGAAGATCTCAATGCAGATTCTTTTAATGATGTCTATTATCTTTAGGCACATTTAGGTTTACATAGAGGTTGGGTATTCCTTAAGTGAACAAAATTCTCCACATCTCAGAGCCAGTTTTCACAGGATTCTTTAATTTGTCCCTGTTTGCATGATAAGAATGCTTCAGTTTGTGTAGGTGAATACAGGGAGTTATAGCCATTGGTGTACATGTGAAGCCCAGCTTTGTGCCATTAATTATATGTATGTGCACACATCTTTCTTATTATATAAAGCTGTTTTCAAAGCGGCAAGATTCCATGGGGCGCCACTCAAAATGGCGTCCTTGCCCACTGGCTGCATTCCCTCCCTGTGTTGCCTCACTCCCGCCCACAGAGCATTGCACTTTAGGAGTTGTAGTTCTCTGCTGTCTTTACTGCAACCATAAGCAAAGGGAATTAGAACTACAACTCCCAAGTTGGGAGTCCCAAGAGGTGGTGGGCCAAGATAACTAATCAGCTGGTGTTAAACAGGAAGCAGCTTGGCAATTGAATGGGCTTGCGGGGAAACGAAAGGAAAACATCCAGCACAGAAGCTTGAGGTCAGTTCAGTGTGCATGCCCTTGAAAGGCTACCTACAGTTAAACTTCATGGGTCTTAAAGGTGCAGCTGGACTCAAACTTTGTTCTGGAAATCAGTTAAGTGCTGGCTTGCAGCAAGTCTCTGGCTCCACCGCTCTGCACCAACCTCTGTGAATTTCTGTAGCTTTGGGAGATGAGAGAAGAGCTGCAGACGGTGGGGTTGAGCACAGGAGGAAGCATTTATTTGCTTTCAAAATCGACAACCGGGGAGAGCCCCTCTGCAAGCCCTTTTGCGGTGCCTACAACATGGAAATAGGTGAGCTGGCCCCAGCTTTAGCCCTAATACTGTGTGTGTGTGTGTGTGTGTGTGTGTGTGTGTGTGTGTGCGCAGCCTGTTTACTCAGGAGTAAGGAGGAGAGATGCACTCTGACACCCACTCTGTTAATAAATGCAACGGCCTCTACAAAGAGTCTCTGTTGGGGGGGGGGGGGGGAAGACAGCAAGGGTGCGGGGGGGGCTGAGAGGAAAAGGGAAAGAAGTTGAGATGAAGAGAATTGCTTCCTTTCTTCTTTTTCTTCCTCTTGCTAGCGCCCGTTGCATTGTTGCCTGCAACGGGCCTTGCCCCTAGTTTGATTATATTGCAACCGTGCTGCAAGTGGGACAGATAAGAGTAGATATGATAAAGGGGTGGTTGGAAGGGGCTACTCCATCTCTACAGAATACTTAAAGCAAAATCATCTTTATTTCCTCATACTCGTGGATATAAATACCTCTTACTGTCCAGACAAAGTTGCTCCTATTCGCTTATAGGCTAACACAAGACAAGTACAAGGGAGAAACATGGGAATGAAGACAAGGAAACCATTTGAACATTGTAGTCCTGGATTCACTACAGACCCCCGCAAATACATACGTATGTACAGAGAATTTTATTGTTTGTTTGTGTTTTAGGACACTACTGCTTTAAAGTCCCAATTTTGAGACTTTTTCCTGTAAACACCATTTTCCAAGATGCTGGATTGTGATATTTAAAATTCATGTCAGATGCTTATCTTGGTGGTAAAATATATGTTTTTGAGGTTGATAAAGCTAAATGCACTATTATATTAGTCGTAGAGACAGTCATTTTTCCTGTGGCTGCCATTTTGCAAAATGGAGGATCTTTTTTCACATTCTTGTAGGATATTCATATGGGTGCTAAACCATATGTTTTGGGGGCTGACAGAACCAAATATACTATTCCTTTTGTTATAAAAACAAAGTTAAAGTATTATGCTTTCAGGTTTGTAATATTGGGGGGGGGAATAAATCCAAACAAGCTGTTATTTTTCAATGTTTATAATACTGTAATGTTTGTAACAAAATGTAGCAGGAGAATTGTTAAGGTGAAAACTCCTAAAACTACAGAAAATTATTCTGCTGCCTTAAATAACAGTAACCAAAATATTAGAGTACTTGTTTGATATTTATAATGCTTATTAGGAATAAGGCCTGTTGTGGAAATAAATCCAACGGGCTCTAGAAAGAGGTCCTGGGCGGGTGCCCTGGCCTTGGGCACTCAGGGTCAATTTGCTGTGGTGACCTTAGCAGCGCATAATGACACAGGAGCCACCATTTTCTCCAGGGGAACTGATCTCTGCCATCTGAAGAGCAGTTGTAATTCTGAGTGATCTCCAGCCCTCACCTGGTTCCCCAGAAGGAAATGGCTGGTTTTGACGGTGGAGTCTATGGCATTGTATCTGTCTGAGGTCCCACCCCTCCTCAAACCCGACCCTCTCCAGGCTCCATCCCTCAAGTCTCCAGGAATTTCCCAACCTGGAGGTGGCAACCCTATCTCCTTCCCAGCCAACTATCAGTGTACCATTATCTGCCCCTCTGACTTCAGGTTTCTATCTCCTCATCCCTCCCTGCAGGGGTGAGTCCCTGCAGGAAAAGTACAGTCTTTCTCCTCCGCAGTGGGGACCAAAACAGCTCACATCATTCTCCTCCCCCCCCTTTTGATCTGCACAACAACCCTGTGAGGTAGGTTAGGCTGAAAGTCTGTAAGAAGTCTGAAAACACCCAATCAGCTTTTACAGGAAGAACCTGGGTCTGGCAGACCCTGAAGTGCTAACTGCTATGTCACACTGGATGTCCTGGGGGGCCACTTCAGCAGGGTATAATGACACACAGTCCACCATTTTCGCCAGGGGAACTGATCTCTGCATCTGAAGAGCAGTTGTAATTCTGAGTGATCTCCAGCCCTCACCTGGAGATTGGCAACAATGCTTTTTCAGGAAGAAATGGCTTGTTTGGAGGGTGGGGTCTATGGCATTGTATCTGTCTGAGGTTCCCCTCTTCTTCCTCCTCCTCACACTCCACCCTCAGCAGGCTTCATCCCCTATAATATCCTGGAAGTTTCCAACCTGAAGTTGGCAACCTTATGTCCTTTCCAGGCAACCATCAGCCTACCTTTATCTGCCTGTCTTCAGGTTTACAGCTCCTCCCCCCTCCCTGCAGCCTTTACCTAGGGAAAGGGCAGTCTTTCCCTGCAATGGGAATCAAAGCAGCTGACATCCTCCTCTCCCCTGTATGATCTGCACCAGGGGCATAGAGTTTTGGAACTCCCGGGGGGGCTCCTTAGCGTGCGCGCGAAGCGCATGCACTTGCTGGAGCGATGTTCTCCCCCCCGGAAACCGCCCCGCCTCCCCAGGCCCTTCCAAGGCCCGCCAGCCGCTGCTGCCGGTGCCTTTCTCCCGCCCCCGCCACCCCTTCCCTCTCCCTCTCCAGCAGCGGCCGCCGGCCTCGGAAGGACCCGGGGAGGCGCAGCGACAGGTGCTCCATTTTCCCGGGGGTGGCTCAAGCCCTCGAGCCCCCCCGTACTCTACGCCTATGATCTGCACAACAACCTTGTGAGGTATGGTAGGTTGAAAGTCTGTGAATGGTCCATAATCCCCCAGGCAGCTTTTATAACATGAACCTGGGGCCTGCACTCCTCTGAAGCGCTATCAGGTACATATCAGTGGCAGTAATAGGGTGACTGCTGGCACCTTTTCCTATCATTTTTTTTCCTTATGGTATGCTGCTTGTGGTGTTATCTGTCTTTTTTGTGGTGTGGAATGATTGTATTATTGGATTTGTTTCTTTTGATGTGTTCTGGGTGAGGACATATTTTACCTCAGGATATACCAGGTCACATATGCAACTGACAGTTCCAACTGTCTTCGGGGGGGGGGGGGGGGGGAGTTTGAGGTGCAGAATGGAGTTAGGTCCAATCAGCTTCCATATGCAAATGACCTTGAAACGCTGGCCCAATCAGAGAAGAGTGGCCTAGGCTGCAGTGGGTGGGAGAGAAGAGCGGACCCAGCACTCATCCAATGCCAACTGATTACTCTTGAGTGGCAGTTCATTTGCCAACGGGTGATGCGGTACTCTTCAAGGGCCATGGGAGAGTCTGGAATCATGAATAAACTAGTAAGCCTTTTATATATATATATAAGATATATTCTTAAACAAAAACTAATTACAGTACTAATTACAATACTAATTCAAAAAGTAATTTGCTATGAAACATTTCTACAGTTTTTTTGACTGTTGCAGAAAAGAAAACAAAACAGTCCAGCATTCTTGCACCTGCATGCTTTAGATCTGCAAGTTTTAGAGCCACACAATTTCAATAGCTCCTCTGGTATGGGCCTGAGACACTTTGCTGGTATCAAACGCCCGTCTACCTCCTCCCGGCCATCGTCCACAGGGTTCAGCATAGAATGGTTAGGAGACTGGAGTATAAGTGACTCTCTGATTACTAGAAATGCCTGTTGAATATGTTCTGTGATAGTATTTGAAGTAGGTGGGAGAGATTTGACTATTGGAAATAAATCTCACTTCATCAGACTGGACCATACTCTGATGAGATATGATTGACTGGTTTGCATGAGGGTACAGCTGAACAATCAGCCCCCACAGTACTGCTACTGATTTCCTTAACCCCAGCCTTCTCATTTTTCAAGTATAGTCCTGCAGTGAAAACCTTTTCATCATCAGTGAGAATCAATGGCCATCCCACTTGCAAGAGTCAAAAGGACTGTAAAATTTGTTGCATAGCAAATTACTTTTGCATTAGGACCAGGGGTCCGTTGGGGCAGGAGCGCACAGGAGCGCAGCTCCGGGAGTGAGGAGCCCAGGGGGCGGGCACATGACCAAGCCCCGCCCCCTCCTCGGCTTCCCCGAGCAGTGCAGAGGCGCAGCGCCCCAGGGAAAGCCCTGCTAGGGTCTTTGTTGTTTTTAATGTTTTGTTTTAATATTGATAATTTTATCATTGTTCCTTTTATGACTGTGTGCTGCTTTTCCAGAGACTTGCTCAAGGTGGCATATAAATTTTCTAAGTATACCATTTTTTATCTGGGCACATGGCACATAAGTACTGGAGAAATTTCACCAACCCTTCAGCAGCTTCCACCCCATCAGTTTGGTGTAGTGGTCAGGAGTTGGACTCTAATCTGGGAGAACCGGGTTTGAGTCCCCACTCCTCCACATGCAGCTGCTGGTGTGACCTTGGGCCAGTCACAAGTTCTCTCAGAGCTGTTCTCTCATGAGCAGTTCTCAAAAGACCTCTCTCAGCCCCACCTACCTCACAGGGTGTCTTGTTGTGGGGAGGGGAAGGGAAAGGGATAGGTGGTGCACATGTCCTGGGTATCTCAAGTCTACTTGAAACCTGGTGGTTTCAAGGGAGCAGGAAGAGAATGAGGATGTGTTCTTTACGCTTATTTTTATTGCACAAAGTATTGGATGGGGAAGGGAATGGAGGAAGAGCAGGTCAGTTTCATTCACCTGTGGAGTGGAGCCGGAGGGGTGGGTGTTGCCTTCTGACACACTTCTGGTATGTTAGGGGGGTGGGGCATATGCAGATGAGTTATGCTAATGAGCTCCTGCACCTCTTTTTCTACGAAATGACCCCTGATTAGGTCTGTAACCTTGTCTGGATTTTTTTAATAAGAAAGACGCTACTGGATTTCTAAAAAAAGAAAAGAAAAGAGGATAATGCAGTATTGGGTTTTTTGATGGTATGGATATGACCTGGGATCCTAGTGTCACCGAAACAATTATGTACCATAGATGCTTAATGATAATGGTTACTGAAATTGCCACATAAAGTTGTCCATTAATTATTTCAGTTCACATTTTGTATATATTTACTTTATATAGGATAAATGGTTGTGAGTCTGAGCAGAGGGCAGTAACACTTTCCCTAGAAAATATGTGCTCCTAAATCTGTATTTACTATAGTAGCATGAATGCAGGAACTGCTTTTGTAGGGGATGCTTTGGCAGACAGGAAGATTCTTACTTATGCTTTCAGAACTCAGCTGGAAAAAAAGCAGTCTAAAAGAAACTGTGAGGAAATTGCAGGGGAGAAGGAGTCAAGAAATGGTTAAGCATCTCCCTCCCATTTATTCTTCCCTGGAAATGTCTCTACTCCAGGGGTCCCTCAACCTTTTAAAGCCTGCAGGCACCTTTGGAATTTTGACACAACATGGCCAGTGCAGCCATAAAATGGCTGCCGCAGGAGGTGGAAGCAGTCATAAAATGGCTGCCACAACTTAATTTCAGTTGCACAGTGGTGCAACTTATGCTGTGGTGGTAGCTGCTGCTAAGTAAAATTCTGCACAGCCAATCAAATCTCCAGTGGCCAATCAGAAACCTTGTTGGGCAAAAGTCCCACCTGGTCCTGCCCACTTTCTAAAAACACTTGGTGAGCACCAGGAAAGTTGTTGGTGGGTGCCATGGTGCCCACAGGCTCCACAATGAGGTCCCTGCTCTACTTATATAATAGTAATCTACAGCAAACACATGCTTGGATACCTCATGTATGTCTAATGTATGTCTAATGACATACTGTTGTCCATGAGTTTTTCCTTTTGAAAATTATGGAACTGAAAGAAGTTTTATTAGGGTTGCCAGGTTCCCTTGTCAATCCTGTGGGGGGATTTGGGGCATTCCAGGGGAGGGCAGGGACATCATGCGACTCGAAGACATCACCAGGAATACCCCCCAAAGTCCCCCGCTCCAACCAAGGTTAGACCTGGAAACCCTAGCCAAACCAGACCTTTCCTGTGATATGAGTCAGGACATGGGTGACTTGCTGTCACACATAAAAACTTGTATGAAGTAGGTTTACTTATCTTAAGAGTGCTCTTTTTCTAAATTGGAATCTAGAGCACTGTGAAGAGGAAGGAGGGGCTTCCAGCTTTCTTACACCATTTTATTTATTTATTTATTTATTTATTTAATTGCATTTTTATCCCGCCTTGCCAGCGGACCAGCTCAAGGTGGCTAACAATCATAAAACACTATAAGGTTTACAATAAAACAATATTTAAAACTAAAATCAGTATTTAAAACTACACAATATACTACAACACCAGATGGCGACTTTAATCATACAGAGTTGTCATGGTGGATAGTGGCAGCAGGGGGTGCGGCCGGCAGGACCAGGGTGATGTCCAATTCTTCCCCCAGTGGCGGCTCCTAGTTGAACGCCTGGCGGAAGAGCTCCGTCTTGCAGGCTCTGCGGAACTGCAATAAGTCCCGCAGGGCCCTGATGTCTTCCGGGAGCTCGTTCCACCAGTACGGAGCCGCCACTGAGAAAGCCCTGGCCCTGGTGCAGGCCAGCCGAGCATCTTTCAGACCGGGAATAGTCAGGCGATGTTGAGTGCCTGACCTCAGTGCCCTCTGGGGCCTATATGGGGAAAGGCGGTCCCTCAAGTAGGCAGGCCCCTGACCATATAGAGCTTTAAAGGTTAGCACCAGCACCTTGAACTGGATCTGGTACGCTATAGGCAGCCAGTGCAGTGACTGCAGCACAGGCCGGATGTGGACCCGCAAAGAGAGGCCCATCAACAGCCTGGCCGCAGCATTCTGCAACAGCTGCAGCTTCCGGATCTGAGACAAAGGCAGCCCCATGTAGAGAGCGTTACAGTGATCAAGTCGAGAGGTGACCATAGCATGGATCACTGTGGCTAGGTCTTCGCGTTCAAGGAAGGGGGCCAACTGCCTAATCAGCCGGAGATGATAAAAGGCTGCCTTGGCAGTGGCTGCTACCTGGGCCTCCATTGGCAAGGAGGGATCCAGGAGCACACCCAGACTCCTGACCCTCAGCGCTGGCACCAAAGGTGCCCCACCGAAGGATGGTAGTGGGAGCCCCGCCCCCGACCCAGTCCAACCCAGACACAGGACCTCCATCTTCAATGGATTCAATTTCAGGCGACTCAGCCTAAGCCAGTCCGCAACCTCCTGAAGCGCCCGACCCAGGTCATCTGGGCTAGAGTCGGACTGGCCACCCAACAGCAGATAGAGCTGGATGACACCCTAGCCCATGTCTCCGGGCAATCTGGGCAAGGGGGCGCATATAGATGTTAAATAACATCGGGGACAGGACCGCCCCTTGAGGAACACCACATACCAGTGGGTGCCTCTGGGAGGCCTGTTCCCCGAGCGCCACCCTCTGTCCCCGATCCTGGAGAAAAGAGGCAAGCCATTGTAAAGCCAGCCCCTGTATCCCCACATCGGCAAGGCGGTGGATCAGCAACTGGTGGTCGACCACATCAAATGCAGCCGACAGATCTAACAACACCAGTGCCGCCGTACCGCCTTGATCCAGATGTCTCCGGAGGTCATCCGTAAGGGCGACCAGAACCGACTCCGTCCCATGACCCGGCCGAAAGCCAGACTGAAACGGATCTAGCATGGAGGTGTCATCCATGAAGCTCTGCAACTGAATCGCCACCGCCCTCTCTAATACCTTGCCCAAATAGGGTAGGTTGGACACCGGCCGGTAGTTGGCCAATACGGCCGGGTCCAGAGATGGTTTTTTGAGGAGAGGGCGGACCATCGCAACCTTGAGTGCCCCCGGGAACAGTCCTTCCGAAAAGGACTTGTTGATAATCTCCCGAAGTGCACCTCGCAACCCCCCGTGGCAAGCTTTTATAAGCCACGAGGGGCACGGATCAAGGCTACATGAGGTTGGGCGTACAGTTAAGAGCAACCTGTCGACCTCCTCTAGGCCGAGGGGACTGAAATGATCCAAGATGGAACCTGAAGACGTGCATGGAGCCTCAAGTTCACGCACTGTCTCAACTGTGGCCGGGAGGTCACGGCGGAGTAGCAAGATTTTATCTGCAAAATAGCTAGCAACAAGGCCCATGGGGGCTCTTTACCCCTTTCTCTGGCTCTACATGCCCTTTCTAGGACACAGGGAACCAGAGAAAGGAGAAAATGATGGCTACACCATAGCTGTTTTCAGCTGGCAAAGAAGTGGGAGGGAAACTGAAAGCGTCTCCTCCCTTCTTGCAGTGCTCTGGAGCCCAATGGAGCAATGTAGCGCTTTTAAGTTGAGTAAACCCATTTCACATGAGTTGTTGTATGTAACAACAAGTCAGATCAAGCACCCTTGTCCTGGCTCGTGTCCCATATAACAACTAGTTTGGCTCTCAGTTAGACACATATTGTGCTGATTTTACTGAAGAGGCCCTGTCACTATCAAGAATGATGAGACTACAGAGAAAAGAATAGGCAACTGGATGCCTTTTTATGACATGCAGAAAAATGTCACATTTTCAGAAATAGATGGGAACACTATATGTGCCGGCAGGGGTCATTTCGTAGAAAAAGAGGTGCAGGAGCTCATTAGCATAACTCATTTGCATATGCCACACCCCCTAACATACCGGAAGGGTGTCAGAAGGCAACACCCACCCCTTAGGCTCCGCTCCACAGGTGAGTGAAACTGACCTGCTCTTCCTCCATTCCCTTCCCCATCCAATACTTTGTGCAATAAAAATAAGCGTAAAGAACACATCCTCATTCTCTTCCTGCTCCCTTGAAACCACCAGGTTTCAAGTAGACTTGAGATACCCAGGACATGTGCACCACCCATCCCTTTCCCTTCCCCTCCCCACAACAAGACACCCTATGAGGTAGGTGGGGCTGAGAGAGGTCTTTTGAGAACTGCTCATGAGAGAACAGCTCTGAGAGAACTTGTGACTGGCCCAAGGTCACACCAGCAGCTGCATGTGGAGGAGTGGGGAATCAACCCGGTTCTCCCAGATTAGAGTCCAACTCCTGACCACTACACCAAACTGATGGGGTGGAAGCTGCTGAAGGGTTGGTGAAATTTCTCCAGTACTTATGTGCCATGTGCCCAGATAAAAAATGGTATACTTAGAAAATTTATATGCCACCTTGAGCAAGTCTCTGGAAAAGCAGCACACAGTCATAAAAGGAACAATGATAAAATTATCAATATTAAAACAAAACATTAAAAACAATAAAGACCCTAGAAGGGCTTTCCCCGGGGCGCTGCGCCTCTGCACTGCTCAGGGAAGCTGAGGAGGGGGCGGGGCTTGGTCATGTGCCTGCCCCCTGGGCTCCTCACTCCCGGAGCTGCACTCCTTTGCGCTCCTGCTCCCCTGTGTGCCGGACATAATACAAAATCAGTGAGGCAAGGGGAGAGGAAGAATTGAATATGCACTCTAGAGCATTCTCTCCTGAGCACACAGAGGGGCTTCAAATATTTAGTAAATACTATGGGAATTTTCATGTGAAAGTTAAACAGTTTGCATAATCTTCTATTAAAATTGATAGTCGTTAAAAGCATATGTTTTAAACTTTTTAGTACCTTGAAGCGGGGCCTGGCCAGAAGACCCAGGCCCGGCCCGACCCTAGGTTTATGAACCAAACTTAAAATCAACTCCTTCTCTCTCTGCTGATGGAATACAGTAACTTGCTGACAGCCAGAGAAATTGCAGAAGTAACCAAATTGGCAGGGAGCCCAAACAAGGGTCCCTGTATTTGCTATAGGGAAAAGCGGAACTTCGGGGAGACGGGTGGGGGTGAACCGGGGATTCAACAGATGTTGGATAAAATAAGAATATGTAACTGACTTAAAAAGGAAATGATTAAGCCTGCTGTATTAACACACCCTGTCTGTATAAAAACTATCTGATTCAGAGAGACAGGGTTTCAGCCATTTTTGCACTCCGTGCTGGCAGGATCCAATAAAGCTTTATCTGTTACACCTTTACACTCGTTGTCTGGTGCGGCTGATTCAGGAGGGTTCTGGGCCGGCTAGCCTTCCTGCTGCAATTCCTGGGGGCTCGTCCGGGATGGGGAAGGCCCCTCCTCATACAGCCAGGAGGTCTTATGCCTCCCTCGAGCCACAGTCTCGCCTCCGGCTCCAGTGGGGTGCGACGACTGGACAACAGGCGCCACTTCCGACTTTGGGAGGTTGTCTTTCCTCATGTCCCATGGAGCCGGGGACGACCCGCTCACTCTTGGACCCGCCGGGTGAAAACGTGTCTGGGAGGCCTCCGAAGGCTGGTGAGTATCAGCTCTGTTCTGGTCCTCCAATAAGGAGGAAGAGGGGCTTGATCACCCCCTGAGTCTGGATTTTCTGGACTGGTGTTGGTTGACACTCTGGTAGTTTGGTACTTCGGTACTCTGGTAATTTGGTACTTCAGTATCTGGGAATTTTGGTACTTCGGTACTTCGGTATTTTGATACTTTGATACTCTGGTATCCTAGTATTTTGGTAATCTGGTGATTTGGGAGGGAGTTGTTTGTGTGGCAAGGTGTGTGAACGGATCCACCCGTGTGGTGGGAGTATGAGTGTGGACCCCTGACGAGCGCGTTTTCCAGTCGGGCGACCGCACTGGGCTGCTTAAGGGGGGAAGTGATTGTGGTTAAGACTACCCCATCTGTGTTGAGACTCTGGACCCCTTACCGGACCTCATCCCCTATCCTACTGTGTCAAGTTGTCTGTCTGGATCCCTGGGTGGCAGTCATGGGCGGGTCAGAGTCTAAGGTTCCACAAACTCCACTGGCCTTCATGTTGAGGGATTTTCAGAGCATTTTTGGCAATGCAGAATACGGTTACATGCTGACCCCTACACGCTTGCAGACCCTGTGCACTATAGACTGGGTACAATATGGGGTGAACTGGCCTGAATCTGGGACTTTTGATTTAGAAATCCTTCGCTTAGTTTATAGTCGAGTCACTACACCTCCTTCAGACCATCCTGATCAGTTCCCTTATATAGATCTCTGGTATGACTATGCCAGAAAAAACCCCAAACTGAAGTAACCAAATTGGCAGGGAGCCCAGACAAGGGTCCCTGTATTTGCTATAGGGAAAAGCGGAACTTCGGGGAGACAGGTGGGGGTGAACCGGGGATTCAACAGATGTTGGATAAAATAAGAATATGTAACTGACTTTAAAAGGAAATGATTAAGCCTGCTGTATTAACACACCCTGTCTGTATAAAAACTATCTGATGCAGAGAGACGGGGTTCCAGCCATTTTTGCACTCCGTGCTGGCAGGATCCAATAAAGCTTTATCTGTTACACCTTTACACTCGTTGTCTGGTGCGGCTGATTCAGGAGGGTTCTGGGCCAGCTAGCCTTCCTGCTGCAACCTAAATTTGGTTGGATCGTGCCATATTATTTTTATAAATTTCACTACAATATACTTTACATGGCATTTAAAAGATATACAATGCAATCCTAAGAAGACTTACTCCAATCCTAAGCAGACTTCTAACTCCATTGATGTAACTTTGTTTAGGGTTGTACTGGTAATGAATATAGAAAACGTAACAGTAAAAATAATCAAGATTCAATAATGAGTGATACAGTTAAATCTTTTGCCAATACCCTCTTATTTCTGTGCTCTTTATTTAGTGAAGCAAGTCAGTTTGTTTGCCAGCATGAAAAATACAAAGTTACCATTCTGGCAGTGTTTGTTGCATTTTAATGATGTTTTAATGCATTCTGTTCCATTTATAATAGCTTTATTTAGTGAATGTGCACCACTAATGTGTAAATATGTTACACTAGAAAAGAAATCTTTCCCTCAGTGTATTTAATAAGGAGTAGAATAAAGATTTGTAATGTTTATTTATATAAAGCAAAGACTGAATTCTGGAAATGTCTAGCCCTCCTTTACTGTTTCTGTAAATCATGGATCCCTGAGGGGAGGAAACACTTTAAAAAAATATATGGAATTATATTTGCAGATATTGATCCAGGCAATATGCTGAAAGGTGACTCAGGCTGCATGTGCAAGGAGCACTAAAATGTGCCCCCACGCAATGGCAGCAGCAGAAAGCGAGTGGGTGGGAACAGTATCCTCTCTCTGCTTTCTGTTGCTGCCACAACTGCCCCTGCTCCTGTCTTCCTTTGTTGTGTCTGAGGAAAAGCAGAAATGCAACTGCCATCATGCTGTCCCCCCATGGCCTGGAATCTTCCCTTTCCACTCTTTTCCCCTCCCTTTCCTTTTCTAATCTTCGTCATGCTGCAATCATACACGTGGGTCAGCTGGGAGAGGGGGGAAAGCCATTTAGAGGGCTAAAAGGAAGGGGAGGAAATGTGGAATTCCTCCATTTTGAAGCCAGTGCTTAACTCCACCTCCACCTACTAGAATGATAAAAGGGTTGGAACACTTTCTGATATGTATTGGAGTTGGGAGCACATGGCGACCGCATTACGGGAGCACATTACGGGAGCACATGGCGACCGCATGGTCAATACATAACACTTTCCCTATGAAGAAAGGTTGAAGCGCTTGGAGCTCTTTAGCTTGGAGAAACGACAGCTGAGGGGTGACATGATCGAGGTTTATAAGATTATGCATGGGATAAAGCAGGTAGAGAAAGAAGTCCTTTTCTCCCTTTCTCACAATACAAGAACTCGTGGGCACTCCATGAAATTGCTGAGCAGTCGGGTTAGAACACATAAAAGGAAGAGTGATTAACACGTGGAATTCACTGCCACAGGAGGTGGTGACAGCTACAAGCATGGACGGCTTCAAGAGAGAATTAGATAAACATATGGAGCAGAGGTCCATCAGTGGCTATTAGCCACAAGGTATAGATAGGAACTCTAAGTCAGGGGCAAGTGATGCTCTGTATTCTTGGTGCTGGGTGGGGCAACAGTGGGAGGGCTTCTGGTGTCGTGGCCCCACTGGTGGACCTCCTGAGGGCACCTGGTATTTTTGGCCACTGTGTGACAGAGTGTTGGACTGGATGGGCCACTGGCCTGATCCAACATTGGCTTCTCTTATGGTCACCCCTACAGTGGCTGCAGGAGGAGGAGGAGGAGGAGGAGGAGGAGGAGACTGGATTTATACTTCGCCCTTCAATACCCAAAGGAGTCTCAGAACAGCTTACCATCTCCTTTCCCTTCCCCTCCCCAGAACAGACACCCTGTGAGAGAGCTCTGACAGAAACTGCTCTTTTTCAAGAACAGCTGTGCCAGAGCTATAGCTTGCCTAAGGTCATCCAGCAGGTGCAAGTGGAGGTGTAGGGAATCAAACCCGGTTCTCCCAGATTAGAGTCTGCGCACTCTGAGAGCCAGTTTGGTGTAGTGGTTCAGTGCGTGGACTCTAATCTGGGAGAACCGGGTTTGATTCCCCACTCCTCCACTTGCTCCTGGCTGGATGACCTTGGGCAAGCCATAGCTCTGTACCAGCTGTTCTCTCAAGGACAGCTTGGGAAAGAGCTCTCTCAGCCCCACCTACCTCACAGGGTGTCTGTTGTGGGGAGGGGAAGGGAAAGGAGTTTGTAAGCCGCTCTGAGACTCCAAGTGAGTGAAGGGCAGGGTATAAATCCAATCTCTTCTTCTTCTTCTTCTTCTTAACCACTACACCATGCTGGCTCCACATGGAAAACTCTACTTGCAGATACCCCACAGTTCCCCTTGGAAAACAGATCAAATGAAGTTTAAAAGGGAAGATCTTCTTCATGGTCTCTGTGCATCACACCTCTGGGATAATGTGCGCCTGCGCCGATCCCGATCGGTAACTTCAAAGCCAACGGATTTTCACGCCAACTCCCCGATCGCGCGCCGGCTCCACTGCGCATGACCGGGGAGGGGCACGATGATCCCGCCAGTTCTCTTCTGACCGCCGCGTCGTGAGGATCCTTTCTCTCTTGCTCCGGTCGGTAGTTTACTTTCCAATCTAAAAAAGCTTTCGGACTGATTCTTTCTCCTCCTTGAACTTGGACTGTTAACTGGACTTGGTTTTTGGATTTCCCCCTTTACTTCACCGCTCGGCCTATGGCCCAGCGGTGGGGGTTCTTTAAGAGGTGCCTGCAGTGTGGCAGCAAGATAGCCCCTCCGGACAAGCACTCCCTGTGTCTTCTCTGTCTGGGTGAGTCCCACCGAGGTCGACTCCTGTGCGAGTTGTGCGGCGTTCTCTAAGCAGACTCGTAAGAACCGAGCGGCGAGGCTCCGGGTTGCCCTCCTCAAGTTGGCTTTGTCTCCGAAGATGTATTCTTCTGAAGTTCCGGCTTCCTCACCGATGGGACCGACGGGACCGACGCCGTCTCCTTCTCGAAGTATTGGTACCGACAGGCCAGCACCGAAGAGATCGCTCCCCTTACCCGATACTCCTGTTAAAAAGCGCAGGGAGGGCAAGGAGGAGAAGGGCAAGCTGAAGCACAAGAAATCCTCAAGTGCTTCGTCGACGCGCGGCGCGCTCGACTCAGCCCAGCCCGGGCTCGATCAGCTTGACCCGAGAGATCGCGAGCGACCCAGGGGTAGATCGACCTCCCCGATGCCGCGACCGATCACCTTGACAGACTCCGACCTCGACATAGACCTTACACAGGTCCCTCGGGATACCCCCGATGCTGAGGCGAAGCCACCATCGGCACCGAGAGGGGATAAAGACTACCGCTCCCCGGCTCC
Organism: Lepidodactylus listeri; assembly: GCA_029233225.1. Taxonomy (NCBI): domain Eukaryota; kingdom Metazoa; phylum Chordata; class Lepidosauria; order Squamata; family Gekkonidae; genus Lepidodactylus; species Lepidodactylus listeri. The sequence goes on from JARCFY010000011.1 coordinate 2,487,970, forward strand.
ACCGGTGCCATGGGACGTTCAGCAGTGGAGATACCTCTACGGCTCCTACCCACCTCCGCCTCAGTGGTACCCCACCGAATGGGATAGGCAATCTACCTCCTCCAGAGTGTCCCGGTACCGAGAACCTGCATCAGTACCGACACCGACACCGGCACCTCCGAAACGGACGCCCGACATCGATCCTCGCCTGTTGCCGACAACACAAGACCTTTCAAGCCCGACCCCCCTCTCTCCGTCCGAACACTCGGCACCGGGGTCCCCGGCATCTTCCGTGTCAGAAGACGGATCACTCCCGCACCCGTCTCCTGACACGCAGGTCACCGAGAACCTCCCCATCTCCCCCTCCGAGGATGTGAAACCCTACGGGGAACTCATTAAGAGGATGGCACACTCGCTGGCTTTGGCCACGGCCCAACCGACCCCAACAGCCACGGATTCCATCTTCGATATAGTACAGATGGATACATCAACACCGGTGGCCCTCCCACTCATATCAGTCCTGATGACTACGGCCAAAGAATCCTGGCCTCATCCCTCATCCACTCCCATCTCCAGTAAACGCCTAGACCACATGTATAGGATCCAGGAGCCTGGGGCAGAATTTTTATTTGTTCACCCCAAACCCAACTCTGTGGTTGTGACACCCTCCACCAAGGGTCGCAGTGGACACTCTTCCCCACTGGACAAGGAAGGACGCAGAATAGACTCCTTCAGAAGACGCATTTATTCAGCGGGCGCATTGGGTCTAAAGATAGCAAATTACACCGCCTGCATGAGCAGGTATCAGTACTCGCTTTGGGAACAGATGACTGCGCTCATTGCCCATCTCCCAGAGGACAAGTTATGCAACGCCAGAAAGATCCAGAAGGAAGGTATGTCTCTGGCCAAGCTCCAACTTTCGGCCTCCAAGCATTCGGCAGAAGTAACCTCCAAGACGCTTACTTCAGCAGTGTCCATCAGACGCCATGCCTGGTTGAGATCCACTTCTCTTCCTCAAGACACCAAGACCTTGGTGGAAGATCTTCCGTTTGAAGGAGACGGTCTCTTCAGCTCTACGACGGACACAGTACTTCACGAGCTTGATAAAAGTATGAAGACATCCCGCAATCTGGGAGTCTCTCAACCTAAGCAACAAAAGCAGAGGGCAGAGATCATGGCCGAAGAAGCAGTCACAAAGACCTCCCTCTGAACCCAATGGCAGAGGTCACCGCCATCCACCTACCAACACAAACCCTACAACAACAAGCCTCGCTTCCCAACTGCTCCAGCGTCTAAGGCAAACCCCCCCAAACTGAGCAAACAGAGCTTTTGACTCCCACCCCCGCTCCGACACCTCCATCCACCTATCACCCTTCCTGACAGCGTGGCAACGCATCACTTCGGACAAGTGGGCACTCTCAGTCATCTCCGAGGGATACAGAATAGAATTCTTCGAGATCCCCACGGAACATTACTTTGTGGTCACTCCCCCATCCGACACTCTAACATCCGAGGTCGAGTCCCTGCTGAGCAAGGATGCAATAGAACTGGTAGTAGTCCAGCAACTTCAACAGGGATTCTACTCCCGCTACTTCACAGTGCCAAAGAGGGATGGGGACCTCCGACCCATCCTGGATCTTCGGAACCTCAACACGTTCATAACGTACAAAAAGTTCCGAATGACCACCCTCCAAATCATTCTACCTTTGCTGGAGAAGGGTTCTTGGATGGTGACGCTGGACCTGAAGGATGCATACTTCCATGTGACCATTCATCCTTCTCACAGACCCTTTTTATGCTTTGTGATCGGTCCACGTCATTTCCAATACAAGGCACTCCCATTCGGTCTCTCGACGGCACCTCGTGTCTTCACAAAATTAATGGTAACAGTAGCGGCCCACCTCTGCCTGCAGGGCATCCACCTATACCCTTACCTGGATGACTGGCTTCTGATCGCACCTTCAGCATCAGACCTGCAAGACCACGTCTCCCTAACACTCCACACCCTGGAGATTCTGGGATTGACGATAAATACAAAAAAGTCCATGCTCACCCCCTCCAGACAGGTGCAGTTCATCGGAGCTCTTCTCGACTCCCTACAGTGTAGGGCATTCCTACCTCCCAGCAGGGTCTCGGACATTGTTTCCCTCCTCAGAGCTCTGAGAAGGAACCAGGAGGCGACAGCTCATCAAATACTGCGCCTCTTGGGGCTCATGGCGGCTACCACCATGGTCGTTCCCTTTGCAAGGCTACACATGAGACCCTTGCAGCTGTGGTTCCTCCGTCGGTTCCGGCCAAGCCTACACCCTCTGTCCAAGAGATTCCACCTCTCGGACTCGGTGGTCCAAGCCCTGGAGTGGTGGCAGGTGCCACAGAATCTACAGACGGGTGCCCCCTTTTGCCGCCCTCCTCCGTCGGTCACTATTACCATGGACGCATCCCTATGGGGCTGGGGGGCCCACCTAGGTGACCTGTGCGTAGGCGACAAGTGGGATCCATCAGTAGCCTCCAATCACATCAACTTCCTGGAGCTACTAGCGGTCCGCTACTAGCGGTCCTTTCAACACCTTTTGTCGGGAAAGACAGTGGCCGTCTTCACAGACAACATGACCACGATGTACTATATCAACAGACAGGGTGGTACGGTTTCCTGCAGTCTCTGCCGCTTAGCGATAGAACTCTGGTCGGAATGCCAATCGCTGGATATCTATCTGGTAGCGAACCATCTTCCCGGTCAGCTCAACACGCAAGCAGACTTCTTGAGCAGAGGGGGTGCATCCCTACATGATTGGGAACTCAATCCTCTTTACTTGACCCCGATCTTCAGCCTCTGGGGGTCAGCCTTCTGTGGATGTCTTTGCTTCCAGAGACAACAAGAAGTGTTCCCTCTTCTGCTCCAGGGCGGGCATGGATCTGATGTCCCTGGGAGACGGTCTTCTCCTCTCCTGGTCGGGGTTACACATTTACCTGTTTCCCCCAATCCCACTGATACTGAGGGTAGTACAGAAGCTACTGGCGGAACAACCACTAGCAATCCTGATCACACCCTGGTGGCCGAGGCAACCGTGGTTCCCCACCCTCCTTCGCCTCTCCAACGGGTCCTACACTCACCTTCCGATGAACCCAGACCTCCTATGGATGTACAAGGGTCTGGTGCTGCATCATGACATTCCCAGACTGAAGCTAACAGCTTGGCTAATTCGTCCTCCGAGGTAGACCCTCGCATAGCGGATGTCCTCCTCAATGCCCGTAAGCCATCTACACGTCGTTCCTACGAGGCAAAATGGAATAAGTTGCTGTCTTTCCTGGCTTCAATAGGACGACCTTCCATTCCATCTACACTAAATGACATCTTTGGGTTCCTCTTGTCTTGTAAGGACAGAGGATTGTGCCATGCATCACTTCGTGTCTACCTTTCAGCTGTTTCGGTTAACCATCCTACAGTAGATGGCTACTCCGTGTTTTCTCATCCCACTACGAAGCAATTCCTAAAGGGAATGTGCCGTCTCTTCCCAACAGTTAAGACCCCTGTTCCAGCATGGGACCTGCCTCTAGTGCTGCACAAGCTAATGGGCAAACTGTTTGAACCTATGGCTTCTTGTAGCCTGCAGCTTCTTTCGTGGAAAGTAGCGTTTCTTGTGGCTCTCACTTCGGTTCGAAGGGTGAGTGAGTTGTCGGCTCTTCGATGTGACCCACCCTACCTCACCTTTCATCAGGACGCGGTGACCCTGACTCCTGATATTACCTTCTGGCCGAAGATAGTTTTGGACTTCCACATAAAAGCGGACATCACCCTGCCGGTGTTTTTTCCTGAACCCAAGGACCAGGCACAACATTGCCTGCATTCTCTCGACGTTAAGAGGGCCCTGTCATTTTACTTGAATTGGACTAAATCCTTTCGCAAGTCTCCAGCTCTCTTCGTCGCTCATGCCCTTCCCAGACAGGGACAGAAGCTGTCGTCTCAGAGACTGTCTAAATGGATTGTTGAGACGATAAAACTCGCCTACCTCCTGGCCAAGCGGCCGTTACCGGCGTCCCTGCGGGCTCACTCTACTCGAGCAGTGGCTGCCTCGACAGCTTTTCTCAAGGGCATCCCCCTGGGAGACATCTGCAATGCTGCTACATGGACGTCTCCTCACACATTTGTGAGGCACTACGCTTTAGACGTCCATACCCATCAGCGGCCGGCGGTGGGCCGTGCAGTTCTGCAGACAGCTCAGATGTGAGACCTTCAGCACCCACCCCCAGGTATGTGGTGTATTTATTGCTCGCTATTCTCCCAGAGGTGTGATGCACAGAGACCATGAAGAAGATATACAGGTTGCTTACCTGTAATTGGAGATCTTCGAGTGGTCATCTGTGCATTCACACCACCCGCCCTCCTTCCCCTCTGCTTTCGGTCTCCCTTGTAATTTCTTGGAGGCTGCTTGCAGCGGTCAGAAGGAACTGGCGGGATCCTCGTGCCCCTCCCCAGTCATGCGCAGTGGAGCCGGCGCGCGATCGGGGAGTTGGCGCGAAAATCCGTTGGCTTTGAAGTTACCGATCGGGATCGGCGCAGGCGCACATTATCCCAGAGGTGTGAATGCACAGATGACCTCTCGAAGATCTCCAATTACAGGTAAGCAACCTGTATTTGTTGTGTGGATGGTTCCGATGAATTTGAGGGTTTCCTGCATTCCATACAGGGGAAAATCCCCATGTGGAGGCATCCTCAGTGTGTCAAAAGCTAGATTTAAAAAATAATCCAATTTAAAGTATTGTCTCTGTGCTATCCTTTTGATCCAAAATATTGTATTGAAATTGACCTGAGGAGAAGGTGTTTGTAGGTGCCTAGTTGTCACAAATGAACAGTTGATTGTACAGACAAAAATATAGTTATTCTTGTATAGTTGTAACATCATTATTCACACCAAACTCTTCTGCCTCATTTGATATCCCTTCCGTTACCATTTCATGTTGCTGACAACTGTACACCTCTATTACAGCCTGCTTTGTACTGACTTCTAAGGTGGGCATGTTAGTAAATTGGCGATAACATTTTCTTTTTCACAATTTATTTTAAAATTTATACCCTGCTTTCCATACCTCACCAATATTTAATAGAATGCCCAGTCTCCTAATGTATCTGGTTAGGCTTACTATGGAATAGCTCTAACTCCAACATATTCAGCAACCTATACTGAGTAAGCAATTGTGTTATTACAGATAGCTGGGAAGTTAGTATACCTTTACTTTCAGTAAGAAGAAAACAACCCTAATATGTCCTCAAATGCAAAATAAGCAGGAGGACCCACGATAGTCACGGGGGGGGGGGAGAAGGAGCTCAACATTGAGGAGAAGGAAGCACCCGCAGGTGAGCTTCTCCCCCACCAGCACCAATGGCGAAGCCCGGGCCCATCAATCCTTCTCCCCCCCATGAGCACCGGCGGCGAGGCCCAGGCCCACCAATCTCCCCCTCCCTATGGGCCCTGGCGGTGAGGCCCAGACCTGCCGGTCTTCCCTCCCATGGGCCCTGGTGACAAGGCCTGGGTCGGCCGATCTCCCCCTCCCCACAGGCCCTGGCGGCAAGGCCTGGACACTTCCCAGCTGCTGATCCCACCGCCAATCTCCCCCTCCCCATGGGCACCAGCAGCGAAGCCTGAGTGGCTCCCAGCCACTGGGCCCACCTCTAATCTCCCTCCCTGGTGGCACCTGTGGTGAGGCCTGGATGCCTCCCAACTGCCAGCCAGCCGCAGAGTTCCCAGAGCTCTTTTACTTTATGAGGTATTTAAGTATCCCCCATATAGTTTTTTTTAAGTGTTAAGATTTTTCTGCACACCTAGGGAGTCCCCCAAGTGTGCAGGAAAATCTCTCTGCCCCCTAGGTGCCCCCAATGTGCGGATTTAGATATTCGCATGCAGGGGGTGCCTTGGCTATTAGATATATAGATTTTTCCAGGAACAGGTATATGAACTAGGAAATGTCTTTGGCAAATATGGGTGGTAGAATATATGGAACTGTGTATGAGATTGGGATAACACAGCCTGTTTCATGGGGTGATTATTACAGGATAAGATCATTACATAGAGCCTTCCATTCCCATAATAGTGTTTCATGCGACAGAGGCTGTACCCACGATGTAAACTGAAATATGATGTAACCTTCATTTGAGCAGGCAGTCATGGTCAATGTTGCTGTATACAGTCATGCTAAGAACAAGGCAGCTCCTGAGATGCTGCATATACTTGCATCCCTTAGCAGACCTGTGGGGGGGGGGGGGGTCAGAGCATAGTTAGATGGTGCTGTATCTTAATTTAATGCTGTAGTCTTGTATAGGTTAGGATGCTTACATCCCATTAAAGTGAATGGAACAGAGCATGTTGATTGCATGCAAATCTCTATAAGTGTAACCTTATGAAGAGGAAACTTTAGAAAAAACATGGAGTTTCCCAGCCCTATCAAATAGCATAACAAATTGGACAGCCAGCCTGGGTGAATGGGCTGGACCATTTTGGCTCACAATAACAAAACTGGAAAGATTCATGAAGGAACACATACTTTTTAGAAGGTTCCTGAATCTCCTTATGGAGGGCTGCCTCACAGTTTGGGAAACATAGTTGCTTAAGGGGGGGAAGGGAGGGAGAAGGGGGGGGCTCAACATTGAGGAGAAGGAAGCACCTGCAGGTGAGCTTCTCCCCCACCAGCACCAATGACGAGGCCCGGGCCCATCAATCCTTCTCCCCCCCATGAGCACCGGCGGCTAACTATTGTTAGCTCAATAGTCATGGGATAAAAGGGCAAGTCCTTTTGTGGACCAAAAACTGGCCAATTAAAAGGAAACAGAGAGTGAGTATAATTTTCTCAGTGGAGGTAAGCAGTGGGATACCACAAGGATCAGTACTCAGTCCGATGCTTTTTAACTTGTTTATTAATATTTGGAGTTGGGAGTAAGCAGTGAAGTGGCTAAATTTGCAGATGACATGAAGTTGTTCAGGGTGGTGCGAACCAGGGAGGATTGTGAGGCACTCACAATCCAAAGGGATCTGTCGAGAATGGGCCAGTGGGCATCAATGTGGCAAATGGGGTTTAATGTGGCCAAGTGCAAAGTGATGCACATTGGAACCAAAAATTCTAACTATAAATACACGTTGATGGGGTCCGAACTGGTGGAGACTGACCAAGACAGAGATCTTGGAGTTGTAGTAGATAACTCAATGAAACTGTCGAGACAGTGTGTGACTGCAATGAAAAAGGCCAATGCTATGCTGGGGGCTATTAGGAAAGGAATTGAAAACAAATCAGCCAGTATCTTAATGCCCCTGTATAAATTGATGGTGCGACCTCATTTGGAGTACTGTGTACAGTTCTGGTCGCCACATCTCAAAAAAGATATTATAGCATTGAAGAAAGTGCAGAAAAGGGCAACTAAAATGATAAAAGGGTTGGAACACTTTCCCTATGAAAAAAGGTTGAGGCGCTTGGGGCTCTTTAGCTTGGAGAAACGATGGCTGAGGGGTGACATGATTGAGGTTTATAAGATTATGCATGGGATAGAGCAGGCAGAGAAAGAAGTCCTTTTCTCCCTTTCTCACAATACAAGAACTCGTGGGCACTCCATGAAATTGCTGAGCAGTTGGGTTAGAACAGATAAAAAGAAGTACTTCTTCCCCCGAAGAGTGATTAATGCATGGAATTCACTGCCACAGGAGGTGGTGTCGGCTACAAGCATGGACAGCTTCAAGAGCGCATTAGATAAACATATGGAGCAGAGGTCCATCAGTGGCTATTAGCCACAAAGAATAGATAGGAACTCTCAGTCTGTGAGACTTCTGATTAGATCCAATAAGTCAGGCCTTGTAGTTCAAAACAAAGTCTTTATTTCTTAATGGTCTTTCAGGAACACTTGCGTTGTTAGTGATACCAGATACAAAAGAGGAGGAATTGATATAGTAAATTCAAACTAGAGGAAAAACGCGGGTACCAATGAAAAAAGAACAAACAACCGCCAAAATGTACTACCGTTACTTTCTCAGGGAAAAGGCACGTAAGCAGAGCTACTTTCCCATCCCCGGCCCTGTGGTTTTTCTACATGCAATCCCACACAAAAGACACCTGGAAAAGCGGAGGCCCAGTTGCCCAAGGTTACAAGTGCAGCAACAGAGATAACATGAGTCTAGCAAAACATCTGAGCTCACTCTAGTGAAGGAGGGGTGAGGGGGGGAAGTAACCGTCAGAGCGAAAGCTGATGCCGAGCTCCTGCCGGGACCTGCAATCGGGATAGACATAAAGAAGCAAAACATGCCAGGGAACCTGACGAGTCTGGGGCAAGTGATACTCTGTATTCTTGGTGCTTGACGGGGGGGGAACAGTGGAGGGCTTCTAGTGTCCTGCCCCCACTGCTGGTCCTTCTGATGGCACCTGGTGTTTTTGGCCACTGTGTGACAGATAGGGTTCCCATCCTCCAGGTGGGGCTGGGGATCTCCCGCTTTTACAACTGATCCCCAGCTGACAGAGATCAGCTCCCCCGGAGAAAACGGCTGCTTTGAGGGGTAGATTCTATGGCATTGTACCATGCTGAGCCCCCTCCCCTCCCCAAACCCCGCCTTCTCCTGGCTCCACCCCCAAAGTCCCCAGGTATTTTCCAACCCGGACTTGGCAACCCTAGTGACAGAATGTTGAACTGGATGGGCCGCTGGCCTGATCCAACATTGGCTTCTCTTATGTTCTTATGTTAGAACTGGCCAAAACAGTATGAAGCTGCATGCAAGCTTTTCAGTGTTCTGCCACTCATGCTAAAAAGTGGAAGGTGGAGGAAGAAAAGTAGGTGTTTTCAGGCCCTGTATTAAAGCCTGTTGTCCCTGTGTATTTAGATAAGGCACTACTGGACAGAGCTGATATTGGGTTTCACTTTTGGTCTCCTGTGCCTTCTGTGTTATTTTGGTTGGTATTGATAAAATATATTAAAAGGCTGTTGTTTGTGGAATTTTGCTTTGAACCATGGCTACTGGCTACTTTATGGTTATTTAGCTCATACTTCATATATATTATGAGTATTCATATATACTAAAGGCTATTGCTATTTTCTGGTACATGTCCCTTAAAAATTACCATCCTCTGCATATTGATACACACTGGCAGTACACTGCTTTCATTCTATCTTCACTGTAACCTAGGGAGAAAATACTGCTGAAGTGTTTGTGTTGCACCTATATTATAGCAAGTACAACCTGATCAAATGAAAGGTGAATGGAATGTCCAGATGTCATGTTTGTTTCAGAAATCCAAATTTATTCTTTTTATTATGTCTGAAATGGAAATATTGTGTTTGAATGAAAGGAAACATTCCCTTCCTCTACATTTTCACACTAAAAGTGCCTGAGGGCTTTATTTTTAATTTTTTTTTTAAAAAAAAATGGACACTTCCAAGGCAATGCCATAGCACAGTTACCAGAGTATAAAAATAGAAAACCATGAAATTGAAGGAGAGGGAATTAGTATGGGGATAGGTGGGGAGAAGCAGCATCAGTGTGCTGGCCAGTCTGGAACTGAAATGGAGCCCATATATAGGGAAAAGCAGAGCGAGGGAATTTTTCAGGGATGGGACTCTGTTGTAGCACAGTTACTTAGAGAATGGTAATACAAAACCAGGGAGATTGGGAAAGGGAATTGGCACCAGTAGGGGGAGGGAATTGGCCCCGGTGTCTTGTTCAGCCCAGCACTGAAATGGAACCCAAATACTGGGGGAAGGGAGTGGCTTGAGGAGGAACTGTCACCACATATCCTGCTCAGTGCTGCAACAGAGCTCAAATATATAGAAGGAACAAATTCACTGGGGATGGGCATGAACCTAAGAGTTCCAGTTCAGTTCGGGGTTCAGGGTAGCACCCAAATCAAACCCCAAACTAAGCAAAAAATGCCCTGAGCTAGCCAATTTGGATCCCCTGGACAAGGTTAAATGGTTGGCAGCTATTTAACACATCCATTTTGCTTCTCCCTGCTCAAACAGGTGAACTGAACTGGTCAAAAGTCTGGTAAATGTTCAGGGAAGGCAGCTTCCACAAACATTGATTAGGGACTGCAGACTAAGCCAAGTTTGTGCTGAATTTTGGTTCATGCCAGTCCCTAAAATTCATTACACACTGAGATTGTGAGAAAGGGGATCTGACCCCCTGAATTGTTCAGTGCTGTAACTGAGTGAAGGGGGGTGTAAACTTGTGCTATTCTTAAACTGCACTATGTGTGTGCCAAAAATTAAATGAAGTGATGAATAATGATGACAAGGATATGACAACAGTGAGAGGGGATGCAATGTGTGTCTGCTATGAATGGCAAACCACGGCAAATAATCTTATGCTGTCTGGAATCTCTGTTGCAAGTGCAAATTGACCAACAATCATGACCACCATGGGGAAAAACACCCTTCTGTAGAATCAGACACGTTCTTGTAGAAATAGAGCATACTGATCAGCAAAATGATTTGTTTATGAGCCTTCTCATCAGTTGTATTAAACCAGTAAATGTTTATGTTTTCTGATCAGTTAAGGTACATCAGAGAGCTGCATTTGTCTGAAATTTATTGAACCATAAAAAGTAAAATGCTCCCTCAAGGGGAGTAATCTTCTTAAAAGAAAGCTATTGTATATTGACTTATCCTCCCTTTTATATAATTCAGTAGTGGGGTGGCACATTCTGAACATTCCACATGCTCCTAAATCAGTTGGCTCCATGATGTGCCACTCAGAAGCTGTCCCTATCCACTGGCTGCATTGCTTGAGTCCTGCCCACAGTACGCACCATCAGCCATTGGCCTGTCAGCCACCACTCAAGAGTACTTGCGTGCCATTGGCTGGGTGCTGGGTCTGCTCCTCTTCCGCGCCCACTCCAGCCACTATTCCCTGTCAGAATGGCTCTCTCTCCTGATGAAGACATTTTGCCTCCTTAGCTCCTCTGTGGGACTAACTTTTCCCTTACTGGCTGTTGGTAGGCAACCAAGTTTGGTTCTGTCAGTAAAAAGACAAAGGAACAAAATGCTTTCCACGTCTTTGTGAGGAATTCATTGGGGCCAGTCCTGACTAGGGTTGCCAGCTCCAGGTTGGGAAATTCCCGCTGAGTCCCTCTGCCCCCCCCCCCCCCCCAATCTTCAAGTATTTCCTTACTCAGAGCTGGGAACCCTTTTTTCCCCTCAGTGCCTGTTGCTGGTCAACCAAGCTTGGTGCTGTCAGTAAAAGGCCCTTTCCACACCTATTTTGGCCTTTGGGAGAAAACTCATTGTGTACTTATACCTCCTCAGTAAGATGGGCTTATCCACTCTCTGGTGCCCTGCCGCAATATTTTTTTTGTTTGACTTCACCACAATTATGCAGAGCTTATCTGCTGGCTGGGTTCAATGTTCTCCCATCTGCTATTCTTGAGGGGAGGTATAAGAAAATCATTTTGCTGATCAGTGGGCTATAATGCCTTCCAAAGCAGCCATTTTCTCCAAGGGAACTTATCTCTGTCACCTGGAGATTGGTTAAAATCCTAAAAGATCTCCAGCTACTACCTGGAGATTAGCAGCCCTAAACAAGTCAGAGGGCAGGGGGTCAGGTAATTACACTAGAGGTCAATTTGTTCATCAAACAAAGCCAGTCTAGTTGGAACAAAATGGGGAGTGGAGGAATATGTTTGAGTGGAGGAATATATTTGAGCTGCTTTGAAACAGAGATGTGATAAATATTAATTGAACTAATAATATTAATTTACCCACTTTGGCATGAGATAGGAATAGCTGGTGTGCTTGTGCATTGCCTGCCTTATGGGCAGTGAAGGTAGACTTTCAAAAAGGATAAAAATAAGAAGATATAGGCCTTTCCCTGTACTTGGACTATTCCTGTTGAACAGGAAAGGCTAAAATAAACATGCAATTATAACTGCATCCAAATATTGTTATGTATGGAAAGTGATTTTCCCCCTGCCCATTTGATATCCCAAAATCTAATCTATGGCTATGTTTTACAGAAGATTTGTGAAAGACGTAAGAAGAAAATATTCTTTACTTTCTCCCAAATTTTACTAACTATACTAACTATATTTTTTGTATAGCAGTGACAATTGTCTTCCGAACTAGAGTAAATGAAAGACACAAAAATATACAGATGCAGCCCCCATGCCAACAGAAATACATAAACATTTTATCTGTGTAATTTACTTTCCCCCTATTCTTTGTATTTTTAGTCAAATGCATTAAGAGGTACTGAACATGCCTCGCAGTCCAACCTCCAGTGAAGATGATATGGCTCAGAGTTTTTCGGATTATTCAGTGGAATCTGAATCAGACAGCTCCAAAGAAGAAACCATTTATGATACTATCAGGGCTACTGCAGAGAAACCAAGCAGCAGGATGGAAGACACCCAGAGTAACACGTTAGTGATACGAATAATAATTCCTGATTTACAGCAAACGGTAAGAACTCCATTATAAAATTAGTGGTGCAAAATCATCCAGTGGACCAAACCAAAATAGTCAATTGAAAGATGTCTGATCTGTTCAGCGTATTTAATAATAAAAGCTTTTAGGTAGTATGTGCATGTGATTTTAAAAAAACCATTGTAGAAGCTTTACTTGAAACCACTGTTTGTGGGAAATAATTTTGGAAAGACTTAGCCGTCTGCATTAAGTAAGGCAAGTATGTACTGTACTGGGTACATGATATTTCAGCAGACTGAAAGTTATTTCTGCATACATGCATACTTAATGAAACAGAATAGCTAAAAACAGCAGAAAAAACTTTCCTTTATTATGTGCATATCCCTTTAGTTTCTTAACCATGTTTGTCAAGATTTTTTACAAGGAGTTGAGGGATAGGTTTTGAGCTCTTTCTTATTCCCAAAAAAAGGGTAATGTGTGCTGAATCTTTAAGATAGACTTGGTTTCTCATAAATGTTCTCTTTGAGCAGTGAGACTGAATAAGAGTTGAGGGGAAAAAACTGAACAAGGAATGTGTTTTCCTCCAAAGCAATGGCTGGCTTATGGCCCATCAGATGAAAGCATGAGTACTTTGGGCTGACTAAAATTTGCAAATGTCCTTGCCTTCAACCAGTTTTCATTTTAGCAGTGTAATTTTGCTATTTTCTAGTTGCCCAAAGAGAATTAATTAAACTTAGATTTGTAATGGTCATTTAACTTTTTATCATAATCAGAAACAAGTCAAGACAAAATTTCAGGTCACCAGTGATATTTCACTCAAAGCCTTAATTCAGTGCAAGCATATTTAGGCCTGAAGCTAAAGTCATAGAATTTAAAGAAGAAGTCTACAGGCACTCCTATGTAGAGTTACTCCATTCAAATTCCACTGATTTCACAGGAATGAGACTGGAGCAATTCTGCATATGATTGCACTGTTAGGGTGTGATCCAGTCATAAAAGTACTTCCAAATCTAATTGATTTCAGCAGGAGAGATTTTATATGCTTGACACTCCAACTAAAACCAGTGAGATGCCAAAGAGTTTAACTTTGGCTGAATTTGTGCCCTTGGCACTGAGGACTAAACATTAAATACTTCATCCAAATTTCTTAAGGTCACAGTAATGATTTTAGAACATAGGCCAGTAGTTAATGATTACCTATAAATTGATCTTTAAGTTCATGATTAATTACCTGGAAACAACTTTCCTCTTGCTTATGTATGCATTTTCCAAATATTTGATAAGGGTAACATATAATAATTCATAACAGAGAGGCAATTTTGCTGTTCAACACATTGCTGCATTGTGTATATAAATACATTTTAATTAAAATTATTTATTTGGGAAACAGTCTCACATAGTCACAACAGTATGGCCAGCATATCTGGATATCAAGCTCAGTTTTATATCATTAAAAACACTGTAATCTTTAATAATGTATTATCATAAAATGCATTAAAGCATACCATATTAATTGTTGAAAAATATTCATATTTAAACAATAAACACTGAAAATATACTGTATACTTCTACAGTAACCTAGGAAATATCATTACCTAATGCTGTAGATTGTCTTACATAAAAAAACCTAATGATAAATAATTTCAGACCTTGCCTTACAAATGGGGATGGGCACGATCCGAACCACAAAGCAAAATTCATGATGAATTTTGCCCTGTTCGTGATTCCTGACAAAAGTTCCAGACAGGTCACTGTCAGGAACTTCCATGAACTATCAGATTCATGCTGTTTATGGTTCGTACTTGGGGCAGAAAGCTGGGGTTTAAGGCACCTCTCTGTTTGTCCCCTTTCTGTTACCCCCCAAAGCATCAAAAACAGCTGAGAGGTGGGGAGGCACTCCCTGCCATTCAGCTCTTTCACGCTATCTTTTACAGTCCCTTTAAAGTTTAAAGAGGCTACAGAAGAGAGTATGAAACAGCTGACAGGCGGGGAGGTGATCTCCATTGATCAGCTGTTTTGTGCTGACTTTTGCAGTTCCTTTAAAGTTTAAATGGACTTCAGAAGACAGTTTGAAAGCTGTAGGGCAGGGAGGCTTTCTGCAAACCCCATTTAAAGAGACTGTGGTCCCTTTTAATGGAGTTTTCAGGGGCACGAACTGAATGAACTAGTTCAGTTAGTGAATGGGCAGTTCAGTTTGTGGCTTGCCACGAACCACAAACTGAACTTCATTTTCCTGTTTCATGCCCATCCTTTCTTACAAAGTGTCTCATTCATTCTAAAAGAGAAAATATCTCATAAGAGATTTTTCAGTGCTCCCTAAATTTCTCAATTTTTTCATGAGAAAAATGAAATAAATACATTTATTCTATGCGAAAGAACATTCTAAATTCTGTATTGTGATACATGGAGATGAAAATGAAACTACCAAAATATTCTAGCAATGCTGAGATAGCTTTGAATCTGTGTTTGTGAGCAATCATCTCATTAATAAATGTATTTAGGCCTGATTTTATGGTAATATCTTCTCAACTGTACATTATTCAACTAGAACATTGTCAGGTTTTTTTTTAATTTATCAAGAAGTAATTGCCAAAATTGACAGGTAACTGGCAGGAGTTGTCTGGGGTAGTGTTCCCAGACCCAGCCTGGCAACCAGTGGAAGATTGGGGGTGGGGAAATGGGTTTGTCAGTGATGATGTGATGTCACTTTAGGGAAAAATCCAGAAGTAATGTCTCTCCAGGAGTTTCCAGAAACTCTGCAGTAAAACTCCAAGTGAGACTCCAGTCTTCTGTAGGAATTGCTGAAAACTCTGTGGTTTCCAGCAATTCCTAGAGAGGCATGGCATCACATCTGTGGTTTTTCCTGGTAGTGACATCATATCATTAGACCAATGGCTATTTTGGGGGGGAAATTCTTCCTCTGCCACTCTATGAGGGAGTGGGAAACAGGAGATGGGGTGGAATTTCCCCCACTGCTGCTTGGAGACTGGCTTGGGTTGCCAAGTCCTACCTGTTTGACGGCGGGGGACTCCTGCCCCGGTCCTGCGTGGCATGATGACATCACCCGGAAGTGACATCATTGCGCTGGGCACATTGCCAGGGTGATGCTCTGGTAATCGCCCAAAAACTCTATGGTACCATAGAGTTTTGGGGGCAATTGCTAGAGTGTTGCCCCGGCAACATGCCCAGCATGATTATGTCACTTCCGGATGACGTCATCACGCAGGGGCAGTTGGCCTGATTGGGCCAGTTCAGGGGTGGAGTTCCCCCCGCTGGCCGAATCCAGGTCGGCGGATTGGGGACCCCTTTAGCGAGGGATTCCCCGCCCCTCGAGGGGACTTGGCAGCCCTAGGACTGGCAGCCCTAGTAGGGAATGGGACAGTGCAAACCGGATTCCAGCAACACTCTCTGGTTTTGCTGTAAAGTGTAGGTGGAATCTTTGACATCACTTCTGAGTTCATGCTCAGTGCCTATTCCCCTTCTTTCTCCTGCTGCTCTACCAAGCAGCAACACAGTTATGGGCTTCAGAGCAATGCCCTAAACTGTGGACAAATGAGTGCAGGCCTCTCTTCCCCTTATATAGAAAGATATAGATTATATATATGTGTGTCTCAGCAATAGTGACCTAGTAGCTCATTCAGTCATATGCTATGGTAGCATTTAAAATACTGAGAAGTTAAAACTTTTTAATGTGCTGTGAGGATTCAGAATTGTGTTGGGAATCAAAGTTATTAGCTTTTATTGTATTAGGTAAAGGGAGCAATCCTAACAGGTCTGCTGCTCAGAAGTTAGTCACATTTTCTCCAGTGGGGCTTACTCCCAGGAAAGTGTTCTTTGGATTGCAACTGTAATTGAATGACATATTTCTGAGAATATTAGTGATAATAAACAACAGTTTATTTGTTTAAATACATTTATTTATTTATCCATTTATCCTAGCTCCTATGCGCTATGGAGTTCAGTATGAAATGCATTGTCAGTCGCCCTCTTTTATTCTCACGACTAACCTATGAGATATCAGGCTGGCTGAAAGAAATAGGCTTAAATGTTTGGACTTTGTTTACATTTTATCTCTGTCTTTCTATATAAAACTTTCAGGGTTGTACAAAAATGTCTGTTTTGTGTAAACAATAAATAGCATTTGCTTTGTACAAAACAATAGCATTAAATAACTAAATTAATAATCTGATGTAGGAACACTATTATTTGTGTTACATCTTGTGTATATTAATTATAGGGACACTAGTACTGTTTGTGTTATTTTATGTACTAACTTATTTGCCATTCTGTTCACGTGTTGTTTGCAGAAATGTATTAGATTTAACCCTGAAGCTTCAGTGTGGGTAGCAAAGCAGCAAATTCTCTGCACATTGAATCAGAGTTTGAAAGATGTCCTCAATTACGGGTTATTCCAGCCTGCAAACAATGGGAGAGATGGGAAGTTTTTGGATGAGGAACGACTTCTTATGGAATATCCACAACCAGTAAATAAGGGTGTTCCATCCTTAGAGGTATCTGAATAAACAATCCTTTATTTAAAGTTTGGATATCAGTAAACATTATGGTAACTATTGCAGATATAGACGTAAGAATACAAAACATCTTTTGCATCTCAAGGTCCTTTCAAGTTGTTATAAGCTGGAAGTGGTGCTCAAGATGATGTGAAAATCTGATAATTGTTACTTAAATTGATTTCATATTATTGTAGCTTCCCCATTACCTTAACTGTTAATGAAAGTTTTCCATATGCATTCCTGTTCTGAACGTGGATACGTTTGCCCAGTGTTCAAGAACACAGGGAAGCTTGCACCCACAAAAAATCATGTATATCTGAGGAAACATAGACTTTTGCCTCAGACCTAGATGCACAGTGGGACTATATGCACAGAATCCCCCCAACACTAAGCCTTTGCATGTGTACTTTCTTTATTATACTTGTCAGTAGTTCCTGACAGGCTAAGTCTTTAACATGCATTTTTGTAAATTGGATAAATGAGCATTACAGAGGATTCAGAGGCAAATACTCAGTTCATGTAGGCACTGGCTTGGCCTGTTGGGCCTCACAGTTATCTTGAGGGAATAGAGAAATCACCCAACACTTGCCTGCACCTTGTCCATTGTTACTGTACTGATATCTTGTAGTACTTTCTGAAGTAAGTAAACATTCTTGTGTTTATCCTCACCGCTTAGGTTGCAGAGGGGAAATGAGACAGGTTTGCTTCAAAGCATTCAGTTTTAACATATGGGGAAGTTAGGTAGCTCTCAGAATAGGGAAGAGGAAGACCTAAAACCATCTCACTACTTTTCAAGGAACTACACTAGCACTGTGAACATTCACTAAAGAAAATGTTTCACGATTACATCTGTCTTGGGAAGCTTACCTGGAAATAGGCTCTGCTGGCCTTGTGGTGGCAGCTGTTGGATGAAGAGGAAGTTGTCTTTGGACAAGGCTAGTTGGAATGCCCTGGGTCCTATTCCATAAACACTTAACTGTGGTAGCATAGAGGTTAATATGCTGCTCTGCAGGAGATACACGAGACTGTTGGGAGCAGGGTCAGAACATTATTAAACTTGGTTCCTACCAGAAGGCTGTATCTTGTTTCTGTTCTGAGTACTCGTAAGCAGGGCCCAGCTTATAACATATGGCAAGGAAGGTAAAATAATTCCTCTTCTTTACTCTCTCATGTAAGGCACTGATGTGGGGAGAAGCAAAAGCTACAGCAGCAGCCATCAGCAGGCAAATTACGCTGTAGACTTCTATCCACCAAGGAAATCTTACAGTAGCCCACCTTTGCTCTGTAACCTGCTCTGTTCCTGTGAATGAGGTCTGGAGACAAAAAAGGAATTGTGAGAGATAAATCTATGCAAAGCAAGAAGAGTATAACTTTGAGATTTTCTACTTCGAATACTCAGTAAAGAAGCTACTCGGTTTAGGGCCTTGCCTGAAATCTGCTCAGCAACTGGTTAGGGTGGGGTGTCAAACATATGGTCCGTGGGCCAGAACCTGTCCAAGGGTCTTATCCAGCCTAGCGAGCAACTGGTCCAAAGGAGGGAAGGCAGGAGGTTGCTCAGAGGTGGGAGCAGGTGAGTGGGTGCATACAGTGAGGTGTGTGTAGTCACAGCTGTTAAGAAAGAGAAAGGAAATGGCTAGAGGGTGGGACTAAGAAGCTGAGGTAAAATAGTAGGGGGGAATGGCAGCAAAGACAGAGAAAGAGGAAGGGTGTGTGTTCCCCCCCCCCATCTCCTCTGACCACAGCTCGGCGAGGATTGGCAAAGCCACTACATGGGGGCGCATCGCTGACCAGCTGGCACAGCCAGCGCTGCACCAACCAGCTTCATGTTTTTTCAGTTGGTGACTGGGAGGCAGACTGACAAGAGCAGGCACGTGGAGTGGTGGTTTGCCAACAAAGGGATGGGGCCAATGGTGGAGACAGGAGGAGGAAGGCTGGCACATGGATTGGGAAGCAACTGGGCTGTTTTGTGTGTGCCACTCTGAATAGAAAGATGTTCTGGCCTTGGAAGCAAGTGGAGAAGCGATGGGAAAAATGGGTGCTGTGGAGCTGGGAGGCAGTGTCTGGTGGGTGGGGGATGTCAATCTCCCTTCTCCCCTCACCTGTTTTTAGCCCATGAGGGGTCACGGGAGGACAAAAAGAGCCCCCAGAAGGTTTTAGAAACAGCTTCTTTGTCAGGCCTTGCCCTTAGCCCTGCCATTTCTGTGGGCAATGCAGGAGGGATGAGAACTGGGGGTGGGGGATCTGGGAGATCCCGGTTCAGGCCCCCCCCCAGCCATAACCCTGTCTTCTGGGTCACCTGGGGTTGGTTGCTCAGCCTGGCCCACCTCACAGAGTTGTTGCTGTTGATGATGGAGCTGTGGAGGGGGGATTCAGGTATGCTTTCTTGAAATCCTCTGAAGTGGGATGGAAGAAGAGGAGAAACAAAGAGTGAGGGACAGATCATAGCCAGGGGTCCGTTGGGGCCGGAGCGAGGACTGGCCAGTAGGGCAGCCACGGGCTGAATCAGATTCTTTAATCTGATTCAGCTCGCTGCTGAATTGCCGCCAAAATTCGGCGGCAACTTTAAAAGCCACTGGAGGGGAGGGGGGTTGAGGGAGAGGCTCCAAACTTGCAGGGTAGCTGCTGGGGCCTCTCCTCGAAATGCCCACCAAGTTTCAAGAAGATTGGACTAGGGGGTCCAATTCTACAGGCCCCCAAACAGGTTGCCCCCATTCCCTCCATTGTTCTCTATGGTAGGAAAAAAGTTAACATTTTTCCCTCCATAGAGAAAAATGGAGGGGATGGGACAATCTGTTTAGGGGGCCATAGAATTGGACCCCGTGGTCCAATCTTCTTGAAACTTAGTGGGTATTTCGAGGAGAGGCCCCAGCAGCTACCCTGCAAGTTTGGAGCCTCTCCCTCAAACCCCCTTTCCTCCAGCCCCTCATATACCCTATGACATTTTGCCATTGATTTCAATAGCCCATAGGACATAATGGGGCTGAAACTGACATTCCCTTTCTGACACACTTCTGGTGATGCCAGGGGACGTGGCATATGCTAATGAGTTATGCTAATGAGTTATGCTAATGAGCTCCTGCACCTCTTTTTCTATGAAAGGATCCCTGATCAGAGCCATGCTCTGCAGCTGAGGCTGGGTGTATGGATTGTTGGTTTTTTGCTGGAAAAACTACCTTATTTCCTTGCAAGGAAGATGGCTAGTCTCCTAAAAGTGCTATCTATACAAAAAGTAACTAATTTGTATGGAAATGTAAGATATCCCCCCCCCCCCCCCCTTTTATGGTATCCTTTGGAGAAAATCTAGTCTTGCATATGATTACATAGATTTTGGGGGGCTTTTCTGTTTCCCCAGTAAATCAGTTGCTTTCACAGGTAGGAATCAATTGCTTCTGTTTGTTTGTTGAGTAATTTTTTTTAAATTGTGTTCGCCTGGGTCCTTTATAAAGTTTGTATCTCCGGTACCTGGCATGATGTTTTATGGCACACATGGCCCAGCTCAACAAGGTCTCATTTATGTCAGATCCGGCCCTCATAACAAATGAGTTTGACACCCCTGGGTTAGGGAGTGTGCACTCCCCCTACAGAGCTAGAAAAAAATTACAAATCTCTTATATAAAGAAAACAATGGGCAAGTATTACCAATATCTGCAGACTATGGCTCA
This sequence comes from Lepidodactylus listeri, assembly GCA_029233225.1. NCBI lineage: Eukaryota > Metazoa > Chordata > Lepidosauria > Squamata > Gekkonidae > Lepidodactylus > Lepidodactylus listeri. The sequence goes on from JARCFY010000011.1 coordinate 2,508,510, forward strand.
TTTTGAGAAGATGGATGTCTTTGACCTCAACCAGGAGCCCTGAATATGATCTCGATAAAGCATCCTACACTAAAAATGTAGAGATGATGGCCAGTCACTGTGACCCAAAGCCCTCTGTAGTTGTGCAACATTTGAAATTTGTCATGTGCCAGAGCCCAAGGGGAAACCATAGCTGTTTTTGTGGCAACACAAAAGTGCCACATTTTGTGGCACTTAAACGCATCCAGTTGTTCATTTGACACTATGTTAGAAGGCATGCTATGAGACCAGCTTCTGTGGGGCATAGGAGACTTAGCTATTCAATGCTGCCTTCTAGCTGTATCAGACTTGACCTAATTAGCTACCTGATTCCTTGATGGGAGGAACTCTATTCAAAACTCTCTGGAGAAGTCACCTTTACAAAACTGGACATATCCCATGCTTGTTAACAGCTAGTTTTGGTGGAGGATTCATGGGAAATGGTCACAATCAACACCCACAAAACACTGAATGTGTACAATCACCTGCCTTTGGGAATCTCATCTGCCCGTGCCCTCTTTCAAAGAGTTATGGAGGGCCTCTTAGCAGGGCTAAACAATGTTGCAATATACTGTGAGGATGTCCTGGTTACAGGACGCACTGAAAGAGACCACCTAAGGAATGTGGAGGATGTCCTCAGATGTTTCACAGCAGCTGACTTATGATTGAAAAGGAGTAAATGTGTTCTCCAAGCTCCCAAAGTGGTGTGTCTTGGGCATAAAGTGACAGCACAAGGTCGTCAACCATTGGAGGAAAAAGTGAGAGCCATTAATGAGGCCCTTGAACCTTGTTATGAGAAGGAACTGAAAGCCTACTTAGGTCTTCTTAACTATTATGGGAGATTTTCACCCAACCTTTTAACAGGCTTGGGACCATTGCACAGTCTTCTCAAGAAAAATGTAGAATGGATATGAGGTTTTGCCCCATATGCATTCCAGCAGTCTAAATCCATTTTGAAACCTGCAAAGTTATTGCTCCACTATGATGCTTCATCTATGATGCCTTGCCTTATTGCGTAGATGCAGTATTATCACATACAATGCCAGATAGCACACTGAGGCCTATTTGTTTAGTTCAGTATCGCCTGGAGAAAAATGGTAATCCCACTTAGACAAGGAAGGTCTAGCTGTCATATTTGGAGTTTAAAAAATTCATCAATATATTTATGGCTGCCCACTCATCATCCTAACAGATTATAACCCCTTACTGGAATTGTTTGGGGAACTGGAGAATATGATACCATAGGCCAGTGTTTTTCAACCTTTTTCGAGCTAAGGCACATTTCTTTCATTGAAAAAATCCTGCGGCACACCTGACAATATCTCACGGCACAGTGGTTGAAAAACACTGAAATACAAGATAAATGGGTCATTAGTTGCCTCAGCTCAAGTATTAACTATGACAGTATTACAAATACACGTAATAGCCACTCAACTTGAAATTGTAAGTTACAGATCCAAAGTGAGCCTCAATGGCGGCTCCCTCCTACCTCAGGCCGGCCACAGAGCATGTGAGCGGAATCAGCGAGAGCGCGCCACTGTTCTTTCTCGCATGCGCAAATGCGTCCCGGAAGGTCAGCCCAGAAGGCACATTTCTTTCATTGAAAAAATCCTGCGGCACACCTGATAATATCTCGCGGCACACCAGTGTGCCACGGCACAGTGGTTGAAAAACACTGCCATAGGTCACTGCTAGACTTCAGCAGTGTGTTCTCATCCTGGTGACTTATCAGTATTCCATGTTGCATAAACCAGATCAGGCTGTTGGAAATGCAAATGGACTGAGTCACCTACCTGTAGCTGACCCCTATGCTGTAAGACCATGAAAGACCAAACTATGCCATGAGAAGTGGTCCTTTTACTCCACCAGTTGGAATCAGCCTCTGTTAAAACACAACAAATTAGGACTGGAACTGCTAGAGACCCAGTTTTATCATGAGTTTGTCAGCTGGTATTAAATGGCTGGCCAGAAAGTCCCTGTTCAGAGGAACTGAAACCATTTTATATCAGAAGGGGAGAGCTGAGTGTGAAGGGTGGAGTTTTTCTGTGGGGTATGAAAGTAATGATACTACCTCAAGGCCAGGCCATGCTTCTTGCGCAGCTCTAAGAGAAACACCCAGACATGACCAGAATGAAGGCAGCAGCTCTAAGTTACATGGTGGCCCAAAATGGGTGCTGCTGTAGAGGACTTGGTGAAATCTTGCTATGCATGTCAAGAACTTAGGGCTGATGCTCCATTACGTCCATGAGAATGGCCTGGTCATCCTTGGGTGCATCTTTTTTTTTTTTTTTAAATTTTTTATTAATTTTTCAACTATTTTTATAACTACACAGCTAAATTCTAAGCTAAATTACCTTATACAGAAAATGCTGAGTAAAATAATCATTTTAAGCAAATTAATAAATTTGAGAAACAAAAATTCTTGGTTTAACTAGTTACATATACTACTGCTTCTAAAAATCACATAGCTGATTTGCTGGTACACATAACTTTGGAGCACGCTTATTTCCCATTAACATATACTTAGTGCTTGACTTTTAACAACAAATATAAAATTTATTTCTTCTTTCATCCTCTTCTTGTCTTTTTAGTCTCTTCCATAGGTTTTGGAGCCGCAGCTCCTTTCTCCGAGTCCGAGTTGTCTTCTTCACTTTCTGAACTGTCCAAACCATATAAACTTTCCTGCTGCGCTAGCGAATCGTCTGAGTCTCTCTCTTTTTTCTTTTTCTTGCATTTTTCCAAAAAGGCTTTCGCTTGTTCAACAGAATCAATCTTAACATTCTTTTCTTTGTAGCTGAAACACAGTCCCTCTGGAATATTCCATCTATATATAATTGATTCAGACTGGAGCCATGTAGTTAAACTTCTGTAGGCTTTTCTTCTTTTTCTTATTTCAAATGGAATGTCCTTTAGTACCTTGATGTCTTCCTCCTGGATCTTCAGTGTTGTTCTGTTGGTGGCTCTTAAAACCACATCCCTTGTTGATCTTTTGGAGAATCTTATCATAATTTCACCTGGCAGGTTTTTCTTTTTGACTAGTTCTGGATAGGTCCGGTAGACCAAATCCATGTCGTTTGTTATTTTTTCAGCTTTTAAACCTGTCACTGGTGCCAAAGCTTCACTCACTAGCTTTTTAAGATCCTCCCCTTTTTTTTCAGGAACATTCTGAAGTCGTAGGAAATAACTTGAACGTTCTATCTGTAATTTCAAAACATTATCACATTGAAAAGCCTTCTCCTTCTCAATTTTTTGTAGTCTTGAATCATGCTTACTGGTAGTCGCTTTCACTTCCAAGAGATCCCGTTGCAGCTGTTCTGTTCGTTTGCCAGATTCTTTCAGTTCATTTTGCACTGAATCCATCTTAGTGTTGAGAGCAGTCATCTGATCCACTAGTGGCCGCAGCAATGTTGAAAACATTGAGCTCATCTCTGTGGTATCACCCTTTGAACTCAGAGGACCGCTTCCTAGTTTAGGGGAGGGTTTTGGCTGCCCCGTCATTGTTACAACTACACTTTTGTTTACACTTAGATAAGAAGGGCCATAAAAGAAGCAATCGTAGTTGCACTAATGTTGCACTAATGAAAGGTTTTTTCTCCGTGTCTGCGATCCAGCCCTCCAGCATTTTCAAAACGCCTTTGTAGTTGCAGTGACACTGTGGGAAAGTCTCATCCGCTTCGGTAAGGAGAGGGGGGGAATACAATCCTCCCTTTCCCTCCCCGTCGCTTTATTTATTGTTAGGTTTTGCAACTCATGGTTTTCACCATTGCGTATCAGGATTGTTGATTGTTTCTCCGCCAAGCATTTTCTGCTGCTTCTCGGTCACGCTTATGCAGCCCGAAGGCTTCCTCGGCAGGGGAACCTACTAGGGCTGCCAAGTCCAACTCCGGAAATATCTGAGGACTTTGGGGGTGGAGCCAGGAGACTTTGGGGGTGGAGCCAGGAGACTTTTGTGATGTCACTTCCTGTGATGTCACTTCCTGTGGTGTCATTTCCAGGTCAAATGGCAAGTGATGTCACTTCCCCTTCAGATGATGTCACTTCCAGTACACTGCGCCAAAACCCCACCTCTTCCTGTGATGTCACTTTCCAGGTACTCCCCCAAACCCGCCTCTCCCTTTCAAAAATTAAAATTTTTGTGAGCAAGATAATTCCCAGGGCTTTTTTTCTTAGACAAATTTATTTTAAAAATGTTATAAAGTTCATGATTTTTCAGTATACATATTGAAAACTTCATTTCTGTCTTGAAAGTTCTGGAACCCCCCCCCCCCCCACCAAGCCCTGAAAATTCCAAATAGCTATATTGGCTTATGCAGGGAGTACTGCAGCTTATGAAGTATAAGGATCCTTCCCAAGCCAATAAGCCAGCAATATGATTACAGAACGTAAGAACATCAGAGAAACCAATGTTGGATCCGTCCAGTGGCCCGTCCAGTCCAACACTCTTGTGTCACACAGTGGCCAAAAAACAGGTGCCATCAGGAGGTCCAGCAGTGGGGCCAGGACACTAGAAGCCCTCCCACTGTCTGCCCCTCCCCCAAGACAGAGAGAAAGACAGAAAGAGATAAAGGAAGGAAGGGAGAGGTAGAAAAAATTGGGGAGAGGAGTAAAAGACAGAAAAACCAAAGGAAAGAAGAAAAGCAGACTGTCACAGACAGAAAGGACAATAGGAAGGAAGGCAGACAGAAAGACAGGCAGCCAGAAGTCTCCCCTTTGTTCCCTCCTGCCTCTTTTTTCTGGGGGTGGGGGAGCAAAGGAGCCCCCTGAAATAACTGCACACCCTTTAAATTGCTCAGCCACTGCAAGGTTCTCCTTCTTCCCTCTCTCACTTCTTTTTTGGTGGGGGGGGAGAAGTTAAGAGGCATCATTTGAAGTAAGCAGCAGGTGGACGGACCTGCCGAGGTGCTTGCTTTAAAGGGCACGCGCACAGGTTGGAAGAAACAAGTGGCCGACTCAGGAAGCAGAGAGGTTCCTCTTCCCAGCCGGTTAAAGAGAGGTGCTGAGGCGGGAACACAACACACACATAAAAAAAAAAAAAAAACATTGTTGGAAGGAGGCTCTCTGCGCAGCCAGACATTGGGCCAGAAAACTCTTAGGACAAGAACTGAGAAACCGCTTTCCAGTAGGGTTGCCAGCGTCAAGGTGGGGCCTGGGGATCTCCTGCTTTTACAACTGATCTCCAGCTGGCAGAGAACAGCTACCCTGGAGAAAATGGCTGCTTTGAAAGGTGGACTCAATAGCATTGTACCATGCTGAGGCCCCTCCCTTCCCTAAACCCCACCCTCTCCTGGATCCACCCCCAAAATCTCCAGGTATTTTCCAACCCAGATTTGGCAACCATACTCTGGAGCAAACTAATCTCTGCAGCAGCCAAATCCTTCACTCCCAACTTTAATGCCAGCAGCTCACAAGACTCCACAGCTTAGAGGGAGCACTCCGGCTGGGAAAAGTGAGCGGGGGGGGGGAGGCTTTCCTCAGGGTTTGGGGAGGGGAGGGGCTTCAGGATGGTACAATGCCATAGAGTCCACCCTTCAAAGCAGCCATTTTCTCCAAGGGAGCTGATTTCTGTCAGCTGGAGATCTGTTATAAAAGCAGGAGATCCCCAGGCCCCGCCTGGAGGCTGGCAACCCTAGAAGAAAGCTAGGGCCAAACCACAGGGGACAGTGGAATTGGGGACTGAAATATCTGTCCTGTATTTTGTCCATATAAAATAAGACGAAGACGAAGAAGAAAAGGAGATTGGATTTATACCTTGCCTTTCACTCAGAGTCTCAGAACAGTTTACAAACTCCTTTCCTTTCCCCTCCCCACAACAAACACCCTGCGAGGTAGGTGGAGCTGAGAGAGCTCTGAGAGAACTTATCTGACAGAATTATGGCTTGCTCAAGGTCATCCAGCAGCTGCAAAATAACTGGGGGGGGGGGCCCTATACAGATCCTAGTTACAGTCCTGGGCAGATGTGTGTGTGAACTTTCCCCCATGTGATGTTTCTCTAATCAGAAATGGTCTTCCTGAGCTGCTTTAAGTCCCAAGAAAGGAAAAAAGACCCAATAGCAATGCCCCTCTTTCCCTCTTTCTGTGGCTTAAGCAGTGGGTGCGGGGGAGCTTCTTCTTTTTGTCAAAGAAACAGTAGTAGGAATAACGTGCCCACCCCTGGCACTGTTACCTCAGTCCCTCCCTTTCATGGTTGCTTTTAAGGACAATAGACTTCTGATTACACAGCTCTAGGTTCATGTTTAGCCCCTATATAATACCAGCTCCTGGTCTAAATATTTCACTGACCACAGGTTTGAAAAGGCATATTGTTTTAGTCATTTTTATCAAGGCTTTACATGCTCCATGGGCTGTCTTACACCGGTGTCACCCTACACTCCTCTATCTTGTGAATTCCTGGAACACATTGTGGGGGGGCTTTCCTCAGGCAGGAGGGCTCCAGAGCAAACTAATTTCTGCAGCAGCCCGATCCTTCGATCCCAACTTTAATGCCCAGCGACTCACATGTCTCCACAGCTTAGAGGGAGCACGCCGGCTGGGGGGGGGGGGGGCTTTTTTCAGGCAGGAGGGCTCCAGAGCAAACTAATTTCTGCAGCAGCCCGATCCTTCGATCCCAACTTTAATGCCCAGCGACTCACATGTCTCCACAGGTTAGAAGGAGCACGCCGGCTTGGGGGGGGGGGGGCTTTTTTCAGGCAGGAGGGCTCCAGAGCAAACTAATTTCTGCAGCAGCCCGATCCTTCGATCCCAACTTTAATGCCCAGCGACTCACATGTCTCCACAGCTTAGAGGGAGCACGCCGGCTGGGGGGGGGGGGGCTTTTTTCAGGCAGGAGGGCTCCAGAGCAAACTAATTTCTGCAGCAGCCCGATCCTTCGATCCCAACTTTAATGCCCAGCGACTCACATGTCTCCACAGCTTAGAGGGAGCACGCCGGCTGGGGGGGGGGGGGGCTTTTTTCAGGCAGGAGGGCTCCAGAGCAAACTAATTTCTGCAGCAGCCCGATCCTTCGATCCCAACTTTAATGCCCAGCGACTCACATGTCTCCACAGGTTAGAAGGAGCACGCCGGCTTGGGGGGGGGGGGCTTTTTTCAGGCAGGAGGGCTCCAGAGCAAACTAATTTCTGCAGCAGCCCGATCCTTCGATCCCAACTTTAATGCCCAGCGACTCACATGTCTCCACAGCTTAGAGGGAGCACGCCGGCTGGGGGGGGGGCTTTTTTCAGGCAGGAGGGCTCCAGAGCAAACTAATTTCTGCAGCAGCCCGATCCTTCGATCCCAACTTTAATGCCCAGCGACTCACATGTCTCCACAGCTTAGAGGGAGCGCGCCGGCTGGGAAGATTGGGGGGGGGGGCGCTTTCCAGACGCTCTGAGGCCCAGCGCTGGGTCCCAGAGTCTGACGGCAGAAACTTACCTTCTGCCTCCTCCTCCTGGATGGATTGTTGAGGACTGCTGGTAGCAGGGGGCGGGGCTTGGCCCTGGCCCCGGCCCCAACAAAGCTCTCCACCAGGAACAGCAGGGACTCAGGGAGTCTCTATGGCTTTCATAGCCATAGAGACTTGGTTGGAGGACTAGGTAGAGCGGCACTTTTTTCCCGGCCGCCATTTTGTCCCCCGGGGCCGAATTTTTTTAAAGCGGGGAATGGAGACTTAAAACCGGGGGTCCCCCGGCCCCAGCGGGGGCTTGGGAAGCCTAGAACCTACGGGGGTGATGAGGGGGGTCTCAATCTTTTGGTCGCCACCATCAAGAGAGTCTCCTCCTTGTGCCACCCCAGGCAGAGCCCCTTCACTTGGGTCTCTGGGGGTTCGGCACCTGTCCAGAACCCCTTCACCCTACTGGGCACAGATTGCCTCTCCTGCATGAGCAGAGAGGCGTCCGCCATTGAGCGCATCTCTTCTGGAAGTCATCCTTGGGTGCATCTTCATATTGACTATGCTGGCTCATTTTATTTATTTATTTAGGGATTTGTATCTCGCCCTCCCCGCGAGCAGGCTCAGGGCGGCTTACATGGGCCGACGGCCAATCAAAACATTAAAACCTATAAAATCAATAAAACATTCATAATAAATACAGTTAAAACAGATAAAAGCTTCCATAATAACACTTCTGATGGCAACTTAGTGGGCGGCATAACCCCCCCCCCCCCGCTATGCCAAGACTGTACAGGACCAGGGTCATCATAGGTTTTACAATGATGGGTGGTATCTTTGGTGGCAGCTCCTATTCAAAAGCCTGGCGGAAGAGCTCCGTTTTACAGGCCCTGCGAAACTGCATCAGGTCCCGCAGGGCCCTGATCTCCTCCGGGAGCTCATTCCACCAGATAGGAGCCGCCACTGAAAACACCCTGGTCCTTGTTCTGGCCAGCTTGGCATCCCTGGGGCCAGGGACACATAGTCGATGTTCAGACCCCGACCGTAGTGCTCTCTGGGGTATATACAGAGAAAGGCGGTCCCTAAGGTATGTTGGACCCTGGCCATATAGGGCTTTATAGGTAAGAACCAGCACTTTGAAGCGAACTCGGTATGCTATAGGCAGCCAGTGCAGTGCCGCCAGCACAGGCCCGATGTGGTCATGCCTCGCAAGACCCATCAGCAGCCTGGCCGCGGCATTCTGCACCAGCTGCAGCCTCCGAATTTGCGCCAAAGGCAGCCCCATGTAGAGAGCGTTACAGTAGTCTAGCCTCGAGGTGACCGTCACATGAATCACTGTGGCTAGGTCATCATGGTCGAGGTAGGGAACCAACTGCCTCGCCAGCCTCAGATGATAAAAGGCCGACTTAGCAGTGGCTGCTACCTGGGCCTCCATTGATAAGTAGGGCTCCAGGAGCACTCCCAAACTCCTAACCCTCGACGCAGGCACCAACGGCACCCCATCGAAGCTTGGGAGTGGGACCCCCCGCCCCAGGCCGCAGCACCCCAGGCACAGGACTTCCGTCTTCGCCGGGTTCAATTTCAACCTGCTTGATCTGAGCCAATCAGCCACAGTGTGCAATACCCGGTCTAGATCGTCTGGGCCGGAGCCCGACCGGCCGCCCAACATCAGATAGAGCTGGGTGTCATCCGCATACTATTATTAAGACATGTTACATGCTGGCCTGGCACTTACAACAACAACAGATACCTTTTATTGGCATAAAATATTAAAAACAGTTCCCATTAAGATAAAACAGTCCCAAAATTTGTAAAAAAATCGTTAACCCTAAAACCATTACAGAGGTGTATCAGAGGAATCTTTAATTTCTAACAGCCTTAAAATTAAATTTTACAGTTTTATTAAACTCAAAATGATCAGGAAGATTCTTCCGTTTTATAAGACCATGAAGAAACTTAGCAGTCAATTCAATAATCTCTGGATCTAAAGAAGTGAAGAGGTAATGTAGCTTAATTCCATCCGGTTGTCCTGCTACCTTACTAAGGGGAACTTCTAGAAATTTTGCTCCAATATCATTTAGCAAATTACAATATAGGAGTGCATGCTCAACCATTTCTAAATCTTTCTTATTGCATCTGCAGTACCTAAGTGCATAAGGGATTTTCTTATACCTCCCCTCAAGAATAGCAGATGGGAGAACATTGAACCGAGCCAGCAGTCATCCGCATACTGGTGACATCCCAGCCCAAACCTCTGGACAATCTGGGCAACGCCACTGCCCTCTCAATTAATTTGCCCAAATAGGGCAAATTGGACACCGGCCTATAATTTGCCAAATCCGCCGGGTCCAGATGTGTCTTTTTTAAGAGTGGGCGGACCATCGCTTCCTTGAGAGCCCCTGGGAATACCCCTTCAGAGAGGGAGGTGGTTATTATTTCCCAGGCGGTACCTCGCAGCCGCTCGTGGCTAGTTCTTATAAGCCAGGAAGGGCACGGATCAAGGATGCACGTGGTTGGGCGAACAGTCAAGAGCAATCTGTCAACTTCCTCTAGTTCAAGTAGGTCGAACCCATCTAGCCCTGGATACGAAGACGTGCAAGGGGCCTCGAGTTCGCTCACTGTATCTCTTGTGGCGGGGAGGTCCCGGCGGAGCAACAAGACTTTCTCCGCAAAGTAGCTCGCAAATGCCTCACAGCCTATTTCCAATTCCCTAGCGTTTGCTCTGCCATCTGGCAGTACTGTTAACGATCGAATTGTCCTAAATAATTGGGCTGGGCGTGAGCTAGCGGATGCAATCTCAGTAGCAAAGAACTCTTTCTTTGCTGCCTTAGTTGCCATCTCATAGGCTTTCATAAACGTCCTATAAGATGTTCTTGATGCTTTGTTGTGAGCACGGCACCACCGTCTCTCTAGCCGTCTTAGCTCCCGCTTCATTTGGCGTAACCCCTGGGTATACCGGGGGCCAGTCTGTTGTGGGGGCGGAGAGGGCACCTGGGAGCGATCTCGTCGATAGCTGTAACGAGCCAGTTGTGCCAATCCTCAACCAGCTCATCCAACGAGTCGGCAGGGGGCATCGGTTCCCGCAAGGCCATCTGGAACTGCCCCAGGTCCATTTGGCTTCGCGGGCGAGCCAAAATAGGCTCACCGCCTAGGGGCCGGGATGGGAAATTCAGACGGGCCCCCAGGGCAAAGTGGTCCAACCATGGCACTACTGCCGTTGTAATTCGGTCCACTACAACCCCTGCGGCAAAGATCAAATCGAGCGTGTGTCCGGCCCGGTGTGTAGGGGCCGAGATGTACTGAGAGAGTCCTAGTGTTGCCATGGATGACACCAGGTCCATCCCCCGCTCGGAGGCTGCATCATTGGCATGGACGTTGAAGTCACCCAAAACCATAAGGTTAGGGAACTCCAACGCCCAGCCTGCTACAGCCTCCAGCAGGGATGGCAGGCTACTGGCTGGTGCATTAGGTGGTCGGTACACCAGCCATACAGCCAAACTCTCTTCAGCCTCCCACACCAGACCGACACATTCACTGCCCATGATCTCTACCGACGGGAGCGCCCTGAAGGAGTAAGCCTCCCGTATGAAGATCGCAACTCCGCCCCCCCATCCCCTTGTCCGTGATTGGTGAAGGACTGCAAACCCTGGGGGGGCCATTTGGGAGAGCGCAACTGTCTCCCCCTCCCGCACCCAGGTCTCGGTCACGCACGCCAGGTCAGCCTTCTGGTCCACCAGAAAATCTTGGAGGACTATGACCTTGTTGTTAATAGACCTGGTGTTGCACAACACCAATGATGGAGGGGGTTTACTCCTAGCCCCACTGCCAACATCCATTGGGATGTGTCGCAGGCTGGAAGGGCACTGAGCTTTCCCATTTCTCTGCGTCCTTCCCTTCTTATGCCTGGACCCACCGCTCTTTCTCCTCCCCAGGAGCACCGGAATTTGTGTCTCAAGCATGCCTGAATCTTTTGCCCAAGGCCTCAGATCCATAGCGGCCCGGCACTAACAATCCCTGCCCCGCTGTTGGCTTCATCCTACAAGCCTGAGTCAGGCTTGTAACTAATACTATCTAACTAATACTATCTACTCCCCATCCTGACCTCTTTATCTGCTGTCCCCTACTCCTATCTATCTAATTAATTAAAATTCTATCTATTTAATTAAGGTTAGAGCACAACACTAATAATTTATTCTCTATTTACTTATCTAATTAAGGTGGGGAAACAAAGGACTACTAACATCTAAAAATTGTACTATTACACTATTCTATTTCAATTCCCTAATTTCTCACTCACTAATCCCTAGTTCTGCTCATCTAACTGGCTAGTCCCCCAGCCTCTATCTTCTAATCCCGTGGTGGAGTAGAGTTCCTCGCTGTTCTACTGTACTTCCAGATCGATTCCTGCACCCGTCCAATCTGCCATGGCTGTCTCTTCGGCCCACCGCTGGCCACCGCTCCAGGAGCTGTTGAATCTCTGGGGCCTGAATCCCCGTTGTTGGGTCTCTGGGAGTTCTGTAGCCCGTTGTATCTTTAGGAGTCCGGTCGACGGCCACAAACCGCATGCCATCCACTCCCAGTCTCCACAATGTTGGTGGCGGGCCCGTCTTCTCTCTTGCTGGCACTGGGGAAGGAGTCAAAGAGACGACAGTCGGGGGGGGAGAGGGGATAGCCCACCTCCAACCGATCAGGGAGGAAGGGAGAGAAATAGTGTAGGGTGATAGGTCAGCCATACACATACACGACACACACCCACGAGATCCGACCGAGAATCTCAATCCCCTTCTCTGAGCGCACTTTCGCTCCACTTTCGTCTTACTTTGCCTGGCGGAGTGATTTAATTAAATTTTGGTTGAGGGCCAGCCCGTTGGAACATATTGTTTTGAAACCCTACTGGATTGCGAGGATCCAGAAGGAGCCGGAGTGCTCCATAGCTTATTGTTACGCTGTGGACAAGCCACCAGGAACAGCAGGGACTCAGGGAGTCTCTATGGCTTTCATAGCCATAGAGACTTGGTTGGAGGACTAGGTAGAGCGGCACTTTTTTCCGATCAGGGAGGAAGGGAAATACAGCTATATTGGGCCAAACTGCCAGTCTGAATGTAGCCTTGGACAGTCTAAGTGCTCCTTCCCTACAACCCATCAACATCTTTTTGTAGGGCTGCTTCTAGGAGCAACTTGTTACACAGCTAACCAGTTAAGGGACCAGAAGGGAATGCCTAGGCAGAAACTTTCTCCCCAGCATTATGGCTCTGGTCCTCTTTGGGACATGAGAGAGATGTGAGAAGGGAGTGAAGGCAATGAGACGTTTTGAAATAAAAAGCAAAAGGTGGCAACAAGCCTAGTTCCCTCCTCCTTTCAATCCTCAGGTACTCAAATACATATCTTTGAACGGATAAATAGATTGCTCAGAACAGTCTTTTCCTCATCCATACATGGAAGTTTTTAAATAACATCTAGTAAACACAAGTCTTTTTTTTGTCTTGGGTCACAATGTATAATTACAAGTTTGGAGGAAATTGTAGCATGTTGAGAGCATGAGCAGTAGCTGCAGCAGAATTTTAACGAGGAATTCTGTAAAAAGTAAGGCTATTTTTAAAAGAGGATTGAGACAAGCATATAGAATTGTACTGTTTTCAAATTTCAGATATGGTAGCTTGATATGCCACATTTCAGGGGGCTCCTGCTGGTGTATTTTGGGAGTATTTCTATGCTGTGAATAGAGGATGACACAGAGAGAAGGAGGGTGCTGGTGGAAACAGTCCCTTGCAACCCAGCTTCTCATTCATCTGTGCTGAAGGAGTTGACTCTTCCCTTGTGGACAGCACTAGGTTAATTTTCTGTGACATCACATATATAATTTCTTAGCAGTGGATTGGAAAGAATGAAGCTGTCTGTTTGGCCCCTGCAGCTATTTCTTTGTGTCCATGCTGTTTGGCCCATTTAGTGTACAGTCTTTTCTACATGGTCCACTAGAACTGAGGAACAAGGGATTGCACCAACACCAACTGCATCCATTTGGTGTGAATGTTCCTATGTTGCTGTAGTGCTATTATATATTTCTGTTTGGTGACCGTAGCCAAGCTCTTGAGTATTCAAACACAAGAATCTCCAGGGGCATACACTTTTGTAAATTCTGGGGGGGCACGCGCATGAAGTGCCCGCTGGGGCGATGTTCTCCCCCCCGGGAAACCGCTGCGCCTTCATGGGCCCTTCCGAGGCCCGCCAGCCGCTGCTGCCAGTGCCTCCCTCTCCCTCCCCCTCCCTCTTTTCCGGGCAAAATGCCCAGCATGGTGACATCACCCAGAAGTGATGCCATCACGCTGGGCACGTTGCCAGGGCGACACTCTGGCAATCGCCCTGAAACTCTGTGTTGCCATAGAGTTTCAGGGCGATTGCTAAAGCGTCACCTAGCAATGTGCCCAGCATGATGGCGTCACTTCCAGGTGATGCCACCATGCCGGGCATTTCGCCTGGAAAAGAGGGAGGGAGAGGGAAGGACGGAGGAGTGGCCAGGCCAGGGGAGGGAGAGAGGCACCGGCAGCAGCGGCTGGCGGGCCTCAGAAGGGCCCGGGGAGGTGCAGCGGCAGGCGCTCCATTTTGCCGGGAGTGGCTGAGCCCCTCCCCGGGAAATTTTGGGGGTGGCTTGTGCCCTCAAGCCCCCCCCCCCGTAGTCTATGCCTATGAGAATTTCTAATAAAGAGCTCTGTAGAGATGGAAAGTCTAAATACATTCTCCAACAGAAATCTATATAGGGGGAAGCAATCAAATGACAATGAACCGCTATTAAAACATACTGATTTTAATGGAAGAATTAAGCTTGCACATCCATGTTACCAGAAACTCATAAGCAGGGATTTTAGTATCTTATTATGTGAATTCTATCTCAGAATACTGAGTGATTTACTGATAGTTTGGTATCGCCATAACATTTTTTTGAACACCTATTTGTACAGTGAAGAATGACATTTAAATTCTCTGTTGTCTTTTCAGTTTAGGTACAAGAGAAGAGTATATAGGCCATTTAATCTTGATGAGAAGCAGCTAGCCAAGCTACATACCAAGGTACATCCAATTCTGTAGAAATAGTGCACAGCATTTAATGTGTTAAAAGTAGCAGAAAATTTTCTCTCAGATGTAATCATTGACCTTTCATTAAAACTCTTTGATTTTAATACATGCCAAAGAAAATAAAATGAAGATTGCAGCCTGCATATTAATGAGATATGATCCTATGTACATCTGTTTATTTGGTTGATCTGAAGTCAGACAAAAAAAGAAGCTAGTAGAATGAATTATGCACAAGGGTTTTCAACAGTTTTGACACCTGTTACATATGGCCTTTGTTCGGATAATACTGTCTCTCTGGAGTTGTACCTAGAGAGAAATACAGAGCATGCTTGATATTTCTGTGTTCTTCCTGGTCTCCTTTTCTCATTTTGCCAAAGGAAAAATTAAATAATTGAACTTGGGAATTCTGCATTTATTTGGATATATTTTACCCTTTGAGAAAATCCTGGTTTCTAAACCTTTGGGCCTGTGTGATGAAATTTGTAATGCACTTCCTGTCTGTTCCTGGGTATAGACTTGAAAGGGAGAACTTTGTGAACAGGACCTTTATGTAAGCAAGAATTATTCTTTGCCCATCTTTGCATGAGGAGGAGGGATTTTGCCCTGAACTTGACCAAGGGCACATGGCAACATGTCACATAGTTTGCTTGAGGTCATTTAAACCTTTGGAGAGATCCAAACACCCCTCAGTTCCCTTCCATATAAACATGTGCTTTCTATCTATCCATCTAACAGTGCAGGTGTTAGCTGGTTTCTGCAGGGCTGGTTTCTTTTTCTTTTTTTTGCCTCCCAGTGAGACTTTCCTACACACTATTCTAGAGCAGTCAGAAGTAGAGACTTTTAAATGTTTTTTTAAATATATATATATATATATGTGGTCCTTTTACTATGAAAAACTTGAATGTTCTTGGTTTCTGGGTTAATTCAAAGGAGCATACAGTGTGCTGTAATAGTAGTTAATTATTATTTATTTATTTATTAATTTAGATTTATATCCCGCCTGACCGACATAGCGGCTCTAGGCGGCTCACAACATTTAAAAACAATATACATAATATAAGTTAATATATTAAAATACAGTGCAGTTTCAGTTACAGTTTCAGTTGGTGGCAATTACAGATATAATAGTTGGCAATCTAACTACTAACACCAGGGCAACGACAGCTTTCCCCGGCCAGGAGGCTACCACTAACTGTTGTTCCGGGCCTATGTGCTTCCCTGGCCATCTCTCAATGGCCATTTCCCCCAGCGGCGGCCCCAAAAGCCTGGCGGAAGAGCTCCGTCTTGCAGGCCCTGCGGAACTGCATAAGGTCCTGCAGGGCCCTGATGTCTTCCGGGAGCTCGTTCCACCAGTAGGGGGCCACCACTGAGAAGGCTCTATTCCGAGTGGTAGCCAGCCTGGCCTCTCTCAGTCCAGGAAGGGTCAGGTGGTGTTGCGTGCCTGACCGTAGTGCTCTCTGGGGTATATATGGGGAAAGGCGGTCCCTTAGGTAGGCAGGCCCCTGGTTAAGGAGAGGTATTAAGATTACTGGGCAATGACTAGCACATCTGCAGATATTGCTTTGTTGTAGGTATCTAATCAATAACTGCTTAGAACTGCAACATTACTGTAGCCTGAGATCACTGGTTTCCTTGGCATTAGACTGAAGTATGGGAGGGAAGGCAGCTTGGTATAGCCCAGTTATATCAGATTTGGAAACTAAGCAGGGTCTGTACTTAGACTGGAAATCACCAAGGAAGAATCTGCAGACAAAGGCAATGGCAAATGACCTCACTTGCCTTGGAAGCTCCTTCCTGGGATCAGCATAAGTGAGTTGTGACTTGATGGCACTCACCTATGTAGACTGGTGTGAGTCTGCACAGGATTGCATTGGCTTTTTTCCAGTCAAAAATGTCTGGCTAGTTCAGATTTTGAGTTGCTACTGAAAAGTGTGAACACCGCCAAGAAAGACTTGGTCTAAATAAGAGGTGGAAAACCAAAAGGAGAACATGCATTCTTTTAACTATACCTTCAGTAGGAAAGGGGAACCAAGGAGTTGAGCCAGTGGTTTCACAGAAAAGAGATGCTTTCTCCTCATAGATAGGCATTAATTCTAATCTGTGTTACATCCTGCCTGTACTTTAGGAGAAGGAGCTTCCCCTCACATTCCCAGCGATCTCTCTGCTTTGGATAGAGGGGTATGTGTGACTGAAATCAGAAAGGTGGTGGCATTACACATGTGCTGGAGGTGACAGTTCCAAACATGGGTCAGCAAGAAAGAGAAAGTCATTTGAGGGAGCAGATCACCTTTTTGTTTGTATGTTTCAAAACAATAGTAATACTAGTAACACTAAATAATGCTCTGAACACATATTTTTGTGCAGGGGCAGATGCACAGCAGACATATGATTTTCAAATAATTTAGCTCCACTTTCTGCCATTCTTTAAGACTTAATATATTCTCTGATTATGCATCAGGATTGGATCTCATTTGGTAGTAAGTGGTATTATTTTGTTTAAACTAAAGATATTTTAGATGTATGCTATGTGCACATATGTGTGAAAGTGTGTACACTGAATGTGTGGAGGAAGAAAGGGACTATATAAGTGTTTCCTTTGCACTCACCACAGTTTACTAATATGTATTTGCTGAGATACAAATAAGAGGTATGCAGTGTATTTGTCTGCTTGAAACATGTAATCCAAATGTTCAAGGGGTGGTAATTGACAATTTAGGAAGTGTTAAATCCCAGACTCCCCAATGTGTGTTCAATATACACTGTTTCATGAGCATATGCACATGCCTTCAGATATGTACCAATTTCAGATTTTGCCTGTAACTGAAATGTATTTTACAGTAATAAAACATCTTGAATAATTTTTGTAGGCTAATGTGAGAAAATTTATGGACCATGTTCACCACCTCTCTGTTGAAAAAATAACAAAGATGCTGGACCGAGGACTTGATCCTAACTATCATGACTTAGAAAGCGGAGGTATGAAACAAATGTTAGAAACAAAATATGCTCATCTTCATTAACTCTAATACAAGAGACTCCTAGTGAGTGAAGAGTCTGGATCTGATTTTTAAAAAATCTGCCTAACATGGTGCCATCAGTTAATTAATTGGTTCTTCTAATTCTTGTCTGGTTTAGAAACCCCACTGACTTTGGCAGCTCAGCTTGGCAATGCTGTTGAAGTAATCAAAGTTCTGAAAAATGGAGGAGCTCATTTAGATTACAGAGCCAAAGATGGCATGACAGCATTACACAAGGCAGCCAGAGCCAAGAACCAAGCAACACTGAAGGTAAATTCTCCCAGAAGTATATTGTATGTTGTTCTATGTGAAACGGGGTGAAGAAAATGCTCAGTATTAATTATCAGAACCCACAATGGGTGTTTTAATTTATATGTTTCTATCTTTGGCTTTTAACTCACAGGATCAGCTTTTAACAAAGAGTCTGTTTTGGCAGGGTGGTGAAACTTTACCTTGTTAACTTTCTGGAGGAAGTGAGAAAACTTCAGCAACTTTTTATTAGTCTTTGCAAGTAAATATTAGTTTTAACTGGTTACCATTTGTTAAGCATTGGCCGAATTCAGACTGGCAGTTTTGCCCGATATAGGCACTTTTCTCAAGTGGATTAAATGGGCCGGTTCACACAGCCACAGCTTTCTGGCGTTCCCCTGCTGTACTCACCCCGTCCTTTAACGATGCATTTCTGCTTTTAAAAAGTACCATGGGGCAAGCCGTGGAGGGCATGTTGATCACACTTCCCAGAAGCGTGGATGTAAAAAAACCACAATCAAGTGGCGTTGGTAATGTGAACCCGCTAATCCGACAGGAATGCACATAACTGCTCATGCGTGATGTCTGGCTCACGGAATTATGGGAACCTGCCCCAATTGCTGCTGTGCCCATGCGCCTATGTGCAGGTTGGCGAAGCAGACCAAAGCCGTGCACAACTGCGCCGCTGCCAGGAGACGCCCCGCAGTGCAACTGCTCCGTTCTGCCTCCTCCCCAGTATGCTGCCACATCAGTTGATGCAGTGTGACTGGGAATCCCTGCCATAACTTGGCCCGGGTCTTTTTGCCCTTCCTCCCTTCTGCTATATACTGCCAGTCTGTCCTCAGCCATTGATAGTTCTTGCGGTTCTTCCTGCCCTTGACATTTTGTTTTTGTGAATTTCATGAGTGTCTTAATTCAACAGTATTTGAAATCTGCCATGTTTGTAGGAACTGTGTTGTAATACCATCTGTTATGTTCTGTGATTAAATCTGTGATTATCCAATTACTTTGAAACAATGCAAGTTAAACAGCTTAAGCATTACTAACAGTCTGTGAGACTGTCCTAATAGATATAGTCCACAACAGGTCTCCTTGAACAGATCGTCCTTTATTTGTAGAAAAGATCATGTTGGTCAGACACTTCTTCTGTTAGTAATGCTTGAGCTTTGAATTATAATCATAATTATACTGGATATGAAATATGGCCCAACTACCCTCTACCAATCAATACAGAGAATTCTTGGCGCCCAATTATTCTGGCCCAGTGTTCCCAAGGAAAGCGCGGCAAAATGAGTTCTCAGGGAGAGATACTGTTGAACATTTTGGGAGAACAGTTCCCAGAGAATTTAAGAAAATAGAATACATAACACCTGTGGTTCTTGTAACACATAACAGGAGGCACTTCCTTTCAAGGTTGTTAGCTGAGGAGGCTAGAGATAAAAGCGAATGAATAATGAGCATGTGCAAAGCAAAGCAAAGCAAGCGAGGCGAAGCGAGGTGTGCATTCCAGTGGTGGGGGTCAGTCCCTGATGCTATCTCCCGGTAGGGACCTATATGCATGGAATAAAACATTCAGACCCAAAACAATGCAAGTTAAACAGAAAGGCTTAGCCAGATGTAACATTGGGATATTGATGCAGTCACCCCAGTCTATGGCAGTTCACTGACACTTATTCAATTACCTTGAAACTTATCCAATTACCTTGAAACTTATTCAATTACCTTATCCAACTGCCTTGTTTGGGCAAGGTCAGGGCTGCGGCTTACCTGTGTATATAAGCAGGCCCCCTGACCTCCATTTTCTTATGCTTCATCTGGACCTGAAATAAACTTGCTATGCTGAAATCACTACCACCGGCCTCCCGACTCCAGTACTTTTCAGTGGTGACGAGGATGGGATCCCGATAAGCAACTCTCCAGCTGACTCCAGCACCGCATCGAGCCCAGATCCATCAGCCTCCGGCACTGCTTGGCCCCAGCACCCTGCATTGCCGCTGCTCCAGGCTCCTGAGGATTCCGCTCTCCTCACCGCTGCTCCACGAGTCCTGATGGCCACCACTCCGGGAAAGCAGATCGCACCCTTCGACCCCTCCAGCCCTCAGTTCTGGGAGGCCTGGGCCAACCAGCTCAGCTTCTTCTTTGACGTCCAGGGGATCACAGATGCCGGGAAGCGCAAGTCATGGTTGCTGAGCAGATGCGGGGTCGCCACCCTTCGGTTGGTAAGAAGCCTGATTTCTCCCCGCACTCCCACAGAGGCATCCTTTGATGAGATCATGGGGACCCTCAATAACTACTTCAACCCCAAGCCCTCGAAACTCACCCAGTGAGTGATGTTCTTCAGCCACATCCAGCTAAAGGGGGAGTCCGTGGCCACGTTCCTGGCTGACCCCCGCTGGCTCGCTGTCAGCTGTGAGTTTGTGGCGGTGGAGGACACCCTCCTCTCTGCCTTTATATGTGGGGTCCGGGACCCCAAAATATGCAGAAAACTCATGGCCATTGCCAACTCCACCCTGACCATGGTTTTACAAACAGCATGCGCATATAAGATTTCCCAGAAAGACAGGTCTGGTGCTACAATGGCCACCCATCGCACTACTGTATCTTTGGAATCCGAGGACTCCGACAAGGACGACACACTCCAGGTCTGCCACCATCCTCCAGGTACCAACTCCTGTCTGTCTACCGAGAGGAACAGCCCCACTGACACCAGATCAGCCACCCAAGCCTATACAACTCCCCTTGGTCTTGCTGGTCTTGCACCAGCTGCGGTGATCCTCATGACCGCTGGAACTGTCGGTTCTGGGATGCAGAGTGCCGGTCATGCAGGAAGAAGGGCCACATCACCCGGGCCTGCCGTTACCGGGCCAACCACCGCACCCTAGCCAAACTTCAAGAATCGGCTGAGCTTCACACAATGTAATGAACTTGCCCCGGGATGCCCCCAATAAGATTAAGGTTCCCATCCTCATCGAGGGCTCCCCCTGCCTTATGGAACTAGACACAGGGTCATCATACTTGATCATTTCAGAGGCCATGCTCTGGAAACTGTCCAGAGAGGGGGCCCCACTTATAGAAGCCCCTGGGGCTCCGGCTCCGGGACTTCCAGAAAAATCCTGAAGCGATCAAGGGGCTGGGCAAGTTCACGGTCCAGTTCAAGGACTTTAAGGGAAAACTGAACCTCCTGGTGGTGGTGGGCAACCTCACAAGCCTCTTGGGACTATCCTGGTTCGGGACCCTGGGAATGGGTGTAACGGGGGTGGACAGTATCTGCACCCTGGACCTTCAAGGTATCTGTGCAGAATTCCCTGCAGTTTTTAATGGAGCACTAGGCTCCTACATTGGTCCCTCAGTCTCTTTGGACCTTGACCCCATGGTCTGGCCCATCCACATTCCAGCCTGCTGGCCTCCACTCACTGTTCAGTGAAATTTAACTGTTCAGCGAAATTGAACAGGAGTTGGACAAATTAGTTGAGCAAGGGGTTTTGGAACCGGTATCACACGGATGTTGGGAAACGCCCATCGTAACTCCGCTTAAGCCCAACGGAGACATCCACATCTGCGCAGATTACAAGTGCACATTAAACATGGCACTCCAGGTGCACGCTTACCCGGTGCCTGTAATCAGCCACGTTTTGGCCATGCCAAGGTCTTCGGGAAGCTGGACCTGGCACAGGCCTATCAGCAGCTGCCTGTGGACAATGCTACTGCCGAGGCCCAGACCATCATGACCCATAAGGGGGCCTTCAAGGTAAAGCGGCTCCAATTCAGGGTCAGTGTAGCCCTGGGGTTATTCTAAGAATTATCGCATGCGCAAACGTGTCCCGGAAGGTCAGCCCAGAAGGCACATTCCTTTATTGAAAAAATCCCGCGGCACACCTGACAGTATTTCGCGGCACACCAGTGTGCCACGGCACAGTGGTTGGAAAACACTGAATTAATGGACCATTTGTTGAAAGGGTTGCCAGGTGTCCAGCCTTTTTTCGATGATGTCCTGATTGCAGCCCCGGAAATCCAGACCTTCATGACACGTCTCCGTGCCATCCTCCAGCACTTCCAGGATGCTGGTCTGAAAGTCAACAGGGAGAAATGTCTGCTCAGTGTTCCATCCATGGAGTTCCTCAGCTTCGTCATGGATGCCCAAGGAATCCACCCCACACCAGATAAGGTAAAGGCTATCTCTGAGGCACTGGCCCCTCAGTCCAAGGCGGAGCTCCAGTCATTTTTGGGGCTCCTGAACTTCTATCATGCATTCCTTCCCCTCAAGGCGGTGGTGGTGGATCCATTGCACTGGCTCCTGGACAAGAATGCTAAGTGGGCTTGGAGCCCCTGCCATGCGGCTGCTTTTCGGGCCATGAAGGACTTGCTTACATCTAATGCTGCGCTCGCCCACTTTGACGAGTCCGTCCCTGTCATCCTGGCCTGCAATGCTTCCCTATACGGAGTGGGAGTGGTTCTGGGGCATCGCTTAACCAACGGCCAGGAGGTTCCGGTCGCTTATTATTCAAGAACCTTGTCATCTACGGAGCGCAACTATGTGCAGATCGACAAGGAGGCACTGGCTATTATGGCTGGCATCAAAAAATTTCATGACTATTTGTACGGCTGGGCGTTCACGGTTGCCACCAACCACAAACCTCTCCTGGGCCTCCTCAAGGGTAGTGATTCCCAAACTGCTCCACACTCGGGTACTCAGCGCTCTCCACGAGCACCACCCTGGCATTGTGCGAATGAAGGCCCTGGCCTGAAGTTATGTCTGGTGGCCAGGGCTGGACAAGGACATCGAGGACCAGGTCCGCCACTGCAGTAAGTGCCAGGAGTCACGACCTGACCCCCCCATACTCCGATCTGCCCCTGGGAATCGGCACAAAGGCCCTGGTCCCAGCTTCATGTGGATTTCGCGGGGCCATTCCAGGGGCAGATCTTTTTCCTCCTAGTAGACAGCTACAGCAAATGGCTGGAAGTTGTGCCAGTGAAGTCAACATCATCTGAAGCCACCATCCAAGCTATGTGGTGCATCTTCTGCATGCACAGCTTGCCAGACATGCTGGTCTTTGACAATGGCACGGCCTTCACCTCCGCAGAGTTCCAGCGATTCATGGAGCTGCATGGCATCAGACACATAAGGTCTGCTCCCTTCCATCCAGCCACTAACAGGCAAGCTGAGTAGATGGTCCGCATGACCAAGGAGGTGCTGTGGAGGATGGACCAGGGGGACTGGGAGTTTAAATGAACTGCTTTTCTATTTGGCCAATGCTCAATGCCCCACTCCTCCATGGGACACAGCCCTGCCGAACTCCTAATGGGCTGCTGGTTGATTTCGCAATTCGACCACCTGCACCCTGACCAACTGGCAACCGGCCTCAAGGAGCCCGATGTCCCCTGGGCTCCACGAGGTTCCTTTCCAGATCCCGTGTATGTCCGGAATTATGCATGGGGCCCCCTCTGGCTACCAGGCCGGATCATCCGCATCACTGGACCCCTCTCCTACGAGGTCACCGGCGAGGATGGGCAGGTTTGGAGGCAACACGTGGACCAGCTCTGATGCTGGCTACGTTCCTGTGTTCCCGACTACACAAGCGAGCACAAGGACGACACTCCCGACCTGGTCCTGGAGGAGGAGGAGGACCAGGGGCCCAGCCCTGCAAACAGCTGTCACACCCCAACATCCTGTGAGACTTCTGCTCAAAGTAGTCAAGGATCAGATCTTTGTTGATGAAACACAGTTCTTTATTTCCAATCTCTACATTGGTACAGGTTCTCGGATCATTGTCAGAGATAATGCATATGACAGAAGCAGGTCTATTATACCTTTCAGAACAATTTGAATTGCCCATAGGTAACCAATCACCAAAGGGGAAAAACGGCGGGTAAAAGGGGTCTCTGGCCGTTTGCTTCCCACAGGAAAGAAAGCTAGGTGTTAAGCTGTAAATTTCCCTTCCCAAACCAGACCCCTTAGATGTAACCATATTCACATAACAATTGCTGCCCTCAAGGTTTTCGCACGTTGATAAGAAATGGTCTCTGTCCTCCCCTTGTCTTCCCAGCCGGGATGAATGGAATGTGGAGGCAGGAGTGTGAGAGGTCCATTGTTCCCATGCTTTGAAGTTGTCACTCTCCCGGGCAAACAGTTACACAGACCAGGCCTAGTCAGAGTCATAAACCTGGGGTCACATAGCATACATTCATACTGGCCAAAGATATGGTTACAGGGTGGGCATAGGGGCAACTAGAAGCAATAAGCATGGATACATAATACACAGCACAGAGCAATAGAAATAAGCATGGATGCATAATACACAGCACATAGCAATAGAAAGCATAGCAGAAAGCCCCAGAAATCCTTGTCTGAATCAGCAGATTCTGACATACTGCCACCCCGAAAATAAATCTACCCGGGTTTGTCTGGGAACCTTTTATGGAAAGCTTTGACTAACTTAGGGGCATGCACATTTTCAGAACGAACCCATTCATTTTGTTCCGGGCCAAAGTCTACCCATCTAACTAAGTATAATAAGTGGCCCCTACGCATCTTAGAATCAAGGATTTCAGAAATTTCAAAATGGGGTGCCTCCCCCTTCATCAGTGGAGGAGGAGTCGGAGGAACTGGATGCCAAGCATTCGGCCCAGGATTCTTCTTCAGCAAGCTGAAATGAAAAACAGGGTGTACAGAACTCAGTGATTTGGGCAATTCCAATTCAAAAGACACATCAGAGATTTTACGCAGCACTTTGTAAGGGCCAACATATTTCCACCCTAATTTCCTACTGGGCTGTAATCCATGTATATTTTTTGTAGACAAGTAGACAGAGTCCCCTGGCTGCAGATCCCAGCCCTCTGCTCTGCCTCGGTCTGCATGTTTCTTGTAATCCTCTTTTGCCTTGTCCAGTGTTTTAGCTATCAGTGGCCATGAGTCCTGCAACGCTGCCCACCATCGCTTAAAGTCTGTGGGGGAGGCGTTTGGCACATTTTCTATGGTAGGCAGCAGTTTTCCCTCAAAGCCGCCCACCGCCATGAAGGGGGACACGCCCGTGGACGAATGAATAGCATTGTTATAACTGTACTCTGCAAACGGCAGTAAGTCCACCCAATTATCCTGATGGTAGTTAGTGTAACACCTTAGGAACTGCTCCAGGATTTGATTAGTTCGTTCGGACTGTCCATCGGTCTCTGGATGGTACCCTGAGCTTAGGGCTGGTTCGATGTCTATTAGTGCCAAAAGCTCCCGCCAGAAGTTGGCAACGAACTGACTGCCCCGGTCGGATACCACACGTTTGGGAAACGCATGCAGCTTTATCACGTGGTTGAAAAAAGCCTTGGCCATCCCCTTTGCTGTAGGTAGCTGTTTGAAGGGGGTAAAGTGGGCTTGCTTTGAAAACATGTCTACCACCACCCAAATTACAGTTTTTCCTTTTGAGGGTGGCAGGTTGGTGATGAAGTCCATGGCTATCGCTTCCCATGGGCGAGAGGGGGTGGGCAGTGGGTGCAACAGTCCCGGAACCTTCCCTCCCCTTCTCTTGCACATCAAACAGGTCTGGCAGGCAGTTACAAAGTCCGACACATCCTTGCGCATGCGCAGCCACCAGAACTGTCTCTGAACCAAATTAAGCGTTTTTAAAAACCCAAAATGCCCCGCCAATTTTGAGGAATGACAGGTTAGCAATATGTCTTTTCTTCTGTTTCGGGGTACCACTAGTTTGTCCCCATGGTACCAGCATTTGTTGTCCCAGAGGGAACAGTCTTCTAAGTTTCTCAACTCTTCTATTTCTTCCGGGGAATAATCCCCCCCCCAATCGCTGCCCCTTGGCTCTACCGCAGCCTGCTTGCTTTGACTCCTGGTGGTCACCGCCCCTCCCAGTTGCTGGGGGGAGAACATGGAGTCGAACACCTCTTCCTTGAGACTCTCGTGTTGGGGCAATCGGGATAGTGCGTCGGCTAATGAATTTGCCCTCCCGGGGAAGTGTTTAAGCACAAAGTTGAATTTTGAGAAAAAATCGGCCCATCGGAGCTGCTTTGCATTCAGGGATCTCTGGGTGCGCAGCGCCTCCAGATTTTTGTGATCTGTCCAAATTTCAAAAGGGGTCTGTGCTCCTTCCAGCCAATGCCGCCAAGTGGTGAGGGCCAGTCGGATGGCTGCTGCTTCTTTGTCCCACACTGACCAATTCCTCTCTGTCTCGATAAACTTTTTGGAGATGTAGGCAAGGGGGTGCAGCTTCCCATCTGGTCCCTTCTGTAGGATGGCCCCCCCCCATGGCCACATCGGACGCGTCTACGTGAACTACAAACTCCTTGGTCTCATCAGGGTGAGCCAGGATGGGCTCCGAGGTGAAAAGGGTCTTAAGAGTCTCGAACACCCTTTGGCACTCTCCGGTCCAGGCTATTCTCTCCCCGGGCTTCCCCGCTTCCGGACCCCTCCCCTTGGTTTTAAGGAGTTCAGTTAGAGGGAGGGTGACTGTGGCAAAATCTTTTATGAAGGTGCGGTAGAAGTTACAAAATCCCAAGAGACTCTGAAGCTGCTTTCTCGTTCTGAGGGCTTCCCACTGCACCACGGCCTCTACCTTGGCAGGGTCCATTTCTAGCCCTTTCTGAGAAATGCGATACCCTAGGAAGTCCACTGAATCCCGATGGAATTCACATTTCGACAACTTTGCATACAACTGATTTTTTAGCAGGGTGGAAAGCACTTCCCGGACCAACTGCACATGTTCTTTCTTATCAGCGGAGTAGATCAAGATATCATCTAAGTAACATAACACCCCCTTGAATAAATGCTTGTGCAACACTTCATTTATTAAACTCATAAAGACCCTGGGCACGCCACTTAAGCCGAACGGCATCACCAGGTACTCGAACTGTCCCAATGGGGTGTTAAAAGCAGTCTTGAATTCATCCCCTTCCCTGATGCGCACTCAGAAATATGCGTCTCGGAGATCCAACTTAGTGAACACTTTCCCCTTGGCCGCCTCCGTTAACAAGTCCTTAATCAGGGGAAGGGGGTAAGCATTGGAAGCGGACACTGCATTTAATCCTCTATAGTCCGTGCATAGCCGTAGTCCCCCGTCTTTCTTTTTCCGGAACAGAACCGAGGCCGTGAAGGGGGACTTAGCAGGGCGGATGAAGCCGCGCTCCAAATTTTTGTCTAGAAATTTCCTTAGCTCCTCCCGCTCCGGAGGGCTCATGGAATAAAGCTTTCCCTTCGGTAGTTTCTCTCCCGGGATCAGTTCTATGGCACAATCCGACAGTCTGTGGGGGGGTAGTTCATCGGCTTCAGTCTCACTGAACACTCCCATTAAGTCTCGATATTCCCGGGGGACTGCCGAGGGCACCAGAGTGAGCGCCGCCGCTCGGAGGGGTGCCGGGGGTCCTGCTCCCCACCCCGCGTCCCACTTATGATCTTGGCACTTTTCATCCACCCAGGAGATCTTCCCTTCACTCCATTTGATATAGGGGTCATGGGAGCTTAACCAGGGACTCCCCAACACCATGGGGAACTGGGTGTTAGGGGTAATGATGAAAGCTCTCCTCTCCCAGTGCTCCCCCGCCCCCACAATCAGTTTCTCGATCTTTGCCACACACGCCTCTTTCATTTCTGATCCGTCCATTTGCGTGAAAGTGAGTGGCTCCCCCAATGGGGCGACCTTAGGTCCTAGTCCCTCCACTACTAGAGGGCTAATCAAGTCCCGGGCACACCCTGAGTCAATTAAAGCTCGGACG
The DNA here is from genome assembly GCA_029233225.1 of Lepidodactylus listeri. Taxonomy (NCBI): domain Eukaryota; kingdom Metazoa; phylum Chordata; class Lepidosauria; order Squamata; family Gekkonidae; genus Lepidodactylus; species Lepidodactylus listeri. The sequence continues at coordinate 2,535,938 of JARCFY010000011.1, forward strand.
CGGACATGGGTCCCGGTCCCAGGGGCTATCACAGTCACTACCATATACAGTAAGGGGTCAGGGATGCTCACCGGGGATGGCGCGTCGTGGATGGGGACCTGCAGTTCTGCGCCGCTCACTGCAGGCCGTTGGAGTTTCCCGACATCTGTGTTTCCGTCAGCTCCAGCTGTCCTTGCTCGTTCGCGGCCCCTTCCAGCTGTAGTGCCCGGGGTTTGAACGAGGTCTTCCCTTTGCTAGGGGTGCTCCCGGCTACTGGGGTGGAGGTTTTCGGGGCTTTCCCCCCCCCCGGGGCACGCCGAGGCAAAGTGGCCACTCTCCCCGCATCTCATGCAGAGCCCCTGCTTGAAACGGGCATCACGGATCTCTTGCAGATTCGGTTTGGGTTTCACCTTCTGAGCCGCTTTGGCTTGGGCCATCGTTGAAGTTCCCATCTTGATGAGGGTGAAGCGCTCTTCTACGTCTGCGGCCGCTCTCATCCAGGCGGCCAGTGAGCCCGGTCTTCCCCCTTGCAGCACTGTCTCGTAGACCTCGTGGCTCAGGCCCTCCCGGTACTTCTCTATGAACAGGTCTTGGGTCCAGCCGTGAATCTTGGCCGTGATGCGCCGGAACTTGTCAGTGTAGTCCCTCACCGAGGACTGCCCTTGGGTCAGCCTCCGCAGTTGGTTCCGGGCCTTTTCTTCACCCAGGGGGTCCTCGTAGTGGTGTCGGAGGGCCCACATGAAGTTGTTCACGGAGCGTAACTCAGGCCCGGGGGCGTTGTGCAGGCTCATGTACCAGTCGCTGGCGGTGTCCCTCAGCTTGGACCCGATGTAGACAATCCAGTCCCTCTCGGTGGGATAGAGATGCCCCCAGGTGTCTAGGAACCGCTCGATCTCCAGGAGGAAGAACTGCAGCTTCTTGGGGTCCCCATCAAAAGTAGCCATCAACGGGTCGGCGGGGGCCGGGCGAACCATCGGCCCTGCCGGCGCGGGGGCTGGCGCAGGTACGGGTGCGGGCACTTGACGGGGAACGGGCTGCGGGACCTGCATCGGCACTTGCGTCAGCACTTGCGGTGGGACTCCTCCGGGAGGAACCACCGGCTGCGGGACTCCCCCTCCTGGGGGTCCTACCCCGGCTGGGGCTGGGCAAGCTGCTTGCATAGCCGTTAGGGCGTCTCGAAACTGGTACTGCAGATCGAGGGCTAGCTCGCGCAATTCGGTGGTAAGTTGGAGCCATAAATCTCCCATCATATGGTCCAGGGCTTGAGTTTGGTCTTCTCCGTAGGGATCGGGCCCATACGGTCTGACTCTCTCCTCTTCCAGGGGCGGGGGACGCCACTCTCCTCCGTAGGTCGTCTCTCGCTCGTCTCCCAGGAAACTCGGCTTCCCGCGGTCGGTGTGATCTGCCTGGATCGACACCCGTGCCCCCTTCCGATCGTGCACCCAGGAATCTATGGTCCCACGACCGAAATTGCTCCATGAGTACCTCGGGGTCACGCTCTGATGAGGAGGTGGGCGCGGGATGTAGTGAGCCCCTTGAATCGTAGTCACTGGCACTTCGGGCTCCCCGCCGCCTCCTCCACCACCGGCACCCTGGTCCACCGGGGTCACCGGTTGGTCCTCGGTAGTAGGGATGGGAAGAGTACCGTCGTCCAACATGGTCAGGAACGGCCAAGTCCCAGTCACAGATCTCTGACAATCTGTGAGACTTCTGCTCAAAGTAGTCAAGGATCAGATCTTTGTTGATGAAACACAGTTCTTTATTTCCAATCTCTACATTGGTACAGGTTCTCGGATCATTGTCAGAGATAATGCATATGACAGAAGCAGGTCTATTATACCTTTCAGAACAATTTGAATTGCCCATAGGTAACCAATCACCAAAGGGGAAAAACGGCGGGTAAAAGGGGTCTCTGGCCGTTTGCTTCCCACAGGAAAGAAAGCTAGGTGTTAAGCTGTAAATTTCCCTTCCCAAACCAGACCCCTTAGATGTAACCATATTTACATAACAATTGCTGCCCTCAAGGTTTTCGCACGTTGATAAGAAATGGTCTCTGTCCTCCCCTTGTCTTCCCAGCCGGGATGAATGGAATGCGGAGGCAGGAGTGTGAGAGGCCCATTGTTCCCATGCTTTGAAGTTGTCACTCTCCCGGGCAAACAGTTACACAGACCAGGCCTAGTCAGAGTCATAAACCTGGGGTCACATAGCATACATTCATACTGGCCAAAGATATGGTTACAGGGTGGGCATAGGGGCAACTAGAAGCAATAAGCATGGATACATAATACACAGCACAGAGCAATAGAAATAAGCATGGATACATAATACACAGCACATAGCAATAGAAAGCATAGCAGAAAGCCCCAGAAATCCTTGTCTGAATCAGCAGATTCTGACACATCCATCTCCATCAGACTCAACCACAGAGACTGCCCTGCCGGATACAGTTTCCAACACATCAGCTTCCGCTCCCACTCTCGAGGCCAAGACTCCAGTTCCATTGCCACCTGCCGCAGCTCTGAAACATTCAGACAGGGAACGAAGAAGGCCAACATATCTCAAGGACTATGTCTGTTAGGGTGGGCCTGAACTGTGGGGGGAGGGGTGTTATGTTCTGTGACTAAATCTGTGATTATCCAATTACCTTGAAACTTATTTAATTACCTTGAAACTTATTCAGTTACCTTGAAACTTATCCAATTATCTTGAAACTTATTCAATTACCTTGGAACTTATTCAATTAACTTATCCAACTGCCTTGTTTGGGCGATGTCAGGAGTGCAGCTTACCTATGTATATAAGCAGGCCCCCTGACCTCCGTTTTCTTATGCTTCATCTGGACCTGAAATAAACTTGCTATGCTGAAATCACTACCACAGGCTGCTGGTTGACTCCTGTACTTTTCACCATCACCGAATGTGTAAATTATTAGAAATTACAAAATCCATTTGTGTTACTGCTATGCCATTGAACACTAATCTAGATCTTTCAACAATTCTCACTTTCTTCTGCAATTTGTATGTAGAATGCCTCTCTCCTACTGCTTTCTAATGAACAAAGAACAGATTTATGAATCCTTTATTCCCTAGTTCCCAGTGTAAACATACTTACTTGGAAATAAACCCCACAGTTCTTCTTTAAAGTTACTTCTAACTTTTATATATTTAAGATTATGGTAGCTGGCTGGAGGCCTAAAAACATGTTAGTTCTAATTATGTTTTTAGGCCTCCAACCTGCTACCATAATCTTAAATATATTTACTTGAAAGTAGGTCCTTTTTTATTGCAATGCAGCATATTTCCAGGTAAGTTGGTCCGTTTCATGTTTATGGAGAAATGTGCCTAATGAGTTCATTGGTACTTATTAAATAAATATGTATAGGACTGCAGACTTGGAATTCAGTCCTCAACAGAGTCATGATGAGCCCATTGGTTTCAAAGGACTTAGAAGCCTGTAACTCTATTTAGAATTGTATTTCAAGTGTGTATTTTAGGATTGTGTATTGGAAAGATATGAATTATATAGATCATTTTATTTAGCTCTTAGTCTACATTATCATACGTGCTTATACATTCTTCAGAATTTATCTTTACTTACAGACTTTGTTGGAACTTGGAGCATCTCCAAACTACAAAGATAGCTGTGGTCTGTCCCCACTGTATCACACTGCTGTAGTTGGGGGAGATCCTTACTGTTGTGAGTTGTTACTTCATGAACATGCTATTGTTGGATGCAAAGATGAAAATGGATGGCAAGAGATTCATCAGGTAGGAAAGATTTTTTGGATGCCTTAAAATAGCACATGACTGTTTTCAAACATTAAGAACAAACCACTGTTCATTTGTAATCAGCATAAACCTGGTTAATGGTTATGTCCACGCATGCCCTCATTAATCAACCCTTCCTTTATAGATTGAAAAGGAACTCATCAAGAAATTCTAGTTCAGATTTGGGTTTCTGGACAAACGGGAGTTTATAATAGGTGATTTTTAATTACCCACACATTGATTGGGTCAACATGTGTTCAAGTCAGGAGAAAGAGATTGGGTTTCTAGATACGCTCAGTGACTGTACTATGGAGCAGATGGTCACAGAACCTACTATGGGGGAGATGATCCTGGACTTGGTCCTAAATAATGCTTAAGATTTGGTGAGAAATGTAAATATGATAGCACCAATTGGGAACAGAGACCATAAATTTTAGCATTTATTAAAATAGGGAGTTGCCCCCAAAGACCAACACAACCATATTTAACTTTAGAAGGGTAACTTCTCTCAAATGAGGGGACTTGTGAAGAAGAAACTGAAAGGAAACATAAGAAGGGTCGAATCCCTTTGGGAAGCTTGGAGACTATTTAAAACTACAATACTGGAAACTCAGATCAAATGTATACTGCAGGTTAGGAAAGATACAAATAGATATAAAAAGGTCTGCATGGTTAACAAGCAAAGTAATGGAAGTAGTAAAGGGTAAGAAGGATTCTTTTAAGTGGTGGAAGGCTAGTCTGAGTGAGATAAATGAAAGGGAGCATAGGTTTTGTCAAATAAAACGCAAGTCAGTGATCAGAGAGGCACATTGAGGACATTGAGGAACATATTGAAAAAAAGCATAAAAACCAACAACAAAAATTTCTTCAAATACATTAGAAACAGAAATTCAGCCAAGAAGGCAGTGGGCCCTTGGATGACCAAGGGGTGAAAGGATTACTAAAGGATGACAGGGAAATGGCAGAGAAGCTGCATGCATTTTTTGCCCCTGTTTTCACTATGGAAGATGGGAGGTGTTTGCCCACTCCATAACCACTGATTTCAGGAGGGGTGTCAAAAGATCTGAGTTTGATTGAGGTGACAAGAGAGGAGGCCCTATGAATGATGGACAAATTAAAAACTGACAAATCACCAGGCTCCAATGACATACATCCATGAATTCTGAAATGTGAACCTGTGGATCTCCAGACAAAAATATGCAGTCTATTACTAAAATCTGCCTCCATTCCCAAGGATAGGAAGGTAGCTAATGTAACCCTTCATCTTCAAAAGAGGTTCCAGAGGGGATCTGGGAAATTACAAGCCAGTCAGTCTAATGTCAATACCAGGTAAGTTGTTAGAATCCATTATCAAAGAAAAATTAGTAGGCACATTGATGAACAAAAACTGTTGAGGATTCTGTAATCCATTCAGCATGGATTTAGAGTTCTTTGAAGGTGTGGATTTAAAATGCAGGTTCAGACAGCAACATCTGTCTCCCATTCCCCAGTCATGGGCACCCCATTCTCACCCATCTTTAAGCCCAGTTATTTGACACTGAGGAAAGTCCAGTCTTTATGGATGTCAGCATTTTCACCCTGTACTTCCAGATGTCTGATCAAACCATCAAGCTTTCAAGCCATTTAGGAAGTCAGATTGCATACTTCAGCTGCACACCATTTTTTAAATTCAGTAAGCAATGTGCACATAAGCGGATCTTCGCCTCAGGGTTGTGAATCATTGCTTGCACATTTCTGTGCCCAAACATTCTGTCAGGTTGGGGAGCCCCCAGAGGACTTGTTTTTGAGAGACAAATCCCCCCCCCCCCAAAAAAATCCCCTCTAGTTTCTTGGGGTTGGAAAGCCATGGAAATAGTCCCTAGTTAGGCTTTTTGCCTGGAGCAGGCAAGTGTACTCCCTATTCCACTTTCTGCATGCAAACTGTGTTAGTAGAAATGTTTTCTGCTTCTGAGTTGCTGTTTGAGAGCATCCCATGATTGACACATAAGTAAATGTACTGAAGTCAGTGGGACTGCTCTCATGTAAATCTGTATTTTACCCATGCATTCAATGGAAGAGAGGCAAAGCAGAGGAGGTTGGGAGAGGCCGCAGTAGTTGGCAGAGGAATTGTGGAACTGTCAAAATGGAATGGTGCTTCGAATGAGTGCTTCTGCAGTGGGGTACCTCAAGGCTCAGTGCTAGGTCCAGTGCTTTTTAACTTGTTCATTAATGATATGAAGTTGGGAGTAAGCAGTAAAGTGGCTAAGTTTGCAGATGATACTGAGTTGTACAGGGTGGTGAGAACCATGGAGTACTGTGAGGTTCTTGAGAGGGATTTGTCAAGGCTGAGAGGGTGTGTGTCATTGTGGCAAACGAGATTAACATGGGCAAGTGCAAAGTAATGCACATTGGAGCTCAAAATCCTAACTATAAATATACATTGATGGGGCCTGAACTGGTGGTAACTGACCAGGAGAGAGATCTTAGAGTCATAGTAGGCAACTCACTGAAGACGTCAACTCAGTGTGTGACTGCAATAACAAAAGCAAAAGCTATGCTGGGGAATATTGTGGAGGGGACTGAAAACCAATCAGCCAGTATCATAATGCCCTGTATAAATCTATGGTGGGGCCTCATTTGCAATACTATGTACAGTTTCGGTCACTGTACCTCAAAAAAGATGTTATAGCATTGAAAAAGGTTCAGAAAAGGGCAAATGAAATGATTAAGGGGATGGAACACCTTCCTTATGAAGAAAGGTTAAGCAGGTTAGGGCTCTTTAGCTTGGAGAAATGATGATTGAAGAGTGACATGATAGAGGTTTACAAATTATACATGGGTTAGAGAAGGTAAAGAAAGAAGTTGTCAAGGTTTGTTGGGTTCTCAGGGGTGGAGGGAGGTTGGGGCAGCTCCAGGACATTGGATTCAGGGTTAGAGGATTCTCAGCAAAGCCTCAGACGGGAGAGATGGAGGGGGTTTCCTCACCTGGGTCCTCTTGTCTCCTCCTCCCCGCGTCTATTACTGGGTTCCTTTTCACTCTCTGCAGCAACCCTGGCAGCTTAGAGGTTTGAGGTTATTCCTCTCTCCCTTAAATCTCTCCACCTCGCACCTGCCTCTCCCTCCCTTCCTTCAGAGGACAGTGGCTGCAGGGCCACCCAATCCCCCAGCTGCATTTGCTGGACTCCATCCTTCCTCCTCTTGGTCCAGCATCGCTTTTGGGGGTGGCGCTCACATCCACCACTTTGTCCTCCTTTGGTCACCAGTATCCTACTTGCTGGTCATGAGGGTAGGATCCCTGGGCCCCTGGGGCACCCCTTCTGAGGTCTTTCCTGCTCATGTTGTCAGCAGAAGGTCAAGGTTCTTGGGGTCTCTTCTTCTCTCCCTCACCTGGGGTCAAGCCCTCCCCTTCTGATCTGCTCTGTGCCCTGCTCTGTGCTCTCCTAGCCTATCTCCTAGTCCTACCTGGCCATCTACCTGGTCCCGGTGTGCCCTGGTTCCTTGCTCCAAGTCCGGGGGGGTGGGGTTGACAGCTCCCTCTGGACACAAGAACTTTCTCCCCTTTCTCACAATTCAAGAACTCATGGGCACCCAATAAGATTAATGAGCAGTAGGCTTAGAACAGATAAAAGAAGTACTTCTTCACCCAAGGAGTAATTAACACATAGAATTCACTGCCGCAGGAAGTAGTGGCAGCTACAAGCATAGACAGCTTCAAGAAGGAATTGGATAAATGTATGGAGCAGAGGTCCATCAGTGGCTATTAGCCACAAGGTATAGATAGATGGACTGAGGTTCCATCTCTGGCCCCATCTCCTGCCAGCCTAGAAGTTCGAAAGCAAGAAATTGCAAGTAGATAAATAGGTACCACTTCAGTGGGAAGGTGACAGTGTTCTGTGCACCTCGGTATTTAGTCATGCCAGCGACATGACCACAGAGAAGTCTTTGGACAATGCTGGCTCTTTGGCTTGGAAACAGAGATGAGCAACGCTCCCTAGAGTCGGATTCGACTAGCTTTCGAGCAAGGGAAACCTTTACCTTTACTCTATAGATAGATCACTATAATTGGGTAATGATGCTCTGTATTCTTGGTGCTTGAGGGGCAACAGTGGGAGGGCTTCTAGCATCCTGCCCCCACTGCTGGACCTCCAGAGGGCACCTGGTGTTTTTGGCCACTATGTGACAGAGTGTTGGACTGGATGGGCCACTGGCCTGATCCAACATTGGCTTCTCATATGTTCTTATTCTCCTCCCTCCAAATTGTGATTCTAAACTGGGATTAAATGTTTTAACCCTGATTTAGAAAGAGAGGAAGAAATAAACTTCAGTTTGTTCAGCTACCTACATTTGGAAATCACAACTAAAGCAGAAAGCTATATCAATTAGGGTGTTTTGTGTTTCTTTTAAATGAATACTGAAATACATTTTCAGTTATATTGTGCATGTTCACATTCATTTTCTTTCAATGCTATTCTTCTCCTTTTTGTTCTCCCCATATATTATCTTTTAATCTTTAGGGCTGTTATGACCTATGTAATTTTATTTGTGACATCACAGCACTGCATCTGATTGAGTGATGCCATGAAAGCTGATAAATAAAAGCAGGTAGGGGAAGGGAAGAGAAATGTAGGGTAAAAGAAAGTGAGGCCGAGGACAGCAGAAGTAAAGACAAAGAAAGAAAATGGTTCCAAGATGCAACTTTTAAGTATTGAAGTCGGGAGACAATGAATCAAATGCAAGCTTTTATTTCAGACATCATTCAGCTCAGAGACAGCTCTGGCAAGAGCGGCACTCAATTTATAGGGTTTCAACAGTTAACTATAAACATTGTAACTATTTTCATGCAGTCTCATTGGACCCAAGAAGGGCTTTATGACTGGTTCCCTAGATTGGCTTCAGGACCAATAAGGAGTCTTTATTAGGCAGCCAATAAGATAGAAGGGATTGAACTACCAGAATGCAATGCATCATAAACAAGACATAACACTCCTCCCCCCTCAGTTCAGAAAACAGTCTTTCAGATACCGGGGGGGGGGGGGGGCACCTGGTCTGACTGGACTGACACGACAATGGCGGACTCAAGTGAGAACGTCCCGCTAAGTCCGGGGGCTCCTCAGACCCGATATAGTCCCACTTGGGGGCAGAGTCCGAGCGGCCCGGTGTTGGTCCCACTGGTGGTAGGGAACCCGCCACGCTCCAAGCAGGCGACAGTTCGGGAGACGGATGAGGGCAATGTCCCAGAGACTGTTCACGGAGGACGTTCCAGGCGGGAGTTGGCAGAGGACTCCCTTCAGCGAGTCGACTCTCCTGGGTGCTGATGTCACGATGAGCCGGGAGGTCTCCTGCACCGGCCTCAGGAACTGGAGTTTGATGCAATTCCTCTGGGACTAGGGAACATTGCTCTGGCTTGGGAACTGGGGTACGTTGCAACAACTCTGGAACTGGGGTGCTTTGCAATTGTTCCTCTTTCGCAGGCCAACAACATTGGAGTTGGGCCAGGTGCCGGTGATGGACCTGCCCCATGTCGTCCTGCACCTCGTAGGAGATGGAGCCTGTTGCACAGAGGACCACAGCCGGGAACCCAGTGCAGACCTGCCCTGTAGTTCCGGGCGAAGATGGCATCACCTGGAGCGAAGGACCATGTGGCACCCGACACGATGGGGTCACGGTGGACGTGCGGTGCCAGTTCGGGATGGATGTGGCTCAGAACGGTGGATAGTTGACGGCCCATGAGGAGCTTGGCTGGTGACTTCCCGATGGCGGCATGCAGCTAGGAGTGTTATTGGAGCAGGAAACTCGTGAGATTGGATTGGAAATTCCCGTTTCCCAGCCTGCGGAGTGAGTCTTTCATGGTTCTTACCATAGGCTCCGTCTGGCCATTCGTCTCAGGGTGGAACGGTGCCAATGTAACATGCCGGATGCCCGGCTCTTCCAGAAAACACTGGAATTCGGCAGATGTGAACTGGACCCCGTTGTTGGACATGAGGAGGTCCGGCAGGTTGAAGGTGGCGAATAGGCGGTCCAGGCAGCGGACTATGATGTCCTATGTCATGGAGGTGACCAGAAAACCCCCCAGCCATTTCGAAAAGGTGTCCACCACTAGCAGGAGAGTTTTGCCCTGGAAGGGGCCGGCAAAATCTATGTAGATGCGAGACCATAGACCCCTCGGCTTCTCCCATGGATGGACAGGAACAGCGGGGGCTGCAGGCCTAGACTCCTGGCAAGGCAGGTACAACAGGACCCACCGTTCGATTTGCTGGTCCAGACCAGGCCACCAGACATAGCTCTGGGCAACAGCTTTCATCTTCACAATGCCCGGGTGGCCCACATGTAAAGCATCCAGCACCCGTTGTCGAAGTGGGGGAGGGACGATGACTCAGCTTCCCCACAGCAGACATCCCTTGCTCACCGACATCTCCAATGACCTTGATTGGAATGGCTGGAACTGAGCCTCGAGCTTCCCAGATGGCCAGTCCCTCCACACACAGTGGTAGACTCGGCTGAGCGTTCTGTCCCAGCTGGTGTGGAAGGTGATGTCGGCGACGGAGAGTGGAGGCTGCGGCAGCTCCTCAATGAGGAGGGTCTCTTGGATCGGGGCCTCATGTGGTTCCAGGAGCGGCAGGCGGCTGAGGGCATCAGCATGCCTGATAGTCTTGCCAGGCCTGTGGAGGAGGCAAAAAGAGTAGGCGGATAGCAGAATGGCCCAATGCATCATCCGTGGAGATAAGATTTGAGGGGTTTGATGGTTGGCTGTGAAAATGCCCAGTAGCAGCTTGTGGTCAGTGACAATCTCTAACTCACGCCCATAGATGAAATCATGTAATTTCTTCACAGCCGCAATAATCACCAGTGCCTCCCGGTCTATCTGGGCATAGTTTCTTTCTGCTGCTGATAGCGTTTGGGAATAAAAAGCAATAGGGGCCTCCTGGCCGGATGGCAACCAGTGACTCAGGACAGCCCCGATCCCTTAGGGTGATGCATCACAGGCCAACACAAGGGGCTTCTTCTCATCATAATGGACGAGGACCGCATCAGAGACTAGGAGAGCCTTGATGGCCTGGAATGCGGTGTTCTCCCGGTGGCCCCAAGCTCACAGAGCCGATTTGTCCAATAAGCAATGGAACAGCGCAGTGAGGGCAGCCTTATTGGGCAAAAATGAATGATAAAAATGTAAAAGTCGTAAGAAGGACTGCAGCTCTTTCCTCGATTTTGGTGGGGGTGCGTTGCAAATCGTGTCAACTTTGTCTGGCGCAGGGTGGATGCCGTCTGCGTCTAAAAGGAACCCTAAGAACTGAACAGCAGGGACAAAAAACTGACACTTCTCCTTTTTGAGCCGAAGGCTGACCTCCTGTAGCCGATGAAGGACCTCATGCACCGAGTAGCCAGTTCAAGTTCAGAGGCCATCGCAATCAATATGTCATAAAAATATGGCACAACGCCAGGCAAGTCTCGTAGCAGATGCTCCATCAGCTCCTGGAAAATGCCAGGGGCAATGCTTACCCCGAATTGCAGCCGGTTTACCTTGAAGGCACCTCAATGTGTCACAATAGTTTGTGCCTCGGCCATGGCTGCGTTGACTGGTGATTGTTGATACGCCTGCGCTAGGTCAATCTTGGTGAACACTTGGCCCCAGGAGATTGAGGCTAGGAGGTGGCTTACCACAGGAACCAGGTATGCATGCGGGGCCTTGTTGAGGGTGCACTTGTAGTCTACACACAGCCAGATAGATCCATCAGGTTTGAGGGGAGTGATGATTGGAATCTCCCACCGGGCATTCGGAACCAGTTCCAGGATACCTTGGGCCAACAGCTTGTCAATCTGCTTGTCTATTCGTGGCTTGAAAGCGACAGGGCAGCGTCTAGGCTTGAGGCATATGGGTTGGACATCAGGATTCAGGGCAAAGGAGACAGGCGGACCTCGATAGCAGCCAAGCTCTGCTCTGAAGATATCAGGGAACTCCTCCTCGAAATCAACAATGTTTTGCTGACCGACGTGATTTACGTCCACAACATCGATGCCTAGGGCGGCAAACCAGTCAAAACCAATAAGACTTGTGCAGCGACCTTCTACCACAAGCAAATTCAGATGGCTGGCGAACTTCTTATATTTGACCTGGACTGTGGCGATGCCGACCACGGGAACTCTGTGCCATTAGAAATCGAACAGCTGTAGGCTGCATTTCTGAAGGTGGCGTGCGGGGACACGAGGGCAAACTTGCTGGAATGTGCTCCACGAGACGATGGACGACGCAGACCTGGAGTCTACTTCTATCTGGCAAGCCCGGCCTTCAATGAAGATGGTAGCCTTGATCTTAGGGCACGGATGCAGCCCTTGGCAAGGGCAAGTATATTGTTTACAAGAAAGAAACATGAGGGAGAACAATCTGGAAATCCCTAGCTTGTCCCAAAAATCTCCTAGGATCTTATAAGATCTTGTTTGAGCAGGCTATATTTCCCCTTCTCCTTTAAGTGACTCTCAACTGCTTTCAGTATTCTGTAGTTCCTGTACCGTGACCAGTTTTCATCAGACTATTAGAAGTTTTTTTTTCCTTTTTGTTAATTAATCTCTATATAATAATCCTGATTTGGCAGTGGCACTCTCCAGAACATTCCACACGCTCCAAAATCAGTTGGCTCCCTGATGTGTCACTCAGAAGCTGTTTCTATCCACTGGCTGTGAGTATTCATGTGCCATTGGCTGGGTGCTGGGTCTGCTCCTCTTCCCCGCCCACACGTTCAGCTACTGTGCCCTTTCAGAATTTCTCTCTTGATGAAGATGCTTCTCCTGCTTCCCTCCTGTGTGGGACTGTTACCTCAGTGGCTGTTGGTAGGTGTAATGAAATGGCAGTTACCTGTGTTTGTAAGATGGCTGCTGTCTGTGATTTGTTTAAAATGTTCCCCCATAAGCTTCAGTTGAGCTGTAGTTCCAGAGAGGGGCCTGCAGGAGTATCACTCACTGGGTTGAATGGGGCTTCCTCATCTGCTGGACTACAGTTCCCAGTGGTCCGAAGGCCAAAAAGTGTGGGAAAAGAGGGATGGGGCACCATCAATATAGACTCCAGCCCATCCAGGGAGGATTGTGTTTAGCCCCTGTTGATTTATGCCTTGTTGGTTCATAGTGTGTGCTTACTCCTACAGTTGTGCCTTATTCATTTAGGGTGTGTGTGCGCGCACCATAATTGTGTAAATAGTAAAATAAATTCTTCTATTTGAACTAATAATCTGTGTTGTGCTCTGACCCGGCTCTGCACAATACCAAAGGGAGCGGGTAGCCCAGGGAAGCAAGGAAAGGCCAAACCCTTGGGTTGCCAAATTTCCAGGGATCCCCCAAAGATCGGGGATTCCGTCTCCAAATAGGGAGATTTGGCCAAAGGGGTCTCACTGTCCTTCTGAAAAGGCAGCGACAATTCAGTGAGTGGCAGCAGAGAACTTAAGGAGTGAAATATGCCCACGGGATGAGGGTGGGAGGTGAAGAGCTGAGTTGTAAACTGGAGCCCGTTTCGCCACAGTAGGCAACCAAGCTTGGTTCAGACAAAGGAAGGAAACCCTTTGCAGGCCTTTGTGAGGAACTCATTGGGGCCAGACCTGACTAGGGTTGCCAGCTCCAAGTAGGGAGATTCCTGGAGATTTTCTGGTAGATTTTGTGGAAGCCAGGGTTTGGGGAGGGGAGAGGCCTCAGCTGAACAGAATGCCATAAAGTCCACTTTCCAAAGCAGTTATTTTCTCCAGGTGGGAGAGATCTGTTGTCTGGAGTTCAGTTGTAATCCCTGGCGATCTTCAGGCTCTACCTGGAGGTTGGCTACCCTAGGCGTGGCAATCAGTGCTTCAGAGCAGGGCGTGCTAGATCCAGGTTCTTGCTGTAGAAGCTGAGTGGGTGATTTTGGAGCAGTCACAGACTTTCAGCCTAACTGACCTCATGGGATTGTTGTGCAAGTCAAAAGGGGGAGAGGGGAATGATGTAAGCTGCTTTGGTCCCCATTGCAGAGAAAGACCTCTTTTCCTCCTGGGAAATTTATTTATTTAAATTTCTATCCCGCCCTCCCGACCAAGGAAACCATTGTTGCCAATCTCCAGGTGAGGGCTGAAGACCACTCAGAATTACAACTGCTCTCCAAATGGCAAAGATCAGTTCCCCTGGAGAAAATAGTGGACTCTGTGTCCTTATACCCTGCTGAGATGCCCCCCCTTCATGACAGTCAATGTGACGTGGCAGTCAGGGCTTCAGAGCACGGTAGAGGCTGCAGGTGGTGGTGGTGGGAGATGGAAAGCTAAAGAGTGAGGGGGAAATAAAGGTAGGTTGATGCTTGGCGGGGAAGGAGATAGGGTTGCCAACTCCAAGTGGGGAATTCCTGGAGATTTGAGGTTATGGAGCCTGGAGAGGGTGAGGTTTGAGGAGGGGTGGGGCCTCAGATAGGTACAATGCCATAGACTCTGCTCTCCAAACCAGCTATTCCCTCTTGGGGAACCACTGTTGCCAGTCTCCAGGTGAGGGCTGGAAACCACTCAGAATTACAACTGCTCTCCAGACAGCAGAGATCAGTTTCCTTGGAGAAAATGGTGGACTCTGTGTCTTTATACCCTGCTGAGATACCCCATCACTCCATGACAGCCAATGTGACGTGGCAGTCAGGGCTTCAGAGCACGGTAGAGGCTGCAGGTGGGGGGGAGATGGAAAGCTGAAGAGTGAGGGGGAAATAAAGGTAGGTTGATGCTTGGCTGGGAAGGAGATAGGGTTGCCAACTCCAAGTGGGGAATTCCTGGAGATTTGAGCAATGGAGCCTGGAGAGGGTGAGGTTTGAGGAGAGGTGGGGCCTCAGACAGGTACAATGCCATAGATTCTTTGGGGAACCAGGCTTTGGGGAACCACTGTTGCCAGTCTCCAGGTGAGGGCAGGAGATCACTCAGAATTACAACTGCTCTTCAGATGGCAGAGATCAATTCCCCTGGGGAAAATAGTGGACTCTGTGTCATTATACCCTTCTGAGGTTGCCACAGCAAGTTGATGCCGAGTGCCCAAGGCCTTGGCACTCTCCCAGAGCCTCTTTCTAGAGCCTGTTGTATTTATTTCCACAACGGGCCTTATAGGAATAAGTGAAGCCATATTTTATTGCATACCTGGGAAGTCCTCATAAACCATCTGTTTTACTGTTAGGTACAGCAAGTGGGTACCTGTGAAGTTTCCCATTTTTTGAGTAAGGGTTGTATTCTCCTGCCTTTTAAACTGTAAATTAATTATAACTTTAAAAAATTTTGAACATTGATTAGGTTGGTACAGTGTTATTCAGGATAAAGGTCTGTCATATTATATCATTCCCTGTATTTGAAAACAATATACCTTCTGTTCAGGTGGAATTTTAAAATTGGCTCCTGCAGATACAGAAGGAAAATATGCAGTTATAGCAATCAATATTCTCTAATAATCTTTGAAAGAGGGTCCCCACCAGTTACAGTATTTTGTAAAAAATACTAGATAATGACCTTTTGGTTATAACAGCATAGTATGTAATGATCACTTTTTTTCTAACAGCTGGAATGTTTGTCTGAACATTATTGAGACACATGCATCAAGTGGCCTGTATCAAAATTTCAGTGTGCTTAGTACTATGCAGGGCTCATTTCGTAGCAGGAGCTCCTTTGAATATTAGGCCACACACCCTAATGTAGCCAATCCTCCAAGAGCTTACAGAGCTCTTCTTACAGGGGCTACTGTAAGCTTTTGGAGGATTGGCTACATCTAGGGTTGCCAAGTAGGGTCTACTTACCGGCGGGGGGGAGTTGTTCTCCCCCCGGAAGCTCTTCTGGTGCGTGCGCTTTGCGCGCGCGCCACAGCAACGTGATGACGTCACCCGGAGGTGACGTCATCAAGTTGGGGGCGTTGCCAGGGTGACGCTCTGGCAATCGCCCCAAAACCATAGAGTTTTGGGGCGATTCCCAGAGCATTGCCCTGGCAACGCCCCCAACGTAATGACGTCACCTCCGGGTGACGTCATTACACGGGGGAAGTCGTTCTCACCAGACGACTTCTGGGGTGGGGTTCCCCCCACCGGCCAAATGCCGGCTGGCAGATCGGGAACCCCTATAGCGGGGGATCCCCCGCCCCCTCGGCTGACTTGGCAGCCCTAGCTACATCAGGGGTGTGTGGCCTAATATGCTGAGGAGCTCCTGCTACAAAATGAGCCCTGGTACTATGAAAGTTTCTGAGAGCCAGTTCACAGGTTACAAAGCCCTTGTGTCGCCCATGTGTCCTTTTGCTAACAAAAATGAGAGATGTTTCTATGGAGAGCAGCTGAACACCATTTTCCCACAAGACTCCGGGCAGCTAAACACTAGCATGTTACAAAGATGGAGTCACACAGGCCATACACTGGGAAATTGAGTTCTGAGTATGGAACTCCTAGCACAAGTCTGGTTGACGGGATTTGTGCAAGATATTGGGGGGGTACCACAAGGGTTTGTAATATGCAAATTGGCCCTGAACGTTTTAAGATGTTAAGGCATATTGGATGCTTCAACAATGTTCTCAGTAAACTTTGTCACACTGTTGTTTCTACATTCTTTTCCTAAACTTTGCTCAGTAAAGACGCATTTTCTCAACTTTTTTCGTTTCTTCTTTGTGGCTGCAGGGTGATGGGTGGGACTGAGGGTGAGCAGCCATATGGGCAGAGCTGGGTTATATTGGGGGACCATCTGGTGGCTCCCCTGGTAGCCTATAGCTGGCTGCCTTGTCTGTAGTGGTGGGTGGGCCAGGGAGGGTCCCCAGATGAGAGGGCTTCCCAAGACCACCCCCTCCCTCCTTAAAAGGCCATGTGGCCACTAGGTGCTCCCAGGATGCTCTTCAGCCATGTCTCCCACCCTCCCATGGTTTTAAAGTTTGTAGAGCAGTAATCCTTTGTTATTTCTTTACTTGCCACAGCTTTAGGCAGTTTTAGGCACTGGGCTGGATCCATGTGGGGTGAGGTTGTGCCTACATGCCCACCTCCCCCAGGTGGAAGAACGCCTTAAGGGGCCTTGGGGGTGGAGCCAATGGGCTTGGGGTGGTTGTGGGGCTCCACTCACGGATGGCAAGGGGTCCATGCAGAGGTGTATGCCCATGTGGTTCCCCCTCCCTTGGCCTTCCAAGTCTACCCTCAGCAGATGGGCTGGAGAGGGATTCCACTGGCCAGTAGTCAGGTTGCCTGATTTCTGGATCTGTGTTCTATGCTGTGCCAGTGCTACTCAGGGCTGCCAAGTCCCCCGGTAGAGCGGGGGAAACACCGATTTTTAAAGCTTTCCCCTGCTTTTCCAAAATTGGCCACCGGGGGGACAAAATGGCTGCCAGCAGGGGAACCTCGGAGCCTGCCCTGGCCAGCCTCTTGAACTTCTTAAAAGGGAAATTTCCCCTTTAAGAGCTGAGCCAGCAAGAGAGCCCCGCCCAGAGATTAAGGCGGGACTAAGCTCTTTCTACTGCGTGCAAGGTTGCTGCTGAGTAAACTGCTGGGGTCTGCGAGCTCTTTTCCTTCTCTGTCTCTCCCCCTCCCCCTCTTTCTTTTTTCTGTCTGTCTGTCCACTGTGGTTTTGTCAAAGGAATAAACTGTCACTTCCAAAGAGGTAAACATCACAAGGAGAGGTTGCCTGTAGAAGGTCTGGGAGTGGGATTGTTTAAAATGTCTTGTCGTGGCTGTTTGGGTCCCCCCAATCCTCATTTCCCTTCTGCAAATAAAAGTTGGGATTCCTCATTTTTATGCCAATTTTCTGTTTCTTTCAACCGTGTCTCCCCCCCCCCCCCAGTAAAAATCTGCATTTTTAAAAGCATTTGTACATCAAGTAACCGGTATTTTAAGTTAGGGATGGATCCAACTAGCTTTTCTGCTGGCTAAAAGGGGAGGACAAAGGTCCTCTTTAGCCACCAAAAAGCCTATGCTGGGGGGGGGGGGGAGAAGTTATGGGACTTACATGGACAACAGCTGGGTGAAACAAGGGCCAGAAATAAAGCCTGGGAATTGGGCAAGAGTAAGTGAAAAAGCTGTCTGTCTGTCTGTCTCTCTCTCTCTCTCTCCCCATCCAGCAGAGGTCTGTCAGTGGCTATTATTAGCCACAAGGTCTAAATGGAACCCTTTGTCTGGGGCAGTGATGCTCTGCATTCTTGGTGCTTGGGGGGGCAACAGTGGGAGGGCTTCTGGAGTTCTGGCCCCGCTGCTGGACCTCCTGAGGGCACCTGGTATTTTTGGCCACTGTTGTGACACAGAGTGTTGTACTGGATGGGCTGTACTGGATGGGCCGATCCACTGTGGCTTCTCTCCTGTTCTTATGATATGAAAATCATATTCTGCCGAGATGAAGAAGGATTCAGTAGGGCCGTTGCTCAGTGATAGAGCATCTGCTTGACATGCAGGAGGTATCAGCCTCTTCAGCTAAAAAAGGATCAGGTAATAGGTGACATTAAAGATCTCAGCCTGAGACCCTGGAGAGCCACTACCAGTCTGAGTAGTCAGTACTGACCTTGATGGACCAATGGCCTGATTCAGTATTAGGAAACTTCATGAGTTCATGTGGAAGCATGTGGAAGCAACATCACAGGATGTGACATCACAAAATGATGTCACTTCCTTACTCCTGGCTCCACCCCCAAAGTCTCCTGGCTCCACCCCCAAAGTCCCCAGATATTTCCCAAGTTGGACTTGGCAGCCCTAGTGCTACTGTTACTGTAATCAATAAAGCTGTGGCCTGTTTCACCCCAACTCTGTCCCTGCATGTTTGTGTGTACTGAGCTGTCTGCATTCCCACCTTTCACTTGCCCTTGGGATCAGAATAGGTTCTTTTCATAAATCTCACCTTTTAAAAATTCTGGTGACAGAATTATCTAAATCTTATTTATGTAAGATAAAAAATATGTTACGTGGAATGACATATTGACACATTGGCATATAGTCACAATTCCTGCCATATGAGATGCTGCTCTCATATTCACAGACTATCCTTTTGTTCATTTTTAACAATGTTTGGATTTGAGCGCTGCTTTCTTTTTAGTGCATGTTTGTTAAAAGGAAGTGAGTGACGTTTTGGTGTTATGTCTTCATCCACCTTATAAATGGTTCTTTTTCATAGTAACAATTGAACAGGCTTCAATATTTAGCGTGTGTGGAAACATCTGCTTCCAGTCTGGTTAGACTGAGAAAGAATGCTGGCCCTTGCTTTATTTCAGTGCTTCTGGTGCCCTCTTGAGCTATCCAGTGGGATATCTCAGTTTCATTAGGCAATGCCAAAGGTTGCTCATCTCTGTAATAACCATAATCCTAGATGTGTCCATGCTACTTTTAGTGCTAGAAATGCTACAGGAAGTAATGAATATGTACTTATTAGTGCTATGTTAAGTTCAGGTGAAGACAGTAGTGAAAGTGTCACATTTTCCCTACCAAACTGATCCAGCAATAAGAAAAAAGTTCATACAAATTCTTCAATAGGAGCCAATTAGTTCAGTTAAGAAGGGCAATAAATTTAATGTGTGCTATATTTTAAAAAGGAGACAGAAAATTGTGCAAATTGTGTTTGTTGGACTGATAATTAGATGCATATCATTGGTGACCACATCTTTAAGATACCATGTAGTTTGTCCTTCAGGTTAGTTCCACCCTTCTGTGTGGCAGATGTGATTGCTGTGGATAAAATAAGAAGCTTGTTGGATCAGTTGAGTTCAGTTCAGTTTATTGTAAACGGCCATTGACCATTACAAGTTTACAAAACCCTCAACAGAGAGGAATACAGATTGTATACAAACTATATATCAGCAAATAAACAAAAATACCATGTAGAACCAGAAGTCAGTAAGAAAATACTACAAATACAGTGCAATAACAATGTAATAACAGTGTAAGAACAAGTATCTAAGTTACACCCCCTCTCACTGCCACTTTAGATCTTATTTTCTTTGCAGCAAGGGCAAATAATGAAACTCTATAGAACACATACACATCGATATCAGATAGCAAAAATGAAATTTTCTCAGCAACTGGGTATAAACTTAAACCAGATAAAATTCCTGCCAAAAATTTGGCTCTATGATTGGAATATAATGGACAAAAAGGATGTAATGAGGTAAGTCCTCAAGTGCATTGGATCTATGAATACATGCATGTTGAGCCATTGGAATTTGATTAAAGCGACCCTCCAAAAGTGCTGTTGGCATTGCTTGAAAGTGTAAGGAGGTGAAGGTAATTTTACATACATAGTTAGAGATGCTGACTAGATAGGGAGTTCTAGTCTGATCCAGTTTAATTAGTTTGTATCATGGTGCTACTTTTGATTTTTATATTAAGAAACAGTTGATCTATACATCAAAGTCATAGATTCAGTTTCTAAGTTGGAAGTTATCTATTGATGTTCCTAGAAGATCATTGGGGGTGGAGTATCCTGAGAGTATGCTGTTGAGAAACACAAGGCGCTGTGGGTCTTTGCATAACAACACTTGAAAGCAAGTTAGATCTTAAGTTTTCAAGCCTGTTGTATCACACCAAAGGTTTTTCTAGTCCGGTGCCTTGTTCCCATGCTAGCTAGCCAGCCAAATGGGAATAAAGGCAACATCAATGGGGAATAAAGGCAACAGCCACCCCAAGCAGTTGCCTCTCAAAACTAGCATTCCAGAGTATATTATCCCTAAACAATGGGTGTTCATACCTAATAGCCACTCATTGACTTTTGCTCCTCCATGAATCTCTATAAAAGTCTTTTGAACCAGTGGATGTCACCTCACACTAGTTTATTCAATGAATTAATTATGCAGCATGTGATAAAAACTGAAACTTAGGCATTCACCTGAGGTATTCACTATTGCACATTTATAACTTCTAATACAGATTAATACCAATTATGCTGCATGTAGAATTATAGAATCATAGCATCACAGAGTTGGAAGGAGCCATACAGGCCACCTAGTCCAACCCCCTGCTCAATGCAGGATTAGCCTAGAGCAGGAGTGGGCAATTGTTTTGGCTCGGGGGCCACTTTATGGGAGTGGAGGTTAGCGGAGGGCCGCACCTTTTAAAATGATTGCATTCATTAGTTAACTTTGCATTTGAGAAAAGGTATAAATTGTATCATAAAAATCAATAAGTATAAATTAAATAAAATAGTGGTAGTTTTATTCAATTTATTTATTGTGCTAATTTCATATCATCTATAGCTGCAAGCATATTTAATTTTAGAATCAGTTTAATGAGACAAATGTACCCTATCACACCACATGGCCGACTGTCTTGGCGAGCCACAAAAAACTCTGTGGTGGGCCGCATGTGGCCCCCGGGCCACTATTTGCCCACCCCTGGCCTAGAGCATCCCTGACAAGTGTTTGTCCAGCCAGTGCTTAAAAACTGCCAGTGGGGGAGGGCACAGCACCTCCCTAGGCAGCAGATTCCATTGTTGCACAACTCTGACTATAAAAAAGTTTTTCCTAATATCCAGCCAGTACCTTCCCACCCTTAATTTAAACCCATTATTGCAAGTCCTATTCTCTGCTGCCAACAGGAACAGCTCCCTGCCCCCCTTTAAATGACAGCCCTTCAAGTATTTAAAGAAAGCAATCATGTCCCCCCTCAACCCCTGTTACTGCCAATGGCCTGCCTTGCTGTTTGGGGAAGTTAGCTATGTGGCAGAATAGGCCAGAGGGGTACAGGAATCGCACACCACTTGTATACCAAGGTCCAGCACAGTAGGAAAATGCCAGATTTGAAAAGTAAATTAAATAGTTTTTATTAAAGTATTTCCTTAATTACAAGCACACTAAATGTTCAAAAAGAGCAAGCAATACAGAACTAAGAAAGAAGAGGTGATTGATAGTGAATGGAGGGGTCAGTTACTGGGCAATATTACCTGTCCAGATGTGCAGAAGTCCTTGAAGAGAGTAGCGCCAATGGCCAGTATTATGCATTATGAGGGGGCAAAGAGAGAGAGTGGACGGATATAGACTTTGGAAATCAATGCTGACCAATAGGAGGTCTTGAGGGGCTTGTCTCAGGTGAAGACAAAAGATTACCTGGGCCAATCCTGGGTCCCAGGGGGTGCGGCATCAGGAGCCAGACCTGGATATAACCAATGCGGTTCCAGAGGGGCAGAGTCAGGATTTAACAATAGCTTTGATGTGATTACTAGAGATGGCGGAATGAGTCTTATAATCACTAATGGTTCTGCCAGGCAGATTAAATAGGTTCCCAATCCCAGGTATAGACAAAAGGGTGGAGATGAGTCCCTGATTAGCATCAGGAAGGATTGCTAAACATCTGAATGTATGATCGGTTTATTTCGGGATCCTGAGAAATGGAGCAGGAAAAACAGGTTTGGAGAGATGGGGTCACATAAAAGGGCTAGGTGAAGTTCTGGAGATAGGAGGACTATTCACCAGGTGGCAGCTAATAGCCTTTAGAAATGCAGATACTTACCGGGGGGGGGGGGGGGGGGGGGAACCCATTGTTTCATATGCATACCTCTTGGAGGTGGGGAGAGACTGGAGGGTTTTTTTCCCCTCTGAGGGCTGTCTTTTATGTCACCTGACATTAGCCTTTTTTGTGGCCACATCACACTGCCTGTTCATATTTAACTTACAATCCGCCTGTATTCCAAGATTTTGTTCCCAGAAGTGTATTTCCCATCCAGTATGCATGTTCCTCATTTTTGTTGCCCAGACGTAGAACATGGCACTTATCCTTGTTAAATTGCATCTTGTTACATTAGCATTGTAAGGTTATTATTTTTGTCTCATTGCGAAGGCTTACACTTGTTGAGCTTGATACACTTATTCATAATTTTCTGTTCAAAAGGTTTTGAACCCCACCTTTTGTTGTACTGAGAACTACCAAAAGAATTCTAAAGCAGTCTCTTTTTGTGCTTGTAATTGGAGACAAAGGTTGGTTTACCTCAAGAATGTAGGCTAATTGAGCAATAGAAGCTCAGTAAGAACAAAGTCGTCATTCAGAACAGTGTAAAGTTATCCTGTTTGCTCTTATCAGTAGTGGAAGGTGTGAAATGTCTTGGCATAGTGAAGGAACTATCAGTCACAACTTGGTTTCCAGACATTTGACCAACACCATTGTTTACTGATAAACATTCACAGGTCCACATAGAGACAGAGAACTCACTATCTTCATTTTCTGTAGAGGTGTGTGGGACACAGTGGGTCCTATTCAGGTGTTTGCAGTCAGTCTTAATTCCTGTTTACTTAATTAGGAGGATGAAAATACCATAGCAGAAATTCAGGATGTTCTTTTCTTTTCAGAGTTAGCATTTCTTTGAAGAACAGCCTACTGCTTTTTAAAAAATTAAGTGAAATAAATAGTAGCTGTTCCCCAAACCTAGCAAATTTTGAGTGAATGGTGCTGCACAAAAAACTCCAGGAAATATATGTTATGATTATGAACACTCTCTAAGAAAATAGAAGTTAAACTCTCACAGCTTAAAATAACCAATCAAACATATTTCTGTTGAGGTTTGTGAAGAAATATGGTTTGAACTGAGCAAAACCATCATTTTGAGTTTTAAAAAGTTTTTCTCTCTGGGCAGAGAATCAGCAGGAGGGAGGAAGACCGTTTAATTGCTCTCCAGCCTCAAGCCTCAGCCACCCTTTTATAAATGCTAATAGATCTAGCAAGAAACAATGGGATGGTCAAACTCCTCCTCCCCCCCCCCCCAGCAGGGAACAAAGATTTGGAGGTATTAAGTACTAGAAGGACTTCAGGAATAAATTTCTGGAGACTTCAGGAAAAGCGTCTTTGACCCAGCCTGACCTGGTTAGTGGGTGGGGAAAGGGAAATGCCAAAACTCCTGGGAACAAAGAGGAAATTTTCTCTTTGGTGCTGATTCTATCAAAGCAGACAGGGCTCTTAACTGAGGTCTGGAGGAGGTAGCCATTGCCATGTGCTGGCCTGCCTACTGCAGGAGGCTTGAAGGGAATGGAACTCCTGTAAACATCTGTAACTTTTTAAGCTATGGAGCCTGTCTTATATTTCAACATCTGATAGGATATGCATAGAAAAATGGACAGAGGATTTGCATTTTATCCATTTCTTTTCAATCTTTTGCTTAGTCTGGTGTTCTGTTAAAAAGTATGCTTGTAAACATTTTCTTTTAAGTAAATATTATAACTTCTGATGTGGGTAGTGGTTCTCTGTACCATATAGACATCCACCATCTTGGACACACTATTTTGAAAGGAGCACCAGGAGGAAGATGCGGGCAGTCAGTTGGCAAGTGAAGTGACTGCTCCCTCTGTAGTGCACAAGGCAGCAAGATGTCCCCATGGTAACCAGGTGCTAGGTAGCAGGAGACACAGAGGCCAGGCCTCAGAACTTGGAAGGGAAGCTGGGAGTCCTGACCCAGTGGGCAACCCTACAAAGGTCAGGTGGTGGTGGCAGTTGAACAGGGAGAGAGAGAAAATCCTCCAGGTGTTGGGAAAATCCAGGAGGTCAGGGTGGAACAGGGTCTGCAGGCCATAGCATGACTGTTCCACCACAGGGTTATATTTCTACTTCAAGACAAAACTCCATTGTATTGTGGTAGAAAAGCTCCCACAGAAACAAAAATATTTGTGTTGGCACAAATTGCTGTGTTTGACAATACCATAACATTATGAGTCTGAAAACACACTTTCACATGAGGCAGAATGCTTCCTTTGAGTGTGTATACCCATACCCTTTTGCATATTGAATAGCTCACTATTTCTGCTGTTTCATAAAGCTATAATTATTATTTTTGTTTAAATCATATTTTAAACCTAAGCTATTAGAAAACTAACAGTCATTTCTAAATTTTAAACAAAACCGTATAACATTAGTGGCACTTGATGTTTGCATATGGAGTTATTTTCTGCCTCAAGAACATACCCATATCCTTCTATAGTGAGATAAATGCAAAATCTTTGCTTGATCCAACCTCTGACAATCATGACTCTTCACTGCACTGCAAATGCATTATGGTGTTTTTGTTTTGTAGCCCAACATGTTATATAGCTGGGGTTTAAAAAACTATTGGGGGTCGTTGTTCTACCACAGGTGCTTTTTCATTTACAGAAAATTGTAAGTAATAAGTGATAAAGATGACACTCTGCATTACTCTAAAGGAGACAATGTCCTAAGAGGAAAATGTTCTAGAGCCACTTTTGTCAGCATTGTGCAAAAAAAGAAAAGAAAGAAGAAGGGAGGTGTCACGGCTCAGATGGGGAGTCACCTGATGCTGCCACCACTCTGGATTTAGGTTCATTCAAGAAGGCTCAGAGCACCCTCCCAAGACTTTCAGACCTCCCTTGTTTGGCCAAATAATATGTGTGAGGACCAGGCAGAGTGAACAACAAATAAAAGGTTTATTTTTATAGAAGGTCAGCCCAGTATGGGAAACAAACAAGGTGCAAGAATAGTAACAATAACTGAGAGAAGGGGAAAGAAACCAAATGCCCTAATGCGACTAGACTCACAGTCCCTAGTTCACTGTTTCGGTTGGACCTGAGTCTACTCACCCTTCCACTCAGGGTGAGGGTCTCTTCCAGCAGCAGCCTTCCCTCTGGTCCTGCTCTCTTGGAAGAAAGAACAGTTCTTCTGTACCAGCTCTTTTATTATAAATCCCCTTTCTCTGTGTTTGGCTAAAATTAGCATCTCATGGACTTCTGGGAGTTGTAGGCCTGGCCTCCTCCCACTGCTATCCAGGCTCCCTGGGTCTGCTAGACCTTTACTTGCACAGCCTAGATCATGACAGGAGGCTTCTTCCCTCTTAAGTCAGAGGTGTCAAACTCATTTGTTATGAGGGCTGGATCTGACATAAATGTCAGTCTGTTGGGCCAGGCCATGTGTGCCATAAAATGTAATTCCAGGTTTTGGAGATACAGACTTTATAAGGGAGAGCAGCTGGTAAGCTCCGAGTGGTGTGTCCTCACCATGAGACCCCATGGGCCAAAAAAGGGGCTGCAGATGAAAACTCATATGGGTGGACTGGAGAGCCAGCAGTGCAGCACTGAGTAGATAACCTTGCATTGCCTGGAGGGGGACAAACCCCTTCTCCAGCTCACTTCCACAGTCAATGCTGTGAGCCTAGGCCTTGGGGTAAAAATGCGAAGTGGCTGGGTGTTGTGAGCTCCCCCTGCCCTTGGGCCACCATAGAAGGGGACTAGGAAGACAAGTTGAACTAACCCATATACCTGTGGAAGCAGGGGGCAGTGGCCCAGGCATGAGGCTACGTGCATGGCAGGACCCAGACCAAGCAAAACCCAGTTAGCTGAAAATGCCTGTGCAGCAGTGGCCACCTCCAGCCAAGGCTGCCAGGCTGTTAGCCAAATTGCTTTATTTAAGATTAGCAATTGGCAAATAACCGGGTTCTTAGCCAACTATACCAAGGTCCCGCCCCTTCCAGGAGTTCCCAGAAAATAGACACTGAGACGGAGTGGTCCATTTAAATGATGTTTTACTGCAAAATGTTCTCAAGCATACAAAAACAGAATCACACACACTAACATACAAGGTCTAAGAAAATTAGACAGAGAAATAGCACTTTTGCATGAGCAGGAGAAACATTGGTTGGGAGATATGTTACCTGTCCTGGAGATGGGCTATCCATTCCAAAAGAAGAATTGAGGGGTAGAAAGGAAAAATGGGGGACGTGTTCTGAACCTGCAGAAGCACGCTTGACTCTGGTCACGAATCCAGAGATCAAAGATGGAGGCAGGGTATTGGGATAGCAAGCTGGACGTAAGGGTAGCAAAAGCAGATAGGGGTCATAGAGGCTCAAGAGAGCGATTGCATGGTGTGCAAGATCTTTTATTAGGTGAGTTTTGGGGTGGGCTACGCTAACCACATCCCACTAACACACCTATCAGGTAGTCTGTCCCTTCAAACCCTACCATTGGTCAAAGTAAAAAGAGGAGGGGATGCAGAGGGGTGGCCAATATTGCAACACTAGAGGCTAACCCGGAATTGGCACCTGGGCAATTCTGCGATGAGTCACCGAGCCATTCCATTGTTCCTTGATTGCCCTAGCCCGGCCAGTTGATGGGCGAAGATTAGTTGCCAGGTAACTTCACTTAGCATAATCCGTGCAGGAATGTTGGAGGGGGCTAGGGGTTGCCTAGCGCAAGGTGACAGGAAAGCCCTTTTACAATGAGGTCGTTGTCTCTTTGTGTGAACTATGTCGGGTGCCTGCTTCCTGGAATGGACTGGAGCCTCTCACAGCAACGAAGAGTGCATGTAGTCCTTTAAAGCATAACATCCCAGGGTTCAAAACTCATGAACATTAAAGTCCATAAGAGCACATGATGTGCCTTGCTAGGCAACAAAGCAATACATGGTGGGGCGATGCTGGGGGTTTAAGCCAGAAATCATCAGCAAGCCATGCCACGCCAATGCAGCAGCAATGCAGCAGCAGCAGCAATGCAGCAGCAATGCAGCAGCAGCCACCTTAGGTAGGGGAATGGGAAATGTGCACACAAAACCTCGCATGTGGCAGAGGCCTCAGACCACCCAGTGACCAGTTTAGCTGGAGATTGCTGATGAGGCAGCAACTACCTATGACTGAAAGCTGCCAGGTATTCCATAAGGGAAGGAGGCCTCACCACCAAGTCACATGCAAGGTGGCAAGACTAGGCCCCCAATGTGTGGAAAAAACTTCTGAAGAATTCTCCCATGGGTGAAACACAGTTGCTGCATGGGAGGGCACAAATATGCTGGCAGCACTGGCTTCCAGCACAGGATCTTCAGTGTCCCCACACACGTGCAAACTCTAATCCCCACAGCCATCTGAGACAGCATCCGTGGAACTGCAGGTTGAGTGGAGAAGCATGAGACCTCACCTTGGTACCCTGAGTTGGCATGAATGTAGCTGCAGCAGCTCCAAACTTACCAGTGAGGCTCCACTGAAGTGAAGGGGTTCTGCTTGACTGCTGCAGATAAGGTTGTTCTACCACACTGAAGCCACAATCAGAGTAGCTCCACCACCACCCCAGCAGCCTCCTGTTCCCTCTGTCACACCAGTTGCTCATGGGCCAGATAAGGTCCCTGGATGGGCAGATTCCAGCCCTGGGTCTTATGTTTGACACCCCTGCCTTAAGTCGTTAGAGGATTAAACCCCCCATGAAGCTATGCTTTCACTATCTTTACAGTTCTATTTTTCTATGGCAGTTTTGCATAAATGTTATGTCCTTTTCAGAAAACTTACATAGAATTGCAGAATTCCAGCACTGCAGTAGGAAAATCATATCGCAACCTGTCTGTATTGAGTAGGAAATAGTGCTGGAACAGACCATTTTTGCATTGTGTTATTCATCAACTAAGATCAAGTATTCTATATACTGAGACCTTCCATAATAGAGAAGAGATGGGAAAAGCTGTAAGTGTGTATCCATGCACTCTGAAGAGTGTAATGTTGAATAACAGTGCAAACAGCAGCTCACTGGGGCCTTGGAGTGGCATTCATGAAGAAGATCATATTTTAAAGGTATTGCTAAAGGAAGATGGGGAGATGGCAGAGAAGCTCAATGACTGTTTTGCTTCTGTGTTCACTGTGGAAAGTGTGGAGCACATTCCCATGCCACAGCCCCTATTTTCAGGAAGGGAATCTGAAGAACTGGACCAAACTGAAGTGACCAGAAATGCAGTTCTAGATCTTCTGGGGAAATTAAAAAACAGAAAAGTCTCATGAAAGCAATTTACTAGTAGCTCAAAGCAAAGTTCACAGACCAAAAACTCAGAAGAAGAAATGAGCATAGAAAAGGATAACCTGGACAGGGCAATCAGGGCAAAATGAATAAATTAAAAATAGTATCAATAAATATAAATAAACTGAATTCTCCTTCAAAATGCATGAAAATCTTCAATCAACTGAAAAAAACAAAACACTATTATGCTTACAAGAAACTCATATAAAGAAGAAATAAGAACACATTTTAAACAATAAAAAATTAGGCAAAGCACAGAATGAGAAATGTGTAGTGGCCATTTACACAAACAACCCACAATTAGAAGTATTAGAAGAATTAAGACACTCAGATGTAAGATACCTGTTTTTCAAAATGAAACTCCCTGAAGGCGAAATATGCATGATGGCAATAATATCAACGAGGCCAACATCAAATAAGGCAAAAGTTAAATTTTTTGAGATTTTTTCCCAAACTTAACTAGATTTCCAAAATGAGGAAGTAATGATTCTTGAAGATATGAATGGAGTACTAAACAAAAAAAATTATATCAAGGAATATTAAAAGTGGTGAATTACCTACAAATGTACTTCAGTACATGGAAATGCTGGAATCAGAAGACTCCTGGAGGACCAAACATCCAAAGGGCAGAGACTTTATCTTCTTTTCAGACAGACACCAAACATATTCAAGAATAGACATGTGTTGGATATCACAAAGTTTGACAATGAATTTAGAAAAATTAAAGATTCAATAAAAGATAGTTGCAGACCATAATCCCATAAAAATAGTCTTGCAATGGAATAGAGAATCATGAAGAAGACTGAGATTAAATGATACTCTTTTACTACAAGATGTAGTAAATAAGTATAAAAGATTTTGAAGAGTTTTTTTTTAAATTAGCGCAGAAGGAATGTCTTCAGCTACAATTTGGGAAGCAGGTAAAGCTTTTATTTGAGGAATTCTACTAGCAGCTGCTGCTTTTAAAAAAGTGAGAAAGATTAGAACATAGAAAAATTCAGAGATTGAAACAAAAACATAAAACAATCATAATTTTTAAAAACTAGCGGAGATTAAACAATAAAAACCCCCATTAAAAATGTTAGAAGTAGAAGAGGTACAGAAAAAAAAATTCTAAAATATATTTTGAACATGAAAATAAACCTGGCAGATATTTATTTCTTTATTTATAGATTAAATTTATGGCTCACCCAATCCATGAGTTCACAGAGCTCTGGGCAATGTACAACAGTAAATAAAAAACTGTATAACATCATTAAAACACAATAATAAATAATTCCATACAGTCTTAAAAACAGTTCCCAGATGGCATCCATGAATCAATTTTTAACCAGTTCTGAGCTGTGTTGCCACCTCATAGGCAAGGCAGGGAGGAGGCTGAAGAAAAAGAAAAGATGGAATAAACGAGAGGGTGCCAGCCATGATAGAGCTTGTTGCTATCCTCAACTAAAAGCCTGGTGAAACATCTCTGCCTTGCAGGCTTTGTGGAATTGCATTAAATCCCACAGGGCTCTGTTGTTATTTGGCAGAGGGTTCCACCAGGTTGGAGCCAGGGCCGAGAAAGTCCTGACTCTGGTCGAGGACAGCCAGATATCTTTGGGGTTAGGGATCACCAGCAGATTATTATTGGTGTATTGTCTCAGGAAGGAAAGAGAAAAAAGAGCAATAAGAAATGTAAAGAAAGGAGATCAGATTACATATACAGAAAAATAAACACAGGAACAATTTATCAGTGTTCTCTCAGGATTATACAAAAAGAAGTTTGTTTCAGAAAAAAAGAGAGAATTTTTAAAAAATATCCTGGTTGCTAAGTTAACGTCAGAACTTCAAAAAAAAATTAAATCAAACAATAACAATCCAAGAAATCTCTCAAGTTTTGGTAACTATATTTCGTATGAGTTTTCCCCCATTCCCTTTTTTCTTTCTGTATCCCCTTAACATTTAAAAAAAAAATTAAAAAGAAATTTCTCTTAGAAGAAAAAGGTCACACCTTGATCTTGTTTGTTGTCTTAAGGTGCCTTATTGTTGATTTTAGTCAGAAGTGACTTTCCTTTTAATTTACCCATCCCTGGAGGCAGCAAAGAACACAGTATTGGCTTTTTAATTTTTGTTTCAATTTTATAACATAACATTTTATAAGGTCAGCCCCCATTACATAGGACAAGCTCGGGTGTAGGTGATGTAGGAAGTAGAGGTTTACCCTCTTCACAAAAGAAATGGTGCTTTTAAATCATAAAGGCCATATTGGAGTGTTTCTCTTAGAACAGACCACCAGGTCATTACCATAGTGTGCTTCCTTTGTCATTCATCACAGTTAAAACACTTTTTCCCCTGCTGATCTCTGTGTGTAGCAATATCCTTAATGGAGTAATGAAATACATTTTCTGTGTATGATAGCTGAAATTCGTTACATCTGTGTAAGCACAATGTATCTTCTCGAGCACTGGTTGAAAACCGTGCGGCTAAAATTCATTTTTAAAAGAGACAAATATTTTTTTTTAAAAAGAAATCTCTCAAGCAATGGTAGCAGTGCATCACTGCCACAGTCTTATAGATCTCCTTCTCTGTTGAATGTAGAATACAACATTTTTGCCACAATATTGGCTGGAAGTTTAAGAAAATGCATACTGAATTTAATGCACTCTGACCAAACAGGTTTTGTACCAAAAAGGTACATGAAAGATAATATACAATTTATAATAGATGTAAACGAATTTGTGAATAAGAAGAGAAAAAAGCAGCATTTCTATTTCTAGATGCAAAGAACGTGTTTGGCAACTTAATATGGCCTTTCTTATTGAATGTTTTACAAAATATGGGCTGTGGTCCTGCATTTTGGAGCTGGATGCACAGAATATACTCAAGCCAACAAGCAAAACATTTATTTAATGGGAAACTAATGGAAGCAATTTCAACCGCAAAAGGAACACACATCAGGGATGTCCTTTATCCCAATTATTATTTATAATAAGCAAAAAATATTTTAGCTATAAAGATTAGACAAGATGTCAGAATTAAGGGAATAAAAGTGGATATGCAGAGTTCAAAATAAAAGTTGTGCAAACAATGTGGTTCTAACAGTCTTGAAGCCCCAGTAATCATTGCAATATGTAACTGAACATATTAAAAAGGCTATAAAATTAATAGGGGGGAAATTATAATGAAATTTTTAACACAACAATGAGAAGAAGAGACTGTAAAGAACATAAAGTGGTCAACAACCAGCAGCCCTATTAAATATTTGGAAATAAACTGGGCAAAACTGTAATCTTTTTTAAAAAATCAGAAAATTTGGAAATCAATTCAAGCAGATTTATTAAGATGGAAAAAATTAAAAATGTCATGGTTGGGTGCTGCCAAAACTAAACCTTTTGTTCCAAATGTTACCCATGAACATAGAAGAATAGTGAAAGAGTGGCAAAGACAGATAAATGAATTTATATGGAATGGCAAAAAACCAAGAATAAGTTAAAGTTATTATAAGGTGAGAAAAAGAGAGGAGTTTTAGCAGTCCCAAATATAAAATTATATTATCAAGCAGCAGATCTGGACTGGATTGTGGACTAGATTAAAAACACAAGACAAAAAATAGTAAAATTAGAATCAGCAGATCTTGATGAAAGTCTACACATTTACTGATGGATTAAGAAATTGACTCAAGAGATCGTAACACAAGAAAGAAGTCATGTAATCATAGATAGACTTTTGGGAATATGGTTTACGCACCGGAATTTATTTAGCTCCTCAAACTCTTTGCTTATGTCCTCAATAGAAGCTCATTATAATAACAATATGAGAAATATTTTTTTAAAAAAATATGGCATAATAATAAACACTTGGGAAAACCAAGGCTTGGCAAGATATTATAGTGGCTGATATATTATCAATTAGTCTCAAGACTAAAGGAGATCATGAGTATTGAAGGTGGAGTTCTAAGAGATGTGACTGAATTGAGCAGCTTATTATACAAC
This sequence comes from Lepidodactylus listeri, assembly GCA_029233225.1. Taxonomy (NCBI): domain Eukaryota; kingdom Metazoa; phylum Chordata; class Lepidosauria; order Squamata; family Gekkonidae; genus Lepidodactylus; species Lepidodactylus listeri. The sequence continues at coordinate 2,568,285 of JARCFY010000011.1, forward strand.
AAAAAGAGCATTTACTATGATGGATATATAAGATTTTACACAGCTAGAAATGAAGATCTATGACTATGGGATTGACTATGGGGAAAAGATATCAAATTTACAGTCCGCTAGACATGAAGAAAAAATTGGTAGAAAATGTTTTTCAGATTATATATAACTCCAAAGGACATTGAGAAAGCACATAAAATCCACAAAGGAAAATGCTGGAAATGTCAAGACATAAATAGAACCTTCTTTCATATGTGGTGAACTTGCAAAAAAGCAATAAGATATTGAAAATAAATACACCAAAAAATGCAGAACATATTAAAGTTTAAATTCCTAATGAAAGCCAAGAGCATGCCATTCAAATACATGCTGACAGCAGCTAGAACTATTTATGTAGCAAAATGAAAACTAGATGTCTGTCCACATTTAGAAGAATGGGAAAATAAACTTGCTTATTATGCAGTATTGGCAAAATTAACAAACTATTTAAGAAACAGGTCTAATATGAAATTTGAGGAAAGATGGAGTATGTATTATGTGTATTATGCTAGCAGGAGACAAACCTAAAGTGAGAAAATATCATATACAAATGTATGTTAATGAAATAGAAGTAGAATTAAAATCTGTTCCAGATGAGCCGGTCCGCTGCCAAGGCGGGATATTAATGCAATAAATAAATAAATGAATGAATGAATGAATGAATGAATGTAACATCCCTAAAATAAATGGGTTCTCTATATGAGATATATAATAGACTTTCTTTTACATCATGGTATACTACATAATGAATATGTAGAAGTGGGGAAAATATGTTATGTTGAATACATAGTAATGATTAGTTATGAAGTTTGAAACTTAAATGATGAATATAGCTATACCCCAACAAAAATACAAATTATTGTTTTTTATAAATAATACCTTAAAAACTATAATGAAGAGGATGGAAGGGAAATTATTCTCCTATCCTATATGATATGTACTACAGATCTTCAACAAATGTAATTATGTTGTACAACCCATTTTTCCCTTTTCTTTTTTGTACTCTCACTGTTTTTCTAAATAACGTCCCCCCCCCCCCCCAAAAAAGGCTCCAACTCCTGATGGCTTACACCCAAGAGTTCTTAAGGAACCCATATGTGAGATTGTTGTGATCTACTAACCCATATATGTAACCTATCACCATTCAGCCGCTGTACCAGAAGATTGGAGAGTAGCAAATGTGGCACAGGATATTTAAACAGGGATCCAGAGGGGAAGCAGAAATTTATAGGCCAATCAGCCTATAAATTTATAGGCCAATCAGGCAAATTACTAGAAACTGTAATTAAAGTTAGAATTGTTAGGCACATAGAGGGACAAAGCTGGCTGAGGGGGAATCAGCATGGCTTCTCCAAAGGGAAGTTCTGCTGACCAACCTTCTTTGAGAATTGAACAAGAATGTACACAATGGTAGACATTGTATACCTGGACTTTCAAAAGGCTTTTGACAAGGTACCTCCCCAAAAATTCCTGAGTAAACTTAGCAGTCATGGGATAAGTGGACGGGTTCTCTTAAGGACTGAAGTCTGGTTAAATGACAGGAAACAGAGAGTAGGAATAAATGGACAGTTCTCTCAATGGATGATGTAAGCAGTGGGGTCCCAAAAGGATCAGTATTGGGACTGTACAATTTAATTTATTCATTAATGATCTGGAACTAGGGTTGACTACTGTAGTGGCCAGGTTTGCAGATGACACCAAATTATTCAGGATGGCAAACACCAAAGCTGACTGTGAAGAACTCCAAGAGGACCTCCACAAACTGGGTGAATAAGCAACAATGTGTCAAATGAAGTTCAGTGTTGGTAAGTGTAATGTGATAAACACTGGGACAAAAAATTTCAACATCAAGTGTAGGCTGATGGGTCTGAACTTGCTGAGGTTGCGAGGGTAGAGATCTTGGGGTTGTTGTGGATAGCTGAATGAAAGTGTCAACCCAGTGTGCTTCAATGGTGAAAAGGGCAAATTTTATGTTAGGGATTATTAGAAAATGGATTGAGAATAAAATGGTCGATATTGTAACGCCCCTGTATAGATCTGTGGTGCAGCATCATTTGCAATACTGTGTACAGTTCTTGTCACTGTACCTTAAAAAGGATGTTGCAGAGCTGGAAAAAGTACAGAGGAAGGCAACCAAGATGACTAGGGAGTTGGAGCAACTTCCCTTTGAGGAAAGGCTGAAGAGTCTGAGACTTTTCAGTTTAGAAAAGAAATTACTAAGGAGGGACATGATGGAGGTTTATAAAATTATGCATGGGGTAGAGAGAGCTGACAAAGACACATTTTTCTCCATCTCCCAAAATATTTGAACTTGAGGGCATCCGATGAAACTGCTGGTTGGCCACTGTGTGAGACAGGATGCTGGACTAGATTGACCACTGGTCTGATCCGGCAGGGCTCTTTCCTATATGTTTTGTCTGCTAATTGGGGAGAATCCTATCCCTATCTACATCTCCACTGAAAAAATTTGTTCATTAATGTATTAGAATATTTATATTCCACCTTTTCTTTTCGCTTACGTTTGAAGCCTTCCTCCAAATTAAGAAGTTTTTCCATTGGAAGGAAGAATGAAAGCTACTTAGAGGATGGTTGGATCTACAGCATTGGCAGTAAGATGATGGGAGATGATACTTGTAAAATAATTGTAAAATAGCAGGCGGGGGGGGGGGAGGGGGCAAAGTCTCCTGCTATAGCTGTAGCAGGAGACTTCCCAGCTACTGCCTCCCCCATTTAACCATAGAGTTTAGGTGAATCAGAACCAAAACTGTAGATCTATACTGCAGCATTACAATAGCAGTTGTTTTATTCTCAATCCCTTTTTTAGTAATCCCTAACATAAAGTTTGCCTTTTTCACCACTGCAGCGCACTGGGCTGACACTGTATAAATTGATGGTGCAGCCTCGTTTGGAATACTGTATACAGTTCTGGTCACTGCACCTCAAAAAAGATGTTATAGCATTGGAAAAAGTGCAGAAAAGGGCAATGAAAATAATTAAGGGAATGAAACACTTTTCCTATGAATAAACATTAAAGAGGTTAGGGCTGTTTAGCTTGGAGAAATACTGACATGATAGAGGTTTACAAAATTATGCATGGGATAAAGAAGGTAGAGAAAGAAGTACTTTTCTCCCTTTCTCACAATACAAGAACTTGTGGGCACTCAATGAAATTAATGAGTAGTAAATTTAGAACAGATAAAATGAAGTATTACTTCATCCAAAGAGCAGTGAACACATGGAACTCACTGCCTCAGGAAGTGGTGGTGCTACAAGCATAGACAACTTCAAGAGGAGGTTAGATAAACATATGGAGCAGAGGTCCATCAGTGTCTATTTGCCACAAGAAATAGATGGAACACTATGTCTGGGGCAGTGATGTTCTTGGTGCTTGGGGGGGGGGCAAAAGTGGGAGGGCTTCTGGAGTCTGGTAGACCTCTTGATGGCACCTGGTATTTGACCACTGTGTGGCACAGAGTGTTGGACTGGATGGGCCACTGGCCTGATCCAACATGGCTTCTCTTATGTTCTTATCAACACCAAAACTACTGCATTGGTAGTAAAATGCTTGGAGATGATAATTGCAAAATAGCAGAGGGGGGGGCAAGTCTCCCCCCATTTAACCATAGAGTTTGAGGTGCATCATAGGGTGTTACTCTGATGCAATGATGTCACTTCTGGTTTTATGCTGGAAGTGATATTGAATGGCAGCACAATGCTGGTGTACCTGCCTCTGCCCTTTCAGTTCCTCCTGGCGGGTTGCCAGCCCACTAGAAACTTTAAAAGAAAGTGAGGAAAACTTTTCATTGTTATAGAACTGTTTTCTCATATTTGTGTAATTTTAAAATCATTGTGTGTATGCTATAAAACATGTTGTATGCCATACAGAGTATAAGCAAGTACATTTACGTTCTATAATTATTTTGCTTTTGTTATATAAAATCTTGGGTGTATTAGCTAAATTTTCTGTCCTGCATATCTTTCTGTTGATGATTTAGTTAGAGAAAATAATTATATATGATAGGCAAGTTGTAGTGATTTTTTTTTTTAAAAAAAATGTCTTTCAACAACATCTTTTAACAGTGATTTAGAAATATGATCAGAGCCAACTGTTGGCCATAGTGTTTTATGTTACAGTGCTAATAAGGGGAATATAAATACTTCTCTGCTTCAGTTTGTAGAACAGTAATTGTGTAGGCACACTGCTACTTTTCATTTTATAAAGTTTAAATAAAGATTGTAGAAGAAGTAATTATCTTATGGTTTTATTATAAGTCACACAACTCTATTGTTTCTTATATCAGTTGCCAAAATTATGGCAATCTTTGGCTGAGGACAGACTGGCAATCTAAAGCGGGGCAGGCACGCTTCGCAAACGGAGGAAAGGAGCACGTTCAGACATGCGCATCTGTCCGTCGGCTCCGTTGCGTACTTACCCGTCTCCCAGTCGCTTTCCTTCCGCTTTACCCGGACACCGGTTTTTCCCGGTGTTCAGGGGCCTTCCTCCGCATGCCTCCCGCTTCCAAACAGTGTGAACTGGAAGAAGCGGGAGGCATCCGGAGGAAGTGTGAACGCACCGGCAAAAAGTTTTGTGCATGTGCGCACGTGCGCACATGCGAAAAACATCAAAGGAAAACAAAAAAAAAGTGCAGCGGCGCGCGCAAGCTGCGCGCGCTGGCTATGCGGCAGTCTGAACGCTCCGTGGCAGTCTGAACGCTCCGTATCGCCGCTGATCCGCATTGCTCTGGCCAGTGTGAACGGCCAGCTCCGTGGGTTTTTTCCCCCGCTCCAGTTCCCTCCGCTTTGCCTCCACTTCAGATTGCCGGTCTGTCCTCAGCCTTAGATTCACTTTAGGAATAAATGAAATGTTCTTGCTTCTCTGGCTACAAAGAAGATTTGTAACAGCTGTTAGTGTATCCTTAAAATCCAAGCTCAGTCCCCAGGAAAAACTTAAAATGTAGTGAGGTTTTCAGAGGCAGAGTCTTGACTGTGCATACTCATGTCTTCCTGCTCAGTCTCCTTTTAATTTCTCTCTGCCGTAATCCTAGAACAATGAAATAGATGGGCAAACAAAATGACATTCAGGACAAACAAAATGAAGATATTCCTTACTCAATAAGTAATTAAATTATGGTATTCACTGTCAGAGATTATATTGATGGCCCTCAAGATTGTTGATGATGATGATGATGAATTCAATTTATTAATCGCCCTATCCCAGTTTATGCCAGACTTTGGCCGATGTACAAAGGGGCATAATGCCATAAAATATACAAAACATTAAAATTCAATATATAACTTAGTAAAAATTTAAATTCAGAATAAAAGATCTAAAATGGCATCCTATAATTCTGGACTACTGGTCAATTTTCTGGGCAGGGGGAAAGGGAATCCAGAACAAAAGGGGGGAAGAGGAAGGGTGCCAGCCAATAAGGAAACTGTTGCTGCACTCAACCAAAAGCCTGGTGGAACATCTCTGCCTTACAGGCCCTGCATAATTGAATAAGATCCTGCAGGGCCCTGATGTCATTTGACAGAGAGTTCCACCAGGCCAGGCCTTGACAAGGACAGCCAGACACCCTACAGCCAGGATTCACTAGCAGGTTTTATCTGAGGAGTGCAAGGCAAGGGACCTACTGGAGGAGACAGTCCCATTGATATGTTGGTCCCAGACTGCTTAAGGCCTTAAAGGTCAATACCAGAACCTTGAATCTGACTTGGTAGTCCACTGAAAGCCAGTGTAGCTGGTGCAGCACAGGTTATATATGTGCTGTCTGCAATATTCCCATCAGGACTCATGCCACTGCCTTCTGGATCAACTGGATTTTCAGTCTCAAGTTACAGTAGTATAGTCTGGAGGTGACCATTGAATGGATTTCTGTGGCTATGTCAGGGCACGACAAGAAAGGAGACAGTTGCTGAGCTTGGCAAGGATGGAAAATGCTAGCCTGGTAACATGCGTGACTTCGGCCTCCATTGATAAGGAGGCATCCAAGGTCACACCCAAACTCTTAACAGATGGTGCTGGTGTCAGTGGTGCCCCATCAAGAGCTGAAAGCCTGGACTCCAATCCCGAGGGGGGGCCTGCCCAGCGACAGAACCTCCATCTTCTCTGGATTCGGCCTCAGCCTGCTCTTTTTTAACCATCCCACCACAGCCTCCAGTCCCTCAGCCAGGTCTTGCCGGGCAGTAGCTGGCCGGACATCCAATAACAGTAATAATAAGCCACTCTGAGCCTGCCTTGGTAGGGAGGGCAGGGTATAAATAAAATAAATAAATAAATAAAGCTGGGTGTTGTTGCCGTATTGATGACACCTAAGCGCGAAACGCCATGCCAGCTGGATGAGGGAGTTAAATAACATCGGGGAGAGGAGTGCCCCCAAGGAACCCCACATAATAAGGGTTGCCTAGAGGACACATCCTTACCCAGCACCACCCTCTGTCCATCACCATGGGGAAATGAGGAGAGCCATTGAAGTGCCACCCCATGAACGCCTACATTGGCAAAGCAGTGAACCAGAAGACTGTAACTGACTGTGTCAAACGTCTCTGTGAGGTCAAGCAAGAACAACAGCACCAACTCACCTTGATCCAGCTGTCTATGGAGATCGTCTGTCAGGGTGACCAACACAGTCTCCGTCCCATGGCCGGAGGGAAAACTGGACTGGAACAGATCCAGTGCCGATGTGTTATCTAGGAAACCTTGAAGCTCAGCTGCTGCTCTCTCAATCACCTTACCCAGAAATTAAGTTTGAAACTGGGCTGTAATTGACTGAATCTGAAGGATCCAAGCATGTTTTTTTCAAGAGTGGTACAACAAAGATAGCTTTAAAAGGATGTAGATAGATTAATGGAGAATAGGTCTGTCAGTGGCTACTAGCCATTGTGACTACAGGGAACCTCTACATTCAGAGACATTAAATGTCTGAATATTAGTGCTAGGAGGCATTGCAGAAGCATCAGTCTTAGGGTGATAGACGTCCACCCCTACACCATCAGTCCTAAGACCTGGTACATAGCTACAGAGCCTATGCTAGTGACCACTAAAGACATTATTCTGATCATGAAAATACCATTGGCAGCTTGTGGGGCACATCTTCAATTGGTAGATGGAAGATGATCTGTATGACAAGTATCTGCCTCATTCTCATCTCCAAGGCTATTTTTGGGCAGGAACGCACTGGAACAGAGTTCCGGCTGGCTCCTGAGTTGGCCACGCCTACAACCAAAACCTTTGGCATGCGTGGCTACAGAGCACGCTGCCCTCTCCATGTTACACACAAGAGGGAAAGGTGGCATGTTAAAATGCCTTCTTTCCCTCTGGGGAGCCTGTCAGGATTTCCTTGTCACTTTCACTCCCCCCCCCCCCCCGGTCAGCTGAGAGTGAAATTGATAAGGAAAAGCCTCTCTGCCTTTCCTTCTCTAGTCTAGCTGACATGTTGCAGCTGGGAAAGGGCAGGCAGGGAACCCAGGCACGTTGAAAATACCTTTCTTTCCCTCCCCAATCTGGGGGAGGGAGAGAAAGGCATTTAACCATGCCCACCCCAGCACTTCCCTGAGTCTCTCCACAATAGTGGAGAAAGGCCATGCTGAAGTGGGCTGGAGAAACTCGGGGGGGTGGGGGGAGAGGCAAGCTTCCATGCTGCCCTGTGCTTTCCCAGCCCCCCTAATATGCTAATGAGCTGTGCTGTCAGGAGTGTGGCCTAATATGCTAATAAGTTTTTGCTGTTGGCTGTGGCCTATTATGCTAATGAGTTCCTGCTGGGCGTTTTCTACAGAAAAAGCCCTGCTCATCTACCTTCTCCTTGATCACATATGGGTAGGTCCCCACCTTGCCCACAGTACCATAGGTCTTCTAGGCATTCCTCACCAGACCTCTGGAGTCCACATAATCAGCCTTGCTATTGCGAGTATAATCTGGATCCATGAGATCACTTCAGGACAATCTCTCCCTGCTATACTCTACTGCTTCTTACAAAGACTGGGTTCTTCAGCCATTATCTGGTATCAGCTTTCTTCTGGACTCATGCTTGAGATCCCAGACATCATTGTTCCATCACATTAGCTGTGATCCCTAATGCACCACCTGAGTCATCATCTCCACTGGGACTGACTACATAGCCTTTGATCCCAGTGATTGTGTGTTTGAATCCATATTATCTCTTTTTGGTACCACCCACTGCTCAGTGTATCAGTGTGATATCAATGGCTACATAACTGATTCTGAGGCCAGAGACTCCCAAAAGGCAACCCACTGTTCAGTACACTGTCTCAGCTCTAAAGTCTCAAAGGATTGACAAGCCACTTATATCTCTTCATGTTCAAAAGCCAAGAATCTTTGGATTCTGATGATCTGGATAAATCTTAGGATTCCTCTCTTAGCCTTTCAGTATCTGAGGAAAAGTCTCTCATTCCCACAGAGAATGGCAGAATGTAAGCAGAGTGGCTGTTCTGCATGACAACCTTTTTGAGCCTAGAGGTGGAACCAGGGCTATTTTGAGGGTGGAAACCACTGGAACGGCATTCTGGCTGGTGTCCAAGCCTGCCCTGCCCCTCCCCTCCCCTCTCTTGCCGAGCAAGAGCGCTGCTGCCACTCCCCACCCCTGTTGGCCCTTGCCATCATCTTCAGCCTGGGGTGGGCTGCTACTAACGCAGGGCCCCCCCTCCTTGGCCCTCTCCCGCAGCCAGCAGCCCTGGGCTCACTGCCCCAGCACATGCGTGCTTTCTGGCCCACACCTTCTGGCACCTACTCCTCTGGGCACCCGGCAGTGGCAGCACCTCCTCACCTGGCCTCTGACATGCAGCACAACAAGCAAGACCTGGCCTGCCACCTCCTCACCCCCCCCCCCCCCCCAGTGGCCCCACCAAGCCCTTGTGATGGGGGCGCCTAGGAGTCTTAAAACGCTGGGTTATGTCTATATGTGTGTGTGTGTGTGTGTGTGTGTGAGAGAGAGAGAGAGAGAGATAGATCCAGGCTAAGTCTTAAAATACTGTGTGTGTGTGTTTGTGAGTGAGAGAGAGAGAGATCCAGGCTAAGAGTCTTAAAACGCTGGTGTGTGTGTGTGTGTGTGTGTGTGAGAGAGAGAGAGAGAGAGAGATATCCAGGCTAAGAGTGTTAAAATGTGAGGGGGGGGTGAGAGAGAGAGAGAGATCCAGACTCAGAGTCTTAAAACATGGGGGAATGAGAGAGAGACAGAGAGAGACAGAGAGAGAGATCCAGGCTGCAACATCAGAGGAGACTGGGTTTAATTGATCAAAGCCCTTCTGGTAATCCAGCACTCATTTGTCTGGATTTCCCACCTGTCCAGGAATGCCGCCATTTCTTTGTAAAATCAAATGGTGAAGTCTTTGCTGTTTCTTTAAGCTTAATTTCTCTCCCGTCTGGTTTGAGCCATCCCTGCTAATTGAAGAGGTGGTTTGTGGGCACTGGCGCATTCTGCACACATTGCCAGCACATAATGCTTGGGGGTTAAAGCTGATGTCTGTCCTGGCACTTACCTTTTTAAAAAAATCACCCATAAATTGTTAGAAGTGGTTTAGAAGTACTCGGGTTTGTTGATGAGCCCAACATTTTAGTTCAGAGTTACCAACCTACAGGTGGACCCTGGAGATCTCCTGGAATTAACTGATCTCCAGATGACATAGATCAGTTTCCCTGGAGAAAATGCCTGCTTTAGAGGCTGGCCCTGTGGCATTATACTCCACTGAGGTCCCTCTTCAGGATCAATCCCCCAAATCTCCAGGAATTACCCAAACCAGAGTCCGGCAAGCTGCCTCTGGAAAGCTAACATGCAAGTCACAAAGGCAACGCCCCAGCATCTTGTACTTACTGGTGTTACTGTCTCTAAGCACAGAATATTGTTTTACACAGAAAAAACTTAATAAACCTGTTAGTATGCATGAGTAAATAACAGAATCTGGTGCCACCTTAAAAGGCTAAAAAACTTATTGTGGTGTGGCATAAGAGATCATGAGCCAGAGACAACTTGTATGCTATTAGATTCAGAGAATGTACATTGAAATCACGTGAGTTATAGATGGATGTGCATAGTACATTACCAGGGTTTTAGATGCTAATGCTGCCTAGGTCTGTGATATTAAGCACCACCAACCTAGTGCAGTTTGTTAACTGAAAAAGTTTCAACCACTGACAATAAGATACAAGTTTAAACACTAAACCCAATACTAAAAAAAGAAGTGAAACCTCACATGAGGAAATGTGTTCACTGTTTTGTTTTTTGTAAAGAAATTTTTATTTTTCAAAAAAAACACATCAAAAATAATACATTTACCTTATACAAATCCCTTTTTCCATATTATATAACATTTTGTTCTATTTGTACATTCTATTTTTATCTTGTTTTGGTGGTTTCCCACCACCTCTGAAGCATAACACATTTTCTATTTTATTCAAAATAGTAATACTATATCTATGTTTCATTTCTGGTAACGGTTATATATCTTTAAAATACTTATACACCAATTCTTATTTTCTATATTGGAAATGTGTTCACTGTTTTGATCACAGTTTACCAATTCAAATTGGAAGTATGCAGGGGTAGGCAAACTTTTTGAACTGGGTGTTTAAAAATTGGTGGATGCACCAGGGGACACCAGAAGGTAGCCTTGCCTAGTGTGCAAAAACTGTTAGGACTTTTGTCCAATAATCAAGAAAAATTCAGAGTAATGAATCTTGCTTTTCTGGAAAGAAGAGATTGCTTCTTTTAGTTTAAAAGAAGTTTATTACTAAAGGGAAAAGGTAAACGGGATTAGCTACAAATAAACAAAACATGCTTTCTAAGGAGCTGCATTGTGCTCCGTCTTCACACTAAGACATACTGATAGAGAGTGAGAGATTGCAATGGAGGATCTCTCCTTCTTCTTGACCCCTGAAAGGAAACACCTGATATCATTGACCAATTAGCAAGACAGTACACCTTTAGTTTTCCCGGGTTTAGAGATAATTGGCCAGCTGCCAGGTATCACTTCCAGGCTAACATAGGTAAACAAACAAATTGCATAGTTAACCCTATAATGACTGAATTTCTCAGGCCTTGCATTACATGCTCATTTCTCCAACACCCCTTCTCAAGACCTGAAATGCAAGTCATTATACATGCATACACAAAACATTATCCAGCATTAGCATCAAGCATATTCAACATTTCACGAAGTCTTTCAAACTTGTCTTTGGTCAGTGGCTTAGTCAGAATATCAGCCACCATCTCTTCTGTACGACAATGCTTAATCTCTATCAGCTTTTTCTGGTACAAATCTTTAACTAATGCACATTTAATACCAATAGATCTACTTCTAGCAGTCGTGCTCTCTTCCTTACATATAGTTATACAAGCTTGATTATCCTCTAACATAAGTATAGGTACAGGTTCAATTATTCCAAAATCTTTCAACATCTCAAAGATCCATTCAAGTCTGCTGCAGGCACTTGCTGCTGAAATGCACTCAGCTTCTGCTGTGGATTGCGCTACAACAGTCTGCTTTCTACTAGTCCAGTCTATCAGTCCATCTCCATAAAAGAATAGGTATCCACTGGTAGACTTGTAGTTGTTCATCTCTTCTCCCCAACTGGCATCCATGTAGCCGACTAGTCTCGGTTGTTCAGTTGGTGCAATTTTTAGTTTTAAGTCCATTGTTCCTCTTAGGTAACGTGCCATCTTCTTTATTGCGCTCCAATCATGATGATTTGGCGAACTTACTTTTCTGCTTAGAAATCCAACTGCCGCTGTAATATCTGGACGCATTGATTTGCTCAGGTACAAGAGCTTTCCGACAGCCTCTCTGTATCCTCCTATGTCCTTTAGTGGTGTGCCGTCCTTCTCCTTCAGATATCCAGGTTCAAGTGGGATTGTTGAAGCTTTGCAGTTCTTCATGCCAACAGATTCTATAAAGTCCATAATCTTTCTTTTCTGGCATAAAAGAAAAGTTCCATCTTCGAGTCTCTCAATTTGCATTCCAAGATATTGTTGAACATCTCCTAGCTGTTTGACTTCCACTTCCTTATTCAGTCCATCAGCTATTGCTTTGATGTCTCCTCTGTTTTGACAAGCCACGATCAAGTCGTCAACGTAAACAAGAACATACTGGTATTGTCCATTTCTGATTCTAGTGTACAGACAAGGTTCAGCTTTCCCTTGCTTGAAGCCTTGCTTCTTTAAAAGTTCAGTAAGTTTGTCATACCAGGCCTTTGCTCCTTGCTTTAGGCCATAGAGTCCTTTATTGAGTTTGTAGACTAAGTTTTCTTGACCTTTGATCTTGAAACCTTCAGGTTGTTCCATGTAGATTTCCTCTGATAGTTCTCCATTGAGAAAAGCAGTCTTTACATCAAGATGCTCTACTATCATGTTCCTAGATGCTGCAACACTTAGAAGTGTTCTGAATGTTGCTTGGTCAGTAACTGGAGCAAAAGTTTCAAAATAGTCAGTCCCATATTGCTGTGAGTAGCCTTTAGCTACTAGGCGTGCTTTGTATAGCTCCACAGTTCCATCTTCCTTGTGCTTTATTTTGAAGACCCATTTACATCCAACAGGGTTTCTACCTTGAGGTAGTTGAGTGAGAGTCCAGGCCTCTTTTTTGCTAATGGATAGCAGCTCTTGTTCCATTGCTTCAAGCCATCTGCCTCTTTCACTCGCAGGTAAGTTGCAAACTTCCTTCCAGTTCTTGGGTTCCTTTGCAGGTTGCACAAGTTCACAAAATCCATACTTCATTGGCGGTTTTCCCTTAGTGCTCCTTTCTGATCGCCTCACACTGGGTGTGGGTTCTGCTGTGGGTTCTGCTGTGGGTTGAGCCGCTTCTTCTGGTGTGGCCCCTGCTTCCCCTTCTGTTTCAATAGTTTCCTCAGAAGGTGGACCTGCTGCTTCACTTGCCAGTTCCCCAGCCAGTTCACCAGCAGTCACTACAGGTAGCCAAGCAACGAACTCATCAGGTGCAGTCCCAGGCATCTTTGGATCAGCTGCAGTGGAAACACTAGGCAATACAGTCTCATCAATAAAAACAACATTGCGTTCTTCTACTGTGTGGGTTTGGGGATTGTATATCCTGTACCCTTTCCCACCAACAGGATAGCCTACAATAAATCCAGTTTCAGATCTGGAATCAAGCTTTCCCCTCTTTTCCTTTGGTATGTGTGCATACCCTTTTGCGCCAAAAGCTTTGATATGCCTTTGACCCGGCTGTTTTCCAAACCAAGCCTGAAAAGGGGAGGTTCCAATAATCTTTGAGGGTAATCTGTTGTGTAAGTACACTGCTGTGTTCAGGGCTTCTGCCCATAAACCATTTGGCAGTCCAGAATGCATCAGCATAGCTCTGCACATCCCTTGCAGTGTTCTATTTAATCTCTCAGAAGCTCCATTTTGTTGGGGTGAATAGGCAATGGATACTTTATGTTGAATTCCTTGCTCTTGTAGAAATTGTTTTAATTCAGCATTACAGTATTCACCACCTCCATCTGTGAGTAAGCTTTGAGGTGCTTTGCCAAATTTATTTTTAACAATAGCCACATAATTTTTAAATCTACGCAGTGTTTCATCCTTACTTCTCAGCATATACACATAAGTGTATTTTGTTTTATTCTCTGTGAAAGTCACAAAATATTTGTTCCCACCTAGGGATGCAGGTAAAGGCCCAACAAGATCACTGTATACAGTTTCCAAAAATTCTTGATTTTGCGCTGGAGTTTTCCCAGAATAACTTGGGGCATCTCCCTTTGCTCTGAGGCATGTCTCACATCTAGTTTCACTCTTTTCACAATGCACAACAGGTATTCCACATTGCTTTAACAACTGCTCAACAGATTTCAAATTTCTATGTCCCATTTTAATATGCCATGAAAATAAACATTTTTCATGTTTACAAGCATCATCACAAGCATCCTTAGTCTGGCAAATCTGTTCCTTATCATCAACAGTCTCTATTTCCTCATCAGGATCAACATCAAAAGTTTCTTTCTCCTCATCATCACAAGCTACAAAGTAATGAAAGCCATTTTTCTCTTCCACTTTAAATTCAAGCTCTCCATCCATGGTAGAGACCTTGCTTCCTTGCTCTGGTTTGAGCAGGACAATATGGCCAGTATTCATAAGGCTTTTTGTTGAAATTAAGTTCTCAACAGCTTCAGGCACATAAGCTGTATTTTGCAATTCAACATCAATTAATTGATTATCTGTAGTACACAACTGTAATTTTACAGTCCCTACGCCTTCCACATTCAATAATTCCCTGTTAGCTTGGTAAATTCTTGGTTTGTTCTCAACATCTATGTTACTAAACCAGGCTTTTTCTCTACACACGTGTGTACAAGCGCCAGAATCGATTAAAAATATTTTCTTATCACCTGTGTTAAAATCATCAGTGATCCTAAAAGCATTGCCTTTGCTCTGTGTCTGTGCTGCAAACTTCTTTCCTCTGTACTGTGTGTGTGAAACATGACCTCTGCTCCTCCCATAATGGCTTCCCCTTCCTGGTTCTTTGTTACTGGAACCATGTGCTCCTGTGGCTCTTTGTTCTTGGGGCTCATCATTAGACACATACTTAGAAGAGCAGTACTTTGCAAGATGATTTTTCCCACATATAAAACACTTTATTTTCCTTTTAAATCTCTGTCCATGCTTTAGACTCAAAACAGACAATTCATCAGACAAACTTTCTTTCAAATTTCTAGAATCATATTCCTCAGTTAGTGCAGACAAAAGACCTTCTAAAGTCAGATCATCTTTCAGTCTAATCATACTGGTTACAGACTTATAGGAGCCAGGCAGACCCTTAAGAATTGAAGAAATCATATCTGTATCAGAGGGTGCTTCATTCAGGTCTTTAAGCTGTGTGTAAATGCCCATTAATTTGTCCATCTCTTTGGGAAGGCAGTCTCCCTCCTTCATCCTGAAATCAAAAATCTTTCCCTTGAGGGAATAGATTTTACTCTTGCTGTGCTTATCAAATTTGTCCCTTAGCTTTTGAAGCATCAATCTGGACGTGGCTAGCCCTCTTAATCCTGGTACCTCTGTGTAGGGGATACTCCCTAAAATCAGGGCTTTATCAAAACCATCCATCATAAGGAATTGTGTTTTATCAGGGTCAGTTTCTGGAGGATTTTCAGTTGTTAATACTTGAAGGGCATTGTGAGTCTGCAGGCGACTCTTCAAATACTCCTCCCACCACTGATAGTTAGCCTTTGTAAGTCTGAGATTTGGCATTTCCTGGGATGGGGCATTAAAAGCCATTTTGTTACTCACGTCCCTTTGGATTTGAGGTAGAAGCACAGGTTGAGCAGCTTTGCTGGAATCTGGCTCAGCTCATCTACTTCTCCAGGAGCTTGCAGGGTTAATCTTTCCTTCTCTCTGCAGCAGCAGCAGCGCGAAGTTCAAAAGCTTCTTTGCCTCGCCTTCCTTTGTTCTCCCGGCCGCAGCGTCTCTGGTGCTCCGCTGCTCAGCTCAGCTCCACTTACAGCAGGCAAAAATTAATCCAGTCAAAAAAGATCCTTTGCTCCTGGCAAACTACAATCCAGCATAGGTTTTCCCCTGATCAGCAAGGAAACAGGGTTGGGCCTTTCTGGCTGCAAGATTGCTCTGAGAGCAGGAAGGAAAAAAAGTGGTCGTTTTAAAAATCCAAGCCTCTAGCTCTTATTCCCTATTTCTCTTTCTCAATCAATCCAGAAAGCTTTTAAGAGAAGAACCATCTTTTAAGAACCATCCTCTGCTACCATTTGTTAGGACTTTTGTCCAATAATCAAGAAAAATTCAGAGTAATGAATCTTGCTTTTCTGGAAAGAAGAGATTGCTTCTTTTAGTTTAAAAGAAGTTTATTACTAAAGGGAAAAGGTAAACGGGATTAGCTACAAATAAACAAAACATGCTTTCTAAGGAGCTGCATTGTGCTCCGTCTTCACACTAAGACATACTGATAGAGAGTGAGAGATTGCAATGGAGGATCTCTCCTTCTTCTTGACCCCTGAAAGGAAACACCTGATATCATTGACCAATTAGCAAGACAGTACACCTTTAGTTTTCCCGGGTTTAGAGATAATTGGCCAGCTGCCAGGTATCACTTCCAGGCTAACATAGGTAAACAAACAAATTGCATAGTTAACCCTATAATGACTGAATTTCTCAGGCCTTGCATTACATGCTCATTTCTCCAACAAAAACATTATGGAAACTTTTGCAGGGATGAATTCAACTTAGATTTAAAGACTTATCTCACCATTTTAGTATAGTTTTCCAAGTTCCAGAGTGTTTACTGAGATGTTTGCTTATGTTACTGTTAATGTTACTTTTAAAATAAATATAATATTAATTATTAAAGTATGGAATTGGAAACGTTAAAAAAAATGTTTTTATTGGTTTTGTCAAAACTGTTTTGACAACAAACAAAGTAAACAGAATAAGAAGCAAAAGGTGGGTGTGGCTGGATTACCACACTTCTGGCAATATGGAAGTATGGCCTAAAATGCTAATGAGCTGCACTGTCAGAGGTGTGGCCTAATATGCTAATGTGTTTCTACAGTTGGGCATGGCCTATTATGCTAATGAGTTCCTGCTGGGTTTTTTCTACAAAAAGAGCCCTGGGTGAAAAAATCCTAAAGATCGAGGATCCTGCCTTAGAGCCAGTTTGGTGTAGTGGTTAAGTGCACGGACTCTAATCTGGGAGAACCGGGTTTGATTCCCCACTCCTCCACTTGCACCTGGCTGGATGACCTTGGGCAAGGCATAGCTCTGTACCAGCTGTTCCCTCAAGGACAGCTTGGGAAAGAGCTCTCTCAGCCCCACCTACCTCACAGGGTGTCTGTTGTGGGGAGGGGAAGGGAAAGGAGTTTGTAAACCGCTCTGAGACTCCCTTGGGGAGTGAAGGGCGGGATATAAATCCAATCTCTTCTTCTCTTCTTCTTCTTATTGGTGCTGACACACAGACTCCAGTGACACTTCCTATGTTCATGTTTTGGTTGTTATTGATTATTACTGCTAGTATCCAGTGGTCGAAATATTCACTATTTCTTCAGCAAATGCTGTAATCCCCAAATTGAACAAGATTTTTTCCCATTTTGTAGTATATCAGCTGCTGTTAAAGGTGACAATAGGTCTCCTTTCAAGATTCTGCAAGTTTGCTCAGTTTTCAGATTATCTTGGATTCAAACACAGAAAGTTAACACCATACCTGCCACAAGCAAATGGAGAGGTTGAGAGATTTATGCAGACATTGAAGAAAGTTTTACATGTTGCTGCAACAGAGCAAGCCAGTGTGAAGCAAGACTATTCAGGGTTCTTTGCAGTTATTAAACAACTCATCTCTGTTACACTATCATGGCAGTAACAACCATTATGTCAGGAAGACAAAATTGCCTCAGATCGTTGTCTCATGCAAAGACTGATATGATGAGATGGCAAAGCTTGCAATGGAATAATATGCTGACCAACACAGGTGAGCCACAGTAATACCTTTCAAAGTAGGAGGCATGGTTCTCATAAAGAACATAAGCCCCTTCAGGATTTAGTGTGAGAAGGAAAAGAGAAAAAGGAAGTTATAGTCACTGCTAGGGATGGGCATGAACTGGGGAAATGGAGATTCGTGGAGGTTCGTGGTTCATGGGGTCTCACAAACCCTGAACCTCCACGAACCTTCCCAGTTAATGAATCTGAGATCTTCCCCACTCCTTTCTGCTCCCTTCAAGCCATTGCAAGAAATTTTGCAAGCCATCTCAACTATCCTTTTCACTCCCCCCTGCTTCCAGGTGGGGGAAAATGAAAGGGATCGCTGAAAAGGCTTGCATCTGTTTTTGCCTAACAGGCTGAAATGGTTGGAAGCCATTTCAGCGATTCCTCTTATTTCCCCCCTGCTTCCCACCATGAACCCCACAAACATCCAAAAGCATGTGGAGGGTCATGGATAAGAATGGGCATGAATCTTTGGTTCGCAAACCACGAACAGGTGATGTTCATCATGAAATTAGGTTTGTGACGAGGTTTGTATAATCCCTAGTCACTGCAGCTCCACACAGAGAAAGAACTTGAATCATTCAGCTGTGCTCCTCATTAATACCATGCTGCTTCTTTATTCTGTTTTTAGTTTTAATTACACATCAGAGTAGTGCTTAACATTTTTTTCTTCTAGATCGACCTGTAGCTTCCTCGAGGCAGATCAGCTTGCTAGCCCTCACCCATAGGTGCAATTCACAGAGACCAGGTTGCTTACCTGTAGCTGTAGTTTTTTGAGTGGTCATCTATGAATTCTTACAGTGAGCCCACCTTCTCCTCAACAGGTACATGACCCCCCCTCCTTTTGGACATCTGCAGCTGAGGCTGTGCCTCTGAGGGGGAAGACATTCCTAACAGCTAGCTCTGGAAGTCTCATATTCAAGGTTCTGAGCAGATACTAAGCTTATCAGTTTGAATGCACAGATGACCACTCAAATAATATCAGTTAGAGGTAGGCAAGTTGGTTTTCTATATCTGTTTTCTGCTTAAGCTCCACAGCAGGAATAACTTCAAAAACACACAAAAAAGCTTGCATACATACATTTTTTATTTTAATAGTGAGCTTTTGGGGAAAACTATCATGTAGAGACTGTATTTTTTTTCCAGAGGAATTCTTTCAGATATTTTGTTGCTCAGTTTGGTTTGTGACCATCATATCAAATATAAAAGTTTCTGAAAATTTAGCATTATTTTTAAGTGTTCTATTAGGAATGATCCAACATTTTATTTTAGCACATTGATGTTCAGGGTATTAATTTATCACTCCTGTATCATCTGGTTTACCAAAAGCTGGAAAGCTAAAGAGTCATTTTGAAAATGATTTGACTTGAAATTGGCAGAAAAGTAGCATGCTATCACAGGTTTCATTGACTAAAGGAACCATGAAAATTAGCTTTGTTCTTTTACTGCTTGTTTTAGATGTTTTATCAACCAGTGTTGGAATATGATACGCCTTTTGAATCTCCTTTGAAATAATAGTCATATTGTTTCACCACCAATCCAGGCAGAATTTCTGAAAGAAGAGGATAATGAAACTGTGCATATTTCATAATGCTCATCTCCCTCTGTACAAAGAATTCTGTGTACATTGGCTCTAACACAGTACGCCATGTTAAATATCCTTGAAAGGAGTATTCCGTTAAGCTAGATGCTTTATGATGTATAATTACCATGTTTAATTATGAGGTACAATTAAAATATGAACTTTGAATCTTTATAGGCATGTCGATATGGCCACGTCCAGCATTTAGAACATATTCTGTTTTATGGAGCAGATATGGGAGCGCAGAATGCCTCTGGAAATACAGCATTACATATTTGTGCACTTTACAACCAGGTTAGTTATTGTAGTTACTCTTTTAATAATATATATCATTCACTGAAAATGATGAAAGTTACAGATATTTTCTTTAATTTTTTTAATGAAAAAAAAAGTAGATTGGGATGAAAATCAAGACTTTATCATTCTTTAATTCTACAGACTATAATGTAAATATTTGTGCCTTTTTTCATTTTTGTTTTGATTCTCAGACATTTGGTTTCCTAAAAAGATGGGCATCAGTGTCTTCAAAGCTAGCAAATATTCTGCTATTTCCAGATGTAGATTTGTTTCCTGAGCATCCAGCCATTTGGGGATGTGGATGGACCCACATATCCATACGGATGTCTGATCCCTCCACAGAGCAGTCCTGTGCACCTACCTTTCTGTGCTTTTCCCACCCCCAGCTTAGGCACTCACTCTAATTCCACATGGCACAGAGCAGTCAGACAGTGTCCTGTGCCACACGCCCTACCTTTTGAGTTGTTGGGCATCCTGGCTGGGGTTTTTGTAGGGCTGGGGTGTGTGATTGGGTGCAGGGGAGAGGGCTTAGCCACTGCAGAGAAGGGGGATGATTGGTCATACCTTTAGTTGGCATACTGAGCTGCTAGGGGACTCATCAGCATGGCCACAGCAGGGGGGGACTTCCCCCCCCCCAACAGTGGCTGTCTATGGACCAATGGCTATGTATGGGCTGCACCACCATTTTTCTTGGCACAACTTTGCACCTTTGTTCCTGGCCTGAAAGGGGTGTTCCTGGCCTGAAAGGGCTTAGGGTGCCTCCTAACTGCTGTCATACCCTCCGATCTGCCCATATTGCTGCTTGCACAGAGGCCTGCGCCACAGTTGTGCCAGTGTACAGCCACCACAGAGCTGCACTGGTGGCTGTGAGTCTCAGAGATAACACTGAGGTCTCAGAGATACGCTAGTGTAGGAGTCAGTCAGCTCCCAGAGTCCATCCCCTCTCCTCCCTTAGGATTGCCCTGTTAGGCTTGGTGTTTCATCTTCTGGGGTCTTTAGCATTAGAAATGAGTTTCTTGCTGGTGGTTCATATATTTTTCTAATATGCTTATGTTTTTAATATGAATAATTTATTGTGAACCTTTTATGATTGTTTTATGTAGGATGTTATCTCGTAAGGCACCTTGAAAATGGGTTCTGTTCAGGGGTCATTTCGAGCAGGAGCTCGGGGTAGCGCAGTTCTGGGAGTTGGTGCCAGCCCCACCCCTCCCCCCCGCGGGGGAATGCCTGCTTGTGTCATGGCTGCAGCAAAATGACCCCATCCCCTGGAAAGGTCCTTGTTCCTCCAACCAGCCTTCTGAAGGCTTCAGCCACCACTGAAGCTATCCTCCCAGAATACTGGTATTTCTGAGGCTTGGATTAGTAGCTGTCCCCTCTCTGCTATCTCTTTCTCTCTCTCTCTCTCTCCTTTCTTTCTTGCCTTCTGACATACTTCCAGTGATATCAGGTGGTGTAGCATATGCAAATAAGTTATGCTAATGAGGTTCTTTTGCCTCTTTTTCTACAAAATGACCCCTGGTTCTGTCAAAGGGTACAAACACTGCAACTAAATAAACAGATGACAAACAAGAGTCTACATTATATGAGCACTTGATTTTTAAATAACACTTCATTATTATAGGTATTGTGCTTCTAATGCTGCATTTCATTTGAAATACACAAGAAATGAGTCCTGTTATAACTAGTGAAACATCTGTGAAAGCATCTCCTTGTTAATCATCGCTTCAATTTTAAAAGCTCTGTCAAAGCAATATTCTAAAATTCCGTGTTGGGTCTCACCCACAGAAGCATTTATTATGCCTACATGACTAGTAGAGGGAAAGAAAAGTACCTATCAAGAGTTATTAGGCAAAAATAATAATCTGAAATCTCATCAAACGTTAGTTGAGCAAGGTGTTTTGTTGACTTGGTGGGAAAGGAATCAATTACAGTCCCGGTTTAATATTGGTAAGGTAAAAGGTTTTGAAAGGGATTTTACAGGTTGAAGAGTACTGGACTCAGGAGACCAGGAACGGTGAAATCATGAAGCCTTTATTGAATGATTCAGCATGCCCAGTAGATGGTTAGAACAAGCATGCTTCCAGGGCTCCAGGGCCCTCATTATATGCTGGCCGGAGCCACACCTCCGGCCACACCCAAAAGACCTGATAGGGGCTTAACATATGTGCATGTTTGTCATAGGTTCCCTGGAGGAGCCTTTGATTGCATTGGCTCCCACGGGAGAACCTAGGTCCCACATTGGTGGAGTCTTTCAATCTGGATGTCTACTGTTCCTCCAGATTCAAGCTCCCCTCTCTGCCTAACCATGTGCTCTGGCCATGCGGTGGTGCCATTACCTGGGAGCACATGGCAGGCTGGTTGCTACACAGAGCATACTACATTACACCCCTCCCCCCATAGTCCGGACTGTCCCTTGGCAAACATAGTCTCTGAGGTGTGCGGGACATTTCCATTCTCTGGACGAGCGGCGTGGGGTCGCCGGAGCCGCCAGTGTAGGGAGCGGAGATTCGGGGATATCTGCCTCGGGCTGAGCCGAGTCTGGTACCGGTGCAGGGACAGTGACTGGAGTGATGTCCGGGAGGCCGGCTTCTGTGGGGTCCTCCTGCAGAGTCTTGGCCGGTCGTGGGGCGGGCGGATCATCTGTCTCGGGTACCTCGGGTTCCGCATCTGGGAAGTCCAGCCCTGGATCGTCTGCAGAAAAGGCATGCAGGTGGCGGCAAAGTTGGTCCACGTGGTGCCTCCACCGTTGTCCTTCCTCGCCCGTGACTTCATAGGATAGGGGACCGGTGACGTGGATAATCCGCCCTGGCAACCACAGGGGGCCCCAGGCGTAGTTGCGGATGTAGACCGGGTCCTCTGGCGTGAATCCTCTGGGAGCTTTGGGGACGTGTTCTTTGGAGGTGGCCGGTGCCCGATCGGGGTGGAGCCGGTCGAGCTGGGTTGTCAGTCGGGGCTCCATGAGCAGCTCTGCGGGGCTGCGACTGGTAGCCGAGTGAGGGGTGGTGCGCTGGCTGAATAGGAAAGCTGTTAACTTAAACCCCAGATCCCCCTGGTCCATGCGCCTCAGCGCCTCCTTAGTGGTGTGGACCATTCGCTTTGCTTGGCCGTTCGTGGTCAGGTGAAAAAAGGCGGATCTCATGTGCCGGATGCCATGGAGTGTCACGGCAGAGCCCGGGAGCCTGGCTGGGGCAGGCATGACATGGAGCTCCAAAAAGCGCTGGAATTCCGCAGAGGTGAAAGCTGAGCCATTGTCTGAAACGATGCTGTCTGGCAGGCCGTGGGTGGCAAAGATGCGCCACATTGCTCGAATGGTGGCTTCAGAGGAGGTGGTGCACACAGGAATGACTTCCAGCCACTTGCTGTAGCTGTCGATCAGAATAAAGAAAAGCTGCCCCTGTACCGGGCCCACAAAGTCCACATGGAGCCGGGACCAGGGGCGGACAGGAGTGTGTGGAGGGTCCAGACGGGTCTCTTGGCACTGTTCGCAGTGGCGGACCCGGTCCTCTATCTCCTTGTCAAGGCCTGGCCACCAGACGTAGCTCTGGGCCAGGGCCTTCATTCATACTACCCCAGGGTGGTGCTCATGCAGAGCAGTCAGCACTCGCGGGCGGAGGGGTTCCGGAATCACTACCCTCGAGCCCCAGAGTAAGCACCCCTTGTGGGTGGAGAGTTCTGTGCGCCGGATTGAGAAGGCCACAAACTCAGGATCCGGATTCTTGGGCCACCCCCTTCCCACCCAGTCGAAGACCCAGGAGAGTTGACGATCCCGGGCCGTGCGCCGGGCCATGTCCCATACCTGAAGCGGCTGGTCCGGCAGGTCCTCGAGCAGAGCGACATGGTAAGCCGGAGCTGGGTCGGGGTTGAAGGAGGGCAGCGGAAGGCGGCTGAGTGCATCTGCATGGCCCATGGCCTTTCCCGGGCGATGCACCAAGTCATAGTTGTACCCCGCAAGGAAGATCGTCCATCGGAGGACTCGTGGGGACAACATTTGTGGCGTGCGGCGATCCGGGGCGAGGAGGCCCAGAAGAGGTTTGTGGTCCATGACAACCGTGAACTTGCGCCCGTACAAGTAAGTATGGAACTTTTTGACCCCAGCCATGATTGCAAGTGCCTCCTTGTCTATCTGAGCATAGTTCCTTTCGGCCGGGGCTAGGGTCCGGGAGTAATATGCGACCGGGACCTCCTGGCCGTCTGGCAGTTTGTGACCGAAAACTGCCCCCACCCCATAAGGAGATGCGTCACAGGCCAATACGATGGGCAGGGCTTCATCGAAGTGGGCGAGGACCGCATTGGACATTAGGAGGTCCTTGATGCCCTGGAAGGCCGCCGCCTGGCGGGGACCCCAAGTCCAGGTGGCGCTTTTGTCCAGGAGACTGTGTAAGGGCTCAGCTACCGCCGCCTTGTGGAGAAGGAAGGCGTGGTAGAAGTTAATGAGTCCCAGAAAAAACTGCAACTCAACCTTGGACTTGGGGGCCGGGGCATCAGAGATGGCTTTTACCTTGTCCTTAGTGGGGTGAATTCCGTGGACGTCCACCTTGAAGCCAAGGAAATCCACTGCAGACACCCCGAGGAGGAACTTCTCGCGTCTCACCTTCAGGCCGGCGTCCTGGAATCGCTGGAGGACAGAGCGTAGGTGGGCCAAGAAAGTCTTGACGTCCAGAGCCACGATTAGGACATTGTCGGAAAAGGGCTGCACCCCTGGAAGACCTTTTAACAAATGGTCCATTAACTCCTGAAAGATCCCAGGGGCTATGCTGACCCCGAACTGGAGGCGCTTTACCTTAAATGCCCCCTTGTGTGTCACAATGGTCTGTGCTTCTGCTGTGGCATTGTCGACCGGCAGCTGCTGGTAGGCCTGGGCCAGGTCTAGTTTCCCAAACACTCATGCCCCAGCCAGGGAGGCCAACACATGGTTGATGACCGGGACTGGGTAGGCATGGGCCTGAAGTGCCTTATTGATGGTGCACTTATAGTCCGTGCAGATGCGGATGTCCCCGTTTGCCTTCATTGGCGTCACAATCGGGGTCTCCCATCGGATGTGGGACACTGGTTCTAGTACACCCTGGGCAACCAACTTATCAAGCTCCCGCTTGATCTTGGGCCGCACTGCAAGTGGCGGATGGTGGGCCAGTATGCGCACAGGCCAGATCGCGGGGTCAAGGTCCAGGGTGATGGGTGGCCCTGTCTAGGAGCCCAGTGCCCCATCGAAAACCGCTGGGAATTCCTCACAGATGTTGGCAAAATCTGTGGGCCGCAGGCTATGTACCCCGGTGATGCCCAGCCCTAGGGGCTGGAATCAGGAGAGTCCCAGCAGGCTTGTGAGGTTGCCCGCCACCACCAGGAGGCCCAAGCATCCCGTAAAGTTCTTAAATTGGACCCAGAACTTGCCCAACCCCCTTATCGGTATTGGGTTCTTCTGAAAGTCCCGCAGGGTTAGGCCCTGGACTTTCCGAAGTCGGCCCCCCCCCCCGGGCAGAGCCTGCAGAGGGTGGACTCCGAGATTATGGAGTAGGACGACCCAGTGTCTACTTCCATTTGGCAGGGGGTCCCCTCAATCAAAACTGAGACCTTAATTTTGTTGGGGGTGTCGGGGGGCAAGTTCATTATCTGCTGTGTCTTGTGGTGGTGGTGGCGGGTTGCTGCTGTTTGGAGGAGTTCGGCGGACTCCTGGTGTGTGGCTTGGGTGCGGCAGTTGGAGCGGATGTGGCAAGCCCGGGCGATGTGGCCCATCTTGCCACATGACCGGCACTCTGCTTCCCAGAAACGGCAGGTCTGGCGGTCATGCTGATCATGCTAGTGCACGTGGAATGTTTGGAGTGTGGCGTCGCTGAGCGGGAAGCCTTCTCATTCGAGTTGCGGGACCCCTGTCCTGGAGGCTGGCATTGTACCTGTAGTGTCTCGTCATCCTCAGAAACATCGGAGTCTGCAGTGGCCTCGGTTTGGTGGGCGGCTGCGGATGTGCCTAGCTTCTCCTGCTGAGAGACGTCAAAGGCGCAAGCCGTGGTTAGCATCTTGTCCAGGGTGGCTGTGGAGTTGGCCATCAGCTTCCTTTGAAGCTTGGGGTCGCGGACCCCGCACAGGAACGCAGAGTATAGCGTGTCCTCTATGGCCACGAACTCGCACCCTACCAGGAGATGGCGGAGGGCCACCAGGTAATTGGAGGCAGACTCACCCTTCTGCTGCAGCCGGCGGAAGAACTTCACCTGCTGCGTGTTCTTGGAGGGTCTCGGCGAGAAGTGGTTCCTTAGGAGCGCCATGATGTCGTCATATGTGGTCTCCGCTGGGGTACGAGGGGAAAGCAGGCTGCGGAGTAACTTCAGTGTCTTTACCCCGCAGGAGGCCATGAGCCAGGACTTCTTCTTCCCGGCACCCATGATGTCCTATGCGTCGAAGTAGGATGTGAGCCTGTCCGTCCAGGCTTCCCAGTCTTTGGGGCAGGCTGGATTGAATGGGTGGGTGGTTCCCAGAGCGGTGGCCATTCTGGGATGTGCAGCAGTGCATTGAGCAAGATCCTCAGGAGCCGATGGCGGTGTGGTGGCGCTGGAGCCAAGCAGGCCGGTAGCTGATGGATCTGGTCTGGGCTCGGTGCGGTGCTGGTGTCGGCCAAGGAGTTGCTCATTGGGATCCCACCTTCGTCGCCAGTGAAGAGTACTGGACTCAGGAGACCAGGAACGGTGAAATCATGAAGCCTTTATTGAGTGATTCAGCATGCCCAGTAGATGGTCAGAACAAGCATGCTTCCAGGGCTCCAGGGCCCTCATTATATGCTGGCCAGAGCCATACCTCTGGCCACACCCAAAAGACCTGATAGGGGCTTAACATATGCACATGTTTGTCATAGGTTCCCTGGAGGAGCCTTTGATTGCATTGGCTCCCCAGGGAGAACCTAGGTCCCACATTGGTGGAGGCTTTCAATCTGGATGTCTATTGTTCCTCCAGATTCAACCTCCCCTCTCTGCCTGACCATGTGCTCTGGCCATGCGGCAGGCGCCATTACCTGGGAGCACATGGCAGGCTGGTTGCTACACAGAGCATACTACATTACACAGGTTTTGATAAAGTCTGGTTGAGTTCAGATGTAAAAAGTATAAAGAAACTATATAACTTTTTTCTGGACTATAGGATGGTAGATGAAATTGTTAAACCCACAATGCTGTCTTGGGCTAGGGATCTGGGTTACAATATAGAATTAGAAGAATGGCATAAGGTATGGAAGACAAACATAAAAATAACAAGAGCTTCCACTTATAAAGAGAACTTTTACAAAATATTCTATAAATTGCATTTAACACTGATCAAATTAGCAAAGTTCTCTCATTCTTTAAGTAATCTTTGTTGGAAATGCAAACAAAGTCCTGGTACCTATTACCATATGTGGTGGCTTTGTGGGAAAGCATGTAGATACTGGAAAATGGTACAGAAATTGCTTTATGAGATAACAAGAGTAAATTTACCCTCTAAACCTGAAATTTTTTTTCTGAATATACTACCAGAGATATGTAACAAAGACGATAGGAAATTGTTTTTGCATGCATGTACTGTGGCAAGAATTCTATATGCTAAATACTGGAAAACTGATAAAACGCCAGACAGAAGCGAATTTGTGCAGAAGTTACTGGAAGTAGCGGAGATGGATAAACTTACTTTGATGTTAAAAGACAAAAAGGATGAGTTTTTAAACTCTTCTTGGTCCAAGTTGTATAATTGGTTAAGTATGAGTATGTCTACTGTTTATTAGTACACCGGTCTCTATGGCTTGGATTTGAGTGAAGTGCGGGTTTTGTTTCTGAGGATGTTTCATATATATATACTATATTAGCATGTGTCTTATATTTTGGAAAATCTATAAATAAAACATTTTAAAAAAAGCTCTGTCAAAGCAGATACCTTTTCTTCTCTTGGTATGTCTAAAATACCTTGAATGTCGCAAAGGATTGATATTTATGATACAGTGTGTCAGAATACTTTTTAAAATCCTAAATTATCAAATTTGTCACCTAATTATTAAAAGGTGATTTAAAATTGCCACATATAGCACTCATTGTTACCTGTGAGACAGCTATAGCTGAAAAGAAAGTGAAAGCAATCTCAAAACACTTCTGAATCTAGGCTAGGGTTGCCAACTCTGGCTTATGAAATTCTGCCCTGAAGCTGCTGTTTCCTCCAGGAATGGAGGAAGCCTCACCTGGTAACTGGCAATCTTAGTCTAGGCTCTGAGTATGAATTAGGCCTGCCAAGTCTCCCAGTATGGCAGGAGATCCCCTGCTGCCGGCTCACTTTGCCTGCTACTGCTCCAAGTGGTGGTGGGAGAAAAATAAAATTTAAAAACAAACAGTGACATCAAGGGTGTTGCTATGTCACTTCTGGGAAAAAATCCATAAGTAACATATGCTAGCTCTAAGAATCACTGGAAACGGTATAGTTTTACCATAAAATGTCCGGCAACTCCTAGAGCTACCCTACATCACTTCCAGGTTTTCCTCAGAAGGGACATAGAGACCCCTGTGATGTTGCACCCCATCATGTCCCAACTCCCAACCCTCCCACCAGCTGCCAGGCTCAGCCTATCAACCCTGGTATGAACGCAGTGATAACTAAGTTGTGAGATATTTTTCTCTTTACAGTTATCCATTCTTGCCTGTATGAGCATGTGACTAAGGTTTGGGTAGCCCTGAAGACAGCCACAGGCAAGGGACTAGGGAAATATGAAGCACATTTCTTTGTACTCTTCTTAGGGCCAAACTACATGTGATACTCAATCACAAGAATATTTTCCCTGGATTTTTTTTTCTTTATAGTAGTTTCAGGAATTTGCAATTTGAAACATGCAGAATTTTTAAAAATCAAAATTTTGCCCCAAATGCTTTTTATTGTGCTGGGGAAAAGATAAGAGCTGCTTCAAATTGCAGCTTTCTTCAGCTTCTTAAATTAAAATTAGGGACAACCTTCTGACTTTTTGGATATCATGTCAAAGATAACAGATCTTTGGACAGGTATGTCAAAGATAACAGATCTTTGTTTCTCCGGAAAAGGCCAATTGCATGCATGTACTGCTTCAGTTCAAATCAAGGATGTATAAAGAGGTGAAAAATATAGTTGCCAACCTCCATGTGGAGCCTGGAGATCTAGAATTACAACTGATCAGCAATCAGATTCCTCTGGAGTAAATGGCTGCTTTGATGGATGGACTCCATGGCAATATATATGAATGAGATCCCTTCCCTCCCAAATTTGACCTTCCCCTGGCTCCACCCCCAAATCTCAATGAATTTCCTAACTTGGAGTTGACGACCCTAGTGAGAGGAGATTTAATCCATCAACTCTCAGAAAACTAATTGAAACTATACTCCTCACACACATTTTTAAAATAGATGACTTCCCCCTTTAAAATGATAATAACTGTGCAGTAAGATGCCAGTTTTGATTAATGGAACTGTGAGGACATTGAAAGGTTTAAAATCCTCTCTTGCTCCCTTCATGGCTCTAACCTAGACCAGGGCTGTGCACACATTTACTCTACTTTTATAAATGTACTGAAATCTGTCATTTTTGTCTCATTTGTTTGTGCCCTTACCTTTCATTGAATAACACCACAGTTCTAAATGTGAAACTATAACAAGCATTTTGTTTAATCTATAGGACAGCTGTGCAAGAGTTTTGCTGTTGCGAGGAGCCAACAAGGAATTAAAGAACTATAACAGTCAATCTCCTTTCCAGGTAAAATTAAACTAGACTGTAACATTTGTGTGTGTGTGTGTGTGTGTGTGTACACACACACACACACACACACACACACACACACACACACACACTTATGACTAGGAGGTATCCTTTGTCTGGAAGGCGTGAATGAAATATAGATGTAACAATGAAATGGCTGTGCGTTAAACTTTACTTTGTTGGAACATCCCCCTCTCTTCACTGGGCTCAGAATGGTTTCCATAGAAATCCTCATTTTTTATTGACAGCAACTATGTCATGTGAACCATTCTGGATATTAGTTGAAAAAAACAGGGTCACATGATGCCTTGCAGGTAGAATCTCATTCCCCCTCTGACTGCTTTTCCTCCTCTTGGTATCTCCAGTTCCTAAGGTTGCCAGGTTGGGAGGGGGAGGAATTTTCTGGGAGTGAGGGGGAGTGCGTGACGTGCATGTGACATAATGATGTCATGTGCAAGCGACATCATTGTGTCGATGACATCGGGTGGTGACGCTCTGGTATTTGGGGCAAAACTCTATAGTTACCATAGAGCTTTGCCCAAAATACCAGAGCATTGCTGCATGCGGCTTCGCAGACATGATGACATCACTTCCATGTGATGTCATTACATTGTGTTTGGGAGCAGGATTCCCTCCCACCAGCCAGCTGGCCAATGGTGGTGAAGAGGCCTAAAATCCAGGGGATACCCCACCCCGAACTGGGGAATGGCATCCCTACCACTTCCTTCCTACCCTTCCCCTAGAGTATTGGCAATTTCGCCCCTTTGCTGATTCCTTCCTTCCCTCCAGCCCCTTGTTTCTCAGTGCTCTTTTTTGTGCTGTTGTTTGGCAAGAAAAATAAGTAGGAATAGAAACAAATTAAGACACTGAGAAGTATTGGAGTTGGGAGCCCATGGAACAGTGAAACAGCTAGATCTCTATTGCTGGTCCGGATGAAGCATACAACCCAGGGCTCCTAGCCCTCCTTTTATGCTCGTCAGGGATAATCCCCTGACCTCGCCCAACTGGCCTGATAGGCTATTATCAGTCTATTTACATCTCATAGGTTCCCTGGGAGAAACCTAGGTACATGATTGGTGGCCAGTTAGAATCCACCTGGCCTTTGTTCTACCTGGCTGAAGCTCAGGTTGTTTCTTGGCCATGTGCTCTGGCCACATGGTGGTCGCCATTACTGGAGCACATGGCGACCGCATGGTCAATACATAACAGACACAATTGTTGTTCAGTTCTTTAATATTCTGCTTTTCTATTTGGAAATGAAACAATGCGGTAATTTTGTAAAATGCAGTTGTATGTAGCTGATACATCAACCCTGCTCAGAAGGCAGAAGTATGGATTAACATTGGGATGAAATAGGGAAAAAATAGTTAGACACAAGACTGCTGGACCTACCCGCTGATGGAAAAAATGGAAATTTTAGAGAGCACTGGACAAATTTTTATGATTTTTAAATCCTTTTGGAATGACCAGTGTGCTTTTTAGGACAAAGTTTTACTCACTTAAAATGTATAGTATGAAAATGTGTGTTTAAGGCAGTCTACAGCACTAGAGAATGATAATTTCTGTAGATACTGTAGCAATATACAATATTTTCAAAAATATATTTATTGTTTAAATGTGATTAATTTTTTCTACAATTAATATGCTGTAGAGTTACACAAAGTGGTTGTGAAGGTTTCCTGAGTTTGTTGGAGAATTAGCCAGGAAACCCAAACAATGTGAGAGGGGGTAATCAAGCAGGATGTCCACCTATGTTTATGGGGATTTTTCCCCCAGCAGAATTCTCAAAATGAACCAGGCTGTGATAATGAAATGGTTTCTATTAAAGAGAATTAAAGAATAAATCAAACTTATTAATTAAAAAGCATTCTAAAATACTCATACAGATTCAGAAAATAAAGGTGGTAGCTTATAGAGACAAAGAAGGGAACTTATTCTATGGGACTATATTTACCTATCCAAGGAACAAAGATCCGAGAAGAAGGGTGAGCAAAATGAACCAGCATCTCATTCCAAGCAGGGTACGCAACCTTTGCATTGGGGGTGTAAGTTAGTGGACATCCAGATACACACACACATTACTGAACAAAGCATGGAGCATGATGCGATTACTCCTAGAACAGTGCTGTGATGGTCTGAACGAAACAATGTTGTCTGAACCAGGAAATTTTATAACATTCCCAGGAGTTGCAAGTACAATAATACATTTATGTGAAATGTCTATTGTGTTTGGTGACCTCTAATTGCCAGGACAAGACAACTATCGTACAAAGGATTATGGGATTAAAATGGTTTTGGCTATAGACTCACATAGGATAACCAGGTAAGAGAAAGCAAAGTGGGGAGCTGGTTAGATTTACTGCCTTTTCTGAGAAAATCAATTTTTGACACTGATGGATGTCAAGAGGGAAGAGAACTGCCCAAAACCAGAGCTTTGCACCTTTAGGATCAGTTTATCAGACAGGCCTCTGGCACATATTCGATGGCACACATTCCATGTGACTGTGGGACTTGTGTTGATCTCTTATTGGCAGACCAGAGATGCGTCTTGAATGAGTGACTCTGGGGGATGCTCAGAGAAGGAAGGTTGCTTGGGTCACCTTTATGTAGGTACCAAGCTCATCCTTCCAAGGCAGGAGGGGTCCAGGCCTAACAGTAGTGTGTGTAATGACGGTACACTGTTGAATAATTCAGTATTTTCATATTTAAAAGTTTAACTCAATATACAAACATGCTGCTAATCCTAAACTCATGCCCTGCCACAAATTTTGTTCGTCTTTACTATGCTACTGACATTATTCCTGTCCTATTAATACACTTCCTTTGTTTACTATAAGATTTGTGTTTTCTGTTTACAAATTGGAATTTTCCTACTTTTAGGATAGCAAAAACTAAGATACATGTGCCAAGAAAATATAGGGTGTAGCAGCACCCC
Source organism: Lepidodactylus listeri (assembly GCA_029233225.1). Classification (NCBI taxonomy): domain Eukaryota; kingdom Metazoa; phylum Chordata; class Lepidosauria; order Squamata; family Gekkonidae; genus Lepidodactylus; species Lepidodactylus listeri. The sequence goes on from JARCFY010000011.1 coordinate 2,600,287, forward strand.
TCCCTCTTGCTTGTAGAAAATGAAAGCAGTTATAATTTTGAATGTCATAAATATGTCAAATATTTTATTTTATAAAAATATTTTGTATGCATAAAGTGGTGTATTTTATGTTGTTAAAGCAGTAAAATAAGTGTAGGTTTGATAATAAGGAAGTAAATATTAGATATTTTCAATTCCCTTCCCATTCCATTTTTTTCCTGAAACAAACAAAAAACAGGAAACAGCTTTTCTAGAAAATTTACATTTCTATAGGGTGTAGGCAGAGACTGGCATGACTGAAAATGCATTGGTAAATTTGTTTGTAAAGTAAAAGTGCTGTAGAGTCTGTTTATTATTACATCTGCCTTTCTTGAGTCATTGCCATCTATTTTAATTTTACTTGACCCATTTGATCAGAAAAATTCAAATGACACTGTTACAGAATTACAAAGGGATCTCTTGAGTTAATGGGAATTCACTTACTACTCATCCTATAATCAGTATGTTAAAATAGTGAATAAGCACAATATAAAGTGCCCACAGTCATTAGCTATTTTTAGACACTGCACTTAATTTTTATCAAACCTCTAATTTAAAATACTCTTTTTGAAAAGTTGAGGGGGGAAAGATTGTCTGGATTTTTATTTGGGGTATGTGTGCGTATGAGTGTGAGAATGAATATCACTTTGGTCTAGTCTGGATAAAAATGTAAAACAGAGCTATCCTGATAATTTTGAGAAAATGCCACAGTAGATAAAAGGCTTCTGCTTTAAGAGGTAAAGTTGTGATAATGGGCTTTCTTTTCTGCTGGTTAATGGAAGGGTATTGAAATTGCCATTTCTATTTATGGCAAGGAGCAGGTAGTTTAAAAAGACTGCTATCATAAAATGGTTAGAGGACCTATGTCAGACATTTCAAGGAGTGACTATTTTTTAAACAATACCCAATACAATTTTGCTTTTTCAGAAACATTCAAACCATAGATTGTTCATGCTCATGATCCCACTTACTCTAGAGTTTATTCACAGCCCACCATATGAAGTGCTTGTCATTACAGGGCAGCTGACACAGGGTTACCAAGATCCCCCAGGGGGCGGGGAAACCCCCACTCAATTGGTCTGTTTCCCGCCAGCCCGGATTGGGCCGCTGGGGGGAACCCTACCCCCAAATTGCTGGGCTGCGGAGATGTACCCAGTGCAAAGACGTCGCCTGGAGGTGACATCTGAAGCATGATTCCCAAAAACCAGATCTGATCAGGAAGAAGGCACACAGAGACCTGGAATAGAAAAAGCCAAAAATTAATGGTACCATAAGTCTCAGTCTGAATAAAAGTTTCAGATACGAGCGAGCCCCGGTTACAGTTGGGCTTAATATTTTATACTAAGGAGGCGGAGAATTCCAGTAGGATGGAATTAATGTCATTTCTACACATTTGGCATCATTCTCGTAAGCAAAGGTATTCTATTTCATTCTTGCACATGTCAATTACAGGAAAGGAATCAAGAATGTTAAGGTTAAACATAGTTGCAAATCGGTACACTTTCTCATGCATCTTTTCTAAGCTAGAATGTGCAAGTAATAATAAACCATTGTAAGCAATTGCAACTTGAAACAAGAAGTTGTAACTTAAAACAATAAGCTCCTGTATAAGCATTTCTGCTGAAGCGCAAAAATACAATGTAACACCAGAGAATTCTTGTGCATGTTTGTATCTGTGCTGGCTTTGGGGTTTCAAAGAATTAGCTTACTAAGGCAAATAAAATTAGTTTTGCAATTTCTTTCTTCATTTCCCCCCTTTTGGGCTTTTTCCCTGAAAGGGAAAATTGTCCAACCTACTTGCTAACAGTGTCTGGGTTAAGCTGTGATAGCTCTCAGTAATGGTAGCACTGCCGGGCAGTTTCCATGTAGAGAAGCTTTGTGACATCCATGTCATTAACCGCTGCTTCTACTGCCCTTTGGACCAAAGATTTGACCCATGGAATAAGGCAGGGTAGGATTAGAAGTCCCCCCAAGGCAATCCCAATCAGTAAGAGAACCTGCTTCCAATTCATGAATAGACCCCCTAGAAACCCTTCAGCATCTAGCATGCCTGTCCAGCTTTGAACCGGAATATGCGCCAGGCTTCTCATTCTGTCAGTGATTTGCTCTATTGCCTTCCCATTGTCATCAGTCTGGAGACAGCAATTGGTAAGATTGAACTTTCCAAAGACACTTCCTTCTGCAGCAAGGAGAGAATCAAGTGCCAGGCAATTTTGATAGACTGCTGTGCGCAGTTGCCTGTTGGTATGAGCGAGAAGGTTTAGTGCTAGATGTGAGGCTTCTGTATAGACAGCAAAAGATCAGACCTTTGTAGTTGAAGCAAAGTTCTTTATTGTTCCAATACTGCAAACAGGTTCTCGAATGTTTGTTAGAGATGCTTAATGGAATACAGACAGTACTATTATACTCTCAGGCTTTCAATTGAACCCCGGACCTAAGCCAATCAGGGCAAGAGGGTGAACGCGGGAAAAGTAGAAAGGACCGTTGAGGTTCCCACAGCAAGGTGAGAAAGTTATAAATTCCCCTCTTGATCTGAGTGACCCACATGTGTGAACCTAGGCACAACATTCTCTAGGCACCCGGCCATAAAGAACTCTTCAAGGTTTCAATAACAAGATAACATACACAGGCCCGGAAAAAGGGAGGAGGGAATGCAAGGGAGTAGCCACCATTTGTTTAGAGATGACACCTAGGAATGTGGGTCGCCATCTCCCGCCCAGACATTTGCAACATTAACCAGAGTAACCAATATACTTCAAAGCGGCATTTATAACTGGCAGTAGGGAGGGTGAAGGAGACAGATAAGGGGCACTGGCCAGGGTCTGCTAGAACAAAGGAATCGAAAGCAAAATGCAGAAAACACAGAGGCATCATTGTAAAATGTAGAAAACACAGAGGCATCATTGTCAGAACCTGACACCCTACTCCCTCTAAAATTTATTTCACCCGGGCTTCTCAGGGAAGCGTTTATGAAAAGCTTTAACCAGTTTAGGAGCATGAACATTTTCAGCCCAGACCCACTCGTTTAACTCTGGTCCAAAATCTACCCATTTCACTAAATACAGTAATTTTCCCCTCTTTATTTTGGAATCTAATACATCAGATTTCAAAGTGTTGTTCCCCCTCCTTCATCAGCGGAGGAGGAGTCGGAGGTACTGGGTGCCATGCATTCGGCCCAGGATCCTTCTTCAGCAAGCTGAAATGAAAAACAGGATGTACAGATCTCAGTGATTTAGGCAAATCAAGTTCAAAAGCAACATCTGAGATTTTCCTTAATACTTTATAAGGTCCAACATATTTCCACCCCAATTTTCGGCTGGGTTGGAGTCCATTGATGTTTTTGGTAGAGAGGTAGACTGAGTCACCCGGCTGTAAGTCCCACCCTTCAGCCCAACCCCTATCCGCATATTTCTTGTAGTCTGCTTTTGCCTTGTCAAGAGTCTTGGCTATCAGAGGCCAGGATTCCTGTAGTTTGGCCCACCAGTGAGAGAAGTCACTCGAGGATGGCTCACTAGAATCATCAAGGGTGGGGAGTGGCTTTCCTTCTAACCCCCCTACAGCCATAAATGGGGACACTCCCATAGAGGAATGCACTGCATTATTATAGCTATATTCTGCAAAGAGTAACAAGTCCACCCAATTGTCTTGGTGATAATTGGTGTAACATCTCAAAAATTGCTCCAAAATCTGATTAACTCGTTCGGATTGTCCATCGGTCTCTGGATGGTAACCCGAACTGAGGGCGGGCTCAATGTCCATCACTTTGAGAAGCTCCCGCCAGAAGTTGGCAACGAATTGGCTACCCCGGTCGGATACTAACCTCCTGGGAAAAGCATGTAATTTAATCACGTGATTTAAAAAGGTTTTAGCCAGTTCTTTTGCTAACTGGTAACTGTTTAAATGGGACAAAATGAGCCTGCCAGGAAAACATGTCCACGACCACCCAGATGATTGTCTTGCCCCTCGAGGATGGGAGCCCCGTGATGAAATCCATAGACACTACTTCCCAGGGCCTGGTGGGGGTCGGTAAAGGGTGCAACAGTCCTGGGGTCTTCCCACCCCTGCGTTTACACATAAGGCACACCTGACATGCAGTTACATAGTCCGACACGTCCTTGCGCATGCGCGGCCACCAAAACTGTCTCTGTACCAAGTTAAGAGTTTTTAGGAATCCAAAGTATCCTGATAATTTGGACGCGTGGCATGACTTGAGCACCTCTCCTCGTAGGGACTGGGGCACTATCAGCTTAGATCTGTGATACCAGCACTTATTCTCGTGGATAGAGCACTCACTAATTCGTCTCCACTCCTCTAGCTCTTCCCCAGTGTATTTCTCTGCACACCTTTCCGCCCAGGATGGGGGCTCGAGGGTAGCTTTACTCTGGCTCCGCGTGGTCACTGCCCCCCCCCAATTGTTGTGGCAAAAACATAGAGTCAAACACTTCCTCCCTCTTGGACTCATGTTGGGGCAAGCGGGACAATGCATCGGCTAGGAAGTTGGCTTTCCCAGGGAAGTGTTTCAACACGAAATTGAATTTTGAGAATCAGCCCATCGAAGTTGTTTGGCATTGAGGGACCTCTGAGTCCGCAAAGCCTCCAGATTTTTATGATCAGTCCAGATCTCAAATGGCTTTTGCACTCCTTCTAGCCAATGTCGCCATGTGGTTAATGCCAGCTGTATGGCCGCCGCTTCTTTATCCCACACCGACCAGTGTCTCTCGGTCTCGTTAAACTTTTTTGAAATACATGCCAGGGGTGTAACATGTTGTCTGTGCCTTTTTGTAAAATCGCCCCCCCATAGCCACATCAGAGGCATCCACATGAATCACAAACTCTTTAGTTTCATCGGGTGGGCTAGAATGGGCTCAGACGTGAACAGTCTCTTAAGTTTTTCAAAAGCTGCTTGGCAAACTTCATTCCACCCTATGCGTTCCCCAGGCTTCCCTGCCTCCGGTCCCCTCCCTTTTGTTTTCAAGAGTTCGGTGAGGGGTAGGGTGACTGTTGCAAAGTCTTTAAGGAACGTGCGGTAGAAGTTACAAAACCCCAACAGACTCTGCAATTGTTTTCGGGTGCGGGGTGCCTTCCACTGCACCACCACTTCTATCTTAGCTGGGTCCATTTCCAGCCCTCGCTGCGAGATTCGGTAGCCCAAGAAGTCAACTTCCATTTGGTGGAACTCACACTTAGACAGTTTGGCATAGAGCTGGTTCTCCAGCAAGGTGGCTAACACCTCTCTCACTAATTTCACATGGGATTGCTTATCAGCAGAATAAATCAAGATATCATCTAAATAGCAGAGCACCCCATTAAACAGATGTTTATGTAACACTTCATTGATTAAACTCATAAAAACTCCCGGAGCGCCGCTCAAGCTGAATGGCATCACCAGGTACTCGAACTGCCCCAGAGGGGTGTTAAATGCCGTCTTATATTCGTCCCCCTCCCTGATGCGCACACGGAAATATGCATCCCGCAAGTCTAGTTTTGTGAATATCTTCCCTTTAGCTGCTTCTGCCAGTAAATCCTTGATGAGAGGGAGGGGGTAGGCGTTTGAGGCGGACACTGCATTCAGCCCACGATAATCCGTACATAGTCTTAAACCTCCATCTTTCTTTTTCTGGAAAAGCACTGGGGCGGCAAAAGGGGATTTGGCAGAGCGGATGAAGCCGCGCCCCAAGTTCTTGTCTAAAAACTTCCTTAGTTCCCCTTGCTCAGCTGGGCTCATAGAGTATAGTTTTCCCTTGGGTAATTTCTCCCTGGGTAGCAGCTCAATGGCGCAGTCAGAGAGGTGGTGGGGTGGTAATTCGTCCGCCTCAGTTTCGCTGAACACCTCTGCCAGATCTCTATATTCGGGGGGAATCTGTGCTGGCACCAGAGCCAGAGCTGCCGCCTTGAGGGGAATTGGGGGACCCGGTCTCCAACCAGGATCTTACCTGTGACGGGTGCACTTCTCGTCTACCCAGGAGATCTTTCCCTCACTCCACTTTATGTAGGGGTCATGGGAACTCAACCAGGGGCTTCCCAGCACCATGGGGAACTGCGTGTTTGGGGTGATGACAAAAACCCATTTTCCCCAATGCTCCCCCGTGCCTACTACCAACAGTTCAGTCTCTGCCACACATGCCTCTTTCATCTCCGAACCGTCCATTTGAGTGAAAGTGAGGTGTTCACACAGGGGGTTTACTTCTGGGGCCAGCCCGTCCACTACCAGGGGGCTAATTAAGTCTCTGGCACACCCCGAGTCTATCAGCGCACATACCCATACATGGGTTCCTGTGCGGGGAACAACCACAGTCACGACCATATAGAGTAAGGGGCTGGGGATGCTCACCGGGGATGGCGCGCCGGATGGGGGAACCTGCAGCTCTGCGCCTCCTACTGCAGGTCGCTGAAGTTTCCCGACAGCTGTGTCTCGACCAGCTCCAACTCGCCCTGCTCACACGTCGCCCCTTCCAGCTGTAGAGCCTGGGGTTTAAACATCACCTTGGCAGGACGAGGGGTGGCTCCCAGGGGGGTGGAGGTCTTGGGCACTTTTTTACCACTCCAGGGACAGGCGGACGCGAAGTGGCCACTCTCCCCGCATTTGATGCAGAGCCCTTGCTTGAAACGAATATCTCATAGCTCTTGGAATGCTGACTTTCCTTTTGCCTTCTGAGGGGCCTTGGGTTGGGTCGTTGCAGAAGCTCCCAACTGGATCAGGGTGAAGCGCTCCTCCACATCCGCTGCTGCCCTCATCCAAGCGGCCAGCGATCCAGGTCGACCTCCTCTCAGCATGGTCTCGTAGATCTCTGGGTGCAGTCCCTCCCGATACTTCTCCACGAACAGGTATTCGGACCAACCTTGCACCTTAGCCGATATACGCCGGAAGCGGTCGGTGTACTCTCTCACCGAGGATCTTCCCTGCACCAACTTCCAGAACTGATTCTGAGCTTTCTCCTCCCCAAGGGATCCTCATAGTGTTGTCTCAGGGCCCACATAAAATTATCAACAGTACGTAACTCGGGGCCTGGGGGGTTGTGCAGGCTTAAGCATCTCTAACAATCTGTGAGGCTTCTGTATAGACAGCAAAAGATCAGACCTTTGTAGTTGAAGCAAAGTTCTTTATTGTTCCAATACTGCAAACAGGTTCTCGAATGTTTGTTAGAGATGCTTAATGGAATACAGACAGTACTATTATACTCTCAGGCTTTCAATTGAACCCCGGACCTAAGCCAATCAGGGCAAGAGGGTGAATGCGGGAAAAGTAGAAAGGACCGTTGAGGTTCCCACAGCAAGGTGAGAAAGTTATAAATTCCCCTCTTGATCTGAGTGACCCACATGTGTGAACCTAGGCACAACATTCTCTAGGCACCCGGCCATAAAGAACTCTTCACAGTTTCAATAACAAGATAACATACACAGGCCCGGAAAAAGGGAGGAGGGAATGCAAGGGAGTAGCCACCATTTGTTTAGAGATGACACGTAGGAATGTGGGTCACCATCTCCTGCTCAGACATTTGCAACATTAACCAGAGTAGCCAATATACTTCAAAGCGGCATTTATAACTGGCAGTAGGGAGGGTGAAGGAGACAGATAAGGGGCACTGGCCAGGGTCTGCTAGAACAAAGGAACCGAAAGCAAAATGCAGAAAACACAGAGGCATCATTGTAAAATGTAGAAAACACAGAGGCATCATTGTCAGAACCTGACACCGAGAGCTTTCATTGGTTATGATTTCTAGTACAGCTTGTAAATGGATAATACGATTTAACATGTATATAGGGGTTCTATATAAGACCCATCAGGTGCCCAGGTAGCTGGTCTGTAGACTTGGATGATGCACTCAGGGGGCCATCCATTACCTTGACAGGCATGAACTTGCAGGGACCACTTCACATGGCCAAGGGTGTCATAGACAGGAACACCCAAGCGTTCACCTGTAGAGATGGGTAGCAAGAAAAAGCTGGGCCTGAGTGTATCCAAAACACAAGCACCTTCCCAATCGTGGGGTAAAACAGCATAAGCAAGAGTTCCACAAATCCAATAGAAGCGATCTGGCGCCTGCCAAGGAAGGAAAACAGGACAAGGAAAGCAGTAAAAGTAATCAAGTTGAGTCCCAATGGAGACCCTTGGTCTAGGGGAAGTGGACATTGTAGCAGCAAAATTCACATACTAGAGAGGGTTGGACTGATTACATACCCAGGCAGCTTCACAGTCCAGAGACCCTACGGAATGAGTATAACAAGAACCTTGACGGATAACACAGTGCCTACCAACTAAAGAATGTTGCAGAAGCCACTTTGTTGGACATTGTGTGTCTTTCCAAGTGAGATTTGCAGAAGTAAGATTTACCAACTCCAGCTCCTTTGCCACCCAGGGCCACTGCTCTCCCATGTTTGTCCCCCCCACAGACATAACAATTCTTTATCTGTAATTCTGCTGTAATACGCTCTGCCAAATCAATAAACAAGTTTTTAGTAACAGGAGGGATATCTATCTGCTTCCCCATCTCCATCCAGAATGTAGTGTGCACCCTACACTCTTCGCCCCATGGGGATGAGCCTATAATTTCAACGATGACATGGCCATAGGGATCCTCTCCCCTTCCATCTACTGCAATACCATAAGCTGTTTGTTTGGTGGAGCTGGAGATTGGAGGCAGAGTAGAAATACATAAGGGAATGCAAAAACCTTCTGTACATGCACTGGAAACCTGTCCTAGAGACAAAAACAGATTATCAGGACCAGTAGTAGTACTGCCATAAGAAACATAATAAGAGTGCCAACGAGTATACAAGTATTTCTTTTCTTGAGCATATTGGGTTTCCCACCATTGGTTTCCACAACTCCTCTGACAGCTTTGAGATGCCTGTTTAGAGATAGCAGCACAAACATCGAAGAATACAGAAAGATAGTCTTTAGGATAAATGGTTAGGTTGCTGGCAAGAAGACTCCCAGGAACAAATGTTTTCCCCGGACCTGGTTTATAAGAATAAATGTTAATACGAGCTCGAACAGAATAAGCCTGGGGTTTAAAACACACAGATTTAGGAGTTTGGTGGCACACATGGTATGAAGTATTCTGGTAAAGGCACAAAGAAACATTCTGTGAGGCTTTTGAATGGGAACCAATAAGCCAGGCTTTTGATGAAAGCAAAAGTCCTTTTATTTCTTAATGATCCTTCAGGTACATGATGTTTGTCAGTGATAAACAGTTACAAACAGTGTGGACTAATATACCATATACAAAAAGGTAAGGGCAGATAGCGAGCCAATCAGAGCCAACTAAAATAACCGTGAAAAATCCTAACCGTTATGTTCTCATAGAAAAGGCGCAAAAGCACTATACCCCCCCACGCCCCCTTATGAACTTTACTTGCAGTTCACAGGCCAGGCACCTGGCCTAAATCAGCTCAGAGTCTTCAAGGTTACAAAAGCAAGATTAGCTGCCCGAGACACCAGAGAGACGAGGGGAGGCGCCTCGGGAAAGATAGCCAAAATGTTATATGACGTGGGAGTATGCAGCAAGCCACACTCCCGGGGGAAAGAAAGAGACATAGTATTCATGGCAGGCAATAAACTCAAGGCAAGCAATATATTACTGACAGAGATCCAGAACAAGAGACAATTAATGGCAGAGGATCTGACACATTCAAGGTTAAACATTCATAGTCAGTGTGTTAGACAAGTGTCTGGGAAACCTGAAAGTTTCTGTAGGTAGCTGTGACACAGTCATGGCATTGGCTTATAGCCTGCGCTTGTGAAATGAAAAGCAGCAGCAGGAATATCCAGACGGTGGAAGGAATGCCCAGTGCACCTTCTCGACGACGAGCCAGCATCTTCACCATATGCGTAAAGGAACCCTAAAAAAAATGGTCCAGGCAAAGGTATGTGGATCTGGCTCTCGCTCCCGGGACACACTGGTGTTGGCAAGGACCTGTGGATGAGCAGCTGGGTCCTCCTCCTCTGCAATAGGCTCCAGGGGTGGATGGCAATAGCGGGCTTGCCTCCAAAACAGGACCGATGTTGGTGTGGAATCAAGAACCACCTCCCACTCCTTAAACGCTGGCTTTATATTGGACCAATGGTTCCACAGCTTACGCTCAGCAATCTTGACGGCTGTAGGAGAGCTAAGCAGAACAGTGAATGGTCCCTCCCACCGAGGTCCCAAAGGATCAGGTCACCAATTCTTAACCCACACTGAGTCCCCGGGGCTAAACTGACACACCGAGTCGAACACAGGAAGGGGTAAACTCACAGAATAGTAGTTTTAGAGCTCCTGGACCTGGCGCTCAAGAGCTTGGAGTTCAGCAGCAGTGATAAGGTGCCCTATCTGGTAGGCATATGTCTGGATCCCCATAGTCAGCGGAGGGGGATGGCCAAACATCGCCTCATATGGAGAAATAGAGGTGCATTTCGAAGGCAGGTAATGAAGCTGGAAAAGCACCAGGGACAAAACTTTAGTCCAAGGCAATTCAGTCTCTTGGCTGAACTTCCGGAGTGCTGCTTTTATAGTCCTGTTGGCTCTTTTAACTGAGCCAGCACTCTGGGGGTGATAGGCACAATTTAGCTTACAAGTGATGCCCAAGGCAGCTGCCATGAGCTGGCTCCCCTCGGAAATAAATGAACTTCCATTATCGGAGGAAAGTGTTTGCGGGAGCCCGAATCTCGGAAGTCCCGAATCAAAGTACTGCTAACCTCAGAAGACTTTTCCAAAGCCTTGGCAAAGGCTTCCATCTATCCAGTGAAAGTACAAATAAAAACAAGCAAATATCTGTGATGCCCCACATGAGGCATCTCTGAAAAATCCACAGCTAAATGAGTCATTGGAGTGGGGCCCGGGGGCTTGTGCCCAGTGGCTTTTGCAGACCTTCTCTGGGATTGTTTTGAGTGCAACACACTGTTGGCAAACAAGGTCCGCTAGAGCCGCCTTGCAGTCAATGTGAGCCCATCTGTCAAGTGATTTAATTAGAGCTGTAGAACTAAAATGTGTATTGGCATGTAGGGCTTTGACAACATCATAGGCCAGGGCTGTGGGAATCCAAATCTTTCCCTCAGGGAGAACCCACGAGCCCTCTGAAGTTTTAGTGGCCCCCTGGGACTCCAGCCATGCGCCTTCATCTGCTGTATAGTGTGGAGCCCATTCAGAAATTGGAGTAGGGTAGACAGGGCAAGCTAGAACATTTTGAGTGTCTGGAATTCAGTCCATTGCTGTGTCAGTTAACTGCCATGAATTCTTTTCAATAACTGTATGCCTGCTACAAGGTGTATTTACATGGTCTCTGAAAAGGTCACAGGCTTACATATATTTCTCCCCCGAAGTTTGGTGACAGGTCCCACCCAGGAGTTCGCAACGGAGTTCCATGACCCCCTCCTCTGGAATGCGTGCTTCACTCACTTGCCTGCTTGCTTGCTTGCTTGCTTGCGCATGCTCTAGCTCAATTACTTGCTTCCCTGGTGTTTTCTCTTGTGTCCCGTCCTTGAACAGGAGTGCCTCCTATTTCATGTGAGCCAAACTCACTGGTGTTATGTATTCCTTTTCTTCATGTCTTGGGAACTTAGCTTTTAGAAATGTTCAACATCATTATTTTCTGAGAACTCCTTTTCCCGTGTTTTCTGTGGGAACTTCAGGCCAGTATATTTGAGCACCTAAAATCCTGTCTAGTGATTGGTAGACAGCTCTGAAGCCATATTTCATATCCAGTATATCAATTCATGTAATCCCTAAGCACAGCATTACTAACAGGAAATGTGTTTGACTACAATGATCTTTTCTACAAATAAAGGACTTACTGCTTAAGGAGACCTGTTGTGGACTATATCTATTGGGACATTCTCACAGACTGTTAGTGATCCTGTTTTGGGAAACAGTCCATTACCCCACTATGGATAGCGATGGCACTGAGATCCCTGTTACCGACTCAGAAGTTCCAGTTACCTCCGAAGAGGCGCCGGTGCAGCTGCCCAGCACCAGCAGGGTAAACATTTGGCCCCATTGGAGTGGAGGAACCCAATCCTGGGCCCAGTTTGGGACATCAGCTGCGGAAACCTGGTCCCCAAGGTGGGAGCGGGGGATCAGGTCATCGATCATTCGAGGTGCAGAGCGGAGTGCAGCAGAGGCTTCCCAGGTGGCGGAGATGTGGACGCAGATGGATTGTCGGTTTGACACAATCCAGCAGCGGTTCCAGCAGGAGATGACAGTGTTAATGATGGACCTAACGAACGTGGTGGCCCAGGTACTCCGAGACCAGCTAGTTGGGGCGGCTGGAGGGGCAGGGGCACAGCCAGGTGCGGTGCAACTGCCCGTGCAGCCTCCAGCTCAACCTCCAGCTCAACCCCCAGTTCAAATTCCTGCACCACCGGGACCTGGTCCTGCCCCTCCCGCAGACAGGCACCCCGTGCCCACCGAATTACTGGGAGCAACATTTGATGGGAACCCCACGAAGCTACAGTTTTTTATAATTGAAGTGAGTTGCTGTATGCAGAATTGGGGCCACCTTTTCCGAGATGAGGGAGACCAAGTGGGATACCTTGGGTCCAGACTCTGTGAGGAAGTGGCTGACTGGTACATGTGTCTTCACAACCCTCCTGGCCCAGAGCTTGATAGCATGGAGAAGTTTATGTGGGCACTCCGCCAGCAGTATGAGGATTGGATGAGCGAGGAGAAAGCCTGGAACCAGGTACACAACCTCTTGCAGGGGAAAGCGTCAGTGCGCGAGTTCACCGCTGCATTTAAGCAGTTAGAGGCAAAGATCCAGGGGTGCCTGAAGTGGTTTTTGTGGAGCAGTATCGCCGGGGTCTGAATGCGAAGCTGTATGAGACTGTTCTAAGGAATGTTAACCTGATTACCCTTAGTGGGTGGATCCAGGTGGCAGAGGATGCGGAGGCACATTTTGCTCTAATCCACATGAGGCATCAAACAAGCACTCCTAAAAGTTCAACTCCTATGACCACTCCAGTCAAGGCAAAGGCCAAGCCAGTGGCACACAACCTCCGAGAGCTACAAATAAGATTGGATTGTGCACCCGATGTGGCGAAGCAGGGCATTTCGCATCGGCATGCCCTGCCGCCTCTCCCAAATGGGGAGCCCCTCTCCCTGCAACCCCTCGTCCGCAACCGAAAAAGGCACCCACTCCCAAGCCACCCGTGCTTCAACTTGTGGATGCCAAGTTCCCAGAGAACTCGGAGGCGGAGGCTGAGGTCCAGCCACAGGGAAATGACCAGGGCCTGCTCTGAACAGCACTATGCAGCAGGTCCCCCCTACCATGGTGCCTCAAACGGTGAGCTCTCCATGGTCCCTTCTTTACCTACTGGTGACTGTAGTAAGCCTTCAGCAAGGCACCCAAATGTGGGTGCAAGCCCTTATTGATTCGGGATGTGCCAGAGACTTGATCAGCCTGATATTGGTGGATGGGTTGGGGCTGGGAGTGTGTACTTTGGAGGAGCCACTGCATTTCATGTAGATGGATGGCTCTGAAATGAAAGAACCCTGTGCCTTTGAGACTGACCCTATTATAATGGGCACAGGAGAACATTGGGAGAAAAGAACTTTTATTGTCACCCCCCCATGCACAATTCCCTATGGTCTTGGGCAGTCTGTGGTTGCAAGCACACGACCCTGACATCCACTGGAGTGAGGGACGGATTACCTGGATCTCCCCCTTCTGTCAAAATCATCACTGGGATGTGGAGTGGGGAAATCTGCCAGGCCACCTGAGCACCTGTTTGGTGAGAGAGGAACTTTTATCCATCCTGGCTGCCTACCGGGATTTGTCAGATGTAATCGAGGAGACAGAAGCTGATGAACTACACCCCCCCCATCGTAACACTGATTGTGCTATTGAACTCCTGCCCGGCCTTAAATTGCCCAAAGGGAAACTGTATGCCATGTCCCCTCAGGAGAAGGTGGAACTCCGCAAGTTCATAGACAAAAACTTGGAGTGAGGTTTTATCAGGCCAGCCTCCTCCCCCTTTGCAGCCCCAGTGCTATTCAGGAAGAAAAAAGATGGGGGGCTGCGGCTGTGCACTGACTACAGGGGGTTGAATGCTGTGTCCATCTCTAATGCCTACCCCCTCCCTTAATCAAAGACTTGCTAAATGAGGCCAGTACAGAGAAAATCTTCTCCAAACTGGACTTGTGCAACACATATTTCAGGGTGCACATTAGGGAGGGGGATGACTACAAGACTGCCTTTAATACCCCCTGGGGCAATTTGAGTACCTAGTTATGCCCTTTGGGCTCCAGGGGGCTCCAGGAGTTTTTATGAATTTGATAAATGAAGTCCTACACAAGCATCTCTTCTAAGGGGTCTTATGCTATCTTGATGATATCTTACTGTACTCCCCAGACATGGAAACACATGTCAAATTGATGAGAGAAGTGCTCACCACCCTCCGAGACAATAAGCTCTTTGTCAAACTGTCCAAATGCAATTTCCACAAAACAGAAATTGACTTTTTGGGGTACAGAATCTCACCCAGGGGTCTCGAGATGGATCTGGCTAAGGTATCAGCTGTGGCAGGCTGGTAGGTCCCCAGGACTAGGAGGCAGCTACAAAACTTTTTAGGATTCAGCAATTTCTAAAGAAATTTCATCAATAACTTTGCTCATTATAGCCTGCCACTTACAGACTTGTTAAAAACAAAAGGGAAGGGGCAGGAAGCTGCCAAACTGGGCGCTCGCTTGAACTGGACTCCTGAGTGTCAACAAACGTTTGATACGTTAAAGCACCTTTTCACTTCTGAACCCATCCTAGCTCACCCTGATGAGACTAAGAATTGTGTTGTTCAGGTAGATGCTTTGGATGTTGTTTTTTGGGGGGATACAACAGGAAGGGGTGGATGGGAAACTACATCCCCTGGCATATGTGTCTAAAAAGTTTGGGGAGATGGAGCGGAATTGGGCGGTTTGTGATAAAGAAGCTGCTGCAATCTGACTAGCCTTGACCACTTGGAGGCATTGGTTAGAGGGAGTGCGCCAGCCGTTTGAGATATGGACTGATCATAAAAATCTGGAGGCTTTGTGCACACAATGCTCCCTCAATGCTAAACAGCTCCGATGGGCTGACTTTTTTTCAAAGTTCAATTTCACACTTCGCCATTTCCCAGGGAAATCCAACTCCTTAGCTGATGCCCTCTCCTGATTACCCCAACATGACTCCCAAAAACCCAAGGTAATAGAGGCTATGTTCACTCCTGAGCAGTTAGGAGGTGCCGTGCAAACCAGAAGTCAGACCAAACTTCAAGTTAACCCCGCTGTCTCTGAGTGGATTCTTAAAGTTTGTCAATGCATATTTGGAGGAGGACATTTGTGAATTCAAAACCTTGCCTTCATTAACATAAAGCCCTGAAGGGTGCTGGTTTAAAGACCAAAAGCTGGTGGTCCCCACAGCCCTTCGCAAAGACATTATGTATGCAGCTCATGAGTCTAAGTTGTCTGGATATTTTGGGTTTTTAAAGATGCTAAATTTGTTGCAAAGGCAATTTTGGTGGCCAAGGATGTGGGGGGATGTTTCCACTTATATTTCATCTTGCCAAACCTGTTTAATGAGTAAATCCTGTAGTGGAAAACCCCTAGGACTTTTGCAACCCCTGGAAACCCCAAAACGTCCCTGGAAAGTCATCTCCATGGATTTCATTACAGATCTCCCACCCAGCAAAGGGAAAACAGTGATCTGGGTGGTAGTGGATACCTTTTCCAAACAAGCTCATTTTGTCCCGTTTAAAAATTTGCCCACTGCAAAGAGTCGGGCAAAAGTGTTTGTAAACCATGTCCTTAGGCTCCATTGTTTACCTAAAAAGGTAATTTCAGACCGCGAAACACAATTCATTGCCAACTTCTGGCAGGAGCTTTTACACTTGCTAGGAATAGAGTCAGCTCTAAGCAGTGGCTACCATCTGGAAACAGATGGACAGACCGAAAGAATTAATCAAGTCTTGGAGCAATATTTGAGATGTTACACTAACTATCAGCAAGATAACTGGATGGATCTCTTACCATTTGCGGAATATAGTTATAATAATGCAGTGCATTCTTCCACTGGAGTGTCCCCCTTCATGGCGGTGGGTTTTTTTGAAGGGGTACCTCTCCCTGACCTAACTCAGGAAGCAGAAGGGACCACCAAGTTTGCCCAATGGTGGAACGCTTTAAGACACTCTTGGCCATTAATTGCCAAAACTTTGGAGGAAGCCAAAGCTGATTATAAGAAATATGCTGACAAGAAGAGGGATCCTGGTTGGGACCTCTCCCCTGGTGACTCTGTCTATGTGTCCACAAAAAACATCAAGGGTCTGCAACCCAGTCGAAAACTCGGCTGGAAATACGTGGGACCTTTCCCAGTAGTGCGGTGTCTTAACAAGGTGACTTTTGAACTAAAACTGCCTAAGTCATTGAAATTTGTGCATCCTGTTTTTCATTACAGTCTGTTGAAGAAAGATCCTAGACCAAACGAATGGAGACCCTCTTCTTCCTCTCCTCCTCCTCTGATGAAGGATGATCAGCCTCACTATGAAATTGATCACATCTTAGACTCTAAGATGAAAAGGGGTCATTTATTCTATCTTATAAAATGGTTGCATTTTGGTCCTGAGGAAATGAGTGGGTGGAAGAATCGCATGTTCATGCCCCTGATAAAATTTGTGCCTTTCATAAATTGTATCCCTTAAAACCTCGGGGGGGGGGGGAGTTTGTTATCGGAAGGGCAGAATGTCAGTTAACTGCCATGAATTCTTTTCAATAACTGTATGCCTGCTACAAGGTGTATTTACATGGTCTCTGAAAAGGTCACAGGCTTACATATATTTTCCCCCGAAGTTTGGTGACAGGTCCCACCCAGGAATTCGCAATGGGTCCATGACCCCCTCCTCTGGAATGCGTGCTCCGCTCACTTGCCTGCTTGCTTGCTCGCCTCACTTGCGCATGCTCTAGCTCAATTACTTGCTTCCCTGGTATTATCTTTTGTGTCCCGTCCTTGAACAGGAGTGCCTTCTATTTTGTGTGAGCCAAACTCACCGGTGTTATGTATTCCTTTTCTTCATGTCTTGGGAACTTAGCTTTTAGAAATGTTCAACATCATTATTTTCTGAGAACTCCTTTTCCCGTGTTTTCTATGGGAACTTCAGGCCAGTATATTTGAGCAACTAAAATCCTGTCTAGTGATTGGTAGACAGCTCTGAAGCCATATTTCATATCCAGTATATCAGTACATGTAATCCCTAAGCACAGCATTACTAACAGGAGAAGTGTTTGACTACAATGATCTTTTCTACAAATAAAGGACTTCCTGCTTAAGGAGACTTGTTGTGGACTATTTCACATTCTGCTTGTTTTGCAGCAGCATTTGCTCTAGCATTGCCTTGGGCTACAGAATCAAGTCCTTTCTGGTGCCCTCTGCAGTGAATAATAGCAACTTGTGAGGGGAGATTTACTGCTTCCATCAGGAGATGCAAATTAGGTCCATAATTTATCTCTTTCCCCCCTGCAGTAATGAATCCTCTGTTCTGCCAGAGAACACCATGTGCATGAGCAGCCTTGAAAGCAAACATAGAGTCTGTATAAACATTGACACACAGGCCTCAGCCTAAGACTAAAGCATCGGTAAGAGCAATAATTTCAGCAATGTGCCCTGCGGCAAGGGTCGGGCAACAAGAGTTTCATGGTCATCCACTACAGCATAGCCTGACTGCCCTTTCATCAATGAAACTACTCCCATCACAATACAAAGTCCAGTCAGGAGGAGGCAGAGGTTGGTCTAGGAGATCAGGGCAGGAGGCAAAAATGTCATCAGTGGTAACAATACAGTCATGTTCTGGAGCTTGGTCGGGGATAGGCAACAAGGTGGCAGGGTTTACAGTGGTGATTGGAGCCAAGGTAACTCCAGGGTTTTTGAGCAAAACAGCTTGGTATCTGGCCATCCTGGAAATGGTCAAATATTTATGGCCTCATGCCTCCAGAATAGTTTTAACTTCATGTGCCACAAAGACAGTGAGCTCCCCTCCCCAAGTAAACTTTGCAGCAGCCTCAATTAGCCAGCAACATGCAGCTACTGCTTGGAGACATGGTGGGAGACCTTGTTTTACTTTGTCCAGGTTTTGGCTAAGATATGCAACAGGACATTTGTGAGAGCCAAGAGTTTGGAGAAGCACACCTTGTGCCCCCCTTCCACACAAAGGAAAAATGGCTTTTCAGGGTTTGGGAGCCCTAGAGCTGGGGCTTGAATGAGCTGTTGTTTGAGGATGTGAAAAGCCAGATTTTGTTTATCAGTCCATAGAAAAGGGGCATCAGACCCCCCTTTAGTGCTCTCATACAAGGGTTTGGCAGTGAGAGCGAACCCCGGAATCCAGAGCCAGCAGTAGCCGGCGGCCCCCCAAAAGGCTCTGAGTTCCTTATGGGACTGGGGTTCAGGAATGTGGCACACAACTTCCTTGCGGGTGGGTCCCAGAGATCTTAGTCCCTGGGAGATGTCAAAATCTAAGAAATGCACTGTTTGCTGACAAATCTGAGCCTTTTCCCAGGAAACTTTGTAGCCACAAAAGTCTAGAAGATTGAGCAACTTTAAGGTCCTAGCACAACAAGTCTCCAAGTCGGGGGCACACAACAAAAGATCATTAATGTACTGAAGGACAGTCAATTGGTCCTTGAAATTGTCAAATTTCTTGAGGTCTGAGGCCAAGGCTTGCCCAAACAGGGAGGGAGAATTTTTAAAACCTCGGGGAAGATGGGTCCACATATACTGGACAGGGTTAGTGGCTCCAGGGACCTGCCATTCAAAAGCAACTATTTCCTGGGATTGGGAGTGCAGCAGTATTGTAAAGAATGCATCTTTAATGTCCAAAACAGTAAAGAATGCAGCATCAGGAGGGATCAAAGTCAATATGGTGTATGGGTTAGGAATCAGGAGATGTATAGTCTCTACACAGGAATTCACAGCACAGAGATCCTGCGCTGGTCCGTAGTCCGGATCCCCTTCTGAAGTTGTTTTGGGAACTGGCAGAATTGGGGTGTTCCAGCTGGATTTACACGGCACAAAAATCCCTGCCTCTAACAGTCTTTGAAAGTGGTTGGTGAGAATTTTTCTGGCGTCCTCTCGAATTGGGTATTGGCGCTGGCGAACGGGGCAGGCTCTTGGTTTGAGAATTACAATGATGGGGGGGGGGGCGGCAAAGCCAGGAGGATTTCGTTCTGCCTGAATGGTGGGCACAGAAAGGGCATAGAATTCTTTGTCTGCAGTAGAAACACCTGCCCATGCCTGCCTTTTACCAGAGTCCAGCCAGTAACCAAGATTGAGGGGGTCAGATTCATCTGGGTTAAAGTCAAAGTCTCCCTCTGCCCTTGCCTCTATTTGCATGATTCTCTTTTCTTCATACAGTCTCCATTCCTCCTCCGGCTCTACTAAGAGACTGCAACACACTTTGGCGTCAGGGAGGGGGAGGGACATGGTAGCCTGTTCCTCATTGAAGTGAATGCTTGCTCTGAGTTTAAAGAGCAAATCTCTCCCCAGTAGATTGATGGGGCAGTCGGGGTTTAATAGGAAGCGGTGGTTGATCTGATGTCCTCCTAATTCACAAGAATGGGCTTAGAGAAAGGGAAGGAGGAGGCATTTACCTGCCATCCCCACTACAGGCTGGACATCTCTTGAAAGGGGAGCAATTGGTTTTGTGACTATAGATAATTCAACCCCTGTGTCTATCATGAAGTTCACTGGTGTGGACTTCACTTAATTTGACCATGGGCTGAACGTAAAAGAACCTGGTCTGTCCTAGCAATCCTCTTCTTCCTCCATGCTGGCAAGTCCAATCATCCCATCTCTACCTTCTGCTTGTGGGGCTGCAGAATATCTTTGTCATGGACCCATCCCCTTTGGTCCCCTCTAGCCCCTCTGCCTTGACCTCTCCCTCGACCTCGGAACCCTCTGGTCTGTTGGAATTGTGTAAGTTGGAACTGCTGTGGTTGCAATAGGTGTTGGGGCTGATAGGGCTGTTGGAGCGGAGTCTGTGTGGGTTGTTGGTATTGGATTTGCGGAAATGGAAGGGGCAACCTGGCGTGAGATTGTTGGGGCTGCAGATCCCATGGGTCCATAAAATTAAATTCACATTCATTTTTCCGGTGCCCTTCCTCCCCACAGGTGGCACATTGGTTTGGCCCGAGGGGGAAGGAGCACTGTCGGCTGTTGTAGGAGTAGGGGTGGAGGAGGAGGAGGAGGAGATTGGATTTATACCCCGCCCTTCACTCCCCAAGGGACTCTCAGAGCCACTTCTAGTAGTTGAGACATCACCATGCCAGAAAAGCCTTCTAGTTTTTGGATTTTTCTGCAGATGTCTGGGGCAGCTTGGCTGACGAATGAGGCAATGACCATAGTCCGATGGACCTCATCCTCTGGATCAAAGGGAGTGTAAAGTCTGTAAGCTTTGTAAAGTCTTTCCAGGAACTTGTAAGGGGGTTCGTTAGGTCCCTGAATTACATCTTGGTTTCATGGGCTGGGTGCCAATAGAACAGGAGTCAAGCAGAAGTCCGGGACAGTCCGAGGTTAAGCCAAATCAGGAACAAGTTGCCAAGTCCAAAACACTAAGCCAAAAGCAGAGTCAGTCCAAGCCAGGGTCCAAGAGGAAAACTCACAAGTAAACCAGTCCAGGGAGTCAACAGAGCCGAAGTCAAACAAAGCCAGAGTCACAAGCCAGAGGTTCCAGAATCAAGTCAGCTATCGCGAGCCGGATGGGTGCAGAGCTTAGCCAAGAAGACTTGTTGCTAGCATAAGTTGGTAGTCTCTGTGCTGTGCTTAAATACCCAGCCACTTCCTGTGCTTGTTAGCAACTGGCAGTGAGGTCCCGGCTCCTTCTAGAACTCCGGACTTAGTGATCTGCGACCACGTATGCATGCCTCTTTCTTTCTTGCAGCTAAGTCTTGCCTGCATCGGGACCTTAGACGTTCTACTCGAGGAGGTAAATCAGGTGGGCTTGAGCTTAACTGTGGCTCAGCTGCTGGGGTAAAACCCTGGGAGGTGCTTGCTTGAGCCTCATCTGGCTCAGGTGGAGGCTTCTCTGGAGCTGGGAGCTGATCCTCCACCTCACTTAGGTCCGCAGGAGGCAGGTCCTCAGAGGTACTCATGACACTCGGAGTTTAGCCATGTTCATCGGCTTTTTCCCAGGCTCGGCAAGTCCGTTTAAAATGGAGGCATGGTAAGCTTCTAGCAGGGTGCGATCGGGGGCATGGTTGGGATCTCAGTTTGGGTCTTCCTCAGGAAAATGTTCTGCCATCCAGGCCACCCATTCTGCCTGATTAACTGGGGCCCCCCTTTCCATGTCTAAATGTGCTGCGGCCATGACTCCGCGGCATTCTTCTATAGTAAGCAAGGCAGATAGGAGCAATACTGTTGAGCTACTTAGGCTAAACACACATTACCTAAAGTGTAGCAGGCTCCTCAGAGCATGTGAAATGTTCCTTACAGTAATAAGAGATTGAAGGGGTTATTAACCCAATACCCTGTGGACCCAGTTTCCACTGAAGACTGAAAACTCAAGACAAGTGAAAATCCCAAATGTCCAGATATTTGTAAATAAAATTACACCTAAGCCAGACTCTCAGTGAAGAGCTATTTAGTGAATCCCATGCAAAGCTCCATCTATGATGTCACCTGTTACCAATCAAAGCCATATAAAATATAGTCCCACTTCCACCTCCACACCTAATAATGGCTCTGAACTTCCACAACAAAACCCAAAAGGAATTAAGTCTGCCAGGATGGTCCAATGTGGAATGGAAATGGTCATTTTTAATCCCAGATACTCTTGGTGAACATAAGAACATAAGATGAGCCGCGCTGGATCAGACGAATGGTCCATCCAGACCCACATCCTGTCTCACACAGTCGCCAGTTCCTCTGGAGTGCCAACAATAGGGCATAGAGGCTGAGACCTTCCCCTGAAGTTGTCTCCTGGCTCTGGGATTCAGAGGTTTAGTGCCTCTGAATGTGGAGGTTCCCCTTAGTCATCATGGCTAGTAACCACTGATAAACCCGTCCTCCATGAATCTAATCCCCTTTTAAAGCTGTTTATAAGAACATAAGTTGGTGTTCTTGCCCTAGTAATGTGTTAGGGTTTCTGTCCCAACCCCAAATAAGGGACAGGACATGAGCCATTTAAATGTGTGCCCTCACAAAAGCAAATACTAAGGACTGTTGATAAAACTTTGGTTTTGTCCTTTTTAACATCTCCCCCTGTCATAAACCAATCTGAAATTTTATCAGATGTATACATAACATTGGATGGTTGTTTAGACAACAAAATCCCTTCCACCATGTGAATCAGCTTCCCAAATAGCAGTCCAAGAATACAAGTAAATAAACTATTTCTGATACACACTCAATAAAAAACAGGAATTAGGAGGCAGTGTTCAATGATGCTAGTATCAATTTGAGATTCAATTATGATTTGAATGGGATTGAAGAAACCCCCAACATTAAAGCAAACTAACTAATACTGAATTTATTCTTTTGCTTTAACATACATTTCATAGAATGGGGACAAATTCAAGGTTGCCAATCTTCAGGTGGGCCCTGGAGATCTCCCAGAATTACATTTAATCTCCAGATGACAGAGATCAGTTCCCTCAGAGAAAATGGCAGCATTGGAGGGTGGACACTTACTTCTGTTGAGGTCCCTCCCCAAAACATACCATCTACAAGCTCCACCTACAAACATCAGGCATTTCCCAACCTGAAGTTGGCAACCCTAAAACAAACAGGAAGGTAAAGTCAAAATGTATTTTATTATTAGCTGTCTGTCTTTGGTTTCATCCTGAGTTTCAACTAAGCATTATTTAATTTCAATTAAGCTACCTGTAAAATGACAGCTTAGTGATAGAAATAGAAGAATGATATAATCACTAGCTTTGAGTTTTTTCCAATCTGAACTAGATTTCACCATGACAATATATATAATTCTAAATGCATGTGCATTATAGTGTTTGTGCTTCCTTTCACATATTAATTATTACAACTCAAACCATAAGAGATTTCAGAATGCATTTTTCTTGTAAATTCTTTGCTAAGTGCCGTAGGAATGCAGCCTTGTGTATCTCAGATTTAATTAATCAAACAGTGTTTAGGATTTCATAAATCTGTTTTAAAGAAATTTTTCCTGAAGAAGATGAACCTAAGATAAAACTTCTCACCACAGTATACTTATCTGATGCAAGTTTGGAGAAATCAATATACCTAATTCTCAACATGTCCAAATCTGCAGATACTTAAATCCAGATATAGGAGCCTCAGGTTTGCAGAAAAATCTGAAATCTTAAAAAAAAAATACATTGGGGGGGTTAAAAAAACCCAAAATGATAAAAGGAATACCTGTAGCTTTAAGAAATGGATGTCCTCAGTGGTTGTTGCTAGGCAACCACAACAGTCTTGCCAGCATTTCAGGGCTGGTGTACAGGAGACAAGGGCTGGGGTTCAGCAGGGCAGGTCACAGGTAAGGTTGTACAGAGTAACCACGGTCCAGTCCAAAAGTCAGGGGTTCCAGAAAAGCAGATAGGTCCAGTCCAAGGGTCAAGGTTCCAGTGGTCCAGTGACAGCAAGTTCAGTGGTTCAGTAGTAACGTGTACTTGTTGAATCCACAAAACTGCTGCTTCTCCCAGCTGATTTTATAGCCAAGTCTTAATGAGCTATACTCCCAGCCAATTCATTGACAGTCATCCTGAAGCTACTTATCCATCTCATCAATTGACAGCTGACAACGGGCCATCAGTCTCACACTCCTCCTTTCCTGCAGGGATGTGTGTGAACTAGGTGGGCTGGGAGTGGCTTGTGAAGATTTGTTTACTACTTCAGATAACTACAATGTGATGGCTTGGTTTCAGCTGTAGGCTGTGACTTCTGATCAGCTGGTAATCTGATCTCTTGTTGCTCTCCTGCGGGCTCAGAGCCAACTGCAGCCAGTTGTTCAATTACTGGTTGAGGGCTGGTTGCAGGCAGCTCTTTGTCTGAGGAATCTGTGTTATCACTGAGCACAGACTGATTTATGACAGTTGGTTTCTATCAGTAAAAGAAGGGAAGGGGACAGAGCCCCTTTCCAGAGCTGTTTTGGCCTCTGAGTGAGGACTAAGCAAACACTGCCACTTGTGACCACACAGCCTCCATGGTTCACCCAGGACTGGCTGCTTACTATTGTTCAACAGCAACTGCTGCACAAACGCCAGTGTGGCATAGTGGTTAGAGTTTCAGACCAGGATCTGGGAGACTGTGAGGCTTCTGTATAGACAGCAAGAGATCAGACCTTTGTTGTTGAAGCAAAGTTCTTTATTGTTCAAATACTGCAAACAGGTTCTCGAATGTTTGTTAGAGATGCTTGATGGAATACAGACAGTACTATTATACTCTCAGGCTTTCAATTGAACCCCGGACCTAAGCCAATCAGGGCAAGAGGGTGAACGCGGGAAAAGTAGAAAGGACCATTAAGGTTCCCACAGCAAGTTGAGAAAGTTATAAATTCCCCTCTTGATCTGAGTGACCCACATGTGTGAACCTAGGCACAACATCTCCAGGCACCCGGCCATAAAGAACTCTTCAAGGTTTCAATAACAAGATAACATACACTGGCCCGGAAAAAGGGAGGAGGGAATGCAAGGGAGTAACCACCATTTGTTTAGAGATGACGCCTAGGAATGTGGGTCGCCATCTCCCGCCCAGACATTGCAACATAAACCAGAGCAACCAACATACTTCAAAGCAACATTTATAGCTGTCAGGGGGGAAAGGGAAGGAGACAGATAAGGGGCACTGGCGAGGGTCTGCGAGAACAAAGGAATCGAAAGTAAAATGCAGAAAACACAGAGACATCATTGTCAGATCCTGACACCCTACTCCCTCTAAAATTCATCTCACCCCGGTTTATTAGGGAAGCATTTATGAAAAGCTTTAACAAGTTTAGGAGCAAGAACATTTTCAGCCCAGACCCACTCATTTAATTCCGGTCCAAAATCTACCCACTTCATTAGATACAGTAATTTTCCCCTCCGTATTTTGGAATCTAATACATCAGAGATTTCAAAGTGTTGTTCCCTCCCCTTCATCAGCGGAGGAGGAGTCGGAGGTACTGGGTGCCATGCATTTGGCCCAGGATCCTTCTTCAGCAAGCTGAAATGAAAAAAAGGATGTACAGATCTCAGTGATTTAGGCAAATCAAGTTCAAAAGCAACATCTGAGATTTTCCTTAATACTTTATAAGGTCCAACATATTTCCACCCCAATTTTCGACTGGGTTGGAGTCCGTTGATGTTTTTAGTGGAAAGGTAGACTGAGTCGCCAGGTTGTAAGTCCCACCCTTCAGCCCAACCCCTATCCGCAAACTTCTTGTGGTCTGCTTTTGCTTTATCAAGAGTCTTGGCTATCAGGGGCCAGGATTCCTGTAGTTTGGCCCACCACTGGGAGAAATCAGTTGAGGAGGGCTCACTATAGTCATCAATGGTGGGGAGCGGCTTTCCTTCGAACCCCCCTACAGCCATAAATGGGGACATTCCAGTAGAGGAATGCACTGCATTATTATAGCTATACTCCGCAAAGGGTAACAAGTCCACCCAATTGTCTTGGTGATAATTAGTGTAACATCTCAAGAATTGTTCCAAGATCTGATTAACCCGTTCGGATTGTCCATCGGTCTCTGGATGATAACCCGAACTGAGGGCGGGCTCAATGTCCATCACTTTGAGAAGCTCCTGCCAGAAGTTGGCAACGAATTGGCTTCCCCGGTCGGATACCACCCTCCTGGGAAAAGCATGTAATTTAATCATGTGATTAAAAAAAGTTTTAGCCAGTCCTTTTGCAGTAGGCAGCTGTTTAAATGGGACAAAATGAGCTTGCTTGGAAAACATGTCCATGACCACCCAGATGACTGTCTTGCCCCTTGAGGGCGGGAGCCCCGTGATGAAATCCATAGATACAATTTCCCAGGGTCTGGTGGGGGTCGGTAAAGGGTGCAACAGTCCTGGGGTCTTCCCACCCCTGCGTTTACACATAAGGCACACCTGACACGCAGTCACATAGTCCGACACGTCCTTGCGCATGCACGGCCACCAAAACTGTCTCTGGACTAAATTAAGACTTTTAAGGAATCCAAAGTGTCCCGATAATTTAGACGTGTGGCACGACTTGAGCACCTCTCCTCATAGGGACTGGGGCACTATCAGCTTGGACCCGTGATACCAGCATTTATTTTCGTGGATAGAGCACTTGCTAGTCGCCCTCCACTCCTTTATCTCCTCCCCAGTGTATTTCTCCGCACACCTTTCCGTCCAGGTTGGGGGCTCGAGGGTAGCTTTACTCTGGCTCCATGTGGTCACTGCCCCCCCAATTGTTGAGGTGAAAACATAGAGTCAAACACTTCCTCTTTCTGGGATTCATGTTGGGGTAAGCGGGACAATGTATCTGCTAGGGAATTGGCTTTCCCAGGGAATTGTTTCAACACGAAGTTGAATTTTGAGAAGAAATCAGCCCACCGAAGCTGGTTGGCATTGAGAGACTTCTGAGTCCGCAAAGCCTCCAGATTTTTATGATCAGTCCAGATCTCAAACGGCTTTTGCGCTCCCTCTAGCCAATGCCGCCATGTGGTTAAAGCCAACTGTATGGCAGCCGCCTCTTTATCCCACACTGACCAGTGTCTCTTGGTCTCGTTAAACTTTTTTGAAATATACGCCAGGGGGTGTAAAATATTGTCTGTGCCTTTTTGTAAAATTGCCCCCCCCCCCATGGCTACATCGGAAGCATCAACATGAATCACAAACTCCTTGGTTTCATCCAGGTGGGCTAGGATGGGCTCAGAAGTGAACAGTCTCTTAAGTTTCTCAAAAGCCGCTTGACACTCTTCATTCCACCCTATGCATTCCCCAGGGTTCCCTGCCTCTGGCCCCCTCCCTTTTGTTTTCAATAGTTCGGTAAGGGGTAGGGTGACTGTTTCAAAGTCTTTGAGGAACATGCGGTAGAAGTTACAAAATCCCAACAGACTCTGCAATTGTTTTCGGCTGCGGGGTGCCTCCCACTGCACCACCGCTTCTATTTTGGCTGGGTCCGTTTCTAGCCCTCGCTGGGAGATTCAGTAACCCAAGAAATCGACTTCTGTTTGGTGGAACTCACACTTGGACAGTTTGGCGTAGAGCTGGTTCTCCAGCAGCGTGGCTAACACTTCTCTTACTAGTTCCACATGGGATTGCTTATCAGCAGAATAAATCAAGATATCATCTAAATAGCAGAGCACCCCGTTAAACAGATGTTTATGTAACACTTCATTGATTAAACTCATAAAAACTCCCGGCGCGCCACTCAAGCCGAATGGCATCACCAGGTACTCGAACTGCCCCAAAGGGGTGTTAAACGCCGTCTTATAGTCATCCCCCTCCCTGATGCGCACATAGAAATATGCATCCCGCAAGTCTAGTTTTGTGAACATTTTCCCTTTAGCTGCTTCCGCCAGCAAATCCTTGATGAGAGGGAGGGGGTAGGCATTTGAGGCGGACACTGCATTCAGTCCATGATAATCCGTGCATAGCCTCAACCCTCCATCCTTCTTTTTCCAAAAAAGCACTGGGGCAGCAAAAGGGGATTTGGTAGGGCGGATGAAGCCGCGCCCCAAGTTCTTGCCTAAAAACTTCCTTAGTTCCTCTCGCTCGGCCGGGCTCATAGAATATAATTTTCCCTTGGGTAATTTCTCCCCGGGTAGCAACTCGATGGCGCAGTCAGAGAGGCGGTGGGGTGGTAATTCGTCCACCTCAGTTTCGCTGAACACCTCTGCCAGGTCTCTATATTCTGGAGGAATCTGCGCCGGCACCAGAGCCAGAGCTGCCACCTTGAGGGGAACTGGGGGCCCCGGGCCCCAACCAGGGTCCCACCTGTGATGGGTGCACTTCTCATCTACCCAGGAGATCTTTCCCTCACTCCACTTTACGTAGGGGTCGTGGGAACTCAGCCATGGGCTTCCCAGCACCATGGGGAACTGCGTGTTTGGGGTGATGACAAAAGCCCATGTTTCCCAATGCTCCCCCATGCCCACTACTAAAAGTTCGGTCTCTGCCACACACGCCTCCTTCATCTCCGAACCGTCCATTTAAGTGAAGGTGAGGGGTTCCCCCAGGGGGTTTACTTCTGGGGCCAGCCCGTCCACTACTAGGGGGCTAATTAAGTCTCTTGCACACCCCGAGTCTATCAACGCCCGCACTCGCACATGGGTTCCTGTGCGGGGAGCCACCACAGTCACAACCATATAGAGTAAGGGGCCGGGGATGCTCACCGGGGATGGCGTGCTGGATGGGGGGACCTGCAGCTCTGCGCCTCCTACAGCAGGTCACTGAAGTTTCCCGACGGCTGTGCCTCGACCAGCTCCAACTCGTCCTGCTCACAAGTTGCCCCTTCCAGCTGTAGAGCCCAGGGTTTAAACGACACTTTACCAGGACGAGGGGTGGCTCCCATGGGGGTGGAGGTTTTGGGTGCTTTCGTGCCGCCTCGGGGGCAGGAGGATGCGAAGTGGCCACTCTCCCCGCACTTGATGCAGAGCCCCTGCTTGAAACGGATATCTCGCAGCTCTTGGAACGCCGACTTTCCTTTCGCCTTCTTCTTTTTTTTTTTTGTAAAAAAATTTTTATTTTTCAAAACATTAAAAATAATACATTTTTCTTATACAAATCCTTTTTTTCCATATTATATAACGTTTTGTTCTGTTTGTATAATCTTGTTTTTATCTTATATTAGCGGTTTCCCACCACATCTGAAGCATAACACATTTAACACTCTATCCAAAATAGTAATACTTATATCTATGTTTACATTTCTGGTAACGGTCATATTTCTTAAAAATACTTATACACTAATTCTTACTTTCTATATTCTTATATAATTCTAAAATAAAAAACAACTTCATTATCTAATTATCCTTAATACATTCATATACTCTAATTCTATTGCTTTATGTTATTATAACCATGTATAAATGCAATTTTTCATATCCCAGTATTTTTCAACATACTCTTTCAAATCCTTCCAATCTTCTAAAAAAGTCTCTGAGTACAGATCATTCAACTTTCTAGTCCATTTATCCATTTCAGCCATATATAACAGTTTTTTCAACCATTCCCACACCTCTGGTATTTTTTCATTTTTCCAATTTTGTGCATACACCATTCTTGCTGTTGTTATCATATACCATATTATTATCCTTTTCTTTACATTTATCTCTTCTAATTTAAGTCCAAGCAATAACATTTCAGGCAACTTCTTAAATGTACTTTTCAACATTTTTTCCATTTCTACATGTATTTTTGACCAATAAATCTTTGCTTTGTCACAAGTCCACCACATATGATAAAAAGAACCTTCTTTCTTTTTACATTTCCAACATTTGTTAGACATATTCTGATTAATATTTGCAATTTTTTTTGGTGTCATATATCATCTGTACATCATTTTAAAACAATTTTCTTTTAAGTTATAACACGTAGATATACTCATAGCATTTTTCCATAAAAATTCCCAAGATTCCATTTCAATGTCTTTGTTAAAGTTTATTGCCCATTTTACCATTTGTTCTTTTACCATTTCATCAGCATTAAACCATTTTAGCAAAACTTTATACATTTTAGAAATCATTTTTTCCCACCTTCCTCCCAAACTTGTTCTATTTCATTATTTTTTCCCCTAAAGCTGTGTTTTTTATCACTTCTATACATGTCATATATTTGTCTATATCTTAGCCAACCATAATCAAAGTCCATCTGATGCTGCTCCTTCAATTTAAAGTCTTTACCATGTCTTGTTAATAAGTCTCTATACTTCTGCCAATCTTGTCCTTTGTAACGTGATGCTGGATTTAAAACTTCTGCGGGTACAATCCACATAGATATCTCTTCTGGAAAAAAGTTTTTATATCTTGTCCACGTATCCATTAGCGTTCTTCTCAAATAATGATGTTTAAACATATTGTCCATTTTTGTTTTACCATAATACAAATACGCATGCCACCCAAATCTACAGTCGTGACCTTCCAGGGACAATAACTTTCTATCTTGTAACATAGTCCATGTCCCTACCCAGGTCAAACATATTGCATCATGGTATAGCCTTAAGTTTGGTAATTGAAACCATCCTCTATCTTTAGCATCACACATTATTTTCATCTTGATTCTTGGTTTTTTCCCTCCCCACACAAACTTAGACAATTCCTTCTGCCAGCATTTGAATGTTTTTACATCTTTCACAATTGGAATAGTTTGAAACAAAAACATTAATCGTGGTAACACGTTCATCTTAACCACCGCAATTCTACCCAACAATGACAAATTTAATACATTCCACTTTTTAATATCCTGCATAATTTGCAACCATAATTTTTCATAGTTATTTTTATAAAGATCAATGTTTTTCATTGTTAGATTTACACCTAGATATTTTGTCTTTTTCACCACCTCACATTCTATAAGGTTTTGTAACTCATTTTGTTTGTTATTTGACATATTTTTGCACATCACTTTCGATTTGTTCTTATTTACATAAAATCCTGCTAAGTCACCAAACTCTTTTACTCTCTGTAGCAAATATGGTAGTGTAGACAAAGGGTCTTCCACTATGAACATCACATCATCTGCAAAGGCCCTATATTTTAAAGAAAAACCTTTAATTGTTAAGCCTTTAATATCTTTGTCTTCCTTCACATTTAACAGTAGAACTTCTAAAATCCAAATAAATAGCAGCGGCGAAAGTGGGCATCCTTGTCGTGTTCCTTTTTCAACTTTAAAATCGTCCGTCTTTTCAGTATTAATTATTAAAGAGGATTTCTGCTCTTTATATATTGATTTGATGAGGTTAAGCATATATTCACCAATCTCAAGATGTTCTAAAACTTCAAACATAAAATCCCAATTTAAATTATCGAACGCTTTTTCCGCATCCAAAAAGAAAAAAACCACTTCCTTTTCAGGGTGTTTGTCATAGTATTCTATATCATCCACTACTACTCTTAGATTGTCCCTTATTTGTTGATTAGGTAAGAACCCTGCTTGTTCTGTTGGTATAGTTTCTTTGAGGTGCTCTTTTAGTCTGTCCGCTATAATCTTAGCAAAAATCTTATAATCATTATTTAGTAAAGAAATCGGTCTATAATTCTTAACATTAGTCAAATCTTGATTTTCTTTCGGGATCAGTGAGATGGTTGCATCTTTCCAGGTTTCTGGGACCTCACCAGTGACTCCTATATCGTTCATCAATAGCAGTAACACTGGTGAAATCGACTCCTGTAACGTTTTATAAAACTTCGCTGTAAATCCATCCGGTCCAGGTGCTTTTCCTAATTTTGAGTCATTTATTGCGTTTTTAATCTCTTGTAATGATACTGGATTGTTGAATAGTTCTTTAATTTTCTCTGTTGGTTTTGGTAACTTTAACGTTTGCAGGTATTTTTTAATCTTTCTTCTGTCTTTGTTTTCCTTCTTAAAAAGTTTTGCATAGTATTTAAAAAATTCTCTTTTTATTCCTTTGTTGTCTATTATCTCAATATTATCTCTTATCACTTTAGTGATAAATTTATTTTCACATTTTTTCTTTAATTGCCATGCTAAGTATTTTCCAGGTTTGTTTGCACCTTCAAATGCTTTTTGTTGGAGTTTTTTTAAGTTCCAGTACATCTCTTGGTTCAGAATAGCTTTTGCTTGGTCTTGTAGCATCCAGATTTCCTTTTGCAGTTTCTTTTTCCCTGGTTTACTCTTCAGTTCTTCTTCCTTTGTTTTAATGGCTTGTACAATATTTTCATATTGCTCTCTTTTCTTTTTATTGTCTTTAGCATTTAGTGATATCAATAGTCCTCTCATCACTGCTTTATATGCCTCCCATACGGTTTGGATTTTTACTTCTTTCTGCATGTTTACTTGGAAGTATAGGTCTGTTTCTTCAAGTAATTTTTAAACTATTTCTTGGTTGTCTAGTAAATCCTCGTTTATTCTCCATCTCTTTTGTTTTTTTACCTGCCCAGCCGTCCATAAACACGGATTATGATCTGAAATTATTCTGGTTAGAATTTCCACTTTTCTTGTCTTGAAGGTTAAGTTAGTAGTCATCCAAATCATGTCAATTCTTGAATGCGAGTCATGTCTATTAGAGTAAAAGGTAAAATCTTTTCCTTGTGGGTTAGCTTTCCTCCAAATATCTTCCAGCTTCTCTTGTTTTATCAGTTCAAAAAAATTTTTTGGAAGCTTCCCTAATGTCTCATCCTTTCTCTTAGAGCGCCTGTCTAATTTGTTATCTACAGTTCCATTGAAGTCCCCTAACATCATGATTTGATCGTAGTTTACATTGTCCAATTCCACTTGTAGTTCTTTAAAAAAAATTTCTTTGGCTCCATTCGGAGCATAAATGTTCACAATCAAAGTTTTCAGTCCTTGTAATAAAATTTCAATAGCTAAATATCTTCCATCTTTATCTTTAAATATTACTTTAGGTTCCAAATCTTTTTTGACATATGTTACAACACCATTCTTTTTATTACTTGCTAAAGAATAAAATTCTTCTCCCAATTTTTTCCTTATTAAATATTTGTGGTCTTGTTTTTTAAGATGAGCTTCTTGTATACAAATTATACTACATTTTTGTTGTAGTATACAATGACCTACCATTTTATGTTTTTGGGGTGAATTTAGTCTATTTACATTCCATGTAAGTATTTTGTAATCCATCTTGATGTATTCTTAAATATCTCCCAGGTCATCTTTATTCTCTCCCAGGAACGCGTACGTTTCTTCTGTACTTTTAATCACTACTCTGGTGTTGCCATAGTAAAAGCTTAGTCCTTGAGGTATTTCCCAACGGAATCTAATTTTTTTCTCCTTCAGTTTATCCGTCAGACGCTTGAAGTTTTTCCTTTCTTGCAGTATTGCTCTGGGCAATTCTTTCATTACTATAATTTTCTTTCCATCTATTTCAAAAGGATCAGTAAAGCACTTCTTGTAGATTTGTTCTTTTGTCCTTTTCATTGTAAATTGGACAACCACATCTCTTGGTATGTTTTTGTCTCTTGCATATGTGGAATTGACTCTATAAACAAGATCCATGTGTTCTTTAACGACCTCTTCCTGTTCTTGTAAAAAATCTGCTATTGCTTCTTGCATTCTTGTAAAAATGTCTTCACTCAATTTTTCCTCAATCCCTCTAAATCTCAAATGGGTTTGCATGTCTTTATAATACATCATCTTTTCCATCCTGTCATTCTCTCTCATTGTCTTTTGGGTACTTTCTTCCAGTTCTTTTACTTTAGTTTCTATGTCTTGTGTTCTTGTGGTTAATTTTTGAAATTCTGCTTTTAAGTCCATAAAATTTTTGTCTGCTTGAGCCGCTATATTATTCATTTTAACATTTACCTCTCCTATAGCGTCTAACATTTTTTTTCCATTGCTTCCATAACAGCTAATAATTCTTTTTCTTTTTTTGCTGCCATTGTAGGAGAGGACCATGTAGCTGCTCTCGATCTTAGTCCACGGTCCGTCTTGTCTCTTTAAAAAAGATCGATTTTATTTTGTTTTCCAAATCAAACACCAATTAGTGCATTCAAACAAGCTAATCTTGCCAAGTCAAATTATGTTGGTTTCAGCCTTCTAAGTTATATAGTTTTTGAGATATTGCAGTTTAAAAATTTTATAAATCCAAAATGGCGGGCGTGACTTCTCTATGGTTTGTGTCAAAGGTTATAGTCTTTTTACCTTACTTCTGGCTTGCCGTAGTTTCCTTTTGTCCCTTCCTTTTCTTTACTTGTCTGCTCTCTGCACGTCACTTCCTGTTGTGGTCTTTTTGGTCCAGCAATTTTTAAAGTCCCCTTTACCTTCTTCCGGTTCTTCTCCTTTTCCCTTCTTGTCTGCTCCTCTAGCCGTCACTTCCTGTCTCAGTCCTCACATCTTAGTCTCGCGGTGCTCGGTTCCCTTCTCCCTCTTTGTCTCGCAATGCTTGGCTCCCCCTCCCAACTCTTCTTAACCGCAGGAATGTTAAACAACTTGTTTTTTTGGCTTTTTAAGTTCCAATTCAGCTTTTTAACGTTTCAAAACTGCACTCATCCAATCTGCAACAGTCTATTGCTTCACCCGATCTGCTTTTCGTCTTTCAAAACGCGGTAATGGTAAGGCAAAAACTTATTTTCCGTTACCTTTTGTTGTTACTTCGCTTCAGATGTGGTCCCAACGTTTAAACTTTGTCTTCTTTGTTAAGGAATCAGGGGAATTGGAGGTTTTATGCTGAACTGATCAGCTCAGCTCGGCTCTTTAGAGATACTTGCAAGAATCTTCTTCGGCTGCAGTGCTCAAGGTGTCGGAAAAGTCTCCTCCGAGACTTTCCCTTCACCGAGCTTGCTCAAACCTGGATTATATTGCTTGCTAGTCCTCACACTACCTGTGTGAGGTTGCGTCAGGTGGATTAATCCACCCAAGTTGTCAAGAAGAGCCGCTGTCCGCCTTGCGCATTTGCAAAGCGTGTCAGACCTCCATTCCCCCGACCGGAAACCGATGACTTTCCTTTCGCCTTCTGAGGTGCTTTGGGTTGGGCCGTCGCCGAAGCTTCCAACTTGATCAGGGTGAAGTGCTCTTCCACATCCGCGGCTGCCCTCATCCACGCAGCCAGCGACCTGGGTCGACCCCCTCTCAGCACAGTCTCGTAGATCTCCGGATGTAGCCCCTCCCGATACTTTTCCACGAAAAGGTCTTCGGACCAACCTCGCACCTTAGCCGATATATGCCGGAAGCGGTCGGTGTACCCCCTCACTTAGGACCTTCCCTGCACCAGCTTCCGGAGTTGATTCCAAGCTTTCTCTTCCCCCAAAGGATCCTCATAGTGTTGTCTCAGGGCCCACATAAAATTATCAACAGTATGTAACTCGGGGCCTGGGGGGTTGTGCAGGCTGACATACCAGTTGCTCACAGTGTCTCGTAGTTTCGAACCAATGTAGCCAACCCGTTCTCTCTTGGTGGGATACAGGTGTCCCCAGGTGGCCAGGAATCTCGATGATGAAGAAACGGAGCTTCTCCGGGTTGCCGTCGAACATGGCCGTCAATGGGTCGGTGGGGGCCTGCCGGATCATCCGATCTGGGGCCACGAGACCCCCAGGTGCTGGTTGCTGAGGAGGTCCCGTGGGATGGCCAGCTGGGGGTACCTGTTGGGGCAGAGTGCCACCCGCAGGCCCAGGAACCGGGGCTGGTACTCCTCCTCCCTGAGGGGGAACTTGCACGGGTACTTGCAATGCAGCCACGACATCCTGCATTTGCTGCTGCATGTTGACCACGCTTCCCGTAGTTCCACTGTGATGCGGTCTTGCATCTCACCAAACCTCCGGTCCAGCACTCGTCCCAGATCCTCGCCCACAGGATCGGGACTGCATGGCATCCCACGCTCCTCATCCAGGAAGCAGTAATGCCAGTTGTCCTGGCCTCGGGGGAAACTCCATTCCTCCTCTATCAGGCTGGGATGGCCAAACTCCGTGCGATCCCCACTGAACCGCACGTGGGATCGCTTTCAGTCGTGGATCCATGACTCGGAAGTTCTGTGACCAAAGTTGGACCACGAGTACCGGGGTGACACCGGTGGCCAATGCAGCCCCAACCCTGGGCGTGGAATCTGGTAGGCTCCCTGAGCCATGGTCACCGGATTCACCAGGCCGGTGGGTACACTCTCTGCTGGCACTGTGTCTTCCACTGAGGTTATGGGAATAGTCTCATCATCTGACATGGTCAGGAATGAGAAAGTCCCAAACACAGATCTCTAACAATCTGTGAGGCTTCTGTATAGACAGCAAGAGATCAGACCTTTGTTGTTGAAGCAAAGTTCTTTATTGTTCAAATACTACAAACAGGTTCTCGAATGTTTGTTAGAGATGCTTAATGGAATACAGACAGTACTAATATACTCTCGGCTTTCAATTGAACCCCGGACCTAAGCCAATCAGGGCAAGAGGGTGAACGCGGGAAAAGTAGAAAGGACCGTTAAGGTTCCCACAGTAAGGTGAGAAAGTTATAAATTCCCCTCTTGATCTGAGTGACCCACATGTGTGAACCTAGGCACAACATCTCCAAGCACCCGGCCATAAAGAACTCTTCAAGGTTTCAATAACAAGATAACATACACTGGCCCGGAAAAAGGGAGGAGGGAATGCAAGGGAGTAACCACCATTTGTTTAGAGATGACACCTAGGAATGTGGGTTGCCATCTCCCGCCCAGACATTGCAACATAAACCAGAGCAACCAACATACTTCAAAGCGACATTTATAGCTGTCAGGAGGGAGAGGGAAGGAGACAGATAAGGGGCACTGGCGAGGCTCTGCGAGAACAAAGGAATTGAAAGTAAAATGCAGAAAACACAGAGACATCGTCAGATCCTGACACCGACTCAGTTTGGAATCCCTGCTGTGCCATGGAAGCTAACTGGGTGACCTTGGGCCAGACACACATTCTCAGCCTAACCCACCTTAAAGGGTTGTTGTGAGGATGAAATGAAGGAGAGAAGAATGATGTAAGCTTATTTGAGTCCCCATTGTAGATAAATGCAGTATCAATGCATTAAATAAATCATAAATATAGCCGAGGATGGGGGCAGATAAAAGGTAGGTTGCTTGGTGGGTGGGAAATAACAAAGGAAGCAAGGAAAAGTGAGGGTTATGGGGACTGCCAGGAGGAGAGAAAGAAGAAATAGTGTGGGGAAGGGGATAGAGGCGAAAGTGACGTGCCTCCTCAATTCTTTGTGGATTCCCTACTGTGCACTTGGGCCTGGTCTGGGAGTCAGTAGTGCACAGAGTTTTCCAAGGACAGGCTGCCGGGGGCGGGGGGGAACTGAAGATAAAAGGGCAGATAAAGGTAGATTGGCTTATGGGTGGGAGAGAGAGAAAGAAACCAGAAAAGGGGAGAGGCAGTGGGGCTTTCAAGAAGGGGAAAGAGGAGCTAGTGAGGGAGAGGAAAATGAAATGCCCCTGCAAGTTCTTGCAGGCCTCCTACTTGTAAATATAATAATTCTGACCAAAATATGGCTCCCAGGTCTTGTTTGCATATTGAATTGAATTGCAGATTTTTGCTTTTTATATTAGGCCAATTATATGGAAATATTCT
This sequence comes from Lepidodactylus listeri, assembly GCA_029233225.1. Taxonomy (NCBI): domain Eukaryota; kingdom Metazoa; phylum Chordata; class Lepidosauria; order Squamata; family Gekkonidae; genus Lepidodactylus; species Lepidodactylus listeri. The sequence continues at coordinate 2,637,383 of JARCFY010000011.1, forward strand.
TGTGTGATACTATGTTGTCATGCATAACATGAGATTTAAAGACTGTCAGATTCACCCAGATCAAGTTCATTATTGTTCCAAAAAATAGATTAATTTGGAGGGTGTGAGGTTAAGTCCAAACTAATTTATTATTTAGGATCAGCAATAAATTGGCTTCCCTTCTGATTCCATTCATATGATGTAGTAGGGCAAACAAAAGGGGCTAGAGACCTCCATATACATTTCCTAGGGCAAATGAGGGGCCATCCATGAACACTTGACCTTCTGGAAGCTCTCAAAGTACTGAAGCTTTTAGGCTCTTTTTGTGCCCAGTGATACCAGCAGAAAATGTCAGCAGGTTTGATAATTGGTAGGGCTAATTTGACCTGAGACAGTTTTCGCTGATTTATAAGCGTATCTATGTTTATACATCTAAATACATCTAAATATTATACATCTGAATATTTCTCAAATTGGGTGCAGAACCCTTTCACATCAAGAAACTCAACTTCACAGGAAGGGGACTGACTCAGCTTTCCTCTCTGAAGGGCTGGAGCTCATAGAGCGCTACTGCTTGCAGTCCAGATAACTTCAGAGCTTCCAGATCTAGGGATGAACATGAACCGAACCACGGTGCATAATTCATCACTAATATTGACCTGTTTGTGTGTTGCAAACCAAAGTTCTTGACGGGTCTACCATCATGAACTTCCGTGAACTTTTAAAGCAGTTCATGGCAGTTCGTGGATAGAGGAGAAAGCAGAGGTTTAAAGGGACAGCCCGTGAAAGCCACAAAGACAACCAAGTGGCAGGGAGCATCCTGCTCCCTGCCACTCTGCTGTTTTTTGAGCTTTCTGTAAACCCCATTTAAAGGGACTGTGGTCCCTTTCAATGGTGGTTGCAGGGCCTCAAACCTCCTGGTTCAATTTGATTTGTGGTTTGATTCATGGATTCATGGAGGAGAAAGCAGAGGTTTAAAGGGACAGCCCGTGAAAGCCACAAAGACAACCAAGTGGCAGGGAGCATCCTGCTCCCTGCCACTCTGCTGTTTTTTGAGCTTTCTGTAAACCCCATTTAAAGGGACTGTGGTCCCTTTCAATGGTGGTTGCAGGGCCTCAAACCTCCTGGTTCAATTTGATTTGTGGTTTGATTCATGGATTGGCCACAAACTGACCACATTTTTCTGGTTTGTGTGCATCCCTATTCAGATCATTTCAGTCAGAAAATACAGTGATTGTTTGCTGTAAACAAATAGTTCAGCCCTAAACATTTTAATTGGCTGAGTGGTACTAAGAAAGTACATTCCTAATGCAATCACCATAATTATTTGTTAAATAAAAACTGGTTTTCACTCTGTTCTCTCATGCAAGATCCCATCCAAATCAACAAGTGTGTTAGGCAGGGATACCTCTTAGCCCCATTGCTGTTTATATTTTATATCAACAACCTTGTAAATTTTATGAATGATCCAGATCTCCACACACACACACAAACCAGCACATCAACACATTCACGTATTATTATATGCAGATGATGCTGTATTACTTTCTAGAACCCCCATAGGACTGAACCAAGCCCTAAAAAAAAAATTCTCACTCTACTATGATAAAGAACAACTTACTATCAATTATGATAAAAATATGATTCTGGCCTTTGGGAAAAACCCAAAGACCAGGTGCTGGGTCTTGCAGGGGAATCAATTAGAACAAGTTACCAGTTTAAAATATCTGGGTATAGTCTTTCCAGCATCTGGTTCCAGAACAGCCATTAGCAGCTATGTTGCAGATGCAGGAGAGAAAACTGCAAATAGCATTTTGAAATTTCATCCATCTTGAGGGGGCCATGATATACCAGCCGCCCTTAAATTATTTAAAGCTAAATCATTGGCCCAACTATTACTTGACACATTCCTTGGACCACCATCTTCCTCTTTCTCCCCACTTGAGGGAGTACAATCCAGATTCCTGAGAGCTATTCTCCAGGTGCCTAAATTTGTGTCAAACTCCTGGGTTAGACTTGAGACAGGAATGTTAAGAGTTGAGGCTAGAATATGCATCCTATCAATCTTTAAATGGCTGGCAAGAACTGCAAACCCACATGGCCTGTTTTCATTAATGCTGCAAGACTGACATCATTCCAGTTGGCAAAAGGAGGTTCTGGAATCTATTAAGACATTAGGCTTATCTCCCCAAGTCCTCTTGGATCCTGGAATAGATCCGGCAAAATCACTCATCAAGCAAAGAGTGACAGATACCGACAGACAAATGGACATCTCAAGATCTCCAGAGTTCATTTCCCCAGGAAAAAAAAAAACAGATAAACTGCAGCCTGAGCTGCTTATTTATATTTTCTGGAATCTGACAACACCAGAAGGGCATTCACACTGGGCAGAAGTTTGATTTTGCCTTCGGCAGTGTTGGAAGGGAGGTTTAAAGCAATCCCTTACCCCTTAAGGCTCTGTTCTTGCTCTCTGGGTGAAATTGACACTATAGAACACATTTTTTTAAACTGTCTTCTTAACCACACAAGGGTCTGATCAGAAAGTATTAGCCCTCTGTTAGAAAGATTTCCTGGGAGGTCAAATAAAATCAAGCTTGATTATCTCCTGTCTGATACAAACCACCAGACTACTCGACAGGTGGCTAAATTCTGTGCTCAGGTTTACAAGCAGTAAAAATCCCTTTTGGCAGCATGACTTTGTAGTTATTTGGCATTATTTTGTATGATTCTCATAGACCAATAATTGGAAACCTAGTTTAATAAATATACAAATTAAACCATAACATTTCATAGTAAAGAGTACAATGATATTACTATTACAAAAGAAGTAAGAGAGTCCATGCATCAAATACCAAAGAAGATTAATACTTAAGCAGTAAGTTTTTACAGTAATCAATATAACACTTTATAAACTGTCAGAAGACAATAGATCCCAGTAGGTTTATGTAGGAATACCTAATTCCAGAGAGGGTCAGTACCTAAGCACTAAGTTTTTACACTAATCAATATAACATTTAACCAAGTGCCAGGTGGGTGTATGTATTATCCGGATTCTTTGTCCTGCGTTGCTAGCTTAGTTTACCACTTTGTTGAAGCTACTGCATTGCTTTGCTGTGTTGGTTACTGTTTTTGCTGTATGACTACTGGTTTATTTTTGTTACAATTCATTTATTGATTCTCAAATAATTTTCTGAATATAATGTATGATTGATCTACTCTAGAGTCTTTCTTACTGAGCCGCTTGCTCCTTTTTGTAAAGTCTTTATAGCTGAGGGGTCTTTTGTTGGTTTCTTGTTCTGGGGCATGCTTCATCAGTTCTTTGGATCCATCCCATAGACCCATCCTTCCTGTGCATGTCTGCCATGGAAATGCCTGTATTTTGACATGTGCGCTTTTGGAGGGAAATCTTACTAAGTGAACACAGTTCACATAGGCCATACTTGTTGGCTTTCATTCATCCTGTATGAACTGATATTGTATACTACAACATCTCTTATTTTCATCAGGGCAGTGTGTGAGACTTCTGATTAGATCCAATAAGTCAGTCCTTGTATTTCAAAACAAAGTCTTTATTCTTAATGGTCTTTCAGGAAACACTTGCGTTGTTAGTGATACCAGATACAGAAGGGGAGGAATTGATATAGTGTATTCAAACAAGGGTGAAAACATGGGTACCAATGAAAAAAGAACTATCAAGCGCCAAAATGTGCTACCGTTACTTTCTCAGGAAAAAGGCGCGTAAGCAGAGCTAACTTCCCATCCCCGGCCCTGTGTGTGTAATCTACATGCATTCCCACGCAAAAGACACCTGGAAGAGTGGAGGCCCAGTTGCCCAAGGTTACAAGTGCAGCAACAGAGATAACATGAGTCTAGCAAAATATCTGAGCTCATTCTGAGGAAGGAGGGGGGAGGAACCGCCAGAACGGAAGCTGATGCCGATCTCCCGCCAGGACCTGCAACCAGGACAGACAAAGGGAAGCAAAACATGACAGGGAACCTGACACAGTGCATGGTAGGGGAAGATAGGAGGTGGCCATTTATCAGAAAAGCTTGTCTGCCATTACTGCAATGTTATAGTGTTTCATAAAATAATTACTGTTGTACGTTTCCCATGATTTACATTTGCAGATGCTAAAACTAGCTGTTGAACAAATGTATACTAGCTATTCTAAGACTACTGCCTGTCAATATCTAACTACAGATGGCACCATGAATCATAGCTTGAATAAAGATGCTAAGCTAGAGTTGCTAGGAGAAATTTTGTGCACAGTATACCACATGTGCTGTTAAATTTTGGAACAGTATCATTATGCTTTTTTACTGAAGAATTTTCCAGAATCACATTCAAGAGACCAGAGCAGGGAAGATAACGCTAGCATACCCTGTATTGTCAAGGACAGAAAATGAAATTTATTCAACAAGATAGCTTATTGAATGCATCCAAAAGGTAAATGCTCTTCAAGAGAAAGCAGTCAGCAAAGAGAAAAATGAAAGTTTAATTTGTGATGGGGTTATTATGCAAAAAATGCTTCTGGCAGTTTATAAATTAATAAAAGTGCTAATTTTAAAACCATACTAGGTGGTATGCATGTTTTAAAAACCCTCATATATCCATTAAGTTAAATATTTTAAAGTGTATAATTTTGGTTAGTGAATATTTTGCCTAGTTGAGCTAGCCGTTCAGTGCAGAAAACAATGAGATCTGTTTCTTAGCACTGGTGAAATACTTATTTTTAGAATAGTCAGATTAAATATTCTGGACTAGAATATAGACATTACTGTAGTTGCTATGTATCAAAATCTGTATAAAAATAAACAGAATATGGTAAAATAGTAGATTTTTCAACTGAAAAGAACTTTGCAAATACTTATATAATAGCTAAATAATAATTAAGAAAAAATAACTCTCATATTCAATTGGTTTTCAGATATTCCTTGTATGTTTTACTTGTTTCATGTCTTTGGAATTCAGATGTGTTACAATGCCACACAGGGGTCCGTTGGCACTGGTGTGCACAGGAGTGGCGCTCTGGGAGTGAGGAACTGGGGGGGCGGGCACATCACCAAGCCCCACCCCCTGCTCCCACGAGGAGGCAGAAGAAGGAAGGGAAGTTGCCTGGCTTTCCCCTCCTCCGCACAGTTGTGTGGCGCTCCGAAGAAGGCCTGGCCACCCCCTCCTCCGCTTCCCCGGGCTGCGTGGAGACGCAGCACATGGGGAAGGCCTGGCTGCCCCATCCTTGGCTTTTCTGGGCCTCACAGAGGCGTGGCAACCTGGAGAATGCCTGGCCGTCCACCTCTCAGTGCTTAAAGATTGTGCAGGGAAGCCGGGCATGTCTGCCCAGCTTCCCTTCCCATCTCCAGCTAACCTGCTGTGGTGGGCTTCCCTGTAACTTGTGCACAGATTTTCCCTTCTCCACTCATGGCTTTTCAGCCTAAGCGCAGGGATGCTTTCCTCTGGGGCAGCCCCGCCCTCCCACTCAGCCGGAATTCCCCCACCCCCTTCCATGGCCAATGCAGGGAACATGGACTCTCAGCAAATGGACTTCAGGGGGGGGGGAAGCTGGAGGAAAGATTTGCTGGTGTTTTGGTGACTGGCAAACACCTTGCCTTTTCCTCCCATCCTGGCAAAGCATGCCTCAGACAGCCCAATGGAGACAGAGAAAGGTGGGGGGAGGAGCTTGCCTGGATCCCTTTGTTCTTTCATTCCCTCCATCGTCTCCCCCACCCCCCTGCCTCGAAATGGGACACCACAGAGGACAATGTGAGGAGACAGTAAAGATCACACTGCTGTGATTTCCAAAGCGAGGAAGCAGGCGCTTGCAGCTTGGGGTTGGGAGAAGGCAGTCCAGCGACCTGTGCAGCAGTTGATCCATTGCTTGAAGGGAATGGGGCAACTGCCTGGGATAACGGTGTCATGAGTACCTCTGAGGACCTGCCTCCTGCAGACCTAAGTGAGCTGGAGGATCAGCTCCCAGCTCCAGAGAAGCCTCCACCTGAGACAGATGGGGCTCAAGCAAGCACCTCCCAGGGTTTTACCCCTGCACCAGCAGTAGATGAGCCACAGTTAAGCTCAAGCCCACCTGATTCACCTCCTCAAGTGGAATGTCTAAGGTCCCAATACAGGCAAGACTTAGCTGCAAGAAGAAAAGAGGCATGCATGCATGGTCGCAGATCACTAAGTCCTGAGTTCTAGAAGGAGCCGGGACCTCACTGCCAGTTCTGGCTTTGTTTGACTTTGGCTCTGTTGACTCCCTGGACTGGTTTACTCATGAGTTTCCCTCTTGGACCCTGGCTTGGACTACTCTGCTTTTGGCTTAGTGTTTTGGACTTGGCAACTTGTTTCTGATTTGGCTTAACCTCGGACTGTCCCAGACTTCTACTTGGCTCCTGTTCTATTGGCACCCAGCCCATGACAGATTGCTAGCACCCCTCTCAACTCACTCCACCTCGATGGATGCTGGGGAAGCTGAAGCTCCTCTGCAGCTGATGGACGTTGCTCACCAAGTCCACCAGCTGACACAGCTAATCGTGCAGCTCCAGCAGCAGCAGCCATCCGCTGCAACCATCATCTTTCCGCCAAAATGTCCGGTAAGCCCTCCAGAAAAAAATTGGTGGAAATGTGGAGGAGTTCCCGGCATTCCTGGCACAATGCGAGCTGTATATGGAACTGTGTGCTTGGGACGTTTGTAAAGCAGCACCAGATCCCGGTACAGCCTAAAGCAACGCCGACGCTAGTGAAGGCCATTGACGGACGCCTCCTACACTCCGGTCCTGTAACCGAGGAAACCTGCGACCTGATTCTCTGTATTCACCAGCACCAGGAGCAGGTGGAATTTGATATAGTCCAGATGCCCCGGTTCCCGATTATCCTGGGTCTCTCCTGGTTACAGACTCACAACCCCAGGGTAGATTGGGTAAAACAAGAACTTAAATTTTCCGCTCCATGCCCACATCTGCATCCAGGCACCACCTTGGCAGCTGTCGCTTCAGCAACCACGCTGAGCCTCCCACAACCTTACACTGACTTTGCGGATATCTTTGAGGAAAAAGGGGCTGACAACCATTGGCCCTACAATTGTGCAGTTAACTTGGAACCTGGAGCCATGCTGCCTGCTTGTCGTCTGTACCCCATGTCCGAACCGGAGCTTTCGGCCCTCTGGGATTTCTTGGATAAGAACCTTGCCTGAGGGTTCATTCGTCCCTCTACCTCTCCACTGTCTGCTCCAGTGCTCTTCATAAAAAAAAAAAGAGTAGAGAGTTGAGACTGTGCAACGACTTCCGAGCACTGAACAAGATCACTATCCGTGACCGGTATCCCTTGCCACTGATTCTGGAACTCTTGGACCGGCTCAAAGGGGCTCAGGTGTATACCAAATTCGATCTACGAGGAGCCTATAACCCAGTATGAGTTCGGGCAGGTGACGAGTGGAAAACTGCGTTTGGTACTCGCTACAGGCAATACGAATACCTAGTGATGCCTTTCGGCCTTACCAACGCACCAGCTGTCTTCCAACGCTTTATGAACAACATGTTCTGGGACCTACTAGACCGTATTTTGATAATCTATTTAGATGATCTGCTGATTTATTCAGACAACAAGGCACAACACATTGAGCATGTGCGCCAAGTCCTGCAACACCTTCGCTCCCATGGTCTCTATGCCAAACTAGAAAAATATGCACTCCACTTGTCCTCTGTGGAATTCCTCAGGCACATAGTGTCCCCAGAGGGGATTCTCATGAACCCCAAGAAGGTAGAGGCCATTCTAATGTGGCAGACCCCGCAAAACTGCAAGAACATTTAGTGCCTCCTCGGCTTCGCTAACTCACCAAGCTCCTCCGATCCAAGGAACTGTTTTGCTGGACCTCGGAGGCTGCTCAAGCTTTTGCCACACTGAAAACCTGTTTTGCCACCGGCCCGCTTCTATGGTACCCAGACCCTGAGCTGCCCTTCATGGTGGAAGCTGACGCCTCTGGCGTGGCCCTCGGAGCCGTCTATCTCAGCGTGATGACCCATCACAGCCTCTACAGCCCTGTGCTTATTACTCCCACCAACTAACAGCGGCCGAGAGAAATTATACAATGTGGGAGAGAGAATTACTCGCCATCAAAACAGCCTTTGAGGTGTGGAGACATTACCTGGAGGGAGCGCACCACCCAGTCCAAGTCCACACTGACTACCGCAACCTGGAGCACCTCCAGACAGCTTGGAATCTGAACCAGAGGCAAATTTACTGGTCATTGTTCTTCTCCAGGTTCAGCTTTAAAATAACGTACATCCCCCACGCCCAAAATCAAAAAGTGGATGCCCTCTCACAAAAGCCAGAATATGCACTGGCCTTAACCAAGAAACTCCCTGCTATGCCAATCTTGCCACCCTCGGTCTTCGCCGCAACCACCACTGTTTCCGCCCCGCTCATCAAGGAGATTTGGGACGCATTTGAGTAGGGGCCGCTACTTCCACCTTCCCTCCCCCTCCCTGTTTTTCTCCTGCAGTATACCTATCAAAGCCTGACTGCTACTTGTACCATCTGCCACGAGGAAACAGGGGCTCCAGAATGATTAGGTTGCCACCATCTGAATTTTTAGGATTGAGTGTTGAGCACTTTAGATTGTTAATTATGTTCTTGTGTGGTTTTAAACATAATGTTTTATATTGTTTTAAGTTTTAGTATGCTTTGGAATCCTGGGGTACCAGGTCTTGTACGCCGCTCTGAGCCTGCAATCGCAGGGAGAGCGGCTTAGAAATCAAATAAATAAATAAAATGTAATGGGCTTCTGTTGCACCTCTGCACTTGCTCATGAGGGAATTTTGGTGGCCATGAGTCCACTCAGATGTTAGCCAGTACGTCGCCTCTTGTTAAGTCTGCAGGCATGCCAAGGACATCCCCACCAAAACATCAGGGCTATTGCAACCATTACCCATGCCTGCAGGGCCATGGGACACCCTCTCGATGGACTTTATCTCCGAGCTTCTCCGGTCTCATGGCTACACCTGCATTCTGGTGATAGTCAGTATGTTTTCGAAGATGGCACATTTTGTTCCCTGTCCTAAGCTCCTGTCAGCTCAAGAGACCGCCCATCTGTACATCCGGAACAACTTTTGGCTACATGGTCTCCCGGCCCATGTGATTTCAGACCGCGGACCCCAGTTTTCATCCCGGTTCTGGCAAGCCCTGCACTTTGGTCTGGGGACTCAGGTACATTTGTCCACTGCCAATCACCCACAAACCGATGGACAGACAGAGCGCACCAATGCCACCTTGGAGCAATATTTAAGGTGCTGCGCCTGCTACCAGCAGGACAATTGGTCTGGCCTGCTGGTAGTGGCGGAATTTGCCTATAACAATGCCATCCATTCATCCACACAAACCACCCCCTTTGCTGCTGTCTACGGGTACCACCCTCATTACTTCTCGGCAGTTCAGCCACCGACCCAGGTCCCCACCACCAAAGCTCACCTGCAAGAACTCCACACCCTGCAGGCCCTGCTAAAAGACCAACTACAGCAGACCAAGGATGCGTACAAGCACTCTGCTGATCGGAAATGGGAAGAGGGGCCTCCGTTGCAGGTAGGAAACCACGTCTGGCTATCAACCTGGTATCTTCGGCGACTGGGCTGGTCCCCCAAGTTGGATGCCCAGTTCATCGGACCCTACCCCATCGAAGTGCAGATTAACCCTGTTGCTTTCCGGCTCTGGTTACCAGCACACCTTTGGATCCACCCTGTTTTCCATCGCTCCCTGCTGGTTCCGGCCGCACCTCTGGACCCCCTGTGGCCTACGTCTCCTGCACCCCCACCACCAGTACTCATTAATAACCAGGAGAAATACGATGTTCGGCAGATACTGGACTCTTGACTCCATCATGGCACACTCCAGTACTTGGTAGATTGGGAGGGCTAAGGGCCCGAGGATCGGTCCTGGGAGCCGGTGGACCATCTCCATTCTCCGGACCTCCTCCACCAATTTCATGCGGACTACCCGACCAAACCCAGCTTTTTGGAGGGGAGCTCTGGGGGGGATAGTGTCATGAGTACCTTTGAGGACCTGCCTCCTGCTGACCTAAGTGAGGTGGAGGATCAGCTTCCAGCTCCAGAGGAGCCTCCACCTGAGCCAGATGGGGCTCAAGCAAGCACCTCCCAGGGTTTTACCCCTGCACCAGCAGTAGATGAGCCACAGTTAAGCTCAAGCCCACCTGATTCACCTCCTCGAGTGGAATGTCTGAGGTCCCAATACAGGCAAGATTTAGCTGCAAGAAGAAAAGAGGCATGCATGCATGGTCACAGATCACTAAGTCCTGAGTTCTAGAAGGAGCCGGGACCTCACTGCCAACTGCTAATAAACACAGGAAGTGGCTGGGTATTTAAGCACAGCACAGAGACTACCAACTTGTGCTAGCAACAAGTCTTCTTGGCTAAGCTCTGCACCCGTCCGGCTCATGATAGCTGACTTGATTCTGGAACCTCTGGCTTGTGACTCTGGCTTTGTTTGACTTCGGCTCTGTTGACTCCCTAGACTGGTTTACGCGTGAGTTTCCCTCTTGGACCCTGGCTTGGACTGACTCTGCTTTTGGCTTAGTGTTTTGGACTTGGCAACTTGTTCCTGATTTGGCTTAATCTCGAGCTGCCCTGGACTTCTACTTGGCTCCTGTTCTATTGGCACCCAGCCCGTGACAAGCGGCTCACACTGCTTCTGTGTGAGTGGGATGAAGGGGGAGGGGAAGCAACGGGAAATGAATGGGTTTTGCTTGCATAGCTTTCACACTGGTTTTTCTTCGCCGCCCCACCCTCCTTAAAATAATTTAAAAAGTGTTTGATTTCTCAAAAGCAAAATATGTAGTAGCTCTATTCTGGATACAATAAGAGTGCCTTTGCCTTTAAGAAAAAGAGCCTCTTTTCCGGAAGGAGAAGAGTGGATGTGGCTACACAGGCAAGGAGTCATCTCCTGATTCTGTGTTTCTCTACAAATACAGTGTAAGTGCTTGAGTACTTATTTTATGTGCCTCTCAGCTGGGCAGTATCTCAGCTGTGTGTTCTTGTTCTTGTGAAGAGTGCTATTTGGTTTAGTTTTATCCTTTTCTCCTGTTACATTTTTGGCAGCCCAACATTCAGCTCAGTTTTGGTATTTGTCTTAACTTTAAAAACTTGGAGGGCTGCATGCCCTCATTTCTCCCCCTCAGCTCAGCAATTTGTTTGAGTCAACAACTTTTATGAGGTATGTTAGGCTGAGTGAGTGAGTGAGTGAGTGAGTGGCCAAGGGTTAGTGTTGCCAACCTCCAGGTGGGGACTGGAGTTCTGAAATTACCCCTGATCTTCAGACTGCTGAGATCAGTTCCTCTGAAGGCAAGGCTCAAGTATTATTTTTTTCATGCCCACTACAAACTTATATATGCATTTTTATGTAAGCCACCCTAAGCCTGCATTGGGCGGGGAGAGCGGGGTATAAATTGAACTAATAAATAAATTATAACATGCCTCCACACATATACACTGACACCACATTCCCTCATCCCACACATACAATCTCATGAATGATAAAGAAAATTTGTTTTAATTCCAAAATTACTGTTAGGTAAGCTACATTTCTGAAAAATGCCCACCTTTGCTTCTTTAATAATAACACCCAGCCTGAGAGTTCTACAAGTTTGCTAGCTATTTTGTAATTTTGGAGTCAGTAAATTCATAGCCATCACTAGACACGGCAGCATGGGGGAGAGTGAGAGAGACGTAAGTGAATTAAACATATTTTTTGGGCATGCAAATCAGAAGTAGCAGCAGCACTTGCTCCCACTCTCTTATAGTGCTTTGCTCTGCACAGTACAGTGAACTCTGGCATTTGTAATTCTTGTTAGTATGATTTGACTTGGAGGTATACTGCCTCTGTATAGTTAATGGTAACTGTGAGTTTCTTCAGCAAATTAAATATCTTGCCTACTCATTTTTTCCATTGCATCTTATTACACCCCCCTGAACATTAGACACCTTTCTTGGATGTTTCAAAAGTCCTCACTTTCTTATGACAGATCTTTTGCATTTCATGTTTTGACTCTGCCTTTCACTGGAGAAGATACCATTCATCTCTAGCACCCCACCCTCTCAATCTGCAGTTGTATCCCTGCCAGGCAGTAAAGCAAAATTGTTGCCCCTGTCACCTATGGAGGGGGGGTGCATCCTCTGCTCCAACCCTTTCCCCCAGTATTCAACCCTGCATTGAAAGAATAACCAATCAAGTGCCTTTGGCAGCTAGGCAGACATGGCACTAGAGCAGCACTGGCAGTAAGAAGCAAGAAGAGCCATACTGCTTATATAATCATGGAAGTCTACTCATGACAGTGGGAACAATGCAATAATTGATGGAAATTTAAAGAAATGCCATGCATAGAAACTCATGAGGGAATGATACTCTTTCTCAGAAACGTCTTCCCTGCAGGTAACATTCCCTAGTATATAAGAAATACAGGATATCTCTATGTATAAAGAAAGAGAATGGAGCTTTTTTTAAAAAAACTGGAGGACAACACAGAGAGCAAACCCTGACCACTCCTGAATGCTCAAAGGATCCCCCCCCCCCCAGCTCCAATCCCAGAAGTAAAATAAGCTGGGAGAAAAATGCTGAAATCAATGGAGCAAAGTTGAGGTAACTGTAGGAGAAATGGGGTTTAGCCACCCTTGCCTACATACTTGCATCTTTTCTTTGAAGATTTTGGAAGTGCTGGAAAAACTAACATTCTCTTGTTGGTACTCTTCCCTGTGTGAAACTGAAATTTAATTTCCTAGAAAAGAGTAGCCATTTTGCCTATCTGTGGAAAACTTGGCAGGAGGGATCTCTTGGGTAAAAGGTGCAACTTCTGACAATGTAAATAACATTGGATGGAAAATGTAAAAGTTAAATGCTGGAAACATTTTCTTATTGAAACCAATGGACGTGAACAAATAATATATTGATTAAAGTAACACTGTTACTTTCAGAAGCAGACTAGAATGGGAGATTGCTGAATTACAAGTTATCAGAACACTCAGGATAATGGAACCCCCAGGGCTTAACAGAGATATCTTATCTCACTACACATTCTAATGTCATTCAGTTCTCTCATCTATTTGTAAACTCTTTTATTATGCTGTATGCTAATTTGCTGCTATTCACAGGTTTTACAAACTGCCTTAATCCAATCTTAGCTATAATCCAATCTTAATCCAATTTTAGTTCAGTTACTTATGCATCTTGACTCTGATTAGCCCTTCCTGGCAACAGCCTCTCCACCCTCTAACTAGATGTAATGGTTGGTGACTTCAGTATATCTGAAGAAGCGTTCATGCAAACTAAACTTTATACCCAGAATAAAACTTTGTAGGTCTTAAAGGTGCCCCTGGACTCAAACTTTGTTCTGCTGCTTCAGACCAACATGGCTACTCCACTGAAACTGTTACTCTCAGTAATAAATAATCTGAATCAAATTTCTTAAAACTGAAATGAACTGAATAATCCAGATGAGGGTGCCATTCCTCTCATATGTACTTGTACTGGCAGAACACTGCCTTTGGATCCACTACCAAATTTATAATATGAACTTATTGAAATGAAAATATGATATATACAATTCTACAGGCTAATTCTTTCATTACTAGATTTATTTATTTTTTGCTAACTGGATGTGAGGGTGATCTGGCAGTGACAACCCCACTGATCATTCAGGTTGATTTGGCTGATCTATGCTACACCAGTTGGGTGTAGTGGTTAAGAGTGGTGGACTCTAATCTGGGAGAAGCTGGTTTGATTCCCCACTCCTCCACCTGCAGCTACTAGATGACCTTGGGCAAGCCACAGTTCTGTCAGAGCTATTCTTGAAAGAGCAGTTTCTGTCAGAGCTCTCTCAGCCCCACCTACCTCACAGGGTGTCTGTTGTGGGGGGGGGGGATGGGAAAGGAGTTTGTAAACGGCTCTGAGACTCCAAATGAAGGGCGGGGTATAAATCCAATTTCCTCCTCCTCCTCTTTCTTCTTTGCAAGTATTCTACAAGTTGCTTCAATGTGATTAAATATGGTAAGTTTACTGAGCTCTTTCAGTGTTATCCACTGGGATAAACTAGTTATTTATTTATTTTTATTTATTTATTTGGATTTCTATCCTGCCCTCCCCTTAATGGGCTCAGTAGATGTGCTGTTTGTCTGGATTACTTCTCATTCCTTTTTAGTAGCCTTGACTTTCTTTTACCTGTTTTTGGCACTAAGGAATGACACAGACAGTTTCAGCAAACTAATGATGGAATTTACATCTCCACATAGATATCTTTCAGGTTGAAGTCGAACATAGAGATAAAAGAGCTGTTAGCCAATGAATGCTAACAGTTCATTGGGGTCAAATGTTATGGAAAAACTACAGTGTACTGAGATATGATTATGGATGTATAAGAGATGCATAGCCTGGCAAATGGTGGGAGTCCGGGGGTATGAAAGTGCCACTGGGTGACAGAATAACATCACTTCCTAATGGTGACTTTTTAAAGACTATTTTTTAGACTATTTTTCTCCCCACAGCCAGAGGAGCAGCAGAGGGACACCAGAACCAGGGGCAGGGGATCCCCAACACCTGGTGGAAAAATGGCAGCCCTGCTTTATATAGATAAAAATACAGTCTTTGACAAGTGTGAAATTAATACTGGCTAGATTATGATGGAACAAGATATGGCCTACTTCAGCACGTCAGTCCTACTTTTCAAAGATAGAATATTATTGGTCTCTAGTACTGTTTCTCAGCTCAGGGAAATGACTGTATTTTACTATTGAAAAACAGGCTTCAGATTCTGTTGTATTCTTATTATTTTACAGCCACAGCTTGCAGAGACTTTGGGATGCAAAAGGCCCTTTCTGATTGGCTACAAATAAAGACTCTCATTGGTCCTTAAGCCACTTTAGGTAACCAATTGCTGAACCTCGCTTAGGTCCAATAGGATTGTTTGTACATAGTTACATTGTTTGAAGTTATGAGTTGGAAACGATATAAATTAAGGTGCCGCTCTCATAGAGCTGTCTTCTGAGCTGAAGCAATGTGTTTGAATAAAAGCCTGTTTTTTTTATTCATCGCCTCCCGCTCAATACTTAAAACTGGCGACGAAGGTGGGATCCCAGTCCTAACGGAACAGTTGAAATCACTCTGCCTGCCCAGCTGAAATCACTAAGGGCACCCAGAGCTAAATCACTATGGGCATGGCATCCAAGGGCCATATCGAACTGTTCGACCCAAAAGTTGGGAACTGGGACACATACCTCGAGCGACTTCAATGCTACCGCATAGCAAACAGTATTGACGGGGACGATGTCTGCCACGCCACTTTTCTGAGTATCTGCGGCCAGGCTGTATTCGACATTGCTCAGGATCTCGTTGCCCCCGCTAAGTTACTTGATACCCCTCTTGGCATCATCAAGGCCCGGCTAACCGAGTACTTCACCCCGAAGACATCGGCTGTCGCACACCGATGCACATTCCATCAGAGGAACCAGAAGGAGGGCGAGTCCGTAACAGAGTACCTCACCGCATTGAGGCGGGCTGCTAGAGACTGTCACTTCACTGATTTGAAGTCCATCCTCCTAGATTGACTGCTCTGCGGACTCCGAGACGAAAGCATCAAGCGAGCCCTACTCTTGCTAAAGACTCTCACTTTTGAATCGGCCCTCGAAGAGGCCCTGAGAGTAGAGGCCGCCAACCTATCCCTCCGTGAACTGCGATTGGGTCCCCAGAGCCATGCACCAGGCCACTCTGACGCTGTTCACCAGAGCGGTACCGCTGAGTCCAATGATGCCCGGGACGACCAATCCGATGATGGGGTATTCTACGCAATGGCCAACCAGAAGCTGCGTCGCCATCAAAATAGCCCGTGTTGCCATCAAAATAGCCCGCACCGCTCTCAAAAAAGCCCGCGAAAAAACAGCTGTGCCGGTTGCAGGGGCGCACATGCGCACAGAGACTGTCAATTC